>CM042484.1:36022882-37267378 GCA_023621385.1 Quercus gilva
GAAGATGATATATTTCCAGATGGGACAGTCTTGAAAAAGGGAACAAAAGTAATCTATGTAATATATGCAATGGGAAGAATGGAAGGCATATGGGGAAAGGATTGTAGGGAGTTTAAGCCGGAGAGATGGCTAAGAGATGGGAAGTTCATGAATGAATCAGCCTACAATTTTACAGCCTTCAATGGCGGCCCTCGTCTTTGCTTAGGAAAAGATTTTGCCTACTATCAAATGAAATTCGTTGCTGCCTCTGTCATTTATCGCTACCATGTTCAGGTGGTGGAAAATCATCCTGTGGTACCAAAGCTAGCATTAACTATGTACATGAAGCATGGATTGAAGGTGAATCTTTATAGGCGGGACGAGTCCGAGATTCAAAAGTACCTCAACACTAATTAATAAAGGTTTCTTCTTCTGTTGGTATTGTACTATAATATATAAACGAAAATGATTGAATAATTTTAGGTTGAGAGAGAGGGTTGCACTTATATGAACGAAAATGGTTTTTTTGTTTTTTAAAGGAAAATTGCACTTGTATGGTTGCATACTCCTTAAGAAGCCGCATTTGAATAAAGGAGTTAACATTGATTGTTAATTGGGTATTGTTAATGGTAAGTCCCTTTTTTTGTTTTATTCTATACCAAATTTCCTTGCATTTTTTCTCAATTCTTTTCTATATATTTTGGGGTTAATTTGTATTTCGGTAGAAGTACTTAAGCCCTGACCACTAGTGTTGCGAAGAAGAAGTAGTGACCAAATTACATTCGCGAGATTCAAGCTAAGCCATGAGATGGACACAAGGCAAAAAAATGGGGGGAGCACTTTTAGTCCAAGCCACGACCTACTCGAGATCATGTCGCACCCGCAACTTGCTTAAACGAACAAATTCCAACTCATTTTGAACTATCCCAAGTCCCAATTCCAATTTGTAACGCTTCGGCTAGGGGCAAGTTCTCTCTCTCTCTCTTGTCCATTCTTATCTGTGCACCTATGATCCTAAGAGCATTGAGTTATGTAAAATCCATAAAAATGCAAACTAGATAATTTTGTTCACACAAAATGCACAAAAACACCCCTATATCGGTTATGCATTTTGCAAAAGAATTATATTAAATATTATAGTAATATGTAAATATAGATAATGATTTTAGCATTGTGTAAAATTATTCTCACATTCTCATTCTCTCAAAAACTCTACCACTTAAACTCCTTTTATCCTTCCTCTCTTCATTCACTGAATCAACTTCATCTCCGCCTCTTCATTGTCAATGGCAAGGAATTATAAGCATATCTAGCAGCTTCATTGGCGTCAGTCGTCGAAGTTGAAGTAGCAACGCTTTAGTTGTGGTGTTGTCTCATATCGGTAGCAGTGCTACAATTTCAATGGCAATAGTGAACGACAATGAGTTTGGACTTCTGTTCTCTCTCTCTCTCACCATCTTGTGATTGGGTTTAGGATTTGGATTGCAGCGGTCTAAGATCGGTATACAAAGCTACTTTCTATTCATCAGAAAAAGAAACCATTAAATTACAAAATCAATAGACTTAATAATAGGTCTCAAAAAAAAGAAAAGAAAAGTTGAATACCATAACGTTGAAACTTGAAAGTTGAAACAAAGAAACGAAAGAAAAGTCAAACAAATAATTTATAGAGAAGATCAAAAGTATTTCATCAAAATTACTTTTGATAAGATGGTGATCAAAAATTTGGAAGCACAAAAATTCCAAAAAAGAGAAAAAAAAAAAAAAAAGTTTACTTATTAAATTATTCAGTTTTGAAAATACATTCCTGGCTACAATATCCACCCAAGTTGGACTAGCCAACCATAAGCGAACAAAATAGGATCCTATTATATATGAGCAAGTTGGACCGACAAACCACCCCTACCTCCATAGGCTATCATAACAGCTCCCACATTCCCATTAATTATGAAAGAAATTGAAGGACACAACCTGTTACAATTTCTTTTTCTTTTTTTCTTTAATAATTTGTTGAAGTGGTAGTTTGTCAATGGTGAAAAATAAATGCGATAAAAATGTTGGGTCTATATGAAAATGACCGTCCTCTATTCACAACTTACCATTTTAAAAAATTGCGATAAAAGTTGTGAAATAATTTGTGTCCATAGTAAATTAAGCTGTAAATTGTATATTAATTGTATTTAGTGGCCTATCGTATATTACTCTCTCACTATATGCAAACTATAACTATATTTTCTTTCCGGATTATAGATTGTAAGATAAGTATACTTGTATACAATTTTAACATAATTTTTCTTTGAACAGATTTTCTTGAACATGAGTTTTCTTGAGCAAGTAGTGTTTGTTCTAAAACTACTTTTCTAGATGAAAAACATATACCTAACTAATTCAAAAATAAAAATTTAATCAATAGCAATACTTTTTAAAAATTATAATAAATAGTCTTTTGATAAGTGATAACTTGAAATATTTATGTAATACTGAAGAACTTAACTAAAATTGTCAATATTTAGAATCAATATGACATCTAATTAAAAAATTATCATAAAAATTAAATAACAAAGCAACAAATAAAACATTGATGTTTCAAAAAGTAACAAATTAACCCCTAGTCCTCATAGTAAAACAACATTACATTTGGGGTTTAATATAAGCTGAGATTTAATTATAACATTTTAAAACTTTAGTATTTAATTTTTTACTTTCAAAACTATAAGGCTTAATTTATTATGTACTTTTTGATAATTTATGTTCAATTTTGTATTTCTGAAATTACAGTGTTTAATTTGTTACAGCCTATAAATTATATGTTTTAAAATGTAATTTTTTTAAAAATTCTAAGATGATGTGCTTGCGATGGCAAAAATGCCTAGCCTCATTTGGCTTGCTCTACCTCACGTTGATTTTCCCTAACATGAAGATATGACGGGATGATGATGGGTGTTGCTTGCCCCTCCCCGCCTTATCATGCCCGCTTAGTCTAACCTCTACTACCTCATGCAGTTTTTTTAATTTTTTGGTCCCAAAGAGGGAATGGGATTGGTACGGGACACTTATGATCCAACATTGTCTGGTCTCATTGCCATTCCTATTAGGTGCCTGTGTTCATTTGATCTATGGCATGCCACACCTCTATGGGGCGTTAGAATGCCCTCTCAACTTTCACTTAAGAATTGGATTCTCAACCAAAAAAAAAAAAAAAAAAGGCGAAAACACCATTTTGGGGTCACAATCATTTTGGTTCCTACATTTTGGTAGCGGTCAATTTGGTCTTTATTATTTTTAACTTGCAGTCAAATTAGTCCTTACTATTAATTCACTAACAAAAAATGCTTACGTGACAAATGGTATGCTTATTTGGTGCACATGTGGCTCACAAAATATTAAAATAATATTTAATTGCTACTTAAAAAACCAAATCAGCAATTTTTAAGGAAAAAAAAAATCCACATCAGAAAATTTTTTTATGAAAGGATTAGCTTTTAAAAACAAATTATCCCGCTTTTCTTGGACTTTCTTGTTAGCCAAACAAAGCAACTAGAAACACAAAAATCAAGCTAAACCCAAAAAATACATTCATATCTTGCAAAAAGACTTATTATTATCACTTGTTGACCCTTCAAATATGTATTCAGCAACACAGAAGTAGCAACTCCCATGCCACATGAACACGAACAATCATACAGTACTCAACAACCACTCCTCATTTTACATTACCACAATCAATTGATTAATTCACAATTCATAAACATAAGGTTATAATTAAACAATTGTTCCTTACTTATACCGACAATAACTATCTCAAATTAAAAATAAAAAAAGACTGAAACGCTAGAAATTTTGAAATCCTAAATTGCTATTTGAAAACCATCGACAACCCCAACAATCAACCTCGCCACCTCTGCAATCTGTGTGCCATCGTGAGCTATATGGCCCTAGGTTCCATCATTGCCCTCTCACAGTCACATACCTCCCAACCACCGCTAACACTAGTGATCTCATCACCGAAAAGCCTTCAACCTCATACGCCGCTGAAGCTAACTTGAAGGAATCAGCTATGTGGGAGTGGGATTCCCATAAGGTAGTGATAGAGAGAATTAAAATGTAGCTCCCATAAAGGTAAAAATTAACTGAAATAGTACAGTAGGACTCATGAATAGAATCAAAAAGTGCAATGAGATCAATGAATAGTAGCAAAAATAAGCTGAATAGTAAAATAAGTTAGCAAAAATAATTTTTACCAAACACACACTTTATCGGTGCAACTTTCTAAAATAATCCTATTTTATAAAAACTGAAAATTAAGTTTTATTGTTTAACAGAGTATGGTATACAACTTATAATGTTTTTGATACATCAATAATTGAAAGTGAAAGGATTTAAATTCTGGATTTTATAGTTGAAAACACCAACAAATGTTAGTTGAACAATAAAACTCTTGACTATAATTTATAATATTTATTGCGACCCAAGGATAAGATTAAATTTTTTAGAATATTATCATATCAAAATGTTGATTATATTGTAAAGAAGAAAAAAAAAGTGTTATTGCTGGGAGAACCTCAGGTCCTGTTCACTCTGGATTAGATGAGATATGAGTCTACAATCCCGTATACTTATAATCCAACCTGCAGTATTGGTGGATTGTGTTCTGTTGATCCGTACTTTTCACGGCCAATAACTCAGTCCACCTCCGGTTTGGATTCCAATAAGTTGATGGGTTTGGACTTTGGACGTAGCATTCCGTCGGCTATAGGTATAGCATGTTTGTCAAACTGTCTTTTTTCAAATGTTACATGATCCCAATCCTAAATCCCATCAATCAGAAACATATTCAATAAGTTTTTTGATAAGTAATATATTCAATTAGTTAGCCCCTATTGAATTCTTAATTTATATGATTGTGAACAACAATTCATCACACCGTCTAAGTAGCCTGACTATTAGTATGTTGCAATTTACACAAACAAAATAAATAATTCCTATTGACAATTTTAGAAAAAGGAACTTGCAATAATTGATTAATTTCTACTAGTTTTCTTATATTTAAGATAAAGTAGATACAATAATATAACAAACAGAAGTTAGAATGTCATGATACATATCTAACACAACCCCATGAATTTGGTGTAAACAGCTTTTATATAGTTGGTTCCTTAAGTTGCACTTGGCTAACTTCATAGTGTGTCGTTGTATTCATCTTTTATTTATTTTTTTGTTTTTGAGAGGAAAAAAAAAAAAAAAACATTACCAGGATTACCTCTAATAAATTGAAATGTATTTGAAATTGCGTTACATACGAATAACTAGTAAATGATTGAAATACTCCCTAAAACATCAAAAATAACTCAAGCACCCCCTAAGACATTGAAAATAACCGAAGTACCCCTTGTGCCTGAAACAAACCAAAATGCCCTCAATACCTCCTAAAAGCTAGAAAATGACAAAAGTACCCCCATGCCTGAAAAAGGTGGAAAACCCCTCGATTACTTAAATAATACCAAAATAGCCCTATAAATCGAAAAAATGACCACAATGCCCTCATAACCACAAAAAATGTCCAAAATACACCCGATACCCAAAAAACAACCAATGCATCGCAAAAACAAATAAAATAAAAAGACTGAATTACCTCTGAAATCGAAATAATGACCAAAACACTCTCGAAACTTTAAAAAATGACCCACCCCCCTCCCCCCCCCCCCCCCCCAAAACACATAAAATTACCAAAATACCCCTCGAAACATGGAAATCAACCATAAATATCCCCCTATGTTTAAAAAAGACCAAAATACCCCTTGATGACTAAAATAAGACCAATATATCCCTATAAATAAAAAAATGACCACAATGCCCCCGTAATCGTTGGAGCTGTCTGAAATACGCTCGAAACTTAAAAAATAGTCAATACACCCCTAAAGCGTAAAAAATGATCGAAGAACCTATGAAGGCTGCGTTATAATGACAGAAAAATTAGAGAAATGTTATAGCATGACCGAAATACCCCTCAAAACGTAAGAAATGATCGCATACCCTTTAAACATTTTAATAATTTTTTAAGTTCCAAGGGCATTTATGTCATTTTTTAGGTTTAGGATGTATGTGTGTAAAAAAATTTTAATGTCATTTTTTGCGTTTACGGGGGTATTTGGGTCATTTTTTTTAGTCTTAGAGTATATTTTTGGTCATTTTTAGGGTTTAGGGGTACTTTTGTCCTTTTCAAAGTTTCCAAGGTATTTTGGTGACCCTTTGGCTTGGGTGTATAGTGGACATTTTTAAAGCCTATGGGGTATTTGGTTCATTTGCAGCTGTCGTGGGTATTTTGGTATCTCAGTTATTTTTTGAGTTTATGGGGTAGGTTGGCCTTCTTTTAGTCTTAGGAGTATTTCAGTCGTTTTCAAATGAGTATTGAATTATATTTCTTCCAATTTTGGTTTTTTCTTATGATTCAAGGGTATTGTGGTCTTTTTTTAGGCTTCAATGGTATTTAAGTTATTTTTCTTACTTCGGAGGTGTTTTAGACATTTTTTGGGTGGTAGGGGTGTCTCAGCCATTTTTTGAGTTTGTGGGGTAGGTTGGCCTTCTTTTAGTCTTAGGAGTATTTCAGTTGTTTTTAAATGAATATTAATTATATTTCTTCCAATTTTGGTTTTTTCTTATGATTCAAGTGTATTGTGGTCTTTTTATAGGCTTCAATGGTATTTTAGTTATTTTTCTTGCTTCGGGGGTATTTTAGTTATTTTTGGGTGGTAGGGGTGTCTCAGCCATTTTTTGAGTTTGTGGGGTAGGTTGGCCTTCTTTTAGTCTTAGGGGTATTTCAATCATTTCACTGAATAATAAATTATATGTCCTCCAATTTTGGTGTTTTCTTAGGATTCAAGGGTATTGTGGTCTTTTTTAGGCTTCAAAGGTATTTCAGTTATTTTTCTTGCTTTGGGGGTATTTTAGCCATTTTCTTGGTGGTAAGGGTGTTTCAGTCATTTTCTACGTTTATGGAGGTAAGTTGGCCTTCTTTTAGTTTTAGGGGTATTTTAGTCATTCCAAAGTAATATTAAATTATATTTTAATATTTTTGGTCCTCGAGTCTCATCTTACATTTTTTTTGTTAGTTATTACATTATATTTTTCTAATTTGTAGTGAGGAATTATATTTTATTAATTTGAAGTATTAAATTAAAATATATTAAATTAGTTTGAAGAATTAAATTAAATTTTGTTAAATTGAATTATTAAAAAATATTTTTATTAATTAATATATTTTATTTTATTAATTTGTAGTGTTAAATTATATTTTATTAATTTGAATTATTATATTAAATCTTATTAATTATTAAATTATACTCAATTAATTTGTAGTATTAAAATATATTTACATAATTGGAAGTATTAATTATATTTTAGTAATTTGAAGTATTAAATTATATATTTGTTAATTTCTAGGATTAAATTATGAGAGATGCTACGTCTACAACAATTTTACAACATTTTTACAACAAATCACAGGTGGTTAGTTATTATTGGTTCAAATTTGAAACTAACACTAAGATTACTTTTTTGCCCTAATAATAACAACTAGTAACAACTTGCCACTTAGGATTTGTTGTAAAAATGTTGTAGAAATGTTGTAAACGTATCATTTCTCTTAAATTATATATTTTTAATTATTAAATTATATTTTATTAATTTGAAGTATTAAATATTATTTTATTAAAAAAATCCCTAGAGATCTATTACGGCGGACTTGATTTTCGCCACTACAAGTTATATTCCCGTCATAATAAACCTGAGCCTACTTTTTTTTATTGCAGCAGCTTTAAATCCGCTATAATAGGTCAAAATGTTGTCACAATAAAAATCTTCTGAATTCCCTCTAAAACTCTTCGGTTCCCACCAAAACACTTTGTAAAAAATTGGGGTCTCTTCTCACTCAAATCAAACCATCGGAATTCCCAAACACTCGCTACTTCATTCTCCCTCATACTCCGTCGGCCTTGCCTTCTGCCGCCGACACCACCACCTTCAACAACACAGCCACCGCGGCCATCCTCAGTCTCCTTCCCTCCCTCAGCTGCCTGACACACCCCCGACGGTATAGCTTCCACTCTTTATTTATTTAGCACTTTTTTTTTTTTTTTTCATAAAATATGTCTTGGGTTTTTGGTTTTTCTGTTTGGTTGATTAGAATGCTGTGGAAATTTAAAACCAACCCATCGGAAAGTACGAAAATTGTGGGCTTTGAAGACAACAGAAACTTATATTGATGATGGCAACAATTAAAATCAATGGTCTCTAGTGTCACTGTGCTGTATAATTTGTCACGTAGAGGTGGAGTGGTTAGATGTGCTGTTATGCTTGTATGGTTTTTTGACAGTGAGATTCTTGTGTGAATGACCTATAGTGTTGCCTTGTCAATGTGAGTTTTGGAAAAAGGTTCTATGACTTTACTTAGCTTAAAGTTTCACTGAGGTGGAGTAAAAAATTATTAACAGAAAAGTACATAAGGGTCTTTCTTTTAACTCAGTGTCACACTCCATATGCGTTTTATCATTAGAGGAAAGTCCCAGGTGAAATGAAGCCTATTATTGGTTCTATTATAATTAGTTTTGCAACTTGCTAAATATCTACTGCATGTATCTTTTTAACTTGTTTTCTCTTGTTTGTGCACAATAAATTAATTACCCTTTTCAACCCCACTGGTTGGACATGTTTTTTGGTAAGTGATTGGTCAGATATGTTACATAAGTGTTCCCCTGATCTCTGTCCTGTTTGATGCCTAGCTGACAGCTTAGTCTCTCTCTCTCTTAAGCTTCTTTTGAATTAATATGATCAAGTTTAACCATTCAAGTTACACCCCGATGTATCTCTTTGTTCTTAACACGTAAGTCAAATTCATACTTATTGGATACTATTTCTCATTCAATTTATATTGATCTTTAAATGTAGGGTGGATTTGTTAAAAAATTATATATATGTGATAAGTTCATTTGGTCATTATATGCCTGCAGATTTTGCACTTCATTCCCCACTATACTTAATACTGGTTAGTTGCCTTAAGCAGATTTAAGCAGATCTCGAAATAGCCCTTTTGTGTGACACATTGTTTCTTTGCCTATATTAGGGTCAAGTGATAATCATGTTTGATTACTGCTATTGAGTTAGAGGTACTATTCGATGACATTCAGTGTGGTTGGGTATTTGGATGAAGGGTATGCATTAATATTTCACTAGGGTGCTATTAAGATGCATATATTCTAAATAATCATCTTTATCATCTGATGAAATTTATGATGCCACCATCAATTTGGTAATTCTCAATCTTGTTTCCTTAAAGAACTCCCTAGTAATGGTAATAAGGAGATCTCTGGATATATTATTGTTCTTTATGATTTTGTGACAGTTTGAATATCAGAAATAGGATATTTTGGATCTGAACAGAAGCAAGAAATTAAGTCTTAGTTTTAGTAACCTTATCTTAGCTACATGACCGAATTAATCAAATGGTTGTAATCTAAATCTACCTTGAATATGAATACTCAGAAACATTTTTGGGATGTCTGCTTTGGAAGTAGGGAAGGGGGGGGGGGGGGGGGTGTGGTTGAATTTTTGTGTAAATGGGGTCACATTTGTGTGGTGAGCTTAGTTTTAATGCATGCCAATTTTCCTAAGACAAAGGGGAAACCTTTCTTGTCTTAATGCATGCCAATTTTTCAAAGTGATTTACAGGCTTCTTGATTTGTTGAGAAATTTTGGTCTTTCTCCCACTGCCATGGAATTTACACTTGTTGATAAACATCTGTGTGGTGAGCATAGTTTTTCAGCATATCAATATATTAGAGAATTTTTTTAGCAGATATTGGACAGTAGTCTTGTAGCTAGTTTATACTGAACTGAGAATTATCAGTGATCAAGGGTTTATGAAAGAAAGAATGCATGTGATCTCTGTCTTTGCTTATTAGTTAAAATATTCTATAGCTTATATATGATTGTTTTTTAGGTCTGATTGTGTCAGAACCTTCTATTAGTAGGTCACTTGTGCACCTCCACTGTCCAGAGACTCCAGACCCAAAGAAAGATTTTTTTTTGTTGAAAAGAAAGATTGACCCAAAGAAAGATTTGTTTCTCTGAATGAGGGTTTCTTTATTAAATTAGTCCATTTATGTGGCTCCAGACCCAAAAAGAAGAACTATTTGTCTACAATGATAGATCATATTATAAGACCACCATCGCATAACTGTAATTCACTCACAAAATTTTGAGTTCGACTATAAATTCTCAATTGACATATTAGGGTTAGTCACATATTTTTTCAAGTTCTTCGTTTCAAATGGTAGCATTTGAACATAATTTTTTTTTTTTTAATTTTATTTTAATATAAGGATGTTCCGATATTTTGCCAGATTATTCTTAGATGTGTTTACAGCCATATATTTTTTAGTTCCTACTTTGTTAGTTCCTACTTCTTGTTGTTTGTACAAGTAGTGAAGAACATTACCGTAGCGTGATCCACAAAGTAGGATTCGTATTTCAAGATCTCTTTTTATTTTTGATTGGCCTACTTTACTTACCATGCTTCACTTACATTTTTATTTTTTTTTCATGAAAAGAATGGTCTAATATTCACGTGCATTTGGAATCATAAGTTCTCAACTATTCAACATCATGTTAGTGTGCTAAGAACTTTGTGGTAGTTCAGTGGCATTGCCCGGAGAACTTAAAAAAAAAAAAATTATGCTAGTGCATTTCACACACTTACAAAATCATTCTAGTTATATTTTTCATTCCTTTAAAAAATTTGTAAGATTTAAAGTATTATCAGTCCCGGATTGTGAAAATAAGAGATTTATCTTACTGCTTGAAATTTTTTTTTGGGTTAAAAAGCAAATTTATGATACATACCAGCTTTCACTAAGAAATACCTAAAAGTTTGCCTACAAAATTAATGAAAATTGTCTAATCAAGTCCTTTCATGAAGGACTATGCCATTAAATTCCATGATGACCTATTATGAAATTGACTTTTAACCTTGAGTAAATTGCAGAATTTTTATCTTTGTGTAAAATGATAGTTTAATATTGGATATAAATTAGATTGCTCAAAATTATATTTTTAATGGTTGCAAAATAGGGCGTCTGTACAAAATTTTAGGAATTTTAAAACACTACTTTAATTAAAACTCAATTACCAATTTTTTTTCAAACTATTATAATTGCTAATTTTGATTAATACTCACTCACATTTTCCTATTGCATTGATTGGAAATTCCTATTGCATTTATGTCACCCAGTGACATTAAGCTTGCATGCTATATCTTCCAACATGACCAACTGAGCTCATAAAATAGTAGGGAGGTGAGAACCCTCTATGCTCTACAAAGTTGTGCTCAGTTGACCATTGAGCATGTTTGTTATATCCTGATTTTAGCTTCCAATGGTAGTGAGTAATGGTCACTTCGCTTATACCTAAATAATTCAAAAATAAAAATTTAATCAATCGCAATTCTTTTTAAAATTATAATAAATAGTCTTTTTATAAGTTAAAATAGTTATGTAATACTGAAGAACTTAACTAAAATTGTCAATATTTAGAATCAATATGACATCTAATTAAAAATTATCATAAAAATTAAATAACAAAGCAACAAATAAAACATTGATGTTTCAAAAATAATGAATTAAACCCTAGTCCCTATAGGTAGAACAACATTACATTTGGGGTTTAATATAAATTGAGATTTAATTTTAACGTTTTGAAACTTTAGAGTTTAATCTGTTTGTTTCAAAATTATAAGGCTTAATTTATTACTTTTTGAAAATTTATATTTAATTTTGTATTTTTGAAACTACAAGGTTTAATTTGTTACAACATAAATTATGTGTTTTAAAATGTAATTTTAAAAAAAATCAAAGATGAGGTGCTTGGGATGGCAAAAATGTCTAGCCTCATTTGGCTTGCTCTGCCTCACACTGATTTTTCCTACCATGAAGAGATGACGCGATGATGATGGGTTTTGCTTGCCCCTTCTCATCTTATCATGCCCGCCCAATCTAACCCAACTTACCCCTTTATTGCCTCAAGCGGGTTTTTTTTTGCCCTAAAGAGAGGATAGAGTGGGTACGGGACACTTATGATCCAACTTTTTCTAGTCTCATTGCCATTCCTATTAGGTGCCTATGTTCATTTGACCTATGGCATACCACAACTTTATGGGGGTGCTAGTATGCCCTCTCAACTTTCACTTAAGAAGAAAAAGAAATTTCCCTACCTCTTTTTTTTAATGAAAATTTCCTACCTCTTTCCTTCTTTAGTAAAGGGGATGTCTTAGATATAGATAAGTTAATTTTGTTGCAAATGGCCTGGCTGATCGTGGCAGAGCCAATGCAGTTTGAAGTGTTTTAAGATACCTATCCCACCTTTTTAATTATTACCTACTTGTGGGGTAGATTGGGATTATACCATTAACATTAAGACTTAAAAAGTTTGTAAAGGAGAATGTTTAATACGGAAAGTAATCAATTGAAAGGTTTTTTTTTTCCCTCTTGGATTGAATTCTATTATAACCTAATCTTAAGTGTATATACCTAATCTAAGTGTATATTTGTTTGAAGCTCATTTCTGGAGATTTGAATCCTAGCCCTTGCCTCCCCATACCTGACAAGCACTTAAATGTTAATCAATTGATAATCTTATAGGCACCAACATATGAAAAAAATTTCTAATCAATTAGCATTAATTTTTCCAACTCATGAGATGTATCTAATGCATGTTTGAGATATTTACGCATTTAAGATATTTATAAAATAGAGTAATTCTTAGGCACTTCTGGAGTATAAAGAAATAGTGTATAGAAATGAGGGAACACTATTTCTCCGTGTTCCAAAAGTACTTAAGAATTTTTCTTATAAATAAAAATGCCATTGAAACAATCATTTAATTAATAATTAGAATCTATAATATTTATAACATCATTCTCTTCTTTGGACTGGACTTTTATGTGATTCAAAAATACCTCTATACCTTAAGTTTAAGTAATAACAAAACTTGGGAACAAATATGTAAAATAAAACCCACTACACCACTTTAAATTTTCAAATACATATTCAAATTAAAAAAGGTTAAAAAAATTTGTTTACCTCACAACCCATTCCAATTCAGTGTTTGTGTTCTATTTAAGTTCAAATACTAGGCTACTACTTCTTCTTTTTTAAAAAAGTTCTTATTCTTATCCTTATCTCAACTGAAAATAGATTCATACAATCCAACACACACATGTTGATTTTCTTTTAATTGAATTCAAATTTTTAATCCCTCATCTAAACAAAAAATATGAATTAAAAAAAAAAATCAAACAAACTCATATTTAAAAAAAAGCAAAAAGAAAAGCTTCCTAACTTCTTTCACCTATTTTATTTGAAATCAAATTTCGTACTCCCCCATCTGATCCTAAAAAAAAAAAAAAAAAAAAGGCTATCAACCACTATGAACTTTAAAATCCTTGCTCTTTTTGTATATATTTCACATTTCAATTTTTACTTTTTTTGCACAAAGACTTTGATTTCCTCAATTACCTTTTTCAATTCATCACCATCTCTTCATTGAGAAATGTACATTTCCTTTGATATTTTTTTAATTATTACTTTGTTTTTTTCATTGTATTTTCCTTTTCTTTGAACTAATCTAATGTGTTTGATTTAATCTCCTATTATTTATTTATTTCTCATTACTCTTATCTCTCTTTTCTAGGTTATTTCCACAACTCCATCGATATCCTCTCATTTTGTCTCACTATACACCATCTACTCTTTAAGAAATGTTTTTTTTTTTTTTTTTAATTCACTATTTAAACATTAATCACTCCCTTAGAATTTTGGTGAAAAGTTTTGTCTTATAAAAGAAAATAGAAGAGTCTCTAAGCACACGCAACGCACGTGCATAGAGGCTAGTATATAACATTTTTATAAAAATAGTCCAACAATAACTATTTGCAATTATGATTTAGGTGAAAATACAATTTTTGTCTCTACATTTTAGGATTATAGTCAATTTGGTTATTACATTTTGGAAGCAGTCAATTTAGTTCATGTTATTTTCAATTTGTAGTCAATTTAGTCCCTACCGTCAACTCACTAACAAAAATTTATATATGGCTAACAGATTGCATAGTTGGCAACTTAAAGCATACGTGGCTTCTAACAAAATAATATAAAATATTAATATAATTGACACTCTAAAATATAATTTGGGGGGTTTTGGTTTGTGTAAATGTTGAAATAAGTGAGTATTTTGTGTCAATGTAGTGTATAGGTTGTGGTTGAGGATTTGATGAAATTAGGGATTGATTGTGTAAGGACCTGATTTAAACTCCTGGCCCAAAAGGTATATAGACTTAGGCCCAAAAAGCCAAAAACAATAAATTTGTAAAGAATGGGTTGGAAAACTGGGTTTTTAATAAATTAAGCAACAAGTAAACAAATCTTGATGACAAAGAAAGGAAGATAACAAAATTTTACTTCGGAAAAATGTCCTCGGCAAAATTTGAAGAGATTGATTCTTATGTATTACTCTTGAAGCTTAGTTACAAGTCTGGTTCTAGATTGCTACAGTGTTTTTTTCTTGATTTTTCGATCCCCATTCATTCAGGGGTCTCTTATATTATATATCTCCCTCCTGGTGATCTTGGCCCTCCATTTGTTGATCATCTAAGTCACTACTTGAGTGCCTGTCCCATTAGACACCATTTCTAGCTTTCTGTGAGTTGTGGTAGCTAAGGCAGCACTATTCAGGAGTCTTCTCCACATAAATGCGATCAGAAAGTTGGTTGCATGACATTCAATGCGGTGGCAGCAGTTTTTCCTTAGGTATTTATGAGCTTTCATCTCTCTTGTACGTTCATATCACACGTCTCTATTAGTAGATCGTCCTGGAAGGTTACCTTGAGTGATAAGGTTTATATTTGATCCGTGCTTTACTCATTCGAGGAGATAATCCTCCTTGGACCAACTTCCTCAACTTTTTTGCTTGTATTTTACTCATGGGATTTTGAGCTTAACACCCCCACTATTATTTATCCATCCTCAGACCACCCTATGTCCTTGGCCAAGGTCCAAGGTCCAAGGCCCAATATACAATTTTTGGGCCCTTATCCTTGTAGATTATTTGATTTGTTTTGGGTGTATTGTGTTTTGCTACCAAGAAAATGAAAGGAAAAAATTGCAGAATAAGTTTTTTTTTTTAATTTTTTAAAATTTAAAATTATGATAAATTATTTATTTTTGTTTTTTAATCATTTAATTGATGACATGGTACTTTTAAATAAATATTAATATTTTTTTAATTATTTGTTATAAGTCACATAAGCTTCAAGTGTGCAGTTATGTAATCTGTTATCATATATGCATTTTTCGTTAATGGATTGACAGTAACTTAGTAAAAACCAAATTAATTGCAATTTGAAAATAATGTGAATTAAATTAATTGTTACCAAAATATAAATACCAAATTAACTGTGATTTCAAAATATAGGGACTGAAATGGTATTTTGGCCTATAATTTTCTCTAAAGTTATATATATATATATATATATATATATTTATATTAATAAATAAATAAATAACAAGATCCTCTTAACAGACTCATAACACGTGTGAAGAGGCTAATCGACATAAACCAAATCTGACAGTGTTTAGACTCTTTAGAGGCTCTTTTTGGACAACTGACTCAAGGCCCACAGCCACCCAATGAGCACAACCCGTCCAAATAGCCCGTGAATTAATTCAAGCCCAACATATGGGCCTCGTGGTTAGTTGGGATCAATGTTTAAGAAAAGCTAGTCCCAAAAATGATGGTCCAAAAGAGAGGAAGAGAAGCCGAAGCTACTAGTAAGTGCGTAACAGGGACATAGCTCCCACGAAATTCAACTTCAAAGCAGCCCAGGCTTTTTGCTGCCATTAACTTCTTGTTAAAATCAAAGCAAAACAATTGGGGATTAATCAAGGCTTGTGATTGCAATAAGCATCAAGTTTAAAACCAGATTTCCCCTCTATTGTGCGAACCAAAAGGGAATGATCCACATCAATTTGGATCCATTAAAGGCCTGGAAAGAGGGTTTGGAACACTTGTGAGACCAATGAATCCTTATTCATGTCATGTGTAAAAGAAAGAACTCACATGGAACAAGGAAATACTTGCTGTGTAACAAAATAACAAGTACCTTAATTTGCTTTTGCCTCTCCATGAAGTCATCACAAATCAACACCAAATATAAGGCTGTTATAGCCCTTAATTTCAGCATATTTGAATGATGGTTTTCCTTTCAAGGAAGCCATTTTTTTAAAGGAAACTAAGCAGCCAAGCTGCTGTCTCCAAATTTCCAAAACATACAGCAACACAACCCGTGTTTGAGGAAGAGCACAGCTCAATATATAAGAGCCAAGTTAGCGTCCAATAAATGGCAGCTATAGCCTCCCCCTTCATTCAACATGTTCTAAATTAAACCAAACACCATTATAAAATAGGAGAGAGGCCAAAAACGTAGGAGGCAAATTACCATCAACTCTAGAACAAAAAGATCAGAACTCACACAGCCACTTAAAACGCTCGAAACCTCTTCATCTCTAATGCAGCATTTAGTTACATTTATGTAGACGCCTCATTTTGTATTTGTTAATAACCTTTGGTGCTTAACCCCGATGATGAGCTTAACATATGTTAACTAAGGGTAATTAAGTGTTCTCAATAATTTGGAAGTAATCACAACTCAAAAATGCTCAAATCGTTTTAAAAATAATATTGAAAAATGATATTTTCTCACTATTTTGATCATAACTTTTGATCCACAAAGAATTTTTTAGTAAGATTTGTTTAATTGAAAAGTAGACATCCTGAGATTTAATTTGAACATAAATAGTGTAAAATTTGGATTTAAATATGTGTGCTATGGCCATTTGAAGTTGGGCATGCAATCAAATTTAGGGTTTTGCGCTCGTGTTTGGAAGCATGCGCACACACACTTGACCATGCGTGTGCATGCTGCGTTCTAGAACCTTAGAAATTTAATTTTAAGGGTCTAAAGTTTCATTTTGTGATAGGGCCAGGCCCCAGTCCTTTAGAAACATCCAAAAGTCTCTAAAAGGCTATAAAAACCCTAATTTACTCATTTAAATACCAACTTTATGCTTCCATTCCATACCCTAGCTACAAAGAGTTTATTTTTTGTCTCAATGTTTTATAAAACCCTCTTTCATATTTTCTAAATGCCCACACATCCCTAAGCACTTTTTTTTACAGATTCATTACGTCTCTCTAATAGTTTTCTTCTAAATTGTCTTCATAACCTTTTTAACTAAACCTTTTTAATTAAAGTTTGTTCTTGAGTTGTGATTCTTTAGTTCTATTGTGTTCTTTAATTCCTTTGTTCTCTCAATTTAATCTTTATGCTGTAAGCTGGTTAACTCAAGACACAGTAGTTTTTGCTTATTAATGTTAATATCGAATGAATATGAAGTGCCCAATAAAATTATGTCGGCGTAAAAAGTAAGCATGTGACTGGTTGTCGTATATGTATAAGCGTTTCTCAAGGGATGGCTGGATATTGTCATTGTTTTGGTGTCAGATTGCAAGTTAGGCAAGGCGGCGAGTTTGATGGAATCCAATCATATAAAAAGACTAGATATTTCGGAGACTTCACGTCCAACAACAGTTCTTCTTATGCTACAAAACAGTAAAAGAGCATTGATAAGTTTATGTTACTATGTTTTTTTTTATACGCATATGTTACTATGTTAGTGATACATTAGAGAACTTTTGCTACAATAAGTTGAAAAAAAGCTTGTGTGGAAGATAGAGATTTAATATATATATATATATATATATATATACAGGGGCGTAGCCAGAAATTTTTGGTTGAGGGGGCCAAGGTAACAATATCATATTGATTTGCAAGTCAAGAAAAATACAAAGTATGACATACATACATACATGCATGTCTTCCTGCATTAGTTTTAGAAAAAGAAAAAACATTAAATCTAACAAAAATTTACAATAAATAATATTCATAGAAATTATATATAACAAAGTCACCATAAGCAACCATAAAATAAATAGCAATTAAATTCAACCAAATTCGACTACTATGGTCAAAAATAAATTCAAAATCAATTTCATACCTCTCAATTCAATAGAAATTAAACTATAGAAGAATATTATAAATCATAAGATAAAGAAATAGGAATCAAATTAAAAGATCAATAAGAAAGAAGAAGAATTTTGTACCTCTCAATACTTTCTTAGCTTTAAATAAGAAAACTCTTTCTTAAGGAAGGGAGAGAAGCTAATTAAAATGTGACTCCGTGAGAGCATCGTAAAGAAGAATTAATAAAGAGAAATTGAAGAGAGAGCAACAAGTGATGAGGAGAGTTTTTTGAGTGGCTATAAAGTATAAACTAGAAGGGAATATTGTAATAGTTTTGGAAAAGTGCAAAACTTAAGTATAATACTTTAAATGTAGTACATTAGGTTTTCCAATTAAATTCAAACACCAGTTTTCCATGACCAAAAAAATGCAAACAATGTTATCATTTTTAAGGGAAATTAAATTCAATCCATTGAGGGTTTTTTTAAGAAAAAGTAAGAACTTTTTTTTTTTAGACAAAGTAACAGGTACATCAGCATCTAGGGGTTGCTGAAAACAGAGGAATTACTTCTATCCATGCAATATTATCCTCGTTGACTACCCAGCATAAGAAGCTAATAGCTGGGCTACCCTATTAACAAACTTAACAAGGGACTACACTAAAACACCAAGACCTGCACATAGATAGGAGAGTGTGGACTTCATCAACAAGATGCCCATTAGCCTCACAGTCTCTCCACTCTCCATTGATAATTCCCACACTAGTACAACATAGGTCCTTGATTAGCTATAGGATATAGTCTTACTCCAGAAAAAGAATGTGGGATATGGCTGACACGTTTTAGAGGAGGAAAGGAAAAGTCAAAAGATGAAAAGTAGGGATTTGGGGTGGGGAATTTTTATGGCTGGCGTATTGGAGGAGGGGCCAAGCTTTTCTTATAGGGGGGCAGCTCTTAAATGAGAAGGTGTGAGACCTATTTTTTCCTACTATTATGGAGGTTTTAAAAAATTTTGGGGGGGCCATGGCCCCCTCAAAGGATAACATGCCTCCGCCCATGTATATATATGTTAAAAACCAGATCTGGAAACATCGCATGCATAAAATTAAAATCCCACTAAACTCGTCAAAAACTCTTAGTTCAAAGAAATTATTAGGTCATTCGGAGGACTATTAGGGTGGTAATTTTAACTAATAATACGCTGTCATTTATACAAATGTAACATTATTTAGTAAGTTTTTATTTTTTTATTTCTTGTGTTGATTAAAAACCTGACTCACTCATTTACATAAGTGGCATCATTTTAGGATAATTAAATTCTCTACCTACAAACTATACGTCTACACCAGCCGGGCCGCCACAAGAATTATAATGTCACGGACGAAACAACCAATACAATAATCCAACTAGAATGTTAATTTTATGGATATATTCTTAATTATCAAGAAAGCATATATATATATATATATAGATAAATATATATATATATATATATATTAATTCTCTTTCGGTACCATATTCTGAGAATGAAATGAAAAGTGGGTTAACCTAAGTTTAAATATCCCCATTACATAAAAGAATAGTGCTCTGAAGAGAAAGCAACCGAGTATCATTCCTACATAATATCACTGGAGTCAGCAAGTAATCTCCCTAATAACGCAAAGAACCTTTCCAGTTCCATAATTTTTATCTACTTGCATTAATGATAGCTAATTCTGGCATATATATATATATATATATATTCTTATCTTCCCCATAGCTAGTTGATATTTTATGATTCAATCACGCAAAGGTCCCTGGTTACTTTTTTGTTTTTTTTTTTTTAAATATGATATATTTTTATTTATAGTATATGTTTTAATTATAATTGTGGGTGAGAAAGCCCGACGTCACATGATGGGCCTGAGGCCCAGTTCAAATACGATTCACTGTCCGAAGAGGTTAAATGTATCAATGCTCTGCCATCCTGGCGGAAGCACAGCCCGTTGATAAAAAAAAAACTCCGTCCGAAGACAACCCAATATGGCCGAAGAGATCCTACTTGAGGGAGCAGCCCAGAACTTGATCGGGTAGCTGTGCTGAAGGTCTCCCTCCCAGGACGGAACTTCGAGCATGTCTAACTGCGTAGCTATCACAAAATGTCTTGCCAATAAAGCTGTCACCGCCACATTTAATGCACTGCAGCAACTTTCCTGGCCGCATTTATGTGGAGAAGACACTTGAACAGTGCGTCTTCACCCACCACCACTCACTGCAGGTTAAAGCAGACGGCTGATGTGACTAGTACTCAAGTGGGTGTCTGGATGGAGGACAAGTGTGCGGTGAAGATGGGAAAAGGGGGTCTATATAAGGGAAGCAAGTCTCGCAGAGTAGGGGCAGAAAAAAAATTGTATTGACTTAGCATTTAAATAAAAAAAAACCTCTTCGGACTACAGGGGTTCGTCCGTCAAAAAACTTGACTCAATCTATCTTTGTTATTAGTTTTTGTTCATCTGGACCGTTGCTAAATCCACCATTAGCCTAGTTGTTTGGCCCATTCTCTACAAATTTATTGTGGGAAATTTGGAGGGCTCATCATATAAAAGTCTTGGTGCCTGGCCCAACAAATTTTTACCCTACAATAATCTATATATATATATATATATATAAAATTGAAAAGCTCTCACATTTTGCACATCAGTATTATTAAAAAAATAATAATAAATATCTTTTTTTTCCCATCAAATACAAATTACAAATCCCGATTCTTCTTAAAAAAAGAAAAATTCTCTCTTCTCATCTCTCTTCTCCCTCCTTCGAAGCAGCTACCCTCTCTCTCTTTTCTCAACCTTTCAACCAAGGGATCAGTGAATATGGTACCGTAATAGCTGGTACGGCTGATATATTTTGTATCAGCACTTTGACTGGTACTAATTTAAACACAAAAATGCAGTCCCTTACCAAGCATAAAGAACTTTAGCCATCGCTATTGAGAGACCTTCATCCGTGGACCAATACTTGATGCAATGGTTGCAAGTTGTATGAGGAAACAGAGCGAGATCTACAACTTGTATGAGGAAAGACTGAAAGAGAGTGAAATATATATTTTTATTTGAAATCAGATCTTAATTTACCCTTTGTGAACGTGGAGTAGTGTGTCAAATAGTGTGGAGAGGTAACGTGTGTCGGTGGCTGATGCCAAATATGGAGAAAAGAAAATAATATGCGAAGAAAAAAGAGGGAAGAAAGTAAAAAGGAAAAATAAAATATATTAACGTGCAGAAGAGTAAATAAATCATAAATATAGTATTTTTTTTTATGGGTTTAGCTTATCTCAAGTACTTTTTTAACTGTAAATCTTCTTTTGTTTTAAATATACAGTAGTAAGTGGTAGTGAGTTTTAATCTCCACCTTTTATTTAGTTAGTAGTTGATATGACAGTTTTTCATTAAAACAAAAGGAGATTACAGTTAAAAAAGTACTTGAGGTAAGTCAAACCTTTTTTTATAAGTCTAAATTAATATATAGATATATATTTAGCTTGCGGCTTGGTCTAAAAAGCCAGTTTTTTTTTTTTTTTTTTTTTTTTTACTATTTAGCTTATTTTTGCTACTATTTATGGGTCTTATTGTACTTTTTTGTACTATGGGGCCCCAAATATTATGGCAACCCCGGCCCACTCCACATCAGGCCCAAGGTCCAAATCGAGGAGAGGGCATAATCCGAGGATGAGCAAATGATACCCAAGTCGTCTAGGGACATCAGGCCCAAGGTCCAAACCGAGGAAAGGGCATAATCCGAGGATGAGCTGTCATTCACTCATTAAATGCACTCCACCTACATTCTGATCACATTAATGGTGAGTTGACCAGCCAGCAGTGATGCCTTGGTTTCTTCAATTAACAGAAAGCCTGTAAAGGCGGCTGATGGGATAGGCACTCAAGTATAGGCTTGGATGATTAATAAGTGGACGGCAAAAATTAACTAAAGAAAGACTATATAATAGATAGCACCCCTATCAAGAAGAGGGGAGGAGGATCTTTTAGGGCGTCCGAGAGCAACATTTATGTTTGTCAGTTCTAAGGAAGAGATCCTCGGATTGAGCCGAGGATGATCATGCTTCGCAAACACTTAGCCAAAATCATTATAAAAATCCTCACAAACATTTAACCAAAGGACAATGATTATCCTCAAAAACACTTAGTCAAATTCCTTTGCTATTATTCTTATGAATTTCATGTCATCCATTGCTTGCTTTGTTGGTACAGAGCCCTTCTATCCACACTCTACAAATTTTATTGTTTAGGGTCCATTACAAGTTGAGTCCCTACATGTACTATTTATAAGTCCCACTATACTATTTCAGCTACTTTTTAGCTTTATTTATAGTATTTTTAGCAAAAAAGTTTTCAATTTTAGCTAAATCAGCTGTTCTTAAACAAAGTGTAGAGTTTTTTTTTTATAATCAATTATTAACTTCTCCGTTGGATAAAAGAAAAAGATAAAAATTAAATAAAGATTAAAGATAAAGATAGGAGAGAGAAAAAATAAAAAGAATAAATCAAATGAAATAGGAAAAAATAGAAGATTGTTTGTGTGAGTGAATAATCTTTTATCTCATATTTAATAGTTTTTTCGTGCATCGCACAGGTTAGCAATTAGTTGCTCTTTATTATCATGACAAAACCCCAATTAATTATATAGTATAGGTAGGTAGGGTTATAGTATAGGTAGGTAGGGTTCTAACTTTTTTTTTTTTTTTTTTTTTTTTAAATTTGATACAAGATAGAAATTATACTCTAACCTGATCTAAGTATATATATATATATATATATGTGAAACTCTCTTTTGGAGACTTAAACCCTGACCCTTACTCGTCATACCCTACAAGTACTTATACCTGTGAAGTGACCATCGCACTAAAAGTGTGTAGTGGTAGGGTTCGAACTTGAAATATCTTATTTGATTACAATTTTTTTTTCAAGTTAAGCTAATTAGAATTTACGTATTATTAATTATTTAAATAACAAATTTTTTTAAAATAAAATAACATGAAATGAGAGGCCCCACCAAAGGGCTATAGTAATTTGAAATGATCCTCATGCCAGCATGGCATCCACTTCATTATATCTCGTCGGGCCTACATATTGAGCATATAAAATTAATGCTTATGGCAATTGGCAATTTAGTGATTTAGTCTTTATGCTCCACATTTGGTGGTATTGAACATTTGGAGGATTATATCCAATTATATGTTCTCTTTGTGATGATCAACCACCCATTCTTAAATTAATAGAGTCATTATTTTTTATATTAAGATAATTAATAAACAAAATAGCTCCCTACTAATTGGTGCATATATATCCCATCCTTTCTTCTTTGTAAAGCATTGCAGCTGTGATGACTTTCTAAGGAAAAAACACTGAGTTCAAATTAATCTATATATAAAATAATAGGTAAAGTTGAGAGAAACTCAAATTAAAATTTTAAATTAGAGTTCCAATTTTGTGCCATATGTCCTAAATTATTTATTCTTAAAGAGTTTTATTTCTTAATTTTAGAATCAAATGTAGGACTACATCATAAATATTCATCCAAGTGAGTTATTAAGTACAAAAACCAAAGAGTTTAGAATAAATAAATCGTAAAAAAAAAAAAAAAAAAGTGCTTCACAATAATTTTAAAAAAATATATATGGACAATTTACATTTTATATCTAATAATATCTTACAAATTTTTTTAAAGAGTTAACAAAATATAAAAATGATTATCAATAGTATTTAAATTATATATATATATATATATAGGAATTATATTATGCATTTTATTATATATTTTTAAGTGTATCCACGCATATGTATAGAATTACAAGTTAGGATATATATAAAAGAAAATAGCTCATGTGAAAATGCATGAGCTCCTACCATGTGGCGCTCTAATATTGCATTTAGGTTTTTTAACCGCTTCTCATTAAATTGTTTTTACTGTTACCTAAAAAATCACATTAACTTCTCTTTACTATTATCTAAAAGATGGGTTGTTATTGAAAATTAAACCAAACCTTATGAAAAGCCTAAGCCCACTTATTCCTTTACATATTATGACCTAAGTATGATCCTTTTCCATGTGTAAATGAAAGCTCAAACCCTAACCCACTTACAAACTCTCTTTCTCCTCCCCCATCGTAGATGAAACTTGAAAGCCAAGACTCTAATTCACTTGGGAGCTCTCTTCCTCCGTACAAGCTTCCTTTTAGACTACACACACTCTTCAATGTTTTTACAAACAACAGTTTGTAGTTTGGATTCACTAATCCTATCTAACCAAACCAACGTTCCTACTCATTTTTCAAGTCTTAATTCAGCCATTCTGTGTAAACAAATGGAGATGTATGGTCAAGAAAGATATACAATACTCTAAAAAATAAATATAAAAAGGAAATGTATAGTCTAACCTTAACAATCCCACCACTCTAATTTCTCTTCCTCTTCCAAAACCCCTCTCTCTCTCTCTCTCTCTCTCTCTCATTTTGAGTGCTATATTAGGATTCCCCAAATTGAAGATAATATTAAATCTTACCAATGGGCTACACATTGATGTTAGGATTAGTGTCCTTAAATCCTATTATATGATACTATGTGTAACATTATGTATGATTTAATGTTATGATTAATAAAGTTGTTTTATTATTATCTAAAATAATGGTAACATGAATATTTGGACATTATCATATAGTTCATGAGATGTATAGTATGTGATTTAGTCACTGAAGATATAGATCACAAGTTCTTTGTAAACTCAGAATTTTGGTTCGTAGTCGGTGATGAAATTAGGCATTCCATCTGCGAAGACTATAACATATCAACTAAAATGATTTATTTTGATCATGGAAGTGGAGACTTCTAGTTGATATGTTGATATGTTTTAAGTGTTAAGATATATTGAACTGAACCGCTGTGAGATTTATTATTCTCTTAACGACTGTCAAATGAACAATAAATCTCACGACTTCTATTTGCATGAACTCTTAATTTTAAGAGAACAATGAGTCTGATCATGAGATGTAGGTTGTTTTGATATATCAGGAGTGAAATCTAAAGTCACGATCAAAACCTTAGTATGTTAAGCAGCCACATTTAGTGTTGATGAAACATATATTCTCAAGATAAAATTCATAATTTCTTAACGGAGATATAAAATATTCTCTTGAGATAAGTTTAATGAGTTTGGTTATTTAGTAATGTTAGGCCTAACCACTTTAGTAAGGAGTTACTAAAGTATATATTTATAAAATTAGATTTCATAAATATATGATGAATAACTTAAAGGATTAAACCGGACACTCAAGAATTAAGATGTAGTAATCTTCAAAGTGGCAGTCTACATTCATGACTCTGTATTACTACAAATATTTTATGAAGGGGTTGCATGTATAATAAAGGCTTGGGATATAATTTATAAATAAGGCCTAGAGTGTAATTATATTTATATAGTAGTATTAAATATAATTAATGGTAACTTTAGACTTGTCAAGAGTTGACAGAAAAGCCTAAAGTCCATTGGAGCTAAAGTCTTATTTATTCCTTTTTGGTCCCACTCCAACCCACACACTAAAACCTAATTAGAAAGGTCCAAAAGGCCAACCCAATTAGATAATCAGTTAGATACAAATGGAAAAACATACATAATTTTATATGTGATCCACTATTGTGAAATGGTGTGTATGTGTATGAGTAGAAGCTACTCGATTATTCTTCCTTAGAAACTGATTGAGAGACCACACTTCTTGGGTATAAAGTGGAATTGGAGTGAAGATTAAAAGTGTTCCCAAGTACTTCTAATCTTTTGTTTTGAATTTCACCACATCAAGGTATGCTCTCTTGTTCTTAAATTCTCAAATTTACATAGTACATGTTATCTCTCATGAATGAAGTAGATTCGTGATTGTTGCTTCTGCTGTGTGTTTTGTATGAGATGCAAAATCAGTTTTTCCAACAATTGAAATGATTGTTTACTAAGATAATAAGTGCTTCTATTGCTGTGTTACGAGAGTAATTCTTAGGTACTCTCGGAGCATGGTAAATAGTGCACCTTTATCTCACATTTATGGTATGGTCTACTTATTAAATTTATGGTGAGGTCCATCATAAATAAGAGAGGAGGGAGAACATTTTACTATACTTCGAAAGTACCTAAAAATTTGTCGTGTTAAAGAAAAAGTCAAATGCTATGTGATAGACATAGTCACCAATAGTCATATTGCATTTAACTATATTCATATTAAATTTTGAGTTATCTATGATGCTATGGTACTAGGTATAAAAACCAATTTGTTAACGACTTTTGTGTGCCTTTGAATTGCAGTTTTTTTTTTTTTTTTAAACATAAATGCATGATAGTGGTAGGTCCATCATAAGCATAAAGATGCTCATAAGTTCAAATATTGACAAACAATTGAGATACAACGGTAATTGATTCTAATAGCATTTTTCTTTAGTTTGATGCACACCAAATATATATATATATATATATTTAAGTCTTCTGGTAGTATTTATTGTTTCAATTTAAGACCAATATAATTTAATTATACTTTTCATGCAAAACTTGAAACCAACATACTTTTAGGCAAAGTTTTCCCATTCATTACACAGGTTTCTGACTAGTATATATAAAATCTTATCCGAATTCCAATATCCTGGCACATAGAAATGTCTAGGAAAGTATTAAAATATACTAAATAAATTTTAAATAAACGAATATTGACATTGATGTTATTATACCCCACGGGTTTGGAATTTGGATTTTGGTTTCTTAAAAAAAAAAAACAGTGCGCATGGATGGAGTCCAAGTTGCGAGCACCATTATGTGTTGATGATACTCATAGACGACGTATATGCAAGGTGTGATCAGCTGTGATAACACACATGAGTCACTTTTTTTATTTCTCAAAAAAAAAAAAAATATTAAAGAATTAGAAATGATGGTGATGAAATATAATAATAAAAATGAGAAATGATGACATTGATGTTTTTGTTCGGGGACGCAATTTTGCACCAAACATAAAGCAATTTGCATGCTTATCCATTTCACACCCAGAGTGGAGCGGCCTAAAGGGGGAGAGCATAGTATCTAATTGTTTTTTTATCTGTAAAATATTTTCGTAGGCAAGGATGGTATCTTTACATCTCTTTATTTTAAATGCATGGAAAGAGACCAACAACCTAATCTAATTGTTTAATTTATCCGTAAAATATCTTTGTATTGTTAATTAGACTTTAAAATGAGACTTCAAAGACAAATTATGAGGTCTGAAAAGAATTTTAGAACCCTCTTATTGATTTTAAGGGAAATTAATCAACTTGTTAAATTAACCCATTATACAATTCAAGTTGTTACCAATTAATTACAACAAATTATGTAGATCACCAACTATAAAGCAAAAAATACTACAGTAAATAACACTTCAAAAGGCAACCAAATATATATATATATATATGAGATGAGTTCAAGTTACATCTAGTATAATATTACAAAAGTTACACATTTTTTAAACCGTAGGCTTCTAAGAAATCTAATAGTAAAAAAATCACTATAATCAATGTCATCTTTAAAATTAATTGTTTTCCATATTAGTTAACCTAATTAATTTGAGAAAATATTATATTATTTTCTTTTCTACTTTCTTTCTCTCTCCTAATTAATTTATCCTCAACCTTGCACAGGTGTCTATTCTCAACGTTCTTGAGTTGCATATTATATTTCTCATGGACCATAAGTATCAGTGAGTGGAAAAGGTGCAGAGATGGTGATTTTTGGAGTGACTGATGAGTTTTTGGAAATACGAGGAGTTAGTTTAAGAGCATATTGATTCTTGTTGTGAATTGCAATTTATTCAATCAAACGCCGTCATTGTCAACTAAATTGTTGGACATATATATGTAATGATTAGCTAGATAGATTAATGGTGAAGCAAAAAATTCTGCAAACATTATAATCTGTTGTTACGTGAACAAAACGTATTTAACATTTAATTGGACTATACATAAACAAGCCATTGAATCATTGTACCATTCTTGCACATGTAAGGTAATATAGGTCCTGTCAAGAAATTCTCTAGCCTTAAGTCTCATGGGAAAAAGACTTCTTTTTTGACAGAAACTCATGGGAAAAAGACTTGTTTCAAAGAAAATTGAGAATAGGCACTTGTGCAAGATTAGGGATGAATTAATTAGGAGAGACAAAAAAAGTAGAAAATAATATAATATAATATTCTCTCAAATTAATTAGGTTAGTTAATATGGAAAGCAATTAATTTTAAAGATGACATTGATTATAGTGATTTTTTAACCATTAGATTTTTTAGAAATCTACGGTCTAAAAAAAGCGTAACTTGAACCTCTCTCTCTCTCTCTCTCTCTCTCTCTCTCTCTCTCTCTCTCTCTCTCTCTCTCTCTCTCTCTCTCTCTCTCTCTGAGAAACTCTTGTTAATAGGGAGTGTTATTGAGTACTAAAACGAAGATTAAAATTGTAAACATCAATTGTGTCTGGAGGAACAGACTCCATCCAAACATCCAAAGGATTAGTTACAACTCGTCTAGCTAGTCTATGAACCACACAATTACCTTGACTCTTAATATGGTGAAAAGATATATGACGAAAAAAAGAACAAAAAAAAAGTAATGTCTTGTAAGAAATGCCCAAACTCAGATTGAGTCATATTGCCACCATTGATTGAGTTAATAATGACTTCTGAATCACCTTCAACTATCAATCTTTGAAAACCCAACTCCTTTGCAAACCAAAGAGCTCGGCGGGCGGCTAGCACATCCACTATCTCTATTGAAGTAGGTAGTGGAATCTGTTGTGTTAAAGTAGCCATAACCAATTCGTCATCGTTAGGGATTATAATACCAAGGCCAACCTTGTTTTCTTCTACAAATAATGCTCCATCAAAGTTAACTTTGAGTAGACCTGACGGCGGAGGGTGCCATCTAACTGGCCTGGCTGTGCGTGGGATCTTGGTATGGATTGGATGCAATTGTTGGTATTCCTGAAGACCTTTGCAAGCCATAGAACTGATCTTTTCCAATGGGATCGTATCTTCCTTTAATCGAAGCTTGTTTCTACGCATCCAGATCAGAGAAGTCGTCCAGGCAAATAGAGCAAACCGAGACTTGTCCTGTTGTGCACACTGGATAATGTCTAAAAAATCAGAGACAGCATTAGTATCAGCAACCAAATCAACAAAAGACCAAGGTTTTGAAACTTGGACCGTTCATTGAACCGTAAAAGGAAGAGGTTCAAGGTTCAAGGTTCTTGAGGTTGAACCGGGGTTGAACCGCGATTATGTCATAATTAATTTAATAATTATTTTAAATATATATAAAAATATTAAATTAATAAAAAATAGAAAAATTAACTAAAATAGTCTAATTTACCAAGGATTTAACTAACAAGCTCCAAGACGAGTGTTTCACCAAGCAAATCTTTTATATCATCTAGCCCTCGATCTATCCCAAGGTTTGAAAGTAATCCACTAACAGTAGGTTTCACAGTAACAATGACTTTCACAAAACTGACTACTTCACAGTAACAATGTGTAATCTATTATATATTATTTCTTACAAAAATACATATAACCAATGTTATGAATACCGTTTCGATTTGTCTATTGGAATGGAATGTTTTAGTACTGGTTCGATACTGGCTCATTTCAATGTACCATTTCAAAACTACTGCAAATATATATATATATATATATAATTTCATATCTTATTACTTACAAAAAAAATTTATAAAAATTTATATTTTTAATACATTTATAAAACTTGTTATCTTAGAACTAATATGATCATTTACTTAAACTACTATTATTTTATTAAAGTATACTAATTAATTCTTTTAATGCAAAAAAAAAAAAAAAAAAACCAACGTACAAAGTGAAAGTAGGAAATTTTTATTATTTTATATTACTTCTTTTTTTTCCTCACCAACGTACAAAATGAAAGTTGGCTTGCACTTTGCCCAACCAATTATGTTTTTAATATTTTATATTGCTCATTTTATCCTCATCAGCTGGTTCCCTCCTTTTTGGCTTTTTCTTTTCCTTTTTTTTCTCTTCTATTTTCTCATCCACACACGTCAAGTCACACTCCTCGATTTTCACTCTTCTCAGACTCAGTTTTAAATATCCTCTCATCCTTGTCATTTTTTGGTGTCTTCCTCTTTCTTCTACTTTCTTCCTTTCTCTGCGTGTTCTTTAACGGTTCAACTTAGTGACTTAGAGCATTAATATTGAAAAATGCTAATGCTACTCTATTTTACCATTCAAAAACTTAGTGACTTTTCTCCACTTCTTACTCAAGTTTCTCACCATGGCTTTTTTGTTTTGCTTTATTTTTTTTTGTAAGGTACGTCTGTTTACTTCATTTCTTTCTTCTTCTTTTTTTTTTTTTTTTTTTTGGTTGAGATTTTAGTTTTACCCGCCAAACTCCATGCCGGCCGAAATTCAAGATTCGGCCGGTATTTGCCGAAGGTTTCTTGATTGAAAGAGTGAGACAAGGGTTTCTTGTTTGAGTGAAAGATCTAATTCCAAAATCCAAATGACGCCATATAGGAAAAGAAAAAGGGAAGAGAGTCCAAAACGGTGCCGTTTAAGGCTTGAAACAAAGGACCCGTGGGAACCGCCTGAACCGGACAAAAGACACCTACCAAACCGTGGATAAAAGTGGGCACTTCCAGAGAGCATGTAATGTATCTTCAGGTTCCAGCTTGCATAGGGAGCATGTAGACTTTGTTAACATCTTATGCAGGCCAGGTTGACTCTTGTAGGTAGTGAGTCATTCCCAGCACACCACATGACTCTCTCTCTCTCTCTCTCTCTCTCTCTCTCTCTCTCTCTCTCTCTATATATATATATATATATATATAAAGAACAAGAAGAAAACACAATATATTAGTGAAAAAAATGGAAAACCTATAGATACATCCAAAAGAAAAATTATAATGAGGGTTCCCAAACCCCAAGAAGAAACTCGATTACTAATAAATAACCAAAGTTTACATTTGAATCATACCTATGATCCTATACTTTACAACCTAGAAAACTTATTAACGTGAACCTACGATTAGTTCCAAGCCGCTTGGACTCTTCTATCTTGAATTCCTTCCATGAACTGTGTCTATGACTCAAGGACCACCATGAAGGTTTTGATCTCCACCAGCAAACATATTGGGATGGCTTTATGGGTTTAGCCTTGATCATAGGTGGTAATCCAAGGTTTAGGGTTTTCTCTTTTGTAGCAAACGACACAAGGTCTTTAACCTCTTGAAAAGGTCTTATTTGGTCAAATAAAATGTGTCCTTAGTTATGCATGTAGGGCATGAGTTGTAAGTCTATAGCCGACTTAATTAAAACTTCTTAGAATCAGGATTCTCATCTCGATTGAGTGAGACTTGGTCTAGAGTGAGTCAAGTAGACTGCTTCGATTGATCAAGACATGATCGAACTGCATTCAAGATTCCAAAATATGTCTTCTCTTGGGTTGGTTCTTGACACTTGATCTTGATCTTATGGATGATATTACAACTCAAACAAGATTACAAGTCATGGAATTTGCCAACCTCTAAACAAGTTTATGCACGATTTATGCATTTTACCCTTTTGTCATCCAATCCACACTTTTTTTACCTAATTTAGGAGCATCAACTTTTTCTATAAGCATGATAATATTTTTAATTACAAACACATAGTAGTAGGTAGTCATTTATGCATTTCTCTTTCATGCAACGTATAATCAAGATTTTTGATATGGACACATAGGTCATATGCCGGATTTCCCTCAATAACTCACATTCTGGCACAACTAACTAGCTAGTGTGTAAGATGCAATGCTACAAATGGTACAAGGTCACAGGCTTTGTGTTTATGGCCTTCATATTAAACTCTTCTTGCTTGGCCATAATCGCTTAGGATTGAATCCCCTAGAGTCTTGTCATCGAGGAACAGGTGCTTAAGTTATAAGGAGTACAAAATAGGTGTCTACACTTTGAATGAGTAACCCACTAGTTTTCCTAGCTTCATTAAATTAATATAATTGACACAGAATTATAACTGTATGACATTTGTGTTAGGCTATATAGAGCCTAGTTTTGTGTTCAATCTTGCTTGTCACCTGACTCAATTCGGAAGCGTGCAAATTTTAAATGGAATATTTTGTAAGATAGTCTATGTAATAGACAAGTGACGATACAATTTGTGATTTGACCAGTTTGAGAGTGAGATCCAGTTTATTTTAGATTTTCTATTAAAATTCTACTTTAATATATGAATTTTGCTAATGCGTGTCTTAAGGATGGAATATTTTGTAAAATAGTCTATGTAATAGACAAGTGACGATCCAATTTGTGATTTGACCGGTTTGAGAGTGAGATCCAGTTTATTTTAGATTTTCTATTAAGATTCTACTTTAATATATGAATTTTGCTAACGCGTGTTTTAAGAGCACACAATAATTAATTATTTTTGAAAAAAAAATTTAAAAATTGAAAGAATATTGACAACTTTTTTAATTCTCAATAAAATATTTTTAAAAATAAATGACTTAATATGTTCTCTTTGAACACATATTAACTGGACCCTTAATATATTATCCATTAATATATTATACATGATTGGATTTTGTGATAGCGCTCGTGTACTTAAAAAGCATGTGGTCCTCATGGAAATGCCAAACCATCTTTTCGCCGGTAGGGAGCACAACCAAAAGTGAATAACTCCACTACGAAAATACCAAAAGTATCTTTTGTCAAAAGGGATCCACAGCCACAGCCCACAGGCCTCGAAATCCACTAAATTTGTACTGGCTTGGAGATAAGTTGTTGTGGAAAACGTGAGATTTTTTTTTTTATTATTAATATTATTCTAATAATATTATTTAAGTATTTTTAATAGAGATAAAATATTTGTAGTAACACATGTTGTATTGTTTAAATAAAAAATTATTATTTAAACAACACAAACAAACATGATCTAAGTATTTTTAACACAGAAAGAGAGAAATTTTTTTTTTTTTAAATTGACAATAATATATATTTAAAAAAGTTAAATTCTTAAATACATAGCACATTTTAAATTTACTTAACTTTTATTTTTTTAAAGAGTACTGAAAATTTGTAACGAGAAAGAAGATGAGACTGATAGCTACAGTTTCTTGCTTTATAAAACCGTCTTTCTTTTCCCTGGTGTACTATTAATTGTGATATTTTGCTAACTTTGTGGTCACCACTAGTCGTGAATGACTCATTGTCATTTCATGAAGTCTAAGAATGCACTTGGTCATCCTATGAACTTCCACTGTATCCATTAAATTTTACACAAGTGCTAAGACCTGAATTTATGGGTCACTTGTCTCCAATCAAATCATTAGTGGTACCTGAATGTGATAATTCACATCACAAAAATGTGGTCATCTCAAATTCCTGTTATACAATGGAAGAAGATTGTGGAGATCGGTGAGAAAAAGAGAGAGAGAAAGAATGTGAAGATTGGTGAAGAGAGTGACGAATTGGGTGCTAAATTTTTTTATTTATTTTTTGAAACACTGACAAGATTTTATAATGAAATTACAGATTTATCCATTCGTTAAATTAAATGATTTTGTTAAATATTAAAAGAAATTGTAATTATATTTGGGTCCCTTTTATGTTTAGATTAATATCAATTTTAGCTTTTAAATTTTTTAATTTTCAATATCATCTTTTTAATGTTTGATCCCATTGTCAAAGGTTTCTTTCAATTCCGTAAAATTCACTTTTGTTAGATGTCGCATAACAGTGATGTAGCTTTAACATGAAACACTATATGAAACTATATATATATATATATATTAGTATAATCAATCCAATATATATTATAATTAGTGTAGTTAAGGTTGTGTTCAAATTATACTTGATGTAATGTTTAAAAAAAAAAAAAAACTTGTAAACAATAATAACATTTTCAAAATTTTAATTTAATAAAAAGTTATTAAATTGTGTAATATTATTTAAAATTACAAGAAATATAATTTGATTATAATCCATATAAAATAAACAATATATATATATATATTCTTCTTTCCTCTTTTCTCTTTCACTAATTCATTATTGTTTTTTTATTATTTACTTTTTCTCCTTTTCAATTCCTGTATCTTCGGGTTGCACAAGTTTGATAGCCTGTACTCCAACACCAACATCAAATCAGCAAAACCTCTATAGAACTTATTATTTTTTCTCTACTACTTACAATTCATCGCATGGATGAATTGTGGCAAAAATTGTGCCACTTGTTGTAGCACTAGTGTTTTTCATTTTTTATCCATCAAACATGTTTTTAATTAGCTGATTATAATGTTAGGCGTAATTAACATAAATTATGCTTTCGGTTTGAAAAATACGCGACTACTTTGTATGAGTGCGTATATATTATTATATATAAAAACTAATTGAGGCTTCAACCAATGAAGAAGTTAATTTCTCTCAACTTCCATATCTAAAAAAAATAATTCCAGCCTAGCATTATCACATTCCAACCATGGAAATTTGTTTCTCTTTTATTTTAAATGGAAAGAGTTATTTATTTTTACATGTTATTCATGCATATTATATATGTGTTATTAGAAAATGCTGAATAAGAGAGAAATTTTTCTGGGTAATGAAGCTGACATGATGCAAACACATGACAAAAACAGGTGTCTACATCGTACTGACTCCAATGCACAAGAGCTTACCCTAATCTCTATTGTTCAACCTATGTTGATACCATCAAACATCGGTACAGATTGAGAAAAGAGGTTTTTACCTTTGTCTACACAGATACTAAAGGATGTTTTGGTGAATGTTTCCAAACAACAATTTTTAGTTTTTAAACAACATTTCACACATTTCTACACACTTTTTCACCCACATGTATTTCCACAAAAATTTTTAAATAAAAATTTTTAGTTTTTAAACACATCTACCAAACGGGTCTTTAAATCATTGGTGTAAGTATTGTATTTATTATGGTAGTTGGGAGAGACATAAATGCTAAATAAAATAATGAAAAATATTAACGGGTACTTTTAGGATAATTATTAATAAATCATATTATAGAAGTTTTAACACAAATTTTATAGAAAATATACAAAATTCTCAACAACATTAATTATTTTATCATTTTCCCATAAAAATATTTGTAAAAATAGTTTCTACACAACTATCTCTAGAACATTTGTTAACATTTTTTAAAAATAATCTCCCATTTTAGCATAATATAATCTGTATATCTTTTGCAATATATGGTAGCAAAACTTATAAAATACTAGAAATTTTTAACCCAAAGAAAAAAGAAAGTTCTTTAACCGAATAAAAGCTTTTTAATTAATTACTTAAAAGTCGAAAATTAATAAATTATATATATATATATATATAAATTGAATTGGTTAAAAATTCTATATGAATATTCCATTTCTCTACAGAACTCCCTCAAATTTCCTTCTATTGGGAGGTAGTATCCGGTTCAACTCTTATGGCAGTAAGAGTTAAATCAACATAAATTTGTAAAATTAACCCAAAAGAGAAAAAAGAAAAGGCAAAGGGTCCACATATATAATGTATAAAAATGATGCCAAAATAAAATATTAAGGGCCTGTTTAGTACATACATTTAAATAATAGTTTTTAGTTTTTAGTTTTTAAATAACACTACACATATTTTTATATATTTTTTCACCCATATATATTTTCAAAAAATATAAACAACGTTACTAGAACAACATTACTTAATGGACCTAAAAAGTATCTATACAATCCAAGAATTTCTTATTCGGGCCATCAAATTATTTCTTTTAATACAAGATAGAATTTCTACTCTAACCTAATCTAAGTGTATATGTGTGTGAAGTTCCCTCCTGGAGACTTGAATTTCAACTATTACTCTCTACACCCTACAAGCATTTATACTTATAGAGTGTCCACAGTACCAAGGGTACGCGATGGTTATCAAATCATTTCTAAAATTGCGTGCCAATGGTACTCAACAGTACACTTGGCAATCAATGGATGAGCGATAAGTCATTTTACCAAGTAGACCTATATGGTATAGTGGATGCCAATTGCACTACCACAACAACAAGCATATGACAAAATAAAAAAACAGAAAAAAAGAAAAAAAAAAGAAAAAAGAAAAAAGAAAAAAAATGACCCACCTTTTTTTTACCTCTTTACACGCACACAACCCACCAACGAAGGTTGGCCTGAGTGGAAGCGGCTTTGATCGCTTAAGCAAGTGGTCTCTAGTTCGAGTCTTTGTGGATGCATCAAACTTTCTTAGGAGAGGTCCCCACCTTTAGTGCCTGACAGTACCTTGGAGGATTAGTCCCAAGCGAAGCCTGGGGATACCTTTAGAAACCAAAAAAAAAAAAAAAAGAGTCACAACCCACCACAAACAGCAAACACCAACATTTCAATTCCAATTTCCACACTCTCAAAACTATCACTATATTGCATCCCCCCACCCCTTTCAACAAACAGAAAAAGTCACACAGTTTTATAAAATAATATTTTAAATTTATAACATCTATTATTTTTATAATTGCTCTTTATCATTATTAAATTAAGATATTAATTAATTTTTTATGTAGATAAATGAATTGAATTTTGTTTTTAGAGAGTTTTAATATATGTCGTTCACTTTTAATAATAACTCTTTATTATCAAATTAAGACACTAATTAAATTTTGATATAGACAAAAATTAAATTCTAAATTCCTTATTCATCCATTAAAAACTTCATCAACTGTGCTAAATGAATTGAAATCTAGAATTTGGTGTGAGATTATTATGAAATTGACGTTTAGGCCTGATTCTGAATTGCAACAAGTGGTCAAGTGCAAGGGTCAAAAAAAAGTCATTCTCATTAAATAATTAAACCCAAAAACAAACACACGCATAGCTTGAATCTGATTCCACGTTGACCTAGAAATATGCCACGTGTGCGGCGCGAATCAGCATAATAACCTAGAGAATACGCCACGTGTCTTTCTCACACGCAAACCCAGGTAAGTTTATCAAAACCCACTCCTTCCATCAACCCTAAAGTCACCCCCAACAATGCATAAGGGCCTCTCCACTTCTCTGTTTTTCCTTCTCTGCCATTTCCATTCTCTCTCCCAAAGCCTTTTTTATAACACTACTCATTTTTTCACTCTCACTAAACGACTCGCCGTTTCCGCAAACTTTTATACACACTTTTGTTTAATGTGTGCGTCTACGACAACCAGCAATGACTGAACCTGAACGCGAACGCGAACGCGGACCACCGAGATTCACCGTGGGCTACGCTCTGGCGCCGAAGAAGCAAAACAGCTTCATCAGAGACTCGCTCGTTAATCTCGCGAGATCTCGCGGGATCGATCTCGTGAAGATCGACCCGACCCGTGCTCTCGCGGATCAAGGCCCGTTTCACTGCGTGCTCCACAAGCTTTACGGCCAAGAATGGAAGAAGCAACTCGTCGAGTTCCGACGCAGAAACCCTAATGCCGTCATCATCGACTCGCCCGACGCGATCGAGCGACTCCACAACCGAATCTCCATGCTACAGGTCGTTTCGGAGCTCGAAATCGAGCCTCGAAGCTTAACGTTTGGGATCCCGAAGCAAATCGTTATATACGACAAGGAAACTCTCTTCGATCAACAATCTTGGGTGTCTTTGAAGTTTCCGGTTATCTCGAAACCCTTGGTCGCCGACGGTAGCGCCAAATCGCACAAAATGGCTTTGGTTTTCAACCAGGACGGCCTCAACAAGCTCAAGCCCCCAATCGTGCTCCAAGAATTCGTTAACCACGGCGGAGTCATCTTCAAGGTCTACGTCGTCGGCAGCCACGTGCAGTGCGTGAAACGCAAGTCGTTGCCGGACGTGTCGGCCTCATCGTCCTCGACTTCCGGCGACGCGGCGGTGCTGCCGTTTTCGCAGGTGTCGAACATCGCCACCGACGAGAAAGCGGAGGAGAGGTACTACGAGATGATGGATTTGGACGACACGAAGATGCCGCCGCAGGAATTCATCGAAGCCATAGCGAATGGGTTGCGGGGAGCGTTGAAGTTGAACCTGTTCAACTTCGATGTGATTCGAGACGCCAGGTTTGCGGAACGTTACTTTATAATTGACATCAATTACTTTCCGGGTTATGCTAAAATGCCGTGTTATGAGACCGTGTTGACGAATTTCTTCTGGGAGTTGTTGAATAATTGTAGTGAGTTGAATAGTTTTGATAAAGAAGGTTGTGGGGATGGGGATCGCAAGGAAAATTCTATTCATGTTTGACTTCATTGTTAGTGAATTTAAATACCCAGTCACTTCGCTAAAAAGTCTAGTGACTTTGGGTTAGCATTGAGGATTAGGTAGGAAAATGGGGTTTTCTTTTTTTTGGGGGGGGTACAATGGAGATAAGGAAAAAAGACTAGGTTTTGAAGATGATGGGATGGTGTTTTTTTTTTTTTTTTTTTTAGCCTCTTGACAACATTTTACATTGGTGTTTCGGTGTTGGTGACGATGCTGATGATGATGATGATGATGATGTATATTCCATTCCGTTCGCAGTTTTAGGTACTTTCTCAAATACTTTTTGAAGTTTTTAGGGAGGTTAAGAAGTTGTGCTTTGAGGCTCTTTTTTTAGTCTTTCCTTGCTTGATAAACGATAACTGATCTTAGTTTTGTGATTGTAGCACCTTTAATCAATGGAAATTTTCCATTTTGTCAATGAGAGTTTCAATTTAATTTTCTCTTGCCCTGTTTGTGGGTTTATTGAATTTGTCATTTTCTTTGAACATTGAACTGATTAAATTAAAGAAAATTGATTAATGTGGGTTTACTAGGTTGGATGTTAAGGATGCTAACTTCATACCATGTCAATATTACTGTCAAGAAAAAAGAAAAAAGAAAACGTGCAGGAAACCTTTTTATTTATTTATTTATTTATGAGGATAATCTGAGAATCAGATTCCAATAGCCAGACTTAATTTTACTATGTTATGCATATCTTTGATTTTAGGTTAAATGGTTATCCATTGGCTAGGCTTGTCTTTCATGATTTCACGTATGATATCCAATAGCACCTTTTCTATTGTCCTTTTACTGGGATGTGAGGGTTAAATTGGCAAGTGTATGTACAAAAAACTTTGGTTCATATTGTTCAAATGTATGTACCTTATTTGTACTCGTCAAAAGTAGTTTTCCTAATTTTGGTTGTCATCATATTTTGGAAAAAGTTGTTGATTTATGGGCTACAATGTGGTACTTTATGGCCAATAAGCTCTGGCTCAAATAGAACTTAGTATGGGTAGAGGGTGAGGTCTTAGGTTCAAAACCTAGCAACTGCATGTGTAACGTACCAATTAAAAAAAATGATTTGGTACGTTATGATGAAATCTTACTATTAATTCCATTTTGCTTATACCATCTGTTATGCAAATATTTATGTGTGTGATTGCATGGATTTGGAGAGTTCTTTTGAGAGTAAGCACATGGATGTCTTGAGTTCTTTTGGTAATAAAAGATATAAGAGTTAAATTTTTTCCTTGCAAAGAAAATTGTTAATGAAATTGAATTCCAGATAGCACGTCCAGGTGCAGCCCTTGAAGTGGAAGTTTGGCTTGCTCACTTGTAATGCTATATTTGTGGTCCATTGAGTGAATGCCTAGGAGGGTCATAGATGTGCATTTTTGGATGGAGGAATTGAGTTAGTTAGCACAATAGTTCTCCTGTTTGCTTTTCTTTACCTAATGCAGAGATATGGAGGAAGAGAAATAATCTTACTTTCAACAACATGGAGATCCCCATTCTTCAGCTCAAATAAGTGTTGTTGAGATCATCGTTTGAGTGGTCCCAAACCCTTGGCCATGTCAATGAGCATACAGTTTTAGATTTTATATATATATATATATATATTTTTGTAGTTATTTGTTTATGTAATTTTTAGTAGAATTTTCTGTACACAAAATAAAATGTGTACATGAGACTGGAGTGAAAGGTAGAATTATCTCCTTTATTGTAATTAAATTGTATCAATTGGGATTGCAGAATAAGACTGGAGTGAAAGGTACCAGGGTTAAACTATTGATGATATCTTTCCAGTGACCTAGTTTGGGCTAGGGATTATAGAGGTGCCATTGTTGCATGCACATGACTAACCTAATTCAATGGCGTTTATCTGTGGAGAAAGGGCTTGAGTGCTGACATTATAAACCTAGGTAAAAGATATTTGGCCTGCAGGCTTATCTGTTGGTTGGTGTGATCATTGTCTACAGTTATATTTATTGGTAATGTACTTTGCTATGTCCTATGACCCATATTTTGAGGGGTTTACCAACTTTAATACTGATTATTCTGTTCTGTATTAGTGTTTGGATCCCAACAAATCACAATGGTGTCAAATTTCCAACACCTTGTAATGTTTTCTGATTCATAACACTTTTTGGTGCCTGATTAAACACAATGCTAGCTTTTACATAGACTTATGAAACACTTGTAAGCATTATTTGATATATGTCTTACATGTAGATAGTGTAATATGATGAGTATTTATGCCTTCCAGCCTCCACTTGTAGAATACTGCACTTGTGTTGGCTTTGCAATGGCTTATTGTCTGGAGTTTAAAGATGATTTTTTAATGATATTGAAATGTTAGATTGAATTAGTAGACACGTTCAAAGAGTGTCCCAAAATTGTTGGAGTCCATTTATACAAACACATGTATAGCCGTATGGTTGAAATGTCATGGCCACAAATTCTGGTAGAGATATTAGTGTAGGAAAGGTGATTGAGGTAAAGTTTAAAATGAAGTGAATACGTAGGACAAATTGGGGAATTTGTCTACATGTCAGTGTGGAGGGTTTAAGGTTAGGTCCGTTAGGAGAACTTGTGGTTCTGGGGTTTAGAATTGTTGAAGAAAGGATTATGGGGTTCTGTAAGAATTAAAAGATGGTTTGATGAGTTATTTTGATGGCTATTTGTTAGACGAAAGCATGTTGAGTTTTAGGGTTTTGATAGGTAAAAGAAATGACTTGATTTGGGGGTTGTAAGGAAGAATGAAAAGATAGGATTTTATGGTGTTCAGGGGCTATATGAATACTGTACCTGTGAACAGTATTACCACTACAAGAAAAGAACAAAATATGGAAGAGAAGGAGAGAAAAGAACCCACAAAGGCCAACATGCCTCAATGCTCAAAACACTCAATACTTTTGTTAATCAACACTCTCTCTCTCTCTCTCTCTCTCTCTCTGAGTAAATTGAGAACAAATATATATATATATATATATTTTGACTCAAAGAAAATGCAGCCTAAAATACTTAGGATCTCCTCAAAAATTCTCGACTCAATTAAACTATCAAAATATTCTTAATTTGCTGGAATCACTGAAATTACAAATTTGCCCTTGACTACAAAATTGACCATAACTAGTAAAATAAAAACCCAATTAAAAAACTTTTACAAACGAATCATAGCCTTGAATACCACGACTTTTACTTCAATTGTACTTCACGTATGGGCTCCATGAAATATGTCTTAAATATGAAAACTTGTGAAGTAATAACAAATTAATCTTACATGGCTGCATCAAATGGTTATTCCCCTCCCTCCCCTTCTTTTGGTTTCATGTCAAGGTCAGAGACAATAATATTCAAAGGCACATAATGGGGTTGTATTTTGATCGAGTTGCACTCTATAATAATTGACAGGGCTTCATCACTTTATGTGAATTCATTTAGGAATCCAATCCTTTAATTTGCTGACACTTACTTGGGTGATCATGAGTGTTACCTTCATCCCCCATAAGTGTGAGGTGGTGAGTCAGGTTGGGGGTTCAAGTCTTGTGAGTGTATCATTCTCAACAAAAAAAAAAAAAAAAAAAAAAAATCTTGTGAGTGTATATTTACCAAGTGAAAAAAGAGTGAGATTAATGGTTCTTTTTGTTAAGAAAATGAATAATATGTAGTGATTATAGTGGTTTTTTCTTTTTAATAATTGTATGTTCCTTATTTTGGATTGACTTGAATGGGGTTCATCTTGCATTAGGTTTAGTTACTTCAGTTCCTTTCAATAAGCATCTTAATAGTGCATTCATTTGCCTTGGTTTTCTGAGTTGCGCTAGCTTTACTGAGATATTGGTTCGTGAATTGAATCACTAGTTGATGTTTTGTAGTTCAGGAAGATCATTTTTATAGGAATATGTGGAAATGTGATTCATTGAGAGTCAAATTCTGTTGTTATCAACACTAATATGATGCAAGCCTTTAAAATGATATGGTGAAAATACAATGGAAATCCCTAACTCTTATCTTGGGTGATTGCAAGTGGCACTGACAAGTATGAGATGGTAGTTAAGGTTGGGGGTTCCAGTTCGTGTCTTATGAGTATATTTACTAAGCAAAAAAGAAGAAGTATGATATTAATGATTGTTTTTATTAGATAAAAGAATAATATGTAGTAATTATGGTGATTGTTTCTTTTTACTAATTGTCTTTCCCTTCGTTGGATTGACTTGAATGGGGTTCATCCTGCAATTGATTTGAATGGGGTTCATCCTGCAGTTGACTTGAATGGGGTTCATCCTTTCATAAGCATCCTGGTAGTGCTTTCATTTGATGCTTTGTTTTTACAGAGCATTGCAGTTTAGGAAGATGATGTTTATTGGTAAATGTGATTCACTGAGAGTAAAATTCTGCTGTTATCAATTCTAATATGATGGAAGCCTTTAAAAATGATTTAGGGAAAGCACAATGGAAATTCTAACTCTATTAATCTCTCTGGCTCTTAGTGAAAGGAAAAAGAAAGTAAGTAAAACCCTAGACCTTGAAATTTTCATTCCTTAATGCTCCTATATCTTTCCTTTATATCCCTTTGGATAAATTGGCTGTTGACACTCTATTATAGAAACTTTTATGGACTTATCCTGAAATTTATTCTAAATATACCTTGTGATTTGTTGGCTAAACCCTTCCTGTGGTGCCCCATCTGCTCTTTTAAATCCAATGGAAGCCTTAGGCCGAATCATCTTTAATATTGACAACTGGTTTGTGTATATAAGAATCTCTCTACCCTGCCTCTGTCCACATAGTTGTTGGTCATGATTACCATATGGAGTGTGTTTATGTTGCTTGCCCCTCAAGCTGGAGTGACCTTGTTTGTAAATGTATAAGATTGCTTCAAAGAAGGTTTCTATTAGGCATTATTTATGATTGCTTCAAAGAAGGTTTCTATTAGCATTTGTTTATGTAATATTTCCGTAGGTGAAATGAGGCCTGATGGTTTGTGGTGATACAACGATGTTGTTCATGATCAAGATTGCTTAGTGCCAGTTCAATCATTGGCAATATCTTTTGCTTGATGAAGTTTCCATCTCCTAGTTGAGATTCTGGGTTTGAGTTGGTTTCCAGATTTCTCATGCATGAACTATTTCTGTGACTAAAGATCAGAAAGGATAGCTAATTCAATCTTACACTTGCTATGGTTCTTATCAGTTTGTATGTTTAGAGATCTACAAAGTGACTACTGATTTTGTTAATCTATTTTCATTTTAATACTTGAATATACTGAACTGTTGCTGTATAACAATGAAGTTTTCTTCATTTAGCCTGTTCATGTCATAGATTACATGTCATTATACCTGATTTGGGTTTTCTGATTGTAAATGTTACCTGGAAGTCATTTGTAGGAAAATAGTGATTAAGAAAACTGGGGAGTAGCCCATCAAAAAAAACTGGGAAGTGGGTTTGGGAATTCATTTAACCAACCCAATTTAGTAGGAGTTTTGTCCGGTGGTTTTTATGAGTTGTAACATAGTTCTTAATTAATTACGAAAAATAAAAATTCTAAGACTAAATAAAACAGGTTGTAATTATGTGAATGAAGAAAATTGGAGTTAAGGACTTAGGAGGGATAAGAAAAGAGGGTTTTGTGCTTCATTGGTCTTGGTTGAAATTTAGAATTCTTAATCAGATAATATTTTACTTGGTTGAACTTTGAAGATGAATAGAATTAAGAAATGTTCACACAAGTTGTTGTTGTTTAAACAACACAACACGTATTTTTGTAATATTTTTTCATCAATTTTTTTTTACGACACTTAAATAATATTAGTAGAACAACATTACCAAATGATCTTAGGTTATTGAAGTGGTATTGACCGGCTTTTGAAAGGTGTAAGTTATGTGATATTATACTTGTGTCTCCTCTCCCCAGTAAATGTGTGTGAGAGTTTAGCCATAGGATTTTCTCAAAAAAAAAAAAAAAAAAGATTGAATATGCTGGGTGAATTTGGGAACAGCTGCAAACGAGATTTGCTCAGGATCAAAATTTTTTTTGTTACAATTGTAAAGGAAACACTAAACAGCCACACACGGACTGACTTGATACTTGTTTGGAAACAGCGGCAAACAAGACTATAGTTGAGTTTTAATAAACACAAAATATAGGGTTAAGAGACGGCTTTATGAAGTGAGGTTGATGCCTTGATGGTATTCAGCCCCCCAGAGAGAGAAAAAAAAAAGTCGATTGTGATGTTAGGACTTTGCAAAAAAAAAAAAAAAAAAAAAAAAAAAAAAAAAAATACTGTTTGGGAAAGTTTGTTGGACAAAACATTGGGTTAAAAATGTTATAAACCTGTAAAATATGGAGAGAGAATTTGATGAGCTAAGGTTAGGGACGCTGCATTTGTTTCGTATGAAAAATATGAATAAAAACATGAATAAAAATATGCGTTTGTTTCGTATGAAAAATATGAAAAAAAATATAGGGCTATAAAATACTTTTAGAAAAATATTTACGTATTTTACCAAGTTTATTTCAGTGTAAAACTTGGTCAAATTTGAAAATATTTTCTATTGATGATAAATTCATTGTAAAATTTTGTTAACGTTTTATCAAAAAAAAAAAAACTTGGTAAAACATTACATTTATATATATATATATATATAAATAAAACAATGATTCTCCCTTGCATTTGGCGGCTGGACCACCGGTTCGGTGGCCAAAGTTGCTGGTCTGGTGCATTGGGCTATTGCTCTGGTGTTTGGAGTTGCTAGTGGTGGTTAGGAGACCTCTGTTTTGGTGGTTTGTGCTTAAAAATGTTTTTTTCACAAAAAATATTTTCGAATGTAAAATATTTTGACTGAAAATATTTTACAATGAAACAAATGGAGCAAAAAATGAATATTTAGTGAAGTTCAAAAGGAAGACCATGAGAATTAAAGGAATACAAATTTTAGATTCAACTTTTTGTATTTCACTTTATACTCCACTAATTATAGTATGCCATGTATTTGATTTTGTTCATTTTTAAACTTTGGATATTTTATAAAAGAAAAAAGTAAAAAAGAATTTGTATAAAGTGAAATACAAAATATGGGACAGATTATTTGTATTCATAAAAAATAAAAAAAACAAGTATATTACCATTGTCGTTGGGGTTTGAAATCCACCGGTGAGATGGCTTATTTTTATTGCAAAGATATTCAGATGAATTAATAAGGTAACTAGTGGAACAGCGGGTATGGGAGGTTATTTTGTAACAAGGATAATGAATTTTGAATTTTTCACTAAGTTGTTGCTTTAGCTAGTTGAAAGTTGATGTAAAAGGTTGCAGATTATTGGGGGAATTTTGATGCGGACAGGTTGCCTGACCAAATAAAGAGGGTATTTTTAGAATAGAAAGAATTTAACTCCCTTTCCGGCCATGGGATAAGGATCACGGTATTGAGTAGGGATCATACTCTATCTTTTGGTTTTATTTCACTGGAGTTTGGCTTACTTTCGATACTTTTTTAATTGAAGATTTCTTTTTGTTTTAAATACACTATGACAAGTAGTAGTGAGTTTTAATCTTCACATTTTATTTCATTAGTGGATGATGTGACAATTTCTCAATAAAATAAAATGAGATTCCAATTAAAAAAGTACTGAAGGTAAGAAAAACTCATTGAATTTAGATAATGTACGGGGTATGATCCTAGGCCCATTAGGCCCGAACATTCTCAAAGACCAAAACTAAGCCCAAACCTCATAGTAAGTCCATTCCCTTCTGGATGCATGATAGATAAGCCCATACCGGTCAATTATGACTTGATTGGGAATGTGTTTGCTTGGAACAGTCCATGTCCTCGACAACTCGATATTGCCTTGGAGAGTATCGCTGCCGAGAAATCTTTTGGAGGTAGGAATTTGTTTCAATGCCATCAACACTGTTTTGATAGAGTTTATCCCTTGTCAGGAATAATCAAATTGGACCCCATACACATAAGTAAGACCAGAATGTAATCATGGAACCTTCACCAACCTCAAGCTATAAATAGCGGAAGTAAGCGAAAAGTAGGGGTTGGCAATTCTGGGGAGAAAATAGAGAGTAAAAGAGAGAGAGAGCTAGTATCACCAAGAGGGAGAGCAACTTAGAGAGGAAAGAAAGGGAGTTCGGGAAAGTTAAGGAGTGTCATTGGGCTGTTTGGCAAGGAACCACCCTTAGTAGGAAATACTAAGCCCACTATACAAGTAAGTTATGAGCCCAATTTCAAGCCTTGTCCATTAAAGGAATTTTGGGTACACACAATTGGCGCCGTTTGTGGGAATCTCTTATGTAGCTGTAGTTCTGCCAAGACTCGTATAGGGAAAATGTTTGGAAGACAATCAGGAAGTTATGCTAAAAGCGGCTCTGAGGGATCTTCTTGGGGATCCAAGTGGCAGGAAAGAAGGCAGAAGAGGCGTGAAGACAGGGAGTACCAGCAGGGGGAAGAGTAGTCTGTTCTTGGAGAGGGGTCGTTTCAAACACACCAGATAGTGTCAAGCGCCTCTGGGCATGAACGTTTTGACGGGAGGGATAAGGAACTCGAACGCTTGCGTAGATTGGTAAGAGATTTGAAGTTGGAGGCAAGAGGTAGGCATCGGAGAAGAGACCGAGAAGAGCGTACAGAGGGGTTAGCAAGTGTGAGGGGTGGCTATAGAGAGGTGTCCCATCAATCCAATTCCCATCGACACTGGGATAGGTCTCAGGAGCATGTAGACCGAGACTCGATTTCCCCAGAGGGGTGACGACCTCAGAATGCTGTCATGGATGCTATGAGCCGAGCATTGTGTAGAGTTGCTCAATCACCGTTCTCAGGAGATATCGAACGGGCACCGATGCCAAGCAAATTTACTAGACCTCTATTTAACTCTTATGATGGGAAGACGGATGTCGTAGAGCATGTAAGCCATTATATCCAGATGATGTCTTTGCACAATCATAACGATGCGCTGATGTGTAAGGTGTTTCCTTCCAAGTTTCGAGTCCACTGCTTTAAGGTGGTTCAATGGGTTGAGGAAAGGCTCAATTCATAATTTTGCTGAGCTGATTCAAGAGTTCAGGGTCCGGTTTATGACCTGCAGCCGGGTACCGCAACCAGTGGACGCATTGCTGTCTATGAAGATGGAAGCCGGGGAACCTCTTCGTAGTTACACTAGCCAGTATTGGGAACTGTACAACAAGATTGGCAGAGGTAATGAAAAAATCGCAGCAAGCACTTTTCGATTGGGAGTAATTCCGTCTACATTACATGTTAAGGTCAAATTTCGTACCGAGCACAGTATTGTTATGGTAAGGGGAAACTAGTAAGTGACTAAACAATGCTTGATGGCCGCTATTAACTGGGAGATTAAACAGAAGGAACCAGCCGAGGAGGCCCCCTTATAGCAATTATAGGAACCCCAGGGGAAAGTAAGGGCTAGCTGTGCCGAAAATTTAATAAGAGCGAAGATATTGCCAGATGAGGATAATTTTTAGATAGGAGCAAGTATAAAAGACAAAGATAGGGTGGAGATGCTGTTATTTCTTGTATAGAATGTAGATGTATTCGCTTGGAGCCCGTACGAGGTGCTCGGGGTATACCCTGAATTTATAGTTCACAAGCTTAATGTGGATCCATTATTTCCTCCCAAGAAGCAGAAACCAAGAAGGTCAGCTAAAGAGCACGTCGAGGCAGTCAAGCAAGAAGTTAAAAGGTTGAAAGAAGAAGGGGCAATAAAGGAGGTTTTCTTTCCAGAATGGCTTGCTAATATTGTTGTGGTGAAAAAGAAGAATGAGAAATGGAGGGTTTATATAGATTTTACTGATTTGAACCGAGCATGTCCAAAAGACCCTTTTTTTATGCCAAAGATTGATCAGCTAGTAAATGCAATGTACGGGCACCCGAGAATGAGTTTTCTAGATGCTTTCCAAGGTTACCATCAAATTGCCTTGACTATTGAGGATTAGGAAAAGACAGCGTTCATCTCCCCTGATGCCAATTACCACTATATTGTGATGCCATTTGGTTTAAAGAATACTAGAGCCACCTATCAAGGAATGATGACGATGATATTTAGGGATAAGATTAGGCATACGGTGGAGGTGTATATTGACAATATGGTGGTTAAAATTAAAAAGGAGCAAGGGCACATTGATGATCTTAAAGAAGTGTTTAAAGTACTCCGGCGGCATAAGCTACGTCTTAATGCTGACAAGTGTGCTTTTGGAGTGGGGGCTAGCAAGTTCCTCGGGTATATGATTACTTACCGAGAAATAGAGGTTAATCCCGATCAAATTAAAGTTGTAGAGCGCCTTAAGTCGCCTAGTAATCCAAAGGAAGTTCAGGTGCTGACCGGCACGCTAGCTGCCTTAAACCGGTTCATTTCTAAGTTTGCAGATCGATGTCGTCCATTTTATCAGCTTCTGAAAAAATGGAAGGGATTCTAGTGGAATGAAGAATGTGAAAAGGCTTTTTAGGATTTAAAGGAATATTTGGTGTGGGCACCTATGTTGTCAGCCCTAAAGCCCGATGATGATTTATTCATGTATCTTTCAGTATCTGAACATGCCGTGAGTGCCGTGTTGCTGAGGGATCAAGGTGTGCAGCAACCAATATATTATGCCAACAAGACTTTGGTCGATGCTGAGACAAGATATTTGCCCCTAGGGAAGTTGATGCTAGCACTAGTACATGCTACAAGAAAGTTGCCCCATTATTTTCAAGCTCATATCGTCTATGTATTAACCGAGTATCCCTTGCGGTCATTGTTGAAAAGATCTGATTTCATAGGTAGGATAGTCAAGTAGGGAACTCAGTTGGGCTCTTTTAACATTAGGTACAGACCTAGGAGTTTAGTGAAGGGTCAGATTCTCACTGATTTTGTTGTAGAGTTTTCCCCGATAAGGGAGATGGAAATAGTTTTTCATGTGGAGGTTCAATCGTGGAAGGTATTTGTGAACAGTGCGTTTAATGCACTAGGAGTTGGGGCTGGAATTGTTATCATCACATTGGAAGGGATAAGGGTGGAACATTCTTTTAGGTTGGGTTTTAAGGCTTCCAATAATGAAGCTAAGTATGAAGCCCTACTTGCCGGATTGAGAGCTTCTTTGAATTTGGGTGCCTGGGAAGTGGAGGTTTAATCAGATTCTTGGTTGGTGGTTAGTTAGGTGCAGGGCAGCTTTGAAACCAAGGATCCTTGGATGATGGAGTACTTACGGTTAGTAAAGCAAATTATGAATCAGTTTCAGAAAGTAAAGGTGGTTCAAGTGGCCAGGGGGCAGAACCAGCATGCTAACTCTTTAGCCACCTTGGCGCATCACTGACCAAAGAGGTGCCTCAGTTAATCAAAGTGGAGGTGGTGGCAGAACTGAGTATTGATGCAAGGGTAGGTGTTTTGGTGGTGGCAATATCTGAGCTGTGTTGGATAGATCCAATTATTAATTTTCTGGCTGAAGATCGACTGCCTGCCGATGCAAAAAAAGCAGACAGGGTACGCCGTATGGCTGCTGGGTATTGGTTGTCGGCAGACCATAAATTGTACTGAAGGTCTTTTAGGGGACCGTACCTGTAGTGTTTGCACTAAAGCAAGGTTGAAGGGTTCTTGACCGAGCTCTATGAGGGGGTATGCAGCAGTCATGTTGGAGGGAGTTCATTGGACCACCGAGCGATGACTCAGGGATTTTGGTGGTCACAAATGCACAAGGATGCTGTCGAATATGTCCAAAGATGTGAACAATGTCAGAAACACGCTCCCCTAATACATTAGCCGGTAGGGAGCTTGAACCCCATCAGTAGCCCTTGGCCCTTTGCACAGTGGGGTCTAGACATTATTGGTTTCCCTCAGGATACAGGGAACTGAAGATTTATTTTGGTAGTCGTGGATTACTTCATAAAATGAGCTGAGGCCGAGGCACTAGCCAATATTCGGGATGTAGACGTTAAAAAGTTTGTTCGGAGAAATATAGTGACAAGATTTGGAGTGCCAAAATCCCTAGTGTCTGACAACGGATTGCAATTTGACAGTAAGGCTTTTCAAAAGTTCTGTAACGGTCTCTGTATTAAAAATATATATTTCACCCCAGTGTACCCACAGAGTAATGGCCAGGCCGAGGCTACTAACAAGGCAATTGTGAACGGATTGAGGAAGAGATTGGAAGGCACGAAGGGAATGTGGGCTGAGGAGTTACCAAATGTCCTGTGGGTATACCGAATAACCCCCAGAAGATCCACAGGAGAAACCTTGTTTTCACTGACATATGGAGGGGAAGTAGTAATACCAACTGAAGTAAGCTTATGCAGTGCACGAGTCTCAAGATTTGTCCCTGCTGAAAATGAAGAGCTTATGATAAAGCAATTGGACTCGTTAGAAGAGCACCGAGAGTCAACAACTATAAAGCTGGTTGAGTATCAGTAGAAGCTAGCTCGTCGGTATGACCAAGATGTCAAGACTAGGGAGTTTAGCACTGATGACTTAGTTTTGAGAAAAGCAGTAAGGAATGCTCGGGACACCAATGTAGGAAAGTTAGCACCGAATTAGGAGGGTCCGTATAGAGTTACTGCTATTGTTGGAGCTCGAGCGTATTACTTGGAGGATATGGAGGAGAGACCACTCCCCCGGCCATGGAATGTTCAAAATTTACGAAGGTTCTATCACTAACCTTTTAGAGGGGAGTTACAAGTTATATACAATTGTTGTGTAAAGAACAATGCCTGTCCATGTAATATACAGAAGTTACGTTACCGTTCTTGTCTTTATTATATCTATTTTCTTGAAGGACAGAAGTCTGTGCTCGGTTCGATCCTAATCACTGAATAGGTGGAAACCTAATGTTAATTTTCATTAAGGACAGAAGCCTGTGCTAGGTTTGATCTTAATCATCGAACAGGTAGAAACCTAATGTTAATTTTCACTAAGGACAGAAATCTATGCTCGATTTGATCCTAATCACCGAACAGGTGGAAACCTAATGTTAGTTTTCACTAAGGATCGAAACCTGTGCTTGGTCCGATCCCGGTCACCAAACAGGTGGTAGCCTAATCCCTATTTTGCTAAGGACAGAACAGTTTACCAAAAGAGGTGAAGTCCTTATCCCTGCTATACTCAAGGCAACTACACCCGGTTAAGGCAAATCACCAATCAAGAGTAAATCTTAATTTGGTTTCATGATCATTATAAATGACAGAATAAAATATAGCCGAAATAATTTAATAACAATATGAAAATTATTCATGAAAACAACTGAAATAGATGTCCTATCACCACATCATAGTGGCTAAATAAACTAAAATAAACACAAATTAGAAACCAGTGTTTTGTCACCACATCCTGGTGACAATGGGCAAATTCAGTAAAATAAAAAACTAAGATGAGATAAAGTAAAGGACTAAGGTAGGTTAAAAGTTTTTTTTTTCATGCTTGAGCAGCAGGGTCGGTCTTCACGGCAAGCTAATTTGAAGCATCCCCGGTAGGCTGAGCGGCTGAATATGGCAGAGTTTGGGCATCCCCGGCATGTTGAGCACTAGAATTTAGGGGTGGCAGTGGGGCTGTGTGCAGCGCAGCATCAAAATTGTTGGTAACTTCAAGATCAATTGACTCTACATGGGAGTCAATGTCTTTCACCAGCTCCTTCATGCTGGGAGTGTCCTCGTCATTGGCACCGGAAAGATTCTGAACGAAAGGAGGAGGCTTTAGGAAGGGTATCTACTCAGGATTCCTCAGTGGAGAATCAGTCGGCACCCCTATAGCTTGAAGGGCAGCCATCCATCCTTCCCGGAATCCGTGCCTCTGTGCTTGGTAGACAATTGGTTCCATGGAATTCTCGGCATCTGCGTAGCCTCGTGTTGTACCATTTGTCTTCGCAAGCTCCAAGGGCCACCTCTAAATCTGCTATCTTATTAACCTATGCCAGGTTCAGGCTTTTCGCTTTTGCCAATTTAAGCTCTGTTTCGCCCAGCTTCACGTCCATTTCTGTCCGCCTCTGCTCTACCAATATCCGAGCCTTCTTAGACTCCTAAGCCCTCTTCTCGGCAGCCTTGCCTTTGTCTTTCGCAGTGGCCACAGCAACATCCTTCAGGGCCTTCTCTTAGTTAGCATCTTCAGCAACCTCCTTCAACTGGTCATCTATGACATGAGCCAGTTGTGCGGCCTGACAACACAATAATGATAAACATGAAAAGAGGAAAAATGCAAGTACATTTATGCAAGGAAGAAAAAGTAAAGGTTATTATCGTTATAGTATGCCATTGCAACTGGGCAGTTTGGGACCTATCAGTGCTGCCTGAGAAAAAGTGCATATCCTCAAGCAGTAGAAGGCCCTGCGCCAAACTCTGGGCGATCCGCCCACTCCCGCCTTGTGCCCAGGTCCTAACACTAGCCGTCATGGGAAGAGGCTCATTCTCGAGCCTAAAGATGGTCTGCCAACCCACCTTTGACTGAGAAGAGGACGCCACATTAGACTCGACTTGTGTGGTTGGCTGGGCTTTACCAGTAGGCTCTCGAATGACTATTTTGCCTGACGCACGAGGAGGTGGAGTGTTCGGAGGCACGTCCCCTGAGCCCTTGGGCGGTTAGTCAGTTGTGCGCTGCCTTTTCCAAGAGCAAGCAGAAGGAAAAGGAGGGGGAGTCTGACTCCTACCTTGGGGTTATTGCTGTTGTGTCGCTGGACAGGTGCCAGGAAAAAAACAATCATGGGTCACTGTTCATTTGACCACCATTTCGCCTTCACCTTGGTCAGCTTCTGCTTCCAAGGAGTTTACTGACTCGACTATTGCTTGCTCGGCTAGCTAGACTTGGGCTTGAGACTCTTCAATGGGTCTGTGGATGGTGTGACTTTGGGAGATGATATCTGCTGAAGCGTCCCTTATAGGCACTAATGACTCCGCCCTAGCTATCGGGGGGCCAAAGTCCCGAGCTTTACCAATGGTTAAACTAGAGGGAAGAATATTAGGATGCCGCACGTCAATGTACGACAACAAAGGGTTATCTACCAGTAAGGCTTGTCCGAAGAGCTGCCAAGTGGAGTAAACTGGATTGCAACCAAGTATGAGATGTGATGCCTGAAGCTGCCCGTCAGAATGCACAAATATCTCTGATTGGAGTACGAAATTTAGATCTGTCACGTACACTACTCTATGTTTCTGCTTAAACCTTTTGCTTTCTGCACCAAAATAGTATGAACACTGGTTAGTACTTGTTCGAACAAAATAAGCACAGGTAAAACACTAAATTGAAAAAAATTAAAAGTGCTTGATACCGACCAACGTCACGTGGTGAGGTTAGGCAGGTGAGCTCGTTGGCAAGCCAATTGCCGCTCACCCGAACATATTCTCCCTCTGAATTTTTGTTAGAATTGGAAAGGCATGATATGAGCTGTACCCGTACATCCCTAATCTTTAAGTAGTAGTCAAATCTAATGTTGCCACATTAACTATACATAAAGTTTATGTCATAGTGGTTTAGCTGTAGCCCGTATATCCGGTTTAACCTACTAACACAACTTACGACTCGGTAAAAATTAGGGGGAAGTTGGTCGGGGCATAAACCATAAAATCTAAGGGTACTAAGTATGAGAGGATCCACGGGAAATCTAACCTCTCCCTCTAAAATGGCCATCAAAGGAAAAAATACTACGTTAGAACCGGAGCGTCACTAGAGAGTGATGTCACCCTCGTGACAATAAGCAATATCTACATCTCCAGGAATATCATAGACTGCTCTAAAATTAGCCAAGGACGCTTCAATAGAAAGAAGATGTGAATAGCCCATTCTTAACTCTAGAGTGAGGGAAAAAATTGAAAAAGAGAAAGAAAGAGTAAAGAAACTTACTATGGGCTCTAGGAATTGGTGATCTTGGTTGGATAATCTATGCACGGGAGGAGTATGCTCAACAGAGAGAAAATTGAAGGAGTGAAGAAGTAAAAAGTAGTTTGAAGAGTCGGAAGGAACTATTTATAAGGTGCAAGCATTTAATGAAGAAGGAAGCAGGAAAATCTTTTTAAATTCTTTTTCGTAACTCCCACACGTGTGGCCTCGGTTCACGAACCGTCAGGTCAAGATTACGGTTAGACTTGATAGCCTGACATAATGCTTCTTTTGAGAGGGCATTAATAACCGTCTTGTTCATTTAATGGCTGACAATTAGACTTCCGAAGGAGTCTCTAGCAATAGCCAGACACGAATCAAGGGGGGGGGGGGAGGGAGGGCTATTGTACGGGGTATGATCGCAGGCCCATTGGGTCTTAGGCCTTGGGTCGAACATTCTCAAAGACCAAAACTGAGCCCAAACCTCATAGTAAGTCCATTCTGTTCTGGATGCATGATAGACAAGCCCATACCGGTCAATTATGACTTGATCGAGAATGTGTTTGCTCGGAACAGTCCATGTCCTCGGCAACTTGGTATTGCCTTGGGGAGTATCGCTGCTGAGCAATCTTTTGGAGGTAGGAACCAGTTCCAATGCCATCACCATTGTTTCGATAAAGCTTATCCCTTGTCAGAAATAATCAAATTAGACCCCACACACACGAGTAAGACCAGAACGTAATCATGGAACCTCTACCAATCTCAAGCTATAAATAGCGGAAGTGAGTGAAGAGTATGGGTTGGCAATTCTAGGGAGAAAATAGAGAGTAAAAGAGAGAGAGAGAGCTAGTACCACCAAGAGGGAGAGCAACTTAAGCTGCGTTTGGCAACATGTAAAATATTTTCTGAGTGTAAAATATTTTCAGGTGAAAATATTTTTGGGAAGGGAAAATATTTTCAATTGTTTGGTTGCATTTTGAAAATTGCTTTGGAAAATATTTTCAGGTGTTTGGTTTCATTCTGAAAATGCTCATTTTTCACATTTTCTCAACTTCCAAACAAATTTTATAATAGAAAATTTCAATATATAAACTTAAAAAAACAAAACTCAAAACAAAAAACCATTCATCAAACACTGTCATCCTCGATCAAATTGAGAGAGGGAGGAAGAAAGAGTAAGCGATTGAGGAAAAAAGAGAGGCAGATTGAGAAAGAGATAGAGGAGATTGGTCATGGGTGAGTCGATCTAGAGGCGGCGGCGGCGACAACAAGATCGAAAGGAAAAAAACGACGAGATCGGTCATAGGTAGTGGCGATGAGATCGTGAGTAGACAATCTGACCCAAATCGTGGTTGCATGCATGATGGCGGGGCTGTGGGTTGAGGACAACGATTTAGGCTTCACCGACAGCCAATCTCTTCATGCTTCAACTTGGGCTTGGCATGACTTGTGAGTGAGGCATGGAGGGGAATGGGGCAACGTGATCTGACCAGATTCGGGGGTGGGTGGTTGGAGTTTGTGACTTTCCCTTCTAGCTCTTTCTCTCTCTTTTTTGGTGTGAGAGTCCAGAAAATGGGTTTTGAAGGTAAAAGATATCTGTAAATGATTTTACGGGTGAAGGGGCTCTATTTTATAGTAAAAGGAACTAATTTTCAAGTTGACCATATTTTACATGTGCATCCAAACACGCGTGAGGGTTTAAAATGTTTTCCTAATTTCATTTACACCTGAAACAAACGCAGCCTTAGAGAGGAAAGAAAGGGAGTTCGGGAGAGCTGAGGGGTGTCATTAGGTCGCTTGGCAAGGAACCACCCTTAGTACGAAACACTAAGCCCATTATACAAGTGGTGAGCCTTGTCCGTTAAAGGAATTTTGGGTACGCATAGATATAATATTTTCAACTTTCAAGCAAATTTGGAAACTCAAACAATTAGATTTATGTTTTGCTAAATGATCCATAAAATAAAGTCAAATCCTTGGATGCCTTATTCTCATTTCGTGGATGCTTTTTGAGGCAAGTTTAGTTCGGGAAAGGGTGAAGGCATTTTTTCATCTTACTGGGGAGAGAGGAGTGAGAACAACGACAATGGGAGTATTTTGTGTGAGACTTTTTGGGATGGTGATTTAATATTTATGAAAATATATAAAATAAATTACACATATTCAAGCAAGTGCCACAACAAGAGTATTTTAAAAGAGAGAGAAGAACACAGAAATATCTCAACCCATTTAAATCATTCAATTTTCTCTGATTTTTAGTCAAAGTTGTAACAACTAATATTTACTTGATTTTGTGCAGTTTACATAAGCTTTTTAAGACTATTTGATTTGTTTTAATGCCACATATCTTTTTGTTTGAAAAAATTGGAAGATAATAATATAAGGACTGAGATTCAGTGTAATACCTGCAACACCATCTAGAGGTTCATATCAAAAGTTAACTTGTGTTATCAATTTTTTGGATTCAATAAGGGAAAAAAATTCTTCCTTTTTTTTAAAAACCTTTTTTATTTGATATAATGACTGATACCAAAGTTAAAGCGATTGGTATCAGTTTATAAGGTCAGCTTTTATGTATAATTTAAAATCTCATTTTTTTTTTCTTATATTTTCTCACTTTTTAAAATTTTTTTTAAGGTACAAGTATACTTTAGCACATTTTCAAAAATTTTTTTTAGCAAAATGCTAAATAAGCTATTTTAAAACGAACACTTAGCTTACTACCAGGGCCGGCTCAACTATAGATGCAGCTGATGTAATTGCCTAAGGCCTCCAAATAAAAGAAGGCCCCTACTTGTAAAAAAAAAAAAAATTACATATACACACACACACACACACTTTAATTACAATTAAAAAAAAATCCTTTTATTGGTTAATAAAATGCATTAAAAATGTCTCATTGTATCTTAAAATACAAAAGAGATTAAAAAGGCCCCATTTTATCACTATTAACCACCGCACACCATTGGCACGATGGTTACTCTACAAGTGTAAATACTTATGGGGTGTGGGGGGCAAGAGCCAAGGTTCAAGTCTTCAGGGGGGAGCTTCACACACATATACACTTAAATTAAGCTAGAATAAAATTTCTATCCTATAGCCAAAATAAAATTATTTTTATTTTTTAATTTGCACATTGCCACTGCATATATATATTGGATTAATACATGTTTCTATCGCATACAAAATATACGTAGTAGAAAATTAATGGATCTACTTCATTTGCAATTGATAACATGTACTCTGTAAATTTCAAAATATAAGAACAAGAGAGCGTACCTCGGTGTGATGAATTTCAAAAAAAAAGATTAGAAGTACTTGGAAACACTTTTAATCTTCACTCCAATTCCACTAATGCCCAAGAAGTGTGGTCTCTCAATCAGCTATATGAATTTGTTCAAGAGAGAATTAGAGAGTGTCCTACACTCACATAAAAATCATTTCATGTGTCATCAAAATTCTGTATGTTTCTCTCCTTATAATTGATTATCTAATTGGGCTAACCTTTTAGGCCTTTCTAATTGAGCTCTAATATGTAGCTTGAAGTGGGACCAAAAAGGTACAAATAAGACACTAGCTCCAATGGGCATTGAGATATTCTGTCAACTCTTGACAAGTCAAAAGTTACCATTAATTATATTTAATACCATTATATAAATATAATTGCCTTCTAGGCCTTATTAGTAAATTATATTCCAAGATTTTATTGTACATGCAATCCCTTCATAAAATATTCGTAGTAATACAAAGTCATGAATATAGATTGCCACTTTGTAAATTACTGCATCTTAATCTTTGAGTACCCGGTTTAATTCTTTAAGTTATTCATCATATATTTATGAAATCCAATTTCATAAATATATACTTTAGTAACTAAAGTAATTAGGCTTAACATTCTGAATAACAAACTCATTAAACTTATTTCAAATGAATATTTTGTATCTCCGTTAAGAGACTATGAATTCTATCTTAAGAATATATGTTCCATCAACACTAAATGTGGCTGCCCAACATACTAATGTTTTGACCATTACTTTAAATTTCACTCCTAATATATCAAAGCAACCTACACTTCATGATCAGGTCCATTATTCTCTCAGAATTAAAAGTTTATGTAAATAAAAGTCATGAGATTTATTATTCATTTGACAGTTGTTAGAAAAATAATAAATCTCACAGCGATCCAGTTCAATATGTTTTAACTCTTAAAACACGTCAACATATCAACTAAAAGTCTTCACTTCCATGATCAAGACAAATTATTTTAGTTGATATGTTATAGTCTTCGCAGATGAAATACCCAATTTCATCACTAACTACGAACTAAAATTCTGAGTTTATAAAGAACTTGTGATTTATATCTTTTGTGACTTTTCACATAAATCACATACTATGCATCTCATGGACTATATGATAATGTCCAAATATTCATGCTACCATCATTTTAGATAATAATAGAGCAACTTTATTAATCACAACATTAAGTCATACATAATGTCATACATAATAACGTACATATCATCATACAATAGGATTTAAGGGCATTAATCCTAACAATAGGATTTAAGGGCATTAATCCTAACAATATACACAGTTGACAACAATTAATGACAATACAGCACACTGGCACACTAGCACTACGCAAAGGCCATGGCTACACCACAACTTACACACATAACCCACAGCTCACACTCAATCTCAATGTATACTCATAATATAGGCACACACCCACTGAATTGTACACTATCTTTTAGACTTTTACTTTTTACTTTATTAATTATTATGGTCTAAAGATGTGTACAATTAATTATTCATACAAGTCATTTGTATTCTAATGATACTAATTGTTAAGTTATGGTTTTTTCACATAACATTTATGTTGGCTTATTCTATGACAAAAAATTTTGTAATTTCATTAATTTATTTCTTTGTATTTTGTGGGATTTATTTGTAATGAGTTTAGTTCTAAGTTGGTGAAGATTGCTCAAGACAGTTGATCTCATGACTTGGCTCCCAACTGGCTCGCGTTTGCATCATCTGCGAAAGGCCATGTGAGAAGCACATGAGACAGTTCAACGGTCAATATGTTTCGCGAGTCATTCGCGACTTGGCCAACCCACAAGATGACCTGTGAAATACATTGACCAACTGGATTTTAAGTGTGATATTTTTTCTTCTTTACCCTACTATATATACCCTCTTCACCCACAAAATTATAAGGAGACTATTTAGAAGAAAACCCTAAAAAGAGGTTTCTACAACACACCCACCTTGTTAAAGAGAGCTACTCATCCTTAAATGAGAAATTTTTGTAGTCACTTCTCCTTCCCTCTTCCATTGTTATATCTTGAAAGGAGATTTGTACCCAAACACAACCCACATCTATTTAAAGTGTAGAGAGTGATTTGGAACTTCGGAAGCATTGGGGATTTGTCAAAATAAATCGGTGAGGCTTGGCAGATGCAATTGGGCGATATTGCGAGATTTGGGAAGCTAGTGAAGACAAGACTCTGAGAAATCCTTTGGTAATTGGAGCTTGGAGGGGTCAAGTACATTGAGTAGATTAGGCTTGAAGGGTCTTTTTGGTATCCTTGTACTCCAACTTATTCACTAGTGGATCATTTTGACTTGGAGGGCCGCGGAGAGGTTTTTCGCCAAGTTCTTCGGTTTTCTCTTCGATAACACGTTTTGGTATTATCTTGTGTTTTCATCTCTCTTGCCTTACTCTTTATACTTTGCATTATTGTTCATTGTATATACCTAGGCCTTAGAGAGTTGTTTCAGTAATTGCGTCTCATTTACTCTTGTTCCGCACTTTAATAAATTAGAGTAAAAGCAATTAAGCCAGTATTTTAAAATCGAGGGTTTAAACATGTTATAGTGTGTTACACTATTTGAGCTTTCACTAATTTATTGTACTTAATTATGCAAATAGATGAAAACACTTCATAGGTGGAGTTCAATCTCCGCCTACACCAAAAACCGATTGGTGTCTTGATCTGATGATAAAGAACTATTATTAGCAGCAGACGCCATAGGTTGAAACTCCAAAAAAAAAAAAAAAAAGATGAAAAATACTCCAACTAATATACTTAATTATTTTAAAAAGGCTAGATTCTTTTCCAAATGCATATATTGTTTATAAAATATTACTAACAATACCTGTTACAGTTGCATCTATAGCAAGAAAATTTTCAAAACTAAAATTAATAAAATCTTATTTAAGGTATACTATGTCATAAGAAAGATTACGTAGATTAGACATATTATCAATTGAAAAAGAAATGTTAAAGGAAGTTAAATACAAATACTTAATTAGTAATTTTGCATCTCAAAAAATAAGAAAAATAAATTTTAAATAAAATAAATTAAAAAATTCAATAAATATTTAAATATAAAAAGGTCCTAGATATTGTTAAGGGGGAAATATATAATTTTTAAAAAAAATATTGCTAAAATTAGTATATATACTAATTTTTTTAATAAAAAAAATAAAAAAATTGGTTGATTTCATAAATAAATTTACATTTAACACTATCATTGTTGAGGCAAAATGGCATGTCCGGGTATCAATGAGGGAAACGTGCTGAAAAAGTATTTTATAAAACAGTTTTATAAAACTTCTCTTTTACATCTTATGTAAGTCCTAAATGTGTTGGTCCCACTCCCAAACATATAAGAATTTTTTTTTTTTTTTGGGAAAAAGTTTCAATCTATCTCGTCTGCTTTTGATGATAACTCCTTATTATCAGACCAAGACACCAGTCAGTTTTTTATGTAGGCGATGATTGAATCCCAAATTTCTTATTCAACTATTAGAGACTTTATTAGTTGAGTTAACTCGAACTCATTATATGAGAAATTATTAAGTTCACCATCAAAACTGCTAAAATAGTCTTCCAACCAATAAAAGACCATCATATATACATATGCAAATGGGACATTACATGGTGATATTCTTTATATATATATATATATATTTATTGTGTTAATAAGAAAGCTAGCTCACCACACTTGCATAGGTGGCAATATTTTATTGGTTGGGGGAACGATTTCAACAATCATTTTAGTTTACCTAATAGTTTCTATATATGAAGCGAAAAGATAGTCTTATGAAACCGTCTGATCAAATACTCATACGATCCATCATGAAGTGACAATCCACCAATGAATTCTCTAGCTTTTACCTTTTAAAGTCTTCAAACCTTTAGACCAGATCTTCAAACCTTCTAGAAGGAACCAATGATCGATGCCTTTGCGTGGTAATGAAACACAACTTGATCTTGTATGAGGACTTAACATTCCACAACCGAAAATGTTTTCTTAACATGAGCTCCTTGGATTTGCTTGTTTCATCAGAAAATGTTTTCTCAATAGGATTTTTTTTTTTTTGCTTTAAAAATATTTTTCAATGTTTGTTTTTCTTTAATTTTCACTCATTTTACAGTTTAATTTTTTTAAAGAATTGGAAAAGAAGGGGGAAAAATATTAAGCAATGAAGATTGATACACTAAGGTTTTGTTTGGTTGGAAAGATGAAAAAATAGGAGGATATAAGATATTTAGTTTTCTCATTTCTCTCATATGTGTTTAGTTCAGAAGATGAAAAAATAGAAAGATGAAAAATTTATTTGTTTGGTTGAGAAAAAAAATGAAAAAATAGAAAATGAAGTTGATATATATTGACTCATATGTCCTTATTAAAAAAATTGTGCTTAATTAAAAAATAAACAAACAATCAACCAAAAAAAAAATCTCAACAAGTTTATTAAAACAAAATCATGCACAATTAAAAAATAAATAAAAAGCAAAGGAAAAAAAAAAAAACCAACCATGCCCAGTTAAAAAAAGAAAAGAAAAAGAAAAAGCCATAGCATACAGCCATACACACGCCCATTTAGTGATGAAGGAAAAAAAGAAAAAAAACATCATGTTACTTTGCGGCACAAAGATAGAAGCTGACAAAAACAAATGAAGAAAAAGACTAAAACGAATGAGAATAAAAGAAGCTTGTAACAAAGAAGATGGTTAGTTTTGTATAGCCAATTGAGCAAGTTTTCACTCTTGTTTTCTTTCCGTTTTGGAAAGACTAATTTTCGGCGGGCCATGAGAAAAAATGCCTGGATTTCACAAAAGTTTTTCCATCCTTTCTCTGTTACCGAATAATACCAAATTCTATTTTCTCTCTTTTTTTACTCTTTACTTTATAATTCCTATTCAAAGACAGCCTCAAAGAGTGCTTGAATGATGAGAAGTTTGAAGTCTCCGTCCTGTCACACTACTACTTGAAAAAACAAAACAAAAAAAAGTCTTCCTACCAGTTAGAGTGTTAGACATGCCCCCTCACTTTTCCCTTCCTCGTTTTAATATGCTATTCTATCCTCTTCTATTTCACGGTACCTCTTTGTCAAGATTTAAGAAGGTTTTCGAACAAACATGTAGAAATTTGAGATACCAAAATTTTTTATTCTTGTTGGACTTTCCATGAAAAGAAAAAACCTACGAAAAATGATTTTGAAAAAGGACGTGTATCAGACTTGAGATGACAATTTGGGTCTCTTAACTCTTATATATGATTATCATTCCTTTCCTAATCATGAGACAAACAAGTTGTAGAGACCAAATGAGTCTTTTCTTGTTTATTTTATTCCTTTCTTAGTACCACTAGTTCTTAATTTTTTAAAGCTAATTTTTAATATTTTTAATAAATTATTCAAAGCCAGCAAAGAGAAACATTGATCGCCTTGGAATAATGTTTATGGTTTATATTTGCAGTATTTTTTTTTTTTTCTTTTGTTGTTCCCTCTCTTTGCTATAGGTGCTAATATTTGGTCCTCAATGGAACCAAATTTCCTCCAAGTATAAACTTTCCTTTCCATAGGTTTAATTATATTTCCAAACAGTTCTGGCATTTACTTGATAAGATAACAACATTGCTCAAGTTTGTCTCCTTTGAAAATGATTTATCTTGCAGAGAGATGGATTAGTTCTTACTACTTGTGCACTAGCATCTATCTGTGTTTATATATGTGACCAGTCAAGTAAAGCTTGCAAGTAAGTCATATATGACAGAGATTGACATAGAAATAACTTAATAATATTAATATATGCATAGTTTAATTTTCTTAAGCTAGTGAAGACGTATAAGGTGGGATCACTTAATTGTGTCTCTCTCACTTAATTACTAGTTATTGAATCTAGCTACCTAATTAATTAAATCCAAATCTCTCTCTCTCTCTCAAGGTAGCAGTTCAAAGAATAAAAATGAACTCAACTTTGGGTGGTTTGGTTAGTAGGTAATTGTAGTTTGCAACAGTCAGTGACTTGTATTAGACGTAAATAATCTTTATATCTCTCGGGGTAACAATATATAACTAACAATGTGACTTTAATATACAAAACTTATACTACTATCCTACAATGGTTATGATCATTAATGTCATTGAGAAGCCGCCTAGCTCTTTTTCTTTCTCTTTACTTAATTTATTTCTTCCTTTGATGTTACACCGTAAGACAGCACAAAGAACTGTAAGACACATCAAGGCCAAAAAAGTCCTCAAATGGGGTTGAAATGGAGATGACATGCTTGACTTTGCTATATCACAACAAAAGTTCAAAATCTTAACTGATAAACTAAACGATTTTCATGTTTAAGAATGCTAGTCTCTTGATAAAAATAAAAACTATAACAAACTAAAATATAATAGTTACATGCATGTATTTACAATAAAATTTAGATTTGAAAGCCTAATTCAGTTTCTAACGCCAAAGCCTAGTGAGATAGTTTAGTCGAATTGGAAATAGTGGTATAAAAATTAAAATCATAAGATTTCGTCAATTTTACGTCCATGTGGATGCTGCAATTTTTATTACTACCGGGCTACAACAATAAATGGTATAAAACATTTAAGTATACATAAATATAAAAAATACTCCCACTAATTGTACAAACACCAATCTCCAAGGGCCTAACAGCCTTCGAACCCCTAACATAACCAATATGGTAGATCAGGCTCCACAGTACATACATCGATCCCATCAATCTAAATTGGATTTTAATTGTGTCTAATTTTGCACCACGTGTTCTATCTAAGTTTTTTTAATTTTTATTTTAGGTGAGTTAATGTTGTGCAAAAGACGAAGAGTCTAAAATTAATAATCCATCAAAAACCCAATAAACAAAAAAAAAGAGAGTAAACTCATCTATATATATAAAGAGAGAGTAAAACTCATATATATATATATATGTAACTTAAAAAATATGTAACTCTTACGTTAGGTATAATTTGAATCCATACGATGATGTGTAAAAATTGTTAGTGAGCCGACGGCTTGAACAGAGGGCTCTAGAAGACCTACAACAATGAACACACTCTTAGAGAGCATCAGTGTGAGGTCGACCTATCGGCTGACAACCCTCTGATGATTAAGTCAGTACCTCATATGAACACAATAAAACTCAAATGAAAGTTAAGCATAGAAGCATAAGAGCATATATACCAAGGCTCCCTTCAAATGGAGGGGGTTTGTTTTTTATATAGGGGTTTAAAGTTGACCACCTTCCCATGATTTTAGTTACTTTCCCATATAGGGAGTGCGATGGGAGGAAATGAATTAATGGCACCGAGATTCTTGGAGTCTACTTCTCATATTTAGAAGATACAAATATGTAGGAGAATCTTTAAGCGTGATGGGCAAGTTATTTTCATATGAAGATTATGGAGTGGAGGACACACAAGAATTAAAGAGCCAAGTGTAAGGGATCGTTTGCTAGGCCCTACTTGTTCGTCACCATCGCGTGTTGGAAGAGTTGGCACTGGGTAGGTTGCACCGCAAGGTGTCAGGAAGGGTACCTGATGACCCATAGGTACTTGGTGGCTCCTTGGTGACATGATGACTCTCATGTGTTAGGCTTTTCACATACATAAGCTTGGAGTGGAAGGTATGTTGTATATTTGCAAGACTATGTCCGGAGTCATCTATTTACTTGGGCTATCAAACGACTATAATGCCTATCAGTTGGTGATTTAATTAACCATGTTGGTTGAGTTCTTGGAGTCAAACGATGGGGGTTTAGTTGGACGATTAACTTGAGTTAATCTCTTTTTGACCTTGTAAAAATATTCCTTATCATCATATATGTGTATAATTATAATTGTTTTTAATTATACCGTACATATGCATCATAGATTATATACTAGTATTGTATGAAAGAAGAAAACTAAATCCCATTAAATTGGGAAGAATACATTAATAGGGCAAAAATTAAAGGATTGATCAATTTTAAAAATCCCAATTTAATTAGTAAATAGGATAAGAAAAAGCAGCAAAAGTCAATCACCATTAAATTGGGAAAAGTGAAAGGCTGGCCAAGAAAAAAAAAGGAAAAGCCAAAGATTGAGCAATTAACTATACTTTTTATTTATTTATACAAGGTAGAAATTTTACTCTAATTTAATTTTAGTATATATGTGTGTGAAACTCCTTCTTCGAGACTTGGTCCCAACTAGCCCTTTCTCCCCTCCACTTCATAAGAACTTTGTACTTGTGAAGTAGCCATCACTCCAAGGATACGTGGTGGTGACCAACTATACTTAATCTAAATTGAAAATGAAGCACCCACAACTAATTTATAAAATTAAAAAAATTAAAAAAAAAAAAACAAAAAAAAAAGCCCAAAGGTCAATAAACCTCAATTCCCAAAGACAAATATGACAATGCAAGAACAAAATTTGAGAATTGACTAAATCACTATTAATTATATTTATATCTATAAATTTATTTTATAAATAAATAAATATAAAATTAATTCTTGGCATTTGTCACTTACTACGGACTCCTTTTCAAATGCGGACACACGTCCGTATCCAACGTGTCTAATAAAATTGGTCACTAAACACAAGCAGTTCCCTTGATATATATTTAGATCTATAAAATTTAATCTAAATCGCACAGTAGATTAATTTCAAAGAGTATCGTTTTCTCAATTACTCCTATTATTAGGTCTTTTGCTTGGATGTCATACTAATGCAATATAACGTGTCACAATTTGCATCTGGAGCCAAATTTTCCATTTCAGAGTTGAACACAGTCACACACTTTATTCCTTGATTAACCATGTTAGTGAAAGGAGTTAGTAGTTGACTAGTTGGCTAGTTGCAAAAGAAACTTGGAGATAAGTTACACACCGAATATTATCAACTGCTCCATTGAAAAAAAAATTGAAAACATATCAAAGGATTCAATACAATGAACAATTTGCAATGAAGATATTTACATGAAATCTGTATCTGTGTGTAGGGGTAGCTTGACACTAGCTGCCTCAGTATAGTGATAAATTATTAAAAAAAAAAAAACTAAAATACAAGAATAATCATGAATCAAATGAACCAATATATTTCCTATGTAAAACTCATAGATTGATACTTCTTCAAGAAAAAAAGTAGTTGCTCTACCACGACATTGGCGATGGTGATGACGGTGTTAACCTGAAATTAAAATAATAATAATAAATGTTAGATTCGCTGCTAAAACAGGAATTATACTATAAATTAATCATAGCATTTTAGAATATTGGTGAAGTTATATCCAATCCATATCTACTAAATAAATAAATAAAAGTTGAGGAATAAGACAAAGTATTAGAGAGTAGAACCTACTCCAATATATCTTTCCAATAAAGGTCACTTGTTTCATCATCCTTGAGTTTCTCCCAAATTTCAAAGCTAGTAGAGGTAGATGATTGAGTTAAGAACTGATTTGGGTCAATCTTGCTTTCCACTTGGTTAACAGTGTAAGTCCCAGGAGAGCCTGAAACCAATGCAGGCATTGGGTTCTCTGTTTGGTTCTCACATGCTGAACTGCTCAAGCTACTAGTACTGTTGTTGGAACCAAGAAAATCTTCCATGTTAAACTGACCTTCAAATCCTGATGATGAATTGAAAATCCCCTGGGAATCACTAGGAGCTTGAGGGATCACTCCCTGGTTCAGATATTCTTGACCTATTAGTAAGGGCTCCTTTTGGTAGAGTGTGCTTGTACCATTGACAAGTCCTTCAAATGGATTAAGATTTTGGTTTTGTAACAGACCAACGTTGTCCATGTTAAGAAGTGTGCTTGTGTTTATAAGTTGCAACATATTTTGCAGTAGTTGGATTCTAGCTAGTTGAGAGGCATCTGCTTGTAGACCCAAAGCACTACTCCAAGGACTCAATAAATTGCCAAAGCTTGCAGCACCTAATAACTGAGAGATATTCATAAGGTGATTGAGATCAGTTCTTGGCTTGTGGGTGGTTGGGTCAATACCCATATGAAGAAGCTTCTTTCTTAAGTGGGTGTTCCAATAGTTCTTGATTTCATTGTCAGTCCTCCCTGGAAGTTGGGTTGCAATTTTAGACCACCTGAAACAACAATTGCATATGGAAGTGAATTAGTGGTTAATTATATACTAAATAAGTTGAAATATATGCAATATTTTACGAAGTTTCAATGAAAAAAAAAAGAAATATATATATATATATACGTACTTGTTTCCAAGAACCGAGTGAAGGCTGATGATATTTCGCTCTTCGTCTTCAGAGAACCTCCCTCTCTTAATATCAGGCCTCAGGTAATTTGTCCACCTTAATCTGCAACTCTTTCCGCACCTATTCAAGCCAGCAAGCTTAGGTAGCGATCTCCAACTTCCATGGCCATGACTGTTAATATAATCAGTCAGCTTTTGATCTTCCTCTGGTGTCCATGGACCTTTCTTCAAACCGTTCTCATCACAACATGGGGAGCGACCCATTGTGCTTAATTAGACCCAACAATTAACAATGTGTATAAAGTTAAAGGTAGAAGTAGTTTTGGAAAATATGGTTGAGACTTGTTGGTTTTTATAGGTGCATGGGAGATAGCTAGATATGCATGATTCAAAGGATGATGTCATTATCATTCTTTTTTTTTTTTTTCATATGATATTCTTAGCTTCCAAAAGCACGGCAATGAAGAGCGAAGCCACCTAGCGACCTTTTTGTTTTTTTTCTGCAAACGTTATTTTAGAAGCATATTATCAAATGAATAGCACCAAAATCAGGATTAGGTAGTGCAGGTGTCCTTAATTCATGAAAGTCGCCATTCTGATTTCCATTTAATTTGTAAGCAATGATGCTATTGGCCTACAGGGGGTGTTTTTTGGTTAACATTCGTGGATAAAGTTGTTTTGCAAAGCTTGGATATTGCTGAGTCATTAAAAAAAGTAACTTCTACTTTTTCTGATATATTTTAAAATTTACTAGTACTGCACTTGCTGGGAAATCTATAGGATACAGTAAAATGGGTCTTTGAAAATGGATTGCCAAAGCCTCATGTTACGGTTACGGTGGGTTTGGTTTAGTTTTTTAAAATTGAGTTTTTTAAAAAAGTGGAGATTTTAAAAAGTGTAGTATGAAACTAGAATTTTTTTAAAAATTGAGTATTTAGTAAAAACTGTTAAAGAGTGTTTTTTGAAAAAGTTGAGTTTTTGACTAGCACTTATAAAAGTGACAGTTTGAGTTGTAAATTACCAAAAAAGACAATGTATATACAAGAGAGAGTTTATTTTATACTTAAATCAACTACTTAATAATACTTACTAAAAAAAAAAAAAAAACTACTTAATAATAATAATAACAATAATAATTTATTGTTAACTAAAATTTGTTATAAAAATATTTTAAAAATAGCATAACTCTAATATAATTTTTTTTTCATAAGCTTACTTAAAAAAAAAAAAAAAAATTATTCATGCCCTTGCCCCACATTACACGTATAACCAACACAACCATGGTTTTAAAAATCAGTACAGTAAAAGAACCGGAAAATGTGATAATAAGAAATGCCATGTTCCTAACATTTTTATAATATTTTCACAACAAATCATATGTGGTAAGTTGTTATTGATTTTAATTTGAACACACTACATAAATTATTTTTTTTCACTACTATTAATTAGTAACAACTCATCACTTAAGATTTATTGTGAAAATATTATAGGAGCATTTCTTATTTTTAATTTCTTATTCTTTATTTTATATTTCTCTTTATCTCTTTTTCTTTCATCCACACGAATATTTAATTTTTTTTTCTCTTTTTTTCTCCTCCACACACGTATTCTTTACCTTCTCTCTATCTTCACTTTTGACTTTTCTTTTTACTTTTCTTCTCTACCATACTACCATTTCTTCTCTATCTTCCAGAACATACCAAAAGCCAAAAGCTCTCTCTTTCTCTCTCTCTCTCTCTCTCACACACAAACACACACACTAGATCGCCGACGGATGACAAAGGCAAGAGAGACAAATTTTTAAATCGGAGTTCACGCATGCCTGTTGTCGGTCATTGACTGAAGATTAGATCAGAGCAGAGCAAACGAAAGGGAGATACTGCATAAGGGAAGATTTTACTATATTCCGATTTTTTTTGTTTTGCATTTTGAGGAATCCTGATTTACAAGGGATTGATTTTTTTTTTTTATCCTTAGCTGATTTGGGAATTTTTTATAGATTTTTTTTATGTTTGGATTTGGAAATTTGTTATTGAATTGAACTTGTGCTAGACGCTATTTTTTTTTTTTTTTTGTGGTCTTTGTAGCAATTAATTTATCAAAGGTTTCTGGGGCTACAAATGGCGATTTGCCTTAATTTATCAAAGGGTAAAATTGAGTTTTTAAGAAAACATAGTAGGCAATTTGGGAAATAGCTGGTGGCTTTATAATAGTAATGTTAAAACGTAGTTGTGGCGTTTGCAAAATCTCCTCAAAACTGTCCGTATATTTTGGCTCAATTCTTTGCATTTCAAAACGTAACTTTTTTGAAAAAGCACGTTTTGAAATATTACCAAACGCTTGACTTTCACTTTTTGCTCTCAAAAAGCGCATTTTGGCTCAAGAAAGTGGAAAAAAACGCACACTTAGACCATGCATATCTTTCATGTTATATGCGCAAAAGACCAAAAGTCAGCGACTCTGAATATTGTTTAGAGTCTTTTTAAGTTTATTGCAGGTCATAGATTGATTTGTCCTGGATCTCTCAAATTGAGGCATACAGAAAGATGGACTTGCAAATTGTATACGTAAAAGTATATATATATATATATATAGCACTACAAGCAAATTCTGGTGCAAATATTTTCCACTCTGTAGTACAACATGCTATTTTGTTGTCATAAAATGATTCTTAAGATTGTTTCCCCCCCCCAAGTGATTTACAAATAGCGACCATTGTTTGCCATCAACATATAATGAATCATTAGTAGGTAGCCCAAGACAATTTACTCGTAAGTACTTTGAAGTTGCAGACACAACAATGATGTGCCACAAAAACACGTGTATGATGCAAAAACTGAGAATTCATGTATATTATCGACAAACATGGTCACTGATCTTTGTCTTCTTATATCTGTATTATGTCATTATTAAATATGCTTTTAGATATTCTATTGTGAGGGTGTTTTCCAATGTTGCTTCATGGAGAGTCAGTATAAACGTAATTAATATAAGCTCCTTAATTATTTTTGTTCTTCAAATTAATACGCTTTTCAAATCCTCATGCTCTCATCGTATTGGTCATCATTCTTGTCTTTTTCTTATTATTTTTGACATTGTTTGAAATGGTATATGGTACTATTTCTGAATCTCATACATTTCTTTTTTTCTTATTATGTTCTTAAAAGAACATAATAAAACAAAGCAATATCTAACTGCTCTATCAGCGTTCCCATTGCATTGTTGATCTTCCATTTACCAAAACATCTTTTTTAACCTCTGGGATGCCAAGAGGCGTTTTAATTTTTTACCAAATAAGTTTGAATTTTATTCAATTCAACATATCGTAAACAAAAAAGTAAACATGCATGTGATGAGAATCAATGGAAATCATAAAATAAGTTCAAAACATATGGTTGTCAAACTGTTAAGTAAACCTACGCTTATAAATTGATATAGTCAGGGAAGGCTGCACTACCCCATTTAAGTACAAATATTTAAAACTTGGAATATATTTTTAATTATTATATCACCTTTTGCCATTGAGGAATGAAAGAATATTCTCTAGCATTGCTGTATTTGACTGTTACATTTATTCATTTTTGAAACCTTAATCGTGGTCAATTTTTAAGAAATAGAGAAAAACTTTAATATATACCACAGAGCTAATTCGAATTTTGAAAGATTTTGTTAGCATTCCAAATTTTACATATTGACCTCAGGTACTGCTCTTTTTCGGAGCCTAGTTAAACATACTGCAGATATACAGACTTGGTCAATTTGTTCTAATTTCTTTCCAACAAAACCAAACATACGCCAAACTATAAAGTTTAAGTTTATGAGTATTTGTGCAAGCTATACTATATTAACCACTTACTCTTGTCATTATTAATATTTAATATGAGATTTACTTACACGTGTGCATATACACTACAGGTGATTTTTTTTTTTTTCTTTTCTTTTTTGAGAAAAACCCTACACGTGAATTATAACAAGTTAGATACAATCTAATTTGCAATTGTACACACGAAGTACACTTTGTCCTCAGACCAACTTAGAAAAAAATAATTATAGGGCTTATTATTAGGGTATCTTACTTAAATATTTCCCAAAATCTTTGACTATTCCTAGAATATCTTAGTTGGTTTAGAGTCTTTAGACCTGTTTATAATAAGGTACTAATCTCAAGGTTTTTTATACAGCTTTCAAAGGGAAAGACATCATGACTAGCACGGGTCAAGTGGGCGAGATAAATACAGTGAGATATGCCAAGGTTTTTTCAACCTTGTTACCTCATTGCCTTCATTGACAAGCCTGTTGTATGAAAAAATTTGAATAAAAAAATGATAAGAAACGGTGGTTGAATTGGAAAGAACCGTGAATATAATTAACCAGTTAACTATAAATGTCATGTTGTTTCTAAGGGAACGTTACTTATCAAACTTGGTTTCCTCACATGAGAAGTTCTTGTCTTGGACTGCTGTTGTCATAAATTAACACTTGCACGTTTCTTTCGGTACTAACAAGAGTAGAAGGAACAAAGAAAATAAAAGATAGAAATAACTAAGATCTTATCCCTTTCACATCCAAGAAGCTTCCTGAAAGTTAATTATTTCAAAATTCTAAGTGTTTCGTATGGCTAATTTGAATGAATAATTGCATTTGTAATTGTCTTTAACGGTATAAGATAAAAAATTATCATGTTACTAGGAAAATATCACAAGACATGTATCCTTTTGCCCTGGTATTATTGTTATGACAACTGTTTCTATGTTTCTTTGATTAGATAGATTTATAAATCTGGTAAGCAGAATAGGAGTTATAATTTTCCAGTAATATAATAATCAGCAACTCAGAAGATTTGTTTGTTAAATTTCCAACCAGAGTATCTAGAACAAATGTCAAAACTACAAAGCCCTCCTTCCTCCTAGGTATTAAATTTACATTGGTAAGAAGTTTCATAGCTAACCTAATAACATACTAATATTTTCTTCTTGGAAGGGGATTTGAATTCAAGTTCTTCTCATTCGGATAATCAAACAATGTAATGAGCCACAAGTCTCTAAGGCTTAATGGCATAAAGTTGATTTATCACCTTTTTTAACCTTCCAAATTTCACTTTTAATATTATGTTTAGATGTATCTGGTACCTGATTGTTCATGTTTGGTTTAGTGTTGGCAAATTCTATGATGTGTATCTTGTTCGAGTTGTAATCGTCTAATCACAAGTACAAGATCAAGTGTGCAAGAATTAGCTAAAAGAGACAGATCTCTAGAATCTAGACTCAACTTTGATTGAGTCTCAATCGATTGGCATCGGCCTCTCAACACACCCTCAACTGAGGCTCACTTGATCGAGGCACAAAAAACCCAATTTTTAACCAAGCCCATTAAGTCAACTGTTGAGTTGGAAATCATACCCAACATGCAAAATTGTGTAAGGGCACAGAAGAGTTGACTAATTAGAGGTTTTAGAAGAATTGTGTCATACAACATAAAGAAGAAAACCCTAAAACCACATACCAGGAGTTCAACAAGTGAGTCTTAAGATAATGCGTTCAACTTGTTTGGTCAAAAACCAATTTTTAGATAAATTTTGGCCTCTTAATTCAGGTTATCTTCGAGATGAATGTCAATTTGTTGTTGTAAAGTTGTTGCTGTTATCACAAGATGCTTCTAAAGATAATGTTACTAGCTACATAGACTTCGTAGACTAGGGTCTCAAGTCTAAATATCTAACTTACCTTTGAGAAATGCACAAATTAACAAGAAGAGGAATGAGAATCCTAAGACCTGTTTGGTAGATGTGTTTAAAAACTGAAAATTGTTGTTTAAAAATTTTTGTGAAAATACGTGTGAATGAAAAAATGTGTGAAAATACGTGAAATGTTATTTAAAAATTGAAAATTGTTGTTTGAAAACACTCACCAAACACTCCCTAAGTTCCTTTTCTTTCTTTTTTTTCTTTTTTTTTCTTTTTTTTAATTATATATTTATAGAAAAAAGAGACTAAGTTCCTAAATGACTTAGTTGAGCTATTGTGCCTACTTGATGTAAACTAAAATCGAAGTGCATCATCTCAAATTTAAACAGCCCAAAGTAAATCATTTCGAATTGAACTAAACTATAATAGATCTTCTCAATTGAAATTGGATTGTAGGAAAATAAATTATTCAATCCTGCTGGAATATTGCACTAACACTTAATTTTCAAGACGATCCTTGAAGTCACTAATGCAATTCACGGAAGCATTTTGGTTTTGAAGAGTCCAAACGGCTTGGAGCATACTGTGGGGTCATTTTTGTAAATATGTATTGGGTAGAGACTACAGATATGTGTATATCAAAGTTGTAAACTTCAATTCTAAATAGTGAAATTTTTCTTGGAGTTAAGAGTTAACTCCTCCGGTTGTTTTTCCTTTAATTTGTGTTTGGTTTAAAGGAGGAATGAGTTATTTTGGTAGGATCTAGGTATTTTCTCTTCAAACCCACCATTTGAGGTGATTTTGGTGTCTTCCCAAATTGGGGAGAAAATGAGAGAGAAAGAGGGGCTTAGATGGGAAGTTACTCATTTGCCCCTCTCCTCCCTTCCCTCATTGGTTCTTTTTTTTTTTTTTTTTTCCACCTTCAAGTAATGTTCAGGTGTACTTTTTTGTTGTATTTTACAAGCTATTAAAATTGTTTTTTATGTAATAGAAACGTGAGAGTAAATTTATAAAAATTACGAATTTTATCCTCTCATTTTTTTTTTTCTTCTCAACCAAACAAAATTTTTTTTTTTTATCTCTTTATTTTTTCATTCTCCCAACCAAACACACATTAGGAAAAATTAAATATTTTCTATCCCCTATAACCCTATTTTTCCATCCCCTCTGCTTGAAATCTATGATTAACATTTTGTTATATAGAAACGCGTAATTTAATTCGGCGCTTATCAAATGTTAGACTGGAGCACTTCTAAATGAAGTTCAGCTCATGTTCTTCGAAGCCATTGGTTGTGTCAACTCTGACATAAAAATCACATATCATCTCAGAGGTCATTAAATGAAGGCAATACACATAATCTTTATTCTATATAAAAACAGAAAACTGGATGCATGGTTTGGACCATCAGTAACTGTATAATTTAGCTTTATTATTATGTTTCGTTCGGAAGCCTTTAACAGCAGCATCAGAGAGTTACTTAAACCTGTTAAACATGTAGTATATTGTAAAATGTAATTTAAGTGTCAAATTCTTCTTTCTTGTGCTTCACTTTTGGGATGCAAACGGAGGTCATATAGAAAAATTGAGAAGCAAATAATAAGATGGGAAATGCCACTATATACTTGTACACCATTCTCCATGTATTGTCATTATTTTCAAATAGAAATAATCAGTCAAATTCACATTAAGTCCCTATATATCGGGACTAAAATACAGTGAAAAAAATTAATAGATGTGTGCTGTATTGATAAGGAAGCACCCTGCATAAATCATTTGTGTTATTTGGTATTAATTATGGTATTATCGCTGTTGCTGTTGCTGAATGTTGATCAACCTATAGTATGCTCCATTCCTGTTCTCTATTAAAGCTGAATGAGTGCCTTGCTCTATTATCTTACCATCTTGTAAAACTGATATTTGGTCTGCATTCTTTATTGTTGACAGCCTATGTGCCACCATGACTGTTGTTCGGTTCTTCATCAATCGGTCCAGAGCTTGTTGCACGACACGCTCCGACTCCACGTCTAAAGCGCTAGTGGCTTCATCTAGCAACAAGATTGCTGGGTTCTTTAGAACAGCTCGGGCAATGGCTACTCTTTGTCTCTGGCCACCAGACAGTTGCACTCCCCGTTCACCTACTTTGGTAGAGTAGCCCTCAGGAAGCGAACTGATAAAACTGTGAGCATTAGCAAGCTTAGCTGCTTCAATTACTTCACCTTCAGAGGCTCCTTCTTTTCCATAAATAATGTTTTCATATATTGATGTGGCAAATAGAGCTGGTTCTTGTTGGACTAGCCCGATGTGTTTCCTAAGAGATTTGAGCTTGAGTTTCTTGATGTCTTTCCCTGCGGGAATTTGATGAACTCTTGTTAGACCAGCCTACCAGAAAATATTAATTGCAAATTTCTAGTGTGTTATCACAGAAAAAAATTATGTACAGGCAAAATGAAACATTAGGTTCTACTGTTTGGACTTCCATATAGTGGTTTTTTTTTTTTTTTTTTTTTTTTTTTTTTTTTTTTTTTTTTTTTTTTTTTTTTTCTGTGCTTCCAGTACTACTGTCTTATCATAGATTTTCCTGTAACCTTACCGTCTATCATCACTTTTCCAGCTGTGGGATCATAAAATCGCAGTATAAGGGAGATGACAGAGCTTTTTCCAGAACCACTTTGCCCCACTAATGCCACACTCTTGCCTGAACGAACTGTTAGGTTGAAGTCCTTAAAAATCACAACTTCTGGCCTTGAAGGGTAATTAAAATGGACACCCCTTAGCTCAATTGTTCCCTCTACTGTCCTTAGCTCTTCCCCAACATCACCAAGCACTTCGGTCTTTCTGTCTATCAAATCAAAGACTGATGCCACCATTTGGGTTCCCTTCAAGAGATCCGGGGCCAATGCTAATGTCTCACCCATGGCTAATGCTGTCACAATCAAAACCATAAAAGATTTCATGACAGATTTGAAGCTAGCAAGCTCCTTCCCCATCAAAACAGAACCATACCTGAGAGAAAGTCAAACAAAACTAAGCTCTGAATACAATTTGAAGTCTTCAACCAGGCCATATATATTAAGGCAATGAGAGAAATTATTTTAATATAGCCTATAATCTTATGTAAGAAGAAAACTACTGCTCTTGCATTTTCTTCATTCCTGGTGTATTTTCAGGCATTCTTTGCACACTGAGACCTGTTTGCAGTTCATATATTTCAAGGTGTTGCAGGACACCTTAAAATAGCATAAATGTATCGGAATGTTGAAAAAACAAATGTGCTGACTACATTCTTTTTTTTGTGGGACCTAATGAAGCTAAAGCCACATACCATAAGGCCAAGCCATAGGATGAGAAGATGAAGAACTGGGATATGCCATAAAATATGCCAGCAATCTGACCACGACTAAATGAACGCCTTGAAGGCTCAACAAGTTCCCGAGCGTAAAGGTCAAGGATCTTGTTTTCAGCACAAAATGCAGCAACGGTTCGGATGTTAGACACAGCCTCCCCAGCTAGCATGTTAGCTTTCAGATAGGCTTTGCTTAAGTTGCCACCATAGCCTTGCATGAAAAGTTTCTGAAACAATAGGGAAAAAGTTTCTAAGAGTGCCTTACTTTTACTACCGATTAAAATAAAAATAGCACTAATAGGATACCTCGCTGATGTGACCACTAATGATCAAAGGGTATGTGGCCAAGACAACAAGTGTGATCCTCCAGTTCAAGATGAAGGCAATGATAAATGAGGTGACAACCAATCCTACATTCTGTAAAAGAATTGTATTGCGATCAACAACTATATTTCGTAACAGAGTTGCATCACTTTCTAGACGCGATGAAAGCATAGAACTTGTGTTGTTTGCGTCATCAAACCACCCAATCTCATTACTTAAAATGGCTGCAATCAAATACAGGAGAAAACTTAAGTAGACAGACTGAAAACAATCAAATTTAAATCTTGATAAAATAAAAATATAGGCAGAAGAGGGCAAAAACCATTGACCTCCAAATCTTGGTGAAATAACAAAATCCTATTGTGTAAAGATTTAGCCATATGGAGTCAATTGGACCCCAAACTTCCACTTGGTTGTTTGAAAGTTCAAAAAATAATAACATATGGATTCATCCTTGAAAAACACATAGTGACTCTTCAAATCAAAGAACTTTAGCCAGTTAGCATTGAAAATATTTTAATGAATGCAAGAATAGGATGGAGGAAATAAATACATCCACTGTCCTCAAGAAGTAAGAAGAAATCAGAAAAATTAAATTAAATCATTCCATTTCCATGTGGTAGCTTCAACAGGAACAATGGCAAGAGGAATAACAGTTGTATTATCAGAACTCACCCGAAAACATCTTCTCCCGCACACGAAGAGTGAGTCGCTCTCCCATGATTCCAAAACAGAGATGCTCAATTGCATGAACTATGACTGTTATAACTGCTGCCCCACAGAATAACAATGCAATCTTCTTGACCTCATGACGTGTTGTGTCCCAATCCATGTAAAAGGCAACAAGTGCTTGAGACACCCCGAGAGCAAAAAGAGGCATCTGAGCTCCAGCTATAAATGCACATATGGTGCCAACCGCTCCATAAATCCAGTCTGGGCCGATCATAGAATACATTCTTCTAGCAGAAACACGTTTCACTGGAACAGTTTCCACCCCAATAGATTCTTTATCAGAACGAAAACTACCACCAAAGCTTGTAGTGTGGGAAAGTTCTCTTGAGTAGGTTATGCTGCAAATCAAATTATTAGAAATGATTGTCATTGACAGGTTAAATGATTATTCATTAAAAAACAAACACAACACATAAACTGTGGCCTTTAATTTTTTTTTTTTTTTTTTTTCTGTAAGAATTTTGTTTAGCTGAGTCATAAACTATGACTCTATTTAGAATATCTGATAATAGCTTTTTCCATTTTAATCTTTTAATTATGGAGCAACACTTTCTTGTAGAATGAAATTTTATATTGTTTTCACCTCCAAATGTTTCATGATTGAAGAAAAACATATTCTCATATTTTCAAAGGGCATTATCGCTGACCTATGATGGGATCACATGTAAACACTGAAGAAAAAGGATTTCTGAAGCCTTTGTCAAACTCATTATCATTCGTGTATAAAACAAACACATTTCAGCTGATTGGAATTTGAGTACATTAATGAGATAGACAAAATTGTTAGTGTTATAGTGTGAATGAAGTACCTTGGAAGCCGTCCCAAGTTGGGACCCAGTGAGGGGTAGCGTTGCAGAGAACTTGACTCCTGAAGTTGAATTAGTGATGCATAGGCACTATTTGGATTCGAAATTAGCTCTTCATGATTCCCAGTTTCTACTATCTTCCCTCCTTCAACAACAGCGATCACATCTGCATTTCTAATGGTAGAAAGCCGATGGGCCACCACTACAGTTGTTCGACCAACCATGACACGGTCAAGTGCCTCCTGCACACTCTTCTCAGACTCTGCATCCAATGCACTTGTAGCTTCATCCAGTAGAAGTATTGATGGATTCTTCACAATTGCACGTGAAATTGCAATCCTTTGCTTTTGTCCACCTGATAGTTGTATACCTCTCTCACCAACCTGCAAAATAGCACTTAAAATTACTCTTTGCAATAGATGTTCCCTAAGAGTTTATTTCCTCACTCTGAGAATTCCATGGAGTAGTAACTACTTATCTGTCAGATTTTTGCCATAAAATCTCTACCAAGTATCTTTTGAGGCAATTAATTAGAGAAGCATGTAGGAACTACTTCCATCTTTAAAAAAGTGTATTTTTCAAATTAATACTCACAGGCTATGTACTTCAAGTTCACCTTTTTTATATCCTCCATTTGAATTTCAATAATCATGGAAATGAAGAAACAGAAACAGAATTGCATAGCTTTATAAGTTCCATGATATCAAGTTTTCATTAACTTTCATCTACTACGCTACCACTCATGGTTGAAAATTGTTTCAAAAGAGAAAAAAAAGGGGGTTAAAGGGGTTGGGGGGGGGGGGGGGGGGGTGTTGTGTGGGGAAGGAAATCAGCTTTCATAAAATATTCTAAGCAGGCTCAAGTCATAAGTTCTTTCCTTTTCTTCTAAATTTCCATAATACAGGTATACATGTGTTAACAAGTCCATACCTGAGTTTCAAATCTCTCAGGAAGGTTGCTTATAAAAGAGAGAGCCTCTGAAAGTTTAGCTGCACGTGTGAGCTCTTCAAGGGTGGCATCATCTTTTCCATAGAGTATGTTCTCCCTAATGCTTGTAGCAAAAAGAGCAGGCTCCTGGTTGACCAAGCCAATTTGTTGCCTGAGCCACTTGAGGTCGAGCACTCGGATATTGTGTCCATCTAATAGTATCTCTCCAGAAAGGGGCTCATAGAAGCGTTCAATCAAAGATATTACCGTACTCTTTCCAGACCCACTTCCTCCCACTAGGGCTACAATCTTACCAGAAGGGATATCAAGACGCAGCTTATTAAAGATTACTACATCAGGACGAGATGGATAACTAAAAGACACATCCTTAAATTGAATGTGCCCCTCTAGTTTGTCCAGTTTCCTCCCAGTTTTGGTGATGGTATTGCTCATTTTATCCCTCTCTATCATCTCAAATATGGGATAGGCAGCTGCCTTAGCTCGGATAAAGGCAGTGATATCTGGTGCTGCCTGCCCTAGTGACCTGATAAGCAATACAAGCAGATAATATGATTATTGTTTCATGGAATTTTGATGGCACTTTGATAACAAGCCAAATGATGATCATTATTCAAGCAACCAGCAAGTTTTAAACACTAGGGAGAAGTACTATTTCAAAAATAATTTTGCAATGAAGTGGAATCGGTAGGAGTTAAGTGTAGACAGAATATCATGTTAACCAGATGTTTGGGGAACCCCATTAATAGACTATGTTGTGAGTAAGAAGATATAAAGCACTTGGTCTCACTAACTGTCCTTTCTTATTCATACAATTTCATTGTATTTCAAAGACTTAAAGATTTTAGCAGTAATAAATGGTCCCTGAAAACTAAGTTTTTGTAAGTTAAGTGATACCCCAAACTCGTTATTACAACCTTTCTTTCTTTTCTGCTATAATTGTAAAAGCTAAAAAGTACTAGTGTACTACTCTGATATAAAACAAATCCTTTTTTATGTGAATAAAACTTCTAAATAGCTGAGGAAGTCTTCACTTTTACCAGAATAATTCTTACTTAACAACATATGCTTTGACATTCTTCTAATTCATAATGGTCACGCCTCAAAATTATCACTGAATTTTTAAATGAAAACTTTCCAAATTACTACAGGATTAGTTCAAACATTTTGCTTAAGATTCCCTATGATTTCCATATCTATTACATGCTGATTTTTCCTAGCTTCCAAATTCATATATTCCCTACTAGGAATTTTATTGGATGGTATGGGTGGCAGCCTACCGCCAAGTTTAAAATTTCAACTCTTCATAGTACATGCCAAAAGGCAAGGATTGAATCTTCATACCCATCAAAGTGAACTCATCTCTACTTCTAACATCACAACAAATTCATTTATAATGCAAATGCAAGGTAAGATAAAGGAAGAATTTAATTTCCAAATGCAGGTAACTATACAAATCAGATGTGAATAAAAAAATAAAATTGATAAAATGCTATGTCAAACGCAAGGAAATAATCCAAATTCCTGGAATGCAAGTTAAGCAAGAAAAGTAAGGACTTACAGGCCAGCTATAACAACATTGAGCATGGTGGTGAAAGACTCCCCTCCATTCGATATGTTCTTGTGGACAACAACACTAGTGAACCAAACAAGCAATGACCATGATAGGAAAAGGACACAATGCATGGAGCCTAGTCCTAGCCCCTTGGCTAATCCTCCTTTTTTCCCATACTTGTATGTATTCGTCAGAGCTGTCTTATATGATCTCACTGCTCTCTCTTCTCCTGCAAATGCTTGGACTGTTCTAACATTTCCAATTACCTGAGAGTTACGCAACATCAAAAAAGAGACTGCATTTGTCAATTTTCCAATTAAATCTTACCATGATAGTTAGAAACAAAATACACCTTCTTATGAGTTAGAGGTTCATTTGGATGAGCTTATTTTCACCACAAAACAAAATAGAATTTTCAGTTTACAAAATAGAATTTTCAGTTTTGTAAAAGCATCACATTTTTTAGGGTGCAGTCATACTTTTGCAAAATAAACAAACTAAAGTGAAGAAAATATGTCCATCCAAATGCACACTTACTAAGAGTACAGTACGTTAAATGGAGATTACAATAGGAATAATAACTTTTATTACAAGAAATAAAATATTTTGTACTATTTAGGTTATGTTGTAAAATTAGTTGTTACGAATTGAAAGTTTGTAAAAGATGATATATATATATATATATAAAGGGTTTATATTTTTGAAAATATATTAATGTCAAAAGTTGTTACACCTAAGGAATAACTATTCCTGCAACCAAATTCTAACTGAATAGCCATTCTATTATAGGATCTTTTACCACATGCAAAACATGTCCTAAATAAATTTAAGCTATGTTCCAAGACAAAAATTGGGGGTTCAAGACCAAGAATCAGCCTCTCCAACAAAAAAAATATAAATAAATAAAATTTAAGGATAAGATTGTCTATCAATCATTTATTTCATACCATGCAAAAGTATACTTTAGACACCGAATGCGACCTTTAACATTCCAATATATATACGATTATTACTCTCTCACATTACACTCATAATTTCATACTCGATGTCTACTTTTTTTTAAGTGATGTGACCACAGACAATGTACAATAAGAAGTGTGTGAGAATGATGCCCATATAATCAAGATATAGCTATTTTCAAATGAAGCCATCGTATTGTGGGTTTTGGTCATTTTTATGATAACAGTATAGATCCATGAAAGAGAGACTGAGCTGACCTCTTCAGCAATCTCACCGGCCTTGACATAGGATTTTCGAATTCTGGCAATGAGACCAGTTGCTACCCAGGCATAGAGGCCACCAGCTATGGCAATTAAGGGCACAATTGACAGTGTTACCAGAGTGATTTGCCAGACCTTAACAAATCCAACAGTGAACCCTACTAGGAACCGACTTATGTAGTGCATGAAGTTCCCAACCTGCATCACCCACCAACATTTAAGTTTCAGACATATATCATTTCATTTTATAAATAAATTTGTAATGGGAAGATGATAAAAAAATTTTATGTTTCTATACAAACTGATACTATGGATGATACAGGACAAACACCATTCATGGGCCACGGCAATCAGAGCAGTTTTTAATTGGATCAGAGTCACAATAAATTTGGATATGATTTCAAGTAGTTTGGTTCACCCACCATGCATGGCAAATATTAATTCAAGATGGATTCTCAGACCTGTTTTAAAAGAGAAAAATTTGCATGATTATGCTATAAATTGAAAGATGAAGCCCCTAAAATCAACTTTTAAATTAAGCATCAATATATTGAAAAATTAAAAGCCTCCCACAAAATCATTCTTTGGACACAAAATTTACAATTTATTTATAAACACTCCATCACTTTGGCACACAGTCCAACGTGTTATTAAAATTCAGCAACTTTTCCTGTCCTATCCAGTCCGCCCAAGTTAGGTTATGAGGAATTATAGTACTACTAGAGATAGAGAGATACTGGATCAAAAAAAAAAAAAAAAAAAAAAGAGTAATTTAATAGAAACCCTTAAATTGTATAAGTTTTCTAGAAGCAAAAGTTGATGGTTCATAAAATGAAATTTATGATATTCTCGTTTAGCATAAATCATAAGATCAAAGTAAAAGGTCATTTAGTTGGAGCAATAGAAATAAGCACCTAATTATACTCAATAATTTGTAATTAAAAGAATAATTTTTAACTTTGAATTTCACTGGGAAAAAAAAAAGGTAAAATAGTTTCACATTTCCAATTGAAAGATTTCACATTCTTTTGCCAAACAAAGAAATCCTATAAAAATTAATGTAGCAAAAAGAAATTGCATAACACAAACTCTAATAAGAGGTGGGTTAAAGTTAATTTCTTATTGGAACCTTTGATTAAGCTAAATGAAAATGATCCCATTGTATTAATAAAATTAAAAAATTTAAATAAAAAAAGAGGAAAGAAAAGAAAAGAAAACGATGCATAGGTGAAGGTTTTACAGCTGCAGTATTAATTTTCGGTCCAGCTGGCAAAAGCCTTTTGAACCCTAAAAGCAGCAGCACAACTAACCCGCCAACTGACTTATAAATGCCACCTAATATTGCATCTACTTCAAAATTGGGCCTCACATTCAAATACCTAAAACAATTGTATTCAATTCAACCCGCCGCATAGGGTGCTTTTTTTTTTTTTTTTTTTTGGTTGGGAAAAACCAATACTTTATTTAAATAACCCCTTGTCTTATGCTCTTTAAACCCCCTTTTTGTTGTGTTTAACTCAGTTTTGGCTTTTCCATATATACTAAAAGGAGTGATTTAAAAATAAATAAATTAAAAAGAGAGAAAAAAGAAGCAATTGTCTATTTGATAGTTTTTTTCACCATACTTAAAAAAAAAAAAAAAAAAAAAAAAAAAAAAAAAGAAATCTGCCATTCAGATTGTGAAAAAACTAATTGCATGCATTTATTTCTCTATGAAGAAAGAAGAGAAAAAAATTAATACCATTGAGACAATTTTGGTCGAGAAGCGTGAAGTGAAATAAATTTGCTCCTTGACCCATTAAGACACTGTAGAAAAAAGGGTGATCTAGAAAACCTATTTGCAAACACCCTTTAATAATAATGATAAAAGTTGAAACTTTTAATGCAAAAGGACACCAATATGAAGACATTTTTTTAATGCAAGAGCAATATTTGCTATTCTGGAAATTTTTTTATTAAAAAAAAAAAAAATTCCATTTATACCTTCTCTGAAAGGGCATCTTGAACAATTATAATATCACTGGTAATTGCAGCAATAACCTCTCCAGTAGAAGCTTCAGTGTCAAAGAGACTAATATCTTGATTTAACATGGCCCTCAAATATGCCATCCTCATCTTTGCTGCTTGCCTTTCTCCAGTATGCATCCAACAAGCCACCTCTGAAAAAATTATCATAATTAATTATAACATTTCCATATATATAATTCCAACTAAAATTATGTAATTGCAATAAAATAATGTCTTTCACATGTGTGTATTGTAAGAAGAGTAAATAATTGACTGAAAAGATAAGATTTTTATCACTTACCTATCCATGAGGAAAATAATATAGCTATGCTGAGATATACAAAATCCATGGAATACTGCAAAAAAAAAAAAAAAAAACATTGAATAAAATAAGCTTTAATAATTAAAATGTGTCATTAACTTTCACACCCCAACTTTTGATGGACAAAGTTTTATCCCTCTTATAACAATTTATAAACAAATAGTATTGGAAAAGGCCAATTGATTCTTTCCACTAGTGATTAGGAAAGTCCCTTGTAGAAAAAAAAAAAAATACAAAGAGTGCCCATATTGATGCATGCAAACTCAAGATATATAGATAGATAATGTTTATAAACTAGCTTTCATATATATACCTTAGCAACTTTGTGGGAAGCTTCTTTTGGGAAGAGGTAAGCCATACCAATAATATTTATCAACTTTCCAAAGAAAATAAAGAATACAGGTACTGAAGCACCATGAATACATGCACCAACTGATCCGATTGCCATCAGAATGTAATCATAAAAGTCGGCAAATGCAAAAAGTTTTAGCAGTGAGACTTTGTTCTGCTTCTTTCCCTCTCCTTTCTCCATCTTCTTCTTCTTCTTCTTCTTATCATTGGCATCACTTTTGCCCAAGATTGAACCTGGGTCTGTCATTTTGGCCCCAAAAGAAAAGGTGTGTGAGAGAAAAGAAAGTGTTAAGAATGACTGAAACTCATGAAGAGTGAATGTATTTTTGAGGATGAGAAGTAACAATGGTCCTCAAAGTCTAGGAGAACAATAATATGAGGAGGATAGGGTGGTAGGGAGTTGGGAGGTACATTAAATTACAACGGAAAAGAACAAAAAAGAAGCTAAAGTATATGAAAACAGTTAAACAGATGTGTCATTAAGATACCAAAGAAAAAAAGAACTAGATAGGCCATTAAGTGCAACTTAATCTGGCTGTTTGACAATTGATTATGATAGGTATTAACTTGTGAATGTCTTATTTTAATTTATTAGTATTTTCAATATGATCGAATTTTAATATATGACGTCTGTTTCATACATGATAATTATTTTTTATCATTAGGCCTAAGATACTAATAATTATTTTTTATCATTAGGCCTAAGATATCAATTGGTTTAAATAGGGTTCAAATTCTAAATTTTTGTTTGACGAAAAAAAATTATCAGGTAAACTAACTAGATCGAATCACAATAATTGTAATTTGGAGTTACTTTCTTCACTGTCATAATACACCGGATAGGCAGTCTCTTGAGATATTGGAAAGGTTTCTTGGAGATTTTAACTCTCTCTCTCTCTCGTTAAATTTATCTCTTGAAACAGGTATATGTCACAGCCTCATTTTAAATGCATTGAGGCTGGCAGTTGGATCATGCTCATATTTTAGTGAGTTTCGGTGCTTGCCTTGTTGAATTGTCACAAACAAGATATTATGGGCCATTAATTCTGTGGAGCACACAATAATAAGTTTTGGCCATCCTTTGGAAATAATTTTGAGCTTATTTTGTTCGAGTTCGTGTATATATATATATATATATAAAGTATTCATAAGTCTTGGAGATGATATAAAGTTTATGCATGTATATAAAAAAATATTCATAAATTTCCAAAAATCTTGTAACTTAACTTATTGATACTTTATGTTGTTTCTAAAATATCAGTATTCAAATCCCCCTCTTCTATTGTAACTATCAAATTATTAAAAAAAAAAATTGTAAATCTTGGAGATTATATAAGTTTATGCACCTATATATAAAGGAGAATTATGACAGCTGTAAACTACCATTAATTTAAAGTGGTGTTTGTTCGAGAGTGAAATAAGGAGGATGGAAAACTTTAGAGAAAAAATATGAAGAAAAACTTTTTTAAGTGTGTTTGGTTGGGTGGAGAGGAAGGAAAAAAAATGGTAGGACCTAGGTGTCTTCTCCTCAAACCCACCAAAAAGTTTTCTCCCAAAAATAGAGAGAAAATTGAGTAAAGATGAATTTTTTCTTAATTGACAAAAATACCCATTTTGCACATTCTTTGAGTTGCCTTTTTTTTTTTCCTTTTCCCCTGGGCAGTATGTTGCCCTTTTCTTTTCTTTTCGTTTTTTTTTTATTTTTTTATCACCAGGCAATACCATTGCCCTTTTTTTTTTTCTATTCTTTTTGTTTCTTTTGATTTTCTAGGGCCTGGCGCGCCTCTTTCTTTCTTTCTTTCTTTCTTTCTTTCTTTTTTTTTTTTTTCCCTGGCAGTAATTGCTTCTTTTTTTGGGACATTATTTTTATTTTTTAATAAATTTTGATGATTGCTCTTTTATTGTGTGTCGTTATTTGTCACTTTTTTGTTTTAATTAAGCATCATTCTTAAATAAGGGTATATGAGAAAATTTATTTAAACCCATTTTTTCCATCCTTCTACTTTTCCATTCTCAACTAAACAAAAATGAGAGAACATAAAATCTTTTATATCCTTCAACTTTTCTATCTTCCCACTTTTCCACCCCTCCAACCAAATGGACCCTAACAGCCAAAATAGAAAAATCACATGTTATTAAACATTATAATAATTAGATTATAACTCCATGTATATACATTGGTACATTTAAAATATGCATTTAAATACATTTTATAATTCCAACACAAGCTAAATATGGTCATTATTATATTTTGTTAACTTTTAAAAAAGCATTGTGGGGGGACGAGGATCGAAAGTAGTTAACAGAGGTAACAAGAGTAACTTTGAGGAGGGGAACTTTGTGGAGAGGACTTGTTTAACTAGTAAGGAGTTTAGGTAGATGCTACTAATGTAGATGCCAAGGGTTCATACTTAACCTTGGGAAGGCCAAGGAGTCGGAATGAAGGAAGCATGGTGCAATCCCTGGGGGTACAAAGGCAACTTGTTTCTGAACAAGGAAGAAAAGAAAAAGGAAGGACAAAGCAGCCATCCCCTCCACATTAAATGCACTGCAATCACTTAGCTGGTTACATTAATGAAGAAATGACCATAAACAGTGTCCCTCACAGCTCATATTCTATTGTAAAAACCTTCTAGCAAGGTCTTGATGAGACAAGTATCAAGAAAGTCTGATCTAAACCCTCCAAATGTAAGATCTAGATGCGTCCTTGCTAATATATATAAAGCCAGGAAGCACCTGGATCAAGGAGGACGAGAGTTTGGGGGAGAAAAACAAAAGAGTAAGAGAAACCATTCAATTGTACCTTCATCCTCGGACTGAACCTGAGGACGAACACTTAGCTAATTTTAATGCTATTTTAGTTGAACATTTCCACCTCGCATAAAGAACTTAACTCAGATCTTTGCCTTTTGTTACACAACGAGTATTTTAAGGTTGACCTTGCATCCCATCTCTACAAATTAATTGTATGGGTGAACCGTAACATAATTAAAACGAGCCTTAATTAATTGACATACTTTTAGCCCACCACAAGCATTGTAAGAATATTTTTTTCGTAGAAAATGCAAATTATTTATGTTTTCATATTTTACTTTAGAAAAAAAATATATTATTTTACTTCCTAACTTAATTTTTGTTATTGTGATGTAGTAAATTTATTTCATGTATGCATTTTTTAAATAAGACTTACTGTCTCTATGTTGTTGGCATAATATACTTTTCCATTGAAATTTATGTTTTAACTCATAATAAGCTTTTGTAAGAAAATCTAGGTTTTAAATAAATAGGAAATAATTTCAAATGGGACCTAACCAGAATGAGTTAATTAGAAGTAGTTTTAGATTAAGTAATAATAGATGGACTTAAAATAATTTTAAATAGGTTGGAACTTGGAAGTACCATACATTCAAAATTTTACAAATAAGATAAAATGATAGTTAGCATAAATTAAAGCACATTTAAAATATAAGGACACTTGGCATCAAATTACTCGTCTGCTATATAAAATTGTACGACGTACTGCCTCTATATTGTCATGCATATGAGTGTTGTACAAATAATATGAATAAAATACAAATAAGTACAATAGGGTTAAGGCCAGTTGGGCTTGTATGCTAATAAGTTTTGACTTATTGGAGGTTACCCATTAATTAAATAGTGATTTAGAATTAGATCTTATACTTTCCTCGAAACATTTAGGAGTGCATATTTTATATTTCATGCTAACTTGACTTGAAATCAACAATGAGATTCAATTAACTCAAATGGTAAAGTTTTTTACTATCAAATGAAATATCTAAATTTGAGTTCTGCCTAAAAAAATGGTGTCTTAGTCTAATAATAAAGAGAGAATACATCATGGATTCATTTACTAATGAGCATTTCCTTCTTAAAAGGAAATTGATTCATATAATAAAGGGAAAAAATTGACTCTCACATTCCTTTCTCTTAAAATAGAAATATACTAATGAAAAATTTGAAAGAAGTCTATTTTAATGCATTAGTTAAGTTGCTCTTCCACTTAATAAAAAACAAAACAAAACAAAAGAATTTCATTCCACATCTCTTATTGCCCAATATTAGAGACTTAGTGTGCAAAAGACATTGTTCGAGGACTACATTGACACAACTTGTACATTTGTTAATGTGTGGTTGAATTACATCACTTAGATAGGGTTCACCTTTGAAACTTAGTAAAAAGTAATTCAATCATTGGTTACAATGTGTCTAAATTGTGTCAAAGTATGTGAAAAAAGTAGGGGCGGCCCTACATGTTGTTGAAAAAGTAAAATCACACACACACACACACACACACACACACACACACACACACACACACACACACACACACACACACACACACACACACACAAGATGAATTCAAGTTACATCTGGTGTAACTTTACAAAAGTAACACATTTTTTAAACCGTAGATTTCTAAGAAATCTAATGATTAGAAAATCACTATAATCAATGTCATCTTTAAAATTAATTGTTTTCCATATTAGCTAACCTAATTAATTTGATAGAATATTATATTATTTTCTTTTCAACTTTCTTTCTCTCTCCTAATTAATTCATCCCTAACCTTGCACAAGAGCATATTCTCAATGTTCTTAAGTTGCGGATCAAATTTTGATAATTCAATCTTATTTGGTTATCTCCAAAATATTAGTTAATTAAGTTGTGGATATTGGCAATGAAACAAGAGATACTACTTTTCAACTTTAACCAAAGGAACTGAGTATTGTTTTGACAGTCCATAATTTCTTGGTCATAAATCTTCAAATTTTTGTGATAATATCACACTGTCAGCAACTTGGTCAATTGAAAGAAGGTGACTTATTCCCCAAACCCTTCCCCCGCCCCACCCCCCCCTCCCCCCCAAAAAAAATCCTAGAGCTAAGCTACTAGATGACATTGAACCTTATTTTTATTTTTTTCCGTCAACCACTATGTGCAACTTTGTTGAATAAAAGACTAGCAATGAGTAAATGTTAAAAAAAAAATTATAGGAAAATTGGAAAAAAAATTGATAATGACGTGAACGTTGATGTAACTCAATTAGAGCATAGCAACAATAAATGCTACACTTCAACTTATATATATATATATATATGTATATTTTATGTGTGTGTGTGTGTGTGTGTGTGTTTAATATTGATTGTGTGCGTTTGTTTTTCATTATAATGTTATTTGTGTGAATGTGTGCATGTATAATATAAACATAATATAACTTTATATAACTTAACAATTAGGAAATATATGGAGTTTGTTACATGCGTGTGTATTTTTATCATGATATAATAACTTTTTGTTATAAGTTAATGATTTAGGGAAAAAATAATAATAAAGTTAGTAATTGTTCAAGCATTCGATTTATTAAATAGACACTTAATGTATTACATATGTATGAATGAGTATAGTTGTGTAGGTCAATCATTAATGCAGTGTTAGTGGTTTGAGTTTTGTCGTTTAGTTTTGTAAAGTTGAATTTATTCAATTATGTGTTGGTTTTATTCCGTGCCAAATTTATTTGTAATTCAACATTTAGAAACCTTGTATTTAGGTGGGAATAATGTAAGGGTTGTGTGTGAAAAAGTGTGTAGATTTGATCAAGAGTGTGCAACAAGAAAGTGACTCGCGACTAACTCGCAAGTGGTGACTCGTCAAAATGAAGCACACGTGTGAAGCATGCAGGAAGATGAAGAGTTAGGCTAGCTGAATCACTACAGGACAAAAAGTACAATCTGGCCTAGTCTGGTAACTGGCGACTGGAACTCATTACTCATTCCAATCGCGAATGACTCACCAGTGCACCCTGTTTTGCTGAAAAGTGTCTTTTCACATTCCATCTCATAACCTACTATAAATACCCTTATACCCAAGAAATGTGGAGAGCTTCTAGAGAGAATTTTGAGAGAGAAACCCTAGAGAAAATCAAAATTGATTCATCCACATCTTATACACTTGACTCTCTAAATTCCTCTACTCTCACCCTCTCCATTGTCATACCCATGAGAGGATTATAAACCAAATCCTTACCTCACCAAATTCAGAGTAGTGAGAAGGTTATTGGTGTTTGGGAAGCAGTTCAAAAGAGAATCAATTCATATTGGTTAATGCAATGGGCTAATTGCGGGATCCAAAAAGCTAGAGAAGACATGGTTCGGCGTAACCTTGTTGGAGCAAGAAACTTGGAGGGCTTATATGTATTAAGTAGATTAGGCTTGGAGAGTCTATTATTATTCATGTATTCCAATTGATTTTCTAGTGGATCATTTACCGCTTAGATGGCGACGAAGAAGTTTTTCGCCAAGTTCTTCGGTTTCCTCTTCAATAACACGTGCCGTTGTTATCTTGTGTTTGCATCTCTCTTTCCCTTACTCATAGCTTTTAATTTATGCTGGTTGTAATTAATTAATGGTTTAGAGTAGTTTGCTGATTTGGGTATTGCTTATATTTCATATTCTGCACATATATTTTTGAATATAAGCTTGTATTGAAAAATTTGTTTTGGGGGTCTAAACATTGACAAGTGTTTTATACATTAAGTGAGTTTTAAGTTTAAAATATTTTTATAAAACCAATAACAAATAGATAATGAAACTGCATAAAAATAAAAATATTATACAAACTTATCAAAATAAAATAATCACATCTACCCATATTGATAATAAATAATAACAACTGATATAAACTATCATATAACAATTTCAAAATATGAAAACTCGTAAAAGAAAATTATAAAATTTCATGTATTTGTGTATGTATGTATGTATATATATATATAGACAAAACTTAGGTATAGTACCTTAGGTGATATTTCTGAAATTCCCTTCTTAAGATTCTGTCATATGACTACTTAACTAAAAAATATACTTTCATTCCCTAAGAAAAAATCTACATGACAGAACCTTCAAAGGAGAATTTAAATAACAGCATTTAAGTATTATATCTAAGTTTTGACTCATATATATATATATATATATGTATACATTTTTTTTTTATAACTCGATATATTTAAGTTCTTTTTGTTATAAAAATCTCTAGAATTGTCAGTATAGACAAGTATGTGGTCCTGGACTTTTTGCTAACACATAGAAGATAGAACTGATATGCCTGCGCATGTGCGCGATTCTACTCCGAAAGAGAACTGATACTGGCTACTAATGGCAGATTGTATGTGAAAGTCATTGTAGCTGGGCCATATCATCATAAAGGCCGCTTAATTAATTAGGTATTTACCCAGTCAAGAAGCAAATATGATTTTTATCGATCCAAGTGGTATGAATTTTTTTTTTTTTTTTTTTTTTTTTTTTTTGTTAAGAAAAAGTCTAAAACACTCTATGTTGGTATGAACTCCCACCAAACTATATGCTCTGATATTTGCATTTAATTTTACAATATGCTGATGCTGTCACTGTGTGTCTGTGGCTGACAAACTTGCTTGATGCAACAAACGTGTGCCCCGTGAACAAAAGGATCAAAATTATTTTGTACGGACATACTTACACCAAATTATATATAAAGATGAAATTTTAAAGATTGATTTCTCTAATTAACGAAGCAGGCAAAGCTGCTTAGTTTCGCGACTCTTGACAGAAAATAAGGAATTCTCTCCTCTTATCAGCATATCATTGTTCTGATGAATTTAACATATGAGGCATATCTCCGCATCATTCTACAGTTTTTATTTTTATTTTTTTAATAAGACGTTTTTTCTGAAATGGAAAGCCGAAAGCTCCTAAGCTAGTATTTTTTTTTTTTTTAATGAACGAAAAAGAGCCTTACACATGTGATTACTTACTCGACCCACTTAAATTTACTATTGATGGCATTGGACACCCCTGAGCATGTTAAAGTTATCAACGTCGTGGCATAGTATTTTTGCAACGTGTACAACTTGAACTCGGTATCTCTTGAACTCGCAGTATGGCCAAGTCCAAGACCCTTATCATTACACAAAGTCTTGGGGCTGCTAAACTAGTATTATTCTTTACGCAACGTCCAGGGGCTGCTAAACTAGTATTATTCTTCTTCATTTGTACATATATGGTACAAGTTTACCATTAATAGGATAGTGACGGATTGTGATGGCTTGATGGATCAAGCAATGCACGTTAGCCTTGTCTATAAACACAAGGAGCCCCACCCACGTGAACTGTTTTATTATAATTAATGAAAAAAATCAGGATGAGTTTGACATAATGAGAATCCTCAGATCTTGATTTTGGTGCTTTTAGTGCAATTAATGGACTATAGGATATCTTAGCTCTTAGGTTTACGTAGTTATTAGAAACAAAGAAGTTTGGGGCAAACAGTTTGTCGGGGTGACTGGGAAGCCATTTTCTTTTTTTCTTTTTTCTTTTTTTTGAATGTACATTAGACGTAGCAAACACCCAAAAAGCCCACTAATATATAATAATTGATTCAATTAAAGTAGCCCTGATATGTACCAATTAAATAAAAAAAATTTAAAAAAAAAAAGAAGAAGATAGAAATTGCATAAATAAAAATTTCACCACTTACTATCACCCTAACAATCCACGATCAAAGATTACTGAACTCAAACTTTGTTTTAACTTCCATTTTGATACACGATTTTGAGGATCCACAGATCCTTTGCAATTTACCATCTTACATCTACTAAATTTTTGAAGGAGTTTTAATACTTTTGTTTTGTAGTATGAGTTTAAATATTATTTAGAATGTAGTAGAGTAACGTTGAAAATATTATTTAGAATGTATGAAATGAAATTTTCGGAGAGAATTTGATTTTTTTAAAGTGAAAAAAGAAAATAAAATGGAATGGGAGGAATATTAACAGACTTTCTTAGGTTAAACCATTAAAAGAAGTTTTTTTTTTTTTTTTTTTTTCTCTCTTTTCTCCTTTTTTCTAATTTTTTAACGTCAATAGTATTTAATTCCCTAAATGCATTATATACAAATTATGAAATAATAAGTTAATAGGTAAATTATCTTATCATCTAAATATTAGACTACGAGTCTTACCTGCACTAAAAACTAACCGATTTTTTTTTTCTTTAAATAAATAATAATAGTTCTAAAATAAATGTCATAAATTAAAATTTTATATTATAAAAAAATATTAATAAGCAATAAATGATGATACGGCCAGAGGCAGTTGGCAGTTGAGAGGTGGGGAGAGGCAATGAGGTGGAAAGCAAGGAAGTGGTTGGATATGGATGATTTTAAAGGCTGACAGTTTAGATTATAATAATACAGTGGCGGCGCAAAAAAAAATTACATATAATAATTTAAAATTTTATATTTATATACCTTTAAAAAAGTTTTTGAGACCATTTTCTGAATTTTTTTTTATTCTAATAAAATTAAATTTTGGTTCGTAGTTTGAGAAATTTAATAATATATTGACGTCTTTTAAGTAAAAAGAAAAAACTCAAAAAAAAATTGAACTAAAATTAAAAAAAAATATATATATATATATATAATAAAACTATTATAAGCTACGCAGTGGCTTGATTCATTCGATTAAGCACAGTCTAATACAATACAATTTTTAACTTTTTATTATTTTTTATTATAGTATTATTTTTCCTCACCAGACATAAAATACTTACTTCTCATTTTTAATTATTTTTTCTTGTTTATTCTTAACCACACACGTCTTCTGCCTTCTCAATTTTTACACTTCATACTTTTAAATTTTATCACATCTTCATCTACACTTTTACATCTATGTTGTGCCTTCCTCTTTATTCGTAACTTCTGTGTCTTTTACCAATACCAGTGCGGCAATGCCTTTTCTTAAATTTTGAGTCTCAAATTTCTTAATACGATTTTTTTTTAGCTATACAGATACCTTTGGTCATTGCTTTTCTTATCATTTTTTTCCTTTCGAGGTTTTTTGGTTTACAGAATGTAAATTTGTTTTGATTTTAAGAATAATTTTTTATTTTTAAAGCACAAATTTCATGCCAGCCGAATCTTGAATTTTGATCGGAATTTACCGAAACACCCAAAATAGACCTAAATGATCCGAAATTTTTTCCGAAGTGGAATAGGTGGGTTATTGTTCCGGTTTGTTTACCGGCATGGTATTTTCCGACCATTATGGCTAGAACGGAATGAAATTAATAACATTGAATCAAACCTAATTATCTAAAAGCTAAAAAAAATTTGTGTAATTTATACTTTTTAAGGAACATTCTGAATAAAATTCTTGGAGCCGCCACTGTTATAATATATATATATATATATATATATAAAAAGGGATACCAACAAAATTGTGCAAATTTATTGCATTGCATTTGCATTGCCGCTTCCCATTCTTTACGTCGACTTCATCAATTATGTGGTGACCCTGACCCAGATCAACATACTTTTGTGGGTCACTGCGTTTGGAATATTGCATGTGGGCAACAATATTAAGGTCAACTCAACGGTGGTGACATGTGCTGATATGCGTATAGATCGTATTTGAAGCCCCAAAGTAAATAAGAATACTCCAGGCCGAAAGGGAGATAAGAAACATTTTTAATTTAGATTCTGTTTATTTTATTTGAAAATTTCGACCTGTTTTGACCATTCACATATCTAATTTTTAAAATCTAATACTTTAAAAAAAAAAAAAAAAAAAAGAAGAAGAAGATGATGTTAAGCTTTAGACTATTGTTGGTCGCTTTTAAATTAAACAAAGGATTAATATTTGATTAGCAACAATGCATAAATCCGATATGGAAGAGTTATTTTGACACGGAATAGATTATACAGAGAACAAAATGGGATATCAGAGTTAAAATGGTGCATGTTGTTATTGCTGGGAATATTATGCTTCTCAAAGATCTAAGCTCTAGATTTGGCTGTTTGCACCTTCTTTGATATGCTAATGGCTCTTGTGACCAATTATGTTACTATTGCTTTCTATAGATTAAGAAGTTGCTTTAGTGCCAGATTGTAATAGGAGTTGTTAGTTTAGACCCTGTCAAAACATAGTATTTAATCAGTTTTAAGGTTGAGTTTTTAATTAGATCTATTATAAAAGTCTTAGAGCATCCGCATAAGTGGATACAAAAATTTTGTAAATTAGCACATTTAAAACCTTCTTTTTCTATTTTACACTCTCATTTTTACAAAGCACCCACATCAATTTGTCTATTATACACATCAATTTATTTAAATAACCATTTTTATTATTATTTGATTATATATCTCTTCATTAATATCTCCCTCATCTTATCTTTCTCAAATCTCTGCCCCTCTCTCATCCCAAACCCCCTGCCCCTACACACGACTCCGGCTGCATCAGCAACTCCAACGACATCGACAACAGCTCTAGAGAACGGCGACATCAGTAGCTATGGCGAATCTCTCTCTCTCTCTCTCTCTCTCTCTCTCTCTCTCAGTTTTGTATGGGTTTGATTTTTAGTTGATTTTGTTTTTAGTTGATTTTGAGTTGGGTTTGGGATGGGTTTTCCAATGAGGTTTGAGTTGATTTTAAGTTATTTTGTGTGGATTTTGAGTTATTTTTGGTTTGATTTTGTTGATTTTGTGTTTGGATTATCAAATGTTGAAATGGGTTGTGGTGGTAGACCGGTGATAGTTGGGTGGTGCTGGGTTGATATGGTGGTGGTGGTTGGGTGGTGGTGATCATCTGGGTTTTGGTTAATTTTGGCTTTGTATTCATCTGGGTTTTGCTTGGTTCTATAATAGGTTATTGTTAAATTTAGTTTTGGGGTTTTTGTATTTGGGTGATACTTTCTTGACCGGTGTTAGTCTATAACAGAGGAGCAAGAATATAAGGGAGAAGAGAAAAGCCCAAGTTCATTTCAAAGGAAGAAGAGAGAGAAAAAAGTGAGCCAAATTGGGAAATTAATAAAATAATAATATGCAAAGCTACAATAACCATGCATATATGCATGATTACTATAACAATTGTGCATTTATGCACAATTTTACACCCACTGATGTGGGTGTTTTTTTTTTGGTCAAAATTTGTAAAATTACTTACTTTTTGTATTTTGCAAGATTATGCATCCACTGATGTGGTTGCTCTTAGGCTAAACACATCATCATCAATATCATGTAAGTGCGGAAATTTAAGAGAGAGACGATATGTTGACTAAGGAAACCAATGAAACAAAACAGTTTCATAGGAAATACCTAGGGTACTTGACATTATCAATCCCAAGGTGAAAATTTTCACTATTAAGTAAAGATTTATGGTCAAATAACCCTATTCGTTATAAATCTAACTACAATTACCAAACTGAACTCTGAATCCCACAGACATCTCTGATAGTGATATGCTACAGCGTTAACCTTCCAATCCACGTACTTCAATGTTTCCTTGAAGATTTGAATCTAGTACGCTTGATATCTAGAGATTAACAACTTGAATCCACCGGTTCAAAGAGTATGTGAGTGATCACTAGTACAGACTTTGAAAGAACAATAGGTACAAACTACAAACCTTTTAGATCTCAAACTGAGCTGCCCCAAAGTCTTGAAAAACATACCCTAGGATTTCCATTAAATTTAAATACTTAGTGAAATAGGTTAGAAACCCTAATAATCTGATGGGCTAATGGGCTGAAATTCTAATTTTGAAATACGACTTTCAATCAGTCGAACTTAAGTTTCGATCGATCGAAACTCTTAAAAATCCAGTTCTTGAATTAGTTGATTTCCTATTCTTTTCACACATAGTAGTACCTTAAGCATTGGCTAATAATTTTTATAAACTCTATGAACTATATATCTAGACAAGTTTGTGTTCACGAGTTTGCTAATAAAAACTATACAAATATAGAATCTAATAGGAGTGCTAGTTGGTATTTTTATTGTTCTCTAGTTTCTGTGGGTTGAAAAATCTACTAGAGGAGTTGTCTCTGTTTTTTAGCAGAGTTTTTCAAAAAATAATAAAACACAATGTAAGGAAGCGCAAAGGCTAAAAACAAGCTCACTTAATATTTTATTGGATATATGACAGTAGCCTAAAACAAATAACAAGCACAGAAAATATTTCATTAGATGTAAACAGTAGCCTAAAACAAATGTGGCTAAGGTGCTGGAAAAAGTCTTACTTGGGGATAGGGTTGTGCACTCAACCCGCCAACTTGCAAAAACCGACCTGACCGATACAACTCACCAGATTAGGTCAATTTTTAGGGGTTTCTAGGTTGGAGTCTAAATTTTCTTTACAGTGGATTGGGTTGGGTTTGAGTCATAAAATTCACAAATCCACCTAACCCGACCAAACCCACCTATATTTAATATGGATTTTACTAACGTGTGCCCTAAGGACACACAATAGTATACCATTTTTGAAAAAAAAAATTATTGGGAATTGAAAAGGTTTTGACAGTTTTTTCAATTCACAATAAAATTTTTCCAAAAACGAATTTGTTAAATACATTAGGGCATACATTAACCGAACCCATTTAATATATATTTAAATTTTAAAAATATACGATACAATTTTATTATTTGCTTTTTTCTCCTTTTCATTAATAAAAATCAAACCCTAAGTTCTCCTCATTTCAATCTCCTTCTCTCTCTCTCTCTCTCTCTCTCTCTCTCTCTCCTATTTTGAGCTCTACATGAAATCCAAACCCTAAGTTCTCCTTATATAGTTTGTGTTAGTTTTGTGTTATGCTCAACATTATTTGGTTATAAATTTTCCCTTATTTGTGGTAGTGTTTTTTTAATGCTCAATTTAATAATAATAATAATAATAATAATAATAATAATAATAATAAAATTAATTAATTAATTAAAAAAATTAAAAAAACTATCCAACCTGATCTACATAAATTGGGTTGTATTTTTTTTAACCCACCATGACAAATTGGGTTGGAAAAAACCCCCCCTCAACCTAACCTATGCACATCCGTACTTGGAGTTGCTTTTATAATAGAAATGATAGGACATCACATAGTTCCATCAATTTCAAAAGCTACAATACCTACAAGTATCGCCGAGGGTAGAAGCAATGCCATTTTTCCCTTGCTTGACTGACAAAGCCAACACCTTGAATTATAAATTGTCAAAATTTGAACAATAGGTAAAGGCACGAGAATACACTCACTTGCATAGAGTTAGATCTTGCTTATGATCGTTGTTTGATTTTAAGATGTAGTATATAAATAAAGAATTAATTCTAATCATATATGATATAATTAAAGATGAACAAGATCACCAAATAATACAACCATAATGTAAAGAGAAACAATCATTTCAAGGATGGAATAAACGGCATGAGGGTACATCAAATTATGATGTGATCACCCTTATATAATAATTACAATTTCTATAAGCAAACTATAAAAATTAAAAAAAAATAAAAACCAATACAGCATATTTTTTTTTTTTTTTTTTTTTTTTGAGAATGTTACTTTACAAAGGTGGTTATTAAAGTGTAGGTTTCAGTTAGCTTAACTAGTAAAATCTTTGATAGTTGAATAAGAGATCTATGGTTCTTACACCAAAAACCAATTGATATTTTATTTGATAATAAAGAGGTATTATCAAGAACGGACGTCATAAGGTTGAAACTTCCTTAAAAAAAAAATATATATATATATATATATATAGTTATTGAAGTTTTAAGAAGTAAGATGGCATCTTTTGGCCATCTGATTGCAGATGCCAAGTCTTACGCAAATACCTTCAGCAGTATTAATTCAAGGCTGCAGGGCGCCGCGCAGGGGGAGGGGTGCGGTGGGGTAGGTGCTGAATGAAATCATAGCTATCAAACAATCGGACAGAGACTTAGAACCTATCAATTCTTTAAGAATAGAGTGATTTTAGAGTTTTAAGTTTAGGAGATAGAATGACAATAAAGGTGAAACAAGTGAGGGATTTATTGTATTGATCAAGGTTTCTGCTGACTGATTACAACCTATCCTAGTTAAAAGATAACGAGTGCCCATGAAATTTTTAATTTATCATCATAATTAAGCAGTATGAACTTAAAAATCACTTGTATAATTTTTGCCGCTTTCTCCAGGATAGGATTCAAAACACTGCTATTTTCTTGTGATTAAAAAAATAAATTGACTAGCACTAATCATTTAAAATAGTGAAGTACATTACAAAAACTTAGGTTAGTCTCTGTACCCATGGCAGTAGCATGAAGCAATCAACTACATGAGACAACCAACATAGTGAGCCCGGGGATATTTTCTCTGTAGTTGTGGCCATTGCACAAATAACTCATCAGCTATTCTTAACTTATAAAGAAGCAAACCACTTAAAGACAGCCTTTTCACCCTTGCTATACTCTCAACATAAAAGATAGATGACCATCTAATCCCCAATACCTGCACTCAACGTTAATTGAACTTCATCATCATCCCAACGAATCAGTCTACATGAGTTTATTAAGCTTGAAAGACCATCAGAAAAAAGAAATAAAGTCTTAATGAAACAAGTCCAAACCTTAAATAAGAACGCAATTGCGCATAGGGGAATGCAAGTGCCAGGCCCATTGCAGAGAATCTGGGGTTGTGACAAAGTAAATAATGAATTACAACCAAAGTAATAGAAATGAATGAGAGAATAAAAAAGAAGGATAGAAATAATACCACTTGAGGTCGAATTTTAATCATTAGTTGAAGGGCATGAACAATAGCAAGAAGAGTTGTCCAAACAGAAGTAACATATGATTGACCGACCTCCCTACTTCGATATATCTGCATGAATTGTGCAGTCTTTACTGCCCCAACCCCATTCTACAGTAAAAATAATTTCAAGAAGTTCAATTATAAGCTTGAAATTCAATCATAAACCAGAAAAAATCTAATGAAAATAAAATCAGCACCAATCAAGCACTTAATTAGAACCACAATCCACTGAACTTACAATCTATAAACACCCCCCCACAAAGGAGTGAACAAAGGGGTTGGGAAGCAATGTAACAACTATGCCCTTTAACTCAATTTAACTCATCTCAATGTCTTTCATCCTATTGATTACCATCAAAGTAAAAAAGAAACAAAATTCAAAGTCATTGTAAAAAGCTAGGAATATTGGAAGACAATTATATGAATCATAAAAACAATAATACAATTTCAAATTTCCTTCTAATTAGGCAATAGCGTCCTGCAAGGCTTGGCAACCAACAAAAGTATAGTAAGTGGTAAGCAAACACACTGAAGCCTGTGGGAAGTTACCATATACCCCAAAATTTGAAAACCAAAAAGCAAGCTACGTGAGGCCACAACACACCTTACCAATCTTCTAACCCAAGGCTACTACTCTACTATTCTTATAGTCAATTGCACCTACACCCTAATGGCCTAAATCCTAATATCCTACTATTCTTTTATTGTCAAATTTTATTGTTTCTAAATTCTAAGGCTTTGCCTAACCGTTTCCATGGTATTAATAACTTCTCTATTACATTTTTTTTCCTTATAAATCTCTTTCATCTAATATTATAGATGCATCCATTCTCATGTACCTGCATATCATTTAGTATTATTTTATTTGATTGAATCTATTGAATTTATTTATACAATATACTTGCACATGCCTTGTAATGTGTTAAATTGTTGAGAAATTTCTATATGATTATGGAAATAATTTTCTTTGTTAAGTGGATTATCTATATGATTGTAATTTGTTGGATTATTGTATTTATCTCCAAAAAAAAAAAAGCATATAACAAATATTTTTGTATTTTTGTTGCGAAGTTTTAATATATAAAATTATTATGCACGTACTGTTATTTTTCCATTTCCGTATTTTTCTGCAAATTTTTAAAACGTACTTCTTAAAAAAATGCTGAATTATATCCGTCCGTATACTTACCGTATTGTACTAACTATGCTTCAAACCAATGGTTTTCTAGTATCGATGGATTCATGCTACATAATCATTAATCAAGCCAAGAATGCTCCAAACTCCTCTCACAATTCAAAGATGCTGAACTTGAAAGCATAATTGAGATAGCATAGTCACATGAAAAATTGAAGGCTTAGCCTTTCCACAACCATCTTAGACATAAGAAAAGCTAAAAGCAGTCATTCACTCTCAAACTGAGCAACAGACTACAATGACTTGGTACAACTGTACAAATCCGCTAACAATGCAAAAAAAGGAGGGAGCTTCCTAAAGGAGAATAAATCTGGGATGCATTTAGCTTTGCAAAGCACAAACCCTTCTTTGACTGGGAGACAAATAATAGAGGGAGAGAGAGAGAGAGAATAAAAGGTTAAAATGAAAAACCAGAACAATATCTACCTCATCAGCAAGGGAATTTTCAAACAAACGAGCTTTTTGGAGACTCATATTGTCAGTAGCGGCAGCAATGTAGATTCTGGGAGAAAACCTGTCTTTCTGCAGCACGGACAAGAGGTTAAGCATCTCGGCAGTGTGACCCCCTACAATTGTAAAACGTCCAATGGTTAAAAGGCAAAAAATAATTATAAATAATGAAAGAAACAAATTTTATATTAACAGAAATCAAGGTAGATCCAGAAGTTCACCTGAACCTAAAACAATGAGGGTACTGACAGGTTGTGGAGCTCTTTTGCAAAGAGGTTTGCTGCTCCTATACATAGCATAGAGGACACGACACATGACTAAGGTGATACCAACGAGAAAGAATGTAATGGTAGCACTTGAAGCCATAATGGAGCAACATTCATTTCCTTTCTCCATTAGAAGAAGCCTTCAGTTCTTAGCCAATAGTAATCTGTGTATACTCTACAGAAATAAGCGGGAAAAGAAAAAGGATTAAGAGAGAAGTTAACTCAAGACTGAGGTAGCATTTGGGGAAAAATTTTGTAAATTATTGTAGAGTAAATAGGGATATTAAAATGTGGATTTAGGTTTGAATTCCTAAATCCCTTATACTATAAGTCTATAAAATAGAACCTTCCAGTCATTTTGAAGCAACAATGGAAAAATAATTTTCTTCTTACTTTGGAAATTTCCTTTCAAGATGTGTTTATTGGGTCAATGTGAGAAGTCTAATTTCAAGAACAGACAAAGGAATGCACTACAAGGACAATAGAGAGTGCAAAGAACAAGATGAGCATAAGGCTAAACAAGGAAAAGTCAAGACCAAGTAAGACAACAATGTTATAGCTATGGATCAATCAAGAAGGATTTTAAGCTGAAAAGCCTTCCAACCATTGACTTGATCTTTCAAAAGGTGATTGAAGAGTTAAACAAGTTTCAAGTTCAAGAGTTCTTGTACTTAAAAACTTTCAAAATCAAGGCTGAGTTTTTCCCAACTTGGGAAAAATGATACAACCATGGAAGACATTTTGTTGCTACTTCAAATTTTGTACTTTCAAGATTATTTTATTGGGCCAGTGTGTAAAGTCCAATTGAAGTAATAGTCATATGGTTTTAAAAGTCTAGTTATAAAATGGTTAATTCTGTATTCAAGGGCAAAACTATAATTTTTCAACTCTTGCTAATTATGGGCAATTTGGAAATTTAGGCAAGTCTAAACTTTTCTAGGAGATTCTAAGTATCTTTGGTTTAATTCATTGGAGTCTAAGTTAGTATTTTATAACTTTATGGTTACTGGGAAGTCATTTACGAGTCAAATAAGGAGTTTTAATACTGCCAGTACAAGAAAGAGCCCCTATACATTTATGCTCAATGAGCTCAAAGAACTGATGTAGGGATGGATAATAAGAATTGAATATTTGGTTGTGAAAGGAATGTATGCCCTAGTGTGATATTTTTCCTTTCTTCTCTTTCTCATTTACTACTGTTCAAAGGAATTTTTTCTCTAGCCCATGAGCACCATATTTTTTTCTCTTTTCCTTTTTTTTTTTATTTTTTTATTTTTTATTGGTAAATTACCCAATCAGCCTTCATTTTTCATGTCACCCTCCATCTTGCTCTTATAAGGAGTGGAGGTTCCATTTGAGCTAAAGCTCATTAGCTCACTTTTCCTTCTTTCTTACAACCTCAAATCAAACCCTTCCTTTTACTTAACAAAATCCTAAAACCCCACATAGATTCACTACCAAATAACCATCTAATAACTCATCAAACCACCTTTAAATTCTTAAACAGAATGGCCATCCATAATTTTTTTACAACTTGTTTGCTTCAAGAAATAGTATTCTTTCCCTTCTTCCCCATTTCATAAAAGTCTAATCAATTTTGAGCCCTAACCACAAATTCTCGTAACACAAAACCTAAGAATGGCTATCCATAATTTTCCATCATGTTGTATTCTATTCCATGTCGTGTTCGTGTCCGGGTCCATGCTTCTTAGCCCATAACTCACCACAAGCACGCATAGATTTCCTAAATCGGCCCTACATCGTATTTCAAATCCAATCCAAGGGAATAACCTCATTGCCAAGAGGCTAATGCCGAAATGATCACAAATTCACAATTGTACTGACCATGTAAGGAAGAGAGCAAGAAAATAGTCCATTTTCTCTTATTCTTTCTATGTTGTTGGTGTGAAAGAAAATTCATAAAATTAAACTCCTAGGTATTTGTCTACCAATACTAGGCTGTTTTAAATAAATAAAAACGAAAGGAATATGGGTATATATCAAATTGTGAGCCACATAACCAAGTAATCTAAATTTTTTTTTTTTTTTATTAGTAATAAACTTGGTTTACTCTGCTAAAGTTTTTGGAGGCAGAAGATAAGCTAGAAACAACATATTACAAATTATATGTAAAAAAATTAAAACAAAACAAACCCAAAAAGAAGAAGAAGATGAAGAGGGAAACTGACCAAGGGATTGGAAGGTGGAAGGTGGGACTGAGTCGATGTGATGACACTCCTCAGCCACTTGAATTGGACCAACACCGTCTTCTTCTTCTCCTCCAAATCCCAAATAATTGATGGATTGGGTATATCTCAGATTCGCTCCCAAAGTAATGCTTTCTTTTTGTGTTTGTTTGGTCACACAAAACATTGCTACTCAATGCCTACAATGAAATGGAAATTGTATTTATTTTTTTTTTTTTATGGATTCTAATTTGGTGTGCAAACAAAACACAGCTCTCTCTCTCTCTACAAAATGGATAAATATTTTTGGAACTCAATTTTAACAAAATCTTTGCCCCTTACATTTTTTTCCCAAAATTTAAGTAGAATTCAATGCCGCTAATGTCGAGTTCTACCTAAAAATACACATAAAACTTGATTTTCAGAATATCTAGATTTACACAAAACTCAATTTTGTTAAAATTCAGTTTCAAAATATAGACATTTTACTATATACTTTGAAAAGATGAATATTTTGCTACATAGTTTTAAAATTAAGGATATTTACCCATCTTACCCCTCTCTCTCTTTGCTTTATATTTTGACCAAAACAAGTCTCTTTTTTTATATTAAAAAATCACGTTAAAATTTTAAACCCTATAATTTTTTTATAGCAAAACTATACTATTGGTTCCTAAAATTTTTTAGATGAGTGCAATTGGTCTTTCAAATTTCAAGTGAACGTTATTAGTCCCTCAAGTTTCAAATATGAGTATTATTAATTATTCTGTTAATTGCTATTAATCTCATTGTCTGCTATCATAGTTCCCTCTCCATTTTCAACTGTCCCTCTCTCCTCCCTCAATCCAAATCCCAAATAAGCCATAAGTGTAGAATACTCTCCGGCCCCAAATCCCACATATATTTTTAATTTTATTAACCACATTAGTCATAAATTATGATTCTTTTTCTTTAATAAAGAATTACACAAGTTACATTAAATATTTTATCAAAGTTCGGTAGATTTTTTTTTTTTATATAGAAATTATAAAGTTAGATATTAAATTCAAGTGAAAAACCATGTCTCAAGACAAAGGATTCGTTTGGAATTCGCTTATTTTATTGAAACTAAAAATTTTTTACTGAAAATACTATAAATAAAAGTAAAAATTAGCTGAAATAGTACAGTAAAATCCATGAATAGTACTAAAAAATACAGTGAAGCTCATAAATAAAAACAAAAATAAGCTGAATAGAAAATTAAGCTAACTTTTTAATTTTTTTCCAAACACACACGAAAGGTAACATCATCAAATTAGGCCGAGATGTTGAGAATATATAAGAATGTGAGCGCGTGGGTTGAGGATGTACTGAACTTCTTCTTTTTAAAAAAAAAAAGATGTACCAAACTTCTAAGATCAGTATATTCTCACTTATGCAATTCACTCTAATAAAGTAAAAGTAAAAGCATATGATTATGATATATGAAGAAAAATTCTAACCATTCCATTGAAAAGGGGATTTTTTTTTCCCCCCGTAAAATTTCAGTCAATCACTATTGATCTTTTTAATGGATTCAAGATTCCTATAGTTTAAATTCCAGTTGCTTTTGCATTTTCTCCAATTAAAATTTGAGTCAATCACACTATTTTTCTAATGGGTTCTAAATTTCTATCTTTGCGAATTCAAAGGTGTTATAGAATCTAATCATGCACCAATTCTTCTTCCACTATCAAGTTGCGTCAACAATCGAATAAAGAAGAGCAAACTGTGATGCCCAAATTATGTGAATTTGGACTCAAAACTTTTTTTTTTTTTTTTTTTTTGAGAATTTTTTGGACTCAAAAACTTTGTATTGACATATGCTGACCTTCAATTTCACATCAAACTAATAGGTCCATCTAGAGTATATAAACAATTACGATTAACTTAAATTTTGTCTAATCCTTTCTAGAATATAGGGCGAATGTTGGTTCCATTGCCAAAATAGGTTTCTAGCTATAGCAAAAACAACCACTAAGTATCAAAGAGGAGCTTAAGTTTTCAGCATTAGTAGTACTTAAAATATGTGCTAAACAGTTTCTCCAAATATATATATATATATATATGCGCTAAACATGTTGCATTTTTGGATTTGTGACACTAACACGTGATTTTTATATTTTTAATTACCATATGTCTTACATCTAAATAAAAACTAGCTTGTAATCTAAAGCATATGCATGTGATACATTTACAAATAAGCATAACAAAAAATGCGTATTAAAATTTTACCAAGTTTATATATAATATATATAATGTTTGTATATTTGAAAATATAACTTAGCTACTTATAAAATAAATTTAAATTTATTTGAAACAAATGAAAAAAAAAAAATCATTTAAATACAATCCATTAGGACCTAAATGGTAGGAGGATTTTTATTTTTGTTTTCAAAACAGTATAAAAACAATTTTCAAAAAATTGAACTTGAAACTAGTTTTCAAATAATAATTTTTATATTATACATGTTTGGCTATCACTTTTAAGAACAATTTTCAAAATATTAAAAACAAAAAAATAATTGTTTGAGAGGCCATTTCTGTCTTTGAGATTTTAAAATATATATATTTACAAAAAGTAACGTGTAAAATCTGTAAATTACTTCTTCTTTTTTTGTGAATAATGATAAGGGAATAGAGCTCATCATGTATTTTTTTTTTTTTTTTTTTAATGATAAGTTTCAAATTTGAAGTATGAAAATTCTTTTTGTGATAAAAATAAGCTCTTTAATTTAAGAGATAAAAGAGTTTGGACAAATATGTAAAGTCTAATATTTTCAATTTATTTACAACTATGTCATTAAAAATATTTTTTTGTATCCTAAAAATACTCCCTTAGCCGTTTTCAAATTCATATTCTAAACCAAGAAAATAAGATACAGTTTTTTGAAAACTATATTTAGAAAATATTAGTTAAACAATAAATTCAAATATGAGACCCACCATTTTATGGATTGTAAAACAAAAAACTACATTTAAATACTCTTACCAAACAGGCCCTTAAATTCTTAATTTTAGTTTGTTCAACCACTATTTGAATAATAATAATAATATAAAGGGAAAATATTTAATAGCAAATGTTATTAATTTTATGATGTTTTTTGTTTACGTTGATTTAGATTTAGTCTAAATGGAAATGAAACCTCTAAACTGAAGTCTAAATCCAACATAAATATAAATTTCATTTTCATTATTATTATTATTTTGGGAAAAATTCTCCAAACCTTTCTTTTTCCTTGTCAAAGTCAAACCTAATCTTTATTTATTTATTTATTTTTGGACCCTTCAACTTTTGAGCTAATAACTCACTTGACATATAAATTTTAAAAAAATGGTAAATTACAAATTACACCATCTAAAATTTGAAAGTGTTTAAATTTTACATTCTAAAATTTCAAAATTTAAATTTTACACACTGAAGTTTGAGAGTGTTTAAATTTTACACCCTGACATTTCAAAATTTAGAATTTACTCCCTAAATTTTAAGAGTGTTTGAATTCTACTCTTCAAAGTTTGGAATTTTTTAATTTTATACCTTGAAGTTATAGAATTTGATGGTGTTAAATCCAAACACTCCCAAAATTTAAGAGATAAAATCCAAATTCTGAAATGCTAGGATATAAAATCCAAACACTTCAAATTTTAGGGAGAAAAATTCAACTTCTAAAATTTCAGGGTATAAAATCTAAACACCATCAAACTTTAAAGGTTTAATTTACAATTTACCCATAAAAAATTTATATGAACATGTTACGCAAAATTAGATTCTAATTAAAAATCTAACTAAATTTTCTCTTTATAGTATAGGAAGGGATCTTATACCATGTAGATATCCTTGACATATTAACTATTGATTACTCCTCCAAAAAAAAAAAAACTCTTGATTATTTATGTTGAATTCAGCTATAAGAAGTATACTGCGTGCCATGCGTTTGCGTAGCTTCCTCTAAAATTATCACAGCGAACCTATCCTCTGCAAGCTCCTCAGCCAGCCCTGTGAAATGTTTTTGGCTCGCTCTGGCAAGCCTCAGAGAGCCAGAGAATGAGCTGCTATCCCAATGGCACATTCACCAGTTAAAGAATCATGAAATCCATCATCAACAATCCAATAGTATGACATGAACAATACAACTTGTACTTTTCAATCTGACAGAAATGAACCTACTACACCTACAAAATACTGATGAACTTGTCTCCAACCAGAAAACGCACACAAGTCGAGAAATCTTCACAAGATGAACCCTTTTATAGATTATGATAGGGCCCTAGAGAAAGGAGAGAAAGAGAGAGAAGGCTATTTACTGTCTGCGATAACCACTCGATGAGAAGCTTGGGGAACATTTCTAGCAGCCTGCTCTGAAGCATTGGCAAGGCCCTGCAACATTCTCACAATCTCAGTCGTGTCTTCCAAGTAGTACTTGGCCTTGCTGGGTTTCTGGCCAACAGTGCAAGCAAACACTTCGGCAACCGGGGAAAGAGAATCCCCTGCACTCAGTATAACCTCAAACATGTCCTCGTCCGACCTGTCATCCCCAATACATAGAACAAAATCTGGAAGCATTCCCTTCTGTTGCATTGTTGAGAGGAGATGTTCTGCTACAATACCTTTATTGACACCCTGTTGAGTAGTCACAGAATCACACACAGCAAGATTTTAGCATATCTCTCATTTTGTAAGAATAAGTTTTTCAATTCAAACAATACTTTTCTTTTTATTGTTAGAACAAAAAGGAATGAATCTCTCAAAATAGCCAAGCATATGGGCAAATCATGCAGAGGAAATATTACTTCTAGATTCCATAAATTTATGAAATGCACTATGAATTTTTCATAATTTAGACCGATTATGGTTGGTACCACATTAACCCAAAATCTTAAATTATTAGATTTGAAATCCATTGTTAAATTCAACAGATGAAGCATCACCATTTTGAATGCAAAGATAGCAGTTACCAGCCACAAATCAATCTGAAGATGATTAATTAAGTTCCTCTCTCCTGTTTAATGGTAGTTAAAAACTTTGCACCTGATGCTGTTTAGCAAATACTTCCTTTTCTTCACAAATGGATTACAAAATTAAGTTTTGTCGCTTGACTCAAGGAATTGTGGTTTGATTACCACAAAAATTTTAAAAATAACCTTTCAGCTATGCTTCCTTATTTACTTTTACCATTTCTAAGGTAGATTCTGATGTAGTTAGTCCAGTGCGTAACGGATAATCTTTCTAAGGTTCTCTCCCTATTCTACTCATATGAGATAAGAAATTATTCCAACTTGGGATCTCATTATAACTCCCCCACCCCTCCTCCCTTTTCTTTCTGCTAGGCATTTTACCTAAATACTAACCCTTACAAAATAACAACCACATAGATCCTTCGGTATTGTATCAGATTTGAAAAGAAATAAAAATAAACTGTATAATATTTAACATAAAAAAAATTGTCTATTTCTTCGGTTTCTAAGCTAAAAAAGAATAAGAATGAGAGGAAATTCAAAAGTCTATCCTTAATTGTGTTGTAACCTGGCCATTTGATTGAAAAATAAGAAATTGTTAAAGTTAATAGAATGACAGCTAAAATACATCCTCTATAACTGGTAGAGTTTTATAATTTTGGTGCTCTCAGGACAGAACAAGCTCACAGCTAGCTCATGAGATAATTCAAGAGTTTTGATCTGGTTCATTTAGTTGAGTGGGATGAGGCATTCCTTTGCCCTAAGGCTCTCTCTGTGGTCAATTTGACTCTATAAAATAAAACATACTAGTGGAAAAAAAATATTATAGTTTCCTTTACAATAGGTGATGATGATACCTTTAGAGTCCATAAAAAATTGACATTTTGGGAAGCCATGGGGGCACTGGGCAGGGGAGTAGGGATGGCAAAATGCCACTACTCTACTCCATACCCAGGTTTCCTTGCCCTGGGGTTGTGTGTGTGTGTGTGTGTATTTAAGGCATTAATGAAAGCAGCAAGATCCATGAAAATTAATGTTGACAACCAGTTCTCCAGCTATTAAATCTTGGCACCTCATTATAGACGGATATATGGAATGTAGAAATAGAATTGTACCACTAACCTGAGGTTTAACTTCTACTATGTGTTGGCCACTCTTGACAGAAACTGGCTCATTAGCGAGAACACTCTCCAGGTGGTCGAGAAGCTCCTTAGCCTGGCATGAGCCAAAATCTGGATCTGCATATTGATAACTCCAAACAAGAGCACTCTCTTTTGTCTCTATGGTGGATCCATCAGTTGTTTCAGTATATAATTGCATTACTGGCTCAGCAATCTGTTTCCAATCAAAATCTGGCACAGAAACACAAGTTTCCCAATCTGCCTCATGATTTGTCCTGAAAAGAGCAACAATCAAATTGAATGACACAAATAAAATTGGGGTTTGGAATATGCTGTTTTGACAATATTGTGAAAAAGGAATGCCAACTGAGGAATGGATTGTTAACAATAATCACAGCCAATATTACACTACTATATGCTAAAACAAATGGAATAAAAGATATAATGACAATAGAATAAACCTTTTAAAAGCTATGTGATCACTACATATTATGATAACAATATGACTGATTTGCCCTTGGACTTTGGCTCCAGTGTTAAAGTTGGGTTGGTTGGGTAGGTGTTAGGTTCAAAACTCATGAAGCAAATCCATCTCCTTCTGAACTCAGCCGTGATTTTGATTACAAATCTTTAAGAACAGAAACTTGATGGACAATTATTAAATGGATTGCACAACCATATGCTGGTTTCATTTTATAACATCGCTTAAAACTGTTGGGTATACATAAGTGAGTGGAAATCCCACACAAAGAAAATAATCAAATATACCAAAAACTAGAGAAATTAATGCAATATAATTAAGCCCAAACTCATAAGCTTAAACTTTTAGGTTAAGTGGTATAAGACCTCAATTGGAGTCTCCCAAGGTATTATCTTATACAGAGAGGTCTCAAAGCCCCATGGAGAGAAACTAATAAAACACAAGCTTTTGGATTAAGTGGTGTCCCTAAATGTTAAGTTAAGGCCTCAATTAAAGTCTCCCCATAGTACTATCTTCACAACAAAAGTAACCAAATTGCCGATTTTTCAGGTTGAGGGCAATAGACTCTACCACTTAAGATGATTTCAACATGAAAAAGCCTGTGAAGCCAAGCCTGAATAAATTTTAAGACTCAAATGCTGTAGGAACATCGGATATATGAAACAGCAATATATGCAAAATTAAGACTTTTCAGGTTTGGGATTTAAGGGGCATCTGGATATCTCCAGTAAACTGGATGGTCCATTAACATTGCAATTGAAGACAAGCTGGTGAAATATGAAGGTTTGAAATAACCACCACCACAAGGGCTGTCAATTTTAGAAATCCAAATTTAAGTAACAGAAGCAAATACATGTAAATGAATGAGATCCTAATATCACTTTTCCATTTTCTCCTTGGCTTTCCAACATTCAGCATGAAGCTGTGGATATTAGTCAGCCAACCAAAATGGACATACTAGAGATTAGCTCTTTATTCAATTGAAGACACAAACCTAAGCCACCAAATTTGCAATAACTAACAACCACGATCCAAATTTAAGACTCATCCATTACTACCACAAGGAAACCACCGTTGTGCAAATTAGGTTCTATTCAATTCACAAACAGATTAAGAGGAGCCAGTTAACACTTCTTCTGCAAAGAAAACCAGCAAATTCACCAATTGAATAAACGAAATTTCCTAGTATATGCTCAACATCATTTTGCATGTTGCCCATATGACATTGAGGAACAAATTTATATGATGGTTAAAAATCAAAAGATCACATTTACAAGTGTGAAAAGCAGCCTCATGTTTGACATGGGTCTATTTTTTGGAAAAGGGAAAAGAGAATGTACCTTACAAAATAACCATGCTCTGCTGCAAGCCCAAGATTTTCACAAGCAGAAAACCACTCAGTTAGAGTATTTCTTCCCTTCCCACTAACAAGGAAGACAACATTTTTGGGGTCTCGGCACAGGCTGTTTAAGATTCCAACAACTTCAGTATTAGCAGTTGTCCTAATTGAACCAGGCAACATCATAGCACCATCATAATCCAAAAGAATTGCTCGGCTCTTGGTCCTCTTATAAGATGAAACAATATGCTCAACTGAAAGTTTTCTGAAATTTGGATCCAAAGCGATCACTCGAAACCCTAAACCAAAACCAATTCCCCAGCACCTCCTCCTCACATGGTCCCTACATGCCCTTTCAAGATCTTGCAAAAAGCTACGTGCCCAATATGCAACATCATGAGTACTGACATACCTATAGTGCTTCTCATGCCTCATCTGTTTTTCAGCCTCAGAGACGATTAGGGCAGTATCCATAGCTTCAGCTACAGCATCAATGTTCCATGGGTTAACTCGAATTGCACCACTGAGTGATGGGGAGCACCCAATAAACTCAGATACCACAAGCATGCTCTTTTTTGGGGTCGATGGGTTTAGCCTTAAGGTCTCATCTAGTTTCTCATTTCCTTGTCGGCATATAATATATTCATAGGGTATAAGATTCATTCCATCCCTCACTGCTGTAACAAGACAACATTCTGCAATGACATAATAAGCAATTCGTTCAAAAAACTGAAGTGGGGTATCAATTAAGACTACTGGCTTATATCCTTGCCTTCCAAATGTTCCATTGATCCTGCTCACTGTGGCTTTAGTTTCAGATTGGACCTCCTGTACATCCTTCCCTCTGCCCCTTGCAGGGTTCGCAATCTGAACCAAAACAACTTTTCCCCTCTTATCAGGATGTTGTATGAGCAATTGTTCCATAGCCAGAAGTTTCAAGCTGATTCCTTTAAAGATGTCCATGTCATCAACCCCAAGCACAACAGTTTGGCCTCTAAACTGATCTCGTAACTCTGCAACCTTAGCTTCAGTATCAGGCAGATTCAAAACAGATTGAAGCTGGCCTATATGAATCCCAACAGGAAGAATTTTAATGCTTACAGTGCGGCCATAATACTCGATCCCTATGTAACCCCGCTTTGATTGATAAGAAAGCCCAAGCATTCTACTACAACAAGATAGGAAGTGCCTAGCATAATCAAAAGTATGGAATCCGATAAGGTCAGAGTTTAAAAGAGCTCTAAGAAGTTCATCTCTAACAGGAAGTGTCCGGTATATCTCAGATGAAGGGAATGGACTATGAAGAAAGAAACCAAGTTTTACCCTATTGAACCTCTTCCTCAAAAATGTTGGTAAAACCATCAAATGGTAGTCATGAACCCACACAAAATCATCATCAGGACTGATCACTTCCATTACTTTATCTGCAAATATCTTGTTCACTGATAAATAAGCTTGCCAAAGGGTCCGATCAAACCGACCGCCAAGATCCGGTGATAGAGGGAGCATGTAGTGAAATAGAGGCCACAAATGTTGCTTACAGAATCCATGATAGAATTTACTGAAAAGCTCAGTAGGGATAAATGCTGGTACACATTTGAAAGTTTCAAGTAAAGTTTGAGCAACATCGTCTTGCTCACGAGGATCAATCTGTTCTTTAAGACAGCCAATATAGGTCACTTCAACATCTTCTCCAAGGCCATCTTTAAGTTGTAATAGAAGTGAGTCCTCATCCCAGCTAAAAATCCACTCTCCACTGTCACTTCGATTTGCCCGAAGTGGAAGCTGGTTTCCAACAATGATCATCCGTTCTTGAGTGACGGATGAGGGAGCATCAGAGCCAGTGCTCTCATCATCGAGCTCGGACAGTACACCAGCAACAGTTGCAACTCGAGGAAGCCTCCTCCTCTCACGACCAAAAGTTAGAGAAAGAGCATCACCAGAAGCAAGATCCAATAGGTTAGAATATGACCTTGAAACCATTGTGATTGAGGACAAAACACTTTTGGTCTACAAGGAGTACAAAGAGAACTCTCGTGATTCCTGAAAATCAAGTTCTACACTGAAAAAAAAAATTATTATAATAAAATCAGAACATGTATGACAGAAATTCCCCAAATCTCTAAGCAAATGAAATATAAACCGCCCAATCACTCACTATCCCAGTAACTGCATATATATATATATATATATATGTGAATTTTCAACAGAAACTCAGTTGAGCCTCTCTTGAATTCTACATATGATTCCGAATTATGAAAGCCTAACCAGACATAAAGAGGAAAAAACAAACCAGGCATACAGATTCTACATATGACAATTATTCATTATACATACATACGTACATATATATGATTGACACTTAGCACTTACTTGAGCAAAACTCATAAGAAGTCTGATATTAAGAAATTCTAAGCAGATTTGGGAGTACCCAAAAGCTAAATCAGACGAACAATCATCAAATGGTGACAAAATTACCTCCAGAATCCAATCATACAGCAACCCGGGAAAACCAGTAATGTCTAGAGGGTCTATTTGGACAGCAAAACTGACGAAAGTGGCTTAAAAACGCCAAATGCATAAGCAACCCAGTATCCATAGATAAAAAATTTATATATATATATATATATATAATAAGAAGCTTTAGAGAGTCAACTTTAGTTAACCAGTAGAAGATGCAGCCATACTTTTGAAGTGGGAAGTGAGCAAAAGTAGGAGAGAGTGGCATGCAACATGAAATAAAAAGAACCACAAGAAAGATAAAAGCTTTATAATGGTACAAACAATAGAAATGAACTTACACTTGAAGGCATGGAAGAAAGACAAAGAGAGAGAGTGTGTCACACTGTGTGTGCGTGTGCGTCTTTGTGAATTGATAGTCCAGACACAAAGAAAAGATTCTCTCTCTCTCTCTCTCTCTACTTTGTGACAATACCATTAGCAGAACTTTTCTTTTACTCCCAGTTTGCATAAAAAGCTTATTTGTGATTTTTTTTTTTTTTTCCTTATAACATCCGACAACAAGTGGGATGGGATGTCCTTATTCAAAGAAGAACTCGATTCCTCTCTCTCTCTCTCTCTCTCTCTCTCTCTCTCTCTCTCCAGTCTCTGAGTGTGACTGTGTGTGTGTTGGTGTGAGTGAGCGAGTGAATGAGCGATTAGTGATTACACGAGGAACAGTGAGAACAGTACACTCCAACGTTTCATCCAACAAAAAAAAAGTACACTCCGACGTTGTTAACCATGGTTAGTTTATTTATTTATTTATTGGTTTTGATTAATTGCTTGCCTTCGTCTACCTAACGCAACTAGAAGTTATTGGTTCAAGGTCCATTTTAGCGCGTGTATTACACGAATTCTTCATAGGGAAGATCAATTATTAAATAGTTAGTTGGATGCGGCTTATGGAATGGAGACTGAAACTGAAAACTTATTGTTAAAAATACTGCAACAAAATATTTTTTTAACGTAAAATACTGTTTACAAATACTATTCATGTGTTTTTGTGTTTTGGCTGGTCCATAAACAGTATCATGGACCAGTTAAAAAAAAGGCAAAAGCAGCTTATATGTTGCTTCAGTGTTAGGCAAACGCACACGAAGGTGACAACACATATTTTCACAATAAATTATACATGTCAGGTTGTTATTGATTTTTTTTATTGTAAACAAAAAAAAAATTAATTGTGGATTCAAATTATAACCAATAATAACTTACTACCTATGATTTGTTATGAAAATGTTGTGAATATATCACTTCTCCAAAATTTAGTAACCATATATCAGTTTCTTCAATTGATTTCAAATTGATAATTTGGTTGTATCTATCATATTTTGAAAAGATAATATTATTTTTTACTTATCTAAATTTTACTTTTATTTTATTGATAATTAGCATGTAACCCATGCAAACACATGGGTGCATTTAAAATTAAACACAATTTTTATTATAAAAATATAAACAATTAGTCTAAAAAAAATTTTAAGCATGTAGCACATGCATGAGTATGGATACATTTAAAATTAAACACAAATTCTATCATAAAAATATAAATAATTAGTCAAATAATTTTTTTTAAGTAAACGCAATTAGTCACATATTAAAATTCTTACCTAAATTTAATACTACTTATGATCATTTTTTTTTCTAATTTTTAATAAAATAGAATGTGTGATGATCTTTGTTGTGTGGTGATTTTTATTGAGTATATGTGATTTTTTTTTATATAGTTCATTAATATTAGATTTTTAATATTTTGCACTCATCAACTCATTTGGCACAAAGATTAAAAAACTTAAGTGGACACGTGGCACAAATTTAAGTGGATAATTATGATGTAGTCTCTACATAAATTTAGACACATTGCGCAAAATTGGATTCCATAAAAATATAAATAATTAGTCAAATTGTTTTTTTTAAGTAAATATAATTAGTCACATATTAAAATTCTTACCTAAATTTAATACTACTTATGATAAATTTTTTTCTAATTTTTAATAACATAGAACGTGTGATGATCTTTGTTGTGTTGTGGTTTTTATTGAGTATATGTGAATTTTTTTTTTATGATTCATTAATATTAGATTCTTAATATTTCGCACTCACTAACTCACTTGGCACAAAGATTAAAAAACTTAAGTGGAAACATGGCACAAACTTAACTGAATAATATCATGTGGTCCTCACATAAATTTAGATACATGAGGCCAAATTGAATTCTAATCTCAAATTATAATTGAACTTTCTCTGAACTTTGCCTATTAATATATAGTAAATAACTTAAGTGGACACATGGTACAAACTTAAGTGGATAATTATGATGATGGTCCCAACATAAATTTAGACACATGGCACAAAATTAAATTCTAATTTCGAATTTTAAATGAACTTTTTTTGAATTTTGCCTACTAATATATATATATTCGGTAATTGGAAGAGAAATATTTGAATTATAGACATCTCCATTAAAACAATACGAAGTGTCAATTAAGATATAAGACTTTAAACAATATTACTGTTATTAAGCTTGGTGCATGGCAATTTTTTTTTTTTTTTTTTTGTAATGATGTTGGTAATAATATAAATTTTTATACATAAAATAAGATGATGATTAAGAAATCAATTGGGTACATTTGGTAGATTGAATAGAGATTACATTGGATATAATAATCTTTATTACTATGAATAAGAGATGTAACTACTCATATTCAAATGTTTGGTTGCTACCTATAGAAAGTTTGTAAAATATTTTTTTAAAAGAAATTTGTAAAAGATTTTTAATAATAATATATATTGTTGAACAAAATTTAGTTACAAACGTGATTGTAGCAAATGCCTACAACTTTACTCATCAATATTTTTTATTTAGATGTGAAATTTGAGAAATCTATCATTAGATTAGGATTACATCTTCTTCTTATATCCTTCATGCTTACAAAATATTCAGAAGATTAAAGATAAATAGTTATGTCATTAATCAATTGTTTCAATTTTAAGTTTTTGTAGTCTAAAATTATGAGTAAAAAATAAGTTTATGAATTTAATAATAAATAACATTTAATTGCCACGAAATTCAACATACTTATTAAGAACATAAAAAAAAAAAAAAATGCAATCCACTGATTAGATTTTCAAGACCTGTAGTCATGTTAATTTTTTTAATGAAATACAACCAAGTTTGTAGCCAAATTTTGTTGTATATTGTTTCTTTTGATGTTGCAAAAATTCCTTGCACTAAAATATTTTTATTTAAGTTAATATTTTATAAAAAAAAAAAAAAAGGGGGGGGGGGGGGGGGGGGGAAGAGAGAGAGTATATTTCTAGAACAATTCCTCGAGTGGTTCCGAGTGTCATGACAGGAAAGGTGGGATCTAACTTAGAATGAAGCTTTCAAGGGCATGAATTCTCATTAGTCATTCTCAAGACCCATAAAAAGATGAGACTATATTTTCATGCATTCGAACAATGTTGGATTTTCTGAAGATAGTTATTAAAAAGTCCTATCAAAAACTCTTTATTATGAGTTTGAGAGAAAAAGGTATTGATCTTTTCTAAGTAAGATAATAAATGTCTCCAACTTTATATAAACAATGAGTTCGTTGATGTTCAAATCGATTCATAAGAGATAAGATGCGTATGTTGTAATTTTTTTCAAAGATCTTTATGGAGAAAGACAAGTAGACAACCCCATTTTAAAGTATAACATGGATTGGCAAGTATCACCTCTTTGAAAAAGTCCTAATATTTAAGCTAATTAACAAAATGCCAAACCCATTTATAACACACCCATTAATATTTAATATGGTTTTGGAAACCTTTTTCTTTGAAAGCGATTGTGCATCTATTTAAGCGTAACATCCATTATTATAATTTTCCAACTAGGACAAGTGGTAATGGACAACACTGTTAGTTGTACAAAAATTGTGTTTTTATTCTCTTAATTTATTTTAAGCATACAATCTTTTATATATACATATATATCGAATGTCTCTTAGAAATAAATTTGAGGAAACATTAAACAAACAAACGTGTAGTTAATTAGCACTTTGTATCTCTTAGCGTGCTCTAAAAACTTGTGTTGATTGATGACATGAATTTCCAGTCTTATATTGCATCTCTCATTAGGCCTGCATGTACTTGATGATAGATTAAACAAATTAACATTATATCAATAATTAATATATATATATATATATATATATGTGTGTGTGTGTGTGTTGACATTCTTCAAATTATGAAGTCAGCTAATTAGGATAATATCAATATAATGTTAATTTGTTTTATCTATCATCAAGTACATCTGTACATGCAAGCCTAATGAGAGATGCAATATAAGACTAGAAATTCATTTCATCAAAAAAAATTAACATTATATTGATATTATCCTAATTAGCTGACTTCATAATTTGAAGACGTCAACATATATATATTATATACAAATACAATTAAAGAAATCCTTTACTGGAAAATACTGTTCATTATAAGAATAAAAAAGGAAAAAAAAAATTAGGTTCCAGATAATTCAACCATAAAGTTTTTTACGGTTGAATAAGAGATTTGAGATTCAATCTTAGCCTACACCAAAAACGAATTAATGTCTTGATTTAAATATAAAAGGTTATAATTAGAAACAAATATGATAAGTTAAAATTGTCTTAAAAAAAAAAAAAAAAAGGAAAAGATTTCTTTACTTATTCTGATTTCTTTTTATCTTATTTTTAACTTAGTTAGAAATTCTAATATAATGAACCTAGATATACTACCCCCATTCCTCCCCACTCAAGGCTGCTCAAACTTGAGTTTTCAAACCCCACAAGCCTTTAAGGCTTAAGAAAGTACCACTCTGCCCAATGTGGGCGATGGTTTATTCTGAGTTCTGAGTTCAGAAAAACCTGGAAAGCATGCAAGCTTTATGAATCATGAATCATGCTTCTTCACGCGCTATGAGTGCACGTGAGATTGCGTAAATTGCATAACTTTGCTAAGAACCTAAGGTTAATTATGTAAACTTGTACTGTTTGCATCGGTCTGTTCGGTTGCCTATAGAAAATACAATAGAGCCGTTGATTTCTTTTTGTCTACACTCTCGCAAGTCATCAACTCGATTGGAATCGAATGCTTTTTTGAGGACCATTATGCCTTTTCAGTGTTTTTTGTTTCGGGTTTTTTTTTTCTTTTTTTTTATATATAATTTTTTTTGCTGTATGCCTTTTAAGTTTTTTTTTTTTTTTTTTTTTTTGGGGGGTGGGGGGGGTGGGGGGTTAAAATATGCCTTTTAAGTTATTCATGAAGAAATTTGTTGTTATGAAAATTTTTATCACTTTTTCTTGGGTAACTTTTTAAGGTGATAGATTATAAACAGAGTAATATCAATATTACGAGTCTATTTGAAATCTGCTTATTTTACTGAAATTGAAATTTTTTTGCTGAATGTACTGTAGATAAAGGTAAAAGTTAACTGAAATAGTACAGTAGGACTTATAAATAGTACCAAAAAGTGTAGTGGAGCCCTTGAATAGTAACAAAAATAAGCTGAATAGTAAAATAAGCTGGTTTTTTAAACAAGAGCCAAACACACATTACATATATATGACATAATTTTTATGGAAAAAAGTTTGATTACAAATTTGGTTGTTGTTAATGGTTACAATACCACTTAATATCATTTTAATGCATATGAATTTTGATAAATCCGTCATTAGATAACATTTTCTTCTTATATTCTCTACTTACAAAATTTTCAAAAAATTAAAAGTTATGTCATTAAACAAATGTTTAAATTTCAAGTTTTATAGTCTAAAATTATGTGTAAAAAATAAGTTTATATAGATTGAATAGTAAATTTGACATGCATGTTAAGAACATAATGAACATACAATCAACGATTATATTTTCAAAATATGTAATTATGTTAATTTTTTTTAATGGAAGTTATAGTCATTAGTTACAAACAAATTTGTAGGGAAATTTTATCCATTTTTATGCCATGAAACTAACACATTGGGGGGCTCAAAACAATATGTAACCCAAAAAAAAAAAACTTTAATATGTTTTAATCTTCTTTTCTTTTTTTGTCAATTATGTTATATTAACAACTCATTTTTCTCTTTATTATTTAATGTAAAACTTCATTCCTGTATATCCAATAAGCTTCCTCTCACATGTAAGTCATTACTTCTCTTTAGGCTATGAACAAGTTTTAGTACTTACTCTCCCCTGTTATGAGTTTTTCTTCATATTTCATCCATGAGAACCATTTGTCAATTTCGCACATTCATCCATAGGAGCTGCTTCGTATATCTATGTCCATGGGAACCTCACGCGACACCATTCATTTTTATTTAACAATCATGGGGTCCAAATACACACACCATGTTTCCACTCCAATTGTAAAGGGGACCTTAAACATCTTGCCACACACTACCATGGGCTCTAAATACCACTTTTTATTGAGACAAACACCTTGGAAAGACTTTAATTGAGTAGTTAATATAACATATAAGACACGCTTGGTACACTGAATAGAATTTACAACAGAAATGATAATCTATATTACAGAGAATAAAATGTGTTGTAATGGAATAACTAAATCAATTCATAAATTTGATCACAAGTTGTAACATTAAAATAAAACTTAAGATCTACATATAGGAAATATTTTAAACAATTATATTTCCTAAAGAATAATGTTTTTTTTTTTTAAAAAAAATTTGAAGAGAAAAAAGTGGTGTTTTTGATGATTTTATATTTTTATAAACATATGAAAAGTTTGTATATTTAAAAATACATTAATTTTAAAAATTATTACACTTACTAAGAAGTATCTATTATAATCCTTTTAGAGATTTCTCAGTTTAAATAATAGTTATTCATAAGAAAAATCTATTCTCTGTAATACAAACATAATCAAATTACCGAATAACTTTTTTTTTTTAGAAAGCAAACTACTGAATAACTAAAATATTGGAATAACTATTACATTACAATGTCTATTATAGTCTACCAAAGATAGTCATAAAAGCACCAATTAATCTAAAAGCTTAAACTTTTTTATTTTTATTTTTTGGAGTTTAGACTTAACTATTGTGCGCGCCAAAAATGAGGTTGATGGGCTGGCCCTCACTTGGGCTCACAATCTATTTGTAGTGTGGGTTTTGGATTTCCTACTTTGGGTAGTCCATAACACAGAAACCCAACAATACAACCTCTCCTTATGAATTCTGCTACTCTCGCTACTACCACTCCTGTTGTTCTCTTGCTCCCTCTAGTCTTAGTTTCCTTTGGAACCATTCAACAACCCTTTTTTTCTCCCTTAACTTCTCATATTTATAGCCCAAAATCAGTGGAGAGGTTATGATTACTCTTCTGGTGAGTGAAAAAGGAGGTCCAATGTTATTATCCTTAAGTGGGTGTTTACTTGGGAGTGAAGGGTGATAAAAATGGCATTGGGACTTCTTCCCACGTTAAAGGATCTGTCCGGCAACGATACTTCCCATGGCAATACCGAGAGCATATAGGGACTCACCTCCTCGAGGAACTGCCAACTCCGACCAGGTCGGAGTTGGCCAATAGGGTCTCACCTTTGCCACTCATGTCCTAATGGCTTCGTCACAGCTTTTGGGCTTTGGATGGGCATCAAGGCTTGCCTGGGACATGTTCGTAGGCCCAATAGAACACACAACCTCACACAATGCCCTAAGGCCCAAGGCCCAACAAGCTCAAAGCCTTGTACCCGTGGCACTAGCATGATGGATTTTGTGAATAATGGGCCTAAGGGAGAGTTGTGCCCCATACAACTATGTTTTATTTAATGAGCTTAATTATGTTATATTAATTACTTACTCTTCTTATTATTATTGAGAAATGTTAATAGATGCTTGAAAAGTATTGGTTTAGGAACTATTTTAAGAAATTTTTTAAGGGAAAAGAAAAAAGCAATTAATTGTTTTAGAGTAATGCTATAATCACAAACTATTTTACAACATTTTTACAAACTATTGATGTGACAAATTCTTATTACTTCCAATTTGGGCCCACCACTAATATCATATTTTTACTTATCAATAGTTATTTAAAAATGTTAAAGCCACATTAGCAGTTTATAAAAATATTGTAAAATAGTTTGTATCTGTAACATTACTCATTGTTTTAATGGCTTTTTATATTTCTCATAAAAATTGTGACAAATTTTTTCTAAAATGGTTTATTAACAATTATCTGAACATTTGTTAACAAGACTCTTTATTATTTAATACGAGACTTCACTCATACGTACATACCCAATATTTTATTATGCACTAATTACATCAACACATGTTAATAATTGTGAAAAAAGTTATGATAAGTTTTGTGAATTTGTATGCATTTGAACTAACTTTTTCCCATCCAAAAAAAAAAAAAAGAACTAACTTTTTAATCATTTACGAAAAGTTAATAAAAGTAAAATTTTACCTTACAAAACATGAGACTTAAAAAAAATTTACATTAACAAATAAGTTCTAAAAAAACAAAAAATAAAATCACACCTCTATAAATTAAGTTGTCAAAAAGTTTTGGTGTTGCTTTTCTATAGCACATGTTTATATATATATATATATATAAATCTAATGAAGCAACTCTTTTTACCATTGTTGAAATAATATTTTGTGATTTGTGTAAGATAAAGTAATGATAGTGATGATCCCATTTTTACTATTGTTTTCTTTTTTGTGATTTTTTTTTCCATACAATTCATATATATTTTAATGGAAATAGAAGCTCAAGATAATCAATGGGTAAATTTGAATATGAACCTATCTTAGATTTAAACCAAATCAATTTCAATTTATTCAACCAAAAGCCATATGAAATGAAACAGAAAGTCTCGCACATGAAACTCGCCGAGTGATAAGCACTAAAGTCTAAATTATATTAGCACTAACTTTTTACAGTCAAATGTTACCTATATCCTTTTCAAAAGGTAAGGGTTCGTGAACTTCGTGGTGGTAAAAAATATATTCAACCAGTTTGAAATGTATAAACGAAAAAATGCATGTCCTCAGACAATGTATTTTGACTTTCTATAGGATGCAACTTTCTACTCAATGGTTGTTGTGAGCCCTTAAAACAAACATATATTTTTATTTAATGGAAAGCCAAAAACCTTTATACAAAAACAGAAACCAAAACAAACAACAGCTACGTGCCAATATTAAAGGTTCTGCTCAACAAGAATTACATCAACAAAAACAGAAGGAGCATAGTCTAAAACAAAAATAGCATCCAGGCAATTATTAAGGGACCCTTTTGCAAAAACATGAACTGCTCTAGTCAGGTCTCTAGGAACCCAGTTGAACTTCACATTATGTAAAAGAGCTTTCAACCTTAACGTATTTGAAATTAAATTTGAGATTCTCCAAGGAACATGGGAGTCTGGCTCTTGAAGCAAACATATATTCAATCATTTAATAATTAAAAAATATATATATGACAAAAAACTAAAACTACTGCATAATATGACATGTTTGACACCTTTATGTTCTCTTTGGTTGGGAGAATGTAAAAATGAGAAGATAGAAAATGTTCAACCTTTCTCTAACAAGTGTTTGGTAGAGAGGATAGAGAAGTTGAAGAAAAGAAATTTTGATTTAAATAAATTTATTACTATACCATTAACATAAGGAAATGATAGAAAAAATTGGGTAAAATAATAAATTTAAAGTGAAAAATTATTCTCTCCACTTTTCCTCCCAATTAGGAGGATGGTTTTTGGTGGACCCAAGTGGAAAGCTCCATCCATCCCCCTTTTCCATCAAACCAAACAATGAAAAACAACTATTTTCCATCCAACCAAATAAATCATTAGTTTTAATGAGTAATTCAATGTGTTGGCTGATCCATAATGCACTGAAAATAGCTTGATTATATATCACAAGTTTTACTATATATAATATCCACAACTCAAATCTCTTTTCTTGCTTTATAAACTTCCTCCACATGACCTTACGAGCTTTGGAGCACCTTGTCATTGTAGATGCTACTAGAGTCTCTATGTATTTCCACAGTCCAATTGGACCAAGTCCTAGGGTGATTGTTGATGGTGACCAATGACACATGAGAAAGGAGCACTTCATAGTGTTATGTGTACACGTCTGAGTGAAATCTTGCCCACTTTAAATACTAAAAAGCTGTACATAAAAACTAAAAACTAATACCAAAAGTTGATGTTAAACACGCTCATAGTTGGGCCCAAACCCATGAGCTTAAACATTTGGGTTAATTAATGCCCTACATGTTATATTAACTATTCAATTGAAATCTCCCCAATGTGTTATCTCCATTATTCCTTAACGACTAGTATTTGAGTTAGGTAGTCTGCAACAAAGTGGCAATATTAACAAGGTCCTCAACAACTGGTATTAGAGCCCATGATGGTGTATGACAAAGGTGGCAATGGGTAAGGTTCTTTTTGCAGTTGAAGTAGGGACAAGGAAAGATCATAACGCCAACACAAACGATTTTGGAAAAAAGCTTAACAAAGTAGTATTGTCAACGGTGCAAGATATAAAAAAATAAAAAATAAAAAAAGAAAAAGAAAAAAAAAGGTGTAGTACAAGGTTCAAATAGACATGAAAGTGTGAGCTAGGTTCCTATAAATGAGCGTGCTAGGTTGACACAAGTTTTTCATAGATGGTGTACAAGAGACCCATAGATGATGCTTTAGTAAAGTAAAAAGCTCATAGATAAGGGGGAGATATATAGTAGGATTTGATCGTAAACCACAAAGAGGTCTCAAAGTCCACATAAAGAAGCAATGATTCACATGTGAGGAGAAGATTGTTAGGTATACACGTGTAAATGAAAAAATGAGTGATCAATATAATATAGTCGGACCTAAACTCATAAGACTAAACTTTTGGGTAAAGTATTCACCAAAAAAAAAATTGGGTTAAATGGTACCCCTATATGTTATATGAACTACTCAATTAGAGCTTCCCAAAGATGCTATCACCATGGACTCATATACCACTTGTTGGAGAGACTAGTTCTGTAGTTAATATAACATGTAAAGATACCACTTAACCCAAAAGCTTTAACCTATGAGATTGGGCCTAACCACTCAATTTTCTCATTATTATTCAATGTGGGACTTTATTCACACATGTATACCCAACAATCTCATCCTCATATGTGAGTCATTGCCTTTTGTGAGACTTGCCTTGTGAAATGCACACTTTTGTGGGACATTTTGTGTTCCCAAAATATAACATGTGTAGGGCATCAACATATGTAGTAGGGGAGACACAATTGGCGAAAAGAGATAATGTGTGCAACACTTTGTGTTCCCAAAATACGACATGGTGGGAGATCTAAATCTTTTTCTTTTTCTTTTTTTGCAATCAGATCAACACATCTATAACCCTTCTATTCAGTGTAATAGTTAAGGAAGCAACATAATTGTGAGCATGGCTGAAAATTAGTGCATTGATAGGGCTGAAGTTAAACAAAGTAGGCAAAGCCAAAAGCCTTGAGGTTACTCTATTCATTAGGTATGTCAAACAAGCATTCATTAGGTGTATGATCATGCAACAAGGGTGGGGGGGGGGGGGGGTGGGTGTGTGTGCGTGTGTATGTGTATATAGGGTTTAGGGTGGAATCATGGGAGCAAAGCACTTTCTATTGTGACAAGTTAAACCCCTGTGCTAGTAGCCCTACCAACCCTAGTACTAATGTGTCATGCACGACTCAAACCTAAGCAATAAGGTGAGACCGACGAGATGCTTGACTATTAGACTCTCACCTCAAGGTCTAGAGGTATTTATAAACACCTTATTTTATATTCTTTAGGATTAGGGATATTTGTAAATGGATTTAGGAATGATCTAGGGCTAGTCAAAGGAAGTTGCAAAATAGGGTGTTAAGAGCATCCACATCAGTTAATGCATAATATATGTCCATTTTGCAAGAAAAAACATGTTTTTTCTATTTTACACACTCATTTTTATTGAACACCTACATCAGTTTGTCTATTCTACACATTTATTCAATAAAATATTCTAAACTCAACCACCCAAACGCCACCAAATCTAATCCAAACCACCTAAATCTGACCCATAGACCCCAAATTTGACAAAAACCATAGCCACCTCCACCACAGCGAACCCATCCCCACCACCACCACCATCAAACCTACATATCCCACAACAAAAAATCAGCCACAAATCAAAAGCAACCACCATCGGCTACCCACAAATCAACCATAATACCCACAACAAAAAATCAAAGCAAAAAAGGAAACCCCAACAACCCCACTCCACCACCACTGCACTACACACCACCACCACCAGAAAACCCACCACTAAAAAAAAAAAAATCATAGACCCAGTAAACTAGCACCACCACAGACCACCATAAACCCACCACGCAAAAAACCCATACCAAACCCACCACAATAGCACTGCCGATCTCCACAAAACAAAACCAAGCCACTGATTTGATAAAGAGGGAGAAAGAAAGCAAACCACCGAATCCACAACACTGCCCGATCTGAGAAAGAGGGAGAACGTTTGTAGATGCGATACCCATTTGCTTCACAAAAAATGAAAAAAAAATCAAAATGTATGGAAAGCAAACCATTGGTGATCGGTGAGAGTGGCTGGACTGATCGATGGACTGAGGGACCGAGATAGAACAAGAGAGAGGTGAGAGTGAAAAGCTAAGAGAGTGAGGGCAAAGAGAGAGAAAAAATGTAAAATATTAAATACAAGAGTTACAGTAACCGTGCATATATGCATGGTTACTGTAATACTTGTGTATAAATGCACAATTTTACACTCAATGATGTGGGTGTTTTTTGAGTCAAAATATGTAAAATGTGGTATTTTTTTCTATTATGCAAGATTTTGTATCGACTGATGTGGATGCTCTAATACATGTGTAGGCGGGTGAATGTGTTGATTTAGTGGCATAAACGTCTATCAGATGATGGAAGCTCGTGCAAAAGCTTTTTGGGATGATTTTGGTACATATGAATCACTTCTCTGTTAACTCAATTTCAAATCGATGCATGAATGACTTGGATTTGATAGGGCGAATGCTTAAATGACAACATGACACCATTGGGGTTGACACTTAACATGACAAGAAACCAAAAATAAAAGGAAGATAATTAAATAGCTGTTTGGTTTTTGTATTTCCATCACCCATAACTCTGTTTCCATCATCCATAACTCAAATATGTGGGTCTCACAGCTGAGAAGTCTGTTTGGCATTGTTTCCAATTTTTGTTTCCATCACTCAATTTTCTGATTTTTTAGTGATGAGTTATGGAAACTGAAAACACATTTTAAGTGTTTTTAGTTTCCAAAACTCAGTTTTCAATGACATTTTTGTAATTAAACACTAAGGGACCTATGGTTAAAGCAACAGCCGCAATTTTTTTTTTTTTTTTCACTAGGTTCGGTGAGTTTGGGTGGTCTTCTTCTTCTTCTTCTTTTCTTTTCCCTTTCACGCTGGGTCTGGTATGGTCTTCTTCATCAACTTTTTTTTTTTTGGTGTTTGTTTGAGTTTCGGTGTTAAATAGGTTTGAGTTTCAGTGTTGAATCGATGTGAGTTTTGGTGTTGAGTCGGTTGAGTTTGGTGTTGACTCAGTTTGAGTTTCGGTGTTGAATCGGTCTGAGTTTCGGTGTTGAATCAGTTTGAGTTCGGTGATAAATCGGTGGGTTGCTTGCCAGTTTGGGTGTGGGTTTTTTCTGGGTTTGGTGAGTGGTGGTGGTGAGCGGCGGAGGGCTTTTTTCTAGGATTTGTTGTTTGTGGTGGATGGTGGTGGTGAGTATTTTTTTATGGTGGTAAGTGCAGTGGTGGTGGGTAGCAGTTTCGATTTGGGTTTTGTATTTTTTTTTTTTTGTGGGTATGGATATCTAATCGGTTGGCTTAACAAAAAGGTCTGACCAATTTATAGGTATGGGTCTTACAAAAAAGTAGAAAAATTGAGTGATGAGAAGTTAAGTGAAGTGTGCCAAACGGTTGGGTATAGGAAATTATGGTATTTTAAGTGATGAATGACGAAAATTGAGTGAAAAGTAATAAGTGATTAAAAAAAAAAAAAAAAAAAAACCAAACAGCCCCTAATATTCCTTTAAAACCTGGACTTTAATACCATAAAAAAACTGAAGAACTAATAAGTCTGTATAGAATTGTGTAAATAACTATACAAGTGTGACCCTTATACATAACACTAAATTATACGTAAAAAAGTTCACAAATACTTGGGTATGGAAGTATATAAATACAAGAGTAATACAGTATGCCTGGGCTGATACAATATACCAATACACAAAAGAAAAATAGTTACACCTTGGTCTAAGACTTGGGACTACTGATTTTATTGTTTTTAATAGTGTAATGATTTTTAAGCAAAAAAAAAAAAATAGTGTAATGATTTTTTTATATGTATAAAAAAAATAGGAAGAAAAGCGTGTCCCAAGGTGGCTCTCTACTTGGTGTGCAAGACCTATTATAACATTTTACCCGTTGGGCATTGAGCCACAGCTGCCTAAAGACGTTGATGAGCACTAAATAAGTAATTGTCATTGGGTAGTTAGGGATTATACTTCCTCTATTTTACAAAGAGATGAACCATTTCTGTAGGGCCGTTATTAAGGTTTTGTTGGATACATTCACTCAAGTATATATATTTAATTTTTAAATAACGTTATATATATTTTTACATATTTTTTTGTTTATACATATTTTTAAATACATTATTTAAATTTTTAAGTATATATACCAACGTTACTAAATAATTTGGGAATAAACTCTCTGCTGATCGCAGATGGGTGGGACAACCCAATAATATTCCCTAAAAATGTATAGATGCTACTCGATGTGAGAGTTGAAACCCAAAAAGCTAGCGACGTTACCAACTCTTCTTTTATCTTTCTTTTATTCTATGCTATTCAATCGTAGACATGGAGGTACGCAATGGTCCCCTCGCCCCGAGTGTCGACTGTACACAACAAATTAAAGATGAGAAAGAAGCTTCTTTGCCATAATCAGCTTCGTACACGCGTCCTGCACTACAAAATTAAGGCTAACGAGACTCAGTTTTTAGTCTCCAAAAAATTACGTATAAATTGGATCCAGCAACATATATAATAAATAGGCGCAGCCAGCCAATCCCATCGTACTCATTAAATTTGAGTGATGTGACTTCACTACAAGCATCTAATTATAACATTGTGTACTGTTGTGTTGGCGGTCATAGTTTCCTTCTCCTTTCCAACTGCCAAAGCCCATCATTCCTACCAAACTTTCCATTTCTTTATCATTTTTCGCTTTCATTCCCCCCCCTTTTTTTTTCTTTCGTGGGGATCTCTTGAATCAATTTCAAGACACACACATTTAACAATAAAATTGCTTCAAAAGTAATTAGCTATCATTTGATACAAAATTTGATATATATAGAATAAAAATAGATGTACATGATAGTAAAGTTAGAACTTTTTTCATGAGAAACAAGATTAAAATAAAAAATTAATTAATATAAGTATCAAATATTTAATTAATTAAATATAATTTTAATTAATTTATATAAAAAAATTGTAATGTAATGTAGATGAAAATTAATTAATTTTTTAAAATTTTTTCCATTTTAGTTGTTTTCAATTTATGTTTAGGTGCCTAGTGTTAAAAGTTGAGATTTAGTTTTATACTTTAAAGTATTCTATAATGGTGACTATAAATATATGTTTTATAAAAGATATAAATAAAAATATAACCATTTTATAGATAAATGGAAAAGATTAAATTAAATATATGATATTCAAAGAAGTCATTTGATTGTTTTTTTAGTGTGAAGTCTTTGAATACTCGCCATGCAAATCAAAGTATTTTATTTGGAGTTCTCATCCATCCACACTAACCTCTAAAGTTTTTTGGTTAAAGTTGCTCACTGCTTGGATATCCTCTTGCTCATTTCTATATACGCACCCTAGATATATAGATAGTATAGAGCCTAGACAACATGCTAGTACTGGTCTAGATCAATCTAATCCCTCTGGAGCTTGAGGCATCTATTACCCAAATTCACGTACGTTTCCGACAGCCCTTAAACACTCTGCCTTAATTGTAGGAAATATCTAGGAAGACATCGATCGGTATAATTGGGTTTGGGAGGATGCCAACATTTCAATACAAATCGATGAATTTTCCTTTTTTCCTTTTTCTTTTTAGATAATGTAGTAGTTGCGATTGTGATCAACGTATATGCCGCTTTATAATATATATAGATGGGTTATTATATTTTATTTATTTATTTTTATAATCTATAGAATACATGATCTTATTTTTATTGACTTGCTTTGTTTAAAAAAATACATAATAGTGTAAAAGTATATTCCTACTTTTTTTTAAAAAAAATGTAAAAAGTAAGGCTCTAATTAGTTATATGTAAGCTACTGTTAAAAATAATTAGACATTTTAAAAGCTAAAATAGACACACCCTTTTTATTCCCTCTAGCTTATTTCAACTAGGGTTACACCCATTTTGTATCTCTTTTTAGTATTTTCGAAAAAAAAAAACTCCTTTAAGTTATGAATTCAGATGAAATAATAAAAATAAATAAATAGTACATATCACCTAAACAAAAATTAAAAATATAAAATATCACCAACTTCCTATTAGAGGAAAGCAAAGCTTGTTCTACGCTAAGATAAGTGAAAATAGTAATACTTCAACATCATCATCACTGAAAATGACAGATTACCTATATGATGCAATGATTACTTCCATGGTCCACTAAGGATTCCAAAAAAAAGGACAACTCATTAGCATTAAACATATTATATTTGGGAAATTCATTGTATTACAACGTAACACTTTTCTTTTTTGGGCCGAAGGTAGGTTAGGCAGTCATTAACAATGCTCCCCTAATCTCCTTTGGGAGAAAGTTGGGATAGTGATCATTTGGACCTTAGCAATAATTAAAGAAAGCAACCAGCAATCAGCCCTTGGAAGCCAGCACTTTTAACTTTTAAGGACTGAAATAATTCAGGTGTTCCATTATTGCTGCCCCTATATGTTGTTAATGGCATAGGCATCAATAATGAAGTTACACTCTAACCAAAAAATCGAGTAATTACTCTACTTAATTAAGCATGTCATAAATAATGAGGAGCTAATAATTAAAGTGTTGGTTCCACCAATTAATGCTGGAGGGTCCCAATCATTCATTCCGAATTGTCACAAATAAGGGGTGCAGGATTTACTTGGACCTGTCCAAGTTGAGATTGGTGAGCATGAAAACATATAAGGTTAGTGGGGTTGGCCTAGTAGTTAGGTATTCGGTTTTAAAGTAACTGCCTTCGGTCTTAAAGTGACTATTTTTGGTCTCAAAATGACTGTTTTAAGTTTGATTGAGAACTCTCTAATTTAAGTTCGGACACCAGCATTTTGAAAAAATACCTTAAGTTAGCGATTTATCTTATTATAGGCCTATCCGTAACAAATAATGATTAATTTTTGGTTAAAAGTTTTGAAAAAAAATACTGTAGGAAAAAAGAAAAAAAAAAGAATATATAAGGTGAGAAGCATTTAAAAAGATGAGGACTTTCTTACTTTTGAGAGTAATGACAAAAATGAGCTAGGCGAGATAGTTGCAATGCAATTCCTAGTTGAAGATTTGGTGACCTCCCTTGTCGTGTGGTTGAATAGTTAGGTGTATATATGCGTTTTCTGGAAATCCCACCAAGAATTATTGTTGTAAATTGTGACACCATTCATTTGTAAAACATTAAACGAGCGGTGTACAAATGATATGTTGTTCATGTATGTGGTGCCCCCCACAACCACAAATTTCTTTTTTTTTTTTTTTTGCTTAAACACAAATTTCATTTCATACATTGAGATGAGACTCTGTTTCAATTCATAGATTGAATATATATTTTACAATTTGATGAGGAATGGGACTGATTGGGATATTTGGCAGTGGCATGGTGATCGGATTCAAGAATTCAATAAGTATCTAAATTCTGAAGTTGGGCCTGGCTGTATCTCATTTTCACTTGTTCTCTTATTGGGCTACATGTCACAATTTGTTAGGCTAAAGCCTGGCTGAATTAATTTTGCATGAAGTATGGACTCCTAAATCAGCAGATTTGTATGAGAAGCGTTTTTATGAGAATTCTGGATGTACCATGGACACTCCTATTTCTCTTTTATTCTTCAAATCATTTTAAATTTCATTTATTTTTTATATTTTAAATTTATAAACAATAAGTCTCAACAAATTTTACAATATTTTTATCACTATTGAGATGGTTATGGTAGATTGTGATTAGTGTACCATAGGAGTGATATTAGAAATAGTCTTTGTAAAAATTATGCCCCCCAACCAATAATTTTAGTATTCAAAAGAGATTCAAAATGGCATAGTTTTATGTTCAAACATAGCATCATGTCATAGTTGACAAATAATAGAAGCATTTTTTTAATTATTCTTTATGCCATACAAAGTCAAATGGGGGTAAGATGCTTTGTATGCCATGAGGAGCACGATGGAGGCTAGGAGAGTTTTGGAGTTGGGAACTAGGTCATTTCACCAAAGAATGTGGATATCACAACTGACAACCTACAAGGTTATTTCACCGAAGAATGTGTTGTCAAAGGGGTTTTTTTTTTTTTTTTTTTTCAAAATAACACTAAAACTCAAACAATTTCATTAGTTAGCACGTTTTCAAAACTATTTAGCAAACTAACATCTCGAGCACAAGAGACTCGATTTTATTGTGCTAAATTGAGTGTAATAAACTCGTTTTCCATGGAACTTGAGTCTTTAAGACTCGATTTCCAACAAACCCAAAAAGAGAAACAACGAAATATCATCAAACCAAAGACTCGATATGAAAAAACAATGAAACATCATCAAACCCAAAGACGCAAAGAAGAAAATGAAGGAATTCAGCAAACCTTTGCTTGGAGCTTCGCCGCAGCCGCCTTTGGAACCTTCGCCGTCGCTACATGGGTGTTTGAGCCAAACGATTTAGGTTAGGGAAATCTAGGTTTGTGGGTGCCTTCTTCGTGGTTTTTGTTTGGGTTTGATCTCTTCGGTTTGTTTCTTCTTTACGGTTTGCTGCTTCTTCGTGTTTCTGTTTGGGTTTCTTCTTCGTATTTTCTAGTTTGAGTTTTTTCTTCATCTTCTAGTTTGTTCTTCTTCTTCGTGTTTTTGTTTGGATTTCTTCTTTGTGGTTTTGTTTGATCTCTTTATGGAAGTTAAGTCTTTAAAGCTTGAGTTCCATCCATGGAACTTGACTTCATTATACTCGATTTAACACAACAAAATCGAGTCTCTCACAGTCAAGATATTATTTTGCTAAATAGTTTTGAAAACATGCTAACTAACGAAATTGTTTGAGTTTTAGTGTTATTTTGAAAAAAATCCCTGTCAAAGGAGGCATGGGTCCAATAGTTGATCATACAGAAAAGTAGGAGCTAGAACACTCGGTCCAGATGATCTTTTTGCTTTTTGAAGCTAAACTCATAACATGCATCCATCTTTGAAGAGGATGATCCCGTGATGTGCTTATATGGACCCATATTCGGACACGAATCTATTCTGTAAAGAATGATTTCAATCTCCCAGTGGAAGATATACAGAGAGATAAAAAGGAGGAGAGCTCATTGAAGAATCAAAGAACCCAATTATGGCTTAGATTTTGAAAAGTTGCAACATCGATTAAGTGGTGGCTTATATTGAATATACAAAACCTCAAATGAGTCTTTGTACATGAGAAAGATTAGATCTCATAGAGTGTGAAGTTTACATGGAGGAAGTAGAATTAGTATTGCACTTCCTATGATCTTAATCCTTCAAAGCCAAAGTTTGGGAAGCTATGGAGGTCTCTGTCCTCAAAAGGCATAAACAACTTTCTCATTTTATTGAAATTGTTGTGTATGTAATGGAACACAGAGACACGAGGGAGGTAGCTATAGTTTTATATCATTGCATGGAATGGTGGTTGCATTAGAATGAAATTTATCATCGACAATCAAGATGTTCAATAATGGAGGTGGCCATATGAGTTAGTTCCTTCATGGTGGTGAATGTGTAAGAAACTCAGAGACATGAGAACCAATCTATGACCCAAACATGTCGATGGACACCAAATAGAGAGAAAGGTTTCAAGGTTAACTTTGATGGAACTATTGTTGCACACATGGGTTTGATGGGAATTAGGGCCCTGATTCGTGATTCGAAGGGTCAGACACAGTTGCGATGGCATCAAGGTGTGTTTAAGGATAGAATCGTGAGGAAGCCCAGGTGCCTAGCTATGGTTCAAGTAGTTCAGTTTGTATAATTGGACATTCAACATGTATTTTTTTTTAAGGAATAAACCGAAATCATATTTTTAAAATGTCCTCTGCCACAAAGAGCTTTTAAGGGTATTGTGATTTGGTACTAGTAGAAGCTCATTCACACAAACAAAAATAAAAAACATTCATAGAAGACGACAATATTTAGTGTGGGCCAGCTAAGTCCAAGCCTATGTCCACAAGAAATGCCAACCAAAATCCACTATCAACAATATGGATTACAACCTCACAAAAACAACACTCACAATCCCAAAACCCCAATAAATCCAATAACACAACACCTACACAATAACATACAAACACTCAATCTACTCTTCACAAGCTACCATACCCTTTGCAAAAATACCTTTCTATAAGGCTTCGCTTTTATTCTTTGTTGGATAAGGAATGTAGATTACTTCTTCAATAAAGAGCTTTCATTCCATATTAAGGAGAATATTTTTTTTCATTAAAAAAAAAAACCTTTCATTCCACTCCTAGAAAATCAACCCCCATAAAATAATTAAAAAAAAAAAATCAAATTAACAACTTGATGCAATTTCCAACATGGGCCACTTGTTTAAAGGAAGCAAGGGATTTAGCTCTGATATTAAAATATGTTATTTTCACCCTTTTAGAAGCAAGATATGACAAACATACTTTTTCATTAACTACCATAGGCCAATCTAGTATTTTTGAACTCAATGGAAGAAATTCTACCACCCATTGTCAACCATATGGCTGAGGAATGAGGATGCCTGTTTTGTATAGTTTTGTAAATATAGTGAATAATGAAATTTTGTCTTCATTGTCTTCATTATATATATGTGGGGAGTGGAATAATCTCTATTAAGACCTAGAGCCCAGGAAGTTAATGGGCCACGAGAAAGTAGTTGGGCTTGGACTTTGGGTTGAGGGGAAAGCTCGAAAGGAGGCAGTCCGTGAAAGAGTTTAAAGTTGGGTCATCATGTTGAAGACAGAGTTGGATACCATGGAGAGACATTGGTGATCACGGGAAACTTCTGGAATACGCAAGAAGAAAGAACATCTTTTACCTCTGCATAAAAGAAGGGGTTCTTACCTAACCTCTGCAACATTAATTAGGCAAAAGATAGCCTGAACAGTACACGCAACCTCTGGCCAGTCAAATTCCAAGATAAGAAGGAGAGGAAACTAATAAAGTAAGAAAAATACCCTAGAGACTTTGAAAAGGAACAGGATAGCTGGAGTGATAAGAACAAAGGCTGAGGTTATAAGAGAAGGAAAGGAAAAAAGGTGAAGGAGATGCAAGAAGTGGGAGAGGAAAAAAATCAGTCTGAGAAGAAAAAGAAAGTGAGAGTGAAAGACATTGAGTGAAATACCATGGCAGCCAAGATAAAAAGATTCTTAGAATCACCCTTTGTAATAGTGATGGTAGCATATAAATGGTCAATGAAATCCACTATTTGTATTTCCCATTGTAGAGTGTATATTCTCTGCTGCTTATTTGTATCTTGTTTGTATGGGTCATTGTAAAGAGAATTCCATGGAGCGATTCTCGGGGACAAATTTTAGTGTCCCTACAAAAGTATATATATATATATATTAACTAATTTTAAATTCTATTCTATATTTCAAACCATCATTAAAATCTTACCAAATCTTTTTTTTTAAAGGTAGAATAGGTTCTATATACAAACATGATTATAATAAATGCATATTAATTATAAAAAAATCATAATAAATGTCTATTAACAGTTACCATAATTATTAAATTTCATATTTAAACAAAAAATAAAAGATCAAAAAAATAATATTTTGTTAAACTTTCTTGTGCATTTTATGGGTTACTGTCATTGTGATTTGTGACATGAATTTTGGAGGTCTCGCAATTTTTACATGTCATTAATCTAAGATATATTTTTAATTAGTTTAAAATTTTATTCTATATTTAAACCCTCCATTACAATCTTATCACCTCATATTTTCTTTAAATGGTAAAATACATAGTTCCATATACAAAGACAACTGCCATATATAAATGGTTATTAATAATTATAGAAATGATCAAATTTTATAATAAAAAATATATATTTTGTTAAATTCAATCCGGACTTCATGTAAAAGGCCTTGTTTGCACTTTCTAGTAATGTGACACATCAAACTTCTGCACATGGAATTAAAATAGGGCATTCATGACACACACAATCACACCCTCCTAAATACATAATATAATAAAAAATTTAAAACCCAAAATCGTAAAAAAAAAAAAAATCAAAATCAAAATTCAATCTGCGTCAAAGCCCAATCACCAAAGTTGTCACCTCCGAGTGTACTGCCACCTCTTTTGCCTCTGTTCCTGTTATTTCAACAAACAATATCCATGTGTTACCAATTTACCATCATCACTGGTGGACAATAATAGCATCAACGAGAAGAGGCACCATGAAAAACAAGTATCATTATGAAAATACTAATTCTTCCATTATTTATTATGAAAAATACCAAGTCTCGATGATAAAACAACCACCAACAATCTTGTGTTGGCGACATTTCTTCCGTTACTATTATGAAGAAAGAAGAAACTGTCTTCCACTGGTAACAATGGCGGACCATATGGATTTTGTTTCTTCAAGCTAACATTAAGAGCAGCGATGGAGGTGGTGATGCACTCGTCCGTGATGATTTTGGCAACTAGGCATATGTGGAGATTGAGTTTTGATTTTCTTTGATTTGGGTTTCTAGTTTTTTATTTTATTTTATATTAGGTACTTATGAGGGCAAAATTTGCCAAATAGCATGAGTTTAGAAAAAATTTAGGAAAGTTAATTAATTAAGTAGACTATTTTTGGAACTCGAGTTTCAAAAACAGTTTACTTAACTAATTAACTTCAACCACATGCTATTCACCAAAAAATTTTCTAAAATGGTACCATTCAACAAATTTTGCCCATTTATGGAGAAATGATAAGATTCACATGGTAGATAAGTGATGTGAACAAAAGACTCCCACTTGTTAAAAATTGTGAAGTTTTAAATAAAAACTGAATACTAACTCAACAATTTTAAATATGTAAGAGTCTTTTACTAGAATAGTGGACATATGACGTAGTCCACCATGAGGACTATATAATTTCTCCCATTTATAAGGGTGTGATTGTTATGTGTGTTATGCTTTATTTTTCCAAGTATAAAAGCCTGACATAGCACATTACTATATTGGAGAGTGCAAACAAGACCTTTTACACTATGTCCGAATTGAATTTAATCCTTAGTAATTTTTAAATTTTTTTTATAAAAAATCAAATTAAATTTATTTTTCAATTTTTGCTAATGAGTGTTATAAGGACATAAGTTAATGTGCATTTATTACTCTATTAAATTATATTTTTATACATTAGCATATATAACCATAATAAATTTGTGCCTACAAAATTATACTTGTGGGGTGTGGGAGGCAATTCAAGCCTCTAGAAAGAAGCTTCACACACATATACACTTAGACTCCACTTGGGAGGGGGGAATGGAATGGAATGGAAAGGAATGAAAAGAATAATTTTAGAATATTCTTCCGTTCTCTTGTTTGGGAGTTTTAATGGAGGGAATGGAAAGCTCATTCCTTTATTTGGGAGTTTAAGTGGGAGGGAATAGAATGGGTAGGAGGGAATACTCATTCCTCTCTATTCCCTTAAAACCTTAAATTTTCATTTCCCCCGAAATTGGGAGGAATAGGAGGAAATGAAATTAAATTTAATGATTTTTTTACTAAAACTCCCAAAATACCCCTATATATTCAACCATTTATTTTAAAATAGAGGTCTAATAGTAATTGTAATGTCCAAATTTGATGGGCCAAGCACAAACTCTGCAGGCTGTGAGCCCAATGAACCCCGAACAATAAATTTGTAGAGAATGGGTTAAACAGCTGGGCTAGATATGGATTTAGCAACGATTCAAATAGGCAAGTAAGGATAAAATATTGTTCAGACTAGCATTCAGTGAGAATCCTCTTAAATCCGAAGAGGCTTAAGGTTTACAGACTTAAATGAATACAATTTTTCTTCCCCTCACTTCCTGAGAGACCTATTCCCTTTATATATACTCCTTCCTCCTCATCTTCACCGTACACTTGTTCTTCATCTAAGCATCCACTTGAGTACTAGTCACATCAGATGTTTGCTTTAGTCTGCCGTGAGTGGTAGTAGTTGAGGTTGCACTGTCCAGGTGTCTTCTCCACATAAATGCGGCCAGGAAAGTTGCTGCAGTGCATTAAATGCGATGGTAGCAGCGTTTCGTTTAAGATATTTTATGTTCTTCTCATCCTTATGCGTGCCCAGAGCTCACTCTTTGCCGTGGAATCTACTGGGAGGATTGCTAGGGTCTTCAGTATATTTGCTTGATCAAGTTCTCTAGCGATTCGATGAAGGGAACCTTTTCGAACCAACCGAATTGTCTTCGGACATACCCATCATTCCTTCTCGAGTGTATTTCCACCAAACGGACTCAGTCCTGATCCCTTTTACCTTTTCGGACAAACGGTGACATTCAAATTGGGCACCAGGCCCAATACGTAGCATTGGGCTTTCACACTCACAGTAATATTGTCATAAAATGATTCTATTTCATTCCCTCCATATTGCTCTCAAACAAGATTACTTACATTCCATTCATTTTCATTCCTTTATTTTAAAACATCCAATCAAGATTATTTGATTCTATTCCATTCCATTCCATTATTTTCTATTCCTTTTCCTTACTTAAATATATTCCATTCCATTCCATTCTTTTTCATTCCCTTATGATGATTCCATTCCATTCTGTTATGAACTCCCAAGCGGAGCCTTAGATTAGGCTAAAATAGAAATTTTATATTGTATCAAAAATAAAAAATAAAACTCATTATTGAATACTCGTAAAATACAAAAATTACCTTTAAGACTTGGGCCAATACTAGGTACTACATAAACTTTTTCAAAAATATTCAATTTGCTCCCAAAGCACAAATCACACTTAATTACTCTCTCTCTCTCTCTCTCTCTCTCTCTCTCTCTCTCTCTCTCTCTCTCTCTCTCTCTCTCTCTCTCTCTCTCTCTCTCTCTCTCTGCTTTAATATCCATTTCTGATAGTTATTTATCTAAAATTACTACCTAAATGCTTCCTTGTGCATATAATTGCCAAAATACAATTATTGTGAGACCGCATTGTGGCAATTAATCTAACCACAAATTAATTTTTGCAAAAATGAGGACAAATAGTATAAAGTGTTGTTTGTACTTAGAGCATTCATATCAGTTCGTCTAAAATTTTCCTTCTATTTTAGCATAAGAACATACTTTTTTTTTTTTTTTTTACACAAACACTTTGCAAAAACGTCCACATCATATTATCTATTATACATTATATTTTCTTTATATTATAGTTTATATATATATATATATAACTAAAATCTTTGAAACTCTCACAATTTTCCACGTCAGCAATACTTATATAAATAATAATAAATCTTTTTTTTCCCAACCAAATGCAAATTACAAACCCGATTCTTATTAAAACCCAACTACAAGAGGAGCCTAAACGCAGAAATCAGCCGCAAACAAAAAACCCTACACATACGTAGTTAATTTTTTCTTCGTACTCTCTCAACACTATCTCTCAAACGCAAACTCAACCCTAACAAAACCCTCAATCAAACTTTCTCTATTTCAAACTCACTCCCATCTCCTTCTTATTCTTTAACTTTCTCATTCAATGCAGCTCCCTCCTTCTTTTCTCAGCCATAACTCCTCTGGCTGATGTCAATTTTGATTCATGGTTATTTTGTTCTTGAGTTTTTATCATCTGGACATTGATGATTTTTTGGCCCCCTTTTTGGGCATTTGATTTTCAGGACTGACTTGAAGAATTTGGATCCTTTTCAGTTTCTGATGTTGGGCGAATTTGGATCCTTTTCCATTTATGATGTTGGATGATTTTTTAGGTATGAAGAATTCCAATTTGATCTTTTTCAAGGTTCAATTTTGTTTGATTGATATGGGTTAAAATTCAGATTAAAATTGGTTTAAATGGAACAGAGCCTCAAAGTTATGTTTTAATTATATGTCTTCAATTAGGTTTTCTATCGATTTAGGGATTTCAAATTCTACAAGTTTTGTAAGAAAATATTGTAAATATCGATGGGTTTCATAGTGGAGATAGTATCGATTTAGTGGTTTTTTTTTATCTATGTTTTTGAAAGGCCTAAGAGTCGGCTAACATTTTTGCAGTTTTGTATGTGTAAATTTTAGGTTATTTATGATGGATATTTAAAATTTTAGCTGTCATTGATCTGAACATTCATTTTATATGAGTAGGAGGTTTAAAATTTTAGAACTTTTACCCTGGTCTTTTCATAATTTTGCTTGGAATTAAAAAGTGGTATACGGTTATTTTGAGAATAAATTACAATGGATAAGGATAAAGATTTAGGATAAGGATAAATTACAATGGTTAAGAATAAATTACAGTGGATAAGGATAAATTACAATGGATAATTTTTTTTATTGCTATATATTGATTCTTTTATTTCCTTCTAAATGAATTATTTTTTACTTTTGAATTCTCTTATTTTGAAGATAATATATTTAAGTGGAGAGTAGGAGTTGTACACTGAAGATTCCGTTATGCCATTATGTATAAAGACAAACCACACCATTGTTTATGACAATTGTTAAGTGAAATAGCACAATATCTTTTATAAGGGTCAACAAAGAATGCAATGATGCAACTCATGCCTTGGGTTAGTGAGAATATTATTTCCTTAGGAATTTTTAGATATTGATGTGAAAGCCATCTTAAATTGAAATAGGGAGGAATTAAACTCTTATATTTAGTTATTTGAGGATACAGCTTTACTACAATTTTTTTTATTATTATTATAAAGTTCTGGTCTTTCTCACATGCTAGGAATTTCAATATTTGAACATATATTGAAGACTGATGGTATCCCTAGCCTCTATAGAGGTTTTGGCACTTTTGCTGTTGGATCATTGCCTGGTAGAGTCCTGACTTTGACATCACTTGAAATATCAAAAGATATGATGTTAAAATATACTGGAGGTTTAGATATAGCTGAATCATTGTTAATTATTTTATTGTCATTTGAATTACATGTGACCGTTAATTTTAATCATCATTCAAAATATGGGGTGCAATTTCCATGTTTAGGTGCAATTGGGGTGGTAATGGAAAGTTATTTATATTTTGGAGTGCAAACTGCAAAGTGAAAGTACTTCTTTGTTTATGATGGATTTCTACAATTAACCCTATTTGTTTGTTTGAATATAAAAATATTTAATCGCCTACTATGTGCCTTTGGATGTGGTAGGTGAACTTATTCTTTCCATTATATACACTCATTTTGTGTCATTTTTTTAATCTAGAAATATGGGAATGATATTTGGAAGGAGAAAAATGGCTAGGAATGCCCACAATGTATATTTTGTTATTACTTGATGGTTGTTGCAATTCTAATGTCACATTATTTGGAGGTTCATCTTAATGTTCCAGTGATCTATTTTTTTCCTTCACAGTTAAAATGTGGACTAATGTGTTCTCCTCTTTAACATTTCTTATCACATTAGGAGCTTGGGCTGCAGAGATGATGTGGACAAAAAGTCATCTCATATATTTAGTTTAATTGTTTGAGTAAGTAGTTTTGCACCCAAAAAAAAAAAAAAAAAAAAACGTGGTGGCTGGAATGAATAATACAAGTTAATGTTTTTACTATAGTTGATGCTCATCTTTTGAGACAACAATGATATTTCATGTCCTTTTATTATGGATATAATTTTTATTTATTTTTATTTTTAAAAATTGGTAGCATTCCAGTGCATTGCACGAGTTAACGACTAGTTATTATTATTTCACTACCAACACACTCTCTCTCTTTCACTATAACAAAATGTATTTTTAATGACGAAAATTAGTGAGGCAATTATTTTCGTCACTACAAATACAAATTTAGTGACAAAATATAGATTTCGTCACTAATAATGAAAAAAATTATAACATTTAGTGACGTAAAGTAATATTCGTTGCTATTGGTGATAAAAAATTTTGGCACTAGCGGTGAAATATTTGGCGCAAACTTAATTAATCCATAGTGACAAAATTTTTTGTCACTAAAAGTTGAAATTTTTAGTGATGTACATTTCGTCACAGTAGGTGTTGCTTTGAATAGTATTAGCGATGAAAATCATTTCGTTGCTAAAAGGGAGCATTAGTGACAGAAAAAAATCGTTGCTGAAAATAATGACACAAAACAAGTTTGTCATTACAGAGTTTTGGCGATGAAATCATAATTCTTCACTAAAAGTGGTCAACTGTGACGAAAATGATGTCATCGCAAATAGTGTAACAAAAAACTGGGATCTTTTGAGATGGAAATTTAGGCAATAGCGGCAAAAAAATTTCGTCGCTAAAGCTGATACTATAAATATAAGCAGTTCAGTTTTTTCACTCAAACCCTAAGAGTTATTTCAATTGATACTCTCTGCGCCATTTACTCTCTCCCTCTCTCCACTGTTCTCCGTTGAGCTCCTTCGCCCCTATCGAGGAGCTTCATTCGCCGTCGTCAAGCTCACCTCGCTGTCCATTCTCTTCGCCGCCAAGCTCATCGTTCTCCTCCACACCTACATTGTCCCTCCGGTACACTCTCACACACTCTCACCAAGTTTTTTCTTTTTATCTCCATCTCCCTCACCAATTTTTTTTCACTCTCTCCTCTCTGTTCTCATGATAGTTTGGCTTTGGGTCTCTCTTTGGTTTGGGTCATCTCGGTGTCGCCGATTCTCTGTAAGTTATCATCAATTCTCTTGGCAAGTTCTCTGGCTATGTGGTTCATATGTGTTGAGACCCAAGGGAATGGCCGAATATGTGGTTCTTGATTTGAACGAATGGTCCATGTGAATTTATTATAATAAATGTTTCAGTGATGGAGGCCCAAGGGAATGGCCGAGTTCTTGATTTGAACGAATGGTCAATGATGTAAATTTAATATAATAATTATGTTGTTTGTTTCAGATGTAATGGTCCATTGCTTCCATTAATAATAATCATTGGGTCTACCACAACTATAGCAAATTAGGTACAAGATTATTGCTTCCAAAAAGAAAAAGAAAAAAAAAGTTGACATTTTTGCTTGTCTCCACAGGATTCGTGTAAAGGCAATACATAGTTTTGCACACTTTTGTGGCTATATGGATAATGTGCCCACAGGATTCGTGTAAATCCTAGAACACTTGTCCCCACAGGTTTCATACCTTTTAATTAATATATATATATATATATATATAAATTATCCAGATTTGCTATAATCAATAAGAAGCTGCCTAAATTTTGTTTAACAATTAGTTGTTCAAACCCTACGTAGAGGTTGAGACTAAGTCAAATTAAGAAGGAAAGACAATTATTATTGACAATTAAATAAGCCAAACCAATTGCACACTTATTATTGACATTATGCCAAGTGTCGACTTTGTGCACATTAATATTCATGTATGTGATAAAGTCTGAAAGCAAAGTTATAGTTTTCCACAACATTCATCACTAGATTCCTCATAGAAAGGAGTAGAAAAAGAATAAAAGTAAAGTAGGAAAAGAAAAGCTCAATTGAAGAAAAGAAAAGTCCCACAAGACCGACAAAGTTGAACCATAGGTTGGATGCTTCTCGAGCTAACTAGATATGGAAATGTTAAGAAAATTGGTTTTCCTATACATGGCCTCAAGAAGGCAAGTAGAACCATCACTCTCTTGAAACTTGGATCATATCAATAAACAAATACTAGGCCGAATAAAGGTTTCTATTCTATTAATTAGTACTTTCTTCTTGTCTGATTTTACTTTCTTTTTTTGTTGGGCTTGATGTAGTAGTTTATGATCTTTTTAAGTATGGCCACAAGTTTTGACATTTGTACAAAGCTGAATTCTAGGCCCATCAAATCCCAATCCCAATTTGTTACCAATAGTAAATTAGTATTATTTTTAATTTTACGGTAGTTTTTTTATTATAAATTTTTTAGTCTTTAAAATAATATATTTTTACTTTTGCGTTTTTTATTCATGGATATCAAATAATAAAGAAATAATTAAAAATAGATTATGAATGTTTTGGAAGGGTTTTTTGAAAGTGAATAAGGTTATATATGCTGTAGGAGTGGAGAGAGTTGAGGTTTTAGAAAGTTGATTGTGCAATATATATTTGTTTAAGTATTAATATAGAAAATAGCATTCATGAATGAGAAATGACTTTATCTAAGTAGTTTATAGACTTAGATGTTAGAATACATTATGCATAAGTTGTCCTTTTTTTGAGATGTTTTCTGCTTAAATACTTATATTGAGCATTATGCTATAACACTAAGCATTATATGATATTGCTAGTAGTGATGATATAGCTTGTGTATTGATAAACTCTTAATAAATTAGACTTTTCTTTTGCAGGTTAAGTACTCATTGTTTGTGAAACTTTGGATTTTTTTCTTAAAGGTGTACGCTTAGCTTGAGCATAGTAAGTAAAATTTGTGTAAATACTTAAAAAACTCTTTACTTGTAATGTTAATGATTAGCTTGTAATGTTAATGATTAGCTTTGTGGTGGGTTGTTGTATTGAAGCAAGCTGGTGGCTTATATGGTGTTATAAGGTGGTTTAAATTTATATTGAGAGTGTCTCTTATTTTTTGGAATTGTGAATGAATATTGTTGATTTATATGTGATGGATATTATTTAATTGTTTTTAATACTTGTAAGCATTATATATCGTGATGTTGATAATTGGTTTTGTGGTGGGTTGTTGTATTGGAGCAAGTGGGTGGCTTGCATAGAGTTATAAGGTGATTTAAATTCATATTGGGAGTGTTTTTTTTTTTTTTTTTGAATTGTGAATAGATATTGTTGATTTATATTTGATGGATATTATTTAATTGTCTTTAATACTTGTAGCATTATATATTGTGATATTGATAATTAATTTTGTGGTGGGTTATTATATTGGAGCAAGCAGGTGGTTTGCATGGAGTTATAAGGTGGTTTAGGCCCTGTTTGGATTTTTATTTTTCGTCACTCATCACTCCTCACTCAATTTTCGTCACTCATCACTCATCACTCATCACTTAAACTACCCCATCACTCTACACGAACTCTGTTTGGCACCATCACTCAACTTATCATCACTCAATATTTTTCAACTGTTTGTGGGCCCCATACCTGTCACTTGGTCAGAGCAAAGCTGTTCTGTTACCCATGGAAGGTTTTCATCCCCATCCTTTTCTCTTTTCTCATTTCCCCTTCCCCCTTCAGCCCTGTCACTCTCCCAAAGTAGAAACCCGAACCCATAAAAATTTCTCAAGCTCCTACAGATGTTCAAATCAAAACCCACAAATACCCAAATTAAAAATCACAAATACAGACCCTCTTTTTGAGGTAAAGGATAGAAATATTATTGATTAGAAAAACGATGTACAAGAAAAACATATAAGCTCTGTTCAGGCACATCTGAAATAGGGGAAGAGGTACCTCTAATACAAGTATCAAATACAAGCCTAAAAACAGCTAAAAACAAAGTCCATGGCTTAAAGAGTGTTGCTACTTTTGTACTCCATTTCATCTTTTGCACCAAACCTGATAGCTTATCCATCTTCGGCACTATAGATGCCCAAATCAAATCCGAACACACACCACAAATCTGAACCCATAACAGCCACCCACATCTTAGATCTAAACCCAACACAGCCACACCACAAATCTGAACCAAACACACACCCATGTCTCAAAAATCAAAACCCAATAACCACATCTCAAATTCGAACTTCGCACCCACAAGATAGAGAGAGAGGAAAAATTTTGATCTTGCCAAGGAGATAGAGAGAACTCTGCAAATCCAATGGAGGGTAGAGAGGTGCAGAGATAATCACCTGAGATGCTTGGCAGATCTGGTGGAGTGCGTTGTGTTCATCATGAAGAAGAAATGAAGAAGCACCAATGTGAAGAGTTAGAAAGAAAAAAAAGAAAGAGAGAATGAAGCCGTGGAGAGAAAGCATAAGTGAGGAAGAAAGAAAACAAAGGCAAAAGAAAGAAAGAGAAAAAGAAGGAGACATTGGTGTCAAGAGTTGAGTTGACAATACAATGTAATGAGTCCCACCATGTGAATATAATTACGAAAATGCCATTGAAAACAGAGTTATGGAAACTAAAAACACATTTATGTGTTTTTAGTTTCCATAACTCATCACTAAAAAATCAGAGAAATGAGTGATGGAAACAAAAACTGGAAACAGAGTTATGAAAATCCAAACGGACTTCTCAACCATGGGTCCCACCATTTTTGAGTTATGAGTTATGGAAATCAAAAATCCAAACAGACCCTTAAATTCATATTGAGAGTGTTTTTTTTATTTTTGGGAATTGTGAATGGATATTTTTGAATTATATGTGATGGATATTATTTAATTGTTTTGTAAGCATTATATGTAATTTTGTTGAAAATTGGTATTGTGGTGGGTTGTTGTGTCGAAGCAAGCGGGTGGCTTGCATGGTGATATAAGGTGGTTCAATATTATATTGGGAGTGTTTCTTATTTCTTGGAATTGTGGATGGAGTTGTTGAGTTACTTTTGTATGATTATATTAACGTTTTTTTCAATACTTGTAAACGTTTTATATTGTGATGTTGATAATTGGTATTGTAGTGGGTTGTTGTGTTGGAGTAAGCAAGTGGCTTGCATGGTGTTATAAAGTGGTATAAGTTAATATTGAGAGTGTTTGATTGTGCAATGTATATTTGTTTTAGTATTAACATAGACTTGTGCATTTATGAATGAGATAGAACTTTATCTAAATAGCTTATAGACTTAGATGTTAAAATACATTATGCATGAGTTGTCCTTAAATATTAATAAAGAAATTTCTTTTTTGGACATTAGGGTCCGTTTGGTTAGAGAGGTGGAAAAATGAGAGGATAGAAAATGGGGAGAGGATAGAAAAGTTTTTAGTTTTCCCCTTGGTGTTTGGTTTGAGAGTATAAAAGTGGAGGATAGAAAATATAATTTGTATAAATTTACTTTCATGTCCTTAATAGATAAAAAATAAATAAATAAATAAATAACAAATAAGGAAAAAAAAAAACAGATGAACAAAAAAATAAAAGTACCAAAAGTGTGCAGAGAAGGACAAAAAAAAAAAAAACTAAAGAAGGTAATTTATAAATAAATAAAAGACGAAAACACTGCTTTGGTCCTTACATTTTAGGTCCACATTCAATTTGGTCCCTACATTTTGAGAGCAATCAATTTAGTCCTTGTTATTTTCAACTTGCAATCAATTTTATCCCTATGGTTAACTTACTAACGGAAAATGCTTATGTGGCAAATGATATGCATTGTTGGCGCACTTAAAGCTTACATGGCAAACAAAATAATAATAATAAAGAGAAATTATATGTCCACAACATTTTTACAAAAAATCCTAAGTGGTAGGTTGTTATTGTTGGAGGAAAAAAGTAATCTTAGTGCTAGGTTCAAATTTGAACCAATAACAACTAACCACCTATGATTTGTTGTAAAAACGTCGTAAAAATGTTGTGGACGTCAATAATAAATGTAATAGAGATTAAAAAATTCCACATGAGCACATCCACATCATCAATTATATTAAAAATCCAAATTAAAAAAAAAATTATTTTCATTTCTTTTATGTTTTCTCACTTTCTTGGCAGCCAAACAATGCAACAAATACAAAGAAATGTTATTTCAAGCTCAAAACTTTCATGAAATTTCTAAAGCAACTTTCCTTGAAACAAATAGAAATTCTTTTAAACCCCCAAAAACAAAAACAAAAAAAATCAAACCCTGTAGTGGTGTTGGAGATATATTGTGGGTTGAAACAAAAATCCAAAAACTGTACTGTTGTCGTTGTCTGTGTTTGGTTGATACATTCGGTAATTAGTAGAGTTATGCCATTAGATTCACTCCAAAATTCAAATTTATCAACTATCAACCAAACTATGTTTGAAAAATCATTTGATCACTGTTGAAGGCTAGGCAAAGCAGCAAATGATGGATTTAGTGGTAGAAATACTAGGGATTAAGAACGCGATGTCTGCGCAGGCCTTCGCATATTACATCGCTGTTGCTAATATAGATTTAGGCGTAACTGAGTTTGGAGATTTGTGAGTCAAAGGTTGGTTTTGATGATGGATTGAACTCTAACTATTGGTCAGTGATGTAGACTTGCTAGAGGTAGATCAGAGAAGAGATGACAAATTCTTTGGAGATCGGTAGTGTGAATGGAAGTAGATTAGTGGTTTACATAGAAAAGAAAGAGAGAGGAGAAGGTTAACAAAGAGGAGAGACAAAGGGCCCGTTTGGTTTAGAGCTAATTCAATTTTCATATTTTAGTTTTCAAAACCCAAAACTCATAACTCAATTCTCAAACTTCACTTTCACTCAAAAATTGCAAAACACATGTTTGACTCAATTCCCAGTTACATATCTCTACCACTTTTCTCCCAAACCGTGGACCCCACCCACTGACACTACCCAGTGCAACATTGTTGTTACCCGTGTCTTATTAACAAAAAAATCTTCCTCCTTTACTTCTCCCACGCATCCTCTCAGCTTTCATTTCTCTGACTCTCCCCTCTTCACTCTATATTTGATTTTTTTTTTCCACTCTTCTCTGTTTCTTTCTCAGCTTTCTCTGTCTCTCCCCTCTTCAATCTGTATTTGATTTTTTTTTTTTCTCTCTTCTCTGTTTCTTTCTCAGTTGTTTTTGGTTGGTTTGAATCGATGGTTATTAGGCTTAAAGTGGTGGGTTGTTTCAATGGTTGCTAGGTTCGGATTGGTGATGGTGGGTTTCGATGGTGGTCATTTGGGTGTTGGCTGGGTTTCACAGTGGAGATAAGGTTTGAGATTGGGTTTTTGGGGCTGGGTTACAGTGGAGATCGGGTTATGGGTCACGGCGTGGCTTGAATCGGTTGGGGCTAGGTTACGGTGGAGATCGAGTTATGGGTCACGGCGTGGCTTGAATCGGTTTGTTATGGATCGGCGCTGGGTTGGTGTTTCGGTGGTGTGGATCGGCGCTGGGTTTGTTGTGGTGGTACTGTGGTGGCGCTGGGTTTGTGGTGGTGGTGCTGTGGTTGTTTGCAACGGTAATATCAAACAGCTTTGAACTGATGGGACAACACAGAAGCGCTGTGTCCTATAGAGTCCGAATATTTACAACAATGCCACTGAGTTATGTAACTCAGAAACTGAAAACACCAATTTGGTGTTTTCGGTTTTCATCACTCACTCAAAATTTTTGAGTTTGAGTGATGAAAACAAGATGAGGAAATCAAACCAAACAAAAAAAAAACTGTGTGGGTCCCATGTTTTTTCATAACTGAGTTATCAGTTTCCAGTCATATCACTCAAAACAAGCCTAAACCAAACAGGCCCAAAATCTTTGGGTTTAAAAATTAAGATGGAGGAATTGAAAGAGAGTTTTTCTTTGCTTCAATAATTTTTGTTTGTTTCAAAAGAAAGTTGCTTTCAAAATTGTGAGAAAGTTTCAAAGCTTGGAATTTCTTTGTATTTGTTGTAGTGTTTGGCTACCAAGAAAGTGAGAGAAAACATAAAAGAAAATAACATTTTTTTTATTCCGTTTATTTTTCTTGGATTTTTTTTATATAATTGTTGATGTGGATGCACTAATATGGATTTTTTTTAGAAGTGCTATGTTCACAACATTTTTACAATATTTTTACAACAAATCATAAGTGATTAATTGTTATTGGTTTAAATTTGAACCTAACACTAAGATTATTTTTTTACCCCAATAATAATAACCAATAACAACCTACCACTTAGGATTTGTTGTAAAATGTTGTGAAAATGTTGTGGACATATCATTTCTCTTTTTTAAGTATCTATTAAATTTATTATTATTATTTTATTTGCCATGTAAGCTTCAAATGTGGCAGCAATGCACACCGTTTGCCACATAAGCATTTTCCGTTAGTGAGTTAACTGTAGGAACTAAATTGATTGCAAGTTGAAAATAACAAAGACCAAATCGACTACTCCCAAAATATAAGGACTAAATTGACCATGAATGCAAAATGTAAGGACCAAAATAATGTTTTGGTCTAAATAAAAAAAAGGAAAAGGACAAAAAAAAAATAAAGGAGATTAAAAAAAGGAAAAGGACAAAAAAAAAATAAAGGAGATTAAAAAAAGGAAAAGGACAAAAAAAAAAAAAAACTAGAGAAGGAAATTTATTAAAAAAAAAAAACATGTAAAAAAAAGACAAAACAGAAAAGAAAGCAGGGGAGAAAAAAAAAAAAGATTGTGAACAGTACCTAACACGTTAGTAGAGGAGAGTTTTTTGTCCAAATATTTTCTCTCTTGTTTTCTCTCCATCTTGGAGAGAACTTTTTGGTGGGATCAAGGAAAAAACACTTGAGCCCCACCAAGAGAAAAAATGGAGAGAACATACTCCAAACACATTACAAAAAAGTTTTATTTTCTATTTTCTCTTCAAAGTTTTCCATACATCCTATTTCACTTCCAAACAAACACACCCTAAAGAGAGTCAAGGAAAGAGAGAGAGAGTCGGGTGAGAAAGGAGAAAGAAAATCATATTAAAATAATAAAATAGAAAGCTACAGTAACCATGTATATTTACTTTATTGCAATAATGTATATATACAGTGTTATAGATGGACTGGTGTGGTTAATTTTGAGCAAAAATGTGTAACAAATTAAATATTTTTTAAAAGACCAAATAATGGCCCAAATCTTAATAGTAATTTTTGTATTTTTCATATCGAGGGCCTATTTGGTAGGAGCATTTGCGCTTTTTTAAAAAAAAATAGTATGATCAAAAAATTGAATGTGAATCTAGTTTTCAAAGAATAATTCTTACATTATATGCGTTTAACTCCCACTTTTAAGAACAAGTTTCAAAATATTGAAAAAAAAAAAAATGATGTTTGGAAGACTACTTTTACTTTGAGATTTAAAAAAAAAAAAAATCTACAAAAAGTAATTGTAGGGGCTCGATTTGTAAAGAACCCTTAACAATAAAACCTGTAGAGATATGGGTATACGGACTTAGCATCACCGAAGTGAACAACGATTAATTTGGTATTTTTGATAGATAATAGATGACAAGAAATTAATAAGAATCCCATCAAATGAAATTGGTCAAGTATTTTTTGTAGGGAATGATCACCACTTTGGCTGTGTAACTAAAGTGCCTGTTGGTCCTCGGACTAGGCCGAGGATCCATTTTTCTTCTAATTTTTCTCCCCCCCTTTATTTGGCGGGGGTCCTCTTGGTTATATAGTGTTCCTCTAGTTAATCTCAGTCGTCCATTTGTTGCTTATTCGGTCACTCTAGATGAGGGATTGTCTCATCATCTGTTTTTGTAGACTTTACGTGAGTTCTCAGCCATCTTTGCAGGCTTTTCTATTAGTTGGAGTAATCGAGGCAACTGGGTTCGTTGGTCGCATCATCATTAAAGTGGTCAGAATGTTGGTGGGATATTTTCGGTGGATGTGGGATATTTCCCATTTTAGTGATGTCGGTGCGCCGAGGATAGGTCATCCTCGGCGCGGCCTTTCGGACGTTCTGGGTTCTTTCCCATTTTCCTCGGCCTCAGCACTATCCTCGGCGCGGGCCTTGGGCCGCATGTGGTGGGCCAGCGCGGTTAGTGCAATAGGGCCCCACAATAGCCCCTCAAAATTCTGCTGTACGTCCCCTAGGGCGGGGAGGAGGATTTTGATTTCCCCGACGCCTTTTCTCGGTCTGTTGGGTTTTACCGTACCGTCAATGTTATCACTACTTCAGCCGTTTTTGCAGTTTTCTTTCTGCGCGTAGGGTCGCCCGGGAAGGGATAGGCTTGCGTCGTTCGTGCTATATCACTCGATTTCTCATGGTTTTTGCCCCTGAGGGGGCTCGTTTACTTGGCACCTAAAAGGGAATTGGCTTTGTCTCAGTTTTTAGCTCATGGCCCGTACAAGAGCCCTGGTTTCGACCAACGTTTGCATGGCTTCATAATGACTGATTCCCCTAGAGGTTTGGACCCGTTGTTCGTACACGACCTTGATTTTTCTTAGCGTTTAGTTTTTACGAGGAGATTTTCTTCCTGCTGACCTGAGGTTTTTGACCATGCAATGCTTTAAGCTTTATTTAGTGCCCGGTTTTCTCATTTTATGCTTGGTTTTCCCTGAGGCTTGGGTCCGAGGACCATGCAATGCCTTGGTTTTGCTTAACGTTTAGCTTTTGTGATGACATGTTCTTCTTGCTGGAAGTATCGAGTTTCTCGATCTCATTTAGCTATCTGAAGTATCTGGTTTCCCCATAAGGCTTGGGTCCGAGGACCATGCAAGGCCTTGGTTCTGTCCAGTACCTAGTTTTCTCTTTTAATAATCATCTGAAGTATCTGGTTTCGCCTTGAGGCTTGGGTCCGAGGACCATGCAAGGCCTTGGTTCTGTCCAGTACCTAGTTTTCTCTTTTAATAATCATCCGAAGTATCTAGTTTCGCCTTGAGGCTTGGGTCCGAGGACCATGCAAGGCCTTGGTTCTGTCCAGTACCTAGTTTTCTCTTTTAATAATCATCTGAAGTATCTGGTTTCGCCTTGAGGCTTGGGTCCGAGGACCATGCAAGGCCTTGGTTCTGTCCAGTACCTAGTTTTCTCTTTTAATAATCATCTGAAGTATCTGGTTTCGCCTTGAGGCTTGGGTCCGAGGACCATGCAAGGCCTTGGTTCTGTCCAGTACCTAGTTTTCTCTTTTAATAATCATCCGAAGTATCTGGTTTCGCCTTGAGGCTTGGGTCCGAGGACCATGCAAAGCCTTGGTTCTGTCCAGTACCTAGTTTTCTCTTTTAATAATCATCTGAAGTATCTGGTTTCGCCTTGAGGCTTGGGTCCGAGGACCATGCAAGGCCTTGGTTCTGTCCAGTACCTAGTTTTCTCTTTTAATAATCATCTGAAGTATCTGGTTTCGCCTTGAGGCTTGGGTCCGAGGACCATGCAAGGCCTTGGTTCTGTCCAGTACCTAGTTTTCTCATTTTTTGGTTTATTTTAGCTATTTATCCGGAGCCGTTTGGTTCTTTATTGCTATAGTTTACAATAAGCCATAGATAATTACACTTTTCAAGCAGAAATAATAATAAATACAAGTTGGGGTTGGTGAAGGATGAGACCCTGCCGTGTTCTGCCTTTTCGTTTTGATGGAACCCTTCTGATTACGAGGCGTCTCTTGGGTTGTCCAGGTAACGCGCGTTGACGCTTCGGTGCCTTCTCATTTAATGGGGCGCCTCCCCATTAATGCTAGCCGTGGATCTACAAGGATCTAACGGCTGTTAGGCGCTTTGGAATTTGGGGCGGAATAAAGGTCTCCGGAAATCGCTCCCTGGTATTTATTGTGGATTTGGCCCTCATTAATGTCCCACCCTCTATAAAAGGCGCTCCTAGGGCATCCTTCCCCTTCACACCTGATAATCGTTCGTTCTAAATTTCTCCTAAAAACACACCGTCAAGACACAATCACCTGAGCCTCTTCGAATGAGTTGGCCCTGAAAAAGGGGACTCCTAAGAATGCACAGCCCCTGTCAGGAGCCGAGGATGTCACCCCAACCCCTGGCGTCACGCTGGGGTGGGTGTAGTGGAGGTCCGAAGATTCTCCTTCTTTTCAACCTAACCGGAGACAGAGCCCTTCTCACCACCAGGAGGAGTATCCGGAGAGAACGTAACCTCCCTCTCTTGGGTCTGGGTTCTTGACCCCCCAAGCCGGCTGCCTAGAGGGCGGGAGGGGAACCAGGCGGAACCTAAAAGCGGAACCGTCCTATGCCTCGGCCTCTTCCGCCTTAAAGGTTGCCTTTCTTCCTTCTAATCCTTCTTCTCTCTTCTCTTTCCTCTTCTCTTGCTTCACTTCTTTTCCATCTTCTGATCTTCAGCCAACTTTGCTTTCTACTTATCTGTTCTTCATCTCTTCTTCCGTTTCTTTTTCTTTCTTTTCTTTTGCTCCCCAACCAGCCTTGCTTTCTACCCTTCACTCCCCTGCCGGCTTTACCGAGCGTCTGCCTTTGTAGCTAGCTTTTAGAACAAGCCCCTTGGGCTTTGCTTGTAAAAGATGTAATTTTTCTTCAAGTATGAATAAAAGAAGTAGATATATTTTGTATTATTTATTTCCTTGTTTTCTTTTTATATTTTCGTTTATGGTAGTTATATATCTTCGAATGAATATTGCTACTACAGACCGTATTAGTTTTGACTGATGATTTTTCATTTACACTAACCACTGCACTTGCTAGCGCACAACTCCGCCCCACGGTGGGCGCCAATTGTAGGGGCTCGATTTGTAAAGAACCCTTAACAATAAAACCTGTAGAGATATGGGTACACGGACTTGGCATCACCGAAGTGAACAACGATTAATTTGGTATTTTTGATAGATAATAGATGACAAGAAATTAATAAGAATCCCATCAAATGAAATTGGTCAAGTATTTTTTGTAGGGAATGATCACCACTTTGGCTGTGTAACTAAAGTGCCTGTTGGTCCTCGGACTAGGCCGAGGATCCATTTTTCTTCTAATTTTTCTCCCCCCCCTTTATTTGGCGGGGGTCCTCTTGGTTATATAGTGTTCCTCTAGTTAATCTCAGTCGTCCATTTGTTGCTTATTCGGTCACTCTAGATGAGGGATTGTCCCATCATCTGTTTTTGTAGACTTTACGTGAGTTCTCAGCCATCTTTGCAGGCTTTTCTATTAGTTGGAGTAATCGAGGCAACTGGGTTCGTTGGTCGCATCATCATTAAAGTGGTCAGAATGTTGGTGGGATATTTTCGGTGGATGTGGGATATTTCCCATTTTAGTGATGTCGATGCGCCGAGGACAGGTCATCCTCGGCGCGGCCTTTCGGACGTTCTGGGTTCTTTCCCATTGTCCTCGGCCTCAGCACTATCCTCGGCGCGGGGCTTGGGCCGCATGTGGTGGGCCAGCGCGGTTAGTGCAATAGGGCCCCACAGTAATGTATAGATTACTTTTTTTTTTATAATGAAAAGTTTCAAAATTGAAGTGGGAGAACAGAACTAATGTACTCTTCTTTCCTTAAAATGATAAGCTTCAAGGTGAGAATTTCTTTGTGATAAAAATAAACTCTTTAATTTAAGATATAGAAAAATTTGAGCAAATTTGTAGGGTCCACTGTATTTAATTTATTTATAACTATGCCATTAAAAACATTTTTTGCATTTTGAAAACATCCTCTTACTATTTTTTCAAAATCTTATTTTGAATTGGAAAAATAGAAAATAATTTTTAAACAGCTATATTTAGAAAACCTCAAACAAACTAGAGATTCAAGTATGCAACCTCACTGTGGGGCCCTATTACATTAACCGCGCTGGCCCATCACATGCGGCCCAAGGCCCGCGCCGAGGATAGTGCTGAGGCCGAGGACAATGGAAAAGAACCCAGAACGTTCGAAGGGCCACGCCGAGGATGACCTGTCCTCGGCGCACCGACTTCATTAAAGGGAAAATATCACGACTTCATTAAAGGGAAAATATCCCACCAACATTTTGGCCGTCTTAATGAAGACATGACCGGCGGACCCAGTCGCCTCGATTACCCCAACTAATAGAAAGTCTGTAAAGGCGGCTGAGAACTAACGTAAAGCCTGTAAACTGCAGATGATGTGACAAACTCCTGTACACGACGATCAGATAATTGACAAGTGGATGGTCAAGATCAACGAAAATAAGACTATATAACTAGCAAGATTCTAAACATAGAGAGGGGACTGCCTAAAAAAGAAGAAGGGAGATCCTCAGACAGAGCCGAGGATCAATGGTCCTTACAAACACTTGGCCAAAATTCGTTGTCCGCCCGTTTTATGCTTAGTCCTTCCTACCCATTCTCTACAAATTTTATTGTTTAGGGTCCATTACATTTTGAGCCCTTACAATTGGCGCCGTCTGTAGGGAGGACTTGTGCATCAGCGGCGCGACGTTTGGGGAATGGAAAACAAAACGACAAATCAATCGAGAAGAGATGTCGATCCATGCAGTTTTTAGCAACAATATTCATCCGGCAGTCTACAACTACAAGAAACAAGTGCAACAAAAAAAAAAAAAAAAAAAAAGAGAGACAACGTGTAAAATAAGTCTACTTCTTTTATTCATATATGGAAAAAGATTACATCTTTTACAAGTAATGCCCAGGGGGCTTGTTCTAAAGCTAACTACAAAGGCAGACGCTTGATAAAGCCGGCAGAGGAACAAAGTGGTAGAGAGCAACAATGGCAGAAGAACAAAAGGTGGAAGAGGAGAGTAGAGGAAGAAATGAAGAAAAGAAGAGATGAATAACAAATATTAAAAAAGAAGTGAAGGAGGAGAGGAGGAAAGAAAAGAGGAAGGCTCGTAGAAGAGCAAAAGAGAGAAGAGAGAAGAAGGATTTGAAGATAGGAAAGCTACATTAAGGGGCGGAAGAGGTAGAGGCACAGGACGGCTCCGTTTCCGGGTTCCGCCTGATTTCCCTCCCACCCCCAATGCAGCCGACTTGGGGGGTCAATGACCCGTACCCAAGGGAAGGTGGTTACGTTCTCCCCGGATCTTCCTCCTGACGGCGAAGAGGGCTCCTCCTCTGATTAGGTTGAAAAGAAGGAGAGTCTTCGGATCTCCCCTACCTCCACACCAGCGTGGCGGCCAGAGTTGGAGTACCATCCTCGGCTCCTGATAGGGGCTGTGCATCCCCAAGATTGCCCTTTTTGAGGGCCCACTCATTCACAGGGACTAAAACGGCTATGTTTGGCGGAGCCTTTTTGGGAGATGTTTTTGGGAGAAATTTGATATAGACTTTTGTCAAGTGTGAAGGAGAAGGTTGCCCTGGAAGCGTCTTATATAGATGGTGGGATATTTATGAGTGCCAATCTGCCATAAATCCCAGGGAGAGATTTCCGGAAGCAATAATGCCGCCCCAAATTCCAAAGCGCCTAACAGCCGTTAGATCCTCGTAGATCCACGGCTAGCATTAATGGGGAGGCGCCCCATTAAATGAGAAGGCACCGAAGCGTCAGCGCGTGTTACCTGGACAACCCAAGAGACGCCTCGTAATCAGAAGGGTTCCATCAAAACGAAGAGGCAGAACACGGCAGGGTCTCATCCTTCACCAACCCCAACTTGTATTTATTATTATTTCTGCTTGAAAAGTGTAATTATCTATGGCTTATTGTAAACTATAGCAATAAAGAACCAAACGGCTCCGAATAAATAGCTAAAATAAACCAAAAAATGAGAAAACTAGGTACTGGACAGAACCAAGGCCTTGCATGGTCCTCGGACCCAAGCCTCAAGGCGAAACTAGATACTTCAGATGATTATTAAAAGAGAAAACTAGGTACTGGACAGAACCAAGGCCTTGCATGGTTCTCGGACCCAAGCCTCAAGGCGAAACCAGATACTTCAGATGATTATTAAAAGAGAAAACTAGGTACTGGACAGAACCAAGGCCTTGCATGGTCCTCGGACCCAAGCCTTATGGGGAAACCAGATACTTCAGATAGCTAAATGAGATCGAGAAACTCGATACTTCCAGCAAGAAGAACATGTCATCACAAAAGCTAAACGTTAAGCAAAACCAAGGCATTGCATGGTCCTCGGACCCAAGCCTCAGGGAAAACCAAGCATAAAATGAGAAAACTAGGTACTGGACAGAACCAAGGCCTTGCATGGTCCTCGGACCCAAGCCTCAAGGTGAAACCAGATACTTCAGATGATAAAAAAAAAAAAGAAAACTAGGTACTGGACAGAACCAAGGCTTTGCATGGTCCTCGGACCCAAGCCTCAAGGTGAAACCAGATACTTCAGATGATCAAAAAAAAAGAGAAAACTAGGTACTGGACAGAACCAAGGCCTTGCATGGTCCTCGGACCCAAGCCTCAAGATGAAACCAGATACTTCAGATGATTATTAAAAGAGAAAACTAGGTACTGGACAGAACCAAGGCCTTGCATGGTCCTCGGACCCAAGCCTCAAGGTGAAACCAGATACTTCAGATGATTATTAAAAGACAAAACTAGGTACTGGACAGAACCAAGGCCTTGCATGGTCCTCGGACCCAAGCCTCAAGGTGAAACCAGATACTTCAGATGATCAAAAAATGAGAATACGAGTGCTGAAACGAGACCAAGGCTCCTATACGGATCACGAGTTCAAAACTAAGGCAAAACTAACTCCCTTTTAGGCACTAAATGAACGAGCCCCATCAGGGACAAAAACCATGAGAAATTGAATGTTATAGCACAAACAACTCAAGCCTAACCATCCTCGGACGGCACTTTGCACAAAAAGAAAGCTGAAAAAACAACCGAAGTAAAGATAAACGCTGACCATAAGATAGAATCCACCAGGCCGAGAAAACATGCCGAGGTAGTCAAAATCCTCCTCCCCGCCCAAGGGGACGTGCAGCAGAATTTTGAGGGGCTATTGTGGGGCCCTATTACATTAACCGCGCTGGCCCATCACATGCGGCCCAAGGCCCGCGCCGAGGATAGTGCTGAGGCCGAGGACAATGGAAAAGAACCCAGAACGTCCGAAGGGCCGCGCCGAGGATGACCTGTCCTCGGCTCACCGACTTCATTAAAGGGAAAATATCACGACTTCATTAAAGGGAAAATATCCCACCAACATTTTGGCCGTCTTAATGAAGACATGACCGGCGGACCCAGTCGCCTCGATTACCCCAACTAATAGAAAGTCTGTAAAGGCGGCTGAGAACTAACGTAAAGCCTGTAAACTGCAGATGATGTGACAAACTCCTGTACACGACGATCAGATAATTGACAAGTGGATGGTCAAGATCAACGAAAATAAGACTATATAACTAGCAAGATTCTAAACATAGAGAGGGGACTGCCTAAAAAAGAAGAAGGGAGATCCTCAGACAGAGCCGAGGATCAATGGTCCTTACAAACACTTGGCCAAAATTCGTTGTCCGCCCGTTTTATGCTTAGTCCTTCCTACCCATTCTCTACAAATTTTATTGTTTAGGGTCCATTACATTTTGAGCCCTTACACTCACCATTTTATAGTTTTAAAAACAAAAAATTGTATTTAAATTCTCTTACCAAATAGGCCTAGAAATTTTATTATTTCTTAACAAGGTCTTTGTATTTTCTTGAAATTATTCAGTAAGCCAGAGAGACTTCACGGCACAGGAAGGTGATGCATGTAATTTATTGAATTTTTTTTTTTAAGAACATAATTTATTGAATACTTATTATTGAGTAATGTTTATTTTATATTTTTATTACATGCTCTTTTTTTTTTATAAGATAAGATTTATTACACACTCTATTACAGTTACTTACCACAGCAGTACGTGTGCGATACTTTTATTACTTCTTCCGTCTCAGTTTATTTATCTTTTATTATATTTTAAGATGTCTTAAAACATTATTATATTTTCAAAAATAAAATTCATTAATTTACTAATTTTTTTATTATATCCCTACTTTATTTTCAAAACTATTTAAAAAAAAAATTAATAAATATTTAAAAAATAACTCTTTTTAAAAAAAAATCTGATAAATTTATTTAAGGCATTTTTATTAGATAAACAAGAAAACAAATAATATTTTCTTCAAAAATTTAACTTTTAAAACAAAACAAACAAATTGAAATGAAACAGATATATCTAGTAGTATTTTTTATTTACAGTCGGCACCTCGGACTCGGACACGGACCATTGGAAAGAGAGATGATCTGGCAATCTTTTTATTTTTTATTTTTTTTTTTTTGATACGATGATCTGGCAATCCTACGCCAACAGAAGCCCTTCTTTTTTTTTTGGTTAAATCCAACAGAAACTCTAATATTGTCCGGTGTTCTGAGTTTTATATAAACAGACAATTACATAAATAAAACACCATTATGTCATGTTATGTTTTTTTAATAGGTATGTTACGTTGTTTGGTTTAACAAAAAATCGCAATGAATAATAGGAGCGGCAGAAGAGGGCAGCACCATCGCCACCGCCGGCCTCTTCAAATTGATGAAGAGGTCTGGACCGTCAAGCCTCTCGCCGATCACCACCACCTCTCACCGCCTTGTAGTCCTCCTTCTGATGATTCAAGTGCAACTGCAACTGCAACTGCACCTGCACCCACCATCGCCAGTGTTCCTACAATAGGAATGCGTCAGAATTCCAGGTGGGTGTCTAAGAATCGGCGTGCCCATCGACCCAAACCCATGTCTGTGAACAAAACTGAGGTGGGTTCACTGAATTCTTTGGATTCTCAGCTGGGGTCTTTGAGTATTGCTGAGAAAGTCAATGAGAAAGAGGAGAAGAAAGAAGAAGAAAAAGAAGAAGATAGAACTGAAGTGTCTGAGTCAAGTGATCAGGGTGTGGATGGTGTTTTAAGTAGATGGGAAGAGCTGCAGTTGGGCGTACAGGAGCCCGAATTGTCGGAGCAGCAGCTGAGGATCAATGATCAGCTGCAGGAGGATGAGGTAAATTATTATTTAATTTCAATGATATGATTAATATTTGATAACATATATGCACGATAAAGTGGCTGCCTGGCTAAAGTAAAATAAGCTTAGTGAGATGGTGTTTCACGGTATTATAAAAATACATAGCTAAGTTCTTGGTCAGTGATATTGTCTGGAAAATTATAGGTATTAATGAACTATGTGTTGGAAGTACAATGAATAGTGTTACATAATGCAACCATTTTGGTTTTTAAACTACCTTTTACGAAGGTAAAATGATCGAGGATTTATATTTGATGAGTGTGATGTGCTTTTCACTAATTGCTTTTTCTTGTAAGTGTGTTAAAGTACCCTTGGAAAAGTACGATAAAGTACACTTGTACTTTGAAAAAAGTGAGCTATTAACTTTTTCTTTAAAAGCGTGTTAAAGAACACTTGTACTTTGAAAAAAGTGAGCTTTTAAAAGAGTTAAAAGCTAAAGCCAAATGTATTGACATCAAGATTGAATTCTGAAGCTATTTTTCAAGTTCAAAAATTTTAGGAGAGCAGGGAACAAAATAATAATAATAATAATAATGATAATCTAATACAAGCGGGGGTGTAATGAAATAAGTTTCATCACATTGGCTGTGAAATGAGCGAACAATGCTTTTTTGCTAGACATATAAAGTAAGGAAGAATTTCACATGATAGATATTGAGGTAGAGTCTAATCATCAAGGAAAATAATATTCTTGTAACTAAGTTCATGTATAAAGACTAAGCCAGGCTTGAGAACAATCGGTGGAAAGTGGGTTGAAATAAGTAGAGCTGCATCAACTTGGAAGAGGCTCATTTATGTATTTCTTAGCTTAAGTTTTCTGGATGCTTGTAGAAATAGATTATCTTAAGTAGTTAGTGTTAATTGCACTCAGGTGCAGCCATATTCCTGCTAAAGAGAACTTGCTCTAGACTTTGAGATGTTGAACCTGTGATAGTTTGACACTGCAACAATTCCTTGCTTAAAAGTAAGTCATATGGAAATTAAAGATCTTGCTAGTCTTTTCAATAGTGTATTAAGCTAAGGAAAACTTCCTATTGATCTCCAGCCGTAAATATGATAATTAGGATGGAGAATGAGGTGGATAGAATCCCAAGTTATCCTAGACTTCAAATAGGCCTTTGATGGTTTCTATTTGCTTTTGCCTTTGCCAAATATGTTGGCTTCAAGAAGTGATAAACTTCCAACCCTACAATACCTTAATTCAACATATTTCAGATTTTGGATCTCATGACATGTATGCTTCATGTTGCTGCCTCATTCTGCCTTTTAATTACTTTCATGGTTGTGTTTGTGCATGAATGTGTGACAAGGACGGAGAATAAGGATCTTGGCTAGTGATTTCCACTAGTAAAGAGACTGTAAAGTACTTGAAAAAATTGTTCTGTTAATTTCGTTGGATGCTTCTTTCAAGTAAGGCTCAGTCGCATATAATCATAAAATGTTTTAAAAATAGAAATTTATCAATTGTGAAAAAAATAAAGTATAGATTACAGTCTTGATAATTGATGGATGAATGTGCCCAGGGTTTATTGGGCCTAGCTTGAAGTGCATATTTGCTTCAGACTAAGCTGATGATGAGGCAAGTTTTTCAGTAAACAGAACTCTTTTGGCCTGTTGGGCATTGGCTATAATTTGGAGAGAGAGAATTCCTATTTAAAGTGAGCATACTCTAAATAAACTTTTTTCTGCCCTTGATGAATTGCTCATATATATACTAGGTCAACTGGTACATGTTCAGCTGATTTTCCTTATTAATGAGAATTAGGGGTAAATTCAAATATTACAAGAACATGTATTCACTACATTGGAAAAAAGTGTGAGTTAAAATTATTTAGGACCTGATGTACCAGTGCAGAAAATCTGATTTTCTTGGTCTCTCTAGGGAAATCTTCTTATCTTTGCATTCATTTCTTAATGAGAAATAGGAGGAAGTTCTTTTCAGGTAAGAGCTTGTGGCTGAAATGGATTATGCTTTAGAAAATATAAGAGTCTTATATGAGATGCTTAAGTAGTGAAATCCGTGGGTGGGTTCAAGTCATAGCCAGTGGTAATGACATCCTTTGTAATGCTCTATGTCTATAGTTTGAACCCCACCTCCCCCCCTATCTACCTATCAAAAAAAGCACAAAAAGAGGTGCATCCCTAGTATTTGTGAAGTATACAATGGTGAACCCATAAATAGAAAAAGGAAATTAGTTTCATTTTAGAAAAATTAATCTTTACTCTTTAGTAAGTAGAAGCTTAGGGAGAGCTGGTTGAGGTACTGCGTGAAACTCCTGAGGCCATTAAAGAAGGTAAATCCTAAATGGGTGAAATTATATAAACACAATGCAGCAGACAAAAAGGATAAAGATTCTGTTTAAGTATGATAGCTTAACTAAGCCCTCAAGCTACCAAATGATTGCCCCCTGTACTAGGTAGAATATTTATTAAAAAAAAATTGTTTATTACTTATAGAAACCTAGTTTAGGGATTCCATTCACACAAATATTATGGAATATTTTATTAGTTTTTCCATTTATTATCAATTATTTGAAATTTATTTATAACTTCCTAATTAAATATGGTTGGAATTGGTATGCCACTTGACATATAAACCTTTTACTCAGAATTTTGTTGAATTTGATAAATTTGTTGTTTGAGAGTTGGTTGAAATTTTCAAAATGCCAATTTTTAAGATTTTTTTTGCAAGTAGAATGAATATGAAGGTCTGAAAAAAAAAATTCTTAAATTTAAACCATTCCTATGGGGTAGTAGAATCGTGGCTTTACAAGCTAGGAACTTTAAGAGTCCTGATTTTCCTTCCCTTTATCATCCTCGGGTTTTTCTTTTGCAGTTACTTGCTATGGAATCCATTTATGGGGACAATGTTTTCATCCTTGACAGACACAAAGGCTTAAGATGTTTTCAGGTTTTGCAAAAGCCCAATAACTTAACATCTAACTTCAATATCTGTAAATAAATGAATAGTTGACACCTGTTTATTATTTTGCAGATTCATATACACATTGAAGCACCTAGTGAAATTGCTATGACTGCAAAGCTAAATTTATCTGGTGATCTTAAGACTGAAAATGACAGTTCAGATGATTTCTCATACTCTTTCAAAGTCCAATATCTTCCACCCATTATATTGACTTGTTTGTTACCTAAATCATACCCAAGCCAACTACTGCCTTATTTTACAATATCTGTTAAGTGGTTGGATTCCAGTAGGATTTCTAATCTCTGCTCCAAGCTGGACTCTATATGGATGGAACAGCCAGGACAGGAAGTCATATACCAGTGGGTGGAATGGCTACACTGTTTTTCTCTTTCTCATCTTGGGTTTGATAAAGAAATTTTTCTTGGTCCTTATGGCATAAAGCAAGCAGGGGATAGGCGTGCATTTTCTGGAATTGTTTCTCTTGATGTTGATGTTCCTTTAATGAAAAGTTACAATGATGAGAGACAACATGAGAACTTTCAGAAGAACTTGCACGAATGCTGCATCTGTTTTATGGATTATGCTGGTAACTCTCTACCTTTGCTTGACATGCATTTTATCGAATCTAAGTTTTCAAAATACATTTCTGCCTTGGGAATTTGGTGAATTGTCCTCCATGTAGTTCATTTTAAGCTTCTTAGGAAACACTTGAGCTCCTAACTTTGAAAATTATCAATGATGTTTGACCAATTGGCATCTCCTCACCCCATAAATCAGAGTTGGACATAACAAGTTTAATCCCGTATGAGTGCATGAGTTGTATTTATCTATTAAGAGAAGAAACTAGTATGATAGATCTTTTCAGCTCCTTAATATCTGTTGCCTAGGTGTGTGCATTTAAGCATTACAAGAATTTGTGCTAGAGGTGTGTAAGTACCCAAGCACCAATGAATTGATAAAGAGAAAACACGTACACCCAAAAAAAAAAACAAAAGGCAGACTCTCATCAGCTTAAAAGCATAAATAAATGCGTCAAAACTTAAAAAGTAAAATAAAATATAAGGATGACATTTAAGAGTTTAGAAGATATACCCCTTCTAGAGAATGTCATAAAAGTTATAAATACTCTTTGCCAGTGTTGGTTTCAACGTAAATTATTTTCACCAATTTCAGGTGTTTGATGTGGCTGAAAATGTTGGTTAACATGAAAATAATCTTGCCTCAGTAATTTTGCCTCATGAGGCTAAAATGGTTTAAGCCCTCAAGAGACATAAATTTTTTTATGTCTCTCACACAGACCATACCCCTCTCCCCTAAACCACCTCACCTTGAGTCACCCATCTACCCAACCACCACTGCAACCAGCAGTGAACCTTTGTGACTGATGACAAACTCACTGGTCTCTCTCTCTCTCTCTCTCTCTCTCACAGATTGAGGGAAGGAGCTAATGCCAATCAAGCTCCCTTGCTTCGAGGACAAACCCATGGCTAGATTGGGACTCTCAGCTTCTGCCTGCTGGGACTCTCAAATCAAGCTCCATTGCTCCGCCAGGATATTTTTATTTTATTTTATTTTTTTCGATTTTCAGATGATTTTAGATATATTTTGTGTAACCACATTGTATTTCGGTATTGTGGATTTGTTGGTGTTGAGGATTTGTGGGATTAAACTGTTGGTATGGTAAATTTTGTGTTCAATTTTTTTTTTCTTTTAAAAATTTTCATATGGGCCAAACAATTGACAATACTTTCTGGAGAATTTTCAGGAATGTAATCAAACACAGGAAAAAAAATTATTTTTCTGAACATATTTTACATTGAAACAAACCCAGCCTTCATTTCATAAACTTTTTCATATGCTAGTGGGTGATTTTCCATGGTTGAACCTGAAAAGGAGACCCCACCAATGTTGATATAGTGCCTTGTTTTGATTGGACTGACAAGAACTTGATAGTTTATCACTTTAATTATGTTTACTACCTCCTGAAAGGTTTATTATGTGTAAGCCTAATCCAAACATAGTTGTTCATCACTTATGCAATTTGTATTTATTTTTTCTTCATATTAGGTAATAGACTTGCATCGTCTTCTTTCCAACTGCACAATTTCCAAATTCTCAGGATGGTGCTTATGTTCATTTAAATGCAAATCCATATAAGTGCTTTTTATTATAAGACATTAGTGTACATCCTGGAGTGATCTAGGCATAGCTACATTCCCCTTGTCCACTTTCATTTTGTAGCTGGTTCCAGGATAGAGTTTCTTAATCACATTGACTTCTTCTCTGGACTAATGTCTTTTTTTATCCATATCTGCATGGGTGTTAACACTTGTTATTTCTGTCCTCCATTTGTAAGTTTTTCATTAATTAAAAATCCAAACTTCTTGCTATACTATTTTTCATTTGTAAATTTGTATTCCCAGGTACTGAGTTCATCAGGCTGCCATGCCAACATTTCTTCTGTTGGAAATGCATGAAGACTTTTTCTGAGATTCATATCAAGGAAGGTACCATAAGCAAACTCCACTGTCCTGATGCAAAATGTGGGGGTATGGTCCCACCCCCTTTGTTGAAACGAGTGCTTGGTGACGAGGAGTATGAACATTGGGAGTCCTTAATGTTACAAAAAACGCTCGAGTCAATGTCTGATGTTGCCTATTGCCCAAGATGTGAAACACCCTGCATAGAAGATGAGGACCAGCATGCTCAATGCTCAAAGTGCTTCTTTAGCTTTTGTTCACTTTGTAGGGAGCGACGCCATGTAGGCATAGCATGTCTGTCACCAGAAATGAAGCTTCGTATTTTGCAGGTAAATTTTGCAGTTCATCCTGGCCTTTTTTTATTGCAGCTTTTTTGGCCCCTGTGTTATGGGGCATGCTTATCATTTTCTTCAGAGCAGGATAATTTAGTCTGTCAACTTATTTTTAGTGGAATTATGGTCTTATGCCTTGTATGAGATTGGTGATATACAACGATAATGAATCAGCTGAATCCTAAACATATAGAAGAGGTAATATTTTCCCAATTATATATATATATATATATATCTCATAAATTAAGCTCTGCTTATGGCTAGCTAACCTTGGATGCAGTTTTTCTTGCAGTCCCTTACTTGTTTAACTTTTGAGTTTGGTAAGGAGATCGCGCTTTCACTTGAGCCTTGAGGAGAGGATCTACTAATACCTAGAATATATAATTCAGGCTGCATGATTTAATTCCCCCCACTTCTCCCCTGGTCAAAATAAGTAAAGAATATGCATACATGTACTCCATATAATTTCACTAATTGAACAACATTCTAGAGAGTTTTACTGTAACCACGTTGATTATTATTATTTTTTTAGGGGATACAAGTGCATCTGTGAAGCGTGACTTTCAAGTTACGTGATAGGATAACTTGCAGCAAATTTGAGTCAAATCATCCAAATGCTTATCTCTTGCTTGCACTCTCTCAATGGCATACTCATAGAGAAGGTCCAAACTAGGATTTGATTGTTCATCATTCTTCCTTCTAAATCTCATCCCATGTTCTGAGGGACTTTGCCAGATAATTGTTTTAATGGCCTCTCCCTAACCATACAACAACAATAACTATAACAACAAAACCTTTAGTCAGAAATTTTGGATTCACTATAGATCCTCAATAGCATAATTGAGGTCAGCCTATCCTATCCAACTTCATATTCTCTGTCATCTCCTTGAGTAACATATCCTTTTTTACTACTTCTACCAATGTTATTTTAGGTTTTCCTCTACCTCTTTCATTTCCTTTACTTGAATCAAATCACTATTTCTCGTTGTTGCATCATTCACTCTTCTTTGACATAACCAAACAAATACTAAGTAACTCTATTTGATATTTTCATCAATGGGAGTCATCACTATCTTTAAATGAATTTCTTCATTTCATATATGTGGAGGACCAGGCCCAAAGAAAAACTGATCCTGGGCTAGAACCACAATTAATTTGTGGGTAACTAGGAATATAGCTCACAATGGGAGGTCCCAGAAAGGATTGGTCTAATGGCTGATAGGCAGATACTTCCCTAAGACTATTTAGGACTGTTTATTGGGCCATCCAAGGAGGTTCTCTGATGGCCGAGGTACCCTAAGACAGTTTCTACTAGGTTTTTTCCCTTACCCAAAAACCCTGTTTTATACTCCCTTTCTCTCCTGTTTCTCTCACCCAAAAATGCTCAACCCCTCTCTCTTTAAATTTTACCCTCTTTATATTCTCCAGTTAGTGGGTCAGTAATGATGGGAATCTTCCACCTTTGCATGGGTCCCACTGCTTGCAGAATCGGGGTGATTCCTCTAGTCTGGTCTACTGTTCCAGCATATCAAATCTGTTACCAGGAGGTAGGCCCTCTTGGTACCGTCACTGTGATCATTCCTTTGTAACTTGTGCCATGCATTGAGATCCGTGCTCGGATGGCGGACTCACCCAAGGCATCATATCTCCTCGGCACTATTATCCCTCCTCGGGAGGGGTAATGCAAACTGGTGGGCCCCCAGCATGGTTGCTCACGTGGTAGGCCTGCTTGGGGCCTCTCATAGGTTGCACATTGGGCCATTATTTCCTTGGACATTGGCCTGATACTCAGTTTGGACCGATTATCATCCACCCCCAATATCCTAATACCCTATCTTCCGTGTATTTCCATTTATTTATCTTGACACTATCATTTCAGCTATGCTAATTTTCTGAACATGTTGACTAAATGTTTTTAATTGCTGGAGTGGCCCCAAAACATGATTCTTCTTATGCTAATTATAATTTTCAACCTTTAAGTATACGACCAAATGTCATTCTCCTTGGGTACAACCTACTCATCTGTTTAAAGCTGCAAATTTCTAAATGTAATTTGTACTTCAATAACTGATCCTCTACTATAAAACTTTCTTATACTCATAACAATCATTTACATTGGAAGTTAAGGAAACAAACGTTTATATAGATTGTGTTCTACCTATTAGTTTAAGGCCTGACAAGATAGCTAGATACTAGAGAGTGACAATTTAACATCCTTCCATAGTCCAGTGTGATTAATCCCATTACCCAAAAATCCCATGGATCAATCAATTATTAGAGTTCATTTCATAGTTCTCTTCTCTTTTGTAACTAATTTGCTGTTGTTTTTTCTGTTTCTTTTCTCTTTTTCCTTTTCTTGTAATTGTTGGTTTGCTCTGTGCTTTTCATGCATAGAGCAGCCTTTTTGCATATATATCATTCTTACTTATTAAAAAAAAAAAAAAAGATATTTTGCAAATCCACTCTATTCATAATTATGTCTTTTGTTAGTTTGAGCTTTGATGGTTTTTTTTAATAATTACCTTCATGTTTATTCTCCAGCTTGTCCTTGTTTTTCAGGAAACTTCCTCTTAATATGGAAAACTTGCCAGATTACTAAGAATTCAATGTCTTTACTTTTGCCTGCAGGAGCGCCAAACTTCATCTCAACTAAAGGAGGATCAAAAGCATAAAGAACGTGAAATGATAAATGAAATCCTTAGTGTCAAGACAATACTCAGTGATGCTAAGCAATGCCCGTCTTGTAAGATGGCAATTTCCAAAACTGAAGGTTGCAACAAGATGGTGTGTGAGAACTGTGGGCAGTATTTCTGCTACCAGTGTAACAAGGCGATTGATGGATATGATCATTTCAAGTATGTAATTTACAACTTGTTTAAAATTGATTAATTATGCTTGTGTTGTTTATATATTTGTATTTATTGTCTTTATATGGACTTATAACTTTTACTCATTCAAGGGATGGGAGGTGCGATCTGTTCCCACAAGAAGTTATTCGGGAGTGGATAGAGCGCATAAATCCTCGCCAAGTGTTGGGTCAGATTCAAGCTGAGCATGCTCAACATGGTTTACCATGCCCTAATTGTCGTCAATTCAATGCCAAGGTGAAGAATCGGTGTCTCTGAAAGTTCATATGTGATGGGATAATTCTATCAAAGTTGCTTCTTTATGCAGTCACTGTTCTTTTTGCATTTGTCTGATTTAAACAATTTTCCAGTATTTGAATTTGTCTTGGTACATCTTAATTCTGGTATTGTCAAATACACTAATAAATGTGTTATAAATGAAATATAAACTCAAAAATCTTTGTATTTCTAGAGAAGAAAAGCCTCACTAAAGCAATCAAATTGATGAAGATTACATCAAACCCTGAATAACAGGACTAAAAGATTGTTCATATCAGCTGACATTTAAAAAACCATGGGATTTAAGTTTTGATGCTGCAAAAACTGTGCTTTTTTCTTCATCTTCTTCTCTTTGTTGGCTTAGAGCCTGAGATTCCAAATGACTATTTTATTGAATTGAAATCCTCTTATGATAACATGTTTCTTTTATTTGTGAAAAATCAATTTTTTTTTATTGTTTGCATTAAGGCAGTTATTAACCTTGCTTGAAATGATGTCCCAACCTTTAATATTTAAGAAAGATAATAAAATTTAAAAAAGAATGAAAGGAAAAAGGAAAGAGAAAGCCATATTATTCTAGATGTGTCAGCTGTGTATCCCAATATGAAGAAAAGACTTGAATCTATTCATATTACTGAAAATCAAACAACTGGCCACGTCCCTGTCAAGCTTGAGTTGATCTCACCAGGGCCTAGAGCAATGTCTATGATATGTAAGTTAAACCTAACATAAAGAGGATCTACTCCAGTTAAATTATTGATAAATACTGACTAAAATTTAAATATAAAAAAATTCCCCTCCTAAATAAAACAATTTTAGATAGTAACTTGTTCTATTGACAGCCATTTTGAAGATAATATTATTCTCATTTGAACTTTAGAGTCGCACTAGACTGATATATCCTTCTGTTTTCACCTTTTCTTGGCATGCACCAACAGGTTGACAATAACAATCATATGTTCTGCTGGGCGTGCCAAAATCATTATTGCTATTTATGCAAACAGATAGTGAGGCGTAGCGCTCAGCATTTTGGACCGAAGGGTTGCAAACAGCACACAGTGGGGTAGTTGTGAACACAACCATCTGGCATAGCCTATTTGAAGGAGCAAACCAGACATTTGGTAATAATAGCTGTGCAATAGGACCTAACATATTGAGCCTCGGTGATTTATATACAATCCCAGCGGAAGGTACTTCTACTGTGAGGAAATTAATTGCCACCCATCTCATTCATGATTGAATTAAAGGATGTTGTCCTTGCAATTTTATCATAGTGCTCTAAAGTATATGTTTTCCAGTTTGCTTTGGCTCTTTGGGACTACATTCTTTTCTTTTTGGTTTTGTTGATTGTAAGTAGTAACTTCTCTCTAATTTCAAGCTGGATGCCGGCTCTAGATAGAGTGTTCTTTCATGTACTAAGCTTTCTCTTTCCGTTTTGGAGGTGTGCTTGGGAGTGTTCCAAGAAATAAGAGATGAACAATAAAACTACAACATTGAGTGCCTGTTTGGATTGAGGGTGAGTAGAATAGAGTTGGCAGAAAATTAGTCTAAATTTTGGCAAATTCTACTCTACTCTCGTCCACCCCCCTCTTTCCTCCTCAATCCAAACGGACCATGAGTTAACTCATAAGATTTTGATAGTTTTAATTATCTAATATAAGCATTTCTTGTGTATGCCAAAAGCTTCTAAGATGGTTTGTGGATGGAAATTAATTTTCTTAGGTGTTTCATTTTAGAGGAACAAATAATGTTCCAAAACTAGCATTAGTATTCAGCATTATGATCAACAATGTTTGCCAATGCAATTTTTATGGATTACCATTAGGCATAGAATTTTTTTGACATTGTAATTAGAAAAATGATGTAGTATAAAAATCTGCCCAAAGATTTTGATGTAGATTGCAATTTGGAGGTTTGTTTTCGATATCTTGATGGAATCATGGAGGCTGGCTTACACAAGTTGTGAAACAGCAGTTGGAGGAGCTTGGGGGCATGTGGTCTCAAGTACCCTTTATGTTTGTGGTGGTTAAAAAGTTGAAGAACTGTAAAACACGACTAAATAGATGGAACAAAAATCAGTTTGGCTGGGTCAGGAAAGATTTGGCCAAAAAGAAAAAAACCTCCTTAAGCAAGCAGAAACGGGTTCAATGAGAGGGTAAGGGCATGAACAAGTGAAGATTTTGACAAGTATCTGATTTGCTTAGCAAAGAAAAGAGAATGTGGGGACAAAGATCCCATATAACATAGCTGCTTTGCAAGGGGGTGACAAGAATATTCACATTTTTCCCATGGAAGGGATACACAAAGGTGACGCTGAAATTACCATTAATTAGTGGCCTTAAGAGACAAACAAATGAGGGAGATATTGCTGTTATGTTTATGAGATAGAAAAAAACTTAAGTATAGTACTTTAGGTGATATTCCTTAGGTCTCTCTCTTAAGATTCAACCATGTAGTTACTTAACTGAAAAATACACTTCTATTCCATGAGAAAAAATTCACATAGTAGAATCTTAAGAAAGAAACGTAAGAAATAACATCTAAATACTGTACATGAGTCTTGCCCTATCAGTTATTATCAAAAATCATTTGATTCTCCCAATTCACAACATATGAAGCGGGTACTAGAGTTGTACTGTCAACATCCAAACCTAATACCTGGATTTGCATCGAAGACTCGCATGATAATACCCAGCTTGATATTAACATGAGCCAACTAACCTCATAAAGCAAAAGTTTTCTTTTCTTTTCATTTTTATTTAGGACAAATTACACTTAGTTTGCCCTAAATTATTACTTAGATTACACTTAACCCTCTAAACTATTGAAACCCATGAATGACCCCTCCTACTGTTTGTTTTGGTATTAAGTATAATGAAATTTAGTATTAAAATGCCAATTTTTACCCTCCAAAAGATATAGTTGATGGTAAATTAGTCTTCAAATTCTAAATTTCATTAGATTTAACACCAAAACAAATGATAGGAGATTAAGTGTAACATAATTTTAAAACTAGGGGGTTAATTGTATTCAAGGGGTTAAGTGTAATTAAGGTAATAGTTTAGAGTGAAAAAAAGTAATTTGCCCTATATTTTATATTTGATATTCATTTGACATTTTACTCCAAAGGATAACAAAAACCATCAATCATTCAGATTAACAAAGGCTGGTTTCTGTCAACCAATAGCAGCCCAATCTTTAGCCATTTATAAATCTTTTGACTCCAGTGTTAAAGCAAAGAACTCAGCAGATTTTGTTAATGCGCAGCTTGTGGGTATTTATATCAACGACCCCATTTCAAAAAACAAAAGAGTTTCTGTGCAGCCACAGATGCCATAAGTCCATAGGAAAAAGAATATTCCAAGGCAAGCCCACATTTGCTGGAAAGAATGTTAGAGAAGGAATTAGAATGCATCCAATCCATGAGGCTTGTAAAGAAGGAGCTCCGTAGCTCAGGTGGGACATTAAGCTTCTGCCAGAATGAATTTGCAAAGGAACACTCACGCTAAATATGAATCAGTGATTCGTTGCTACTGTTACACACAACACTGAATACCAAGAGTAATAAAATCTTTTGAACCCAACACTTCACAAAGCCACAAAGGTACACTATTATGACTGCATAACCAAATGAAATAGCGATTCTAGGAGTAGTTAAAACATTCCAGATCCACTTATGGGGTGAAGGGGTTAGGTTCAGGGGATTTAACCCTTTAGCTATTATGCATGCTGATTTAAGGGAAAAAGAACAATCCTTAGAGAAAGCCCAACAAGTATTATCTTCAGAGTTGGGGTTGAATGGGAAGGGGATGGCTTTTGCATTTTTAGAAATTTCTTCAGGCAAAACAAAAGAAATAACAGATTTAAACAAAGTGGAAACCGATTCGTTAATATCCGCTACAGATTTAAACCAAGTCAAACTACTAAGTTGTGCATGCAAACTTACTACAGGAAAAGAAAAACAGGTCCTATGTTTCATCTACAATTTGCAAGAATCGGTATATCTAAAGAATAATACCTGCAGGAAGATAGATTTGAGCTACTAAATTGAAATAGGTAGGTTACAAATTAAAAAGGATAGGAATCCAACAGAAAACTGGAATTTGAAATTAGAGAAAGCAGTATGAACTACAATACAGTTGTCATCGTTCCTTTCTTACGCATGAAAATATATGCAAATTTTAGCATAAAAGGGGAATGCTGGGAGGCAGTGAGATTCATTGACAAGGTATAATATGCAACCAGTTGCCACAAATTTTTTTAATTGGTAACCAGTAGCCACAAACTTGATAGCAAATGTTAATCATTTATGGTGCATTCATCTTCCTCAGGTTTCACAAAAAACTCAATGTACGCAATCCGACTAGGCTGCTGGTAGCCAGCAGAATCAACGTGTGGGTGAGGAATGGATGGTCTTGCAACTGACACCAGGTGCTGAACTTTCAGCATTCCACCTCGCCCAATAGTCAACTTGCTTCCTCTGTTATCTCTAATAACGCTGCTGGGTATATTTGAAGTTGTTGCCTGGAGGAACTTGTATTTGTACCTGTTGAAATCAAGGTGAGAACCCACACAGTCAATTTTCATGAAAGTGAAATGGTGCATTACGTGAAGGTAATAAAAAATAGTTGAAAAGTACCTATAAGAAACCTGATGATCACAACTAAATGCAATCAAGAGATCAGTATTCACATAATACATGAAGTCTATCTGCAAGAGAAGGCGAGGATTAAACCTGTGAAAATATTAAAATCCAGACAAAGTGGGTACTTTATTTTTAGTTTAAAATAAAACCTCACCTGTAAGTCTCCATGGCCTTCACCTTTAAAGGTGACAGAAGGAGGATCTGGTTGTAGTATGATCTGTACACTTGATCCAGGCCATTCGAGATCATCAATAGCTTCCTTCAATGCTGCAGACTGTGGTTTAAATATCACAGTTTGAATTGTTAGTGGTAGGCACTGGCTCCAAGATAAATAATACATGAGCTGAAAACCGTGCATATTCATCTATTACAGTAAAATTTTCATGTTCAGAAGCTTTTCCTCAATAATTTTAGTAATTTATTTGATAAATGACTCGTTCCTTCACAAAAATCATTACATTGAAGATCTAAAGAACACCAGTTCCCAATGTAATTTGTCATGGTAAAGGAGATTGATTGAAATTTAGCACTTCAGCACTTTCAAAATGTCATATACCCTAGTAACATCAAAAGCCTTTCATCCAACTAATGTGAGCAGACAGCTGAAATTCTGTGTCATCACCAAGCACTTTAAAATGATGACATTTTGCATCAATGTGAATGAATAAATTCTAGCATCAAATAACTAAATGAAATGTTCTTAAAATATTACTGATGCATAAAAAGAATATTAATTAAAACCACTAGAAATAGTCAACTACTAGTGGAGGAAAAAAAATATACTTACGTTTGTAAATTGTAACTTTAAGGACCCACCCAGTAACCAGTGTAGGTGATGTTCAAAAGAGAGTAAAATTACACAAGCATAATATGCATGCATTATCATTCAGAAAAGCAGAGTTTGGCGCAAGAGAGAGAGAGATGCAAAGCAATTGTACATCAGGATGCAGCTACAAAACGACCACTATCATGCAATGGAATAATGGATTATAAAGTGGTGGTCAATTCAGTGGCTAAAGAGTACATATAAGAGTATACCTTAACAGTAAAACTTAGTGGGGTGGTTCCTGCAGGTTCAAAATTATAGTCCCATGAAATTGTTTCTGGGATTCTTGTCCTGATCTCCGCATAAATGCAAGCATCCAGTGAATCAACAGACCTTAAGATATAAAAGACAATATAGCATCGAATCTCAATCTGAATTATGGAATTGGCAAACAAATACAAACTGCAAATCATATTAAAAAGCATCATCATGTGAGCTACAATTGTCCGACCACTGGGGCATCAAAAATTTAAATTTAGAAATTAAACATGACCGCTGGCCTTTCTATTTTCTCGATTCTTAATTACCAATAACTATTTCAGCAAGGACAAAAAAAGGGTAAACTTCAGAAAGTTGTAAAATCACAATATCCAGATATGAAACACTAACCAACAATCTAATAAAGATGCAATAAAAACCAACAAGAAGGCTTCAAAAAAACAAACACTAGGCAAGTATGTCGAAGTACAAAATCTACCATACTCCTCCCAAAGATTTTTCAAATTGCAGATGATAATTTCTCACCGAAGCACACATTGGAAAGGAAAGGAAAATGTAAGTCTAAAGCTCAAGTTATCCACTACTTATATTAAAATTGTTGAAACATGGCTCTGATACCATATTAGAAAAGATAAAAACATGACTACAATACTATGTTAGAAAAGATTAAACATGGCTTTGACACCATGATAAAGTGTACAAAAGAGAGATATTAAGCATGGTTCAGTATTATGGCCTATGTTGACTACAGAAAACCATTGATAGCTACATCTTTCTTATCAAGCAATGTATTTAACAATTAACCCATAGTAAGGTATTTATAGTAAGCTAAACGATAGACTACCCCATACATTGATTAAACTACAACAGTTGCAATAATAAAAGTAAGATTAGGATTAGTTTGCTTGCAGATCAAGTAAGAGTGGATACAATAAACCTAGACAACAGAGTTGAGCCTTAGAAAGAAAGAAAGAACAATGTAGGAGCAGCATCATATAAAGTAAGATAGTAGGCCAAATTTGCCAAATAGCACAATTTTAGTAAAATTTTTGGAGAAACACATCTAAGCAAAGTTATTTAGTTTTATAGCACATTTTTGGAACTCGAGTTTGAGCAGCTAGCTAGCGTGTCACGCCAACCAGCGGACTCATACTGCTTGGAACTCAAGTTCAAAAAATGTGCTATGTAACTCTTTTTTTCCCTAAAATTTTGCTAAAATTGGCAAATTTTGGGCAAGATAGTGATGCATACTTGAGAAGGAGCTGCATATCAGGGCCTGGATATCGAATTTCGATGGTGGAAGAGGAACGCCCAACCCCTGGAACCGAAAATGTGTTCAAGCAATTGACCAAGAGGCCCAAGCTCACACCGAATCGAGGCCGCCCTTGTGCACCACCGTACTCATATTTAATGAAAAGCTTCATCATTTTTATACCAAACATTCATTCATTCATTATTATTCATATAAATTCAAATTCTAACTGAATTTTTAACTGTCACAATAATTTAGTTGAAACATTTGATAGTTGATAGTACCTCGCGCTGAAGATAAACTTTGGCCTGAAGACAACTGCTTTCCTCCACGATCAAAACCACGCCGTGCTCCGATAATTCCACCACCGCGTCCTGCTGCCGTTTCCATCGGACGGCGGTTAGCGCATCAACGATGCCTTGGACGTTGTCCACCTCGCACACTAGATCAGGGCCTTCTGAACTCATCTCTCTCTCTCTCTCTCCTTCCCGCCAATTATTTCTTCCCCAAATATTTTATATATATATATATATATATATGTGATTCTAAAGAATATTTAAATAGGATATATATATATATATATTTTTTTTTTAATTAATACAAATTTATAAATAAATTTAGTGAATATGACAATGTAATATTTTTTGTAATTTTAAAAACTTATTACTAATTTATTAAAAATGAAAATTTTTCATATCTAACACATGAAATACGGTCTTTATTAAAAGAATATATTTGAATAATTATATCTAACGACACAACTTTTTTTCAAAATTGTTGCATGCCCTATTGTGATTAGTGCATTGAAATGGGTGTCCTAAATCCAAGTGAAAATGATGTTACTTCAAACACAATAAATTATAAATCATGTCAATAATCAAGAAAATATTATCTTTAGTATTGCTTATGTTAAAATGATGATTGCCAAAAATATGAGCTTTCTAAAGATTGTAAGCAAATATTAGAAAAGGTTAAAGGATTTCGTTTTATATATTATTAATAAGCTAAAAAATAAATTTTTTTAATAATATATGTAAACACAAAATCGTAAGTTTGGAAAAAAAAAAATCAAATGGATTAAAAAAAATATAAATTTGTATTTATGAAAGAATGATTCTATTAGAACTTCAAGGGTTGGAAAAAATATTATAATAAATTCTTTTTGAATGTTCTTGAGGCAAAATTTCTTCGGAATTTCAAATGTTCTAGATAGTTAATAGAGAGATACAATGAGGGCGTGAATTGAATCCATTTAAAAAGTGCATAATTTTAATTATAAAATTATAATATTTTAGGGTTAATTTGAAACTATACCATATTACAGGGAAATTGTGTAGTTTGTAGTTTGCAAATTATGTAATTTATTTAATTTTTTAATAAAGGACACCCACTTGGTATTCTTGGCTTGGCAGAAGTCGGTTGTGGATTAATAAAAGGGTTTCAAAATTCTGAAATTTGGATTTTTTAAACACAAACAATTTTTGGTCTACTCCGTGTTCTGATCACAAGGTTGGGAAACTCAATATTTTGTAATTGTGGGCAAAGAGGTATAATTATAAAAATTTATAAATAAATAAGAAAAAAAAGAAGAAGGTATAGTCCTATGGAGGCAAAGACAAGGATCCAAGTTCATGCTCCACAGACCACAGCCACACAGAATAAGGAGAATTGAAGACGATTTTCCATCCGAAAATGACTCATAGTCATGGATTGAAGCATATGGAGCTCGTATGTTTTCTACACCAGCTTGTATGTACACGAGCCAATGCATGAGAGAGAGAGAGAGATTGAACAGAAAAGGCATTGGATTAGCCTGATATCAAATTTCTCATGAACTTTCTCTTTCAATTACAATTCAATATTTCATTTCACATTTCGGTGTAAATGTTATCCAAAAGGATGACATAAAATATCATAACCAAAATTTGATGACTCTACCAAAAGAAATAAAATAAAATAAAAGCATGCGGTCCATTTTTAGGAGAAGGCATGCCAATTTTAACTCATGGTTTATCCCTTAAATCACTCATCAGGGAACTCAATACCTGACATAGGCACCTTACCAATTATTTGATTTTCGTTGTCCTTATCACCAACATCCATGGCAGATCCCTTCTTGAAATAATCCAATTTGAAATCGTAGTCATCGTCCATGGCATCTTCTGGGATTGACTTTTCGGCTTTTTTTCTTCTCTTCTTCTCTGCTTTCTTCATCTTTGTATTGAGCATACCTTCAACTGCATATAACTTCTCATTCTGCCTGCTAGTAGCAGTTTTTCCCTTGTTCCTGCCTTCTTCATCTTCTTCACATGCCATGGACACATCATCTTCATCATTAGCCATGTCTTCGGGGCCTTCATCAACTTGGATTGATAGTTTTGTTTCATCATTCTAATTATAAAATGCAAAAAAAGAATTGGCCATTGAGGAATTAGTTTCATAAATTTTAAAAACTGCATATAATGAAATTTTAGTTCGACTTTGATTTAAATTCCATTTCAATTAAGTATTTTTCCCATTCACTTACCCAAAAATCTTTTTAACTTGTTCAAATTATTTTAAAAGAACCGCAGACAAACAATGAGGAGGTGTGCTCCTCTCAGGGATGGAGATTTCAAGCACTAAAAAAGTCACTTCACATCCTAAGACCATAAATAGATGCTTAAAACCAAGAGAGATCACAAACCTCGAGTATATCCTCGTCAAAATTGAGGGGGCAACTTGGAGGAACTTCCACGGGATTGAGATCATCAACAGACTTGAGGCTTCCAATAAACGAAGATTCAGTGTTATAAACCTCATCAATGTTAAACTCTTTCCCAAGCTCAGAAACAATGTTGGCCTCTGAAGGTTCTGCTTGATTCCTAATTGGGGGCATAGTGTAATATGGAATCTTACCTACAACAAAATGAAATTATTAACATCACTTCTTTTTTATTAGTATAACATTAGATAGTTAGGGGTTTTCTAAGAATCAAACTCAGGACCTCTCACACCCAAATTATTATCACCACTTTGAATCTTTATATATTACAATTTGCTTTTCTTGTTCTCTCTCTGTTTTGTTCAGGGCACATGAACCATAAATGACTAACACATACCCTGATTCCAGTCATGCAGAACAATTCTTGCAGCAGCTTCAACATCCACAACACCACCCTTTTTCAGCTTACCCCTAACAGAAGCCACTTTCTGAAGGAAGTCATCAACCGAGTCAAAGCTAGGGACCTTGAACAAAGTTACCAACATACTGGCTGGGCAAAGCTTTAGAATCTCCTTCACTGCACAGATGGAGCAGGGACAGTATGATATCAAAGTCTAGTTATAGAACCTAATATAATAACACACAAAATCCACAAAAATTATTTATTATTTTTAAATAAATGATTCATCTTCTGGTGCAATACATGTAACAGAATTTGATGTCACTGTAATGTCTTTAATTAACATTCATTGTCTTTGATTCTATAAAAGCAATTTCCTTTTATATGAAGACAAAATGGAGAGACAATGTAAACTGATAACGGGACAAAGCATTGTATATCTTTAGCCACATGAAAAGGCATTCAAGCAGAATAGCAAATAAACAGCCAAAAACATAAAATAAATTCACTCACCTGGACCAATTGGATCATCCAACTTCTCAATTCTTTTGCAATTTCGAAGAGTTATAGATGCATCATTTGATCCAGATCTAAGCATCACAACACCGGGGCAGTCTAACAATTTGACATTCTTGTCTAACTGAACCTCTTGCATGGATCTTGTTAAGCCAGGAGTAGAACCAACATTGACAACATGGGATCTCTTTAAACTATTAATGAGACTACTCTTACCAACATTGGGCAGGCCAATAACACCCACTGTAATTGATTTCTTGATCTGCCATAAATACAGGGGACAATAGATTAATATGGCTGGAACTATTTATCCAAACTCAAAAACCCAAATTCAAAAATATGGCATAACTAGAACCATTAAGTAGTAAAAACAAATATGGTAGAAATCCAGTAACATCAAACACAACAGATGCCTCCAAACTATGTCATACATGAGCATTATCATCATTACTATTACTATTATCAGAATACATTACCATCAGCACGATACCATCATCATAGTCATTATCATTGACTATTTGCTTTAGTTGTTTTTGATATTATTATTTAAATTAATACAATTTCCTAGTTTAATACAATTTTGATAAGGCCAACCACTATTCACCAAACCATGGAACATCCAATTAGCAAAACAAGACATCATTCTTCGTTCCATTTTTTCCCAAAAGGATTTTGTGTTCAACACACAAAGTACAACACGCATGTACTAGGTAGTGCATAAATCACCAGGTAAGGAAAGTTAAGTAATTTTTTAGTTGAAGGTTCTCACGTCTATGAACTCACCCGGCAAAATGTTTATTCCTACAAGTATTTCAAATAGCATGTTTATTCCTACAAGTATTTCAAATAGCATGTAGTGCTATTTTCAGTTTAAGATGCCTTTCTAAGATGGAAGTTTCACTTGATGGACAACAAAATTTATGCCGCATAAAATCAGAAAAAGAATCCTCGTACCCAACATCCAATCAAGAAGCTAGGGAACCCATTCAAATTAATTTTCTTAACAATTTAGCAAAAGCACTGACAGTCTAAAAGCAAAATATGTGAAAATAATACAGTTCTTCCCCACTGAAGATTAGTTTGCAAAATAATTATCAGTTCTTCCTCAACATAACTCAATTCAAATTAATTTCCTTATCAATTTAGAAATGGCACTGACAAAATAAAACGGAAATACGTCCAAAATAATTATCCGTTCTTCCCCACTGAAGATAAGTTTGACTCAAATCATCCTAAGGTACTACGTAGGCTTACTTTCTTATGTCCAGCACTTCAATTCTCCTGGATATGAATTGGGCTCTTTGAAGAGTTCACTTCAAGACCAGAATGGCCCATTTATCCTCCAAAGGAGAAGTTAATTTTTAATAAATTTCTAATTCACCATTTATAGTTCATTTCACCCAAATTTGGGGATAAGATTGCTTACCAGTAACCAACCACCTCTCTTAAAGCTCACAGAAGCTGAAGCCAACCATCACTATTAATACTTCCTTTTACCTTTTCCTCACAGTACCATGTCACCATCAATCACCCAGGTATGAAATAAGTGGGGCTGGTGTTATTAATAGAAAGAATCACTCTGCTAAAATCTATAGCAGTCATTCTTATATCAAAGAAAAACAAAATTTCTGCCACAAATGCCTAATAAATAATGTCGGAGATATGAGACCACTAAGATAATAAACAAAACCTAAAAGCCAAGGCTTTGCCAATAGGAGCGCAAAACAACCAAAATTCCTGGAATCAATTGGAACCTCAAAAGAGCTCCTGCTTAGATTATAACTATGATCAGTAGATACATGAACTTGGTATAGAAGTGGTACAAGGTAAAACAACCTTCACGATGGTTCCTAATTGAGAAGCTTTGATATGTGGAATAAAAAGACCACTAATACAGGCCTTGAAAGGCATACTTTGAGACCCACTTTGAGAACAAAACTTCCCTAAAAGAGAATATTAGGTTTTGGTCAACAAGGCATATATTTTCCTGATATTCACCAGAACATAAGAAATAAGAATCACACATACAATGAGCCAAGTGGCTCATATCAACTGATTAATCATCAACTTTTCAAACCAATTTCACCTCATCCAGAAAATTTACTTTACAAACCACTGCACAAAGACTCTTTATAACAATAACTAACTTCCAACCAAGTACAGTGAGAATAGCAAGTCAAGCAAACTCCACATGCTAACATATAAATTAATTTATCAAAAAAAAAAAAAAAATCAAATGAAGCCCATACAAGCGCATGTACAATAAAAACCATAAAGTATATCACCAATGGGACACATGTTTATGCTCATGCACACAATGCACATTACAAACTATATTGGCAAGAGAAACCCCAAGAACAAACAGCATACCCCACTGAAAATCTTATAAAGCTTCAAAGAAGTCATTGTAGATGAAATATGTGGTCACTGCAGAAGACAAGTGATAGACTTACCTCATGGCTTCTTGAGTAATTCTTCAACAATTTAATAAGAGTATCAGCTCCTAGACAATCACTAGTTTGAAGAAGATTGCTTGGTTTTGCTGCCTTTGAGCTTGATTTCCACCCTAAGTTTGATCTTTGCTCTTGGGTACTGCACTTAAATGCAACAGCTGGTAATTCTTCCCTAAGATACTTGAGCCACTTCTCAACAGCTTCACGAGGAACAAGATCTGAGACACAAGTAACAAGGACAAATAAACAAGCTGAAACCATATGGACAAGAAAAATAGATGAAACATTTCTCAATCATTTACATGTGAGATACATAGTGAAATAGTCATGAACTTAAATGGTAGCCAATATATGATTTATTATTGTTTGATAGTGAAAACGTAACATCTAGAGCACACTCAGAGTTATATCTGTGTACTCTTAGAAGGTCCTCTGATATTTTGGTCAAGCCATTCCATTGAACATCTAATCTAAATTCTACTTAATCATAACGTGCTTTATAATTGTTTTCACTTTCTAGCTTCTCCAAAATTTTCTACGGAATAACATAAGAATCATGACACAACTTTAATCACCTTAAAAATGCAGAAGAGAGAGAAAAAGATTACCAATTTTATTCAGAAGCAACACTAGATGCTTGTTAGGACCGGCTTTCATCACCAACTTCTCCATATCAACACATCTAGTACCTAGGGGATCACGAGCATCAAGAACTTCCAAAATCACATCCGATGCTTCAATGACTTTAACCAACTCCTTGTAGAAAGCCCTATCTGAGTTATCTGTATGAAAATAATAGGTATTAAAAGTAGCAAAAAGACAAGGTAGTAGATCCAATGAAAAATAATTCTTCCACCAAGAATACATCTCTTAATAAAACATTCAGAATTAACATACCCCGGTTTTTCCCAGCTCCAGTAGAATTATCTGCTGAAGAAGCTGATTTATCCAATTGGGAGCTATCATCATCCTCTGGTAAACCCAACTTCCTCTTTCGAGCCTGGAAGAGTTCAGAGTAGAGTACCACTATGAATTTAAAGCGATAACTTGTTGCATATACATTATACATTATACATTAGAGAATAGTATCTAACGGGACAGTAAAATTTATCAAAACCTAAAAAAATAAAAATAAAAAAGAATAGTACACAACCCCCCCCCCCCCCACCCCCTCCTTTGGTTTATCCTCAAAACACAGTATCCCTGCCCCTCGGTGAAAATAACCGGTGCACGACAAGTGTCCATATTTAGTTTTTTCTAGGGAGTGTTGCATTCAAAACTTCATGGGGTTCCATGTTTCATGAAGAAAAAAAAGGGGTTTTGTGCATTTTTCACATAGAAAATCCAACTTTCTCTATAAACTAAATGTATAGCACACAATCAATAAGCAATGACAACTCTTGGAAACTTAAAAATCTAAAAAATCACTGCAAAGGGTTAAGTGTTGCAGTTTAGACATAAAACAATACCACAAATAGCACAAATAGCACACAATCAGTAAGCAATCACACATTTAGAGATGCATTTTCACATAAAACAATATGGTCTGCTACAGTTTAGACATCAAACAATACCACACAACACAAGGGGATTAAAGTGTTACATTAAAAAATCCAACTTTCTCCATAGAATAAAAGTACAATACACAATAATGAGCAAGCAAAAATATCAACGAAGTTTAGGAAATAATATATATATTTATATATATACCCTTTCTTTGCGTTCGGCTTTCTTGAGTTCTAATTCGTCGATAGCACGGGCACGGCGGGCCTCGAGAGCCTTGAGCTCCTGTTCCTTGAAAGGCCAGTCGTTGGGGATTCCGGGGTCTTTCTCGGGCTTGTTCTTGCGGTTGAGGCCGAGCTTCTTCGCCTCCTTCGCCTTCTTCTTGTGGTGCTCCTTCACCTTCCTTATGATCTTGTGCTTCTTCTTTAGAGGGACCCTCTTGCTCTTGCTTTCTGAAAAGATGAATCAATGGTTTCAGAGAGAGAGAAAAAGATAAATTTTCCCAAGTTAGGGGATTGTTTTTGTTTGTTAGAGCTTACTTTTGCTCCTCTTCACCATCTTGAAGTTGGAACCCTGCTGGGGCTGCCTGCTGCTGCTAACCGGTTGAAAGGTAGGAACTCCTCTCCTCTACCCTTTTACACACGTTCAACACAAATGAAAATAGTAGTAGGGTTATATATTTAAAGGATTACCTTATTTAATTTTATTTTTCATTTTTTAATTTGATACTTCGGGATTTAAATTCTATTTCAAGCCTAAATTTGTCACACAAAAAAATATTTCAAGCCTAAAGGTATTATAAACTTGTTATTTTATTTTTATTTTTATTTTTTGCTTCATTGTAATTTTTTATTCAATTGGGATCCAACACATACACATGGTCACAACAATAACGACATAAACAATTTTTTTTTTTAGTAGAGTTTGTGATTCTTTTTTAATAGTTTCAACATATATCGTTCGTTTCTCTTAAGTTACGTTTGGGAACAGATTATAAAGCCAACTTATTTTATTATTTAATTTATTTTTTTAATAGTTTCAACCTATAATTATTGTTTCTCTTAAGTTGCGTTTGGTAATAGATTATAAAGCCAACTTATTTTACTATTTAGCTTATTTTTTCTACTATTTGTGGGTCTCACCGCACTTTTTGTTTTTTGTATTATTCATGAGTCTTACTATACTATTTCAGGTAGCTTTTACCTTTATAAATTGTTCCCAAATGAATCTTATTCAACCATTAGATATTTTACCAATTGAGCTAACTGGAGCCCACGTGAAGTTTGAGATTTAATTTGTGTTAGAACCTTATTCTTTCTTGGAAAAATAAATTTTCAGCATTCTAACAATTTTAAGAATTCTTTTTATTTTATATTAAAATTTTCAACTTTTTAGTCTTTACTCATAAATTTTCAACAAAGATAGGGGTTATATTGATAAACAAAATAATAAATGAATATACTAGTGAACATACTTTAAAGTTTCTTCTAAAAGAAAAACTTTGAAGTCCACTAATAAAAACTTACCGCATATTCATTGTTTAATTAAAAATCCTAATTCGGGCTTGTTACGCTTTTCAATGACAAAAATACCCAAGGGTGTGAGGAAAATAATATAAACAATAGCATCCAGTTAAATGAACCTAATGTAACAATATAGTTTCATCAACGAAAAATTTTAGAATGTGGCAGTAATTGGAGAGTAATAGAAATATTTGGTTTTTCTAATATGAAAGTCGCTCGCTTTGCCTTTTAAAAATTAGCCTTCATATGTTTATTATTGGAAGATTATGGGAAGCATTAAAGCATCTAATGTTGCTAATAAATAATGGTTAGGTGTTCCATGCACTTAAGACATTGTTTTTGCCTACCAATAATTATAATTCTTAAAATCCAAGTATGAATTACTATCTCTTAAAAACTATTGAACATTTGCAAGCAACATTAAAATTCACACCCCCTACAAATAAAACAGATCACAATCAATACTCTATAGACCTCTAGTAGTTAAGGAGAAAGTTAAGAATCAAAATGTTCACTAATAAAACAAAATTGAACTACTACTTTGACTATGAAACTAAATTGAACTTTAGGCAAGAGTCTTGTAGAACTTTAGGCAAAGAGATTTGTAATTCAACTAGTTATCACTTTTTGGTATTTCCAACTAGGTTCAAATCTCATTACGAGGCATGTCACTGGTCTTACAATGTGGATGGAAAAGATTTATTCACACCTAATTCAAGTTGATTTGGATCTTTCTTAATGAATTAATAACATTTTTCTAAAAGAAAATAAAAATTGAATTGTCCAAAAATAAAAACAAAGCCTAAATTATAAATTAAGGCTAATTGTTAGTGTATGCTATATACTCTCTCTCTCTCTCTCTCTCTCTCTCTCTCTCTCTCTCTATATATATATATATATAATAGGTGAAGCTGAGAGAAACTCAAATTAAAATTCAAAATTAGAGTTCCAATTTTGCGCCATGTGTCATAAATTATTTATTCTTAAAAAGTTTTATTTCTTAATTTTAGAATCAAATGTGGGACCACATTATAATTATTCATCCAAGTGAGTTATTAAGTACAAAAACCAAAGAGTTTAGAATTTTAAAAAAAAATGCTTTACAATAATTAAAAAAAAGGACAATTTACATTTTATACTTAATAATATCCTTACATTTTTTTTTAAAGAGTTAACAAAATATAAAAATGATTATTAATAGTATTTAAATTGTATATATAGGAATTATATTAGGCATCTTATTGTATATATTTAAGTATATTCATGGATATACATGGAGTTACAAGCTAGTTGCACATAATATACACACAAGTTTTCTATTTTCATATTTTTTTTTTTTAATAACTAAAATAGTGACTTGTATGTAATAAACACTTCCCATAATTAATTCTCAAGTTTGCTAGAGAATTGCTTAATTTAAATTTTAAAATGAGTAATGCTACAATCACAAACTATTTTACAATATTTTTATAAAATGTTGATGTGGCCAACCTCTTATTGGTTTTCATTTAGGTCCACCATTAATATCACTTTTTCATTTACCAATAATCACTCACCGCATTAGCAGTTTATAAAATTTTTAAAGCAAGAACAAGAAGGGTTCCTTCCAGTTTTCACGTCTACTTTGATTTTCAATGGTTTATATTATACTAGTGAAGTTGGTAGAAACAAGAAAGAAGCTGAACAATTGGCAGCACGTGTTGTTATTATCTCTCTTTTGGGTATCTTTTTTCTTTATGATTATTATGAAGTTGTCTTTAAACTATTTACGCCTTGTGTGTTCTAAACTTTGTGTGGCTACTAATTGAGGATATAATGCAGGTAATTCTGGGTCGGGAACGGTTCTTTATGAGATAATAAAGTCTAAAGACAAACTCTATTCTGCATTGCATAAACTGAAGGATACAAGCCATGAGAATATCAATGCTGTACCCCAGGCTGTTGGAGTTAGCATAGGACAAAGTTCCAGGCAAGTTAGCCATGAACTCATTGTATCAACACCTAAACCATCTCAAGCGGTGAATTTGCCAATTGAATTTGTGTCTGCTGTGTTACCAGAGCCTTCAAATGTAGGTCCAAGTTCCTCGAAGAAACCTAACAAGAAATTGCGGTCTGACACTCCGTATGTTTTAGTCTCTCTCTTTTCATGTTTGGCATGATTCTTGTCTTATTTACTGTAGGTTTTATTTGCTTGGAAATATTACTATTTTGGCTACTTCTATCTAGTGGAATACTTTATCTTGAATTTCTCTTGAATCACCTCTGTCTCTTTAACCCATTTATTAGCCTGAATGTCCTTCTTTGATGGTAGAGTTGATAACCAAATGTAAGCCTTCAATTTTAGCCCTTTTCCTATGGAAATAAAATTTTAGAAATAATTCTCTTTTTTAAATGTAATTCATATTTTTGAACTAACGCTACATTTATATACATGATTTGCTTACCTCTGATCCTATATGCTGACAATAATTTTTTGGGAGCTATTAATGGAGCTACTGATTTCAAAATATCTTTTCATCTAATCCTGCAATGTATTTAAAAAAAATATATATATATATATTTGGTAGACACAAACTATATTTTTGAAAAAGTTGGGTGTGAATGCGGCGATTAAAAAATTATTAAAAATATTTTTATTTATATTTTCTATATATTTTTACTATTAAAATATTCTTAAAAAACACATTACTATGCCTTGATTCACAAAACAAAGAAAGAAGAAGGCAAGAAACATAAAACAAAAAGGAAAACACAAAAGAAGCAACAAATATTCATAATAAAATTAAGGAATGACAGATTTAGGATGTTTGGGCCTCATTCAAAGTTGATTTCGGCTGTTCCGGTGTGATTCAAGGCCTATTTCGGTCTGTCTCGATCACCTGCCGATACGGCTTGATTCTGGCCTAATCTGGCTGGTTCAATGCGAATCAAAGCCGAGTCAGCACAAATTGAGCCGAGTCGGTGCAAATCCAAAAGAAAAAAAAAAGTTCAGACGCGGCACCGATGTGCGGGCAGCCGCGTTGGACGCTGCGTCCCGCATTGGGCCGCGTCAGACTCCGGTGGGGCACCCTCTCAGCCGCGTCCGTGCTTTATAGCAATTGACCAAGATCTTTTTCTTTTTTTTCTTTTAAAAAAAATTTATAAAACCTTTTTGTAATTGTTTTCTAGGATAAGATATTTAAGTCTATCCTCAATGAGTTTGCTGTCAAGATGAACCTGGAGAAGCCTACTTACAATATTGTTAAGCAAGAACAAGAAGGGTTCCTTCTAGTTTTCACGTCTACTTTGATTTTCAATGGTTTATATTATACTAGTGAAGTTGGTAGAAACAAGAAAGAAGCTGAACAATTGGCAACACGTGCTGTTATTAGCTTTCTTTTGGGTATCTTTTTTCTTTATGATTATTATGAAGTTGTCTTTAAACTATTTACGCCTTGTGTGTTCTAAACTTTGTGTGGCTACTAATTGAGGATATAATGCAGGTAATTCTGGGTCGGGAACGGTTCTTTATGAGATAATCAAGTCTAAAGACAAACTCTAAGCTACATTGCATAAACTGAAGGATACAAGCCATGAGAATATCAATGCTGTACCCCAGGCTGTTGGAGTTAGCATAGGACAAAGTTCTGGGCAAGTTAGCCATGAACTCATTGTATCAAAACCTAAACCATCTCAAGCGGTGAATTTGCCAATTGAATTTGTGTCTGCTGTGTTACCAGAGCCTTCAGATGTAGGTCCAAGTTCCTTGAAGAAGCGCCGCAAGAATAAGAAGAAACCTAACAAGAAATTGCGGTCTGACACTCCGTATGTTTTAGTCTCTCTCTTTTCATGTTTGGCATGATTCTTGTCTTATTTGTTGTAAGTTTCATTTGCTTGGAAATATTACTATTTTGGCTACTTCTATCTAGTGGAATACTTTATCTTGAATTTCTCTTGAATCACCTCTATCTCTTTAACCCATTTATTAGCCTGAATGTCCTTCTTTGATGGTAGAGTTGATAACCAGATGTAAGCCTTCAATTTTAGCCCTTTTCCTATGGAAATAAATTAGAAATAATTCTCTTCTTTAAATGTAATTCATATTTTTGAACTAACGCTGCATTTATATACCTGATTTGCTTACCTCTGATCCTATATGCTGACAATAATTTTTTGGGAGCTATTACTAGAGCTACTGATTTCAAAATATCTTTTCATCTAATCCTGCAATGTATTTAAAAAAAAAAAAATTTTGGTAGACACAAACTATAATAATCATATCAACAAACTTGTTAGCAGGATGCAATGGCAGCTTTTAGAAGCTAGGTAAAAGGTTGGGGATAAATGTTATGAAATAAGAAACAGGGGGCATCATTATCATATTTAATTGAAAAAAATATTAATAATATTTAATCTGTATTATTTCCAGTGTTATTAAAAGTGTGCTTGGGCATGCTTAAATCTCAAAGCTCAAAGCTCTTCCAATGAGGCAGGCCTCAAGCACACTTTTTTTGGTGCTTTTTGAAGAAGATGAAAGCATGCCTAGACATAATTTTTTTTTTAATTAAAAATATTAATGAATCACTAAAAATAACCACTCATTTTTGAAGGAAATGACACCAACCATTGATTGATCATAGAATCACCATTCTTAAGATTCTATACTACACAATTTTTTTGTTTACATATCAAAAATTTTACTATTCTTTTGCCTTTTGCTTTTATGCTTTTCGATATTTTGATTGAACCATATTCTTCATTTTGATCATAGCTATTACCATTATGTATTTTTATAAAACAAAAGAGAATGATAGAAAATGTTATGCGTATATAAAGCAGAAGAGAATGATAGAAAATTATATGTGTATATAAAGCAGAAGAGAATGATAGAAAATGATATGTATAACTATATACGTGATAGATACGTGGGTATTGATATGGGTATGGGTACTATACTGGTATAGTGATACAACATTTGTTTAAATACTTAGGGTACAATACATCGAGGATATGTGTATTAATTACTAATTAAATATATTTTATTTATATATCTTTATACATTATTAAGTTTTTATATATATATATATATTAACATATACCAATTTAAAAGCAATAATGGGTTGTAAAGTGAATCCATGACCATCAAATAGTGTTTAGAATACAAACTAAGATCCAAATAGTAAATAAAAGATAACTAGATAAGTGTTAGCATTGAAACCAATATATAAAACACATAAAAATTCTTACAAGTTATGAGCAAAAAAAAAAAAATATTCTTACAAGTTTGGGCTATCTCTTACTAGTGGGGTTTGGTTTACAACAATATTCAAGTCATATCACGGGTGTATCCTATATGTATTGGCACCTAAAAAAAATGTTTGGGTATGTATTTAGATGTATCTGTTATGATACTGTTACTATACATATCAATTATGGGTACATGAGCAACAATGGAGTATCTGTGCGTACTAATATGTCTATATTATTATTATGTTGTCCATTGATAGTTATTTTCAAATTTACTATATAAAAATTGTAAGAAACTGAAATAATATATGTAAAATTTGAAGTTACAACCTTTGTGCAGTGGCACTATCCTTTGAACTAATAGACAATATATTACTAAATTTTAATTTATTGACCCTTTTTATTATATGTTATGTATCTTTCTATGAAAGGTTATCATTGATTAATTTTGATTTTATAACTTACCAATCATATGGACACACACACACTCATGCACACTATGACATAGCTATGTATTTATGTATATAAATAATTTTGATCTAGAAAATCAAGCAAAAATTGGAAGATGTCCATCTCCAATTAATAGATTTCTTTGTTAGGTTTAAAAATATGTGTAATCTCACCAATATATGTGAAATCAGTGAGGCCCTATCAGTGTTGATGGGGCAGCACACAATCACTCTCTCTCTCTCTCTCTATATATATATATACATATATATATAGCATAGGGCATTTGGTAAATTTTGTTATAGTTTCTGCACTACGAACCAGATTCTGAGGTTGAAGTTGCTTTATGGTTTAATACTTTAATTGGATCTATGTAACTTTATCGTAGCCAGTTAGGATCTATGTAAGTTTTTTATTGCTAGTTACTCCTTTGGGAAATGGGGATGGATATCGTACCAAGGATCAATAAGATGAGAGCATTCACTATCCGGGGCACGCTGCGCTTCTTCCTCGTCAGAATGGTCCGATTCGGAGCACACGGCCTCTTCGCCCACATCGTGTGCGGCGGGAGGATTAGAGGCAATCTCTTTTCCCTTATGGCGAGAAGAGCTTTGGCCTTTCACCGGCGTCATGGTGCAGGGGTTGATTGGAGTAAACAGATAGGAGTGTTCGAGAAATAGAAAACGGTGAAGAAAGGGAAACAGAGAAAGTGTTTGTGTTGGAAAGGGAGAAGATGTTTGTGAGACGAAGGGATTTTCTCTTAAATACCAACATCATTAATACTGGCACGAAAGGATGCGATGGTCAGCCATCAGAAGAGGGATGAAATTAGTGAAACGGCGGCTACGTTTCAAAATAACTGCTAAATTAGGAAATTCGAAGAGACAACACTGTTCACGGAAAGAAAGAAAGAATATATGTATATATATATATATATATACATATGTATAAGTTAGGGTCCATTATTCGAAAAAGCCCGTGAAGGAAAAGAAGAAGGAAAGACCAAAAGGGCAAGGAAGTCTTTTATTCACATATGAACCGCAGGAACGCTTCATATGTTTAAGGGGCTAAATGTTGAGGCTCATTTTGAGTAGCCCAATAGAAAGAAGAAGCCCAACAACATAGGCAGAAAAGAGTTAGTAAGGGGAAAGAAAAACCATTAAGTCCAAGTAGCAGGAATAATGGATCACAGGCCTAGGAGATAAACAAATGGGCCTCGAGGAATCAAATGGGCCTAAAGGAGCCGAAAAGAGAGAAGTAGCAAATCCATGGATGGTATGTAATGTAGAAAAATGAGAATGGGCTATAGCAAGTCCGAAGTAATGTAAGCAAAGAAAGTAAGGCGTTGATGGTAAACCCATGAGCCCCAATGATAAAGGATGAGGTAATTGGGCCGAGAAAGCCTAAATGAGTTAGTAAATGCCCATGGAAATGCAGAGCTAGGAAAAAGGGCCAAGGAAGCCCAAGGGAAGCAAATGGGCCAAGAATGTCCAAGAAGAAATAAATGGGACAAAAGAGCCCACGAGTAATGTAATGCCAAGCCCAAAGTCATTGAGAGAAGAATAATCAACAGGCCCAAGGAGGCCCAGTAGGCTGAGGTCAAATAACATCACAGCAAGAATGGCAGAATGAAACGGTAGGAATATGCAACAGAAATAATTAAAAGGAAGGCCGAAAAGAGGAAAAGCCCACCTTCAAATAAAGCCCAGCTCCTAACAGGAGCAAGCCATAAAAGGATGGGAAATCAGAAAATAGCTCACACCATAAGATGTCAAGGACAGGTGGCAGACTGTGTAGACGAGCCTCTAAACCACGACAAACGCATTAGCGGCAGGCAAATTTTGGACATACATAGAGATGAAACACGTGTAAGACCCAAACATTACCAGCCTGTACCTAGCCAATACAGGACATGGTGAGGTCATAGGTTAGAGGTAAAAGGGCATGGTTTGGCAGTGAGGAGAGGGGAAAACCTATTTTGGGGCTCATGCTCAGGCTTTTTTGGGAAAAATGTTCTGCTGGGATGACATGCCGTCCAAAAGAAGTAAGGATGAGTTGGAGCCACTAGGTGTATGCCATGAGAGATAGAGAGAGGGAGAGTACCCTCATCGTGGCAGGTAGGAGGGTCACGGTAGACAAACAAACAAAATTGTCTTCTTTGTCTAGTAATGGGAAGTGGCACGGCCTGTATAGGTAAGTGGTAATGGCTGAACGACTGACGAACCAGTAGTAGTCGGCAAGGACACCCATACCAGACAAAGGTAGTTAAAGGCTAAAATAGTAAAAACCAGTCACGGTAGACACTATAAAAAGGGCCATTGCCGTGCACAGTAGGGGGATCACAATCACGGTAATAGTAATCTTTAGGAGAAAATCATAAGACAGGAGTAAGCACTAAGAAAGGAAAAGGAAAAAACAAAAGGAAAAAGAGAGAACTTAGAATGGCAGGCATGCACCTATAGGTTGATCTTCTCTTTCCCTAAAAAATATTGCTCTCTATTAAAGAAACATGATCCTCATTGAACATAAACCATTTAGGCCTATTCTCTCAAAGCAATTAATTTATTTTCCTAGGGAGATTATTCGCATTGGGGAAGTGGTTTCCCTTCTCGGTTTCTAGTTCCGTAGCCTTACTTGGCGTGGCAGACTGATATTTCCTTCCTTGATTCAGAAAGCCCATTATTATTATTTCCCCATTTATTTCTGTTACTTTTGTGTACGGGGGTGCTTCTTGTTGCTTCATTTTATTTATTATGTCCAGTATTTCTTGTGTTATCTTTATTATATCTGCCTGTCATAACTTCCCTGTAGTAGCTCTGTCTGCCATGGGCATGTAATCAAAACCTGATAAAAATGGGCATAGTTTGTGCACAAGTCAGACCAAAGTGAGTTATAGTTGGACCGGACTCAACTCTTTTACTCAGAATACTTGGGACCCAGTATCGCAGGAGGCAGCCCAACCCAACATTGCAAAAAGGCCCATTACAACAAGTAAATTAGATATTTGGATGTTCTTTAGATGATCATGGGGAAGGTCATAAATTAGATATTTACATAAGAAAACAGCTCTGTCTTACATTTCTCTCAAATTACTTACTTAAAATTTAATAATTTAAAATTTAAACTCCTCGTTGAAATTATTTTTTTACCAAACCACTTAAAATTTGTTACAAAAGTTTCACAAAAATGTCTACGAAGTTTAGTCGACCCGACCCGTTCCATCAACCCACTTACGAGCTCGACTAACCGACCCATTTGGTTCTTCTTCTACGTTCGCGGTTCTTCTCAGCTCTCTCTCTCTCTCTCTTCAGAACCTCCCAAATCCAATGGACGAACCCGATAGACCTGCCGGCGAGTTCACCGATGAAGAAGAAGGAGAAGACGCAAGAAGAAGCAGCGTGTTTGCAGAGCTAAAACCCTACTGCGTGGAGCTTCTGGAGTTGCTTCAAAACCCTACCAAGCATTCTTCAGCAATCCCCGCTTTGCTTCAACTCTTTCGCTCTTCTCACCCCTCTGCTCTCCAGCCCTTCTTCGAGTATGCACCATTTCTCACTTTCACATTCGCATATATGTTGCTTTTTGTATATACTAATAATCCATTCTGGTTCTCTGTCACCTTGAATTTTGATGAATAAATATAAATTCTTGGTCTTTACTTTCATTCTTGGGTTGTTCTCCAAAAAAAGAAGAAGTTTTAATTGGGTCAAGAACAATTTTTTTTTGAGTGTCGAGTGTGAACTGCTTGGTGATAATTTACTTTGGCATCACTTGGGTGGAAGAGAATTTACTTTAGTTTGTTGTGAAGAGTTGTTGATCACTGAATGGGCAAGGTGATATTTATTTTGGTTTCTATGCTAGTTGTGCGTAAGGTACTGATTGTTGGGGGTTTGGATGGATAAATATTTGGATGTGTAACAGTATCAATTCTCTGTTGTATGGCTGAATTTGTTGCAATTATGGCAAAAGCCTGCGTGAAATTGTGGTAATGTTCCAAAGCGTGGCCTATGGTGGATTAGGGAATGAACTGTGATTTGTATTTTAGTTCTAAGGGATTTGGTCTGGGTATTTAACAGTTACAATGAGAATTGGCTCTCAAGAAAGGCCCCAACTACGAGTTTTGGTGGGTGGTTGGACGTTTGGGATGTGCTTTAGACCCCGACATCTTTGGTTCAATCCCTACTGGGAGTTCCCTGGATTATCTGATACACAATTCTGGTGGGTGGAGTCTTGTATTTGTGGTTTACTCCCCAGGGATGGGTCCCAAAGTCCCTGCTTTGGTGAGGTTCTATGTAAAAAAAAAAGAAGAAGAGGCCAAAGCTATGATATAGATAATGGGTGTTTTTAAGATGAAAGCCTATGAATGCAAACCTTCGGAAAGAGAGGACTCATTATGAACGATTTCTTCTTTTCTTATAAAAAAAATAAAAATGAACGATTTCTTCATCTTCTAACTGTGAAGTCACTGACACCTCCAAACAGTCGGTCCTTGCAAATGGAAGCAGCAGTAGTACCTGTTAAGAAAATCCTTGTGTGTTGAATACTGTGTTGGGCATTGCACTATTGTAACATTCTTCACTTGTGTTGGATATGTCCTGAGCCATTCCAATTTGCTCTTGATTGTTACACACAGCCAATGGGTTGAACCTTATGACCTCATGCTCCACGTTTCCAAATTTTTTGAAATGAACTGTTTTGATAGTACATGTGCAAATGAAATGAGGTCACGCGGGACATGTTGGAGTAGAACTTTTTCTTTTCTCTTTAATGTACAAAGAGAGCAAAATAGAAGAGAGATTTCTTTTTTGATAGGTAATCAAAGATTTATTTCATAAAAAGGATATCGTGTTCACGATAGTGAACACTCAGAACTTAAAATGAATACAAGTACCTCAGGAAGAGATATGAATAGAAAGAAGAAATTCAGAAATGAAAATACATTGTGTAAAACCCCAAATTTTACCCCACTTAAATAAGGTCCAAACTAGTATAGGCTTTAAAAGATCTATTGATCTCACAATATCTTCAAAAGTACGATTATTACACTCCCGCCAAATTAACCACATCAAACATGCTGAAACCATATTCCAAATATTAGAGGAATGCTTCCCCGGCCAATTCCACCATCTTAAAAGAAGGGAGGCTATTGTCTTTGGCATCGCCCATTGGATTCCAAATATCAAAAAAACTTCACTCCACAAGGCATAAGCAAACTTACAATGGAGTAGAAGATGATCCATAGTTTCCTCATCACACCGGCACATGCAACACCAATTAACCAGTGGTAACTGCCTAAGAACCAGATTATCAATGGTGAGAATACTACCCCTAGCCGCTGTCCATAAAAAGAAAGACACCCTTTTAGGTACCTTTGTTCTCCAAATGCACTTCTAGGGAAAAGGGATGGAAGAAGAGAGATAAATAGTATCAGGGAGTAGAAGGGGGTAGGGTGAGGTGGGTGGTAGTAGTAGTAGCAGGAGGGTAGGAGGCATTCGAAGAAGATGTATATGGGTGCCTTGTTTATATTGATTTGTTCTCTTCTTGTCTTCTCTTGATATATTGAAACCACCATACTGGTTTGTTTGAACCGTTTACATATGTTTCTTGTGTTGTGTTTCTATCTCAAACCATGTTAGTGTATTTAATCACCCCTCCACCCCAACCCTCAAATAATAGGGTCCTAGTTATCTGTTCATGTAGCGGTAGTGTCAGACCTTGCTTTATACTGGGTATAAAAATAGATAACTGAGGGAAAAAGCTGTGTTGGTTATGGTACTGATCATGGATGTTTTGTTGTATTTAGCATGAACAAAAACATATTAAACCTCTAATAGTCAGGCATGCATTGAATCATAAAATGTTAACTAGGACCACAATTTTATGAATCTTAATTCTTACATCATGAAATAGGGGGAAGATCTGATATCTAAACTTCATTCATGAAAAGTGATTTTCCCCCTTAAAAAACTGCACTTTTTTGAGGTCTTTATTTTCTTCTTAATAGGAAGATTGAAAATAACATTATTAGTAGTAAAAAAGGACAAGTTAATTATGAAAGTAACAGAATATGACTTTGGATATAATATAATGGTGGAAAAGAATACATGTGACCAACTCTGACAAATCTATTTAGGATCCATAGCCGACCCTAAAAAATTTAGGACTAAGGCTTGGTTGTTGTATATTTTCTTCTTAATGATTTCTCTGCCACAATGCTTAACGCTATATATGTGACAATAATTACTGTAAGGCCAAATTTGGTTGCTGACTTTAGACAATAGAATTTGTAGAGCATGGATAAAAAAGGGGTAGGCACTCACGAAACAATGGCGCAGCCAGTGTCCAAACCTCTTATGTAATTTTGGTAAGAATCAAAGGTTCCCTGGGGAATCATGGTTGTGATCTTTCTCGGGCCTCAGTGAGGATATTGGCCGTGTTTTTGGGTGTTTCCTTCTTTTCGGCTAAGTCCGAAGAATTCAACCCCTCTCTCTGGCTTTTTTTCCCTCCCTCCTTAAGATAAGGGATTATTTTTTGTTATATAGCCTTCTTTTTACTGATCTTAACCGTCCATTTGTCAGTTATCCGGACGTTGTGCATTAGGGCCTGTCCTATCGCCTACTTTTTCAGGTTTTATGTCAGTTCCCAGACATTTTGGCATACTCTAAAAGTTGAAGTGATTGAAGTCTCCAGGTTTATTAGTCATATCATCATTTAAAGAGGCCAGGGTGTTGGTGAGACACTTTTCAGTGGGGGAAGGATATTTTCCCTTTATCCACGTAACCTGGCCGAGGACATGGGTGTCTTCGGACAGGCCCTTTTGAAGCTCAGGGCCCATCCTCTGTTTTCGGCCCGTGCTTTCCTTGGTGCGGGCCTTGGGCCGGCTGTGGATTGGGCCTTGCACGTTGACACTTAGGGCCCCACAATTACATTATTTATAAATGTCAAAACCCTTTTTTTTTAATATCAAAATTGTGGTTTCTGAGGTTTAAGGTGGTAAAATTGGTATTTGGTTCAACTAATACTTCAGTAGTGGAATTAAAAAAGAAAAAAAAATCATTATTTGGATATGGTCTTTGAATTTCCTTAATTTGGGTCTATTATATATATATATATATTTATATTCTTGATATTTCTTCATCTCTCTTTCAGCTATTGTTTGTTCCCATTGCTGCTTCTATTGGATGCGGCAGTTGATTGCAGATCACAACAGAAGGATGATACTAAAGAAAATTTTCTGCCTGATGTCCAAAAAATGCCTCATAAAGTGAGCGATAATGTGGCTGAAGGTGTACTTCAATGTTTGGAAGAACTTCTGAAGAAGTGTCATCTCAGATCTGTGGATCAGGTGGTCTGATTTCCATGCCATTCCATGTAATATAGAAGAGTGATATCTTTGGTATATACTGTCGTGTCAAGGAAACTAGTTTTAAATAGGGTAATAGATGTTATTCATTACAATTGGAAAGAAATTTACTTCCTTTGAAATAAGGGCAGTGTAGATACAAAAATCGAAGACAAAATTGGGGTTTCCACTCTATGAAATATTGACTTCTTCGGTATATAATAGCTTCTCTATGGATTCTTAAACTAATGTCTCGCTATTATGCCTTTTCTTATTAGACAGTTATGAACTCTTAAATATTAAGTATTTGCTTCTTACTAAGAACTTTATTGCTCAATTGGTTGGCACCTCTTGGTGGTTCTAATAGACAGGGTTCAAATCCCAGTAGCCTTAACTATCGAATTTAAAAAAAGAGAAAAGAAAATTATTTTCTTCTCTTTTTGTAAATATTTTTGAGTGCTCTGTGAACACATGATGTGAAGGTTTGATGTAAGGGGGGTGGGTGGGGGGGGGGGGTTTGTGGGGCATTTGGAGGAGTCCGCCTCCCCTACCTTTGTATGTTTTGTAGCATGGAAAGAAAAAATAATGGAGAGTGTAAAGATATTTTGTTTCCATTATACCATGATGTCAATGGTTTAGTGAGGACAAAACAAATTTCATAGACTTGTCTTAAAAATTCTTCTATCTCTGCTCTAATTTGCCAACATTGAAGGTCTGGTTTTGATAGGTTGGAAGGATTTTCCATCCTCCTCCCTTCTCTCCATTTTCATCTTTTCAACTAGATAAAACCTTTATCTTCCTCTCACCTTCCCCTCCCTCTCCATTCTTTATCCTCCCAATCAAACATGTTTTTAATGGCTAATCATTTAGATGTCTATTTGGTGGTAAATAATAGTGACGATAACCTCAAAAGCCATAAAATGTTGCTTGCAACTATATTGTTCATTACTTTTTGAGCTATGGGTTTAGGAGAAACTGAGAAAAGGATGTGATGCCATTTTATTAGCAAATGTTGTTATGTAGTTTTGCATAAATGTTAATTATGTTTTGCTTTTTCATGAAGTTCGATGATGTGCTTTTGCAGATGGTTGTGGTGCTAAAAAAATTGACTTATGGTGCTTTGCTTTCTCCTTTTGAGGCTTCAGAAGAGTTCCGCGAAGGAGTAATTAAGTGTTTTAGGGCTCTGCTTTCTAGTGTACTCCCATGCCCTGATATGTGTTGCGCATGTAAACAAATTCGAGGTTTTCCTACACTATTAGAAAGCAGGTCTATGGAAACTTCACTCTGTGGATCTTTGAAGTATCATTCAGAATCACAAGAATGCTTGCTTCTATTTCTACAGTCTCAAACTGCTTCCGCTGCTGTTGGACATTGGCTGTCGCTTCTTCTCAAAGTACATAAAATTTTTTGTTCCTAACAGTTGATTTATTTTGGAGTACTTTGTCTTGTCTTAGGTTTTCTAATCCCAAGATCATTTCATACAAAGGCTGCAGATACAGAGGCTACACAAGGACATCGGGGTAGCGCAAAGCTCCGCATTGAAGCCTTTACAGCCTTACGTGTGCTTGTTGCTAAGGTTGTTCTTGTCACTTTTATTTTCTAATCCTTTTAGGTTTTAAATTATTGTTTATTCATGTGCTTAGTTCTTCCTTAATCAAATTGTACATAGCCTTGATTAGTTGTTCATGTTAAGAGAAAGAGAGTATTTTTTCAAGATATATAATTCTTTGGTCGATGCATGTGAACCTTCAGTGCATGCATGTGGTTTGAATTATAGATGGAGGCACAAAGTTCTCAAATTCTTTTAAAGACAACTTTAATGAGGTTTAATTATTTTTATATGTTTTCCTTTGCTAAATTAATTCTATTAATTGAAATTATATGCTCTGGAATAACCAAATTGCATGCTGCTTTGGGTTGTCATCTTGTTTACTTTGTTCATGTAAAGCGTGGTCTTTTTTCTCCAAGGTTGACTTTGACTTTTTTGGCTTTGGCATCTTCTCATTAAAGTTGCTATGTCAATCAGTCTTTGATATACATGACTACTTTTAGTAGGATTACTGATGAGGGATTCTCAATGATCTTCTGAGGAACCAAATTTATTAAAGAAGATCATTTTTGGTACTTCAAGACTAAATTTGGTCAAGTCAATCAAAGCACACATCTTAGGACTGTATTGATTTATTATTCTAAATACCATAGTTATTTTCATAATTTACTTTTCTTTCTGTTTCTGCTTGCTGGCCGTATTGCCTTTTTAAAGGAACAGGTTCTAGTGGAAAAGGCTTGGTTATTGATTGCCTTGAGCTGAGAGATTCATGTGTATGATTTTCTTGTGAAAATGTGCTTGTTCATGTATGAAAATTTGGTGTAGTGTTATCCAATGGCATTCTTTTTGCAGGTGGGTACTGCAGATGCATTGGCATTCTTCTTACCAGGTGTTGTTAGTCAATTTTCCAAAGTTTTTCATGCCTCAAAAACAATGATAAGTGGGGCTGCTGGAAGTGTTGAAGCTATTAACCAAGCTATTAGAGGGTTAGCTGAGTATCTGATGATCGTACTTCATGATGATGCTAATTTAGATGGCCTTGATACATCAATAGATTTTGTTGATGAATTTAATTCAAGTAAGTATAAATCTGCGCAATCTTTTCTGGAGGAGCTTCGCAGTTTGCCAGATAAAGCTCAAGGGAAGGGGAAAATAGTAGCAGAAGATTCCAGCAAAGCAATAAATATAGTTACTGCCAAATCTGAATTCAAAGAAGAGAGAACCACTGGTTCTGGCAAGGGGATTGGATCTTTGCAAGTGAATCGTACAAAAGATTGGATTGACAATACTTCAGCACACATTGATAAACTTTTAGGTGCAACTTTTCCACATGTATGTTATTGTCTTTGATTTGATGGTGGTTACTCCCCAAGGTTATGTTACGTCATCACATTATTCAGAGCTTTTATGCTAACTACTGTTAATTTCTTTATTTGTTGATGAAATGTTTGAAATCTTTGTCAGATTTGTGTTCATCCATCGAAAAAGGTGAGACAAGGACTCCTAGCTGCCATACGAGGGCTATTATCAGAGTGCAGCTGCACGCTGAAGAAGAGCAGGCTGATGCTTCTGGTGAGCTGAGAATTAGAATCAGTATTTTCCCTGGTTTGGGTTTCATTATGTATTAGTTCATGCTCATGCATCCTCTTTACATAAATTTGAATAACTTAGGAGTGCCTTTTATTGAATTTGGTTGTGAAATATATTTATAGGGATAAATTCAAAAACATTCCCTGATCAAAATCATACGGGCCCCTTAATCTTCTAATTTGATATTAGAAGCCCTTGAACTTTGAGAAATACCCAAATTGCTCCTTCTGAATACCCAAATTGCTCCTTCTGACTTCCATTTTGTTTTTATTAAAAAAATCATTTTAAAATAAAAATATTTTTAAACGAAAATTTAATTAATTTTTTTAAAATGTCATTTATTTATTTATTTCTGTTTTCTTTTGCTTCTCCTCACCAAGAGCAACCAAACTGTCTGCCTTCAATAATCATGGCAGACCCACTCGGCCACAACCACTGTCGACAAACCCAGGCTACAAATGCCACCACCACTGCTACTTGAGAAATCCACCACTTAACAGCAAGCTCATTTATTAAAAAAAAAAATGTTCTACAAATTGCTGCTCAAAAGAAATGGGTATACATGTTTTGGAGGATGGGATACATGTGTATAGCATATCTATGAAGCTAACCCAAAAACCAGTAGTGACTCTCATAACCTGATAATAAGTTAAAATCGGGTTTGATGTTGAAAACTGTTTTTGACTTCAAATTTCATGTCATTTTCCACACAAAAAAGAAGAAGAAAAGAAACAAAACTTGCCAAATCCTCAAATTTATACCAAATTCAAATGACATTCCAGTTAGAAAAGAAGAGTGACATTTGACTGCCCGCATACACCCCAAGCAAACTACAAACCACAATTGGCCACCACTGAACCCCAATTAGCAATCCAAATTCTAAACCCACAAAACTTCTACTCAAATCCGAACCTAAATACCTCTCTCCCTCATGGATCCACAACCACTCAAGCAGAAAATCCATAAAAGGAAACTTCCAAATTTTGCCAAACAACACAACAATTGGAATCCAAAGAATAAGAAGAAAATTAGTTCAACAAAGAAAGGGGAAAATTAATTCAATGAAGAAAGGAGAAAATTAAGTCATCGAAGAAGATATGGGAATGAAGGAGGAGTTTTGTGGTGCTTCAATCTCGGCTGCTACCTTCACCATTGCCTGTGTGCCACCTGTGCTTGGATTGGCATTATTGGCTACTCAAGAAGAGTCAAGGCTCACACCAGGAGTTAGGTTTGAGCTCATTGTTGGACTTGTGGTAGCTTTTGGGTGTGTATTGGATGCAGTGGCGGGGAGAGAGAGAGAGAGAAGAAAAAATTAGTGGTGGAGTCGAATCCGATTTTGGCATGAGTGTTGATGTGGGGATCAACCTTTGAAGTTGATGATTTCTATGTTGTTTGAAATTGCCATGGATAAGGATGCTTCTGTGAATCATTATTGGAGAGACAGGAGGAGGGGGTAAGGAGGAGTTGGGGTATGGAATTCATGAGAAACTTTAATGATTGAGAGATTGATGGGGTGGCTTCTTTTTTCCATCTATTAGAATCTCATATTCCCATTAGGGAGGGGAATGATAGGATGAGATGGAAGTTCAAGACTAATGGGGATTTCATTATGCAATCTTTTTATGAGACATTACGGGGCTCATTTTCTATGCCTTTCCCTCGGAAAGCCATATGGAGGGTCAGGGCTTCTCAAAGAGTTTCATTTTTGTATGGATAGAAGCTTGGGGGAAAATTCTCACTTGTGAGAACTTGATCAAAAGGGGTTATTCAGTAGTGAGTTGTATGTGTTGTTGTGGGGAGACTGTGGATCACCTTTTGTTATATTTAGCGTAGCTCTTGGTTGGAGTTCTTATTTACTAATGCACCAACAAGAAAGAATGAGTTTAACAAGTTGAGGGAAAAAAAAGGGTAGAGGAAGACAAAAAATAGCATTAGTAGTAGTAAAAAATATCATGTCCATTAAGGAAATAACAGAGAGTATTATTTTAGATAGAATAAAATGAAGGAAAAGAATACTTGTGGCCGACCCTAACTACTATGTTAAGGAATCATAATCTATCCAAAGAAATTTTGGACTAAACCTTTGTTGTTATTGTATTTCATTGATTATCTTTCTTTTCACTCCTACTTATTTAGGAGAGCTTTTTGTGCATCATGCATACATGAAATTTCTCCATTATTCTTGTAAAATTTCTTTATTACTTATCAAAAGAAAGGACAATGTATCTAATATGGATTAACATAGGAAGAAGATTATCCTTTAGAATTCCCAATGATTTCAGGTTCTTCTTTCTTTCTTTTGTTAAACATGCTGGTTGAATATGCGTCTGACAATAGGCTTGTTGGTTACTTTTATATATTCTCTTGCTATACCATTTTTGTAACAGGTACTTCGTGCATATTTTTGATAATCATGTACTGTTCTTGTATATTTGTGTGGTCCCCATCTGAAGTTAAGGAGTTCAGTTGCTTCTAGTTGTTTGTTCTTCTAGTGTATTAATCATTCTGATTTTGCTGATAAGGAAGCTATTGCATTGTTAGCCTCTAGTGCCAAATTAGTTATTAATATATTTATTTGCTGCTACTCATGCAGGAGTGCCTGTGTGTTTTGGCCGTTGATGATTCTGATGAGGTGTTTTCGGCTTCACAAGAGTTCCTTGATGATTTGTTTTTGTTAAGTGGGAAAAATAATTTAGAGCATGACGTTGGTGAGATCTTTAGAAGGTTTGTTCTATATCTGGTACTAGTCTGAGCATTGGGCTGTGATTGGTCTTTTGAAAGGCACCTTACTAGAGCTATATTTTGTTTCCAAAACTAGGCTGATTGAAAAGCTCCCAAAAGTGGTGCTTGGGAGAGAAGAGTCTCTTGCACTATCACATGCTCAGCAGTTACTTGTAGTAATATATTACTCTGGTCCTCAGCTTGTGGTGGATCACCTCCTTCATTCTGCTGTATGTTGTTACTTCCATTGCGATATCCACAAGTAAAAGTCTTTTATTCTTCTGTTCTCAAGTGAGCTTTATGTTGATATTATTATAATAATTATGAATTATAGATTTATGTAAATGACGGTATTGTAAAATATGACATCAAACCTACAATAACACTTCTGTATTGATAATTCCAATAATTGAGGATGCAACACTTACGTTCACCCATGTCAAACAATTATTTTTATGTTTGTATAACTGATAAAAGTGCAAAGTTATTTGGATGCTTTTGTCAAGAAACTTATACATAATTATTATTTTCATAATTGCTCTATTTTCTACGGTTCTTATGTACATATACAAATAAATACATATGCTTGATATTATAAAATCATAGAAACAAATGATAGCTGTGTCCTTGTGACTTCATTATTGAGTTTTGCTATGTTCTACTTCCCATACTAAAATGCATTTTCCAAGTTCAACATGGCCAATCTTAAATTGCATGTGTAATGCATATTTGGAGCAATATGAATGATTTCAACTGCATGTGTAATACATATTTGGAGGAGCAATATGAATAGATTACAATAATCAGATTTAAGGAAGCTCTAGTGAAAATGTACCTAAGCTTTTCAATATTGTTTATTTGTCATTATAGAAAAACTTGAGCATGGGGAATCATTTTTATATAATTGTCTGAGAACTGATTATGATTGTTCTCATAATATGTCTAGCACAAGGTCATTTGTATAGGATTCTAGCACAGGGGTCATTTTCCATTACTTATTTTTTTAACAAACAATTTAGATTCATTGAAAAATTAAAGAGAGTGATAACCTAAGTTCATAGGCTGGTGTACTGAAGTATCCCCCTAGAATTACCAAAAAAGTATAAAGAATCCAAAAAAAATACAACAAAGAGGTTAGTTATTGCCATCAATAGACATCCAATGAAACGGCAATCTCATGAACAAAAAATGGAGCCGATCAATAGGGAGCTCAACTCCTTCACAACTCTATTTTTCTGATGCCATATAGTCCACACCAGACATAAAAATGGACACTTTGTACTTTGCAATTTCGTCCATTCAAGATTTATTTTATGGGGTTGATGTGTGAAGTCCAATTGAAACTACATTTATATGGTTTTAAAGGTCAAGTTATTGACAGTTTTTAATTTGGGTTTTATTTTTTCGATGAATAATAATATTTCATTAAAAAAACCCTCAGTATACAAGAAATATGCTAAGAGAACCAAAACAGTCAAGAAAAAGAAATACCAATGAAAGTAAGCAAAGGAGATGAAAGGGTGGACAATATAGCCATCCACTCGTACAAAACACGCAGAAAAACTCGTTTCAGCTCCGTAGAAGGCCTCTCTAAACCCTCAGCACTTGACGATTTTGTTCCCTCCAAACTGTCCACATCAAGTTTAATTTTCTAATCAAGAGTAGATCTGTAATTTTTGCAACTCCTTTGAATTTTAGGCTCCGTTTAGGAGTTCATAAGGAAATGGAATGGAAATGAATGGAATGATCATAAGGGAATGAAAATGAATGGAATGGAATGGAATGTATTTAAGTAAGGGAAAGGAATGGAAATGAATGGAATGATCATAAGGGAATGAAAATGAATGGAATGTATTTAAGGGAAAGGAATAGAAAAGAATGGAATAGAATGGAATTAAGTAACCTTGATTGGATGTTTTAAAATAAATGAATGAAAATGAATGGAATGTAAGTAATTTTGTTTGGAAGCAACATGGAAGAAATGGAATAAAATCATTTTATGACAATATTACTATTAGACCCTTATTTTAAAATAAAGGGGGTATTTTGAAAGTTTTAATAAAAAAATCATTAAATTTAATTCAATTCTCTCCCATTTCTCCCAATTTCGGGGGAAATGAAAATTTGAGATTTTAAGAGAATAGAGAGGAATGAGTGTTCCCTCTTACTCATTCCATTCCCTTCCACTTAAACTCCCAAACAAGGGAATGAGCTTTCCATTCCTTTCATTAAAACTCCCAAACAAGGGAAGGAAAGAATATTCTAAAATTATTCTTTTCATTCCTTTCCATTTCATTCCACTCCCTCCTCCCAAACGAGGCCTTAGGGTATTTTGTGAGTAGGTTGCGTCTAGAATTTTGGAGGAGCTTTTAAATGTCTTGGTTTTACTTTCTTTTGAGTCCCAGTTAGTATTTTATAAGCTTATTATTCAAATTAGATTTCCTAAGTAGAAATACATGGAAAGATAGAATTTTAAATAAGGAAATCCCCTTAAATATAGGGGTAGCCCCTATTGATGAAAAGATGATGGAGAGTTGCTTGAGATGGTTTGGTCATGTTTAGAGGAAAGAGATTAATGCACTAGTAGGAAAGAGTGAGTTGATTCAATTAGGGAAGTAACAAATAGTTTGACTTAAGATACAATAGAGTGTAGGAAAGAATACATGTGGCCAATCCTAACTAATCTGTGGAGATTCATAGTCGGCCCAAAAACTTGGGACTAAGGCTTTGTTGTTTTTGTTGTTGTATACAAATTAGAATTCCTAACGTGACTGGTATAAGAAAGAGTCCTTATTTATTTTTGCTCAATATATACTCAAAAGAATACAGAGGTTTGTTTAATAGGAAATATGAGTGTTTTGGTTTGTGGAGGGCTTGTTTCTGTAGAGTGTTTCTTTATCTTTTTCCTCGTTTTTCTTCCTCTTGCAACTCCAATTTCCTTCCCCTATCAAACCCTAAAAATCCCACATATTGTCCTTACCAAATAGCTGCCAAAATTCAAACTTTTCAAACTCTAATTCACTCTAGAAATCCTAACTGTTTCTTTGAAGATCTTAAACCCAAAATGCACAAATTCTTCTAACCCTAAGCCTACCACAAGCACAAGTAGATGTGTTATTCCTAAATCTGTCCTAAGTCTGTATACCATACTTTGCTTCTAAGCAGTTTGGGCTTCCTTCTCCAACACTATGGTAAAGTGACAGGGGTCATTTAAGAAATACTTTAATGACATGAGGTAATGCATGGATTGTATTAAGTTAGGGCCATTAAGATATTTAGCATGTCTGGTGCGTGTTTAGGGGAAAAACAGGATTTATGATACTAATTAAATTCCTTATGCACTTTAAGGCCTTTCTTCTTGGAGTATGAATGTGTGTATTTTTTATTCCTAAAATCAATTGTGCTGCTCACCAGTTCTATTTATATACTTGTTTCAATTACTTCTCTTTGATGGTAAGCTTCATGACTTCAAAAATTGAGATACTCCCCTGGTTCTGAATTGAGTGTCTTACTTTGGAAAGCAGCTAAACTTTTGAAGAGTAAAGAATGCATTAACACCCTATATTTTACTATTGCTTTGAAATAAGCTGTCTACTTTGATGTTCAAACCCATGAAAGGACATAATTAATTTTTGAAGAATGATGTTTAGGGGTACTAAAAATTTTACTAGATAAGCATTACAAGTTAATGTGTTGACTTTTAAACACAAAACAAAATAGAAATTAAAGAATTTATTTATTATGTTGTTGATGTGGCACCATTAACGTTTATTGCCATGTCAGTTTGTAAGCGTTTTTGTAGTTTGCCAGTACCGTTAACATTTTCCTTTTTTTGAAAAAAACATTAAGGAGTAATATGGGAAAGTACCAACTTTAATGCTTTAAATTTTTGTATGATATCTTTTTTTGGACAAACTAAGCAAAGACACAAACTCATTATTGAGATCTGGTAACACTCAATGTTTGTAAGGTTGAATTCAAAATTACTATTCACGGTCCTGTTCCTTATTTATTTATAATGTTCTATGTGGTTTCACCAATGAGCTCTAGCTCAAATGACACCTTTTCCCTTTGTAAGAATGTGGTGGAGGTGAAGTTGTGGATTTAAGATCCACCAGTGTCACCAATTGAAGTTCTTTTCTTGTCTTGTGAACAGTGTACTATCTAGTGAAATTAGGATTTTAATATTGTAATCGCCCTCCGCTCGAGAAGCTATCTTGTGCATCTGTATATGAATCATCTCTCTCACATGTGAGCCTCACAACTCTATGGGACCCACAGGTTCTGAGAGAGATGATGCATGGGATTATTCTTACCCTCCACCACTCTTGCCCTGTTCATCGTTATTTATGTCATTTTATAGTTGTAATCTCATTTCTCAAATGCATAGAGATTCGTTTTATATATATATATATATATTTTTTTTTTTGTGTGGATGCAAGGCGTTAATAATTTTTGTGTGGATTTCTAGGTTTCAGCAGCTCAATTCTTGGATGTCTTAGCTGTCTGTCTGAGCCAGAATTCTTTATTTGCTGGTTCTCTTGACAAGCTTATTTCTACAAGGCGATCCTCAGTTGGATACCTTCCATCTATTGCTGAGTTGAAAGCTGGAACTAACTTCACCAGTAATTACCTGACTGTCATGAGTGCAACTCCATTTGAAAATTCAATGGGCACAGATATTCAGGAAAAAGTTGTAGAATATCCCCCGGAAAATGTACAGAAAAGTTTTGAGATTCCACGAATGCCCCCATGGTTTGTTTATGTTGGCAGTCCAAAACTATACCAGGCTCTTGCAGGAATTCTTAGACTTGTAGGTCTATCTTTATTAGCAGGTCTATTCCATTTCTTTGGCATTCAAGTTCTTTGTTTAGATGTGTCTTTTCTGCTCTGTACTTACACTGGGTTTCTTTCATTTTGTGCTGCTAGACATAAGGAGTGAAGGTCATTTGTCACTTATCACTGATGTTCCGCTGGGTTACTTGCGTAAATTGATTTCTGAGATTCGTGTGAAGGAGTACAATAATGAGAGCTGGCAGTCTTGGTATAATAGAACTGGTTCAGGACAACTGCTGCGCCAGGCAAGCACTGCAGTATGTATCCTAAATGAGATGATATTTGGTCTATCAGATCAAGCATTTCACATCTTCACAAGGATGTTTCACAAGTCTAGGGCAAAAAGGGAAGAGGCTCAGGAGTTTGATGCAGGACTTGCTAATGGTCAACATCACAAAACTGAATGTTCTTTGCCTAATGAATCTGTTTGGAAGGTGTCTCAGGATAAAGGTGTAAGGAGTAATTTGATTGATTGTGTTGGTAGAATCTTACATGAGTATCTATCTCCTGAAGTGTGGGATCTTCCAGTAGAACATAACTCTTCTCTTATACATCTTGATGGTGAAGATGAAGATATTAGTTTACACTTCTTCCGTGACACTGCTATGCTACAACAGGAAATTTACATTTTCCTTCACCTGATATATATGATTAGTTAATCTGGCATCAATTTAGCAGGTTCTGCTTAGCAGATCTACATGGTACTGATTGTAGCTTTGTTTTCCTCATACAGGTTATAGTTGATGGAATAGGAATCTTTAATATATGCCTTGGAAGAGACTTTGCTTCCAGTGGATTTCTTCATTCATCTCTTTATCTGTTGCTTGAGAATCTGATTTCTTCAAATTTTGAGGTTAGGAGTGCTGCTGATGCTGTCTTACATGTCTTTTCCACTACATCTGGCTATCCAACGGTAAGCTTGTATGACACAAACTCAATGTTTTTCCAAGGAATATGTGATGGTTGACTGTTTCCAAAATATTTGTTGTAGGTTGGGCACTTAGTTTTGGAAAATGCAGACTATGTGATTGATTCCATATGTCGACAATTACGCCATTTGGATCTTAATCCTCATGTGCCAAATGTGCTTGCTGCTATGCTTTCCTATATTGGAGTAGCTCAGAGAATATTGCCTCTATTGGAAGAACCGGTATGACAATATATCCTTGGCACAGAGCTATTTAGGGCAATTAACTTCCTCATCTTTCTGATGTTTCATGAAGATAGTGTGTTCCTGTACTCATCTTGGAAAATCTCTTTTCAATTAGTTTGCTCTACTTAGGGTGTTGTTTTTCTCCAAATCTTACCATTTGCGCTGTTTGTTTTTTACCATAATTTGTTTTCTCCCAAGATATTAAATTATCATTTCTTATGTATTGTTCCTTGTGTTATTATATCATGTAAAGAATTGAATCTAATGTCATTTACAACTTTTGGAAGTAATGTTTTGGCATGATGTTTTAAATTGAACAGATGCGCTCTGTTTCAGTGGAGCTTGAGATACTTGGTAGGCATCAACATCCTGATTTAACGATTCCCTTTTTAAAGGTAAATTTTTTTACAATTTATATCTTCATGTTACATCTGCACTGGCCTGCTTTATCTACTGTGAGAACTAGTGGAAAATAAAAAGAAATTTGATTTAGTCATAAAATTTTCAACAAGATAACTTGGCCAAATATTCATGTGATTAGTTAAGTTAAGTCTCTCTCTCTCTCTCTCTCTTTTTAATTATTATTTTATCATTTTTTTCATGGGAATTCCAGATAATGAAATAATCTATGCTTTTAGGTGCTGGAACATTTCTGTCCATAGTTGATTAAAACAAAAAGGTTTAAGCGTTTATGAACTGTTAGAAGTATGTAGTTAAATGACTATTAAAAGAGAGTTTGAGCCTACACCTAAGGGAGAGTGTTAGAAGTATGTGGTTAAACGATTAAATTTATCATATCCCAATAGCTTAAACTTTTGGGACAATCAGTAATATAACATGTTGTTAGAGTACAAGTGTTTAGGGTTTGATAAGTTGACCCTAACACAAAATATTATTTATATATAAAAGAGTACAGTGATATTACTATTTTGCCCCTAGCTTATACCCATAACACTCCCCCTCAAGCTGAAGAGTATATATCATACAATTCCAATTTATTACATAATAAATCCAAATGAGTCTTACATAAAGTTTTGGTAAACATATCAGCAATTTGGACTCTTGTAGAAACATATGGAGTAGCAATTACACCATCTTCTACTTTCTACCGAGTAATATGAAAATCTGCTTCTATATGCTTGGTTCACTCATAGAACACAGTAGTGGAGGCAATGTGAATTGTTGCTTGATTATCGCAATGCATAGTCATAGGCACCTTCACAACAAATTTTAATTCCTCAAGTAAATGATTAATCCACATAAGCTCACGTGATTTGTGTGCCAAGGCTCTATACTTAACCTTTGCACTAGATTTGGCAACAACAATCTGTTTCTTACTTTTCTAAGTAATCAGGTTTCCTCCCAAAAAAGTGCAATATCTAATAGTGGATTTTCTATCCAACGGTGATCCACAGTGGATCAAGAGATGATCCACAATCTCCCCACTATACATGTATCATATGTGTGCACATAGACCTCAATAGAACATTTAAGTTCTGGTTACTGAGAAACAAATGAAAATAGTTAAAAATTTTGAAGCTTGTGACAGGTTTGTGTAGGAATTGAACCTGTAATAGTATTGTTTTTATTCTCCATCTGTTTCTTAGCAACCAAATGAACAACAGTGATGATGCTTAAAAGCTGATAACCTGAAATGCCATGCTTCGACCCAGGGCAAATCATAGTTCAGATGATATTTGAGAACATTAAGGCTCAAACGAGAATGCAGTAAAACTGACTTGGCTGTGTGTGTGCAAATTATGGCTGTGAGTGATTGCGGAAGATTTGCTTCCAATCATAAGTTTGGATGGACTGGAATGGCACCTGTTTTGGGGGCATTAAGTTTCTGAGTGTTGTATGAATGTTTAACCATATAATCATCATCATCAACATCATCATCATCATCATCATCGTCGTCGTTATTGTTATTGTCGTTATATCTTTTATTGGTAAGTTACACATGCATGCTGGTCATGAACCCATAACCTTATCCTCCACCCATTCTTGCAAGAAGAGAAAGTGCTATTGTAGGGCTCATTGGCATTATTATTAGTTTGATTTGATTAAAGATGTTTTACACATGCCTATTGTATTGTAAAACCGATGGCATAAAGCTAAAGTCATGACACTTGATGCTGTTTTGTATGCAGTTCTTCATCGATATATCATAATCATTATTTATTTATTTTTAGATTAGTTTCAAGAAAGGATATCATAGAAGTTGTTGAGTTTTATAAAGGGATTTTTAAAAAGAATGAAGCTTCTAGAAAATGCATTGACATTTGTTACTGTTACTTAACTAATGCACGTAGACATAAGAGTTTCTAGTTACAAGAGGCTTACACTTACGGTTGATTTTATTGTTCATATTGGACATGGGCCTCAAAATATGTTAACTACAAATGTGCATCTATGGTTAGAATAAAAAAGAAAAAACAAATATTTGAGTTTGGTCCTACTTGTAAATTGTAATTGTTGAGAAGAAACAGTGAAATTGAATCTTAGATGTTTCAATTCTTGAAAAAGATCATTACAGAGTCTTGATTAACTTTTTTTTCTTTTCTTTTGTCCTAGGAACAATGCTTAAAAGTTTTTTTTAGTATCTAAATAATCAGAATGTTATATTCAATTTTTATTTTATTTTTCATCAGTTGTGCTAGGGAAACTAAATTAATGGCCATTCAAATGTTAGCTAGAGGAAAGTGGTGAATCTTGTATGTTCTAATTGCATTTTTCTCCCTTGTCCACAGATCTGTCAAATTTTTTAAGAAGTCAAATCTAGATAAGCTCATGATTGAAATGTAACTGCAGTTTATTTATTTATATTTCTGCAGTGCTAAATTCCAAGAGCAATCTTCATAGGATAGCTATTCGCTTTGATATTTTGAGCTTCCCTTTTTATTTAGTAAACCGGCTATTTTTTCTGCTTAGGCTGAAATGCCTATATCATAATCTGTTTATAATGTTATTTTTAGGCCCTAGCAGAACTTGCCAAGGCATCAAAGCATGAGGCATGCTCATTGCCCACTAAGGCAGAGTCTTATTTTATGCATGTGAAGTCTATAATCTCTGATGTGAGGAAGAAAGCAAGAATAGGATCCAAACTATGCTCTATATCATCTTCTGATGACGATTTTTTTATGTCTCAGATGGAATCAGGTTGTTCTTTTCTCCTCTCTCTTTTTTTATTTTGTTGAACTTGTAATTGCCATTCAATGACCTTCATGTAGAGATAAACTGGTGTTTTAGGTCTATTAGTTGGCAATGCATACAAATATTTCAGCTATTTATTCTACTTTGACTATTGCATAACATTTATAAGGGGACTCGCAGCTCCTAAACCACCCATTCATCAAATTGACCCAAATAACCTACAAACAACCCAATTACTGTTCTGGGGACCTAAACTTTAGGTTTACCCCTTTATTTCATCCACATATACTACTGTTACTTTTCCCCATTTGAAACCCCATATTCCCTTCTATTTTCCAGTCCTTTTTCAAGCAAACCCTAGATCAAATTCTTAAAAACCCTAGCTGTCTAGAACTTTCAAATCAGACTTGGTTTCATTGTCCTATGTCAGTCACTTATATACAGCAGATTATTTGTGGGCAGATGGACCCCTAAACAAAACTGTGTGTATGCTTTAAATAATTAATGCCTTTACACTGTCTTGGCCCTCGTGTATAAAATTTTATTTGTTCTTGGTTTTGGAAGGACTTTATATTTTTCTTTATATAGCCAAAATGAGTAGCTTCTGAGATCTTGGTATTCTGCTGAACTGTGGGCTCATATTTTAATACTATTTTGAATATAGAGCAATTGGAGAGCATTTCGTTCAACTTGAATGATTCCAAAAGATATAGAAGAACAGTTGGATCTATTGCAGGTTCATGTATAACAGCTGCTACTCCTCTATTGGCTTCAACAAAGCAAGCAGCATGCTTGGTTGCACTAGATATAATTGAGGTAATTTACGGCCTAAGTTGTTTTTCCAGCTACTGTCCATGTTTTTGTGACCTATATAATGTTATGGAAGTATTAACGTGTAAAATATTATCTTTATCATTATAATTATTATTTACTTTCTAAGCACTCTTTTTAAGTATTATCAGCGTTGTTTCAACTATTTTCACTTTCTAATCACTCTTTACCAACTCTTATAAGTGGGCTCTCTGTCCTTGGTAAAATTACTAATTGATGCAACTTTATCAGGTGCTATTCAAAAGTTCCTTTGTGCTCTTTTTAGGACCTGCAGATGAAGGAAATATGAACTCTTTAATGCATATTTAGATTTTGTGGTTATGTTAGATGTAAGACCAATCATACTGCATAATCCTTTAAAAGACGATCTAAGTGAGTTCCTCTGAATCAAAATTCAATCAAGCAGAGGCTTTTTAAAAAATAAAAATAAAAATAAAAATAGTTAGTTTTTTAGGTTAAAAAATGAGTTGTTATTTAGTTTCTAGAAATCAAAATCAAAATCTGTAGAATGGATTTTGTTTTTGGTAACTATGATAAAATAAAATTTAATTGTAAAAAGAAATATGTGGATAGTTTTTTTTACTGATGCTTTTCTCAGGATCCTTGCCAAATTTACTTGGGAAAAAGAGAGAATCTTTCTCTGGTGAACTTAGTGTCATAATCTGACATTTGTTTTGGTCACATATTTCATATAAAGAGCTATCAAAACACCATTTTGGTTTGTGGTGGAAATTTTGTGTGAGAGGACTATGTCTGAACTCAAGTTATTTTTCTTTAGAACCTTATCGGATTGGATGTCAGTTATACATAGTCTGTATTTATGTTCAGTTATTGATTTGATTAAGTCATGTAATTTGCATGTGTTTGGTCCCCAGCTATAAACTCCCTGCATATGTGGGCGATTATATTTTTTGATATCAATAAAGATTGCATTACTTATAAAATCAATAATAAAAAATTGTGTGATTTTGTGGTTGGAAGATTTTATGAAATTAGTGGTTGATGGTTTGATTTGTTTTGGGTGTGTTGTGTGTTTGGTTGCCAAGAAAGTGAGGAACAAAAAAAATGTAGATCAAGATTTTTTTTTTTTTTTTTTAAAGTTAAAAAAAAAAAAAATGAGGAATTAAAATTTTGTTTTTTTCTTTTTTTAATGTCAATCAAATTATTTTATTATTAATTTATTAGTTACATAGTCCTTAATTGTGCCAACTATGCAATCCATTAGCCATGTAAGCCTTTTTAGTCTCTGAGATGATGGCAAGGACTAGAATAAAAATGGGCTCTAAAAATTAAGGAACAAATTTAGAGTTCTAAAAACATGAGGACCAAAATGAAATTAGCCCCAAAATATAGGGACCAAAAAGGTTTTTTTTGGCCAAATGGGAGTTATATCCAGATTATTTATTAAGAAATAAATTCATAATCAATGAAATTAAAAAAGTAGAAGCTCCTCAGTTTTGTATTGGGAATTTAGAACTTGAAAATGATTTTGTGCCTCAGTTGATGATTTTCATTTTTCTCAATCAGTCCTTGGCTGATGGCATTATATCTCTAAATACTAAGCAAAGCAAAGTGGAATCATTTAAGTTCGTGGTATGTTGGAAAAGGCACACATGATCATGTTCTAAGATAGATGAGAACTCTTGCCTGTGTTAACTTTCAATACTTAACCCAAAAAAAAAAAAAATCTTGCTTGTCTCAACTTATGATGAATGCTTTTCTTATTTTAAGGGTGGCATAGTGGCACTGGCAAAAGTGGAAGAAGCCTATAGGCATGAGAAGGAAACTAAGGAAGCAATTGAAGAGGTGATTCAGTCATGCTCATTATATCAGCTTCAAGATACTCTAGATGCTGCTGATGAAGGGACTGATGAGAATAGGTTGCTTCCGGCAATGAATAAAATATGGCCCTTCTTGGTTGTTTGTATTCGAAATAGAAACCCAGTGGTGCGTGATCATACATATCCTTGGATAGTAAACATGAACTAATCATGAGACTAGTTCCATTTTATGCTACCACTCTTCTAAGATTATGACTTTGTTATGTTGCAGGCTGTTAGGAGATGTTTAAGTGTCATAAGCAACCTGGTGCAAATCTGTGGTGGAGATTTCTTTTCACGCCGATTCCATACTGATGGGCACCACATCTGGAAATTTCTAACTATGTCCCCATTTCGGAAAAACCCCAATCTAAAACAAGAAAGAACTCCATTAAAACTTCCATATAGAAGTACTTCCATTTCTCCGGAGGAGTCAGTGTCTGAACTAACCAATTTGAAAGTCCAAATTGCAGTGCTCAATATGATTGCTGATTTGTCAAAAAACAGGAAGAGTGCTTCAGCACTGGAAGTAGTTCTCAAGAAGGTCAGTGGTATTGTAGTGGGGATAGCTTGTAGCGGTTTTGTTAGGCTTCAAGATGCAACTGTGAATGCCCTTCTTGGACTTGCATCTATTGACCCTGATCTTATATGGCTTCTTTTAGCTGATGTTTACTACTCTATGAAGAGAAAAGATATGCCTTCGCCGCCCATCCCAAATTTACCAGCGATTGGTCAAATTTTGCCCCCTCCCTCATCTCCTAAAGAATTCCTTTATGTGCAGTATGGAGGACAGAGTTTTGACATTGAATTCTCTTCTGTTGAAACTGTTTTCAAGAAACTGCATTCTCAAGCTTTTACTGACCAAATGTGCAGTTAAACTGTTAGACTTATCACTGTATATATCTAGGTAATAAATTACCTTCATTGCATCATCCATTTTGGGTAAAATTTCCTCACCTCTTTTCTATTGTGTTTTTTATTTTTTGTTTTGTTTGATTAGAAAGTTAAACATGCAACCAATGGATTTTGACAATCATGTGCGTTCTCTACATCTTTCTGCCACTGCATATTCATGTTGACCTTACTGCATGCATAGTCAGATGCAAGTTACCCTTGAAGAGCCCAATAGAACTTTGATTCAATTCGCGAGATATGCAACTTGCTACTTGCCCAATGTTTGAGTAGGTTTTCCAATCATGTTAGCAAGCATTTGCATATCCTAGAATATATTGCTTCAATGTCCAGTTTAGAGATTTGAAGATGCATAGTTTATATTGCTTCAAATTTGTATATAGTCATAACAAATTTGGTTGAGTCCAGTGGTTTCAAGGAAAAAGCTCGACAATGTACAAAAGACGTTACCTTGAGGTCCTCAATTGATTGCAAAACAACAGAAAAAAAAAAATCGTGCACGAACTTTTCAAACTCACTGGTCCATTGAACAGGTTATTAATGCTTTCATTTGTTTTGAATGAAAATTTTTTAAGAAGATAGTTTTTCACGTTTTTTAATATTTGGTAGCATTAGAACAATAAGTTCAAGGGAAACTATCTTTTGTCGACAGAAAAATTTATTAAAAATATGACTAATTTTTTGGAAATTGTATTTCACTAAAATAAAGAAAGTTAAAAGGTAACATGGAAATTGTTGAAAAAAATATATATATATCTTATTTTAAGGAACATAGGAAAATGAGGTAATTTTTCAAGAAATACATTTTAAAAAATAACTCATTTTTCAGAAATTATTAACATCGAAACAGACAAGTGTAAGAACTAAGAGCACTAGCATTTGGGGATGCAAAAAAAAAAAAAAAAAAAAAAAAAAATCTATTTTGCATCTGCAAACACTATATTTATTTTACTAACTCATTTGACAAGTCACCCTACATTTCAGTTTTTATTTTTACATGCAACTCAATAAAATAATATAAATTACTTAATAAAATAATAAAAAGTATTATTCTCTCTCTTTTTCCTCTCACTATCTTTTGCTCTTCACACAACCACTCGATTAAATATATATATATATATATATATATTTTTTTTTTTTTTTATAACCTATGAATACTAAGATTGTATATATGTAACCTTTACTATTCATAAGCTGCAAATTTTTTTAAGTATACAAACGCGGTTGGAATGAGTTTTTGTTGTCTTGAGTTGTAAAATAGCAACGGGGTGGAAACATCCCTAATGCTTGTGCTCTAAATATTTAGTTTTTGTTGTCTTGAGTTGTAAAATAGCAACTGGGTTTAAACATCCCCAATGTTAGTGCTCTAAAAATCCCCAATATTTAGTGGAAAAGTGGGAGGATGGAAAATTGTAGGAGGATAGAAAAGTGAGAGGATGGAAAATATTTAGTTTTTCCTCGTGTGTGTTTGGTTGGAGGGATGGAAAAGTGGGAGGGTGGAAAAACTCTTTTATTTGGTTGAAAAGAAAAGTGAGATAATAGAAAATGTAGTTTATATAATTGACTATTATACCCTTGTTACATAATAGGTAAGAAATAGATTTATTTATAATCATTAAATAATATAAAATTTACCAACAATTATATTTTTCAATGAGAAGTGTTACGTCTACAATATTTTTCGCAATACTTTTACAACAAAATTTATGTGGAAAGTTGTTACTAGTTCTAATTTGAACCCACCACTAAAATTATTTTTTTACCCACCAATATTAACTAAAAACAATCTGTTACTTAAAATTTATTGTGAAAATATTGCGGTAACATTTCTCAATTATGATTTTTTATTTTTTATATTATTTCTCCTTTCTCTCATTTCATTTCATCATACGTTTTTGTTTTTTTTCATACACGTTTGTCCTTATCTTTTTATCTCCCCCTTCTTTTCTTTCTTTTTCTCCCTCATTCAAGAAGTGCTCTCATTCTCTCTTTTTTTTCTCCAGCTCTCGCTCTTTGTTTGTTTTGTTTTTTTTTGTTTTTTTCTTCTCCATACACGTTTGTCATTATCTCTTTATCTCCTTCTTTTCTTTCTTTTTCTCCCTCATTCAACAAGTGCTCTCATTCTCTCTTTTTTTTTCTCCAGCTCTCGCTCTTTGTTTTATTTTATTTTATTTTTTATTTTTTACTTGATTCCAGAACAGCCGTTGTGTTTGTGAAGAGGGTAGGTGGGAGAGGGCATTTGTGTAAAATTTCCATAAGTCCACTTTTCTCCCCACAATTTTCCTCCCGATTTGGGAGGAAGAAAATTGTGGGCCCGTTTCAGAAAATTTTCTTCAGGGTTTTCTTTCTTCAATGTTTTCCTTCGGTTACAAACAGTGAAAAACACTGTTTTTTATTATATTTTTCTCCCTTAGTTTTCCATCCTCCCTAAAATCACCCCAACCAAACATAGTGTAAGAGATGCTCGGAGTCCATTGCTGTATGTTTTTAGAGATGCGAATTTTGTAGTCCATAAAAAATTGCTAAATGGGCTTATTTTTATTGTTGTTGTTGTTGTTGGCTCTTGTTTTTGTCGTCAGAGTGGAGCACTGGAGATGGGGAAGATTCCATTATATCCCTTAGATTCTTCGCAGTGATGTGAAGTAATTCAGCTGAAAAAAAAAGGGTGTCATCCCCCAAAATTGTATATTCTCATATATTATGACTTATATACGTATATCTCATTAATGTTCAAAACAAATTAATTTAGATAATAAGGTAGAGTTGTCTTATTATCAACCAATTTTATTAGGTAGAGTGTTTTCAATTTTAGAAATTTGTATTTTGTTTAATTTTAAATTGATTTTATTAAATTTTAAAATATGTTTTTAATACAAAAATTATTTTTTATAATTAAGTGATCATTTGCAATGCATATAATTATTTATTAAAAAAATTATTTTTTAATTTAGTGATCATATGTAATGCATATAATTATTTTGTTTATCACTCTTAATTGATGAAATTGTGACTGGTGGGTTAAGTTTACCTTTTCTATTATCTGAAGGGATCAATCAACAATGAGAGTAGATGAGACCGATCTTAAATCAATGCAAACCCAATAAAACCTATTTACATTTGGTCATAAGTTAATATCAATTAAAAAATAACTTTTTTATTTTAACTTTCAAAAAGAGTCAAATAATAGAAGTGTGTTTGACATCCAGAAATGAAAGTCTAGGCATATAGGGAATAGACCAAAATGTAAAAGAAAAAAACTAGTTATAATGTCATTTTTAATTGAAATCGTGATTTAAAGTCAATATTTCTAATTTGAAAATGTGATTTCAAGTCATGATTTCAGTTATAAAGGATATTGTGTGTATACTATGGTTGTTGGAATCCTAATCCTAAATCTTAGAATCCTAAGATCCTACAATCCTACCCTATAAAAATGATCCAAATCTGTGTAGAATCTTTTATGGGGTAAGATTTGCATGTGATCAGTGATCACAATCCTAAATGATGGAATGTAAGACCCAATGATACTACTCCATAAAATCCTTACTATCCTACCTCATAAAATCAATTTGGATTGGTGTAGATCGTTCATATAGCCTCTAAGACACAAAATTGACATCCATTAAAGCTATTATAATTATTTGTAATTATGTCTCTCTATGGTAAGTTTAGGATTGTCTAACCCTATTGATCAAGTTGTAATAGGTTTTGAAGGGTTTGAAATTTCTCATTATCTTTTTTTTTTTAGAAAAAAATTTATCATTATCTTAATACAATAGAAACATTTGCAAAGTCTTTATAACTTTGGAATTGGGATGATTTTCTTTTTATAGCCAATGATAGATTTGTTAATTTGGAACTTTATGTATTATTTTGGTCTTGGAACTTGGAACTTGTATTTTTGAAATTTGAAGTTTGTCATTTATTTATGTATTGGTAATTTGGTACTAAGCAGTTAGCACATTTTATGAGTAATTTATGTCACATTTACTATTTTTCTTATGATTCTTTAATGTATATTATCATTACTAATGATTTTTCATTATGTTTTTTCAAAGAGAAAATAGAATCTTCTGTTCCCATGAAACCCTCTAATCGATCTTAGGTATGTGTGCAAAACACTCTATTGCAATTTCAATTATTATTTATAACCTTTTGCAATTTTTATATTCATCAAATTGACCATTGAGATTAATTTTTATTAGTCATTATGAATAGAAAAATCACGTGATTACATTAAGAAAACTGATCAAATAATTAGATCACATTCCTAATAATTTTTACAACTAACTCAAATGGGTGTGTTTTTTGTTGGACAAGTTTTATATGTAACCTAGATTGCATATAAACCTTTTCCTTTATATTTAGGCCTAGAGAAAAAAAAAAAAAAGAAAAAAAAAAAAAAGATACATATATAGGAACATTGTGGAATGGGGGTAATTCACAACAAATAATGTCATAGAGAAAAATAATAATATTGTTTCTCAAAATAATAATAATATTTTTTTTTTTGGAGAAATAAATAATACTAGTTTCGAGTGCATAAACCGTGTTTCCTTTCCTATGCCAAGTGTATCTATATGATTCCATACAATTACAATTTCACAACACACTGATTTGACAATTCCCTTTTTTTGTCTATCGTGTCCGTACAATCTCCCTCCCAAATCCCAAATCCATGGTCTCCTACTTCGCAACCCTTCCAAAACCCTAAAACCCCAAATCCAAAACCTTTCCCCCCTTTCATTTTCCATTTTAATTATGGAATCCGCAGTCACTACTGAAGGCGATTCTGCCGCCTCCAGCGGCGGGGGAGGCGGAGGCGGAGGGGCGCAGCAACAGCAGCAAGCTCCGGCGCCGATGCCGAGTGGAAATGCGCCGCCGCCGTTTCTGAGCAAGACGTACGACATGGTGGACGACCCGGCGACCGACCCGATACTGTCGTGGAGCCCCACCAACAATAGCTTCGTGGTTTGGAACCCGCCGGAGTTCGCTAGGGATTTGCTTCCCAAGTACTTCAAGCACAGTAACTTCTCTAGCTTCGTCAGACAACTCAACACCTATGTAATGCCACTTTTCTCTTCTTTCCTTTCTATTTTCGCTCTCTCGTTCTCTCTCTGTGCTTCTTGTTCTTGTTTTTCTTGTTTAGTAAATGAGTAATTAGGAATTGGGAACTTGCTTTAGTTGTGATGTGAAGTTGGATATGTAGACATGGATTGAAATCAATTGGGGGTTTTATGATAAAAAAATGTGTAATTTAAAAAAGCTCGTATGTTGTGGTTGTGACTTAGAATAAGTATTGTTTTGGTGAAAGCTTTTGGAAATTGTTAAACCGTGAGATTTAAGCAAATTTGTCTGTTATGATTTAGGAATAGGTTGCGTTCGCAATGCACATTGTCACCCCCCATTTGGTTACTGAGAACCCGTTTCGTAAAATTGGGAATTGATGGATTATGTTTTTGTTTTCTTGTTTTTTTGTTGCTTTCTTTGTTTGGAAATTTTAGGAACTCATTTCAACAAAGTGGGATGGTCTTGCCAATGAGCTTTATCTCATATGGCACCTCCTCCAATTAAGAAAGAGTGGGGAGTGAGGTCGTGGTTTCAATATCTATTGAGTTGATGCGGAAATTACTATTAAAAAAAGAGAGAAAATAATAACTTAGTAGGTTGGTCCTGTCAGGGATATGATGCTGTTATTTCTATGTCCAAAACAATGAAAATTTTGTAAGATTTTGATATCTCATCTCCCTATTTTTATCAGCAACCAAACGGAGCAGAAAGGGGGAGAAAAGGAAAAGAAAGCCAGTCTCAGTTTGATCATGACTTGATTACAAGGTTAATAATGATTTCATTCTATGTACGATCTTCTTTTTGCATTTGTAGTCCAAACCTACTTAGTAAAATAGAATTAAAAAAAAATGATTTGTAGTCCAGAACTAGCTGAACGCAAGGTCAAACATCTGAACTAATTAGAGGGTATGGATGCACCTCTTGCAGCATTTGAAAGAGCTTCAGAGAGATCCAGTTCTGTGACCTACTGGATAGGTTTTAGAAATTCTGGTAGTTTTCTTTTGATGATAAATGCGCTCTTTAGTCTTGCTTAAGTCTATAAAGATGAGACTATTTGGAATCCTATCTTGGAGAAGATGGAGCGTAGGTTAGCTGGTTAGAAGAGGTTGTATTTATCCAAGGGGGGTAAAGTTACCCTTATTAAGAGTACGCTCTCTAGCTTACCTACGTATTTCCTTTCTCTTCTCCCTATTCCTGTTAAGGTGGCTAAGAGGATGGAGAAATTACAAAGAGATTTTCTTTGGGCTGGTATTGGGGATGATTGTAAAATTCATTTAGTTAATTGGTCTAAGGTTTGTAGGCCAGTGAAGAATGGAGGGTTAGGCATCCGGTGCTTGAGAAGGTTTAATTCTGCCTTGTTAGCCAAATGGTTGTGGCGTTATGGTTGGGAGAATGATGCCCTTTGGAGAAGGGTCATAGGGGCGAAGTATGGGAATGAGTGGGGTGGTTGGCGCACAAAATCTGTGTCGGGGGCTTATGGTGTGTGTTTGTGGAAGTGCATTAGAAGTGGCTGGTTGACTTTTTCCAAGTGCCTTCGGTTTGATGTGGGTGATGGTACTCGTGTGAAGTTTTGGGATGATGTGTGGTGTAGGGATCGTCCTCTTAAGGAGGAGTTTCCAGATTTATATAATATTAGTAGGACAAGGGAGGCGTCGGTCTCTAAGGTTATGTGCTACGCAAATGGGAGAGTTTCTTAGGACATTCAGTTTCGTCGCGTAGTGAACGATCAAGAGTCACTTTCTTTGGATTCGTTTTTGGTCTTGATCTATTCCACAAAGGTCCGGGGTGTTGGTGCTGACAAACTTTGTTGGAAGCCTGCATGCAGCTGAGGTTTCAAGGTGAGTGGTTATTATCATTCTCTATCCCCTTCTACGGTCATTCCTTTCCCTTGGAAAATGGTGTGGCAATCGAAGGGTCCTCCTCGGGTTGCTTTTTTCTCTTGGACTGCGGCTTTAGGCAAGATTTTAACTATTGATAATCTACAGAAGAGACACTTGGTTGTTCTTGAGTGGTTCTTTATGTGCAAAGGGTGTGGGGAATCTGTAGATCATCTCCTCCTTCACTGTCCTTTTGCTTTTGAGATGTGGAGTATGATCTTCTGCTTGTTTGGTATTTGTTGGGTGATGCCGCAAAGGGTAGCGGAGTTGTTGGATTGCTAGTCTTGCAATTTCAGGCGACATCGTAATATAGTTATTTGGAGGATTGTGCCGCACTGTTTGATGTGGTGTATCTGGCGGGAACGGAATTTGAGAAGCTTTGAGGATCGTGAATGGTCCATTCTTGAGTTTAAGTCTTTTTTATTTTCTTCTCTTCTCAATTGGTGTTTGGTTTTACCTTCTTTTTCTTGTATTTCCCTTTCTGGGTTGCTATATCATTGTACTTTGTTTTCTTGATGTTTTTGCCTCTTTCGTACATTTCCTATGTACGGGGCTGTGTTCTTTCAATAAACTTTTAAGTTACTTATCAAAAAAAAAAAAAAGTCTATAAATAGGTTATCTATGGTCACACCCAAATCATAAAAATGTTGAATGAAGTTACATTGTTTCTTTATTTCACAAAGCATTAAGGTGATGTTCTGAAATGAGTGTATATCTCTTCCTCAAATCCTATTTCTAAAGTATAAGGGTGGATATTCTAATTTTTGGTTTACATCAAGAATGCAAAGGAATTTGGTGACTCTCATCCAAATTGGTTGCCATCATTTGTGGCCCAGCATATGATTGCATTCAGTTCAGATGGAGTTTACTCTCTAGTTGTAAGAGAAGATCAAATTGGTTTGTGTTTAGAAGTGAACTGAGAATACAATTAAGCTTGTTGCATGTGAATAAAATGAAGATTAATATGACGTGTAGGTTGACTAACATTGGTCGGGTGTTTTCGTATTGAAACCTTTTTTTTTAATTGCAGCAAACACCCTATGTTGAGGATAATTTGTTTGGAGTTTTTACTTTTTGTGAATGTGGTTAATGTTAAGTTGTTGAAACTTGAAACCCATTCTTTTAGTTGAGCTACATATTTTGGATAATATTTGTAGTTGTCTATGATTTCTGGATATGGGCATCTATTGTATTTTCAGGATAGACACATGGACACAAGGTGTTGGGCACAATTCCTAGAACTCTAGATATTGGGACTTGACTATTTTTGAATATACATGCAACCCACTTCTTTACACACATGGTAGTAGGCTGCCAGCCTGTCTACTTCTTTAGATACTCTAGCTTATATTGATAATATGAGATCTAGATGTTAATTTTGATAATTTTCTTTTCTTATTTAATGGAGTGCTCTTTTATATAAGTCCTGTTTACTTGGGTTGTGCCCCTTTTGAGTTTTTCTAATTTAGTTATTTACCTATATCAAAAAAGGATATAAGAACTCTATTTTGTAAAACAAAAGTATACATATAAGTTTTGTTTTCATTCTTCTTTTCTTAAACAAAAAAATGAAAAAGAAAAAAAAGAGAGGAAAATGCAGGCACTGAAATTCTGCACTTCTTTTTAATGTTAGATGAAAGTGAAGTTTTAGATAAGTATTCAAATGAGTTTTGAGCATTGATGGACATAAGTGACTGTGTCCTTGAGTATTTGATACACCAAATCTTGTCTAGGAGCGTCCTACTAAAAATGGTTTAATAGTTGACTATATGAATCATCCCTTGATGCAGACGGAAACAAAAAACAGGTTCAGTTTTATTTGATTTTAGGAGTGAAGGGTTTTTTCCCATAAGTATGGAGGGAGATGAAATACAGGATATTTAATGGAGTGGAGACCTCGTTTGATCATTGTTCTTGACATCATTTTTTGAGTGATCTTGAATTCTTGGGTCTTGGCAATAGTGATATGCAGTCTGTTGTAAACTTTATAGTTTCCCTTTCATTTTATTGTATTCTATGAAATACTTGCACTATCTCATGTAAATACCATATGTACTTGAGGTTTCCCCTCTTTCTGAATAAAATTATTTCTTATAAAAAAGAACAAAACAATTTCAACTCCAATTTATCAGAATGCCTTCTCCTTCTTAAATTGGATTGAGGGGTTGAACGTTTTGTTTTAGACATTAGGCCAGCCTCTTTTTGCTCTCCTTCTCATGGATGAGGAATGCTCCATAAAGCCAACGTTTGGGCACCTTCTCATGGTTGAGGAATGCTCCAACACCATCTCAAATTTGAGTTCTTAATTTTTTTTTTTTTTTTTTTTTTGATGTGATTGTGTTCTTAATTTTGTTGACTCTCTTTTATACTCTTTTTTTTGGGTGTGTGCGCACGCGTGCAAGTGATCAACAATTTCATTAATGTAAAAAACGGGATATATATATAAGAGAGAGAACAAATAAAGGGTGCAAAAAGTAAGTATTAAAATTAAAAAATTTCTTGAAAACTAGAAAGCTTGAGGGGGAAGCTGGAATCATGGCTTTAGTCCATTTTTAAGGAATCTTTAATAAATCATTCTTCAATCTATCTACCAGAGTCTCATTTGTGTAAGTGATCAGCAATTTCATTAACGTAAAAACGGGATTTATACAAGAGAGAGAACAAAAAAAGGGTGCAAAAAGTAAGTATTAAAATTCAAAATATCTTGAAAACTAGAAAGCTTGAGGGGGAAGCTGGAATCATGGCTTTAATCCATTTTTGAGGAGTCCTCGATAAATCATTCTTCAAACTATCTACCGGAGTCTCCTTTCCTTCAAACATTATCTCATTCCTCTCTCCAAATACGCCACATCATAAATAGGGGAATGGCCTTCTAAATGTTGGTTCCTTTGTGTTTACCAAACCTCCTTTTCCACCCCTTGGAAACTTGATTTTCGATGAAGGTTGGTGCAAAACAAATGCCCAATCGTCAGGACTAAATTTTGAAATGCTGCTCCTCTAATTCTTGGATTAGCTAGGGTGTTTGGTTTTACTACAGAGTTTATTCAATGAGCTCCAGTTGTCCCTACAATTAAAATCATCCTTATATGTGGTAAAAGATAGCATACTTTTTCAGCCTTACTGTTGTTATGTAAATATTTTGCGTTTTTATTTTCATTTACATTGTTATCTAAATTTAGAGGTAGACATAATTATTCCAGTTTCTTTGTTCATAGATGTTTGTCTCCATGAAATCTATTCATAATTTTCTTTTTCCTGTTTAGTATTTATTGTTTTGCTAGGTTGGGATCACTCAACTTTATACTCTGTGTATTCTGCTGATTGAACAGGGTTTTAGGAAGGTTGATCCAGACCGCTGGGAATTTGCAAATGAGGGTTTTTTGAGGGGTCAAAAACACCTGCTTAAGAATATTAGTCGGCGAAAACCTACACATGGACAGAGTCAGCAACAGCCACAGCAATCACATGGACAGAATTCATCAGTGGGGGCTTGTGTAGAGGTCGGGAAGTTTGGCCTGGAGGAAGAGGTAGAGAGGCTTAAAAGGGACAAGAATGTGCTTATGCAGGAACTTGTCAGGCTGAGGCAGCAGCAACAAACTACCGACAATCAGTTGCAAACCATGGTGCAGCGTCTTCAGGGCATGGAGCAGCGGCAACAACAAATGATGTCATTCCTAGCAAAGGCTGTGCAGAGCCCTAGCTTCTTGGCTCAATTTGTGCAGCAGCAAAATGAGAGCAGCAGGCGCATTACTGAAGCCAACAAAAAACGAAGGCTCAGGCAAGAAGGTATTTCTGAGAGTGAACATTCTACTACTTCTTCTGATGGACAGATTATTAAGTATCGGCCTCAAATGAATGAGGCGACTACAATGCTTAGGCAGATCATGAAAATGGATGCTAATTCCAGGCTTGAACCTTTTAAAAACAATGATAGTTTGCTGATTGCTGATGGTTCATCTTCATCTGATGCAACGGACTCTGGTAGCTCTCCAAGCCGTATATCTGGAGTGAGACTGCAAGAGGTAGCACCAACAACAGGGCAGTCATCTTATATGCCATCATCTTCAAGGGTAGCTCCAAGGGTATCAGGGAATGGACCCTCAGCTGCAACTTCCGAAATTCAATCTTCACCTCGTGCTGTAACTTCTGATAAAGTTACAACACCATTCCCAGATATGAGTGTGCTGGTTGAAGCACAAGATGCACCTTCCATTTCAATTCCTGAGGCAGATGTAATCATGCCTGAGCTCTCTCAAATACCTGAAATGATGCCTGGAAGTATTGTTGATATTCCTGAACAAACTTACATTGGACTTGAGACAGGCAAGGGTGGATTTCTAGATCCCACTTCTTTGGAAGTGAATGGGCCAATTCCCATAGACATTGATAATATTTCCCCAGATCCTGATATTGATGCCTTGCTAGACAATTCTGACTTTTGGGATAACTTCCTTGTGCAAAGTCCAATGCCTGAGGACATTGAATTAAACTCTGCAGATGGTTTGTCCAAGGAGAATGAAGCGCAGCCAGATGAGAATGGATGGGAAAAATCTCAGCATGTGGACAAGCTAACAGAACAAATGGGCCTTCTTACATCAGATACCAAAAGGGTTTGATAGTGATTACTAATTGCACATATGGGGAACCTAGATTTAGTGTACTTTATTTTTTTTAATTTGGATTTTCCTTTGCCTCATGTTGTGCTGAGTCAAATGAACGAGCAAAGTGGTGTTAGTGGCTATATGTTCCTTTGTACAGTTTGATGCCCTGCTCTATGGAATGTCTGTAGACAGCCTTTGTTCGAAGGAACAACTTGTAGTGGATGCCTTTTTCTAAAATTTTAGTCTTCTGGTCCCATTGCAAATATTTCACTAGTTACATTACCCTTCTCTAAATACACTTTTGTTCATAGTTATCTGAAACGTTCTTAGTAAATATCTGATGCTTTTGGTATTTGACATAGTAAATGTAGGTTTTAGGCTGCTTTAGGCTGGATGCAATGCTCGTAGACAAATTCATTCAGATTGCACATGGATATCCCATGAACATTGGTCCATCTTATTTTTTATAAAATCTTCTGAACGGTCAACGGGACATCACACAGGCGTAGTATCATTGAGATAATAGGACCTAAATGTGGACAGTCATGTTTAGTCTGAGCAAGATGCATTGTCAGGTTTTGTGTTAGCCGTGGGGTTTACATCTTATACTGATTCGAGTAGAAATGATATTTTCTCCGGTGATGATTTATAGGTGGAAGTTGGGCACACCTTTGAAAGTTGAAAGGACAAAAAATAGGTTTTTACATGCATAAAAAATACAGCTATATTTATAGATTGGCAGTACGCTACTCTTTTTATTTTTTTAGGGGAAAGAGAAGTTAACTAGTATCTATCTGATATGGTTTGTGCTAGAATCTTGGAACGGGTGACAGATTGTGGAGCTTCATAATTTTACTAATTTGAGTTCTCTAAAAGTAATGCTCTTTAGCTTATTGATAAACAAAGATCCTCCCACTTGGTGAATCCCGCGCAAGGATAGCCACAAGCTAATGATGCAAGTCATTCTAGCGTTGGTCCGTTTTCTGTGCATTGCAGACTTATGAGTGCCAAATGTTTCCCAGTTCAACCAAGAAAAAGTTTCCCTAACTCTTCTAAGTTCTAACAGCTTCCAGAGAAATTGCTACACGTTTTAGAGTTTCTGTTTTGGTGCATGAAAAGGAGCAATTGCTCTCAACCCCCATTTAAGCATAGCTATCCATAATTCCATTCCATACCCTATACACTTACCTCTGTTAGTTAAGGGAAAAGCGGCTGTTACATGGCTTTGCCTTCCATTTCGGCTTCTGATCCTAATTATATGATTTTGCCGGCACAATCCCTTTATCACTCACTATCTGTTATTGTATCAAATCCTAAATGCGCACTTACTATCACACCCTTGATCATGAATGAGGTTGTCACAATCAAGCGGATAAGATTCCCCTTATCTTTCAATCGTAACCCATGAATTTTTTTTTTGGGAACACTAACCCATGTGTTAGCCATCAAGATATATTTGTTCGTAAAAAAAGGTTTCAAGTTACCATAATTGACAAATTAGATTTAAAAAAAAATGTGTAAACATGTTGAGATTGATGTTAATAAAAGTGATATTAATGATGGGTCCATGTGAAAGTGACGTTACTCTAATCACAATTCATCAGAGTCAACTGTTATCTAAAAGATTGTGAAAATTATTGTATCTTTAGCATTACTGTAAAAACTAATTACCTTTAGAGCCAAGATAGGCATTGACATAACCACAAAAAACTCACCTGCCCTTGAATTATGGGATAGTCACATTCAGTTGTTAGCATTGTGATGTGCTTGTGGGTTGCATGCACTAACCCATCACATGTATTAATGCTCGTCAGATTGATTTCTTCGCTACACATATACACGAAGTGAAAGAAGTACTTATAAGCAGACATAGGGAGAGAGAAGAGGAGAGGCTGTAAGAGTGTAAATGACATTGGTGAGAGAGAGAAGACACCAACAAGCACTAAAGCTATCCTTGCCACCACCAGTTCCAGTAGCTGAGTTCCAGCACCAGATCCACTTGACTGCATTGTTGCCAGCCCCTGGTCCTGACTCTCCAGGCATTGACAACCTCTCTGACCTAGAGAAAATGGCTGTTCTTGGCCATGGCACTGGTGGCACCGTCTATAAAGTCCTTCACAAGAAAACCTCATCAATTTATGCGTTAAAAGTGCTCCGGTTCAATCAAAATACAATCAGCATTTGCCGCCAGGCTGCACGCGAGGCTGAGATCCTCAAAAGAGTTGATTCACAATATATTATAAGGTGTCATGCACTTTTTGATAATGGTTTCATTGATACAGACAATGGAGGTGGTGATCTTTGCTTTGTTATGGAGTACATGGAAGGAGGCTCACTACATGATGTGTTGCGAGCACGCCAGAGACTACCCGAGCATGTAATCTCTGGCGTGGCTAGGCGTGTCCTAGAAGGACTGCACTATCTGCATTCCATGCAGATAGTGCATAGGGACATAAAACCGTCAAACTTACTTGTAAATGATAAGGGAGAGGTGAAGATTGCAGACTTTGGGGTTAGCCATATTGTGGCTGGGACACGTGAGGCATGTCATGACTCCAACATGGGCACATGTGCATACATGAGCCCAGAAAGATTTGATCCAGAGAGATGGGGTGGTGATAATGCAAATGGGTTTGCTGGGGATGTGTGGTCACTTGGGGTGGTGGTGTTGGAATGTTATGTGGGTCATTTTCCATTGATTGGTCCTGCGCAAAAACCAGACTGGGCAACATTAATGTGTGCAATTTGCTTTGGGGAGATGCCGGAGATACCAGAAACAGCCTCACCGGAGTTTCGGAGCTTTATAAGGTGGTGTTTAGAGAAGGATTGGAGGAAGAGAGGGACGGTGGGTGAGCTTCTCGGCCATGCTTTTGTGAATAGAAAATGTTAGAATTCTATTGTAAAGGAGTGGTTGATTAGTTCAATTGCGCTTGCTTCTCTTTTCTTTTTTCACCTCACACTAGAATAATTCTTTTTGTTTTGAGTTCACAATAATTCTTTTGATCTCACTTCCTTTTGATCTTGGGGGATCAGTCATGCCACAGAATTTTTGGTTGCAAGTTGGAAGTGGCTAGAGTCAATTGCAAGGGTGGCGGCCATTGCAGTGTAGTGTGTGTGTGTGGGTGGTGACGACAAATGACAATGTGTTTTTGAAATTTTTTTATCTGATCTTCAAAAACAAGTTGCTAAGGTCCCTATTTCTTTGTTATACATTTTTTTTTTTTTTTAAATAATTCCTCTCAACATACCAAAATTTTATCAATTGTCCTACCATCGATTTGCTTTTGTATATTTTCCAGACCAATATAATTTTATACTTTTCTCACATTAACACTCCATTTATTATTCAATATCTTTAATAGTAAATTGACTGATGAAAATTTTATTTTTTAAAATTAGACATGAAAAATCATATTAAGATTTCTATAAATGAAAATGTATTATTTTAGTCAAAGACTTTACATAATATAATATATTTACCTGTTTGGATTGAGGGGGGAGGGAATGAGAGTAGAGGGGAATAGAGTAAAATTGGTTGAAAATAGACTACTTTTGAACTAATTCCACTTTACTCTACTCTACTTTCCTTCCTTCCCCCTCAATTCAAATGGTAAAGAAGTTAGGATAAATCAGTGGTGGTTTTGCAAGTTACAGTGAAATAACAAAACTCCACAAATTATACAGCTTAGCTAATAAGCATTATTAATTCTTCTTTCTTAATTACATAGCTATAAGAGAAAACTCACTTGATTATTACCTAACAAAAAGAAAACTCACTCGATTCCCAAATAATTAAAGACAAAGTTGTTATCACAAAAAGGATTGAGTTTGAATTCCACTGATGCCAAAATAAATTAGTGTCTAAGTATAATAATAGTTATTATCATGAAGCAAATATCATATGTTCAAATAGTATAAGATCTCAAAAAAATAAAAAATAAAAAGGAAAGAAAATAGTAATGTTCATTTATTGTGTCAGCTTCCTTAAAATACTTTTGAAAAGTGCTTGGAAACTTAGGCTATGTTTGGTAAATGTTTTTTCCCTTTATTTTTTGTTTTCAAAAACAATTTTCTATTTTTAAGGCTAAAAAACTTGTTTAGCAACACAAAATGGACAGAAAACAAAAATTGTTCTCAAAACTCAATTTATGAAAAAAACTGAAAACATGTAAAAAAATTGTGTTTAGTTTCTAATTTTTAAAAGTCAATGAAAAAATGCATTTAATTTAATAAATCTGTTTCATTTAATGAGTTAACATTAAAGTTCAAATCCTAGTAACAACATATTTTAATATTTTTTATTTTTTTCTTCAAAAAATTATCTTTTTAATTTCAATTAACCAAACATGTTTTTGATTTTAAAAATACAATAAAATTGTTTTTTCTTTATATTCTCAGAAACAAGTTTTTAAAAATAGAAAACAAAAACTATTACCAAACATAACCCTATATTCCTTTAACCCTTTTTTCTTCTAATTACATTCCAGTAGGGAGAAAAGGCAATGTAAGGGGGAGTTTTTATTTTTAGTTTTGTTATTATTTACTCTGTTTTACCATAAGCATGTAAATTAAAGTTTTCCCTTTGTTTTATCTTTCACCAGAGGTAGTTTGCGTGGACAAATATTTGGACAGGGCAAGATAATGGTAAACAAGAAAGATCATAGTTGTTCGTGCTAATCTGGAAGACAAGCATAGTTCTCAAATGTCAAGCAAGAAGACCTCACCCTCCTTTACATGAGCAAATAATGAGGGTTAGAACTTAGAACAAAGAGACAACACCACAAAGAGTCTATAGCATCATCCCCTTTTCTTGATTTCATTCACAACCTCTTCTATCGGAAGCCAAGAATCATCACCAAGTAGGATGAAGAAATCAAGACAATGGTTGTCTGTTCTATGCTTTCTACCATTGAAAAGCATCAGGTTCCAGCCTACAGGTTGAAGGGCCTGTAAATTCAATCAATAGAATAACCTAATCAACCAGAAATTGATGAAAGTAGGTCCAATCTCTCCATGCTTAACACACCAAAAGGAGAGTGACAAGAGACTAATGCCTTGCTAAGAACCTTGTAGCTCATAGCTCTTGGTGGGTGTGTGGGTGTGTGTGTGTGTGTGTGTGTGTGTGAGAGAGAGAGAGAGAGAGAGGGTCGACTAAATCATTACAATTTACTTGCACATACACATATAGTAGGCCAGCAATTATAAAAACTCTAAGGCAGGCCCACTTTACATTACATTGTATGTTTAGCAATTATAAGTAGGATTTTCAAGGCATGCCACTGACATTCAGGAGTGGTTAAATTTCTCAGTTTGGCATCAGGGACCCCTGAAATGAACAGATTACCAAATGGAACAGTCCTGATCACTTCATATACATTTGCTCATTTGTCAAATTCAATGAAAACTAAAAAAGCAAAACCGTTCAGAATGGCTGTATAAAAAGAAACAGAGGGGATACAGACTCTAAGCCCTTCAATGTATATTCTACTTGAGATGAATTTCAGCACTTGAACAGCTTTAATTATAATTAATTTGAAGAAGGTTAAAGAAGCACGTCTTAATAATTCACAGTATACCATATAATATGCTTCTGTTCGAAGAATTCAGAATCATTTTGGGGGAGCCAAATTCCAACTCTTTGATATTTCCGTCGGCTTGTGAAGAAAACCACCTGAAGTGAATTTACAATGAAACTTAATTACCAATGTTAATGTTGCAATGAACAGAAAAACAGGTAGTGGCAGTAATATAAGGTGATATACGAAAAATATGAGCTGAAGCAACATAAAACAAAACCAGGCTCTCAAAACCACAAAAAGGCTAAGCAAGCAATTTTAGATTCTAATATATGTTTTAAAAAATAGAAAAAAAAAATGTGAAAGATGCTATTGAGTCCCCGCCAATGAGCAAGACAATAGAGGATATACCAACAAGCATTTCCTTTTGCCTAAATTGATCTTCTAGACAGGTTTCATAAAATAATGGGTTACATCCCTGTGTGTCCAGCATATGTAATTCCTCTCTTGACACTAATTCATGCAAAACATAGAAACTAAATGTGGTGTAAAATTCCTGATTGACAAATCAAATGTTAAACCATTTAATAACTTTCTATTGGATTTGTTTTTTGACAAATCCACCATTGGATTACATTTATCTTATACCTTCTAGGCTTGCAAAATATCAAGATGATCAGAGATCAATAATCATATGATATATACAATTTTAAATTTCAATCTTTTTATACTCTAAAATTACACTCAAAATATGAGTTTATAGATCCACATAGTAAATAACATCTAATTCAGACAAATTTGGGCATGCATATTAAGAACAAAAAAACGTGTAATGATTTTCCAAATACTAATTAAATAAAAAGTTATTGTCATATAACTAACAAAGAGTTATATACCAAGTGTAACTTAATCCATTGTAGAAAAAAAAGTGCGGCTTGATCCTAACAACCCCTACTTCTAATATATACAAAAGAGAAACATGGGCAGTAATTCAAATTTAAAAGACACCAAACATGAGAAATTGCTTCAAAATACATCGAAGACCACCCAAATTGGAGACACATGGCTAAGTGACAATATTTGTATACTTACAAAGTTTGAAGTATCTTACTTTTAAAACTACATCTAGATAATTTTATTCCCTTAGCAACAATAGAAAAACATACAAGGTTCTTGCCTTCTAGCTACAATATTCGTATACTTACAAAGTTTGAAGTATCTCACTTTTAAAACTACTTCTAGATAATTTTACTCCCTTAGAAACAATAGAAAAATATGCAAGGTACTTGCCTTGAGCCCGCTTTTCATAATCAAATATTTGAAGACTGATTGACATACAAAGGAGAACTTTTATTGTAACAATGTTTTGAAGAAAAGAATCACCATGAAATTCTTATAGTAGGATGCACCAATATCATCAAGTCCATTAGAAACATTTTTTTTTTATAGGATAAGTTACACTTCCACTTAGTGAGTATTGAACACACGACCTTACCCTCCATTCCATTATTATGGAAGGAGGAAGTGTAATTTGAGTTAGAGCTCATTGGCTCCATCATGTTTAACTTCTATTATGAATTCACAGAGAAACTAGAAAATTCTAACTGGAGAAAAAATGAACACAGGATAAATTAAACTATGTTCTGGGTGAAATTCTATTCTGCAATGATACCTATCAAAAAAATAAAAAGAAATTATATTCTACAATGATAATGGAAAACCTATTGCATACATCAGGTAGAGTCAGCATCTTTTGTTATGAAAAAGGCACATCAACGAATGCAACAATAGAAAGAAACTTTCATTAGATAATAAGTACTTAAAGAATCATAATTCTGATTTAAAATATGCACAGAAAAAACTGATCATCACTATTATAATTCAACAACATACAATTCAAACCCTACAAATAAAATAAAATAACATGCAGACATTTTCTATCTAATTGCAAGTGTATGATAAGGTGAAGTTTTTTTTGGATCATGGGGATACTCACAATTCTATGTATAATAATCATATTAATTATAAATCAAAATTATTCAAACAAATCTATAAAGTAAGAGGGTAGATGATTTTCATATTTTGTTTGAATCAATCAAATAAAGTGTCCTGTGTGGCTGTGTCTTTACTTATATTTGTATAGTTAATATGTAGCATATATGAGCAAAATATATATATATATATATACTACTAAAAATAAGCACTGAATTTTAATAAATTCACTTAGTTATCTAACATATGATAGATGCTTAGCCTATTGGATGTTCTAAATTACAAAAAAAAATCATAATTATATACAGACCTATCAAAAAAAAAAAATTATATATAAAAAAGGGAGTGGCCCTGTCAACTTTGATGGGGCACTGCCCTATCATAGTTTCTCCCATTAATTAAAAAGAAGTTTTAGGTTTATGGTTCACTCTAAAAACTCAATAGTTACCTGCAATTTATACTTTTTCTTCTATAGATGCAATTTATATTGTAACAAAATTTTATGAAATTTACAATTCAATGAAAATATTTGCTAACTTTATCATTGGAATTAATTATGATTTTAGTTATACTTTCTTAACATATATAACCACATTTTTCCATTTAAGTTGTCCATAAGTATTAATTAAAATGAAAGTCACTTGAATTTAATCAAACTCCCGTGAATAAAATAAAATGAAAAAAAAGGCGCTTGTGCATAGTGTGGGCTATAAGGCTAGTGGTCCAACATAAGACAAAGCGCCACAACTAGAAAAACCGTAATTATCATATTAATTTAATAAGGCACATGAAACATAATCCAACTCTAAAAATGGAATATCAAGAACCCCTCCCCCATCCCACCCACCTAAAAAGAGAGAGAGAGAGAGAGAGAGAGAGAGAGAGAGAGTTATAACTTATAAGAGTAATAACTAACAGAATCAAGTCAGAATGTCTGGAATCATCCCAAACATGCAACAAAAAGATGCTCTATCGATGCCAAGAGTCAATAAAAATAAATAAATAAATAAACTCATTCCAATGACAATAACTATCTCCATTTGTTAAATTACCAATTGTCTCAAAAGCTTAAACTATTAAGAAATGGTAAATTTAATCACTTAACAATAATTCTAACACTCCCCTTTACATGGAAGCCCAAACTCCCCTTTAATAAGTGGAACCTAACATATGGGATTTTTAACAATTTAAATGGGAGGTAGAGTGGAGACAGGGATTGAACTTAGGATCTCCTACTATGATACCATATTAAATAGTACCATTTGCCCCAAAAGCTTAAACTATTAGGAAATACTTAACAATAATTCTAACAAAAAGACTCCAAAATTTCGCATTTAAATTCAATAACTTGGTGATACTCTTCAACTAAGACTTAATCTCAACTAATTAAAGTTGTCTTTTCACTTGATAGAAGCATTGGGAAATAATGAGATATTGAAGGCAATTGCATTGTTTCTAAGAATCAGCTCCCAAGTATGGAAAGGCAAAAAGCAAAATGAACATGAGTCATATAACATTCCCTTTTTCCACTGGGTTCTGTCTACTCTATCAGAATAAATAAAGTTATATGCTCCAACTTGTGGGAGCTAAACTAATATTTTTTGCTCTTCAGCTATGCATAACCCCTCACCCCAGCTGCTTTTCTATAACAACTAATTATAAGCTCTTTTTCCACCTACTTTTGTTATTTCTCACTTAGTAAGTTCAGAAGGTTAATTGGATTTTAATTATATGATACTGTGACCAGTCTTTTGATATTGTGTTAGGATCTTGCCAAAAATCTTTAACTCAACGGCATAGCTTGATGTTTCCAATGGAGACATTCACAGTTCGAATTCCCTCTCTTCCACATAAAAATGTATCAAAAGAGATATTGGGTGAGGATCAAGTCCATTTGCTTTGTAATGGACAGGCCATTTCATGGTGAAAATTTAATTGCCTATGAATTTAAAAGTGTATATGGTATCATATAATTTAAAATCCCATTTCACTAAGGAAATTATAACTGTTTTAAACGATGTGACATGTTAAATTACCGATTGTCCCAAAAACTTAAGCTATTAGGAAATGATGAGTTTAATCACTTAACCATAATTCTAACACTCCTCCTCATTTGTGGGCCTAAACTTCCCCTTAATAAGTGGAGGCCCAACAAGTGGGAGTTTAACATTTTAAATGGGAGGTAGAGTGAAGATGGCAGGGATCGAACTCAGGATCTCCTGCTCTGATACCATGTTAAATTATTGATTGTCCCAAAAACTTAAGCTATTAGGAAATGGCGAGTTTAATCACTTAACCATAATTCTAACATGATACATTATTCACCTTTAGATTTGTGATATATTAAATCTTCACCTTAAAATGGATCCTTTCCATTTCAAAGCAAATGGAGAGGACCTTTTTCCTTTGATATCTTTCTTTAACTTTTAATTTTTAAATCATCATCACTACAATTGCTATACAATTTAATGAGATGTACACAGTAAAATTATCATTGTAACTGGCTTGATCTTCACCATTAATGAGAAGTTGAAAATAGTTTTTCAGGAAGCACCTGTAACAGAAACGCCTTTCTTACTGCCCTGATTTTTGCATTTTAGTGATATTGAGAACTTTTCAGCAGGTGCCATTTAGAAAATTTGAATAGCATAGCAATAGATTGTAGTTCACTTGCTATTAAGGCTTTATAACAAGTCTATCAGCGATCATGTTCTAAAGTCTAAACATCATTTGAATTTTTATATTTCTCTTCTTTAAGCCTTTTTTTTATTTCCTTTTGGCATTGAAGAAGCCAGAAGAAAAGGTCTATGATGAAGCTAAGCAAAGAAAAGCATTAGGAACTCATGCTAGGTTTAAAAATTAGCACGCTCCAATAAAGGATTGCTTTAGTAATATATCCCAAAAATCTCTTGAATAAACCTCTAGCCAAACAAAGCCTAAATACATGAGAAATGTTGATAAAAGTGTCAAGCACGCTTAAGCGCATAGGCCTCTTGAAGCCTAGCTGCAAAGTGCAAAGTGCAAGCGTAGGTCTGATTGAAGTAAAGCGCACAGTTTTCAAATATAATATCTCATAACTTCTAATAGGAATATTCGTAACATATAATAAAAAATAATAATAATAACTTAAAATTTGTATATTTTACCGATTAGGTAAGTACGATTATATAATGTTTGTGAGTTCAAATACTACCAAAGTTATTTCAATTCTTAAATTTTTTTTATATAGTAAATTGAAAATAGTTATCAATGGTCAATGTCATAATACCTAGTCATAGAATGTTTAAAAATTATATTTTATATAATTCTTTTATGCTTTATAAAAGTACATAACCATGACAGTTATGATCAAATGTATATGGTTCAATCAACATACATCTAAAAGTCAAAGACCAAAAAGCACAAGAATTGTAAATTAACATTGTTCATGACATGTAAATAAAAAAATTGTGTGTAATACAACACCCTAAGGATGGTGGTTGTGTAGTAATCATTGGTCCATGTCATTTTTTTCAAGATCAAGCAATTAATTTTGATGGTCCATGATATTGGGTTTGTTTGGAGTTCATTGGGTGCTGACAAAATTCGTTGTTTAGCTTTTAGCTTGTTGGCAAGGATGGTTTGGTTGTCACCGGAGTAGTCATATTTGGATGATCAACCCCTATTGCTTGATGTGGTGCATTTAGAGGGAAAGAAATAGCAGGAGTTTTGAAGACACTAAGAATTCTATGCCTAATCTCAAGTTATTCTTTTTTAGAACCTTATTGGATTAGTTGTCAGCCATGAGGAACCTTTCTTTATTTTCTATTGTTGATTTACTAGATTTATGTAACTTTTGTAACTGACTATTTACCCCAATATATTTCCTGTATACTTGGATGACTAGTTTTTTATGATTTTATACAATTTTATTACTTATAAAATAAAAAATAAAAAAGTGTGCCTAAAGCGCGCTTCATAAATGAGCTTTTTTTTGGGCCTAGCGAAGCGTTGAGAGCTTGGGGCTTTGAGCTTTGAGTTTAAGCGCGCTTTTAACAACACTGTACATGAGGCACATATGGTATACTAATAAGCCTATCAAGTTTAGTAGCATTATATTTGAGCTGACCCAAGCCATTAACCTATAACCAAATCAAGCCCAGAAAGTTGAGGTACTTAAGGTCCTAACAAGTCTATTAAGCCAATTAGTACTCAAGGATTGCTTTAAAGTTAAAATAAAAAAAATAACAAGATCGAACGTTCTGCTTTCATTCCACAAATGACCTTTATACAAGTCTGCTAAAGAGAAGAGCCACGCATATGTAGTTCAATTCCCCTTAAATCCCTAAAAGTAGACAGGTCATGTTGTTTCTGAAAGCATGCAGGCTGTTCCTTCAAGCTTATCACACTCAAGCAACTAGCAACCAAAAAGTTAATGTTGAAACTTTGGTACCCACACAAAGCTAACCCAACACCTTATTAACCCTACCCCAGTGACGTGGATATCTGCAACTACTTTGGATCATGCTTTTGAAAATCCTCAACTAAAGTAGCAAAAGGATGTTGTAACAGATCAACCAGAGGGTGTCCACAAAGATTGATAGCAACTTGACTAAAGAATGTAATGTAGATGTAATCTTTACTAGACTATATGTGTCGGGCATTATAAATTGTTGCAGATTGTGGACCTTAGATCCATACAAATTTTATTAGTCTATGTAACAAAACCAAACACATATCAGATGAGACAAAATCAAGAGGTTATTGCTGGGTTAAAGAACTAACCTCGCCTTGAAATAAGGTGGATACGGGAGCGAGGTCCTTCAAACTTCCAGTTATCTTCATCCAAGGATTTAACCTCCTTATCAAGTGCGGCCATCAGATCAGATTTTAGGACTACAATTCAGAAGCAATCAGTTTCTTATTATGAGAGCAATGATTTGTATAGCGTTAAAGAAGCATAAGAAGAAGTATAAAAAAAGTATGGATTTTTCTTATTTAGAGTCCAATGAGACAACTATCTTAACCCGAGTAAGTTGAATTTACTGCATTTGGTTCAGTGGAGTCTTCACTTTGTTAGTCTTATCTATTTTTCCTAAACCAAAACAGAATGAAACATATGGTCCAAAAATTTAACTTTGCTTACATCATTTCTCAGAAACCAAACACACACACACACACACAAAAGAGTAGATGAAGCACACTTAGAAATTTCAACCTGAAAGACCCTTTAAGTTGTACATGGAGATTTGCCTGAAAATACACTAGGCTTGAGGTCATTTTACAACAATTAGGACCCAAAAAAAAAAAAAAAAGTTCCAATTTGTACTATTATGCTTTACACAGTTTCTCAGAATTAGTCATAACATCCCCCCCAACAAAAAGAAAAAGCAATTAATAGTACTGCAAACCCTGAAAAGCACAAAGCAAGTGCTTTAAACCCTGAGACACAAATCGTCAGTATCTAGAAAGATTGTGTAGAAGTAAAAAGCTGATTGCTGAAGTTAATCCTTAACCCTAGGGCTGTAAATGAACCAAATTGTTCATGACAGTTAGAGCTCGGCTAGTAATGTTCGTTTGTTTAGTAAATAAGCTAAGCTCAAACCCAACTTTCAACTCGATTATTAAATGAACCAAACTTAAACATAATAATGTGTTCGCGAACAAGCTTGTGAACATAAGCGCATGAGTTAACTATATATAATACCATAAATTTATATGTATACTTGTCTAAAAATATATTTATATAGACTTGAAATTCGGTTGTATAAGTTTGTAAATTGGTTCATATCATATTAAAATTATTATTTGTATATTCATAACATAAACAATTTATTTATAGTAAAAATTCATAAATTTGTGAAGGAGCAAAACATTTTAGTCATGATTTAACTACATATAAAAAAAAGAATAAGTTAATCAAGTAGAGCTTGTGAACAAACCCGAGCTTGCTCAACAAGTAAATTAACCAAGCTTGAACATTTTTAATCTTGTTTGGTGATGAACTCGAGCTCGGCTCTTGTTCAAAATAAAATAAAATGAACAACCCTGACTTTTTAATACTCAGCTCAGCCCTAACTCCACCCTCTCTAACACAAGAAGGAAAATACAATTATAGCTTAAATGTGTAATAGAACTGAACTGAAAAGCCCAAAGAGCTAAAAGTTAAGGAATTTCACAATGATTATATAATGACCCCAGATGGTTGTAATTAATAAACGTTAAAAATAAAAGATTAAAACCCACTAATCACTTTTTTTAAAATTTTAATGTGAAACTCCTAAGCACTTAACCCAATTTAAAAGGCCAAAAAAACAAGGACCCAGATGGCTCAAATCAAAGAACTTTCAGAGAATGACAATATAAACATAGAAGGACCAAGATTCCTGAAGATATGAACAAAAGAGAGAAGTACAAACCGAGCATAGCCTCGTCTTTACACTCTTGAGAGGAAATTAAATCAGATGGGTTGGGTAGTGAATCTTCTGTGGGTAGAGTAGCGGTATTATTGCTGCTACTCCCTAAGCCTAAGCCTAAGCCACCCACAATTGCAGTAGTTGATATTGATGAGTGAGCTGGTGAAGAAGATGATGACGATGTTGAACTATTCATTTCTTTTTCTTTTTCTTTTTTTCCTGTCGCAGAAAACTGAAAAGTGGAAAAAGTTTCGAGCTTTTATATCAATTTTGCAGATACCAGCAAATGGGTCAAGTCGAAGTGTGACCGAGAGCTCGATTTTTAAATTGTGGGCTTGATTCTGACATACAAGCCCAACAAATGTATTGACTAAATGGGCCTCTTCGCTTCTTCTAGGCCCATAATATGCCTTCTCTTTCTCTCTCTCTCTCACACTGTGCAGAAGAGAGGTCCATCGTCCATGGTTAGCTGAAGAAGAAGAAGAAGAATACTAATTCAGAATCAGAAGCTGATTTAGGTGAGTTTTTACTTATACCTGGTGCCTCTGTTTGTGTTTTTACTCTGTGCAGAAGAGAGATATAATTACATACATTTGATCTTTTTTAGGTGAGAAATAGAATTTTTGTTGTTGTTCTTGAAGGATTGGATGATTTTATTAAAATAAAAATAAAGGGTATTGATTACTTTGTGGAAATTTTATAAGGGCTGCTGCAGTAATTTCCAAATCAGACTCTTAAGGAGAGGTTGTTAATTATTAGATTCGGATGAGAATTTAGTAGTAGGAATAAAAACCCTCTGATATGCCCACTTTATGCTCCACCAATTGCTCTGGGTTTTGATTGCTTGAGTGTAAAATGAAACACAAAAAAAAAATGGGACTGAGGATTTGTGTTTGTAGGATTAGGACTAGGAGCCCTTCACTGATATAGGATTTTACAAATCCTTAATGCAGACAAGGAGATTTCTTTTTGTTATTTTAGGATTTGATTCTTTGTAGTATTAAGTTTAGTAAAGTCTTGACGCTGGTTGTGTTTGGGCTCAATGGAGGAGGAGTGAATTTATAGTTTTTTTCTTCTTTTTTTTAATTTTTTTTTATTGATAAGTGTATTTCTAGTTCCAAATTTTATTCTGTTTCAGTTACTCCATGGAAACTTGGCGGCATGTTCAGTTATGCATTTATCTGTTAGTTGGAATTTCTTTGCTATTCTTTTTTGGCACTGGCTCCTGCATGCATAGTTCTTCGATCTCAAGTGAGGTGAGTTGACCTTACTTTTTGTTAGCTGAATTTTTAAGAGTTTATAATTCAAAACCATTGCTTTTTTTCCCTTGGTGTGTGTGTTGTGTGACAAAGAACTATAAATGCACTGGTGTGAAGAGTCATTTAATTCAAGTCACTGAGTGGAGAATAAAAACAACATAGGTAGAGACTCTGTGGAAGAACATGACTGTCACAACAAATATGGCCTTAGATTCAGTAGAAAGTAAAAAGGATTCACGTTGTGGATACCAATCTATTCTTTTCACAGTGCTTCTTTCACTTCTCAAATCTACCTAGGCAAGTTCCCTATCCTTTGCATAATTTGTATGTTTAGTTTGTCATCATCACCTTGGAAACAGAATTTTTTCTCCCTGGGATATTGTGTTTTTTTTTTCCCTGAAGAAGCACTTGTTGTGCCTCTAATCACTATCCATGCTTAGAAACCTTTATCCATCTTGAAAGAGATTGGGTTTTAATTGCAACAGCAAGCCCCTTGCAATTTAGGTCTCTTTTTCATTTCCAGTTCTGTTGATGGGTCATTTAGTCTTCAATGAACACACCAGTTGTGTGAATTCCTTTTTTCAATGATATTAGTAAGTGATGAATGTGTGAGCCTACGGATTCATTCAAAATACTAAAAGAAACCAATGTTGGCAGTCCAAGCATCTAAACTGTAATGCTTGGGAACATCTTTAAGCCATTATAGCTTTCCAGTGCTTCATTATGACTGTATTGAGGATGAAATGTAAAGCAATCCAGTCTGATATTAACATGAAGAGATTACCTACTACGGAATTTGAAAATACAGTAACACATTGGTGTAGGTGGACCATTTTTGAAGCATTAAAAGGAAAGAAAAATGCAATTATGCACTTAAAACCCAAACTACTTTAGATCCCGAAGTACTATAGATCATAATTGTGCATAACAAGTTAAAATGGCACTTTCTTTGCCCATAATAATCTGATGGAGGGTGAGGTACTGGGTTCAAAACCAACTGAGTTTATGTGTGACTTACCAATAAAGAAATAAAGAAAAGAAAATAGAGTTTTTATGCAATTCTGCACCTCTTGAATTTATTAATTATCATTAGTACCCAATTAATGATATTGTTCCATCAAAAAAAAAAAATTTATGATATTGTAACGAGTGCCATATCACAATGTTCCAGGGAAAAATCTTTGCCAATTTTCAGCCTCCTTTCTGATACAACTGACTTTAGTATTTCTTTTTCTCACATGTATACTTTTTTCAGGCACAAAGGGGTAATCCAGATTTTGATTCCAACAACTCAAGTATCAGCTCTTTTTGCAGTTTCAAGAACTTTATAATGGAATCTTATTATGAAAAGTATGGGAGCTTGCTTGATTCAGATTTCCAGATTTCATAGCACAAGTACTTCCGTTGGGCATGTGTGGGAAGCTGCCAGATAATTTGAACCTTGTGCCAAGATTATCAGTTCTACAGCACAATCTGATTGGTGAAGGTTCTCATCGTCATTTGTCCTCATCCATCAGATTTAGCATGGATCCAAAATCCATAACTGATCTATCAACTCACTCATGTGAGGTCATAATTATTGAAAGACTGCCCTCAGGTGTTTTTGCTGACCCATTTGAGCTACAACATCTTCTGCAGCACGGTGGTAAAAATACTATATTCATTTTTTCTACTGAAAATCAATAAATAAAATGTTATCAAAATTCTTAGATCCAGGCATATTGCACTGTTCTTTCTCATGCTAATTAGTTTAAAACCATTTATTGCAGTGTTTAATGATGTATCTGTTTTTGGAGATACAAATTTGGAATTTCCTTCATTTCTTTCAAACCGATCTGTTGTTGAGATTCACATGGATGTTGGTCGCAAGAATGAACTTGACATCAACATAGAGCTTCCTCTACATGCACGTTATCCGGTAAGTGATGAGGATATTAAGAATTGTGTTTAAAGAAACAGAACTATTTCTTATCCCTTCTTTCATAATTTAGTATCTGAAAGTGTTTCTTAGTTCTCCTATTAGACATCTGGCCAAAATTTCTACACATGGTTGGATAACATGATTTTTCCTTTTGATAGATAAAAATATATATATCATTGTGCATGCGTACTACTAAGGAGGCTGTTGCAAAGTAGTTACTTTTACTTGCTGTCAAAAGAATCCTGGGATAAAATTTAACATGACTAGTATTAATTGGAATTATAGTCTGTTTTCTGCTCTTCTTTCAGTACCTGACTGGCTACAAGGGAAAGCTTGCAATACATCTTGAAATTTCTTTTTTCTTTTGCAGCCTCTAGATAAAAGTGGTTATTCAAGAGTCAAATTTGGTCCACCTGATTTGTTTGTGTGCTGTAGCATAGAGGGGACGTCGCATAATCAGAGCTGTTTATTTACTTCAACCAGTATTAGTTCTGAACAGGAAAGTGGTGAGATTGTGTGGAGAATACCTTCAGGGATAAAGACTCATGCTAGAATTGTATCCGTTGTTACTTTTATTTCAGCCTTATTGTCAACTCTGTTAATTGTTTTGACATGTATATTTTATTCAGATGCCAAACCTCGCAAAAATCAGAAGCAATCTTAGTGTATTTTCTGGCTTGATAATTTAGCATGTATCAGACTTAGTTCTGATTTTAGCCTCTCTTTTTTTGGCTATTAGTTATGAGAATCCATGATGGAAGGTGGTGTGAGACTATAAAGTGTATATTGATGAGGATTCAGATTCTCTAGAGTTCTTAATTCTTAGAATACTTTACAAAGTAAATCCCAACCTTTCATTTAAAATTAATGGTCAAAATGTTACCTCCTCATTAATCTAATAATTCGAACCTAAATTAGTCTTTCAAAACACAAAAACCCCTCCTATTTATGACTATCCTAAACGTCAAAGTTAAACCACTAAAGCCATTCAACTTGGAGAAATCATCAAGAAGAAAACCCATTTTTCTTTACTCTCTTGCATTTGTTTAAACTTTCTGTTTCTTTAACCCACAAATGATAGATCCATCTAGGTCAATCCCTTCAAAATAGACAATGAAAGACCATTCAAAGCCTAATGGAAGCAATGTATGTTTATTTACCTACTCTCCATGGTCTTTTATTCTGTCTTTTATTTTTCAGCATATGGTTGACACGAGTTTTTGTTCTATGACGTGTTCTGCAATGGCACTATCACATCACTATTTATCTGCGAAGTGTTTAATAATTGTTTCAATAAATGCCTTTTTTTTCCCATTTTTCAATGACAAACGGGGCAAAATGGGTAAATATTTTTTATTTTAAAACTATATAGTAAAATATCATTCTTTTGAAATTATTTAGCGAAAATTGCAATACTTTATTTGCATTTTTTTATTTTTTTTATTATTATTTTTTTTTACAATGATATTTTCAAGTTATCTCTTCATTTAAGGTTTTTTTAGTGACCACCCTAAAAAAAAATGGCTAAAGCCACAACTACTAACTATGAAGCAACAATTGCAGCCCTAAGTGTAAGTGAAAGACCAAATTCACCTCGTTTTTTTAATTATAGCTATGAGCTATACGATTTGAATTTCTATTTTGCTAACAAGATTTGGGTTATGTGGAAGTTCATATATGCGGTCACTTGGTGCATTTTTTAGATGTGTACAAAGAGTTTATCTTTGAAACAAAAGTTACTACGCCGAAGATGGAGAAACTAAAAAATAAACTAAAATTATAGGGTAATTTCTGTGTAGAAGCAATAGGAAGATATGGGGATCTTTCTTTATTTTGGAAACATTGGGTAGAATTGTCTCTCAAAACCTCACTTTGATTTATTTTCGAATCTAAGAAGTACGGATATGGCAAAATTACTAACATACTAGTGTTGAACACGTATCCGATACGGACATAGCCCTAACATGAACACAAACGTGTCAAGTACGCACTCTAAAAGAAAAAATCATTTTTAATTCGATTGTTCTTTTGGATGTTGAATGTTGTTTATTTGAACTATTTTTATGGGTGTCTAGTTTATTTGAACTCTTTGTTTGTACTTTAAACAATATTTTATTGTCTTTAAATTAATTTTAAATATATTTTCAAACATTTTATTGTTGTTTGGCAGACAAAAAAATAATTTCAGTGGTAAGTTTAAATTAGAACCAATAACAACTTACCACCTATGATTTGTTGTGAAAATGTTGTAGATTGTAGGGATTTTTTTTATTTTATTTTTTGGCATTTAGCGTTATTTTTAAACATCGTAGTTAGTTGTCAAGTTGCAAAACTATTTAGCGGATTTTTTTTTCAAAATAACAGTGATTTTCAAACAATTTTGTTAGTTAGCACGTTTTCAAAACTATTTAGGAAACTAACATCTCAAGTGCAATAAACTCGATTTTGGTGTGTTAAATTAAATACAATGAACTCGATTTCAACATCGGCCAGCAGTTGACGTCATAGAACTCGAGTCCAGGGGACTCGAGTTCTGTCATATAAAAATTGAGTCTGTAAGACTTGATTTCGTTTAAATTGAACCTTCTTCTGCTGCTGGCCTCTAAAATCAAAGCTCATCACCAAGGTGGTTCTCTCTCACTTTGTCTCGTTCCATATCTCTCATTCCCCATCGAAACTCACATGGGTTTTACTCGAATTGGACCTGAGTTATGTTGGAGTTGCTTGAATCGAATTGGAACTGAGGAAGGTTTTGCTAGAGTTGATTGGACCGGATCAGACTTGTGAGGAAGGTTTTGCTGGAGTTGGTTGAAGGTAAGAACTGAAGTTGAATTCTAAAATTTGAATGAAATCGAGTCCTACAGACTCGAATTTATATGACAAAACTCAAGTCCATTAGACTTAAGTTCTATGACGTTAGCTACTGGCCAATGTTGAAATCGAGTTCATTATACTCAATTTAGCACACCAAAATCGAGTCTATTGCACTTGAGATGTTAGTTTTTTAAATAGTTTTGAAAACGTGTTAACTAACAAAATTGTTTGAAAATCAGTATTATTTTGAAAAAAAAAATCCCTATTTAGCAAACTAGTATCTTAAGGCTCTAAAAGTCAAGTTTAATGTGTGGAACTCGAATGTTAGAGAATCAAGTTACAATTGTTCCTGCATTCTCCAAATCTTCTAACTTCTTCTTCAGATCTTCTTCAAGTCCTTGTTCTAGATCTTCTTCTTTTTCAGTCCAACGGTTGCCGCCTTCTTCTTCTTCTTCTTCTTCAGATCTACTCGAGTCTCAAAGACTCGATTTGTCATTGAACTTGAATCTCACAAACTCTAAATGTTAGTTTACAAAATAGTTTAAAAAATGTACTTACTAACGAAAATGTTTCAAAAATCATGTTAAATGCCAAATTTCCTCCTAGATCATAACACTTCTCTTTTTAAAATGGTGTTTTAAAAAGCAGATTTAAAAACAGTTTATTCAAACAAGCCCAAATCACAATAAAATTGAAAGAGGGCAGCAGAAGGGCGGAGGGGGAGAATGAAGAAAGCGATGGAGGCATTGTGGGAGGAAGTGAGGGAGCTGAGTCTAGGAAACGGCACAGAAATAGATCATCTAAACTCCCCTCCAACCCCACTCCAATTCCTAAGAGACTACGTTTCTCAAAACAAGCCCTGCCTAATCTCCTCCGCCACTCTCCACTGGCCCGCCCTCTCCTCTTGGTCTCAAGACACTTACCTCACCCAATCACTCTCCGCTTCTCCAAACGTCTCCGTTCACCTAACCCCACACGGCAACGCCGACGCACTGGTCCCATTCCCCAACCACAACCACAACCTCTGCTTCGCTTCGCCACACGTGCAACAACTCCCTTTCCGCGAAGCTTTACATCTCATAACAACAACAAATACAGATTCTAATTCCAATACCCAAAAAACTGTTGCTTATTTGCAGCAGCAGAACGATTGCTTTCGCTCCGAATACTCGGCGCTTTCTTCGGACTGCGATGATCACATACCGTGGGCTACTGAGGCACTCGGATCCCTTCCCGAAGCTGTTAATCTATGGATTGGGAACCATCGCTCTGTCACTTCTTTCCACAAGGATCACTACGAGAATCTATACGCCGTCGTTTCTGGTGAGAAGCATTTTCTGTTACTTCCTCCCACTGATTATCACCGTATGTACATCCGCAACTACCCTGCTGCTCGTTATTCCTATTCCCAGGAGTCCGGAGAGTTTACATTGGAGCTGGAAAAGCCTGCGAGGTACGTGCCTTGGTGCAGTGTAAATCCTTATCTTTCGCCGGAGAATATGGAGGCTGAGATGTCCAAATTTCCCTTGTATTTCAATGGCCCAAAGCCCTTTCAGTGTACGGTCAAGCCTGGGCAGATTCTTTACTTGTAAGCTCTACTTTCTTTCTCAACATGATCACCAGTATTTGGATGAACTATGGTGTCTTGCATGATTGATGACATTTTGCATTGCAAATGGTTTGGTTAAAGTATAATGTCTTTGTAACACCCGTCTTTCAGAATTTAAAGATAGAAAAAAAAAAAAACCAGAAGACTCGAATTTGCATGGGATGATGCCGCGAGTAACTTATTGTTCGCCTTTTTGTGGAGAATCTTAGTGTTCCATACGCTTGAATTTACTCATGTAGAACAAATTTTCTTTTGTTCTGAATGCAGGGTGCAATATTACACCAATGCTAGCGAAGATAAATGGTTATCTGTGCAATTTGAAGAAATAAAAAACAGAACAAAACAAAGGGAATGCTTATTAGAGTCAATTTGTGGTTTTTTAAAAAAAAAAAAAATGCAAAAGAAGTTGTCTATAATAATCCACAGACCCGTTGATTAGAGCCAGGAGACCAAGAACATATCTATCTATCTATTTCTTATTAACCTACCTTGTTTAAAATTAACAAGCAAATGGATCAGCATAATCACTTATTTTGGATGAACTAGGAAGTCTTGCATGATTGATAACGCTTTGCCTAACTCTATATTGACTTTAAAGTGAAAGTTTCGCTACCATTCTGAATATTCAATTTTCATTTATAAAGTTTCAATGAAAGAGATTCATCAAAGCTACCTGATCCTGCAAAGCTAAATTCTTTTATGGGACGTGAAGTTTGTAGTTTCTGATTCAGCAATGTGAATTTGCTTCTTAAGCTAAAAGCTGTCTCAGCCTCTCAGAATCATTGAATTTTCAACAAATGGCTGCTATTAGCTAGACTCTCCCATTAAATCTGTTTCTATACCTTTTTCTGAAACTTTCAAGATCTCCTTTTTTGTCTTGGGATTCTTGGAAAATTCGGAAGCTGATTAGGTAAGTAAATAGTTGGTGTCCTCCAGTGGGCAATTTCTGGTTGTGGCATGGTTGAATTTTCGAAAGATCATCAGATAAATTTTTGGTGTATGTGCTGTTCCAAACTGCAAATCACCCTCTTCTTCCCTTTAAAAAAAAAGTGTATATGTTAGTGTGAATGGCAGGCATCAATTTGTGAATAAGACAGCTTTAAAGAAGGAAGGGGTTGTCCTTTCTCTTTATCTTTTTATAGTCATGTCTCTATAGCCGAGATTTTGTTTTTTTTTTTGCCCCAGAGTTCCTGCTAGTACTGATTTCATTTTGTTTTGTGCTGCTTGTTTTTTTTCCCTCTCTTCAAATAGCCTTCAATTTTTCACTTGTTTAGTAATACCTGATGCATGTTTGATCTTCACATCTCACCCATATGACATCTTCTCATTCTTTTCTTTTTTTCATTTTATGCCCCCACCCCCCTATTTACCTGCCTTGTATCAACCATCTAGATTGCTTCTAATCTCACCAAACACCACCACCCCCCCCCCCCCCCCCCCCCCAATCCCCGCCCAACCCCCCAAACCTTTTTCCTGTCTAAAAGGACAAGAATGTTTAAGAAATTCAACCCTAGATTAGGTTTCTTGATAATCTAGACCTCAATACTCCCCCTAAGGGGATAGGGATCCAAAAGAGTACTACAACTTTCCAAAGTTTTCTTTTATGGGGTTTGATGTTTAAGGACTTATAGATACTTGGTTTCACAAAATTGGAGAACTTTATAGGTTTTTAGTATGAAAAATGATGAATTGAAGAATAAAAGGAACAAATAAAGCCTCGGTAATCACAAACTTCTAGCTATAAAGAAGGTGATGAATTTATCAAACTCAATCTCTCTAACTATCTTAGAAAAATATATAAAATTATTTATATAGGCCATTCCCAATCCTTTTCCTCAAAGACTAGGTGGTGTGGACACTAGATGTTCAATTGATGTTGGTTGATTTTGTTGGACCTGATTTATCATAATTACTACTGATGGTGGGGCTAAATTTAGATTGATTTTGTCAACTCCAAACAATTTTTTCCCCCCTGCTTGGTGCTAACTTCAAGCAACCCTAGGCACTTGCTCCTAGATTTTGTATCCCCTTTCCCCCAACTTAATATTCCTTGAAGTAACCCTGGACGTTGATTCCTAGGTGTATCCTTTTTGTCTATTTCTTCTTACCCCGCTAAATTTTTTGAGAACCTTATGTCCTGCATAAATTTTAGTATCAAAGCAATCATTGTCCCGCTAGGACTCTTGAATAAAACTGAAAAACAGTTAGAACATTTGAACTGATATTGCTTGAAATTGACACCAAGTAAGAGAAAGCAAAAGCTAGGAATCAACACCAAGTTTTATTTTTCTAGATTTTTTTCTACTTTTGTTCATTGGAGTACAATAGTGTACTTATATAGATTACTAAACTTTAATTCTAATTGATTCAGGAAAGCCCAATTGTTACTTATCCAAAAAAAAAAAAAAGGGACTGCCCAATTTTTAATTATAAAAATACCCTTGTCTGTAGAAAATTATAATAAAATACGAAGAACGTAACTCGTTGATAAGACCTAAATTAAATCCAATTGATCAATTATAAAATACAGTTGGCTTCTAAAATTAAATAAAACCATAATAAAATAAAATTTCCTTGGCGCCACATTTAATAATTTAGTGACTCAAATTGCTTCTGAACTTTGTTTTGTGCCTGAAAATCCACATTTGGTTTTCAAATAGAAAAAGGGAAGGGGTATATTTTCCTGCATCATTATCCAATTGTTCTTTTGTTGTTTTCTCTTTGAAAATATGTGTTGCATTAGAGATTCAGAGTCAGATCTAAGAATTTGCACCGGATTTTTTTTATCACCAATCCCAACAGATTTGGTGACCATAATTGTTTTTTTTTTTTATAAGTGTGTGACCTTTTAGAAGTTCTAGAATAATATTTCTTTTCTATGAAGTTATTTACAGAAAAAGGGATTTATTTTTGCATTATAAGTGCTAGTTTTTATATTCATGATGTTGAATTACTTATAAAAAATTCCTCATTTTAAGATGCACGTTTGAGGATGTGGTAATAGACACGATGTGGATAGTTCATGAGACCAGTTGCTTGCTACATTTTGTGGTTATATGTTTGACTAGTCTAAGGCTTGGAGACTCACATCTAGTGATTTCCTTCCATTACTTATAAGCTCTCTTCTCTCCTGTAATTAATTTTCTGTTTTTTCTTTCTTTCTTTCTTTCTTCATCTTGCTTTTACTATTTGGCTACTTTGTAATTTTTTGCATGAAGTAGTTTTTTTTTTTGTTTTTATATAATATAATTACTCCTCTTACTTATCAATTTAAAAAAAAAAAAAAAAATTCTCATTTTATTTGTTGTGGAGTGTATTAAAAATTTGTACATCATTTTCCATCGTTTTCTATAATTATCAGCATCCAATTAAGAGTTAAAACAGGAAAGTTCCTTAAATCTTGTAATCAGCTGAGCTTAATACTTGAGATTTTTTTTATAATTATTATAAATAGCATAATACTTCAGAATTATTTGATAAAAGAAAACTTACTGGCTTTCCTTCCTTTTTGAGCTCCTCCCTCTCTCTCTTTTATAGTTAGTCAGCCACTAAACACAATTAGCATAAAACTATTATGGTAGATAGTCAGAACAAAGGAATTAGATCAATTTACATAAGATGTCTTTGCAGTATAAAACAGCTCAGATCACATAGTGAAACCAAAACGCACAGGTAGACTTTTGATAAAACACAGGTAGGCACTACTTGTAACTGCAAAATAATGCCAACCTAGGATTGTTCTCTCTATTCCTGACATTCAAAAAGTTTTTAATGGTGTGCTTTTCTTTTTTTTCTTTTTTTCTGAAGGGGGGGAAGGTGGAGCTGGCTAAATGTTGTTGTTATTGTTGTTGTTCTTTTTTTCTTTTTTTCTTTTTTCTTTTTTTTTAATAAAAAAAATCTTTGCATGCTTTTTTTTTATTTTATCCTGCTCTATATAGACGTAGATTGAGTGCATTAATTTAAGTTTGACAAAACCTGATTTATGGTAATTGTGACAGAGAAGCCATGTTGGTTTATGTGGATGAAAAGAGGATGGTGCTGGGTATAACCTAGTATAAATTAAATGGTGATGAATTGCAGATCATTCCCTAGTTTTTTCGGCAGGTTCACATTGAGGTTTTGACTCACAGGGAAAACTTAAAAGGATTGATTCATACAATATGAACCAAACAATACAGCAAAGATCACAGTAGCAATGGTATGTTAACAGTTTCTGTCACATGTACATTTCATTATGGGCGAAATTTTATGTTGGACGCAGCACAGCCTCAATGTGGGTGTAAGGTACTGTTGGATAGGCCTGCAGCATGGATGTTCTAATAGGGATTTGAGTGGTTTTAGAGGCAGGAACTAGGATAGTTGATTACGTGATAAATAGCAGACCAAATCACTAGCTTTCAGGAAATACTGGATTGAGCTATCAACTTAAAATGAATTGGTTGACCCATTCTAACCCTTACAGTGCAGCAAACAGAATTAAAAGCTTGTTGAAACAGACCAAGTGGACAGCATCGCAAAGGCTCCACAATGGTTCTCACATGCACACAAGGTATGGGTGAAGTACCCATGTTGGACATGACTCAGCATTGATACTGCATGGGATGTTGTTAGACAGATCTTTAGTATGGATGTGCTTGGTATAGGATATGTGTGGACTGGCTTACTGCCTTGCAGCTATACAAGAAGCATGTCCTATAAAAAATTAAAAAAATCTAACAATTCTAGTTTGATGGAATATGCTTCCATCAAATTTATTGAAGTGTAAATTTTTGTTTAGGGCAAGTTGTGGTATGCTAAAACTTCTACCTGAATTTTTTATTTTTATCATTTTTTCCTTCCCTTGTATATCGATCATTGCATATCTATGTTAAGAATAAATGAGTTAGTGTCAATGGAAATCTCTACAGTATACCTGAAGTCAATGATGCCTCTGTCTGCTTAGGATCCAAAGGAGAAGCATTAATTTTGTAGTTATTTGAGCATTTGAACGTAACCAATATTACAAAAGAAAAGAGGGTGGTAACTAGTCATTAGAAGAAAGAACTTTGGATTTTTGTGGCTGTTAAGTTGAATTCTTAACATGGAATCCTATTCTTTGATATAGCACTTTCTCCTAATTTAATAGATTTGTGGTAATTTCAAGGCTGATGAGATGGGGTTGATGCAGGCCAAGTATGTGGTTTCATCACGTTAGGCAGAGTCCAGATGCTGGAGGGCGGACTATCGCAATAAACTATTGTGAGGATCAAGCTTTTTTCTCCCCCTTGCAGGTTTAGCTTTAATATGTTTGTAGATACTAAGATAAAAATATGTTTGCAGGGTATGATATGCAGTTTGATATCAAGTATGCCTATTTCAACTTTTTGAAATCAATTCAATACCGATCAATTCATGATCCAACGTTGCCAGAAACAGCATCTAAGGACACAGATTCAGAATCAGAATGTGATTCAATTGCATATGGCTTTAAGGATGAATTTAGTGCAAATGGATCCGTAGAAAATTTGGCTGGGGGCAGTACTAAAGAAGAATGAGTTTTGATTTGATAGCCTGGGTGCTCAATTGTTCATGTGTGGGATTCTTCAGGGCTGGAAAGAAACAATGATCCCAGAAAGAGGACATTGGGATTGTAACTGGTAAGAAAGTTGCTTGAAGAATGAAGATATTGGATACGTGGATGGGCACCTTAATGTTTTCCTATAGTTTTGGCCTATCAATATCAATCCTGATGCATTTCCTATCATAGAAAAATTTTGAAGAATGAAGCACAAAAATTGATGTGGCTCATTTTGAAAGTAGATGGATTAAAGTGAAGCATTTTAAGGTACAACGATGATGAATATGCAATTTAACCTTTCTTATGTTTCTAAACCAAATGTACTACTTAAAATGATGGAAGGTGGCTGCCCTAATTATTTTCAAATGTTGCCTTCCAAAGGTATAGGTTTGGATTTACAGGCTTTATCAAAATTTCATTTATTTAATGTTCATGTTTACCAAAATTTAATATATTAATGTTAGGATTGTAAAAGAGCTCGGTCAGGTTGAGTATTAAAAGCTTATGATTATATGTTTAAGCTTGGTCATTCTATTTGTCAAAGAAGCTTGAGCTACTGAATTAAATTATTTTCAATTTAATGCAAGTGGAATCGAGGATGTGTCGTGTCAGAAGGCAGTTCTTCTAGCAAAGCCTACTAGACAACCCTGAGCTGCTCACGTGCTTCCAATATCAAGTCTATCAAAATTAGACAACGTAAGAGCAACACAGTAGATCAAGGATTTTTGAAGCACGTTATAAGAATAAATATGGAATTTTATTGCTTATTTAGCATGTAATTCTCATTAGATATGCAAAAAACATCACTTACATTCTCCCACCAAAGGTTGAGCTGGGATCAGATATCTCAAATCTCAAAAGTTTTAGCACAAAGCTACAATGCAGTTCCAAGTATGAGACAGTGTGGCCAAATGTTGTAAAATTTTTACTAATTTTTTATTTGTCTCTCTTCTCTGTCCTCCACCTCTCACCTTTCTCTTTTCTCAACCCCGCTCAGACCTCGCGCTCTCTCATGTCCCTCTTTGGTGCAGGGGCGGCCCAACATAATTTGGGGCCTAAGACGAAAAATTTATACGGGGCCTTTAATATGTAAATATTAATTAAACAAAATTATTTAATACTAATCAAATTAAGGTTAATTTAATACATTAAATACATAAATAATACCAACTAAATTAATGTTAATTTCATATAGAAAATTGAATATCATAGTTGAACTTATAAATATTAATAAAAAGAAATAAAAATATATTGCGATTGAAAAAGATATTTTATTTTGGATATAAGACGATGCATAGTTAAATAAAATTGTAATTTAATTTTATATTTTATATTTTGATTTTAAGAGAGATAGATATTATTTGGTGTATGGCTTTGTAGGATATTATTTTACAAAAATCAAAATCTCAAACTATTAAGAGAGATTAATCTATAATTGATGATTTAACACATTTGCAACATCCTTTTGAAATATTTTAGGGTTTCAATTGAGTTAAGGTTCTATTGGTCTCGTACTTTGAGAGTCTTAATAAAAATGAAAAAGAAAAATGCGCTAATTAAAAGCACTATAAAATGTTCAAAATATAATGTGATATTGTCTCTCATTGATGAACTTTATCAATTTAACTAATGAATATTTATATCACTTTTTTGTGATTAATAACATGGTAATTTGTAAGCCAATAGTAAAATTTGTAGTATCCTTAACATCACTAATAAAAAAAAATATATAACCTTTAGAAAATATATATATATAATTTTATAAAAATTTAGGCCTTTAACTATGGAAAGTGGAGCCTTTTTTCTTAAGGAAAATTTTTTTTTTTTGGTGGGGCCTTAGGCCTAGGCTCAACTTGCCTATGCCTTGAGCCGGCACTGCTTTGGTGGTGGTCTGGTATTGTGGTTGGTTTGTGGGTCATCGACGGCAGCTATGGTCATGGCTTCAGTTGTTGGCGGTGGTCCGATTTTTTGGTTCTTTCGTGGGTCATCAATGGCAGTTGTGGTTGTGGTATTTGGGTAGTTGTGAGTTGCGTTGAAGGTGGTTTTGGATGTGTTGAAGGCGGTGGTGGGCTGCGGTGATTGGGTTGTTTTGGATGTGGATTGCGGCTGGTTTTCTTCAGATTTATGGTTTCTCCATGGCCATAGCTACCTTGCTCCGCTGCTCTCAGATCGGTGGAGTTTTTTATTTATTTATTTTTATGTTTTGTAATGGGTTTTGATTTGAATTGGGTTTTGTGAAGGCTTGTGGTGATTGGGTGATGGCGGGTTGAAATTTTGGTGGTGGTGGTGGAATTCTGGTGGTGCTATGCCGTGATTTTGGGTTTTACAGTGGTGGTGGGTTGTGGGTTTATGGTGCGGAATATGAAGACACTGTGATGACGAAGAGAGAAAGTGATATTGAAATTAATAAATAAATAAAAAGAAATAAAAAGAAATGTGATGTAGAGAAAATTGTAAAATGATTTGTTGAAGTAAATAAAGTGACTTTTTGACGTGTTAAATACTAAATTTTTTTAGAAGTGCTAGTGCTAATGCTAGTGCTCTTAAGGCCTTTAGCATTAACTATGACACCTTTTGTTTTGCACATAAATGAATAGACCATTTAACCCTCAATTATAACTTCTAGTTGAGTCTTCTTTCCTAATCAAAATCAAGAGATCATAGACAAGGAAGGGAAGTGCTGAAAAGGAATTTTTCCTACATTTAGCTTTACTTTTATAATATTTTAGTTAGCTGCCTAGTTTGCAAAACCATTTAGCAAACTAGCATCTCTAGAGTCTAAAAATCAAGTTCCAAGATAGAACTCGAGATTTTAAGACTCGAGTTACAAGTGGTGGCAGCTAATGTGGAAAAAAATCCACTTGGAACTCCAGGTTTTAAGACTCGAGTTCCACCATTTACTTTCCTGACGCCTATGCTGCTTCTTCTTTCCCTGTTCTTCTCTCCTTTAGCCCATGATTCTTCTTCTTCGGATTTGCGTTCTCCAAAGAGGTCTTCGAATCTAGTACTTCCTTCGTTTCTGGTTCTTCATCTTCTTCTTCAATGGAACTCGAGTCTTAAAGATTCGAGTTCCATGTAGCAAAAACATCTTCATGTCAACAATCAGAACTCGAGTCTTTGAGGCTCGATTACTACGCCAAACTCGAGCCAACCTGAAAGGCTCTAGATGTTATTCTCCTCAATTCTTTCCAATTCTTGCTAACTACATAGTGTGGCAAACTCATGCTACTTTGCAAATTACCTCTGCTGAAAAGCCACCAGCTCTAGGCTCACTTTTTTGCCTGAGATCATGCCCTCTACATCCAGCTACTCACCCCAACCAATTTTTAGTAACAAAAAATATTTCTAATTACATTATATAAGTAAATATTCAGCAATTCCAGTAAATTTTTCCAAGAGAAAAACTATGGTGGAATTGTTTTAAATATTACCCCAGAAATTACAAAAGTTAAAACATGTGAAGCAATAACTCAATTGACATCATTTTTGCCGTTCCTCAACTAGTTAAATACAACCGTTGATGCGGTAAAAGAAAAATAGGCATACAGATTCACTGACCTAATGTCATACCAAAATTGGTGAACACACTATAGGAGAAAATATAGTAAACTGACATCAATAAATAACACGGCCTGAAAACTCATTTTAAGCCAGAAGTACAACATTTTGCCTTCAACAGGCGAGGATATATTGTCGTTTGTCAACATAGTGAGATCCCAGCTCAAACCGATGCCCACATATCTAAATAGCTCATTGAGAACCCGCTGCTCAGACCAATGCACTAAAACTTTGAAATAGAAGCAACTGCAAACCAACAAAATTCCCAGTGAATGTTTAGGTGCCAAAAGTGTGCATAAATATAACTCGTATAAGTGTGATATATGAAAGAACCAACCTATTTAAAATTGTCAGTCATCCAGGTAATAATAGGACCCAGCAGATTTCTGCTCCCTGTCCTTGGTTGATTCCAATTTGTTGATTCTAGGGCGGAAATTAGTTGGGTCCCTTCTAAATGTGATATCCAAATGCTGCAAGCAATGCAAAACAATGCATCAGTGGAAGGAAGAGAGAGAGAGAGAGAGAGAGAGAGAGAGGTAAACAAGGAAAACAGTTGTGACACTCACAGATAAGAAGAGATTCATCCCAGTCAACAATGACTGTGGAGAATTCGCAATACAATCAAGCGATGGCCTCCCCTCATACACGATAACTCTATCTGCCAGATAAGTAGCCATTATAAAATCATGTTCAACCACGAAAGCAGTTTTCTTTGCATGAAGGATAAACCTCTTGATGACTTTTGAAGCAACTATACGCTGCTCAGAATCAAGATATGCACTTGGTTCATCTATCAGATAAATGTCTGCAGGCTGCATTAAGTAAAGCCATACATTAGAGCACCTTCAAATAATCAGAAGAGAGCAAAAAACAAAAAAAAAAACAAAAAAGATAGTCAGCATAAAGCAACATTGGAATTCTCCATGTCCAAGAATATTTCACTTCTAGTTGCACTTTCAGAAACTTCTGTAACAATCCCAACATATGACTACCACAGGGAATTCATACCACAGCAATGATTATTTGATGAATGATAATAAAAGCCTTTATAATATTGACAACAGAATACATGCAAAAGAATTTACCCAGAATTATCTGTGCACAGCAAGCTATAAAATCTATATATGCTTTTATCGTACAAGCAAAAGAAATCAAACAAAAAATAATAATGTCTAATCAACAATAGACCAAGAACCGAAAAACACAACTGTATACATATTTATTGTACAACAGTTGATAATTCTTTCTTTTAGCATGAGACTAGACCGCAAAACAGAGGAACAGAGCAATGTACAAACAAATACAGACTTAAACCAGGGGATTAAAAAAGATGTAGGCTGAAAAATTTTAACCTACCTCACAAAACAAAAATTTTAAGTTCAAACTAGTTACAGATACACTAAAAGAAATCAATACAAACATGATAACCATCAACATTTTGGCTTTTCGCAACTACTGGATCTTGAGCCTACAACATCACCCTCCACCTTGCTAATACAAGCAGAGAAGGTGCCATTGTCATCATTTTGGCTTTTCCCAACAAAAGTATCATCCAGGTATCTTTATCCCCCAAAATACAACAAATAATGGCAAAAATAAGGAATTACACATGGGGGCACCAGGCACCTAGCATCCATCACAGCAGGAAGGAATCAAGCCTTGTCCAGAAGAAATTCTAAAAAAACTGGTAGGGAAAAAAAACCAAGAGAAGACAGTGAACTTAAGTCTATCAACAACTTCAAAATCAAATTGAAGAATGCATCCACTGGAGATGGATGGGATCCACTCAATCTAGTTTAGTATGTGATTAACAAGTTTCAAAACTAATTTTACAGACAAAACCTCTGCTAGGGATGGACAAATCTAATTTTCTGACAAATAATCAAAAACATTATTGAAAAAGAAAAGTACCATATGTTCACAATGGCGAACACATAGCACTCAAAGCAATTACAAGCAAATCAAGTAGAAATTCTAACAACAAAGTAGGAAATCAAAAATAGAAGTACGATGCGTAAACCCCCAAACCAAAGACCAATCAAACAAAGGGATGGACAAATCTATTGCATTCAAGTAATTGACAAAGTACAGGATAATCAATCATCTCAACCTCAGGCCAAGCATATGAGACAAACAGAAGCAATTAAGACTTTTGGGCATAGATTACTCTTAACTCCAAAGCCTTATACCTTCAGAAAGCACCTACATTCTTTATAGCAACGGAAAGCGGCTACTTAAAGCTTATAGAAGTTAACTCATACTCCCAAAAGATTTCCACATTACTTCCTCAGTATTACGTTCAAGGCAGACTAAAAAGCAAAGAGCAAACCATTCATCATTTCAGTGAAAGAATGTAATACCCATGTGATTCTTAAAATTTAAAAATAAAATAAAATCTTATAAAAATAAAAAATAAAAGCAAATCAATCATTTTCAAGTGTAATGGTGAATCGGTTGACCATCTTTTCCCTCATTGTCCGGTTGCTATGGATCTGTGGTCAATGGTTTTGGGTTTATTTGGAGTGAGTCAGGTTATGCCAAAGTCTATTGTTGGGCTCCTAGCTTGTTAGCAAGGTCGGTTTGGTGGTCATCAAAATGGACATATATGGCTAACTGTTCCCCATTGTTAAATGTGTTGTCTTTGGAAGGGAAGAAATAGCAAGTTCTTTGAAGATATGAAAGATCCATGCCAAACCTCAAGTTATTGTTCTTTAGAACCTTATTGCATTGGCTGTCAGCTTTGTGAAACCAATCATTTTCTTCTTTTCTTGATTTACTTGATTTATGTAATTTTTGAACTTGATTTATTGACCCCTGTACACTTCTTCTTGTGTACTAGGGTGTCCCTTTTTTTATATCAATAAATTTTATTACTTATAAATAAATAATAATAAAAAAATCAAACCAATCAGAAATAGGGATAAATTTCTCTTTTACTTTTTTATTAGTTACTCATGTACCTAATGGGTCTTGAACCCATGACATCACCCACCAATTGCTTCTATAAGGGAGGAGGTGCCATTTGACCTAGAGCTCACTATTTAAAAGAACGGAAAATATCACCACACCAATAATCAACCCAGAACTGCACTCTCTGGACTACACACTGAGCTTTATACACTACCCTAAATACAGAGATATTTACTACTAGCAAACTTAAGGCCAGGAAGAACAAATTAATATAGATAAAAATATAAAATAAAATAAAACAAACAAACAGGAAAAGATACAAACATCCCTGTGGGGTATTGCGCGTTCTATTCACTAATGAAATTGTTTTTACAATTCACATACACACACACAGAGGGACACACAGAGACAGATATATATATATATATATATGTACATCTGTACATCAGGAAATCAAGCAAATTGTTGAAACTCATGGACACACAGTCATTTGCAACATCCAGCCTATTTAACCAGATATAGACTAAACTAAATAGCTAAATAACTAATACAAATCCTTTGTGCCACTTTTTGTGTTCCACTTCCACCAATTGTGATATGCCATGTGTCTAAATTTTTTTTTTTTCTATTTTAAAATTTCAGCTATTTTATAAGGAAAGTAAAAAAGAATACATGGCAAGTTCTGATTGGTAGAATATAAATCGGTATAAAGGTAACATAATCCCAGCATGTTGGACAAATAGAAGGGATCATAAAAGGAATTCAATCTTGTGTTGCTCATGTAACTAATAATAGCAATTTTTTTTTTTGATAGGTAATAAAAATTTTATTGAAAAAACGAACATCGTGTTCATGATGATGAACACTCTTGACATGAAGAAAATACAAAAAGCTCAAGAGCTACTAAGAATAAAAATTATTATTATTAACAATAATAATAATAATTAAGTAATACCAACAAATGATAAATCTACATTCATTCTTCAAAAATGAACAATGCATGATAAATATACCGAGGGGATAAATTAACCAGTTGACAAAAACTACTCAGTTATTTACATTCTAGCACAATTAATAGAAAGTATACATTTTCATTTTTAAAATTTATTAAAAAAAAAAAATATTACCTTCCCAAGGCATAGGCATAATGCAACTCTTTGCAACTCTCCACCAGAAAGATTCACAACTTCTTGATCCATTAATTGTTCAATAAGAAGAGGCTTCATAACATCCGACATAAACTGAGCATGCATGTATGAATCACGTATTTTTGAATGTAGCAAGTTCCGCACAGTGGATGGAAATTTCGGACTGATCTTCTGGGGCTTGTAAGAAACATTAAACTCAGGAATCTCCACATCAGAACCTTCTACAGAATCAGGTTTCAGTAAACCAGCCTGCAGATTTAGCCAACAGGATAACTCATCCTCTTAAAAAGCAGGAGATCCCAAAATAACTTAAACAGCTAAACATGACAAAGAACACAAAAGTGATGAAAAGAAAAAAAAAATACCAGCATACGGATAAATGTTGTTTTGCCAGTCCCATTCTCACCCAGCATCACAATAATCTGAGAATCAGTAAATTCACCCTCAACAACACGAAGCCTGAAATTTCCTTGAGTTTTGGTCATGGTTGGGTATTTGTAACGTGCATATGTCTCAATTTCCTCCGCACTTTCTTGTGGAGTCTCAGCAACCTAGAGAAGGCAACAAGTAAATAAAAGAGTACAGATAAACAAAGTCAAAAGGTAACAAATTAGCAAAGCTAACAGATAACCTTAAAGGTAAGGGATTCATCCCGAAAACGTAAATTTTCTGTTGGAACAAATCCAGCCAAGAAGATATTGATTCCTTCTCTGACTGAGAAGGGAAGGGTTACAACTCCATATGCTCCCGGTTTCCCATATAAACAGCAAATGAAGTCCGACAAGTAATCCAGGACGCTAAGATCATGCTCCACAACAATTACATAGCTGAAATATGAAGTTTAAACAGTGTGATTACCATTCTTAAAAGTCCTTAATACAAACAATAAAATCATTTGAAGATTAAGAGTAATAAAATGGCTGGAGAAATAAAAACCTATTAGGCCTGAGCAAAGAACGGACAACTTGAGCAGCTTTAAGCCTCTGTTTTACATCAAGGTAACTTGAAGGTTCATCAAACATATATATTTCTGCATTCTGTACAGCAACAACAGCAATAGCAAATCTCTGAAGCTCTCCTCCTGACAAATCCCCTACATTACGGTCTATAACCTGGTTCAGCTGAAGATCAGCGCAGAGTTCTGACTTCATGTCTCTCTCATCCTTTTGGTCCAGCACCTGCCCTACATTACCTTGAACAGCTTTTGGAATGTGATCAACATACTGGGGCTTTATAATGGCCTAATAAAAAAAATATGTACATTCTTAGTTGAGAGACAAAGGTTAAACAAAGGTATCTAATATCCAACCAAAAGGCAACCCACAGAATGATCAAAATCATGGGATCCAAGTACGTACAGAATATTAAATTCAGCATTAATCTAATAAAGACAACTTCCGATGCTCGTGAATCATACCCATCAAACCTTCTTATAATTAATATCTCCATCCACGAAAAAAAATATAAATAAATAAAAAAGGTCTTTTGCAGTTTCATGAAGTCCATGGGCTTGGTACACCAAGTGGTCAGATATAAATTAACCAAGTTAATGCAAGCATTAAATTAGACAAACCACACTGCATTCCAGCAGAACTGAGGGTAAAAAAAAATCAATGGGGCAAATAGGGAAACAGGCCAAACCCTAGGCTTCACCATCTAGGGATGCTTGGAATCACCATCAAGCTGTAGAGCAATATCTAATCAGAAATTTTTCATTCAAAATGCATTGCCTCAAACTATTTCTAAAGCCTCCTTTTAATAGGCTTCCAGGACTACATCAACAAGGAGAGAGATATAATCAAGCCACAATTAAATCCATAAAATCCTCAACCATTATAAAGCCCAAACAAATTCAAGAATGAAATCAAATATCTCAAATAAGTACAAATCTAGAACAAATGGTGCCATCAGGTGTTGTTTTGGGTTTCAACAGTGGGTGTGGATCATTTGGGTATCAGCAGCCTTGGAGTTTTTTTGATGGGTTCTGGGTGTGGGATTGTGGATTTTGTGTTTCAGGTATGGATTGATACAGGATGCCTTGTCTCCAGTTTGCAGATAAGAGTTGCATTTTCTTTTTGATTGGTAAGCTACACGTACACTTGATCAGCCTTGAACCCACGACCCCACCCTCCACCTAGAACTTGTAAGGGGAGGAGGTGTCAATTGAGCTAGAGCTCATTGTGTGAGTTGGATTAGTCTATCTTGAACTTTTTTTTTTTGATGAGTAATCAGAATTATATTAATCTGGGAAGAAAAAATGAAAACAGCAAATGCAAGGTGTTCATGATGGTGAACACAAAAAGCAGCAAACAAAAACAACAGAATTAAGAAAAGCAACTTAAGGGGCACTTCTAAGGGAAGTAAGAAACTCTAGAGTAGAAGAACAGTTTGAGGAACCCCAGCACCAAGCCCATTCAAAAAGACCGAATATCGAACAAACTCAATTGTAGAGAGAGATGTACCCCTGATCTTATTATAAAAAGACCGAATATCGAACTTACCATTCTCATTAAGACACCAACGGGGACTATCACACCCAAAGACTCTTGGAATCCGAGACTGAATGAAATTTAGGAAAGAGAAAGTAGCTTGTAATTCCCTCTCATGAAAATTCCTATAAATATAAAATCTCAAGTTCCAAAATCTATTACTCCAATCTTCCTGTTGACCCAACAAATCAGAAATGCAGGCTTCCTTGTCATTTGAACACACATATAACTGAAGATAGAGCATTTTAAGTAAGGAATCCCCAACCCACCTATCATGCCAAAAATAAATGCGGGAGCCATCACCCACCACAAGAGCCAAATGTTTGGAGAATCTCTCCCAACCGTCATTAATACCACGCCAAAGACCACACCCATGGGCCCTTCTGCATTCTTTAGTATTCCACTCCCCTTGACCCTCTCCATATTTGGTGGCAATAACCCTCCGCCAAAGATGAGGTTTTAACTCAGAGGTGATAAAAGGTTGAATGGGAATGGTTGTGACTTTGAAAGAGTCACCTTCTCCAAGATGAGATTACTTCAAGAGGATCTCTACCTCCAAGCAAGACTACAATAGTCTAAGCAACAAGTTTATTCTCCTAACTGATATCAAATGAGGGATTACATGTCTAGATTTGTACACCTAAGCTCTAATTGTATTGGCCACACATAGCCCACTCCTATAGGTTAGCCTTTGCAGCACATGTTAAAGATGGGCAATTTCACATTTAACTTATTAAATGAGGCTCCTAACAAACATGCACGTGCTTGATCAATTCATGCATCTGCTAGGCTAGCTAACTCTAACTGACTCTGACAGTTGACATCCAATACTTGAAGTAACCATAATATGAGCTCTTGGTTGCCAACTCAAGGTTGAATCACCTGCATGAGAATGAGAGGGAACCCCATGCAAATTTGGATCCACGTTGATCTAGAAGTGCCAATCAGCACTCTAAAAATGCATGGAAGTACCGATTTGGCTACTCTCAGTGGCAATCGGCACTTCCTTTACATGAATCAATTTTGCTTCTGATTGACAAGTTGGTTCAAGTTTCTAACACGATCCTAACATGCGCCTCACTTTAGGGGAAAGAAGCGTAGAGCCTCTGGCGTTTCGCACTTTTACCAACAATGGTGAAAAGTTTAATGCATTGTTATATGAAAGAAACTTTATTTGGATATTAAAAAAAAGTTAATTGAATTTGTGTAAACTTTGCAAGATACCCATCAAAGCTATCATCTATAAGCCTAAGTCAAGATTTGAGAATAATTTCAATTAACAATAGTTACCACTCCTTTTTTTTGGTAGGCGACCACACTAATCAAACCCTACAAATTTGTACTCATTTAATGTTTAGCCTTTCTAATGAATATGTTAAACAATTGCCTTATAGGGACTTGACAATATACACAATTTACAGAATTTTTTTGGAGCCCATGAAAGATTGAATGGTACCTAACACATAAGTAGGGACCAATCCAAGTAGACTACTAAAACAACAAAGATAATAAGAAAATAAGGGAGTAGCAAAGATACACCTTACCCTTGTAAACAACTAAAATATTTCAAAGCTTCATTAGTTATTTACTCATGAAGATCAACATCAATAATGAAATAGTGAGACAAGTAGATAGAAATTCAATTTATTTTTCAAGTTCAATAAGGTATGTCATATGTGTAAAAGAACATTCTAAATCAGAAAGGCACACCTTCAAATTATCTTCAAGAATACGTGTAAAATAATTCTGCAGCTCAGATCCTCGGAAGTATGTCAAGATTTCCTGCCAATCTGGAGGATTCTAAAAAATAATAAAAATAATAAAAGTCAAAAAGATAAGCAACGGAAATGCATCAAGAAGCCATTAAGGAAATGATGCCTGAGAATATTACATTGAAGCGACCGAGGTTTGGTTTCAGTTTTCCAGCCAAAACTTTGAGGGCAGTGGACTTCCCAATGCCATTAGTTCCAACCAGGCCAAGAACTTGCCCAGGTCTCGGGACTGGTAACCTGTTAAGTAGTTTCCTGCTCTGTCAAACTAAAGAAAAAGATATACACGTTTTTTTTTTTTCTGGAAAAGAAATAGAAAACTAACCTGTGCAATTTAAAAGTGTTAGGGCCGTAGCGATGGGTTGTATCTTTGTCCAGATCTTTTGGCAAGTTGATGATCTGAATAGCTTCAAATGGGCATTTCTGCATCAGTAGAATACTTAGTTAGATCAATACATCCCATTGAATACAACCAACCAAGAGAAAGAAGAAAAATTATTACAACAGTTATACACTAACCTTGACACAGATACCACATCCAATACACAATTCCTCAGAGATGAAAGCAATCTTTGATGCAGGAGTAACCTCAATACAGAGTTTTCCTGCATATATAGCGCAGAACTGGTAAGAAACTGTATCTATCACCAAAAGACGTGAATATATAATCCAATTTCCATTTTTGGATTGGTGATTTACACAAACCACGTAGGTCTTAAACCCAAGACTTTTGACTTCCATCTCATTATTAAGGGAAAAGAAAGTGCCATTTGAATTAGAGTTCATCATCATAAACCAAACTCCGTGTTGAAGGCAAAACAACCCATAAAGAAGCTTAGCTAGAAAGTAAAGAAGCAAATTCAGTCTTCAGTCGCAGTATAACGAGCAAAATGCAAGCACACCAAAGATAATGCTCCTGCTGGCTATTCTCACATCAACACATACAACATACATCAAATTCCTGTCAAATGTAAGGTTACTCAACTATTATAAGTACTATTATAAGTACTTAACTATTATAAGCACTCACAATTCTTGACCCTTTGATCTACTAAACTCAGCTGAGCTGAGCTTTAATCCCAAGTACTTAAGGTTACTCAATGAACTCAGTCATTTTATTCAAAAGATTAGATAGGTTACTCAATGAACCACTGTGAACTATTACAGCTAGTCACATGCATCAGTTTTACCACTCTATCCTAAATAAGGTTACTTATGTTTTTTTGCATAAAGTAGTCCTTTAATAATTTTTTTCTTACCTATCAAAAAAAAAATAGAGATAGCCATCCTTAAACATCTTCCCTCCTATTTTCTTATAATAACTTCCATCTTATCTAGCAGAAGGGTTTGTCAAGTTATATACTGGTATAACTCTTGAGAAGTTATACCACTCAAAAACTTTCAATTACAATGGTACTTTCCCAAGTCTACCATCAGAATAACTATTCTTTCTATGCTTACCATGCATGATAAATTTTACTTCAATCCAATATTATTGTTATCAGACTATAAATCAGTAATTTAGTATATTTTTAAAACTAAAAATAATTTTAAAGTAGATATACCCCAAATGAAGAAATATACCCCCAATACCTATATTAAAAAATAGACCCAAATTGATCTTTGGTACCAATATTTAAGTAATTCTTACAAACCCATTTGCCTGAAACTTGAAAGCAAAAAAAAAAAAAAAAAAAAAACCAGAAATCCTAATACTGCTTGTTGCATCACATCCATGGTTCATCAAAAATTCATACTAGAATCCATTGCAAATATAATCAATCTTAACCCAAAATTCATGCTCTCAAGAACAATTCATCATCGATTTCAGAATAAGAACGAAAATGTAGGTACCGGTTTTGACAACAGGGCAGCTTTTTTTGCATTCCTGGCGGCACTTCTTGGGCTTGCACCTATCGGAGCTCACAATCGCTATACGCGTCAATCGTTCCGACATATCTGTATCTCTCTTCTTCTTCTCTTATCTTCTACTCGCAAAACAGATCTAGAATACTTATCCCGAAATCACAGGAAAGTTTCAAAACCGAATCAAAACAACAAAAACACATAGAGAGAAAGAGAGGGAGAGAGAGAAGAGCGTACCTGAAAAACTCAAAAGGGGATGGCTATGGCCGGCCGTACGAATCTCCGGTGTGGCGCAAGTTTTTTTTTTCTCCTTCGCTGTCTCTATATCGCAGTGTCGCTAGGGTTTTTTTTAGATGCAACGTTTATTCATTTTAATTGGACAGTTATCCTATTTATATATAGTATTAGATTCTCTGAATTACACACAAAAAATTTCACAAAAGGCAACGAATACAGAGAGAGAAAAAGAGAGTTAGGGTTTTGAAATTGCAAAGTGAGTTTGGGTTTTATGAGAGAGAGAGAGAGAGAGAGAGACGTGATGTGGTACTTGAGACTGGGTGCTACGAGCTTAGAGCTGACGCGCAGAACAACTAGGTTTTCCTCGTATCTATAATAACTCCTTTAACAAACCGGGTCGGAAGGGGAATGGGAATGGGAATTTCATTTTACCCCTTTTTTTTTTTTTTTTTTTTTTTTTTTAGGTTAAAAAATTATTTTTGTTCCTAAATTTTTTTTTGAATTTATTTTTTTGTCATTAAGCTTTTATTTCTAAATTATTAAAAATGTTACCCTTATCAATTAAAAGAAATAAATAAATAAAAATTTCATTCCTAAACTTTTGTAACAAATTCTTTTTTGTATCTTTTTGTCTCTAAACTATTAGAAAAATGTAGACCAAAGTACAAAACACACTCTAAAATTTGAGGGTCTTTGCATTTTACCCACTAAAATTTTTGAATTTAAATCATACCCCTAACATTCTATATTGTTTGGATTGTCAATCCCTCCATTCATTTTTAACGGATGCGTCCATTAAATGCCACATACCACCTGCATTAGTTGGCCCAACTGGATTATGGCACATAATAAACTAATTTAAAATCTTTAGTTTTTTTTTTTTAAATTTTAATTTACAAAAACTAAAAAAGTGACAATTTTTTTTAGAGATGGGTTCAAGTTACACATTCACAAGAGTTACACCTTTTTTTGACCATTGATTACTATTAGATCTAAGAGTCAAACAGACACTCATAGTAATGTCATTATTACACTCTAGAAATTAGTGATTTAGGCATTAACTCTTCTTATAAAAGGAAAGAAAAAAAAAAAAAAAAAAAAACTATAACATTAACTCTCCACTGTCTTCCACGTTATCATCTTCTTCCTCTCTCCCTCTCTCACATCTTTCTTCTTGCACTATGTACCTTTAGGCGTCACTATTGATTTCTTAACAGTATTTTGTCTTGGGGTATTGGAATATTTTATAAGTATATGGCTAAAGTCACATTAGTTTTGGAGAAATATCTTATCATGACATCCTCCATTGTCGAAGGCTTTGTTCTGCTGTTGTCTGTTGAGAGTAAATCTTTTGGTTCCATTGCTCTAATGGAATGTTGCTCATAGCAAGTTTAATAAAGTAAATGTTGTAAATCCGCATTGCAAGCTAATTTTGTTCCCTGTGCTAGGTGGCAATATTGGCAAATCCATGAAGATGCATTTCTTTTTAATGCAGCTTGCGTCAATTGATACTTTTCAATTTCCTTGGGTTTGAAGTTTAACAGCCTGATCAATGCTAAAAAAAGTAATAATTGGTTCCTCATTGAATGTATTTATTTCTAGTATCTGCTATCCTTGAGTACACTTTCTATCATTTGGTTTGGTATTTTGTTTTTGGGAAACATTTTTGGCTTGTTCTATAAGAGTCACTAGGTGTTGTGATTTATTTTGATCTCTAATTTGGGTGCTGTAGTAATTAGAAGTTTGAGATGCCATAATGATGCGATTAGAAGTATGAGGGTGGTCTTTGATAAAATGAAACTCATATTTCGATCACTCTTGGAGAAGTGGTGGTGCTACTGATCAACAGTGTTAGTAGTCAATCTTCTATTAATACTACCTTTAGTTTTCACTTGAGAATCGTCTCTCCGACTTGCCTAGCAACGTGAAGTGGATTTGGTGGATGTACACTCGCACTGGAGGCATTTTAACATCTTCAGGACTGCGAGTTAGCTAATTATTTCTAAAACCCTCGTGACAAATTTTATTCAAGGTACTGCCAAAACTCAAATGGACGAAAAAAAATTTCTCCTTTTTTCAAACCATATACTGTGCTTAAATAATGGCAAAACAATACTCCCTCCATAATAATTGAATTCGCAAAATGGTAATCATGTTTATTAAAACAAAATAAAGATAGCTTGCATTTACAATTTAATCTTGAGAATTTTATGAATAGTGGAGGCCTGAAAGTATAGTGCAAAAAGAAAGACAAGAGGAATATGGCGATGATATGGAAGAAAAAAAAAAGAGTTAATGCTGTGGTTTTTTTTTTCTTTAATAAGAAAAGTTAATGTCCAAATCACTAATTTCTAGGGAGTAATAATAACACTACTTTAAGTGTTTTTTGACCCTTAGATCAATAGTAATCAATGGTTCACAAATTGTGTAATACTTGTGAAATTATACCAGGTGTAACTTGAACCCATGTTCCTAACTCAACTTCTTGTTGAACCGGTGTTTTAAAGACCCGGAATTTCTCGGGGAAAATAGGTAACTAATTTTTTTTTTCTAACTATCTACTTAGTAGTTCCAGTTCCCAAACTATATTATTTACTAGTATCTCGAGTCTAAAAGGCTCAATTTTGGCCTATAAATCGAGTGATCTGATGTGGCATCTTTTTCCACATGGAGACCACCTAGAAATCAAGTCTTAGAGACTCGATTTACAAACCAAAAAAATTTGAAAAATTTTCAAGTCTCCAAGTCTCTCATGTACAAGCCGAAATACCCAAAAAAAAAAAAAAAATACAATCAGATCACAGAGAGAGAAAGAATCCAGAAAAAGATTAAGCTTAAATACCCATATATGTGTTCATCAGAGAAAAAAAAAAGAAAAAAAAAAAAACCTAGAAACAGAAGGTCGCGCGCGGCCTGCGCGACCTGGGTCGCACTGGACTTGGGTCGCGCGGCGACCGGGGTAACGCGCGGCCCTGGGGCTTGCACGGCCCTGGTCACGCCAGCCTGGGGTTTTTTTTTTTTTTTTTTTTTTTTTTTTTTTTTTTTTTTTCTTCTGGCTTTGATTTCTTTTTTGCTGGTGCTGTTGTTCTTTTATATATGGGCTTATAAATCGAGTCTCAGAGACTCGATTTCCATGTGAACGCTACGTAGAAAAAGTGTCAATTCAAACCCGATCAAAACATGAAAATTGACCCTCAAAGACTCGATTTATAGACCCTAAATCGAGTCTCTTAAACTCGAGATGCTAGTAAAAAATATAGTTTGAAAACATTGTCTGCTAACTATGTAGTTGGATATTTATTGCTAGTTACCCATTTTTGCCGAATTTCTCGGTGGCAAGATCAAACGCAAGAAGGCACTTTGCACCCAGCAGAATATCCATATCATATGGAGTATCCTCAGCTATTAACAAATGCAACACTCCATTCAACGACACCGAATTAGAAGATATTGTGCATTCCTTTTTTGGCCATTAATCTTCAATCTTTCTCCAAGAATGCCACCTAAGACTATATACCTTCACTTCAAACTCCTTTAGAGGCTGACCTCCGCTATAAAAAGCTATAACCCTCAACACCTTATAGTCGTCATTACACATATAGTCGTCATTACACAGGTCGTACCCAAATGCTATTTCGTTAAATCTAGAAAAGTTGAAACCAGAAGGTTTCGACATTGGTTCCGGTGGCAATATCTTGTACTTTCGGATCAATGGATTCCAAATCGCAATTTCATCGATACAGTCATGAATTTCAATGGTAAAGTGATGAATGCAAACCAGGCTGTGGCAACAGTCTAAAATGTTAACTAGCTTACCTCGACGGTACAGTGGCTGATAAAGTTTGAAGGCCTTGTCAAAGTGATTCTCGGTTGGGAAATGGACGGAGTAGAAATAACGAGGCACACCATGAGTGACTTTCTAAAGAATGAGGGTGCATTCTCTGTTAGTCTCGATGGAGTGGTGGAGATGTAACTTGATGAAATATGGATGCTTGATTAGGGCGTACCATGACTTGGAAACGCAGAGGAAGCATAAGAGCAACTTCACAGGTAATCGGGGGATAGTATCTCGGTGATTATCTCTACCGGAAGATGCGAAATCGTAAGGTGACAATCGTGATGATGAGCTCTGAGCTTAGGGATTGCTATTTCCAAATTTCAAATTTTTTTTTTTTGGGTAAAAATCAGATTTCAAATTTCAAATTTTAGCCTGTCAAATGTGTTTAAAAACTGAAAATTGTTATTTGAAAACATATGTAAAAATACATATGGATGAAAAAGTGCATAAAAATATATATAATATTATATAAAAACTAAAAATATTCGTTTGAAAACACATACTATTTATCCCAAATTTCTTCCTGATCAATGTGAAACTGCAAGTGCACAGTATCGTAGTTTTATAGTAAAGTGATGAGAAGAGTATCGTCCTCAGGGATTGGTAACTTACTTTTGACAAATACCAAAATTATGCTAATCTCGATTTTATCTAGAGAAGTCACTAAGGTTGTTGTAATTGGAATTTAAAATAAAATCAAATTAAAGAAAATAAGCAAAGGAAAAGAAAGATGTTGTTCAAAGATCAAATTAATGGGAAGAAAACTTCTAGGAAATCGATTTCACCTAATCCCTCACTATGCTTTACTCATCTAGCTAATTAAATTTAATTCTCTTTGTTTGTTAGCAATCTCCAATAAACGTCCAAAAGCCTCTTTCGACAGTCAATTGGAAACATTCTTGTTCATCAATTTACACAAGAGTAGGCAATTTAATAAAGCAAGAAAGCATTAAGACCAATGATTTTAATACTACACAGGTTCATACAAGTCTTTCGATCTCTATATTTACCTATGTCGAAATATTCAAGATCTATCCTATAATTCCCTCTTTCGACAGCAAATCACAAGATCAAAATCATCTAATTAATGGCCGGTTAATTAGAAGCAATAAACTCAGAATAAATCAGACAAACATGAAAAGAATTAATTCAAATTATCATAGAAAAGCAAGCATAGTTCGGAACTACATTACATCGTTTTCCTAGAAATAAGAAATTTAGTTCATGCTAAAAATTAAATTCAACATAAACGAATTCACCATAATTATTCTGAGAAGATTTGAAAGAGAAAAAATGAACACAAAAATCTGCTTCAGTCTCCCCTTTCTTTCTGCATCAGCTTCAGCCCTCTGTTTCAGCATTTTTCCTCTGTTTCAACTTCTTTGTGTTAGCGTTTTTCCTCTGTTTCAGCCCCTCTGTTTCAGTGTTTTTCTCTTGTTTCAGTGTCTTCTACTTCAGTTCAGCCTCCCTTTTCAGTTTCGGCCTCTCTGTCCAGCAAAGAACGTGTTTTCTTTTTCAGTTTCAGCCTCTCTGTTTTTCAGCGTTTTTTTTTTCTTTCAGCGCCTCCCTTTTCTTCTAAACGTGTTGCCCTTTTTCAGCCCAAAAACGTTCCACTTTTCAGCCCAAAAACCTTCCTCTTTTTAGCCCAAAACGTTGCTCTGTTTCAGCCCAAAAATCTTCCTCTTTTCAGCCCAAAACGTTGCTCTTTTTCAGCCTTCCTTCTTTTTAGTGTTCAGCTGGCTCTCTTTTCAGTTCAGTTGTGGTGCCCTTTTCAGCCCAAAACATTCCTCTGTTCAACCCAATATTCTCTCTAGCTGCTTCATGTCTCTTTTATTTGGTTAAATCTTTATTTCCTTCAAATCTGCAATAAAATTTAAATAACAATAATGAAGTCTAAAATCAACAAAAATAAATAAAATTAGACTAAAGTTTAAAGTTGAGAAGTGATAAATTATGCCAAATTATGCAAGTCATCACTTCCCTTCCAAATAGGTACAGGTGACTGTGTAAGTATCTGCTATCAGACACTGTGAAAAGTTTTTCTTTTTTCTTTTTTCGGTTTTATGGGTTTTTCAAGCACCAAGGCCTAAAGGCCTTTTTAGTTTAGGAAATAGTGCTCCATGTTAGCGCATTTTAAAAGCCCATTTGCTTTGTGTTGGAGACCATTCTTGGTGATGAGCTGACAAAGAAACAAAAACCAATTTGATGAAACAACCTAACTCAAGTTCCAACTTCCAATCCAACTAAATCTTAATGAAAATTAAAATGAAATCAAATCTTTAAAAAAAATTAAGAAAGAGAGAGTTCTTTAAATTCACGTCATGATCACATTTATCATTCATCTATCTCTTTGAACCTATAAACAATTCTCCTTCGTCGGAAAAGGAGAAACAGTGAGCCATCTATCTTCTTTGTTTTTTATTTTTATTTTTATTTGGAAAATAAGGTTCGTGTTTATCAGAGTTAGGCCATCTTTGTTTCTTGATTTCTCACTAATCGAACTATGAGTTTTTATTTTGCTTTCTTTGCACTTCGTTTCTGTTTCAAAATTTTTGTTTTGTGACACCATGACGAGGATCAGATTGTCTTTACGACTAATGGTTGCGTAAATAAGCGTGTATGGCCTTTCACAATACTTTATTTGTCGATTTCTCAGATCATATATACATATATATATATATATATATAGACATAGCTCTTATCTATATGTATTACTTTGCGTTTATGTTTGATTGTGATTTTTGATGGTGTTAAACTATTGATCAGAGTAGTTAGGCCATCTTATTTAAGCTTTCATAGTGTGGTGCAACTATGTTCTTTATTTTTTGAGTGAATGAATGGGATTTGGGTTGCATATATAGTTGGAATTGGATTAATATGGCAGTAGCTTTGCATTTTGGTTCATATTTGCATGTGTATACATATATATGTATATATATAAATATATACATATGTATACATAGATATACATACATATGTATACCTATGTGTAACATATATGTATACATATACAAATGTGTACGTACGTATGTGTATACATATACATGTGTATGTACGTATATGTGTAAAACCAATCATGTGTTAGTTTTTAATTTGACCACATCGTCTAAGTACTAAAACCAATCACTATAAACTCTAGGAACTAAATTTGCTCATAGGTTAAATTTTAGGGAAGAGGAGTATTTTTAAGCCAAGAATAAAAGAAATGAGAATAAAATATGTGCTCGCATGCACCCCCTTCATCCTTTGTTCTATGTGCCTTCTGACGGAGCTTTGCTCAGTGCCAATTCATTCATTGAGCTAAATTTATCACGGCCTTTGCTTCCTGCTTGCGAGGCTTTGGGGTACAGTAAGCCCACACCAATCCAAGTTTCTCTTTAATCAGCTATTCCATTTCCTATTTATTCATATGTGCTTGTATATATGCCATTTAGGTTTGGTGAATTTTATGGTTTTGATGATTGTAGTTCGTGGTTATACCGCTAGCAATGAATGGGAGTGATATATGTGGGAGTGTCGTTACTAGTTCCAGGAAGGTAAATTGTTCTTTCAATGCCGTGATTTGCATAGGATGGAATTTCAATAAAAATACAAACTTGTCGAGTGAAATTTGATGTTAGTATATAGTTCAATTGAGGTTATGGTTTTGCAAATGTTCCATTATGCAGATAGCTGCCTTTGCACTGCCTACTTTGGAGAGATTACTGTTCCGTCCATGTCCATGTCCTAGCCTCCGAAAATTCTCCTTCACTGAGTTTGTTGTCAATCAAAAACAACACCCAAATTTAAGAAAATAGGTTATCTTCAATAAAGACAAAAACCTGAACAATAATAAATAGTTTCACCAATTTAGGAATTTAAGGGCTTGCCAAATCAGTCTCATTTCCACTAAATAAACCAGTTCAAAGGACGAAGGGGCGCATGCAAGCACATATTTTATTCTCATTTCTTTTATTCTTGGCTTAAATATACTCCTCGTCCCTAAAATTCAACCTATTAGCAAATTTAGTTTCTAGAGTTTATAGTGATTGGTTTTAGTACTTAGATGATGTGGTCAAATTAAAAACTGACACATCATCACTTTAGGGGAACTAAAATCGATCAGTTTGAGTTTGTTAGGGGCTAAAACTGATCACCTTAAATTTTTGGGGATTACAAGCAATCACTTTAAGTTTGCCAAGAAGTAAAATTGCTCATGAGCTAAAGTTAGAGACCAATTTTGGCCTTTATTCTGTTTTGGTACTTTCATCAAATGGGTGACAAGCATATTTGAAGTTTCACCAACTCACAACCCCACAATAGGGGACACAAAACTTAAGCACTTCAACTATTCAGACACGGATAAAAATCATGAATTCAAAATGGTTGAATGACACGTGTAACCATCTTTGCACTCACATTTCTCATATGAATATGGTTATATCTATTTTTGAGTACAAGCAATTATCATCATGACTTCCAGAATACTCCTTACCGAGTGTAGCAACAACAAACGAAATACATTCTTCTATTGAATTGTGTTCTGCAAAATTTCAACAATAAACACCATAGTCCAATGTTGAGTTCCAGAAAAACTAGCTACAGCCATTTCCATTTCAAAAGGAAGTTGAAATCATAATTTCCATACATCCAGAACATGTGAAACCAATGTGTTAATGAAACAAGCAACATTGAACAATACACCAACCTATAAACCCCCCAGCACAATCATTGGACTACAATGCCCTGCAATAGTTGAGAATCATAATTGAACATATGGTAATTACAAACTCCCATTAGGAAGCGAGTTTGGACACTCAAATATATGAATTAGAGTTCAACAATCGACATTTTGTATGACCAAAAAAAGTATAGTATATGTTAAAAATGTTAATTGCATCAATTGGTTTTCTGTTGTCCTAGAACAAGATGAATAGATAAATTAACCAAAACTGGTCATCCAACAAGGCAAACATTATTAAAAATAAAAAGGAAAAATTGCAGTTAGAAATGCTTTTTATAAGAAGTTTCCTTATATTGTGAATAACCTTCATTAGAACATTAGTGGTAGCCTATTCACATTGTACTAGGATGTCAAAGTTGTAAACAGGGTAGTTTTCACATAAAAAACTTGAGCCTCTACCCAAAGACCTACTTCTAAGTTCTATCCAAATAACTTCAATTGGTTTTCTGTTGTCCTAGAACAAGATGAATAGATAAATTAATCAAAACTGGTCATCCAACAAGGCAAACATTATTAAAAATAAAAAGGAAAAATAGCAGTTAGAAATGCTTTTTATAAGAAGTTTCCTTACATTGTGAGTAACCTTCATTAGAACATTAGTGGTAGCCTATTCACACTATACTAGGATGTCAAAGTTGTAAACAGGGCAGTTTTCACATCAAAAACTTGAGCCTCTACCCAAAGACCTACTTCTAAGTTCTATCCAAATAACTTCTAGCAATACTCCAAATGACTTCTAGCAGTACAGGGCACATTCATCCTCCATTTATATCAAGAAGCATTGAAAATCAGTTTTGAACCATTCTGAAGAAGGGGAAGTTATAAGAGTTGCAAAAGCATGTAAGCTATAACTACACTACATGATTAAAAGTCAAATTCGGTGACAGGGAACAACAAACCCCACAAAGAAACTAAGACTGAAGAGAGTTGAAGATACATGCCACGCTACTGGCAAACAATAGGTAGCCTTTCTCATTCCTCCACCAGAACACTCTAGCAAGTTCTTTATAAAACCAAAAGTCATATCCAGCATGCTGTAAAGATATGAGGGGATATTAGATAAAAAAGAAACACCAGCAAAAAGAAAAGAAAAGAAAATAATCAATATCCACCCATTGAAACATAAGAACTATGCTGCAACAAGAAGGTATTTCAACAAATAAAAGGAAAAATAGAACCAAAGACATTAATAGCTCTGCTTACTTTCTTAGCCTGAAAAATTTATGAAACTTGGACACATCCTATATTCCTATCATTATTTGCAAGGGTACTCATGTGCATAAAGAAAATATATGATCAGAAGGTCATTAAAGAACAAAGCATATATACAACCCAATAACCCCCAATAATAAATATATACAAAAAATTCACTAAAGAAACTTGATGCATTGAGTTTAAAGTACCAGAAACACCATGTTACATTCTCTTCAATAAATTCCCTCAATAAGATATATCTAAATAGGATTGACATAAGTTTTCCATAACTTTATGATTTCACTACCAATTTACTAAATATATTTCTGGTTATTTTGCATGACCACATGTCACTATATATTATTGTCATTATATTACTCTTAAAATTTATAAATATTGCTAGATTTGACTATTTAGAGACCAAAAAAATCAATGAAATCACCTACCACTTTTGTACTTATAAGAGATGCCACTTGCCCAAGGGCGATTAGGGTTGGCTTAAGGCACCACCTTGAACAGATAATTGCAATTCTTAAAAAGTGCTCAAGCTTCCCAAACATTTAAAATGAAAAAATAAAAAGTTCATGAGTCATTCTTCAAAAATTCTTCCACCAACATAGAATGAACTGAAGCTCCTAAGTCATCCCATTCAGGCACAACTAGAACCTTAAATTTTAGAGGCAAAAAACAAGGAATCCAACATGATCTACCATCTTATAGAAACCCATAATACAATGATCGATTCCATTACATTATCAACCTTAAGAGGCCAAACTAACATAATCAACCAGACGCAAACAAAGTATCTACGAATATGATTGAAGACACAAACAATCTAGCTTCTGTTATATAAGGGTAAAAATTATCAAGTTTGTCTGAACAACACAACAAATTGACAAGTTGGATAGTATTTATTACTTTTGAAAGATTCAAGTAGATTTTACAATCACCTTTTATCCTTCTTGCTTTTCATTTTCATCTACTGCTTTCCCTAACAGGTTAGGATTAGGATCCTCTGATGGGCTTTCATTCCTGGTAAAAACAAAGACCAACGTGTTAGAAAATTAGTACACAGAATACCTCATGTACACGAAATGCGTAAAACAAAATTCTCCTAAAGATTACATTGCATTCGCATTATTCACAACACAACTTAACTTACACTTTAACAATACCCACAACTGGTCGTCAAGATAATTATACAACCTAAAATGATGACGCCAATACTAACACCAACAATTAAGTTAACAAAAACAAATTCATTGAACTCTTATCATTTTACCTCTTCCTCTTGTTCCTCTGCTCCGCCAGCCGGATCAATCACATTATCACCATCAAGCAGAAGAAGACTCCCAACACAAGTTGCTGTCCTAAACCAATGTGGCAAATTCTGAATCTCAACCCTCTCCCACCTATTCTTCTCTATTTCATACCAAACAAGTTTTGTTAGGTTATGCCGGCGCATCTCCAATAAAATTTTTTCTCATTCTCTGAAAACATTAAAGGTTTGCAATATTTGAAAGCACCTTGCTTAATTTTATAAATCCGAGTCCAAGAACTTGCTTCCCCATATTCTTTCATCAACCAAACATCTATTTCAGCCCCCAGATTAAGACTTACAATAAAACAGAGTTGTCCTTTCAACACTTCCAAACATGTCTCTAACTCAACTTCTTGTTGAACCGGTGTTTTAAAGACCCGGAATTTCTCGGTGGCAAGATCAAACGCAAGAAGGCATTCTGCACCCAGCGGAATATCCGTATCATTTGGAGTATCCTCAGCTATTAACCAATGCAACGCTCCATTCAACAACATCGAATTAGAAGATACTGTACATTCCTTTTTTGGCCATTGATCTTCAATCTTTCTCCAAGAATGCCACCTAAGACTATATACCTTCACTTCAAACTCCTTTAGAGGCTGATCACTGTTAGAAAAAGCTATAACCCTCAAAACCTTATAGTCGTCATTACACAGATCGTACCTAAATGCTATTTCGTTATATCTAGAAAAGTTGAAACCAGAAGGTTTCGACATTGGTTCCGGTGGCAATATCCTGTACTTTCGAATCAATGGATTCCAAATCGCAATTTCATCGATACAGTCATGAATTTCAAGGGTAAAGTGATGAATGCAAACCAAGCCGTGGCAACAGTCTAAAATGTTAACTAGCTTACCTCGACGGTACCGTGGCTGATAAAGTTTGAAGGCCTTGTCAAAGTGATTCTCGGTTAGGAAATGGACGGAGTAGAAATAACGAGGCAGACCATCAGTGACTTTCTGGAGAATGAGGGTGCGATCTCTGTTAGTCTCGATGGAGCGGTGGAGATGTAACTTGATGAAATCTGGATGCTTGATTAGGGCGTACCATGACTTGGAAACGCAAAGGAAGCGTAAGAGTGACTTCACTGGTAATCGGGATAATATCTTGGTGATTATCTCTACCAGAAGATGCGACATCATGAGGTGACAATGGTGATGATGAGCTCTGAGATTAGGGATTGCTATTTCCAAATTTCAATTTTTTTTTTTTATTGGTAAAAACCAGATTTCAAATTTCGGCCCGTTTGGCACATCATTGATGTTTGAAAATATGGGTAAAAATATGGGCGAAAAAATATGTAAAAATACATATATTATTTAAAAACCAAAAATTGTTCTTTGAAGCAAACAATTCACCCCCAAATTTCTTTCCTTTCAAATAGGTACAGGTGACTGTGTGAGTGTCTGCGATCAGACACTGTGAAATATTTTTTCTTTTTTCTTTTTTCGGTTTTATGGGTTTTTCAAGCACCAAGGCCTAAAGGCCTTTTTAGTTTAGGAAATAATGCTCCATGTCAGCGCATTTTAAAAGCCCATTTGCTTTGTGTAGGAGACCATTCTTGGTGATGAGGTGACAAAGTAACAAAAACCAATTTGACGAAGCAATCCAACTCAATTTTCCAACTTCCAACCCAACCAAATCCTTTTTTTTTTTTTGATAAGTTCCAACCCAACCAAATCTTAATGAAAATTAAAATGAAATCAAATCTTAAAAAAAAGTAAGAGAGAGGGAGAGTTCTTTAAATTCACGTTATGATCACATTTATCATTCATCTCTGTCTCTCTGAACCTATAAGCGATTCTCCTTCATCGAAAAATGAGAAACTGTGAGTCATCTCTCTTCTTTGTTTTCTTTCTTTATTTTTATTTGGAAAACAATGAGCACATATTTTATTCTCATTTCTTTTATTCTTGGCTTAAATATACTCCTCTTCCCTAAAATTCAACCCATGAGCAAATTTAGTTCCTAGAGTTTATAGTGATTGGTTTTAGTACTTAGATGATGTGATCAAATTAAAAATTGACACATCATCACTTTATGGGAACTAAAAGCGATCAGTTTGAGTTTGTTAGGGGCTAAAACTGATCACCTTAAATTTTTGGAGATTACAAGCAATCACTTTAAGTTTGCTAAGAAGTAAAATTACTCATGAGGTAAAGTTAGAGACCAATTTTGGCCTTTATTCTATTTTGGTACTTTCATCAAATGGGTGACAAGCATGCTTGAAGTTTCACCAACTCACAATAGGGGACACAAAACTTTAGCACTTCAACTATTCAGACACGGATAAAAATCATGAATTCCAAACTGGCTGACCATCCCTTCGTTCAATTTCAAACTTAAGCAGGAATACAATTTCTATTTTCTACTCCTATTACAATTGAGCATTAGTTTGGACTACGGATTATATATATATATATATAAAATTGCCAAGAAGTAAAATTGCTTAAAGCTGCAAGCTATAGACCTCATTTCGTCTTTCTTCTTCGCCCTGTTGTTCTCTTTCGTCTCCATGGTTAATTGGGTTATATTGATATAGCTGATACTTTCTTCTTTCAAGGATTCATAGGCCTCCTCATATTTGCTTCTATGAATAATTTGGGAGAAAAGAAATAGGTGGTTTCTTGTAGCTAGCATGCTACTTTGATTTAATTGATTGAAATTTTCAAATTAAAAAATAAAATAAAATAAAATAAAAGATTCAGGAGGAATCCCTATAAATTATTACCATCGCGAGGGATTCATAAGGTACTAGGCTATTATATGTTGTTCGATTCAAAGCAATGGCTTTTTGTTTAGTGTTGGTATTGGATTCGGTATTAGGCTAGTACTGAACTTTGAGATGACTCATCATTTGACATGCAGTTTGTAACTAGATAAATAATTGAGGTGCTTCTGATATTCAAAATTGCAAAATGGGAATGTTAAAATCTATAATAATGAGAAGAACAAATTGAAGCAGTAGAACTTTTAGAACAAATGTAGGATACAGAATTATAAGATATACAATAATACTTTACTCAAGTACAAGAAAAAAGGGTCAAGGTTTCCAATGGAGATATCTAAGTTTTGAATCCCCCCTCCATCATTATATCTATTGAATTATCAAAAAATATGTATAAGAAAAGTGGGGGAATGTTTTAGAGAGTTCAATCTATCTTGCCTGAAGGTGATGCAACAGAAGCAACGGTTACATCAGAGGGTTCCTATTTCCTAAGCTCATGTAAAACCTGTTCTTTTGAGATCTCTGAAAAAATATATTCCTGGGAGCTTGTTCTTGTAATATATTTCTCAAGTGGAATCTCTTGAATTTGGATGGCTAAATTGTGTATTGTTTTTCTTTTTTTGGTTGATCAATCTCCTCCTTCTCCTCTTCCTCCTCAAAATCATCTTCCAAAACGCTTCGTCTAGGTTCCAATGAACCGAGCGTTTCAAGAGTCCATCTGTAGGCATATGGAATCAAACACACATTTTCAAAGAGTCATGGAAACAAAATGAAGACAGAAAATTACAGCAGGAATCCTATGAAAGAGGTCAAATTCACAAATACATGTCAAGTAAATACCATCAGGCAAATACCAGTTTTAATTAAACACAAGCACCTTTTCTTGATACGTGGCAAAGCAATGTCACAGGAATAATCTTTTGTTAGAAGTTCATCAATAACCTCATACACATGTGTCAAAGAGAACTCTGACACAATTAGAAGGCAAAACACAGGTAGGTTAGTGTATTCATGAAATTTATAAATGCATATGAAAATAATAGCAAATAGAAGTCAAAAGTATCAATGAGAAAGAAATCATGGCAGATTCCAGAAATATGTTGAGGATCTTACTTCCTTCAGGAAATTTTCGTCTTAACTTCCTATAATCATTATACAGAGGCTCTAGATACCAGTAGACATCGACATCAGTTCCTGTAAGACGCAAATAAAAAGCACCAAGTAATCGCACATATCTGCACAATGCAGCATTAAAAGATGTTAAAACCCAAGGGAAATAGCCCTTCACAGGGACTTCTACAAAAATCAAAGTGAAACCAAACATGCTAACACACACTGAAAATTAAAGTAATGATCGTATTAAAAATGCATGTGTATCTTTACTTATCAAAAAAAAATGTATGTGTATCTTATTTATTTATTTCCATATTTCCATTTCAGCATCAACATTAACCCCAATAAAACAAAATGCTCTAATTGAGTTGGCCTTCTATCAAAGATTTTCTATATCTAAGCAACAAAAAGCAAGAATAATATTTCTTCGTCATTTATTTTATACATGTTCAGAAGCATGGAATTGGATGATATTGCAGGGTCCACTCTACAAAAAATATATATCAGGGCTGCCAATTTCTTAAGATTCCAAATTTCAATACCAAACCCTCAAAACATGGCATACAAAATTCACTTAAATCAGCTTGTCTTTTGCTCATTGTGATTAAGATGCTGGATACTAATTAGATCCTAGTATTTCCCTTTATTACTTTTCCATTTTACTATTAGTTCTGCAAAACTGACAAGTAGCATTTTCAATACCTAATCAACTCAAACCATCACCAAATTCCCTCATTATTTCATTTTAGTCTGAAATACAGCTTCTCTTTCTTTTTTTTCTTTTTTTTATTTATTTTAAAATCAACAGCAACCGCAAGAACCCCAAAATTCCCTCTCTTTCTTTTTTTTTTTGGTTCCCTCTACTTCTTTAGCAGCTACCCCCAAAACAGAAATTACTAAAAAACTTAAAAAGAAAAACTTCGCCGTCTATATATCCATATTTTTTTGCAACTCCAATATATTTGCTTTTCCATCTTCTTCCTCCACTTTCTCATTAACCAAACAGAAGTTTCACAGAGCAAGAAAACAATTCAAACAAGATACAACTAGGTCCACCCCTACTTATGCGTGCACGAGAACGCGTTTGTATATATTACACTTCATTCTCCATCAACTCTAATCACACTCACCTTATAACTCTAGTCTTTAGCTCAGTCCAAAATTAACACTCAAACACCATCTATACATACAAATAACACTTAGTTTTCCATCAAATCAATCAGAATATCCTTATAACTACAATTTTAGCTCACAATCCATTAATTTTTTTACTAAAAGCATCAACTACAAGCACTACACACACACATACACGCATATAACACTTCATTTTCCATCAAAATCAATCACAATCCCCTTAAAACCCCTAATTTTATCTCTCAATCCATTAATTCCAAAAGCAATAACCATAACCAACGAGAGAGAGAGAGAGAGAGAGAGGGGTACTTGTAATCGTTGTTTTTGACGAACTCGATGACGATCTCCTTCTCGGGCTGAATCTGGAGCATCTTCATGACGAGTCACATAAACGGCGTCGGCTTGCGGTTACCGCCGTGAGGACCGCCGAGGTGATCGAGCTCCATAGCCTTGTCGACCAGTGTCTCCGCCGTGAGACCGAAGCATTGCTCCTTACAGTACGTGTTCTAGTAAATCTTCGACCTCAAGATCTTCTCCACCAGGTTCTGAAGGTTCGTCCCCTTTATGCTCTTCGCCGCTGGGTCCGTACGGTTCGCCATTCCTATTGGCCTCGCAAAAGCTCTCAAACCCTAACACACAGCGAGAGCTTTATCTGTTTAGGGGAGGAGGGGAAAACGGTGCGTTTTGGGCAACGCGTTCGAAAATGGGAGTGGTGTTGGGCTTTGTAGGAGAAGAGCCCAAGCCCAACTCGGCTTTAAGAATGTATCTATGCTCAAATGCACTTGTAGGAATGAAGCCCAAGCCCAACTGTAAAACGAATAAATGCTCACTTGTTTTTTTTGATAGGTGCTCACTTGTTTTTTGAGATAAAAGATAGAATAAATGACTTTTTTTTTAATATAAGATAGAAATTCTAGTATAATTTAATCTAAGTGTATATGTGTGTAAAGTTTTCTCTTGGAAACTTGAATCCGGCCCTTACCCTCTACCCCACAAGAACTTAATACCTATGTAATGACAATCATATTAAGGATGTGCAATTTTTTAGGAATTAATTGTTCTTGTAGAAGCAATTTATAATGTTCTTCTCTTAAAAGCTCACTTCTAATCATTGTTTTGTTTTTGTTCTTTTAGGAAGCAATTTCTCATCATTGTTATTAGAACGATTAGAGTTTATACATTGCATTTATTTAGCACTTGAAACTCTTGTCGTATACAAATATGGATGTAAATTAGTTTAATTATATAGATGTAAATAATTTTTTAAGATAAATTCTATAATTGTTTATCCTCATATTCTCTCTCGAGTTTCTTAAGTGGTCTAAAAATATAAATTATTGAGAAAAGTTATAATAACACGTACTATGAATTTGTGATATTCTCTAATTTAGGTGCAAGACAATAGCTTTCAAAATTTCAACTGAAGTTGTGTGTAAATGGAAATTTTAAGCTAATAAATATATTATGATATTCTCTAATTTAAGTTAGGAGTGTTAATTCGGGTTAACGTGTCGGGTTCGTGTCGTGTTGAGGTAGGAGTATTCGATTAAATGACTCAACCCGAACCCGACCCATTTAATAATTGTGTAATGATCCTTCAACCCTAATTTGACCTGTTAATAAGATAGGTTAACCTGACCCAATCCACTTGACACACTTAATAAACGGGTCGTGTTAGGATTGACACGAATGTGACACAACCTATTTCAACTTGTTTAATATTAAATATAACATCTATCTAGAAATAATTTTTTTTACTTCCTAAAAGTAGTGTATACACTTCAAGTCTTCAACTCACATTCAAAATATTTTAGTTTGAAAAAAATATAATATCCATCTAGAAATAAGTTCTTTACAGAAATATAAGAAGATTTAGAGATTTAGGGTTTGTAGGTGTGGGTGTCCGAGGACTGAGGATGAAGTTAAAGAGTTGCAGTGCTGATGGGGGGATATCACGAGTTCAAGAAGGAAATTCGCCCAAAGAGAGGAAAGGATGAGACAAAGGACTCTAAGGCATTCCAGTTGGGAAGAGGGGTCTGAAGAGAGAGAATCAGTGATAATAAGGGAAGTTTCCAGTATGGAGTAGCTTGTTGCCCCCGCATTAAATGGTGGACAACAATTTATCAGCTGCATTGATAAGAAAGTGACTTGAACAGTGTAGATCACAACTAAGCAAACTCCTTCTACCACCTTCTTTAGATGTAAAAAGAGACAAGTGTCAGGAGGAGAGATTTGTTAGGTAAAGATGGGAGGTCAAGATGTGAGAAAGGGTGGAGTATATAAGAAAAATAGGGTTTACATCGAAAGGGATCAAGAGACAAGTATCAAGAGATAGAAAATAAACAAGAAGAACACTAAGAGAAGAGAGTGAACAGTAACATTTTTTGTATTACTTTGGCCTCCTCGGGCTAGCTTGTATTAAGAAATTAGCTCATCTATTTAATAATATCATCCTTTTCTTCCTTGTTTTCATCCTCGGGCTGAGCCCGCCTCTTGTTATTTGTTTCCCTCTCTTACAAATTTATTGTTTTAGGCCAAGGTTGAACTGAACCAGTTACTCTTCTAAGTGAGCTTGGGCCGCCAATCTTTTTGGCCTTTATAGTAGGGTTTAGAGATCTAGGGTTTGTAAAAATTCAATTTCCAGTTATATCATTTGTAAGTTTTTGTAATTACTTACTTTTCTTTTTAAGTTTAAAATATAAGTTGGATAAAAAAGTATCTGACAAGTCTAAAATAAAATGAATATTTATTTGTTATACAAGTTAAATGAGTAGTGTTAAATGGATCATTTCGGGTTGACAAAAATAAATTGGCATATCAAACGTGTTTATTGTGGGTCACACAAGTTGACCCGGTTATGCCCCATTTCTCATCGTATTGCTTTCAGGTCGACCCGTTTGTGACCCAAACCCGCTAAGGCCCAACTTTAACCTACAAAAATCTATATCGGGTTCGTGTCGTGTTTCACGGGTTGGGTCAAACATTGACACCCTTAATTTAAGTGCATGGCAATAGCTTTCAAAATCAAATCCCAATTGAAGTCATGCATAAGTTACCTTTTATAAGATATAAAAGTAGGGTACAAAATTCTAGCCAATGATCGAATTTAGAAAATTAAAACAAGTCAAACCTAATTTTTGATCAATTGAGCCTTTATCAAAACGTGGACATTTCTATTGATAGAGAAATGATTGAACGATGGTAAAAATCTATACAAAGTGTACCTTCTTTGAGCTAACATTTTCACACTTCAATCTTAAACATTAAATGACTTAACTGATGAATTATCATGTAATTTGCCAACTAAAAAATTTAACAACTTCCTTATACAAGAGGTTACCATAGCTATGAAATCAAAAACTATTTCTTCAACAACATATTAGGGTTCTGTTTCCAATTGTGATGGATCAATTTCATAATATAAATTAAATATTACAAATTTAAAAGTGTATTCAATGTTATATGATTTTAAATTTTGAATGATGACATTTTATACACTACTAACATTCATAGTGTATGAAATAGTTGGATGATACATTCAACCTCCAACTTATTCCAAAAATGGTTGAATGACACGTGTAATCATCTTTGCACTCACATTTCTCATCTGAATATGGTTATATCTATTTTTGAGTACAAGCAATTATCATCATGACTTCCCGAATACTCCTTACTGAGTGTAGCAACAACAAACGAAATACATTCTTCTATAGAATTGTGTTCTACAAAATTTCAACAGTAAACACCATAGTCCAATGTTGAGTTTTAGAAAAACTAGCTGCAGCCATTTCCATTTCAAAAGGAAGTTGAAATCACAATTTCCATACATCCAGAACATGTGAAACCAATGTGTTGATGAAACAAGCAACATTGAACAATACACCAACCTATAAACACCCTAGCACAATCATTGGACTACAATGCCTTGCAATAGTTGAGAATCATAATTGAACATATGGTGATTACAAACTCCCATTAGGAAGCAAGTTTGGACACTCAAATATATGAATTAGATTTCAACAATCAACATTTTGTATGACCAAAAAAAGTAGAGTATATGTTAAAAATGTTAATTGCATCAATTGGATTTCTGTTGTTCTAGAACAAGATGAATAGATAAATTAACCAAAACTGGTCATCCAACAAAGCAAACATTATTAAAAATAAAAAGGAAAAACAGCAGTTAGACATGTTTTTTATAAGAAGTTTCCTTACATTGTGAATAACCTTCATTAGAACATTAGTGGTAGCCTATTCACACTGTACTAGGATGTTAAAGTTGTAAACAGACAGTTTTCACATCAAAAACTTGAGCCTCTACCTAAAGACCTACTTCTAAGTTCTATCCAAATGACTTCTAGCAGTACTCCAAAAGACTTCTAGCAGTACAGGGCACATTCATCCTCCATTTATATCAAGCAGCATTGAAAATCAGTTTTGAACTATTTTGAAGAAGGGGAAGTTATAAGAGTTGCAAAAGCATGTAAGCTATAACTACACTACATGATTAAAAGTCAAATTTGGTGATAGGGAACAACAAACCCCACAAAGAAACTAAAACTGAAGAGAGTTGAAGATACATGCCATGCTACTGGCAAACAATAGGTAGCCTTTCTCATTCCTCCACCAGAACACTCTAGCAAGTTCTTTATAAAACCAAAAGTCGTATCCAGCATGCTGTAAAGATATGAGGGGATATTAGATAAAAAAGAAACACTAGCAAAAAAGAAAGAAAATAAAATAATCAATATCCACCCATTGAAACATAAGAACTATGCTGCAACAAGAAGGTATTTCAACAAATAAAAAGGAAAAATAGAACCAAAGACATTAATAGCTCTGCTTACTTTCTTAGCCTGAAAAATTTATGAAACTTGGACACATCCTATATTCCTATCATTATTTGCAAGGGTACTCATGTGTATAAAGAAAATATATGATCAGAAGGTCGTTAAAGAACAAAGCATATATACAACCCAATAACCCCCAATAATAAATATATACAAAAAAATTCACTAAAGAAACTTAATGCATTGAGTTTAAAGTACCAGAAACACCATGTTACATTCTTTTCAATAAATTCCCTCAATAAGATATATCTAAAAAGGATTGACATAAGTTTTCTATAACTTTATGATTTCACTACCAATTTACTAAATATATTTCTGGTTATTTTGCATGACCACATGTCACTATATATTATTGTCATTATATTACTCTTAAAATTTATAAATATTGCTAGATTTGACTATTTAAAGACCAAAAAAATCAATGAAATCACCTACCACTTCTGTACTTATAAGAGATGCCACTTGCCCAAAGGCGATTAGCATTGGCCTAAGGCACCACCTTGAACAGATAATTGCAATTCTTAAAAAGTGCTCAAGCTTCCCAAACATTTAAAATGAAAAAATAAAAAGTTCATGAGTCATTCTTCAAAAATTCTTCCACCAACATAGAATGAACTGAAGCTCCCAAGTCATTCCATTCTGGCAAAACTATAGAACCTTAAATGTCAGAGGCAAAAAATAAGGAATCTAACATGATCTACCATCTTATAGAAACCCATAATGCAATGATCGATTTCATTACATACTCAACTTTAAGAGGCCAAACTAACACAATCAACCAGACACAAACAAAGTATCTACGAATATGATTGAAGACGCAAACAATCTAACTTCTGTTATATAAGAGTAAAAATGATCAAGTTTGTTTGAACAACACAACAAATTGACAAATTGGACAGTATTTATTACTTTTGAAAAATTCAAGTAGATTTTACAATCACCTTTTATCCTTCTTGCTTTTCATTTTCATCTGCTATTTTCCCTAACAAGTTAGGATTAGGATCCTCTGATGGGCTTTCATTCCTGGTAAAAACAAAAACCAACGTGTTAGAAAATTAGTACACAGAATACCTCATGTACACGGAATGCGTAAAACAAAATTCTCTTAAAGATTACATAATGCATCCGCATTATTCACAACACAATTTAACTTACACTTTAACAATACCCACAATTGGTCGACAAGATAGTTATACAACCTAAAATGATGACGCCAATACTAACACCAACAATTAAGTTAACAAAAACAAATTCATTGAACTCTTATCATTTTACCTCTTCCTCTTGTTCCTCTGCTCCATCGAGATCAATCACATTATCACCATCAAGCAGAAGAAGACTCCCAACACAAGTTGCTGTCCTAAACCAATGTGGCAAATTCTGAATCTCATCCCTCTCGCACCTATTCTTCTCTATTTCATACCAAACAAGTTTTGTTAGGTTATGCCGGCGCATCTCCAATAAAATTTTCTTCTCATTCTCTGAAAACATTAAAGGTTTGCAATATTTGAAAGCACCTCGCTCAATTTTATAAATCCGAGTCCAAGAACTTGCTTCCCCATATTCTTTCATCAACCAAACATCTATTTTAGCCCCTAGATCAGGACTTACAATAAAACAGAGTTGTCCTTTCAACACTTCCAAACATGTCTCCAACTCAACTTCTTGTTGAATCGGTGTTTTAAAGACTCGGAATTTCTCAGTGGCAAGATCAAAGACAAGAAGGCACTCTGCACCTAGCGGAATATCCATATCATTTGGAGTATCCTCAGTTATTAACCAATGCAACGCTCCATTCAACGACACCGAATTAGAAGATACTGTGCATTCCTTTTTTTGCCATTGATCTTCAATCTTTCTCCAAGAATGCCACCTAAGATTATATACCTTCACTTCAAACTCCTTTAGAGGCTGATCACCGTTATAAAAAGCTATAACCCTCAACACCTTATAGTCGTCATTACTGTTGGCTTTTTGTAATTATCAAGTAGTGTAAAAAACAATCACATTGTTTTGAGCAATTATATGTACGTGTATATATGTATATATCTATGTAGCTGGCCTTGGAATGTGCTTTTCTGTAATTTACTAGAAGTTAAGATACAATACACTCCAGGTTGTTATATGGAAGTTGTGGTATTACAGTTTGTATGGAACAATATTTGTCCAAACTAGATTATATGGAAATTATTTATTGCTACAGATTGTGTTCAAGTAGATTTTTCCAACATAGATTGTATGGAAGTTGTTATTGTGGAATGGTTGTTATAGTATGCGCAGGTAACTGTATGAAACATTATTTGTCCAAACCAGATTATATGGAAATTTATTTATTGCTACTACAAGTTGTGTCCAAGATGATTTTTCCAATATAGAATATGGATGTTGTTATTGTGGAATGGTCATTGATAATTGACCAATACTACAGATTGTTATTTATTGCTACAGATTGTTCTTATTATGGTATGCACAGGTCATTAATAATTGACCAATACTTCTTTCATTATATGCCCACAGACTAGTGGCATGACCAATAATTGACCAATACTTCTTTCATTGAATGGTTGTTATGGTATGCACAAAATACTCAATAATTGACCAATTCTTCATTCATTTACACATCAAAACATTACATCAGTAGGCTAGTGCTATTACAATGCAAATTCATTAACACCATTGTCATAATTATCTCTACTAACCAATTAACTACTTCAAGGCAACAATCTAGGTCTCTTCATTCCAAAGAACTCAGTTGAGCCAAAACACAACAATGTAACAATAACAAAAAAGATCCAAGACAAAATGCATGCAAACTTCCATATTCTTTGCTTCTCTTCAGCAAACATGGCATTTTTCTTAGCTTTTACACAGACAGCTCAAGCTTTTCTCTCCCTCTCCTTAGCTTTGGCTTCCTCTTCAAGAGCCTTTTCTGCCATTTGCCTAGCTTCTTTTGCCGTTTCCAGAGCTATCCTTTCCCTCTCATTGGCAAGTTGGAGTTTCATTCCCACGAGGACAAGTTAGGTTATCAAGCCAAACAAAAAAAGGACACTTAAGACCAACCTTATAATGGCTACAACCCAAGAACTTTCTCCCAAAATTGTACAAACTCAAACTTGTTCTCAAAACACAAGTCTGCTTATTGCACATATGCCCACATGAACTTGAGAAACTACCCTTGATGAAGACATATCAATAAAACATGATTCCTGGGAAGTACAAATTTAGACATTCACGCCGTAAGTTTGCACTTGAACAAAATCTGAAACCCTAAATAAAGAACAGACACAAATACGTGGGTGGGTCGCGATGAAGAGCAGTCACACATACCTTGCCTAGCTTCGATGATGCAAAACAAGTGTTTTCTCCCCTTCCAGACGCTCCAAACCACGAAGAACAAGTTGATCTCACCTCAGGCCTCTCTTTCGAAAAGTTTTTGAGTTTTTGGTGTTTTGATTCGCGTTATGTTCTGTTTTGGGGTTAAAAAGTGTTTTTGTAACGGCAGAGACCAAGGTGGGTTACGGGGATTGACGAAAACATACTTTAGGTGGGTTAAGTGACACTTTTCAAATCATAGGTAGGCAAAGTGATTTTCACCCAAACCACAGGTGGGTTTACTGTAATTATCCAAAAAAAAAAAGAGTTAATGCTGTGATTTTTTTTTTTTTCATTTAATAAGAAGAGTTAATGTCTAAATCACTAATTTCTAGGGAGTAATAATGATACTACTCTAAATGTTTTTTGACCCTTAGATCTAATAGTAATCAATGGTTTACTAAAGGTGTAACTCTTGTAAAGTTACACCAGATGTAACTTGAACCCATCTCTCTCTCTCTCTCTCTCTCTCTCTCTCTCTCTCTCTCTCTCTCTCTCTATATATATATATATATATATATATGAATATTGAACAAGTAAAGAGTCTTGTAGCTTAATTAATACTTTTTGGTGTTTTTAACAAAAATGTTCATAATGTGAATTTCTCTTTCTTATTGTAATTATTGAATTACTAACACCTTAATGATAAATTAAGAATGCACCATAGATACTAATACTAAAACTGATTCTAATGTGCAAAATAGATATGATGGGGAGGACAAAGTATAGCTCATCCTTGGGTAGTTGTCCACAGAATCTAAACTTGTCCTGGAGTAACGGGTCCATAGGATGTAAAATATCATGGTAATTATGCCTTCTACTCATCTTTAGATATGGATCCTTAAAAGAAGCTTGTCCATACTTGGAGAGGTCGTCCAGGCATGGACGACCCTTAATATAGGTTTTGTCTACTCGAGCAGATGAATCGAACCACATGGAGAGATCCTAATGTGTCATTGTAACCTCATATTGAACACTCAACTTCCAATGACAGTTACCTTCTGATCTCCACAAATGTGGGGGAAGTTATAAGACAGGTAACTGTTTCCATAGCACTATATATACACTCATCCTCGACCAAAAAAGGCAAGTTTTTCCTTTACACAACTCCCAGAAGTTTGGAATTCTATATTCTGGAAAAGAGAAACTAACTTCATCATTGGAGGGTTTGTGGCCGGTCAACCCCGGTCTCCTTTGATTCCTTGTTTTTATTTTTCAGGCCCCTTAAACCATCAAGATCCAAAGCATGTGGCCTACTGATTTTTTGGAGCATTATCAAGGTAGACTGTTAAGTCTAAGGTATCTGCTAGAGTAGAAAACAAATTTAAGCATACTATCAATATAGATGCAAAAATGTTTTATATACGAGCACAAATGACAATGTTGACAATAATCACAAGGAAGGAACAAGTTGATTTTTCTAATTCTTCATTCCACCAAGAAAAAAATGCATCCACAAAATCAGATAAGAATATTGAAAACACAGATACCAATGATGATGAAGCAAGGAATGAAAGTGAGAATGTTGTCATTTGTGGTGTTCAAAGTAATAGAAGTGACAATGAAAATGCAAGCCAAAAAGAACTAGTTAAATCCCAAGAATGGTTCTACCATCAGAATAACTATTCTTTCTATGCTTATCGTGTATGATAAATTTTACTTCAATCCAATATTATTGTTATCAGACTATAAATCAGTAATTTAGTATATTTTTAAAACTAAAAATAATTTTAAAGTAGATATACCACAAATGAAGAAATATACCCCTAATACTTTTATTAGAAAATAGACCCAAAATTGATCTTTGGTACCAATATTTAAGTAATTCTTACAAACCCATTTGCCTGAAACTTGAAAGCAAACAAAAAAACAAAAAAACCTAGAAAGCCTAATACTGCTTGTTGCATTACATCCGTAGTTCATCAAAAATTCATACTAGAATCCATTGCAAATATAATCAATCTTAACCCAAAATTCATGCTCTTCTTGATTTCATAATGGATAAAAAAAATTATTAGATCAAAAGAAAAAATCAATTAATAGATATTGATCAAGAACAATTCATCATCGATTCAAAATTAGAATCAAAAAGTAGTGTAAAATGTACTCCCCCCTTAGATTGAGGGTTATACATGGAGTCGCCACTTATTTAATTTAAAAGGAAAAATAAGAAAACCTTCAATAAAAAATACTTCTGTTGTATTAATGTATATGACAATTTACATCAATTTGTAACAAAAATTTACAATGCTTTTTTGTCCTAGATACAATTTAAGAAAAGTAAATTACATTGCTTTATTTCCTAGTTACATTCTAAAAAATGTAAAATTGCCTATACAAGAGCATAGTCTAAAACCCTTGATCTTGGTTCAGAGGCTAATTTACGAGATGGGAAGAGATTAAGTACCCATCTCACCCAATAAAACCGGTTTCCTAGGTTAAGGTGGCGAATATCATGTCATGTCAAACAAATACAAACAATATATCATATAAACATGTTAATTTTGTAGGAATTGTAAACAAATATGTGTTAGGGGAATTAGACGTACAAAGAAACAAAAAGTGAAACTTGTTAGATAACAATTTTAATGTAAAGAAAGCATTAAGGTAATGGCATGTTCATCCAAGAAATCAATGTAAACAAAGAATTCCTAGCCTAGACATGTTCATCTAAGCATCCAAGAGAAAATTGTGCTTTAGCCTAGAAGTGCTCATCTAAGCATATAAAAGGAATATCAAGGAAGTGTTCATCTAGCCTAGAAGTGTTCATCCAAGCATATCATGAAAGAAACAAATAATGACTTGTATATCTATGTATACATATATATAGGTATATAGAGATACATATGTATACCTTTGTATACATATGTATATGTATATGCACACATATGTATACCTATATATACATACATATGTATATATATAAATATATATGATACATGTGTATACCTATGTATACATATATATATGTATATGCATAGGGACAGAGCCAGGACTTGAAGTTAGGGGGGGCAACTTTGCTGCTAGCTATATGCGGCAATTTCGACCTTTGAATCTATTGTTTTACTCCTAAGGATTTTTGTTTAAAATTTTTTAAATGGCCAAGTTGTTTGTTTTGGGTAAAATAAATTGATTGGGCTTAATTTTTTTAGTTTTATTATTGGTAATTTTTGTTTTTGGGCTAATTTTTTTGGGCTTGTATATTTTGTTTTAGATTTAATCTATTAATTTTTTGTGTTCTTTAAAAGGTGAAAAATGCTAAAACTACAAAAATTTTACAAATTACTAATGTGGTGAGTGGTTATTAATAAGTAAAAAGTGACAAATTTGTTACTATAATAGTTTGTATAAACGTTGTAAAAACGTTTGTGGCTATGACATTACACTCAAAAGAATTGATGGCATTATTAGGGGGGCAAAGTGTAATTTTATTGAACAAAATTGCTAAAATTAGTACCTATTAAAATAGTAATATTTTTTAAAAAAAAAATTTAGGGGGGGCGATTGCCCCCTCCCCCCCCTAGTCCAATAACAGCTCCATCCATGTATATATATGTATATATTTATATATATGTACATCTATGTATATATGTATGTAAATATATATATATACACATATGTATATATTTATATATATATATATGTATGTATATAAGTATGTACATATATATATTTATAAAATTAATTTTCAAGGTTGTAAATTTTTTATATGTTTTTATTCTTTATCAAATGAGTTATCCAATAAGTCAGTTGTGATTTTGTTTTGTATTTTGGGATGTTGATATTGTGTAGAAATAAAACTTGTATATTTGTTTTACTTATCTTTGTGTAATTTTGTTTTAGATAGCAATGTTAAGATTTGTATAATTTTAAAATTATTGAATAAGTATTAATAAGTTTAACTGAGTTTATTTTTGATATAAGTGATGAATTCAAAGTAATGCATTTTACATCAAGTAATTTGTTGCATGGCTTTTCAAATGGGAAATATATGTTGTTTTCTTTATAGTTAAAAAAAAAAAAAAAAAAATTCACGTGAAAAATACAGGTCAATCCAACCCGACCCGCCCCGCCCGTTTTGCCATTTCTAATTGCGGGTCACGCAGGTTAACTCACTTATGACATGTTTCTTATCTTGTCGCTTTTGAGTCAACCCGTTTATGACCCAAACACGCTAAGGCCCAACCCTAACTTGTAAAAACCTGTGTTGTGTTCGTGTCATGTTTGCAGGCTAGGTTAAACATTAACACCCCTACCTATATGATTGGCGATATTCTCACTCATATGATACTCATCTTGACTTTGTGGAGTCTGATTCTTCTAAATCCTTCACTTTCTTCCATTTCCACCTTTTCTTCGATTTTATAGTATGTTAACTAACACTTCTTTACTTGGATTCAAGCCGTGTGTATCAATTATTTATCTATGTGTTACATTGAGATCATGAGATGGTCTTCATGTTAAAACTTTTCTTCATTTTCATAGATTTGAAATTTCATTTTCATGTTCTAATTTCTTTGGATGGATCACTACTGAGATAGGGTGTGATTGCTTTCTTTAGTGTTTGTTTCTAAATAAAGTTTTTATTTTTTTGGGAAAACAATTAATCGATTTATATCATAATTTTTGAAAATAAGAAAATTAATTTAATAATTTTAAATAGTTGTTTTAGGTTATTTGATTACTAGTAACGAGTAAATACACATGTCATAATTCAATTGGATCAACTAACACATATGACAAGCTGATGTGGCATTTAATAAGCATGTTAGTGAAAAATGAAGGGTGTTTGGTTTAGGAATTTTCATTACTCAATTCTCATTTTCCATTACTCAATTCTCAAATTTTGTGGGCCCCACCTTAATGATGCTTATTTGGTTCAATTTTTTTTTTTTTAATCTCAATTCTCACGACTCATTACTAAAAAAAGTGAGTTAGAGTCATGAAAACTAAAAACAACTTTTAAGAGTTTTCAAAAACTGAAAACTGAGTTATGGGTTATGGGTGATGAGTTATGAATGATGGCTTAACCAAACAGGCCTGAATTGAGAGGCTAATGATCCAAAAATATGAAATGTTAGGAGTAAAATTCAAATTTTGGAATTTAAGGGTGTAAAATTCAAAGACTCCTAAACTTTAGGGTTGTATTTTGCAATTTAGCCAAAAATGTATTTAAAAGTTTAGGAATGAAAAGCAAAATCATGCAAACTTTAGAGATGAAAATAATATTTTAACTTTCTTTATTGTTCCTATTTTTCTTTTTCCTTAATAATACTATCCACCAATCAATTTTTATTTTTTACTTAGTGGCGAATTTTTTTTCTTGTAATAGGTAAGCAACAATATTGCGAATACATCAAATTTCACAACTTGCTAACTTTGTGTGATAGTGAAAAGTTGTGAGTCCATGAAATCAGTAGTGGCCTAAAAGTGTCAACCACACATAATCATGTAAATTAATAAGTTGTGAAAATAGGTGTATTCATTAATTCATTAATAAGTAAGTAGTGGAGGAGTTAGGGTTTAAACCATGAGAAGGTATTTGGTATTAAATGATACCATATTAGCGATATCAAAATTCAATAAATGAGAGACATTTCTACAAAAAATTACTACCTCATAAACAAATGAAAGACTTGTGTTAATGAATAGTTATTTTTACACACACGTCTCTTATTTATTGAATTTTGATACGGATAATATGATATTATTTGATACAAAATACTTTTTGTTAAACCATAAAGTTATGGCATCACAATAGATTATAATTTCACTAGATTATTACTTAAAGCCCTTTTTTATAATATTATAATACTTAGGCTCTATTTCTTTTTATGCAAAATGCTTTTTGTTTTGTTGAAAGAAATTTTAAGGGAATTGTTTGTTTTATAATTTAGTTGTCTTCCTAAAACTGTTGCGAGAACATTTTTTGAAATTTGGCTTGAACAAAAATTCACTAATTTTCTTACGATTTTATATAAAAAATATTTAATAACAACTTTAATTCACCATTTTAAAATATTATGGTAACTTTCAATAAACAACCATGAGGTTTGGGCTAATGTCAACTAGGTCTAAGACTTTTCAAAAGTGACCGACTTTTCAAAAGTGACCAACTTTGTCCCTCAACACAATTTGGTCCTTAAACACCGTTAGTTTCATTATCTATTCTCAGTCTCTCTTATATCTCTTCTCTCTCAAACTCTCTCTTCTCTACTGAATGTTCATGCTAAGATCTTTGAGTTCTATTTGTTGTGATTACACTGATATGAACATGTATTTTAAGCACACATCACACTACATGGCAGCACCATGTCATAAAACACACACACACACAGAGCCATATGAAATCCAAATCCCCCAAAAATCCTAGACTACAAAGCATACACACAAATTCATAATCATACATTGATCAACAAGATCACCATATTAGACCTATTTTGAGACAAATCTCAAATCATAAAATACCAATAGAGTTGTAAATGACCATACCCAAACCCCACCTTTCAAACCTAAATAAAAAATCACCAAATCCTTATCACCATAAGAAAACTCAATCCCTAAATCAACCACGTTACAAACCAACAAAGAATTAAACCAAAAGATAAATAAATATATAAAAAAAGACAAAAAATAGAACAGAAAAAGAAGAGAGAATGACGCTGATGCGATTCCTAACCTATGGTGGTGGCGGAGTTCGTTGGTCTCGGCCAAATGTTCCTTTAACGTTTGGCACACAAACCTAAACACAAAAGAAAATTCAAACCCAAACAGAAACACAAATGCAAACTTTCTCTTCCATGGCTATGGAGCACCAAAAACTAACACTAGTAGCACTTAATCCAAGTTGTCAACAAGCAACAACAGCATCAGTGGTGAAGCGAAGCTTGAAAATCCCTAGCCAACTGTCTCCATGGCTACTAATTTGAAAAGAGAGTGCAAGATTGTAGTGGCAAAACATGAGTTTCGGCCATGGCTAAAGCTTGAGAGAGGGAGTCTTAAGATACCATGGGTGAGAGAGAGCATGAGAGGGAAGGAGAATCAGAAAGGTTTGAGAGAGAGAAGAGAATGGTTTGAAAGAATCATAGAGGTATGAGAGAGAAGAAAGGTTGAGAATAAGTAACGGTAACTTACGATTTTAAGGACTAAATTGTGTTGAGAGACCAAATTGTTCACTTTTGAAAAATTTTGGACTTGATTAACATTAGCCTAAATCTCAGAGTAATTTACTGAAATTTACCCAAAATATTAATATAATACAACTAAAACCAACCTTAAAAATAATTTATATGAAAATTATATTTATATGCACAATCACTTTATCAAAATAAGAGTGCAACAACTAAAAAAAGTAATAAAAGTTATAAGCTAAATAATAATATCCATTACCACCCATTAGTTTTATATAGGAGCCAATCCACCAATTTATCTAATTACATATTCACATAAGTAATTAGAAATACTGAAATGTCAGACACTTGAAAGTTGCTTTTGTGTGATTTTTAAAAGTTTAGTAACGATTCCCCCAAAGTTTTTAGGTATATCATGGTCACTTCGAATATTTTTGTCATTTTGTTAGTTTTATGGTTTATTCAATCATATTTGAGGTTATGAAGGTATTTTGGAGATTTCAAGATTATTATAGTTATTTTGTAGGTTCGGAGTATTTTTTGATCGTTTCAATTTAATTCTCATTTATTCCCCCTAGGAACCAATAGGTTCTTGACATAATGTAGCCATGAACCAAAGTAACATAATTTCTTACGGTACATGGGAAACGAAACATTATTTCATTTATTTATGGTTTTTTTTTTTTTTTTAATTAAGAATAAATGGCGAACTTCAAGTGTAAAACCTCTGATTTATGAGGAACATATTAACATCAAACCGTCATTTTTGTAGAAACAATATGCTCACTTGAGATCCCAAGTGCGCGATTTCTCACAATGGGGACTGATGAGACCTTTGATCGGAATGGTGGCCATACCGCCATGGTCTTGTAAAGGTACCAAAGTTGCCCAAATAAAATAGCCTTGGGTCAGACCAAGGTTGGGCCTATGGGCCCACACGAGGGCCCATCCACTGTAGGCCAACAAGGATTTTCCCTCAATATGCTTTTGTCCTTCATTCTGTTTCCACAAATCCAGGAAACAAGTAACCAGAACAGTTTTTCTTCAATCTGGTTTGGAGAAAAATTCCCCCAACTCATAACATAACAACTTAAAAGATTATTTACTTGTCGTAATTTTTGTCTCATGACCTTCTTAATAGTCACGTGACTTATTTAAATGATTTAATAAAGCGTACGCTTTAATACACATTCATGGTTTTATAAATCGCAATGTAGGTTAATGAAGGCTGAAAGAATCACGATTTGAAAAAATTCCCCCTCCCCTATACAGCCCCCACAATTAAAGGCTCTAAATCAGTTATCGGTTCATTATTTTCATGCTCAAATGGAAAAGGCAGGAAGCGAGAACTGAACAATTCTGAAATCTAATAAGATGGCGCAGACAAAGGTTGACAAAGGCTCATGTTCATAATAACGTATCACTTCATTATTTTATTATTTCATAACAGAAAAAATAAATGAATCTCAGATCATGTTCAAATGGAAAAGGCTGGAAGTGAGAACAGAACAACCCTAACAAAGAATTTTTCTAATAAGATGGCGTAGACAAAGTTTGAAGGTGTCAAAAGCACTGGAAATGAAGAAATCAATTAGTGTACAGTAAAATATGAACAGTATATCTGTCACAGCTACACAAATTCACCAATGGAAGGTTAAAGAAGCATGGCAGAGGAAGAGAAAACCAAAGTTATACATCCCAACAGGCCTAGATGATCTGTATGTGACATATGTTTATTTATAGTTTAGAAAACCAGGATCAGCAATTATCCATGATATATATATAGAGTCAACATGACTAAAATCAAAATCACCGAGACAAACAAGATCACTTCCACTTCTTGAATTTGCCATGCTTGCCGTGCTTGAACTTGCCGTGCTTTCCATGCTTGAACTTGCCATGACCCATACCACCATGTGAAAAGCCGCCAAGTGAGCCATAGCCCTGCGAGCCATAGCCATGTGACCCATGTGACCCATGAGAGATTTGATGAGCACCATAAGCAGCAGCAGCAGCCGCAGCACCCCCAGCTAGCATTGCTCCCATGCCGCCATGTCCTGAAGAAAAAGAAGAATTCAACAACATTTATTTTTTATTTTTTGATAAGCACGAATAGAAGAATTCAACAACTTCCAGAAAAATCAATAACACAAAGTCAGAAAAGCTTTCCACTTGAGGAAGGCAGCAAAAAAGTAATTCGATAAAACAAAACAAAGCTAAGCTCCAATATCAGGAGCCTAAACAGCGCCTAACTCCTCTCTAATTCCTTCCATTCGTTTGATTTATGCTCGAGCCAGATGATGAAAACTGTCGTGTCAGATTCCATCAGGGGATGGGCATATAAAAAATTCATCTATCCCAATAAAAACAGAAAATTCATAGCCATAATCATCATGTAGGAGAGATGGCTGAGTTATTAAAAGTGCAGCATTGAAACTAATATGTAGGCTTTTGTTTAACAAGGGTTCCAATTCCTATCTTTCAGTACCTTTCAACCAATTCACCAATATTTTATGGGAATCATGAGGAGACCAACTAAACAACGTTAGGATCATATATAAACAGTCAAAACAAGGAGGTAAAATGTTGCAAATAGCTACCCCAGAGGGTGTCAATACAATACCACATGCGCCACCACTCAAACCCCCACAATAGTTGAGATTAGTTAAGTCTAGCTTGTTTAGTCTAAGCCACTAGAATTTGATTGAAATTATATATGAGAAAAATCGGGGTTGGGTGTCATAAGTAATTTATACCTGACTGATGTGGAGCAGATGGGCCAGGATAGCCAGATGGAGGGTAGCCTTGCTGTGGGTAGCCTTGCTGTGGGTATCCCTGTGGTGGGTATCCTTGTGGAGGGTATCCTTGTGGTGGGTATCCTTGTGGTGGGTAACCATGTTGTTGTGGATAACCATGTTGTTGTGGAGGATATGCTCCAGGGTACTGACCTCCTGGAGGATATCCATGGCCACCATGACCACTCTGTGCGGCATGAGCCAGGTGTGAGAATAACCCTTTGTCAGATTCATCATGCTTATCTTTTCCACCCCCCATGATTTTTTTTTTCCTTCTTCTAGCAAATGTCTGAAAAAAGAAATGAAATGAGAGATTAATAATGAACTTATTGCAACAAAAAAAATGACATACACAGACACATATCAAACAAAAATGCAAACTATGATCCTTCTAGACTATAACATCCACTCCATCATCACACCAACATACCAATTCGTTGAACCAGTTGGAACCTCAACCCACAATATACTATTACATGTTTTATTGTTTATGCTAGTCTGACATTTATCTTAAGATAACTACTAAATATGATAAGATGATTCGATTAAATGAGAAGAAGACATTGATCTATAAAGTTGAGCATCTCAGAGGATCAAAGAAAATTATAACGAAAACTGAGTTAAAAATGAGAAATCAAATTGAGCAGCAAAATACCCAGATCTGAATTAATTAATTCACAATCGTATAAACAAAATTTGGGTGATATTGGTATATAGATGTAGTTGACCATATATTAATTTGATGAATCCGGTTATACCCATGTCGTGAAATCCATTTAATTTTGAGTTTGCTTTCATTTTATGCGAAACAAAGCAAGACACTTCAATGTTCTTCATAGATAAAAAAAAAAAACACATAAACAGAAATATAGACACAAAAATAAACAAAAAAAGAGGCTCTCACCGATTGTTGTTTGATCCGATCACGAAAAGAGATAGAGAGAGAGAGTTTTGTAGTTGTTAAAGAAGATAATAACAAGGGATGTTATTTATATAGAGATGAAGACAGGGTTGATAAGAACGCGTGATTGACGCGTAAGAGGCATGCAATTTTGCGCGCCTCAACGTCAAAGGACACGTGGGTTGCTGTGCATTCGCTCATACGTAACGTTTCATATTCCCATTCCATACTACTACGCGTTTTGAATCAATTCTCAACAAAAAAAAAAACAAACACCCGTGTGATGTGATCATCTTGTCTCTCACGCTTTTAACCGACTTTAGAGGAGCCAGTATAATCTATCATATTTTCATAATAAATTATTAATAGAAGATTGTTATTGGTTCTAATTTAAATTTATTATCAATTTTTTTTTTGCTATCAATAACAATTACTTGAAAATATTATAAATATAACATTTTCCTAAATTTTATTACAAAAATATAGCTAAAGTCATCTAAAATCAAATATAGCCAAAATTATCCAAAATGAAGAATGTCAAAGGGCACTGGTGGAGCCAGGGGGTCATGGCTCCTGAGTTTTGAAAATTTCAATTAACTAGTCGCTAATTCGTGTGCATAGAAATCAACTTATTTGTGAGGTAAACTAAAATAATTTTATAAAAAATTTAAGAAACTATACCATTGTATAATTTACTCTTGTATGACTTCAATTTGTATTACAATTTGATGAAGAAGCCATTGCTTGAATGTGTAATGGCTTACAAAAAAATTTGTCAGACAATTTCAAAAACTACAAACAAATAACTTAAAAATTCAGATATTAAAACTTCTGAAGACCAAAAAATATTAAAGAATTAAATGATTCACTGCTTAGAAATTATTGAAACAAAACAAAATATATATGACTAAATAATAGAGAAATATAAGAGAAAGATGGGTTACATTCAAAAGAATAATTTCAATTATTACAAGCTTTTTTATATTGTAAAAAATGGCGAAAGAGAGTTTGGTGATTCATGTACAAAAAATACTTTTTAAAAAATACATGAAAAACCATAAAATAATTTTTTTTTTTTTTTTTTATAACAAAGTAGAGGAGAAGAAAATAATATAAGAAGAGTTCATACCTCTACTCGACTTTAGAAAAAAAATAATATTGTGGTTTACTTTACTTTTATAGTGTTCATGATTAACCTCACAAATTTGGAGATATATTATCATTGTTTGAGTTTGAGTTTAAGCTAGACTTATTAGAGAGATAGAGTTTTACTTCTTGTTAAATTTAGATTAAGCAAAAATAATTTTGTTTCCTTGTTAAGAGATAGAGATAGGATCACTTACTATTGATGATCTTATTTGATGATGCCGAAAATCGTCAGTAAGTCACACAGTCCTCACATGTTCAAGACAACACCTGCAAAATAAAAACAAAGAAGACCTTAGGAGAGTACCGGTGTGGAACCGGCTAAAGACCCTCCGAATGTTAAGTTAGAGAACTTTCATAACTCTAGAGTGCCAGAGCTGGGGGAATTATGCGTACCTTGGTTTACAAGGGTCTTGGGGTTTTTATAGTAGCTTGGGGTTGACATATACTCCTTGGCTTAGAGGATCTTTCCGTGAGGGAGAGATCTTCTTTAATTTCACGTATCTTACGGGATCCTTTCCTTATGAGACTCCCTTGATTAGGGTTAATCGTGAGGCACAAAATGTTTCCTTATATACTCATGCATGGAGGCCAAGAAAGGTCATGTCAGACTCGTCAAAGGTTCGCTTATCCCCTTCAGCTTTCCTCCGTCAGCTTTTTCTTCCATCTATATATTCTAGTTGTCTCGTTCAGTTGTTTGTTGACCTCAGGGTGCAGCCATCAGCTTTGAGGTGGAACCGTCGACTTTATCCTATCGTTGTTTGGCTATGAACGCGCAAGTGAAGCTGACGAGTTCATTAGGACCGTCGCCTTCACCTAATACGGACGAGTTTATCAATACTACAAAATTACCCTTATCACTATTTATAAGACAAAAGAGCAAGAAAATCACCAAACCTACCCATCAAGGCGATAACACATTGCAGTGACAATTTCTCTTACATCAGTCCAGTCAACAACTTGACAACCATGAATAGCCCAAATACGAACTTTTCCATCTATTGAACCACTTATGAAGTAATTATCATCAACAAGGTTAAACTAAATGCAAGTCACTGCATCACAGCATAACATAAAAATCAGCAACAATAACTCTAGCATAGTAAAACAATAACATTGGGATACTGCCCCAACATTTATCCAACCCTGACTGGTTCCTTAACTAACAAAATAGATTTTAGGTTGAAATAATGAAACATCAAGGAGCTCACCATAATTACTATGTGTAAACACTTTGAGTCAATGATCACATCCCACTCACCACAGAGGAACAATATGGTCGATTGATGATGAGAGCAGATATTGCATCAAAATAAACATCACATTCATGAAAATCAATAACATTTTTACTTAATCCATAAAATTAAATTGGCACTCAAATAATTTACTTACATTATTCCTAGACCATGAGAGATCCAACATATCACCACTTTATACTTAATCCATAAAATTAAATTGGCACCCAAATAATTTACTTACATTATTTCTAGACCATGAGAGATCCAATATGTCACCACTGTGCCCACGGTACATGTGTTTAAACAACAATTTTCAGTTTTTTTGAAAATACGCGTGGGTGAAAAAGTGTGTGGAAATACATGTAATGTTGTTTAAAAACTGAAAACATGTGTTTAAGTTTATGTACCAAACGGGCTAAGAGTTTCACTCATTATTAAGTTTGGGCTAAAGAAAAATAATTTTGTTTTAAAAAAATGATAATGAATAATGATGAGTTTGAGTTTAAGTTGGACTTGTTAGAAATATAGAGTTTCACTCCTTATGAAGTTTGGACTAAACAAATATAATATAATTTCAATAAAATGATAATTTTATTTAAATATTGTGCTTACATGAAAAATTGTAAGAGTTTTAGGGGTTTTGATTATATATATAAAATGATAATTTTATTTAAATATTGTACTTATGTGGAAAATTGTGAGAGTTTCAGAGTTTCGATTTTACACACACACACACACATATATATATATAGATAATAATACTTAAATAAAAAATAGAAAGAACCTAATCACCATGGCCACCCTAATATTTTTGACAAAAAATACATATAACAATTCCAATCCTCCCTCTCAAAAAAATAAATAATAATAATAATAATTCAAATCCTAAAAACCCAACCCATTCTCAGGACCATAAACAATTTTGCTAAAAAAAAAAAAAAAAACTAAACCCCTTGTTAGTCAGATTCCTAATCCTAATTAAATTAGGACTCCAAAATCCAAATAAATACACACAAATCGCAACATTAAACTTCACAAAACACAACCCAAACTTCCCAACCCCAAAGATCCAAACTTCACAAGTCACAATCGTATATTACCAAAATAAAATTTGAATATATCAACAACAAAAATTGCTCTTACGTTGCCGGCCACTACCTTGCAAGTAGGACCATGACTTCGCCTCCGCCGCCTTGATTTATCTCCGGCGTGGACTTGTGCCATGAGTTTTTAACTCTCTCTCTCCCTCTCAGAGTCGGGGAAATTTGCCATTTAGCATTATTTTTGGAACAATTTAGTTACTTGTCAAGTTTGTAAAATTATTTTGCAAACTAGCATCTTGAGGCTCCGAAACTCAAGTTTAGTGAAGAAACTTGATCTCTAAGCCTCTATTTCTAAATTGTGGCAATCTAATGTGGATGAAAAAATTCACGTGTGGAACCCAAGTCTTTCCTACCAAAGAAGACCCAAACAAAACCATCTATAACCTCTAAAATCTCGTTCAATTTCATCTCTCTTCCTTAGCCTTTTCCTTCAAATCATTCACATCTTTGTGTGCGTGTGTGTGTGTGAGCGTGTGTGTGTGTTTGGTTCAGATCGTGTGCGGTGACGGAGATTGTGAACTAAATCGTAGATCAATGATTGGGATGTGCTGGACTGAGACTGGGTTTGTGCGTGCCGTGGGTCTTTTTCTTCTGGGTTCTTCTTCTTTATCTTCCGGTTTCTTTTTCTTCTTTTACATTTATTTCTGTACGCTCTGTGGAACTCGAACCTTAGAAACTCAAGTTCCACGTGGATTATTTATCCACATCAGCTTAGAACTCGAGTTTCTTCACTAAACTCGAGCTTCTGAGGCTCGAAATGCTAATTTACAAAAATGTTTCAAAAATATATTAACTAACTAAATGGTTGATAAAATCATGTTAAACGGCAAATTTCCGGAGAATCTTTGTCTCTGTCTATCTAATATATATGTTCTGCAACTACATATTTTTAAAACAAGTTCAGCTGTTGAAATTCCTTTTGATAGAAGAAAAGTACAATACCATCTGTCCGTGACCTGATGTTCATTTGTTACTATACTCTTTAGACTAGAGTGGCTACAATAGGCTCATTTTTGTGGTTTCCAACTAAGCATTATTTGAGTGAAAAAAAACCAATAAATAAATAAATAAAAACCCTAAAGTACCTACGAGCCTATGACTAGAATAGAGTACTGTAGCCGTAGGTCCTTAGCATGGCTGAGTAGTTTAGTACTTAAATTAAATTTATTATAATTTGATAATAGTAATTTGATAATTGTTTGTTTAATTGATATTAGTGGCTTGGATAATTAAATTAAATTATTATTATAAACTTGTTTATTCTATCAATTTGAGGTATTGAATTTATAAAATTTATTATTCATGTTTTCATTTCTCAGGAAAAAAAAAATTCATGTTTTCATATTTTGCAATAATTTATGGGAAAAAGATTTACAATTGATGCAAAAATGACCTCTTATGTTGTTTGCACCAATTTAGTTCAAAATCAATTATAAGTGATTTTAGTGCCACGAAAGAGTACCGTAAGACACAAAGTTTTTAAGTTAAAGTTAATTTGTGAAATTAAGATTTTTTTAGTCATTTTTTTTATATATGAGAACTTTATTGTGTTTACATTGGCCCCCGAAAATTTTGTTTGGCTACGCCACTGGTTAAAAGTATTGCATTACAAATTTTATTACATAAAACTTACAAGCTAACGTAGTAATGATTTTGATCATCTCATTAATTCATGTTTGAATTGTTTTGTCGTGATTGGTCACACTATACTTTATAAGTATAATATAGTAAAAACTGTAATAACTGTGTCAATACTTATTAAAAATTGGTTTGCACCAAGGTACTTCAATACAACGTATTGAGATACTATTAGCATCAACAAATAATTTTATAAGAAACGTAACTTAACCCCTGCTAGTGTTTCATCCTCCACCTTCGATCCCCCCGTGCTCCCGTTTCTTCAAATCTCTTTTCTCTACACGTTTTGTTTTCAAAACCGTAATTAGTTGGCTTTATGAGGTAGGGAAAATATCTAGGGTACGTTTGGTACGCTGTAATAGCTCCTGTAATGGAATACTTATTCATGTATAATATCAATTTGGTCATTTGGTTGCATTTTTATTACATGAATTAGTTATTACATTGGAATAACTATTCTTTAAATTGAAGAATAACTATTCCTCTTTAAAATGGATTTAATAGCTATTCCTTAGTGCATATAATAGATTTTAAAATTAATATAAAAATATAAAGTTTCCTTATAAATCATCTTTTACAAGCTTTCCTTATGTAACAACCAAACTTATGAATAGTAATAGTTATTCCATTACAATGTCTTTTATTCCCATTAATAAAAATTACTATTCCTAATGTAATTTACATTCAGTGTACCAAACGTACCCCTAAGCATATTTGATGCACTGTAATGCTAATTACAAATGGGCATAGGGCATATTTTCTATCACTTCTAAAAAAAATGTAACCAACTAACAAAATAGCAATATGCTACTAAGGGTATGTTTAGTACACTGAATGTATATTACATTAGGAATAGTAATCTTTATTATTGGGAATAGAAGACATTGTAATGGAATAACTATTACTATTCATTAATTTGGTTGTAAAAGATGATGTATAAGTAAACTTTATATTTTTGAAAATATATTAATTTTAAAGCCTATTATATGCACTAAGGAATAGCTATTAATAGCTATTCTTCAATTCAAAGAATAGTTATTCCAATGTAATAACCAATCCATGTCATAAAGATGCAACCAAATGACCAAATTGATATTACACATAAATAACTATTTCATTACAGGAGCTATTATAGCATACCAAACGTACCCAAATGTTTCAAACGAGTGCAACATCTCACACCCACGATATGTGCAGAGGCAGAGTCAGAAATTTGTGTTTGAGAGGGCCAAGGTAAAACTATCATATTGATTCCAAGCCAAATGAAAAGTGGGTTTTGTTGATAGTGAGTACCAGAGAAAAACGATGGATTTGCAAAGGAGAGGGATTGAGAGTATCAAAAAATGATAAGTGTAAATAAGTAAAAAAAAAGAAGGAAAAAAAAGAAGAAGAAGAAGGACGAAAAGGATAGAGAGGGGCAACAAAATAAAAAAAATAAAAAGAAGATGAGATGTGAAAGTTTCAGGGAGTGCACTGTTAAAGAGAGAAAAATGTGAAGAAGAAGAAGAAGATGAAGTAGAGAAAGAGAAGTAATGTTAGAGAAGAGAAGAAATTGTACTAAGAATCAAGAAAAGGAAAGAATATTTTTAACCCAAAAAAAAAAAAAAATGATGGTGTACCACACTTTTTTTATAATTGTCTTATATGGCAGACTATGATTAACTATTTGTTCCTACAATTGTCCTATATGACAAATCGTGATTAGTTGTTTGCTACTATCAGATGGATTACCATTTGTTCCTTACCATTTACAGTCTACCAAATAAGACAATTGTGATAAAAATGTGTGTATAAATGTGTAGTACTAATATTATTGAGAAAAAAAAAAAAAAAAAAAGAGGAAAAAAAAATGTAAAGTAGAGCAACAAAGGGTAGACATTCCGTGGAAGGTAGATTTGTTTATAAATGCCATTATTATTATTATTTTTTACAAAAATGTCTCTTTTGGTTTTTGGGGGAAACAAAGATATGAGACGTTGAGGAATGAAAAAGGACAAAACAAGTGCAAAGTTGGGATTTTGTAAGCCAAATTTAGTTAATGTGTTGGAGGGGGAGGGTGGGGAAGCTTTGTTCTTGGAGGGGCTATCTCTTTAAAAAATTGAGTGAGTTCTATTTTACCTATTGTTGGAGTGTTTTTTTTTAAAAAAATTTTTTTGGGGGGGGGGGGGGGGGGGGGGGTGGGGGTGGACTCACAAAGTGGCTCCGCCCCTAAATATGTGGACAATAGCCTTAGAACATGTGGCTCACACCCACCTATGGGATTCAGATGTTATAAGTGTGATGTTGTATACATCTGAAACACTAGAATATGATGGTCCATGTGGGTAAAACATAATATACTTTTCGCTTTTAGAAGAAATGAGCAGCTTACACCTATATGACCTTTATCTATTTCTCTCATGTTCCTTAATTACTTATCAAAATATTATTTATGACCAAAAAAAATTCTCTTAAATATTTGGATATAATTTCATTTTAATCCTAAAAAATTAATTATGCTAAGTGAATACTTGATTTTATTAACATATCGACTCATGTGACTACTTGTTATTGCTCAATTTTAAGGGGGGGGGGGGGGGGGGGGGGTGGAAAGAAGAAGAGAGATTCTAGTGACAATTTCTTTCACATTTTTTTTTTTTTGGTCAAGTGCCTTGCAGCTCATTTTGTGGAAACCTCCCAATGTCACCTCCCTCAACTATCAAATTACCAAAAAATTTCTTTTACAACTTTTCTAAGTTGTAAATATAAAATTGATGATACTAGCTAGTGTGCTAATAATCAAATATTACGAGTCGAATCCCAAAAAAAAAAAAAAACTAAAATCCAGCAAATTGAAGTCGTTCACCACATTTTCACAGCTACCAAATTAAACAAAAAAGAATCTACTGTTCACCTCTGCTGAATTGATCTGCTTAGACTGTAGATTTTTTTGTAGTTTTTATGAACCGTACTAAAATTTTTTATCTAAAATTGGCATTAGAAGAGAATGCTAGTAAAAATAAGAAAAGTGATAATAGATGTTATACAAAGTGTGTCGATAAGACTTATAGAACTAGGTATTTCGCGAGAGAATTTTCATATAAAGAAGTGATCTCCCAGCCTTTGTCGGACTATTTCACTCCCAATTAATAGGACACCTCAGAATTCCCTTGACTGATAGCATAGAGAATGGAACATTGGATGTTTCTATATTAAAACTCAAAATAAAGTTTCAAATTAATAGAAGAGCAATTCATTGTATAAGTTACCAAATGACAATTTCCTTTTTGATTCGAATAAGAACCAACTCGTTTACAAAAAACAATGGCAGCAAGCCGTCATCATTCTTTCTTGCCAACGTTTTTTTAGCAAATTGCACAGAAAGAATACATAAAACCGTTTATAGAATGTCATGTTATTTGCATCATTGCTTCATTTTTAATGTAAGTTTCCAATACACGTGGTATACACACAAGACTGAAACCACTCAAATAGTGCTGCATATTTCTGCTGCTTATAGGGCCTCGTATAGAACTCGGTGCTCCAAAAGTTCTGATAAAATGCTCCTCATTTTATCAACTGAAATGGGTTTCTGCATTACTCCATTTATACCAACCCTCATACAGTTCTCCTTTGTAACCTTGTCTGTGTTTCCAGTAAGTGCTACTATAAGTGGCTTTTCATGACGTTTTGCGAATTTTTCACGTATAGTGACAGCAAGCTCAAAACCATCTATACCACGCATGCAAACATCCAAGAACACCACCTGATGTTCATGAGAAACAACATGCAAGCACTCCTCGCTTGAGCTTACAGTTGACACATCACATCCCAAGTGCTCAAGTAGCCCCTTTGTCACCATCCTGCTAACCCTGTATAACACAAATAAAATTCAACATTCAGTAACGTGATTGAAATTGCTAACAGTAGTTCCATTGAACTTGAAATGAAATATTGAAATGATAGTAATTAACACTAAATGTAAACACATTTTAAACTAGAAGTGCCGCACCATCCCATTGTTTGCAATTTCAATATACAATTTAGACTTCTTACAGTCTAAGTCCAATGTAGACAAGTTGACTAGTTCAGACTTTGTCAAGATTACTTAAATTAAAATCCCAGTTTTCAGGAACTTCAACCATCACAACACAATAAAGCCGTTGACTAAAGCAAATTGTAGCTGTTTTTAAGCATTTCAAGTGCCATGGCTTTAAGTCCAAATTTTTATGCAGGATCAGTGGTGTAATTAAGTAAATAAAGACTTACATACACAACAAGAGAGAGAGAGAGAGAGAGAGAGAGAGAGAGAGAGAGCTGATATTAATGGAAATTTGGAAAGTGGTAAATGGTAACTATATTTTCCTTAAGCTAATTAGCAAGCCTTGCTCTAAAAAGAATGCCATCCTTATTAAAGCCTTCTCCCTTGTCAATGTTTGAGATGCCAGGTTTTGCCAATTGTTGTTGTTTATATTATGACTTCTATCAGTTTGCCTGGTGGCAACTTGGAATTTATGTTCTTTAGATGACCTGCCTTACCTGCCAGATGTCCAGCTGCAAAAGCAAGAGGTTAGGCTAACTTCATTGGAGACATTTTGTTTACTCAAAGACACAGCTAACTTGGATTTTATGTTCTTTAGATGCCCACCTTGCCTTGGTTGGAGACATTTTGCAAGCTCAAGGCCTGAGCTAGAGGTCAAATATGACACATCCCAAGTGATCCAGGATTAGTTAGAGCCCAGTTACCAGAACATCTGATCTCAAGTGTGATTCTGTTTAGTGTGTTCAAAGTCAAACAGAAACATAGATGAACTAACAGAAATGCCATGGGAAATGTTTTGGAGACAAAAAGACATAATTTCAGTATCTCCAAGAAATTTCACAAATTTTGGCAAAAGTTAAACCAATGCATTTTTCTTAATTCTCAAAATCAGATTAAATCTCAGCCTCTCATTTCCCAAGCCGTTTCTACTCATCAAAAAAAAGAAAAAGAAAAAGAGCCATTTTTATTAACTGTTTCAAGGATTGTAACCATAGATTAAACGTTGTCGTATTCCAGCCTGTCTATACCTCACTAAGTGAGTAAATAATTTATAAACCCCTAATAAGATAGTGGTACATGTTAGAATTTTTATTTATTTTTTAATTTCAGATAAGAATCCTATACCTTCAATATTATAACTATGGTTAAATGATTAAATTCACCATTTTCTAATACCTTAAGTTTTTGGGAGAATTGGTAATTTAACCTAGTATCATGGCAGGAGATTTTGATTGCTAAGTTCAATTTTGACTTTACTCTACCTCCTATTTAAAATGTTAAAAATCCCACTTGTTGGGCCCCATTTATTAAGGGGAGTTTAAACCCATATGAGAGGGAGGGAGGGGGGGGGGGGGGTGTTAAAACTATTGTTAAATGATTAAATTTACCATTTTCTAATAGCTTAAACTTTTGGGAGAATTGGTAATTGAACACTCAACAACCAAGTATAAGAATTTATTATTTAATAATAAACGTCATATTCGCATACATGATTATTATGGTTATAATTATTGATAAAGTGAGACATATGATGTTGACATAGATTTTGTGAGGGCATCAATTTAGAAAAATCATACCGGTGGTTAATGAACCAAAGGCAAGGAACCCAATAGTCTCTAAAAGGAGATAGCATATAGCAAAAATTTCTATGGGGGTTGGACTTAATGAAACTTGGCTGGTGACATTTTTCAAACTACATATATACACATGTATTAAGAGTTTTTAGAAATTGTTTTGAAGTAGAGGCTCACGTGGAATATTGAATGGTGGAAGGAAAAATATGAGAAATTGTAGGCGCAGACCTCACTTGTAATTTTCAAAACTTCAAGGGTCAATTGAATGATTTGATTATTGAAAAGAGTTTACAAGTTTATGTCAATAGCCTTTTAAAGGAAATGATTAATTTTTATAGCTAAAGATTAATATCCCTAAGGATCCCACATTCAATCTCTCTATAAGGTTTTTACCTAAAGTCTTATAAATAAGACAAACCACAGCCTAGTTGGCCACCAAAACTATTTTGTGGAACTGCACCTATCCACAAAACACTAAAGAAAAAGAGAAAGAGTAGCATAAATACATTGGGAGACAACGCACTTCGATTGCTAAGAGAGGTATGCATTATGCTCTTATCAAAATCCATGATTACGTGGTCTAATGATCTTAGAATCAATTAAATGACATTTTGTTTGGTATTATTTCGCAACCATAGATACAAATCCAGGACTAAGTACAAAAGATGGCAATGTTACTGACCCGTTATCATCCATAACAAGAACTTTCAGCCCTGAAAAATTTGTCTGACCATGATTTGCTGGTACTTTAGGTGTGAAGGGAAGCTTAGATTCATTTGATTGCTCTGGAATTCCAAGTTTTACAATGAAAGTGGCAGTACATCCCTTGGCAAGGCCGTCACTTTCAAGCCAGATATGTCCCTCCATAAGATTTACAAACCTGATCACATCATAGGAAAGGAAAAAGAATTACAGCTGCATCTTTATATGAAAATAGTCTTTTCAAATCTAGTCCACAAGAACTGCAATACAAAAAAAAAAAAAAAAAAACAGGCAGAGACACCTGCATATACTGAACGTATAGCCCAACAAAACCAAACCAAAGCTAAACATCTAACAACAAAAGATTCAAGTACCTCTTACAAATTGCAAGGCCAAGTCCGCTGCCACCACAATTTCTAGTTGCTAATGATTGACTTTGAGAGAACTTTGTAAACAGCTTAGGAATCTCCTGGGGATTGATTCCTGATCCTGAATCTTTCACCTACAATAGAAGAGAAAAGGTACATCTACAAAGCTAACTTTTAAAAAGCATCCTGAGATTGAAGGATTTCGATTGCATATTGAAGAAACAAACCTGTACGCGCAAATAAAAGTGGTTATCACTTGGCATAGGAAAAAAGTCAGGTGCTCGAGAATCTCTTAAAGATTCTGATTTTGCAACAAAAGCAATGATTGAGATGCTGCCCTCTTTAGAGAACTTCACAGCATTACCAACAACATTTAGCATAGTTTGCATTAGGCGCTTTTCATCACCTACAGCATACACTGGCAAATCTTGTGCTAAATTTAACGTGATGGACAACTTCTTGACAGATGCTACAGGCTTGATCAGGTTAAGGACCTAAGAAGAGGAAAATTAATGTTACCACAACAAGCATCTAAAGAAATCCATGTACATCCTAATGCTACAAAGCAATCTAAAAGAGCTAATATTCGGCAGGAAGGGATAGCCCCACCTCTTTGAATACAGAATGAAGATTAAAAGTTCCAATGTCCAGTTGAAGACTGCCATCTTCGAGCCTTGAAAGATCTAATACATCATTAATGAGAGTAGCCAAAAGATTACTACTCTTTAATATTGTTTCAACCATCAGGCGTTGCTCAGGTGTCAGCTCAGTTTCCTGCAATAAGGAAGAAAGTGCAATAATTGCATGCATGGGAGTTCTCATCTCATGGTTCATAACCGCCAAGAAATCATTGCGAGCTCGAATTGCAGTTTCAGCTTCTCTCCTGGCCAGATCTAGAGCAACATTCTGCTCCACAAGAAGATCCCTTGCCCTCATTGACTCTTCTAAGATTGCCGCATGAGAGAGAGCAACTGCCACCTGGACCAACAGAAAGTTTCTATAAATTAACACTTTCTAACAGTATTATATTATAAAAGTGAAAAATCATTCTGTGAGCCACTGCATTACAGATATGAACATGAATTAGGAGCAAGCCAACACATGGCTAAAGAACACCTAATTCATCAAGTAAGATTTTTTTATATTTATTTCCCATCCCCCCTCTACTTTACTGCCTTTTTTTTTTGTTATACAAGCATCTTATGATGATTTGCTAATCCCCATACTACTTTAGCAAACAGTAAAGTACTGACAAATACACACACACACACATACACATTTGGGCCAATTGTAGGTATAAAAATCCAAAACAAACACAACCTCCTGGATTTGATAGTTGAACTTATGTGGAGTATTTTAAGATTCTTACCATAAAACAATTTGCATGTGTTTCTCCCCATAGGATACGCAAGCCTTCTTTTAGTTGCAAATAATTATCCAATATCCATAGAAAATCTCTTTCTTAATATATTTTCTAACTATATTATTGGTATCTTAGAAATGCATAGTATTCAAGAATCAGGATTCATGTTCATAACTACCATACCACAAGTCATGTAGGAGTTGCCTGATAGTTAATATAATTTCAATGTGTGCCAGATCCCATTATAACCTAGGAAGCACGTACACTTCATTTGGGGTGTTGTATCTATGTCAGACACTTGACATGCTTGGGAAACTTCTGCATGTATGTCCCAGTTGTGTCCTTAAATAAAAAAAAATGTCCTTTTTAAAAAAAAAAAAAAAAAAAAAAATGCAGGACATGGTCGGGACATGAGAACAAGAGGAATTGAATACCCTTTCACATGAGAGCATTCATGCTCTAAATAGTAATAGTGCATTTGAAAATTAATAAATATACTTATTAAAAAAAAAATGAATAAATATCTTTATTCTTGGTTTGTATTCTAATTTCTAAACACCCTTTAATAGTCATGGATTTGCTTTATTATCCATTATTACTCTTAATTTGATATACATTTAACATTATATGATAAATAACTGCTTAATAATATATAGAAAATATAAGTGAAAGTATAATTAATTTAAGAGACGTGTCCTGCCGTACCTGTGTCCCATTTTTTCAAAAATTGATGTGTCGTTGTGTCGTACCCGTGTTCATGCTTCTTAGATTATAACTCATACATATACAGTTTAGAGGATTTACAGAATTTAGAACAATTACGCTACAATTTGTGGGAACAGGAACTTGAGAAATCAGCTTCTCTAAGATAATAGTCAGTTATGTGTACAACTATATGCAATCACCTACTATTGTGTTTTCTCTTATACACATTCTCTGTACTAGGGCACGGGCTTTTGATCTTTAATACAATATATATGGTGTGTGTGTGTGTGTGTGTGTGTGTGTGTGTGTGTGTGTGGGGGGGGGGGGGGGGGGTTGGGTTTCTAGTTGCACCTGTTGTAATTCTAAGCCATGTTACAACGCTAAGTAACTTTTTATTGGGTTTGTATTTTGAAAATACCAAGTTTCATGCCAATTGGATGCCAATTACTTTTCGATGTAGAAACCCATATTTTATACACAATTTTAAATACAAAAAGTTGAAATTTAAACATTTGATCAATGATATAGTTATAGATCTCAGATCATCTTGAAGTTTTGCAAGCATGTAAAGTAGAAGAAAATCCAATCCAATAGTGGATTCATCAAAATTCTCATCCAATAAAAGGATATTGAGTGGTGTAACATAGTTTAGAGTTACACCAGTGTAGTTTGAACCCAACCCTGTGTGTGTGTATATAATCTATAATCTATAATTTATATCTATATATATAGGTTATTTTACTGAGCAAGTGTTATAGAAGGGCAGGGGTTTGGTTATCAAAGTTAGATAATCTTAAGTGCGCATGATGGTTTCAAACTCATTGTAGGGTCATTATGAATATTACAAAGAGCAACATAAAAAACACTTTGCAACCTAATCAAGCCTCCCTCTGCAAGACTCATTCATTAAACTTCACACATGCCCTATATGACATGAAGCAACTATAGATTATAGCTATTTGCTACAATTATATATCTGCTTCCACCCTTTCAAAAGCAATTCTTAGTTCCATTCACACATCTAGCATCAAGGGTCATTCAGGATGTCTAGGACTCAGCTTCTTTACCATTATATGAAAACATCACATAAGATATTTATAGCTGATATGTTTTCCTATTTGAAAATGTATAGCGCATGCATACATCAAACAACAATCATTGTATAAGATCTCAAATATGGAGTACGTCAAAATAACCAGGGTAATCAATGAGTAGAGGATTCAGGCTTTGGACGTCAACTAGTAACTATAGGGGCTTGATAGTTTGAGAAATGTATGCTATCTAAATTAAAGTTATGCTTGGCATAGATTAACCACTAGACTGCTAGACAGAATTTAGTTAGCATCAAATCATTCAAATTTTTCTACAAGTTTGAAGATGAATAGGCCAGGTGTTAAAATTTTCTGAATTCTGTGATGGAAAGAGATGGCAAGAGATAAGGGGGAATTGTTGATGGTTTATTGCCTAGAAGAGAAAAATTCAATGTAACAACAATGTCTTTCAAATATCTATCCAAAAAAAAATGTCTTTCACATCTTATGATTTTTCTAATCAAATGTGGTTCTTAGGAAATACCCTAGTGGAAAAATAAATATAAAAGGAAAAGGAAAAAGGAAGGAAATGTAGTTTAGCGTTTTTACTTTATTCAATGAAAAGAAGTAAAGTGCAATGTCAGAAAAATAAGCAAGTATAAATTCAGACCTGATCTGCAACTACTTCAACCAACTCTAACTCATGGACATGCCATTGCCTTGCACTATTTGAGGGCAACATCAAGACCATCAGAGCATAACGTTTTGTTGAGAGCTCAGGCCAGTCATTGATTTGGAAGTTAGAGAGATGAAGGAGAGGGACACGAACAGCAACAACCTCCCCAGGCATGTATTTTCCTGCAAGAGGTCTTATTCTTGCCACTGGACAATTTGGGGATATTTTTACTGCACGGTTACTACTGAAAACTTTATTGATCTCAGGAAGATGAATGGGCACTGTATATCCAACTGGATTCTGCTGACGGAGAGTGTAAGAGAGTTGAAGCTCCAATCCAGTACGTGTTGGCATCCACAGGGCACACTCTTCCAATGCCAAAGTTCTACCCAGTTCAACAAGCGTGGTTTTCAGTATAGTATGCCTATCCAGGGTGCTTCTGATCTCATGGGTCAACATCCTCACATGACGACCTGTTTCTTCTTGTGTACGAATCAAGCCCATTTCTCTATCAAGCTCTGCAGCCTTGTTTTTCAAGAACAGTTCTCTGGTTTTAACACTCAATAAATCAGGAATAATATGCACAAGCATGAGGGCAGTTGCACATGAAACCACAGCAGTCAAAACCTTTGCAATGGTCATTACAATCGCCACAGTTCTCGAATGCATGGTAAAAGTCCATAAATTAATGAGGTGCGTTGCCCCACACAACACTATGAAAGCACCAAACTGAACAAGGACCCATCTATATGGAAACACTGCCGATTTCTTGACAAAGTAGATCAGTTCTAGAGGGATAGAGAAATAAGCAAGTGCAATGAAGAAATCTGAAATATATTGGTACTTCATCAACAATTCATCAGCCGGCCATTGCGGCTCAATGCAATTACATGACTCCATAGTGATTGAACCACCTCAGCAGATACTTCCTCTTTCACGTGCCTACAACAGATGGTAAAGAAACTTATAATACAAAGCAGAAGATACAGTGCAAATATATTCATAAAAAAATGTTTCCCCAAAAAACTTATACAAGGAAAATTGTTTTCGAGATTCTTTTAGGGGTGGGAGGGGGAGGGGGGACTTTCTGGTATAAGAAGGTACTTGAGCATTGAAACTTTAGATAGAATTGCAAGGAATTTGTATTGTTTTGTCTGCCTTATGACAATGAAGAGTTTCCAGAGAGTTGATGTAAATCCTTAACCATCTATTTACAGTGTAAAAGGGTATACCTTTTGCACCCAAATCAAATACAAAGCAAAGGGAGGGAAAAGAGAGAGAAGTAAGGGACCACCCAACGTCATTATGCTGAATATATTTCATTTTTTTCAGCCAACAGAATTTAAGGGAAAAACTTATCCAAGAAAAAGAGGAAAACAATTTTTGGAATAACAAGCTGAAAACATAGGAAATAGGATATGATCAAGATGCAGGTACGATCTGAACAGATTTGAGATGTGCCACAAGGGAGAAGGTCTACAGATAATTAACGCCGTAGCTACAACCACACAGCACTATCGGGAAGGTACTTAACAGTGTAAACCTAACGACAACCTACTGTTTTTTTTCCTAGGGGAAGATATATTGGCGGGACTTTATGAAACAATGTGCCTATGTTCAACTTGCCTCTACACCTACAAAGAAGGATTAGGTTGGGAAGCCAAAGTTACCAAAGGAGAAGGTCGAGAAGGTAAAAATATTGGAAGAGTAAGAGAAGGGAAGGGAGACTCCCCCTTATGATTGGAGAAGAAATCAAGAGGCAAACGCTGATCTGGTGAAGAAAAGAATGGGGTTGACTCAAAAAGTTAACATCAACATTTACGAAGTATCTATGAGACTCATGACCATAACAATGATAACAATTCTGAGTACTGAGTACCAAAGGAAAACACACGAGCCTAAGGAGATAATTTATCTTGATCAAAATCAAAGACATAAACAAAGGCAATAGAAGCAAACACATGAGGAGTAAGCAGGGTAAAAAACAGGACCATCAGGATACAACAACCATACATCTTAGTCCCAAAATTCTGAGGTTGACCATGAATCCTTAACAGACTAGTTAGTGTCAGCCACATGTATACTTTTTTGCTATGCTATTCTATCTTAAATCATACTCTATATTATTTCCTTAATTAATGATTAGGATATAAAAGAAAAAATTGAGACTTATGACTCCAGAAGGCATATGATTAATAAGATGGCATGAGTATATTGAATAACAAGGTGTGAGCAACATCCAACAGATGAGTGACAATGCTTGCGCTCAGAAACACTATTTTGTTGAAAGGTGTGAGCACAATTAGTTTGATGAATAATACGATGATCAATACAAAAGGAATTCATAATAAACTTTGTTTATTCTAATGCATTATTAGAGCAAAGAATCTTAAGGGTCCATGAGTCTTCCTTTATGTTTTGGAGTCCTTTCAATTTTGTTTAATTTCCTACTAATTGTTGTAAAAGTCTTTTAAATACCTTTCCTTTGTTATTTTTTAGTCTAGTCTTTCTAGGAGTAGGATTAGCAATAGCCTATATAAGATTCTTTATGTTATCAATAAAAATACATAGAGGGATTGAATTTAATAAAATTGGAGCAGTTTATTTTAAACTTTGAGGGTGTGATTGCCTTCTCATTCCTGATTGTGATTTCGTAGGAAACCTAGGGTTTATTCTTCTTTGATTCTCTGTTCAACTCTTCCGTAAACAACCATCAAATTCCCTCCATGTCCATTCAAAATCTAATATTTTATTTACTTAAACCTTTAAACATCAAATCCTATACATAAACCCTTCAAGATCTTACCAAGAATACTAATTTAGTGTTGAATTTCTAAAAAACCTACGTCAAATCAACTTTCTCCAAGATTCACCAAAAAAAATTATTGGACCATCCGGACCTCACTACTAAATTAAGCCAAATCTTCATAACTATTTCGCCAATCATCCACTCCACCTATATAAAACTCTAGAAACATAACAATTCATAAAACGATGTATGATATTTTATCAGTAATTACACATGAACCTAATAGGTCGTGAACTCACAACCTCACCCTCTACCTTACTTCTAAAGGGAAGATGTGCCATTTAACTAGAGCTATTAGCACATAAACAGATATATAGGGGGGGAAAAAAAGGCAAAAGGCAAAAGACAATCAGTGTAGATCATTCATATATCTTTGCCTAACAATAAAATTTGAAAAGCCAAGAAATAGAGTACATCCTAACAGTCAAATTACAGAAATAGGAAATGGGAATTGAAGAATCTGATTTTTGGTTGCTGGGATTTTTATAAGATAAGTAAAAGAAAAGGAATAGCACCTGATTTTTGTTGTTGTTGGAAGCAGCTTTGGGTTTCTTTTCAGTTCAATCTGTTTTCACTAGAGCTAGCCTACAAATGAAAAAAAAAAAAAAAAACTAGAATAGCTAATACCATCAACTAAACTACTCTTCTTTTATAACTAATCAAACAAATCACCATATCCATTTTGTGACAGTGAAAATCACCCAAAAAAGCAAACAAACATAACAACACCAATTATTAATTTAACCCCCAAAAGGAAAAAAAAAAAAAAAAATCTGACCCAGTTAAAGTTATAAACTGAATTCCGTATTTGAACCATCGATTTAAGGAAACAACAACAACTGGGTCACAATCTGATAAAGTAATTAAATAAGAAAAAAAGAAAAAATTCTTACCAAGAGAGTGGGTGACGTGGCAATTGTAGTTGTGAAGAAGCTATTATGTGAGGGTGGAGTTAGTTTTGGCCATGAAAAACTCATCAGATCTAAAGAAAGGGTGGTCATGACTCATGATGGCATTGCATTGGCAGTGGTTTAGCTTAACTTATCTCCTTCTGCTGCTGCAGAAGCCAGAAGAAGAAAAAACATGATCAAAAGCCAAAGGAGCGGAAAAAGTGAAAAGTGCAATTACAAAACTACCCATACCCTTTACCATTTTCTATATCGGTATGAGTGACAGCTTAGCTTGCACGCTCAGTGGTCATTTCACTTTCCCTTATTACATACAACTAGATTCGTGGGTTCCATTCCTGATATTAATAGATTCGTGTGCTAAAACTAAAACTAAAAGTGTAAATTCCACAAAGGTCTAAAACAATTTAAAACCTACCAATTTCATCCATAAAAGACCATTTTGTCCCTAATTTTTATTATCTCTTCTTTCTCTCTCGTTACTCTCCCTCTCTCTCAACTCTCTTCTCTGAGTTCTCTTTCTTAGAACTCTCTCTCTCTCTCTTTAACCGGTGAAACTCATGAGTTTTGGTCACCGAAACCCACGCGGTGGCGGTGGTGATGGTGCTTCGATCTGGTCACCGGCGAAACCCATAAGCTCAGTCATCGGTGTCAGCAACACCACCATGCAAGGGTCTTCTCGATTCCCACCAAGTTTGATGCCATCAACGGACTCTCGCCCCTCTCTCTATTATCAGAACCCATGCAGTGGTGGTGATGGTGCTTCGATCTAGGTCTCTCCATTGTCTTTGCAGCGGCGGCGTGAATCTCGGCATGGGCTTTAGATTTCAAATTTGGGCAGGGTTCTTCAGGGGATGATGACCCCAATCTCGTGGTGCTGTTGTTGTTGTTGTTTTTTTTTTTTTTTTTTCTGGTTTCTATTCTGATGTTTACAGTGGGGTCTTGGGTGGTTTTGTGTTGATTTTCTGTGTTGTGTTTGGTTGGGATTTTTTCTGGTTTTTGGGGATTTTTGTTGGGTTTTTCTGGAGATTTTAATGGGGTTTACAAGCGGATTAATGGGTTTTGAAAGATTGATTTTTATGTACTTTTTTGTAGCATTTTCAGGGGACCTTCAGTGGGATTTTGGTACTGTTCTTATGGGTTCAGAGATTTGGGTTGGGTGTTTTCGGTCAGAGAGAGGTTTGAGAATGAGAGAGGCGAGACAGAATAGAGAGTTTGTATGTTTAGGGGCAAAGTTGTCAAATTGGATTAAATTGGTGAATTTTAAAATGTTTTGAACCTATTTGATATTATCCCATACCTCAGGTGGGATTGTGGAATTTACTCAAACTAAAAATATGGTAAAAAAAAGTTCCTCAAAAAAAAAAAAAAAAAAACGAAATAAAGCCCAAGATCCTCTTCAACTCTTTAAACTAACTTTTCAGTAAAATTATAGCTTGAGTGACTTATGTTAATGCTTTTTTCTGGATCCGGCCCACATTCCAATATTTTGGGTCTTTCCTTCTTTCTATCTTTCTTTCCGACTTTCTATCTGCCTCTTTTTAGCCATCTCGCCAACGAGGACAAATTATATAAAACGGTGTCATGAGACTTATGTCACAGTAATATGTGGGTCTAACTCGAATTCATATGTTAGGGATGGTAATTTTGCCCCAAGCTGCTTGACCCGCCTCTTCCTGCTTCGCTCTACACAAGTTTTTTCCGTCCTGCAAAAGTGGTGGGACGAGGATGAGACAAGATTTTAAACTTGCACCATGGGATGGGATGAGAATGAGTTTACACTTTTTAGACCCACCTCACCCCATCTCTGCACTCTCCGTGTTAATAACAGTTAAATTGTAAATTTTTCATATCTTAAAACCTTACTATTTAAACAAATATATAATCAGCTTATTTTATTTTACCCAGCGTGGTTCTCTATCTCTTTTTTCTCTCTAGCAAAGTTGGAGATAAGGAACAATTTTATCGTTTTCTTTTGTCCTTATTAGAAACAAATTTATATACTATTGAATTATTGTTTCCATTCAACGTCTTACTCAACATAGTTTTTATCATGAACATAATAGAATGTTTTCTGCTTCTATCAGTTACGAGTCGAAAACTGGGTTGGAAACTCTAAATGTTTGTGTAGTTATTTCTATCATGAATATTGGAACAACATAATAGCTTGTCCTGTGAGGTACGGATCTATACACACACACATATATATACACACGCACACACATATATATATATGTTAGAAAAAATAAAGAAAAAAGATGTTATAAAAAAATTAAAGATAGGAAAATGCATTAAGTATTATTAAAAAAGAAACAAAATATTTTTTTGAAAGCTAACTCACTGGACCTACTGGTGTGTTTGGTTTTGTATCTTGAAGCATTCCTTTTGGGGATTTGAATATAGAAGTGACAGCTTTGGATCATTGGGTGTATTTTAACGTTTTTTATTTTTTATTTTTTATTATTAGAACAGCTACTTCAAATATTTGGCTTGGAAGTTTAAAACTCATTGTTTCATTTTATTCATGTAATTTTTTTTTTCTTTCCCATTATTCTATATTATCTTTGTTGGAGAAATATAGTTTGTCTATTACTAAATTGCTAAATTTAATATTTCCACCTCTTTTTTCTAACTAAGATATCTTTCAAAGTCCATAAGGGAGTCATTAACTTGCGGATCCTCTCTCACACAAGGGCCACAAGTGTTTTTCCATACAGCAATTCACGAAACATCATGGCAATGGACTGTTGATCAACCACACGGAATAAATAAGAATGACTTTTCCAGACAGGATTTCTAGTAATTGGATATTTTTTGGGGTACCATATATATTGATTTCTACATATTATTTGATAATTAAGTTAATATAATTTAATTCTATATAATCAATGAGAAAATATATTGTATATGGAAACAAATTACTGATCATCTTATTAATCTTCTTTTTTCTTCTTGCTAAGATATAACAACAATAACAACAAGCTTTAATTTCAAATTTTTGGGGTTAGCTATGAATTCTTGACAAATCAGTTAACGTTGGCTATATGTACTTTTTCATCAATTCTATTCTATGATTCTATCTAAAGTCATATTCTTAATTTGTTACTTTCTTAATTCACAATTTTTTTTTTTTAATTTCTACTAATGTTAATTTGGGTCTTTCTTTTCTCTTTTTAATTCTCTCAACTCGGATCTAACTCACTTTTTATTGCCGGTGTATTAATTGATATCCTCTAAACATGATTAAACTATATATCTCAAGAGACTCTCTTGTCCTTTCATCAATAAGAGCTATCCCTATATTTAAGTGGATTTTCTCATTTCGAATATTCTCTGAAGTTATATTTTCTATTACTTTCTTAATTCATAAGTCATTTTTTTTACTAATATTAATTTGGGTCTTCCTTTACCAATATTGATATCCTCTAAAAATTTACTTTTAAAAAAAAAAAAAGATTCCCTCAACTTGGATCTAATTTACTTTCTTAATATACGAAAGCAAAGTTCTGCTTCAAGGGCAGAACACCACCTTATAGTTAGTCCCACCATTGCAAGTAAATGTGCTTGTTGGATCATCCTTAGGGTAACTGTAAGCACTCGGAAACCGATCCTTGAAAAATTTGGAATAATTTGTAGGTCCACAGTTTCCAGAATAGCAACAATATTCATCAGTCTTGAATACGGTACAAGGATTGTTACACCCACCAGGAGCTTTCAATTGAGCTGGGCACTGTCCATTGATATCAGCGGTACAACTTATTCCATTGGTGCACCCACCAGAGGTGGGACTAAATTCCATAGGAACATTAAACCCATCAACAAGAGATATATCAAAAAAATCCAAGTTTTGAAATTGGTTTAGCGCAAATTCGGCAAGGGTGTTTGGAGGTGCACCATAGCCTTGGCATTGAAGAAGTCCACCACAGTCACCGGTTTGACATTGGCCACGCCCAGAACCATCGAAATTGCATCCAGTTCGAGCCCAAATGCGGGCCCCTGTTGTGCCAGCGTTGACGTCAAGGGGCCAAGACTCGCCTGGGTTGAGCTGCCTGCCCAGACTGTGAAGGGACAATTGTTTCTTATATCAAATCTGGCTGCATGGGCTAAGGCACTTAAAAGAGTTATTAAGAGGAAGAAGAAAATGGGTAGGTGTTTGGAGAGGCTCATTTTGGGGATTAATAAGAGATCAGCAATAAGATTTAGTGCGCTTGTGCTGCGGTAGGAAATGGGTGAGGGTTTATATACGCGTGAGCACTAGCAATAGTGCTCTTAGAGCACTAGCACTGCTCCTAGAGCACTAGCAAAATGTACTCTACAATAGTGGAGGGTATCCTGCAATAGTAGAGGGTACCTTGCAAAATATACCTTGCAATAGCATGATCTTAGAACACTAGCAAAATGTACCCTGCAATAGTGGAGGTAGCAATAGTGGAGGATACCTGCAAAATGTACCCTGCAATAGCATGCTCTTAAAGCACTAGCGAAATGTACTCTATAGAAAGCCATTCACTTGCTCCAACATAATAGCCCACCACAAAACTATTTACCAACATACAATATATAATGCTTACAAGTATTGAAAACACTTAAAATATTTCCATCACATGTAAATCAACAATACCCAATCACAATTCAAAAGAATGAAAAATACTCCTAATATTAGTTTAAACCACTTTATAACACCATGCAACCCACCACAAAATTTATTTCCAACATCACAAGTATTGAGTTTTACAAGTATTTAAATCAAATAAAATACTATTTATCACATCTAATTAACAATACTCATTCACGTTTGCAAGAATTGAAAAACACTCCCAATATGTATTTAAACTACCTTATAACATCATGCAAGTCACCCGCTTGCTCTAACATAACATATCACCACAAATCCAATTTCCAATATCACAAGTATAGAGTTTTATAAGTTTTTAACTAAAATTTACTTTACAACTTTTAGAAAAAAAATCCAAAGTTATTGCAAACAATATGTATTTAGCCTGCAAAAGAAAAGTTAAATTTATAAGTACTTCAGTCTTGAAAATGATCATCGAGAACCAAATGCATACCTCTATATATAAATCAAAAAGTAATAGGATGATGTGAAATGATGTGAAACCGAGAACCATGTAGTATAATTGTCTTTATTCTTAAATATGTGATAAGATGATGTGAAATATTGGGATTAGAGGGGTAAAATATGAGTTTTACACCACGTCCTTATAAAATTTAATCTCGATCTAATAATAATCAATAGTCCAAAAAAATGTGTAACTCTTATGAAGTTACATCAGGTGTAACTTATAGGGATGGCAATGGGGCGGCGTGGGTCGAAGGATGGGGTCCTTGCCCCCACCCCGCATGGTTTTGTTTTACCCCATCCCCGCCCTGCCTCGCATAATAGGGAAAAGTTTCTTGCCCTACCCACGCCCTTAAGGGCCAAGCGAAGCCCAGCCCCACCCCGTAAAATATACTTGAAATTATAAATAAATTTATCTCATCAAATCAAACTAATTTTTAGCAAAAACTTAATAATATTATCTAAGTGTTTAACAAGATAATACACAACAAAAACAAAAATCTCATAGTATGACACAACAAAATAATCTAAACTCCTAATGCATAACAAAATAAAAATTGCCTAGTTCTTCAAAAATAATCTCCACTTTCCTCCATCATTGTGACACCACTTTCTTCTTCATAATCATGCAGAATGTTTTGGAATGTATCTTTAGTTCCATCTACACTAGATGAAGAGCCTAAAAAAAGGTAAAATAAATACAATCAAACAATTGAAAAATATAATAAAGAATGCAGTAACATAACTCATTGCATAATTAAACTAGTAAATTTAGTTACCATTAATTTCAGCCCATAACCAATTTTGAGTTAATGCCTCCATAGTCTTTTGATAAAGTTTACTGTGATGTGGATTTAACAATCGACCACTTGTGCTAAATGATGACTCTGAGGCAACAGTTGACATTGGAATGGCAAGGATATCCCTTGCAATACATTGCAAAGTAGGATATTTAGGGCCATTAGATTTCCACCATACAAAAATATCAAAATGGTCCAACTCTAATTTAATATTCTCACCCACTTTTTTCTAACTAAGATATCTTTCAAAGTCCATAAGGAAGTCACCAACTTGCGGATCCTCTCCCACACAAGGCCCACAAGTGTTTTTCCATACAGCAATTCATGAAACATTATAGCAATGGACTGTTGATCAACCACACGAAATAAATAAGAATGACTTTTCTAGACAGGATTTCTAGTAATTGGATATTTTTTGGGGTACCATATATATTGATTTCTACATATTATTTGATAATTAAGTTAATATAATTTAATTCTATATAATCAATGAGAAAATATAATGTATATGGAAACAAATTACTAATCATCTTATTAATCTTCTCTTTTTTCTTCTTGCTAAAATATAACAACAATAACAACAAACTTTAATTCCAAATTTTTGGCGTCAGCTATGAATTCTTGACAAATCAATTAACGTTGGCTATATGTACTTTTTTCATCAATTCTATTCTATGATTCTATCTAAAGTCATATTCTTAATTTGTTACTTTCTTAATTCATAATTTTTTTAAAAAAAATTTCTACTAATGTTAATTTGAGTCTTTCTTTTCTTTTTTTAATTCCCTCAACTCGAATCTAACTCACTTTTTATTACCGGTGTATTAATTGATATCCTCTAAATATGATTAAACTATATATCTCAAGAGACTCTCTTGTCCTTTCATCAATAAGAGTTATCCCTATATTTAAGTGGATTTCCTTATTTCGAATCTTGTTTGAAGTTATATTTTCTATCACTTTCTTAATTCATAAGTCATTTTTTTACTAATATTAATTTGGGTCTTCCTTTACTAATATTGATATCCTCTAAAAATTTACTCTTTCTTTCTTTCTTTTTTTTTAATTCCCTCAACTTGGATCTAACTCACTCTTTCTTACTTGTACACTAATTGGTATCATTTGAACATGATCAAACCATCTTAAGTGACTTTCTCGTATTTTCGTCAATAGGAGCAACCCCTATATTTAAGTGAATTTCCTCATTTCAAATCATACATTTCCATCTATCTCCATTTATCCATGTTCATATTCTCATTTCAATTATACTCATCTTATGAATATGCTGCTTCTTAACAACCAAACATTTGGTACAATAGAGTATAGTTGGTCATATAGTAATCCTATAAAATTTTCATTTTAACTTAATAGGTATTCTACAATTATACAATACCCTTGATACATTTCTCCACTTAGTTTGTATTCTTATTTAAACTTACATTCCATGTACTCTGCTTTAATCATACTTAATCAAAATCTTTTAGATTCTAAATGTCTTGCCAAATTTCTAACTTGTCATATTAACCCCCGCTTCATCAACTAAAATCATATCATCTGTAAAAAGCTAAGCATAGAAGGATACGATTTCCCCTTAAATTAATTTAGTGAGCTTATGAATCACTGGTCCAAAAAGAATATTGACTTAATGCTTTCTTCTTGCTAAGATAGATATAGTATTTTTATCTTTGAGTATTTACCTTAATGTCATTTAACACCTTTACCGATTCATCTCAACATTAGATATATAAGGCGCTCAATTAAATTTTCAACAACCTTTTAGTGTCAACAGTTTGTTCATTCAACCTTTATATGGGCGCACCTTGATTACTTCCCCCATAGGCCAATACTTGATATATCAGCCAATGAGTGAATTAGTCAAACATGTACAGAAGCACCGACATAAAGAGTTGCTAACCATATATAGTTGTAAATCAAAACTAAGCATTGTCAGCTGTTAGGTTAAGCTGAAAAATAAAATTATAATTTAACAAAAAAAAAAAAAATGTAAATAAAATCAGACATTAAGGATGTTATGACTTATGAACGTTAAGTTCATCCATATTTCATAGAGGTCTTTTTTTTTATTATTATTGTTTTTTGGCACAAGCTTACGTAAATATTTTAATACAACATACGTCAAAGTGAATACGTTTCGTAGCGTCTGCGCAATACTAATTACGCATGCTCACAAAGCTTCAGAGCTTTGATTATTACTTACACCTCTTATTTGCATACTTGCTACTAGTTCTATGCCTCATATACGAAAGTAAAGTTCTACTTCAAGGGCAGAACACCACCTTATAGTTAGTCCCACCACTGCCCTGGCCTCCTCCACTCCGGTGTCCTCCTCGAAAACTCCGATTTCGGCCTCGAACGTGAGCTCGGCCCCGACGAAACTTTCCGAAACTCTCTCACGACCTTCAACAACAAAAACAACAACACTGATACTAATACTAATAATACACCTCAAACCCATAAAGCTAGTTCATCTAGCAATAGTTGTTCCTGGATTCATCGTACCTTCTGTCGAACCTGAGGCATCGTAAACTGTGTCAAAGTAAAGATCGTCAAAGAGAGACCAGGAACAACTATTGCTAGATGAACTAGCTTCACGGAATTGGAATGTCGCAGCAAAAGGGTCATTGGACAGGGCACCGTAAACGACGCCATTTTTACTTTGTATCAGTGTTTTTTGGTTTTGGGAAGTTGGTGGTGAGATCGATGAGGGAAGTATATGAGAAATCTGAGGATCCAAAACCAAAATGGGGACTAAACTCTAATGTGTGTACTATTTTGGTGTTGTATTTATTTTATTTTATTATTTGGGGTTTGTGAGGGGTTTCGATGTTTACGATGCGAGCAAAGTACATAACAAATAACAAACAATCAGAAAGACAGAACAAGCTGTCTGTCTCTGAGGTTTGGGTTTCCCTCCCAACTCCAAGTGTGTTCTGTGCCACTTTGACGTGGACTACTATGGTGGGTCCCTGTTATTTTGATTTTCTGAAAAAATGGACGGTTCTGATGTGAGGAGTATAGCATCAACGGCTGCTGTTTTAATCTTAGTTATTTTCTGGTCTCTCTTTGGTGATCTTTACTTTGGTACAGTTTACAATGCCTCAGGTTTGACAGAAGCTCCGATGAATCCAAGAACAACTATTGCTAGATGAATTAACTTTATGGGTTTGAGGTGTATTATTAGTATTAGTATCAGTGTTGTTGTTTTTGTTGTTGAATGTGAGAGAGTTTGGGAAAGTTTCGTCGGGGCCGAGCTCACGTTCGAGGCCGAAATCGGAGTTTTCGAGGAGGACACCGGAGTGGAGGAGGCCAGGGCAGCACATGGCGAATTTGTGAAGGGCGGCCCAGCCACCTGGCGGAGAGACGGCGGTGGCGGAGGAGAGGAGGTCGGAGACGACGTAGGGGATGGTGGTGGTGAACTTGTTGCGCCAGCAAACGGTGAGGATCAGAGACGAGAACTTGGTGGAAACACAAGCAACTCGAGCCCAGTTTCGTTGGTCATCTTCGAGCTTGAAGAATCTGTTCAAAACGACATTGTCTGAAAGCTTAGCGAGAACCGTAGGAACATTAAACCCATCAACAAGAGATATGTCAAAGAAACATTAAACCCATCAACAAAAGATATGTCAAAGAAATCCAAGTTTTGATATTGGTTTAACGCAAATTCGGCAAGGGTGTTTGGAGGTGCACCATAGGCTTGGCATTGAAGAAGTCCACCACCACCACAGTCACCGGTTTGACCCAGAACCATCGAAATTGCATCCAGTTCGAGCCCAAATGCGGGCCCCTGTTGTGCCAGCATTGACGTCAAGGGGCCAAGACTCGCCTGGGTTGAGCCGCCTGCCACCACCGGGCACGGCTGCTGCTCAGACTGTGAAGGGACAATTGTTGCTTATATCAAATCTGGCTGCAGGGGCTAAGGCACTTAAAAGAGTTATTAAGAGGAAGAAGAAAATGGGTAGGTGTTTGGAGAGGCTCATTTTGGGGATTAACAAGAGAGTAGCAACAAGATTTAGTGGGCTTGTGCTGTGTTAGGAAATGAGTGAGGGTTTATATAGGCATTAGGGTTTACTAAATTACTATGGGATGTAAATCACGTTATGCAGGGGGACCAACCAAGTTAATGCTTACTGGAATTTTCACAACCCAATTAATTTTTTTGTTAGAAAATTTGGCTGTGTTTATGGTAGTTGGCTTGACTTGAACACGAGATATAAATTATGGTAGTTGGTCGTTCGAGGTATAAATTATCAAAAAGTACAAGAGATATATATATATATATAAAAAGAGAATTTTTTGTTTTAATTACCTTTTTTAATGCAATTTATAGACACAACATTTTCACAAAAAATTCATAATAAAATTTATGTGACAAGTTTTTAATAGTAGGAAAAAAATATATAATGTCACTAGTAGATCCAAATGAGAACCAATAACAACTTATTGTGTAAACTTTATTATGTAATTGTTATAAAAATATTCTGTCAATAGAACTATTTAAAAAAAAAAAATAGCACTAATTTAAAATGTTTAAGGGTATAATAAGATGTTACAATATTTTCATAATACTCTTTGTTTTTAGTTGTAGTCAATCACAATTTAATATTTTATTAATTTATTTAATTTTATGTTGGCATATGAAAGATTTGACACTTCAACTGTTGTGAAAATTTGTTGTGTTTTAATACAAGTGTAATTTTTATTTAGTAAATTTCCTTATATGTTGGATAAGTATCCAACTCAAACTACCTTTTAGTTTATTTCTTTTACTTTTTTCTCATCTAGTCGTTTCTTCCCCATTCCAATCAAATATCTTTTCTTTTCCTCCACTCACCATCTTGTCTCTTCTTCACCCTAAAGACAATTCTTCTTCCTCACTAAGGATGACAATGGGGCAAGGTGGTGGCAAAGACCTTTGTCTTGCCCCATCCCTACCCCGCCTCATATGACGGGGAAAATTTTCTTGGCTCATCTCCGCCCCTTATGACCCCGCCCCACCCCACCCCATAAAATATACTTGAAAGTTGAAATTACAAATAAATTTATCTCATCAAATCAAACTAATTCTTAGCAAAAACTTAATAATATTATCTAAATTTTTAACAAGACAATATCATAACAAAAACAAAAATCTCATAGTGTGACACAACAAAATAATCAACTCCTAATACATAACAAAATAAAAATTGCCTAGTTCTTCAAAAATAATCTCCACTTTCTTCCATCATTGTGACACCACTTTCTTCTTCATCATCATAATCATACAAAATGTTTTGGAATGTATCTTCAGTTCCATCTACAGTAGATGAAGAGCCTAAAAAAAGGTAAAATAAATTTAATCAAACAATTGAAAAATATAATAAAGAATATAGTAACATAAATCGTTGCATAATTAAACTAGTAAATTTAATTACCATTAATTTCAGCTCATAACCAATTTTGAGTACACATTAATGCCTCCATGGTCTTTTAATGAAGTTTACTATGATGTGGGTTTAACAATCGACCACTTGTGCTAAATGATGACTCTGAGGCAATAGTTGACACTGGAATGGCAATGATATTCCTTGCAATTTGTTGCAAAGTAGGATACTTAGGGCTATAGATTTTCACCATGCAAAAATATCAAAATCTATAGTTTCAAGGTCGGCTCTATAGGTGATGCAATTGATACAATCACATAAGACCCCTAAATAAAAGAATGCATCCGCTTGTAAAAAAAAAATTATATATATAATATATTTATCTATATATTTTAATTAAAAAAATTTTAAGCACTTTATTTTGTCAATAAAATGTATTAAAAAGATGCATTGTATGCTAAATTTTTTCACTGCACAATTGATTGGTGGGACTTGTTTCACTTTGATAGGACCATTTCCTACCCCTCTCTTATTTCATTGCACAAGCCATTGATGGAAGTGGGACACGTTTATTTATTTCACTGCACAAGCCGCCCTGGTTTTTAGTCATAGGATAGGCTGGGAAAATATTAATACAAAATATTGATACAAAATTCTACCTTGGACCCTTTTCTGCTATCATAGGACACATTTTTTGCTTTTACACTTAGCCATAAGAGTACAAGCTGGACACTTAGTTTTTTAAAATTAAAGTTAATAAAATCTTATCTAAGGTCTATTATGTCACAAGAAAGATTAAGTGGATTAATTATATTATCAATTGAAGAAAAAAATGTTAGAGAAATTTAAATACAAAAACTTAATTAGTAATTTTGCATCTCAAAAAGCAAGAAAAATAGATTTTAAATAAAAAAATTCAATATATATTATTTGATTAATATTTAAATATAAAAAAGCCCTACTTAAAATTTTTGCCTAAGGCCCCCACAAGTTGTTGAGCCAGCCTTGCATAGTTCTTGGCATTAAATCATCCTTAAGGTAATGGTCCAACTCCAATTTAATATTCCCACCCATTTTTTTCTGACTAAGATATCTTTCAAAGTCCATAAGGGAGTCATCAACTTACAAATCCTCTGCCACACAAGGGCCACGAGTACCTTCCCTACCCATTCTCCCAGAACTGTAATTACGAATCATTTCATAACAAATATCTCTAATCCTTTGAATTTCATTATCAGCTTCATCACCATAAATTATTGGAAAATAATATTCTAACAATTCAATCTTATGTCTTAGGTGTAAAACGGTTGCCACAGCCATAACACCATGAATCACATTCCAGTAACAATCAAATTTTTCCAACATTTTAAATGCCATACTTCTAATTACATCACTTGCACTTGTAAACCAAGAATTCAAAGCTATTTTTATTTCACACATCTTAGGAAAGAAAAGATTAACTGTATGATATGAGGTACCTAATAAGAATAGCTCTGGTACCTTGTGAAACACTGCCAATCTCTTGCATATACTACTTGCTATCTCCCATTCTTCCTCTGGTGGGATGCACTTATAAGATGACTCACATATGTTCAATCGATAAAAGACATTTTGATACTTTATAGCAATAGAAAGCATGAGATAGGTAGAGTTCCAACGAGTCTTACAATCAAGGGCTAGTTCTTTGGTACATTCAACATGTGCTTGTCAGGCTGTCTCTTCAAACTTCTGCCGTCTCTTTGTTGGTGCAGTCCAAAATCCCACACTTTTTCGAACCTTTTCAATGCATGATCCAATCACATCCTAAATAATCAAATAAAGAACATGTGCTGCACAACGCATATGCAACATTGATCCACACATAATAAGTGTACCATGTTGAAGCTTATCTAAGATGATTTTTATAACTGCATCATTGGTACTACAATTGTCCATAGTCACAGTAGATAACTTCCTATCAATATTCCACTCCAATAAAGTATCTGGAAGGACACCAGAAAGCACTTCTTTTGTATGTGGAGATCGCACATAAATAAACCTTAAATGAGAAATTTAAATAATTAGAACTAACAATGATATAAGTTCATAAAACATTTGAAAAGATTTTAATTAAAACATAAAATGAATATATACTTTAAAAAAAGTATCTCATAACTCGACTTTGTAATCTCTACAAACCATCAATGAAGTGTGCTTTTACTACCATAAACCCTCACATTTTGTTTTGTGCAGTCCACATATAATTGGTAATAGAAATTTTACCCTGATTCTTATCAATTTCATGCTTTGATTTCTCCCTTTCATTCTCATAAATGCTCAAAATGTCCTTCTTGATTGCGTTCCTAGAAACCATCCTAAACAATGGTTGAAGAGAATTTGAATATTTTCTAAAACCAATTGTGGTCAACTATAGAAAGGGGATACTCATGTAAGATGATCATATGAGCAAGTTCATTTCTTGATACATTTTGATCAAAATGATAAGCATTCACACTCGCCATTGAATCCACTTTATTTTGATCCCTCACCAAAATTTTTTGATTCATATCCCTAATGTCTTGAAACTTTCTCCTTGGACATATTTTCATGTGGTCATGCAAATGTTTAGTGCCATAATTGGATCCCCTTACTAGCAATATCTTACAATAATTGCACTCAGCCTTGTCTTTCTCATCAACTCTCTTTCTCTTAAAACGATTCAAAACAATTGACTTGTACTTCCCCTCTTCTTCAATTATCTCATTGTTAGGCTGGACATCTTTTGGCCTATCCAACAGAGGTGATGACGGGGTTGCATTATCTTCATATAATATCGAAGGAAATTGATTGCTGCCAATAGGTGCAGATGGATTGGAGCTATCCATGTTATCATGTGAAGTCATTTTTTTTTTGCTGATGTAATTTAGCAACTTAGTAATGGACAAACTACATTTCTCCAAGAAAGATAATATAGAATAATGGGAAAGAAAAAAAAATTACATGAATAAAATGAAGCAATGATTTTTAAACTTCCAAGCCAAATATTTGAAGTAGTTGTTTTAATAATAAAAAAATAAAAAAAAATAAAAAAAACTTTAAAATACACCCAATGATCCAAAGCTATCACTTGTATATTCAAATCCCCAAAAGAAATGCTTCAAGATACAAAACCAAACACACCGATAGGTACAGTGAGTTAACTTTCAAGAAAATATTTTGTTTATTTTTTAATAATACTTAATGCATTTTTCTGTCTTTAATTTTTTTTTATAACATCTTTTTTCTTTATTTTTTCCAACATATATATATATATATATATACATATGTATGTATGTATGTATGTATGTATGTATATCTATTATTCTTATGAGTGAAATTAATTTGAAGCTTTTATTTTTTCTAACATATATATATATATATATATGTATGTATGTATAGATCCGTACCTCATAGGACAAGCTATTATGTTGTTCCAATGTTCATGATAGAAATAACTACACAAACATTCAGAGTTTTAGACCTGTAACTCATAAACGCAAAAAACATTCAATTATGTTCATGATGAAAACTATGTTAAGAAAGACGTTGAATGGAAACAATGATTCAATAGTATATAAATTTGTTTCTAATAAAGACAAAAGAAAACGTTAAAATTGTTCCCTATCTCTAACTTTGCTAGAGAGAAAAAAGATGTAAAAAGTCACATTGGGTAGAATAAAATAAGCTGATGATATATTTGTTTAAATTGTAGGGTTTTAGGATATGAAAAATTTACAATTTAACCCTTATTAACGCAGGGAGGGCAGGGATGGGGCAGGGTGGGTCTAAAAAGTATAAACTCATCATCGCCCCGCCCCAAGGTGCAAGTTTAAAATCTCGCCTCATCCCAACCCCACCACCTTTATAGGGTGGGGAAAACCTGCATGAGACAAAGCGGAGATAGGTGGATCAAGCGAGGCGGGGCGGGGAAAAATTTCCATCCCTAGACAGTAACTCTTCTTATCAAAGGGAAAAAATAATGCATTAACCCTCTCCATGCCATCATCTTCTTCCTCTCTCACATAATCTTCTTGCTCTCGTGCAAACAAATTGTAAGGAAGCAAGACAAATGTTGACTATATATATATATATATATATATTGAGAGAAATGTTGACTATATATTTAGCTACTTAGGTTTGCCGTGACTTTCATTGTAGAGGTTATTTTGGAGTAGGGCAAACATTAGAGATTGTGGGGCCATATCATGGAGGACATTAAGGTTCAACTCTGGTGGTCTTTGGAGTGTTTCTTGATTATACAAAGACAAATAACGCCACGAAAATACTAGCCTATTTTGCCATAAATCATGAGGCTTTGCATATATTAATGTCAGAAAGCCCATCTTTTTTAAGATCATTCAAGGACCATAGTGGGAGATGATGATATGGCTAAGAGATAAGTGTTACATTGATACAGCACTAATTTTTTAAATTGACTTTGGCCATGAGTTCTTTTTATCTTTAGAAATACTCATCCTCAACAATTTTTCTTTAAAACGATTTTGACTATTTCTAAAATTTTCTAGTACCTGAAGACAATATTGTTAAAAAATTAATGGAAGTGACCTGAAAGTACATACTGCAAGAAAAAAGATGTGAGAGAGGATGATAGGAAGAAGGTGATGATGTGGAGGAAAGTGGGAGTTAATGCCCTTTTTTTTTTCCCTTTAATAAGAAGAGTTAATGTCTAAATCCCTAATTTTTAGAGAATAATAATGACATTACTATGAATGTTTTTTCACCTTTAGATCTAATAATAATTAATGGTCCAAAAAAATGTGTAACTTTTATGAAGTTGCACCAGGAGTAACTTAAACCTAACTCATAATTCCAAACTGCTTTTACCATATATATATAAAAGCTAAAAGACATAATAATAGGGCCACTTGGCCAAATTAGTAAATCAGTTGGTTAATCACAAGTTGTGATTAACCAACTGATTTACTAATTTGGTTAATCACCGTAGCTTTGATATTGATATTGCTACCAGAAGGTGCACAGAGGAGGAGCAGACGCTTCATTGCCGTTCGGTACATTTCCGGTCACTGTCTATGGAGAACAAAGGGGAAGAGAAGAAGAGAAGGGTTTAGGATTGTTTGTTAATTAATATTCGTTTGGAGTATATATATATATATATATAATAATGATAAATTGTTTGATAGGAGATTTTGAGGTTCCACGTTGTAGTGTGTGGTGGTGCCAAGTGTCATAGGGCTCCGCCAAGAGGAAGGTTTTGGCCAATTGCCCCCATTTTTTGGGTGAAGTTTGTGTCCGATAACCACTGTCGCTAGACACATACGTTGCAATGCGGACACATGTCTAAGATAGGAGAGAAGAGAGGAAAAATACATTTTTTCGCTTTGTTTGTTTCGATAAAAAATCTTGTATAAAGATAGTTTGTTGGGTTTTGGGGGTATTTTGGTTGTTTTTTGGGTTTCAGGGGGTATTTTGGTCATTTTTTTGGGTTTTGGGGGGGTATTTTGATAATTTTTAGGTTTTTGGGTATTTTGGTAATTTTTTGGATTTTGGGAGTATCTTGGTCATTTATTAGATTTAAGGGGTATTTTGGTCATTTTATAGAAATTTAGATTTTATGTTGTTTATTTAAATTTAGATGGGTTTAATAGGTATTAGTGGATTTATCCATTTAGACCCATCTAATTAAATAACCAAATGAGTCTTTATCCGTTTAACCCAAATATTAAATGGATTGAGTTTAGACTTATCCAAAAAAGGTGGGTAATGGGTGGGTTCATGGATATGGGTAAAAATTGCCACTCCTAATCACAATCAGTTGCCACGTCCTAAAAAGAGAAAGTTGCCGTGTCCTGGTTTAGTTTTTGCTATTGATCAAATCACCCAATTTTACTGTTGGAGGCAGAAAAATTGAAAATTGTTTGGACTAAAGAGTGTTCATTTGCCAGTGCTGCTAGTTTCCGGTGAGATTTTTTGGGCTGGTAATGGGAGAAGTTTCTAGGTCACACCGTCCTAGTTGCAAAAAATCTAGCATAAAGGATGGTGTCGTAACTATAGATTTTTCTGCAATCTTTCTGCTAGATGCAATTTCAGAAAATTCTCTCAAATCTCTCATTGTGAAGTCTCACTTCGGCTTCCCCAATGAAAAAATTTTCGTTCCATTCTTGATTAAGGTTACATTGGACTTGGTGCTTTAAAATCAAAGGAGAAGAAGAACAATCCCCTCTATAAATTAGATACATTACTTGAGAGCTCAGGCCAACCTGCAATTTTTTAATGAATCGATGCAAACAAAACAACATGAAGACAAATACGCAACAAGAGCAATAAAAGTAAGAACACATTCTGTAATTCAATCTAACATTAGATTACATAAAACATAATATTCTGAATCAAGCAACCTTGAACATTCAAAAAAGTAAAATTTTGACAATTGCTGCTAGTAAAAGCATCCACTAGAATATGAGCAGTATTTGGTTCAGCAAAACCTCAAAGCAGCTTCCAGCTCCTTTTCATCAGCACAATTATATCCCAACAGATAACAAGCTCATGCTACCACATATACATCACAATGAGATGATATAGAAAGAGTTTCGGAAGATCATAAACATATAAAAGAGATGACAGAAGGGAATAAAGGAGAGAAAAATAGAGAAGATTAAGATTGCCAAAATGGCCGGAGCCCATGAATGGCTCTGCTTTATCGGTAACACACCACATTGTTGTTGTTCCTGTTCCTTTTTTTTTTTTTTTTTTGTTGTTGTTGTTGTTGTTGAAATAAGAAGGGGAGGTTGGAGCATTAGAATCAAAAGTAAACATACTAAGAAGTTCCCTCATGAAAAACTGCTAATCAAAGAACTAGATCAGTGTGTTTGATGATGATACATGAAAGGCAAAAGATACTATTGCCATCCACAAATTGCAACTGATAATGCTGCTTAGAGAATTTACTTATTATCATTGTAAGGAACAGAATCATTTGGACATTAACACTAGAAATGCATGACACCACACCCCCCCCCCCCCCCCCCCCCCCCCAAAAAAAACTCTTTTACACACTCACTCAATGGGCCTTGAACCCATAACCTCACCCTCCATCCCATTGTTATAAGAGGAAGAAATGCCAATTGAGCCATAGCTCATTGGCATGCATGTTTCTTTTTTTTTTTTTTTTTTTTTTTTCCTCAGGCTAGTATTAGAATGAATGGAATTGTTTATCTATGTGCATGTCTCTACCAAATGTAGACCAACTGCTGTACATTTCAACTTGGCTAGGCAAGAAATGAAGCACACTAAAGATATTCATATTCGCGAGGGTACATTGTATTAATAACCCTAAAATTTTATACAGGGACGGACCCAAGATTTCAAGCGGGGGGGAGGGGGGGGTGGAGATAAGTGAAATTTTTTTTTTCAAATATGCATCCATATAGGATTAATAAACTATCAATCAAGACAAATACTCAAAAATCATTGTTTCTTAATATATTAAGATACAATCATCTACCAACAAAAACAAAAGACACGAAACACTATTGTTTCTTAATAACTCGACACTCTTTCAAATATTTAAAATCATCTATGATTAAATCTAAACTAAATGTTGAAGCTATATCATTTTCAATGTGAGTTAGCCTTTTTCTATGATTACATTTTTTAACTTACCATTTTTCCCTTTATTTTTTTTTATTTTTTTTAACATGTGGGCTGGCCTGTGAGTTTTGGACTACTGAGTTTTACATGTGGGCAGTGGGCTGGCTGGCTGGGTTTTACAAATTTGGAGGGGGCCCAAGTCTTTTTATTTTTATTTTTATTTTTTTGGGATAGAGATGGTTGAGGTGAAGGGGAGGGGGGGGGGGATGAGCTAAAAATTAAGGGGGGCCAAGCCCTTTACTTTCTTGTTTTTTTTTTTTTAATTTAACATACTAAATTTTTTTTTTTTTGGGCCCAGGGGGGGCCCCGGGCCCCCTTAGCCCCCCCTGGGTCCGTCCCTGCTTTTATAGGGTTACACTAAGACCCCCTGAACATTTTTCTTTGCACTAATTTGGTACAACAGCTTTGATACTGTATCAAATAGGCCCATCTGTCAATGCTCTATCTATTTTATAATGGAAAGAATTTGGTGCTAACTTATGGGGAAAGAGAGAGACAGAGAACCTTAAATAAAACAATCTCAAAAGCCCAAATCAGATCTACTATGTGAAGTTAAACAGAAGCTCACAAAACAAAAGTAAATAAATGCTCTTGAAGTTGCACCAAGATATTTCAAAGAAAATTCCTCACAGACGCCGCTAGGTGTAACGGCAAAAAAACAATTAGTCAACAAATGGAAATAAATGAAGGTTTTACTGCTTGTAGTCACAATGAATTTGTTTAGAGATGGGAAATCAAATCTTATTATAATATCCTGTGTGCGAAATCAGAATGTTTATATCATAGAGTTGAATAAGAAAGGGTGCCACTTCTATTAATTCACAGTTTAAGAACTGGTGAAGAAAAAATACAAGTGTTGGTCCTCGGGTCTAGTCCGAGTTTGGGTTTACAAATGAATAGATTCTTTTCTTTCTTCTTTCTCCTTTTTTTTCTTTTTCCTTTTTTTTCCTATATGGACCTTCCTCTTACTTTTATATCCAACTACAACTTATTTGGATCTTACACTTGGAGGGCCGAGATTGCCCTCCCAGAACTCTGGTCCCCTCCAAAATATACTAGCAAGGTTTACCCTATAATCTTAGCTGTGCCACCACTATTCATGGTTATTTCCTCATTAATGCGACTAGAGGAGTGGTTGCCTTGCATTTAATGCAGAGGAGATGGCTTCTATACCCTTCTTTCTTCATCCTTCTCGTATTCCGTACCAAGTCTGCTTCATTTCCTTTTTGATGTTTTAACTTTATATGCTTCACATAACTAGTGCTCGTCCCCAAGGTCCAAGGTACATCCTTGGAAATAACCTTGACTGCCTATTTATATTAGATTTGGGATCCTTGTCCTCACACACACACACACACACACACACACACACATGTATATATATATATATCTTGTCATTTTTGGTAATTTACAACTCAAACTGCCATTTTTATCAAGGAAGACGATATTGTACCGTACCGGCCGGTACGACCAATATATACCATACTGGCCAGTGCATCGGTACGAGTGCCCTCTATGTTTCGTACCAGAAAAAATACCAGCCTTACCGAACGAGTACCAGCCGTACCTGCGAAATCCGGCCGTTCCAGCTGGTAAAGACGTTTCGGACCGGTACAAACAAGAAGAAAAAAGAAAAAGAAAAGGAAGAAGAAGATGAGAAAAAGTGAGAAAGGGAGAGAAAGAGGTAGAGCAAGTGAAAACTGAAGCTGTGAGAGAAAAATAATTTGTTGCTTTACTCTGTGTTTGAAAAACTAGGGAAGACATCTAGCCGCTTCTTCTTCTTCTTATTTTTCTTCTTCTTCTTCAGTTTTGACCGAGACTGAACTCTCTTCTTGTGCTTTCTGTTTTAGCTGTGTGTGTGTGTGGCTCTTGTTTAATTGGTTTGTGTGAGTTTTAGTTGTGTGTGTGGCTCTTGTTTAGTTGTTGTAGGGGCCTTTTTTATGTTTTGGGTTGGGCAGGGTTGCCTCCTGTGGTGATGAGCCCGAGTATTTCTGAGTAGGAGAGTTGAGACCAGCCCAACTGTAACTCACTTTAGGCCGGTTTGTGCACAATTTTGAGTCTTGTCTGCCAGGAACGTCCTCACGGCAAGCAGAGCTGTTACAAAAAGTTACGGCAGGCAGATATAATAACAATAAAGAAAACAGAGTACAGTGGCTTTTTCTTAATAAAAAAGACCGAGTGATTTCTATTTCTATGGCAATCACAGTAATAACAATGGTAACGATAATAACGGCTTTTACAAAAAGGAGTAGTTGATTGAGCGATAATGGAAGTTAATTAAAAATAAATGTCAAGTCAAGTTTGAGTCCACAGTAGCAAAGAATCAAAGAGAAAGAACGCTTCCTCTCAATGAAACTAATCTCCCAGGAGAATATCCTGCTACGGGAATTAATGACTTTGAAGGAATCGGACCTAAGTGATAAGTGCCTGAAGGAATTCCTATTACTTAGTCATTTCCCAGAGAGTGAGATTTTGAGGGGGAGAGAAGGGAACCGATCTACTGGTGCATGCCCATTACGCTCTTTCTTTCTGTTTTCTGTTTTTCTCTTATCTTTTCTTCTTTCTTTTCTTTTTCTTTTTGTTTTTCCTTATACTTTTTCGTTCCTCTATTTTTCGATCTCTTTTACAGGGCACGGCAAGGGTCCTTTTATAGGGCCTGCCGTGACCGGATTTTACTACTTTACCCTTTAACGGTCTTTGTCTGGTCTGGGCGTACTTACCGACCACCCAGGAGCTCGTCTGTATACCACTTACCCTTGCTAGACAAAGACAGGTTTATGTTGTTTCTTAGTCCGCTGTGGCACTTTCTCCTGCCATGGCATAAATGCTCTCTCTCTCTCTCTCTCCCCATGGCATGCACCCAACGTTTTCCCCTAACCTTACCTTTTTTGGGCGGTCTGTCATCCCAGCAGGACGTACCTCCTAAAATGGCTTGGACAGGAAACGCAAAATAGATATTTTCCCCTCTCCCCACCACCAAACCACACCCCCCTTACCTCTTACCTCTGACCCATGGCCCCACCGCGTCCCATATTGGTTGGGTACAGACTGGTGGTGCCTAGGCCTTGCGCGTGCTTTTCTGTTATGTATATTCAAAATCTGCCTGTGACTCATGTGTTTGTTATGATCTGGAGTTTTGTTTGCATGCTTCTTTGTTCTTTTACATGGGTCGTTCTATACATTTCACTGCTTCCCTTTAGGGCTGGGCTTCTCTTAATACTGGGTTTAACATTTCTCTTGGCCCATTTCTTGGTTGCACTCATGTCCTGCTTCATTACTCAGCATTTCCTGCCGTGATGATATGCTCCTGTTAGGCCTCTTTTCAAGCTTGCCATTTCATTCTTTCCCCCCAGTGACTTAACATGACCACTAGTGTTCTTACTTATGGGCTCCAGTGTCCCTTTCTTTTTCCCTTGGGCCTGCGGCCCATTTACTTCCTTTGAGTTTTTTTGGCCCATTTACTAACTCTGCATTCCCATGAGTTTTTACTAACTTGATTGGGCTTCCCAAGCCCAATCTCCTCATTCTCATCCTTGGGGTTCACGGGCTTGCCATCAACCTCTACTTTCTTTGTTTACATTGCTTTAAGCCTGCCGTGGCCCATTCTCACTTTCCATACCATATACTGCCCATGGGTGCCATTCTCACACACCCACGTGAGCTCTGACACACCCACGTGAACTTTTTTTTTTTTTTAGAGAAAAGTAAGGAACCCATGTGAACTCTAATGTGTTCAAATTTCCAATATAGCTTGACTTCTAGGCTGGCACACCCACGTGAACTCTAATGAGTTCAAATTTCCAATATAGTTTGACTTTTAGGCTAGCTGCCACTCACATTTGGTAAGCAATTTTATGTTTTTTTTTTTTTTTAAATAATTAATACCATCTTTTTATCTTTTTATTATTCTTACAATCTAGTATGTCAACTTACATTATTGGGTTGATATTTGAGCAAAAATTAATTATATTAAAAATAAGCAATTAATTTAGAGAAATATGCTATTATAAATTTAAGGTTTCTTAGATAGATTTATAAATAATTTTAAATAAATAATCAAGTATGTATATATATATATATATAATAATAGCAATAAACCCGAAACTGTATACCAGTATTGGCTAGTACCCGAAATATATCGTACCGCTGGCTAAACTGGTACAGCCTCCGATACGATATTGACTCCCTTGATTTTTATAGGTGTTAGTCAAACACTCATGAGCTTTTTCAAAAAACGTTTTTTGATAGTTTTTACCAAACACTCTGTTTTTAAAAAAACCTCAATTTCATATCGCACTTTTTCAAAAAACACAATCTGAAAAAGTTAAACCAAACTCACTCTAACTAGCCTAGTGGTTGAACCAAAAAAATTATGGCGTTGACAAAGAGGAAACTTATTCCGGAAATTTTGATTACAGATAAAAGGCATCTTTCACAAATAACATAATGAAGTTATTATTATTATTATTATTATTATTATTATTATTATTATTATTATTTCCTTACACTGGGTGAGTGAAGAGAGAGTTGAATTCAAGTTATCCTACACAAAGAACTGAATGATGTTATTGAGCCACTTACACATACTTTTTTGGCCATGATTCACTAAATCCCAAAACAACCACTTAGCAATAACCATTTTTTCTTTTCTTAGGGTTAGGTGGGATGGCGTTAGATTGCTGGAGCCTGGACTCATTTGTTGCCACGTGTTCAAGTCAAGCCAACTACCATAAACACAGCCAAATTTTCTAACAAAAAAATTAACGTGATTAACATCCCATAGTAAACCCTAATGCCTATATAAACCCTCACCCATTTCCTAACACAGCACAAGCCCACTAAATCTTATTGCTAATCTCTTATTAATCCACAAGATGAGCCTCTCCAAACACCTACCCATTTTCTTCTTCCTCTTAATAACTCTTTTAAGTGCTTTAGCCGGTGCAACCAGATTTGATATAAGAAACAATTGTCCCTTCACAGTCTGGGCAGCAGCCGTGCCCGGTGGTGGCAGGCGGCTCAACCCACGCGAGTCTTGGCCCCTTGACGTCAATGCTGGCACAACAGGGGCCCGCATTTGGGCTCGAACTGGGTGCAATTTCGATGGTTCTGGGCGTGGCAAATGTCAAACCGGTGACTGTGGTGGACTTCTTCAATGCCAAGCCTACGGTGCACCTCCAAACACCCTTGCCGAATTTGCGCTAAACCAATTTCAAAACTTGGATTTCTTTGACATCTCTCTTGTTGATGGGTTTAATGTTCCTATGGAATTTAGTCCCACCTCTGGTGGGTGCACCAAAGGAATAAGATGCACCGCCGATATCAATGGACAGTGCCCAACTCAATTGAAAGCTCCTGGTGGGTGTAACAATCCTTGTACTGTATTCAGGACCAATGAATATTGTTGCAATTCTGGAAATTGTGGACCTACAAATTATTCCAAATTTTTCAAGGATCGGTGCCCGAGTGCTTACAGTTACCCTAAGGATGATCCAACAAGCACATTTACTTGCAATGGTGGGACTAACTATAAGGTGGTGTTCTGCCCTTGAAGCAGAACTTTGCTTTCGTACATGAGGCATAGAACTAGTAGCAAGTACGCAAATAAGAGGTGTAATCAAAGCTTTGAAGCTTTGTGAGCATGCGTAATTAGTGTTGCGCAGACGCTATGAAACGTATTCACTTTGACGTACGTTGTATTAAAATGCCTATGTAAGCTTGTGCAAAAAAACAACAATAATAAAAGATCTCTATGAAAGATGGAAGAACTTAACGTTCATAAGTCATAACCTCCTTAATGTCTGTTTTTATTAACTTTTTTTTTTTTTTGGTGAATTATAATTTTATTTTCCAGCTTAACCTAACAACTAACAATGCTTAGTTTTGATTTTCAACTATGGTTAGCAACTCTTTATGTCGGTGCTTCTGTACATTTTTTACTAATTCAGTACTCATTGGCTGATATATCAAGTATTGGCCTATGGGGGAAGTAATCAAAGTGCGCCCATATAAGGTTGAATGAACAAACTATTGACACTAAAAGGTTGTTGAAAATTTAATTGAGCGCCTTATATATCTAATGTTGAGATGAATCGGTAAAGGTGATATATGACATTAAGGTAAATACTCAAAGATAAAAATACTATATCTATCTTAGCAAGAAGAAAGCATTAAGTCAATATTCTTTTTGGACCAGTGATTCATAAGCTCACTAAATTAATTTAAGGGGAAATCGTATCCTTCTATGCTTAGCTTTTTATAGATGATATGATTTTAGTTGATGAAGCAGGGGTTAATGACAAGTTAGAAATTTGGCAAGACATTTAGAATCTAAAAGATTTTGATTAAGTATGATTAAAGCAGAGTACATGGAATGTAAGTTTAAATAAGAATACAAATTAAGTGGAGAAGTGTATCAAGGGTATTGTATAATTGTAGAATACCTATTAAGTTAAAATGAAAATTTTATAGGATTACTATATGACCAACTATACTCTATTGTACCAAATGTTCGGTTGTTAAGAAGCACCATATTCATAAGATGAGTATAATTGAAATGAGAATATGAACATGGATAAATGGAGATAGATGGAAATGTATGATTTGAAATGAGGAAATTCACTTAAATATAGGGGTTGCTCCTATTGACGAAAATACGAGAAAGTCACTTAAGATGGTTTGATCATGTTCAGATGATACCAATTAGTGTACAAGTAAGAAAGAGTGAGTTAGATCCAAGTTGAGGGAATTAAAAAAAAAAAATGAGTAAATTTTTAGAGGATATCAATATTAGTAAAGGAAGACCCAAATTAATATTAGTAAAAAAAAATGACTTATGAATTAAGAAAGTAATAGAAAATATAACTTCAGATAAGATTCGAAATGAGGAAATCCACTTAAATATAGGGATAGCTCTTATTAATGAAAGGACAAGAGAGTCTCTTGAGATATATAGTTTAATCATGTTTAGAGGATATCAATTAATACACCGGTAATAAAATGTGATTTAGATCCGAGTTGAGGGAATTAAAAAAAGAAAAGAAAGACCCAAATTAGCATTAGTGGAAATTAAAAAATATATATATGAATTAAGAAAGTAACAAATTAAGAATATGACTTTAGATAGAATCATAGAATAGAATTGATGGAAAAAGTATATATAGCCAACGTTAATTGATTTGTTAAGAATTCATAGTTGACCCCAAAAATTTGGAATTAAGGCTTATTGTTATTGTTGTTATATCTTAGCAAGAAGAAAAAAGAAGATTAATAAGATGATCAGTAATTTGTTTCCATATACAATATATTTTCTCATTGATTATATAGAATTAAATTATATTAACTTAATTATCAAATAATATGTAGAAATCAATATATACGGTACCCCAAAAAAGATCCAATTACTAGAAATCTTGTCTGGAAAAGTCATTCTTATTTATTCCGTGTGGTTGATCAACAGTCCATTGCCATGATGTTTCGTAAATTGCTATATGGAAAAACACTTGTGGCCCTTGTTTGGGAGAGGATCCGCAAGTTGATGACTCCCTTATGGATTTTGAAAGATATCTTAATTAGAAAAAAAGGGGTGGGAATATTACATTGGATGAGTTGGACCGTTTTGATATTTTAGTATGGTGGAAATCTAATGGCCCTAAATATCCTATTTTGCAACGTATTGCAAGGGATATCCTTGCCATTCCAATGTCAACTATTGCCTCAAAGTCATCATTTAATACAAGTGGTTGATTGTTAAATCCACATCACAGTAAACTTTATCAAAAGATTGTGAAGGCATTAATTCAAAACTGGTTATGAGCCAAAATTAATGGTAATTAAATTTACTAGTTTAATTATGCAATGAGTTATGTTGCCGCATTCTTTAGTATATTTTTCAATTGTCTGATTGAATTTATTTTACCTTTTTTTAGGCTCTTCATCTACTATAGATGGAACTGAAGATACATTCCAAAATATACTGGATGATTATGAAGAAGAAAGTGGTGTCACCAAGATGGAAGAAAGTGGAGATTATTTTTGAAGAACTAGGCAATTTTTATTTTGTTATGTATTAGGAGTTTAGATTATTTTGTTGTGTCATACTATGAGACCTTTGTTTTGTTGTAGTATTATCTTGTTAAACACTTAGATAAAATTATTAAGTTTTTGCTAAAAATTAGTTTGATTTGATGGGATAAATTTATTTGTAATTTCAAGTATATTTTACGAGATGGGGCAAGGCTTCGCGGGGCCCTAAAGGGCATGGGTGGGGCAAGAAAATTTTCCCTATCATGCGAGGCGTGGTGGGGATAGGTAAGACAAAACTATACGGGGTGGGGGCAAAGACCCCATAAAGCACTTCTTTTTTATGTGGAGATGGCACATAAATAAATCTTAAATGAGAAATTTAAATAATTAGAACTAACAATGATATAAGTTCATAAAACATTTGAAAAGAATGTAATTAAAACATAAAATGAATATATACTTTAAAAAAAGTACCTCATAACTTGGCTTTGTAATCTCCAGAAACCATCAATGAATTGTGCTTTTACAACCATCAACCCTCGCCTTTTGTTTTGTGAAGTCCACATATAATTGGTAATAGAAATTCTACCATGATTCTTATCAATTTCATGCTTTGATTTCTCCCTTTCATTCTCATAGATGCTAAAAAATGTCCTTCTTGATTGCGTTCCTAGAAGCCATCCTAAACAATTGTTGAAGAGAATTTGAATATTTTCTAAAACCAATGTGGTCAACTATAGAAAGGGGATACTCATGCAAGATGATCATACAAGCAAGGTCATTTTTTGATACATTTTGATCAAAATGATAAGCATTCACACCCGCCATTGAATCCACTTTATTTTGATCCCTTTCCAATTTTTTTTGATTCATATCCCTAATGTCTTGAAACTTTCTCCTTGGACATATTTTCACATGGTCATGCAAATATTTAGTGCCATAATTGGATCCCCTTACTAGCAATATCTTACAATAATTGCACTCAGCCTTGTCTTTCTCATCAACTCTCTTTCTCTTAAAATGATTCCAAACAATTGATTTGTACTTCCCCTCTTCTTCAATTATCTCATTGTTAGGCTAAACATCTTTTGGCCTATCCAAAAAAGGTGATGACGGGTTGCATTATCTTCATCTACTATCAAAGGAAATTGATTGCTGCCAATAGGTGCAGATGGATTGGAGCTACCAATGTTATCATGTGAAGTCATTTTTTTTCCTGATATAATTTAACAACTTAGTAATGGACAAACTATATTTCTCCAACAAAGATAATATAGAATAATGGGAAAGAAAAAAAAATGAATAAAATGAAACAATGAGTTTTAAACTTCCAAGCCAAATATATATTTGAAGTAGCTGTTCTAATAATAAAATTAAAAAATTAAAAAAAAAGGCTAAAATACACCCAATGATCCAAAGCTATCACTTGTATATTCAAATCTCCAAAAGAAATGCTTCAAGATACAAAACCAAACACACCGATAGGTGCAGTGAGTTAACTTTCAAGAAAATATTTTGTTTACTTTTTAAATAATACTTTATGCATTTTTCTGTCTTTATTTTTGTTTATAGCATCTTTTTTCTTTATTTTTTCTAACATATATATATATATATATGTATGATGATATATTTGTTTAAAGAGTAGTGTTTTAGGATATGAAAAATTTACAGTTTAACCCATATTAACGCGGGGAGGGCAAGGATGAGGCAAGGTGGGTCTAAAAAGTGTAAACCCATCCTCGCCCCTCCTCGTGGTGCAAGTTTAAAATCTCGCTTCATCCCGCCCCACCACCTTTGCAGGGCAAGGAAAACTCACGTGGGGCAAAGTGGGGAGAGGCGGGTCAAGCGGGCAGGACAAAATTGCCATCCCTAGGCAGTAAATCTTCTTATCAAAGGAAAAATAAAATGCATTAACTCTCCCTCTCCACGCCATCATCTTCTTCTCTCTCACATAATCTTCTTGCTCTCGTGCAAACAAATCATAAGGAAGCAAGACAAATGTTGACTATATATATATATATATATATTGAGAGAAATGTTGACTGTATATTTAGCTACTTTTGTTTGCCAGCGACTTTCAATGTAGACGTTATTTTGGAGTATGGCAAGCATTAGAGACTGTGGGGCCATATCATGGAGGACATTGGGTTCGTTTGATTGGAGGAATGGAAAAGTGAAAAGATAGAAAATGGTAGGAGGATGGAAAAGTGGGAGGATAGAAAAAATTTTATTTTCTCTCCTATTTGTTTGGTTGGGAGTGGAAAAGTAAAATGATGGAAAAAATGGATTTAAATAAATTTACTCATATACCCTTGCTAAAAAATAATGCCCAATTAAAACAAAAAACAAGTAACAAATAACCACAAAAAAAGAGTAATCACCCAAATTTATTAAAAAAATAAAAATCATGTCTAAAAAAAAATCACGTCTAGTTAAAAAAAACAACTATCACACCTAGAAAAAAAAAAAAAAAAAAAAAAAAAAAAAAAAAAAAAAAGGCACACTAGGCTTGAAAAATTAAAAAGAAAAAGGAAAGCAACGATGCTACCCAAAAAAAAAAAAAAGAGGCAGGCCTAGAAAATTAAAAGAAAAGAAAGAAGAGGCAACGTGCCCAAAAAAAAAAAAGAGGCAACTTGAAGAAGTGTGTACATGTACTAGACATTTTTGTCAATCAAGAAAAAATTCATCTTCACTCAGTTCTCTCTATTTTGGAGAGAAAACATTTTGGTAGGCTAGGAGAGAAAATACTTGGACCCCACCATTTATTTTCCTTCTTTCCCACCCAACCAAACACACTCCAAAAAAGTTTTCCCTCCTATTTTCTCTCCAATGTTTTTCATCTACTCTGTTTCACCTCCAAATAAACACACCCTAAAGTTCAACTCCAAAGTGGTGGTCCTAGGAGTGTTTGTCGTTTATACAAAGACCACCATGAAAATACTAGCCTATTTTGCCATAAATCATGATGCTTTGCATATATTGATGTAAGAGAGCCCATCTTTTTTAAGATCATTTAAGGACGATAGTGGGAGATGATGATATGGCTAAGAGATAGTGTTACATTATTAGAGCACTAATTTTTTAAATTGACTTTGGCCATGAGTTCTTTTTATCCTTAGAAATACTCATCCTCAACAATTTTTCTCTAAAATGATTTTGACTATTTCTAAAATTTTATAGTACCTCAAGACGATATTGTTAAGAAATCAATGGTAGTGACCTGAAATTACACGAGGAATAAGATGATGATGTGGAGGAAAGTGGGAGTTAATGCTGTGTTTTTTTTTTATTTTTTTTCCTTTAATAAGAAGAGTTAATGCCTAAATTTCTATTTCTTAAAGAATAATAATAACATTACTATGAGTGTTTTTTCACCCTTAGATCTAATAATAATTAATGATTTAAAAAAATGTATAACTCTAATAAAGTTACACTAGATGTAACTTAAACCCAATTCATAATTCCAAAGTGCTCTTACCATATATATAAAAGCTAATAGACATAATAATAAGGCCACTTGGCCAAATTAGTAAATCAGTTGGTTAAACACAATCAGTTGCCACGTCTTGGTTTAGTTTTTACTATTGATCAAATCATAGTTTTTGCTATTGATCAAATCACCCAATTTTACTGTTGTTGGTAGAAAAATTGAAAATTTTTTGGACTAATGATCCATTTGGATTGAGGAAAAACAAGGAGGAGTAAAGTAGAGTAGAGTAGAATAAATTTAGTACAAAATTAACTTATTTTTAGCCAACTCTACTCTACTTCCCTCCACTCTCCTTCCTTCCCCCCTCCATCCAAACAAACCATAAGAGTGTTCATTTGCCAGTGCTGCTAGTTTCCGGAGAGATTTTTTGGGCTGGTAATGCGAGAAGTTTCTCGGTCACACAGTCCTAGTCACAAAAAATCTAGCATAAAGGATGGTGTCGTAACTACAGATTTTTCTGGAATCTTTCTGCTAGATGCAATTTCAAACAATTCTCTCAAATCTCTCTTTGTGAGGTCTCACTTCAGCTTCCCCAATGAGAAAATTTTCGTTCCATTCTTGATTAAGGATACATTGGACTTGGTGCTTTAAAATCAAAGGAGAAGAAGAACAATCCCCTCTATAAATTAGATATATTACTTGAGAGCTCAGGCCAACCTGCAATTTTTTAATGAATCGATGCAAACAAAACAACACGAAGACAAATACGCAACAAGAGCAATATAAGAACACATTCTGTAATTCAATCTAACACTAGATTACATAAAACATAAGTCTGAATCAAGCAACCTTGAACATTCAAAAAATAAAATTTTAACACTTGCTGCCAGTAAAAGCATCCACTAGAATATGAGCAGTATTTGGTTCAGCAAAACCTCAAAGCAGCTTCCAGCTCCTTTTCATCAGCACAATTATATCCCAACAGATAAGCTCGTGCTGCCACATATACATCACAATGAGATGATATAGAAAGAGTTTCGGAAGATCATAAACATATAAAAGAGATGACAGAAGGGGTTAAAAATGAGAAAAATAGAGAAGATTAAGATTACCAAAACGGCCGGAGCCCATGAATGGCTCTGCTTCATCAGTAACACCACATTGTTGCTGTTCCTGCTCCTGAATAATTTTTTTTTTTTTTTTTTTTTTTTGTTTGAAATAGAAGGGGAGATTGGAGCATTAGAATCAAAAGTAAACATGCTAAGAAGTTCCCTAATGAAAAACTGCTAATCAAACAACCAGATCAATGTGTTAGATGATGATACATGAAAGGCAAAAGATACTATTGCCATCCACAAATTGCAACTGATCATGCAGCTCAAAGAATTTACTTATTATCATTGTAAGGAACAGAATCATTTGGACATTAACACTAGAAAAAATTGGCTAGGCAAGAAATGAAGCACGCTAAAGATATTCATATTAATGAGGTAACATTGTATTAATAACCCTAAACTTTTATAGGGTTGCACTAAGACCCCCTGAACTTTTTTCTTTTCACTAATTTGGTACAGCAGCTTTGATACTGTATCAAATAGGGCCCTTCTGTCAATGTGCTGTCTATTTTCTAATGGGGAGAGCACCTGGACCTAAAATTTTGGTGCTAACTTGTGGGGGGAGAGAGAGAGAGAGAGAGAGAACCTTAAATAAAACAATCTCAAAAGCCCAAATCAGATCTGCTATGTGAAGTTAAACAGAAGCTCACAAAACAAAAGTAAACAAATGAAAGTTGTATAAGAAAATAGTCATGGCCTTGCCTGTTTTCTACTGCCAACTACAGGTATTTAACCCTCTTATTCTTTTCCACCCCACACCCCACCCCCCCCCCCCCCCCCCTCAAAAAAAAAAAAAAAAAAAAAGTAATAATAATAAAAGCCATCTTATTCACATTGCCTTTGAATTACAGAATTGAATTTACATAAGAGAAACTCATAGATTAGGATGTTTGCAATGCCTAATTATTTGGATGATGTAATGTCTGCTTTAGTGTAAAAAAATTATGCTAGACCAGAACATGCCCCATTTGCTATGTAGCCTAGTGCTTATGTAACAAGGTGGTGTGTGCATCAAACATCTTTGTTTATCATGCATTGTTTTGGAGTCTCCAACATACAATGATTTATGATTCAAACTTCTTGCATCCTTGATAAACAGGGACACAGACACATTGGTCTGTTGTTGGGGGTTATGAAATTCTCCACAAGTTTACGGAGAAATACAATTTCAAACCATGAAGGTTCAATTTTGATAGTTAGAATAGGGGCGGGGGGTTTTGAACCTTAGACGTCTCCATTGGAAACACAAGGAGGTGCCAATTGAGCTACAAAGCTCTTGGCAAAACCATGAAGATTCAATTATCCAGAAATCCTACCAGAAAAGTGAACAAAAATTTTGAGAGTTTTAAGAGGTTTCAAGGATAAGTTAATGCATGTGCTGAAATAAATAAACAATATGTTAGGCTAGCGTGCTTCGACCTTCTTACCTTCTACCAAAAGGGTCCCACATACCACAATCCAGTTGAAGTTGAACGGTTGAGCCATACAAAGAAATTGGTGGAAAATATGGCGGACTTGATCATGAAGTTGATGATCCAGTCAAACACTATATGAATAAGAAGGCTTAATGCCCCGTTTTTGGCACTAGAAAACAGGGCATCTAGCCATTGAATTGGGCAGCATTCTTGGCCATGTGACACCCATGTGTACTTTCTGTGAGATTCACGTGTTCTCTTTGTTAGAAAATAGATGAAGAATTAACACAGGCCTATTGGGCATAGTATCCAAGTTACTGTACCAAATTAGTGGGCAAAAAGTTCAAGGGGTCTTAGTGCAATAGCATAAAAGATTAGGGGTGTTGGTGCAAAATTCAAAAAGATGGTCCAAACGCAAGACATCATATCATAAATTATATTCCAGAATTAAATATGTTAGGAAATAGAGCTACATAAACCTAGCTGCATAGAATCATTGAACCTCATCCATGACAAGTACGTAATTTATGGTATCAACTATAAGAACAAGAACATTTAAGGACACAAGAGAAAGAAAGGATCAGAAATTCACAAGATTATTTTACAGGAGAAAATTGAAACACAGAAGCCTAGTTCTGTCCAACACAAGTAATCCTCAACCCCTCTGATACAATCTTAAAATTTGATGGACAGAGGGGGCCAACTTTGTAAAGAAAAGTTTCACGGCAAGAAAAACAATTGAGGTTTGAAAGTAATTGACTAAACTCAAGAATGAGGCAAAATAAGATACAGGAAATTTATACTCACAGTATCTGGCTCCATTTCAGCTGCTGAAAGTAGCCTATCAAAACAATGCCCAGATATTTTACAGACCAAAATCTCATCGGTGGGATCCATAACAATTTCTCTGCATGCATCATCACAGACTGGAAAATAAAACATAAAAAAATTAACCAATAAGCTCCAAAGTCCATGCATTAAACATGTGCTAAATACTTGAATGTATCAATACATAAAAAGGTTGACTTCCTGAAAAGTGTTCTCTACCGTGTACAAGTCCAGTCTTCTCACAAATAAATACATCTCCAATATGGTAGTAAGAACATGTTTCTCCAGAACAAGCATGGTCAGTGACCACCTTATCAGTCAGGCCCCTGCTGCTTTTCCACATAGACACTTGATCAGCCACTGTCTTGTCAAGAATTATTCGGTCATCATTCACCTTCGCAGGGAAAACAGACACATCGAGGCGGCATGAAATAGTGTTTATTTGAGTGAATGCACATTGAATCAAAAGCTCAATTTTCAAATAGATGTTTCTCTTAAATAAGAGTCTCCAGTTCTTATTCAAAGAAATAAAAAAATAAAATAAAATAAAAAAACAAAAAAGAGAGACTCCAATTGCCCACTAAACAGTCTACGTGGCGAATAATAAATAAAGAACAAAAGGCGAAAACGCTAATGAACTTTGGCTCAAATTGAACTTCCTCCTCCCATAAGAAAGGATGGGGAGTGAGATCCTGGATTCAAAACCCATTGGGTGCATGTAACTAACTTACCAAAACTTTAGAAAAAGATAAATATCAGCAAATAAATCCTACAGATATAGAGAAATTCTCAAAAAAAATCCCTAGGTTTCAAGCACCATAAGAATCTACAATGTATAGTGGAGGCTGATAGGAATGGGAACCGGGTATTTTTTGTCTCTCCACATTACCCCAAAGAAAAGGTGACAGGCAGTAAGTGTTACCTGTGAAGGAAGAGGAGCTTGGCTTCTCTTGGCCGCTTGCATTTGAATGTAGTACTCTTTAAACTCAGGTTGGCAATCTCGAACAAGTTCAATCATGTCCTCTTCATCACGCTGAAGAAAGGAAAAAAAAAAAAAAAAAAAAAGTAAGCATCAATTAACTATAGCTCTTAGCTTCAACTATATGTATGTTTGGATGGAGAGGAGAGGAGAATAGTGGCCAGAACAAAGAGTACCTGAATATAAAGCTGTTTCCAAGGACATTGCCGTAACTTTTTTGTAGGGAGCAACAGACCCCATCTCATACAGTACCTGCACTCATGTTGGATGAACTAGCTTAGATACACATTCAAGTATTAGCTACAAACCAAAAAAAAAAAAAAAATTCAAACTAATATTATCAGTAACCTAAACATTTATAACATTTCTGTAAAACAACAAATTTACATATAGTAAAAAATATAGGTGAAGAAGAAAGTGTACATTGAAGCCATATTATTAAAGATTAAGGCACCCTACACACCAGTGACTTGCTATAGACGAATTACATCCAGAGCCATAAGCAACATTTAAGAGGAGAAACAAAAGAAAGAAACTTTGGTAGTTCAAATATATACAGGAAAAAATATTGCTCACATCCCCAAAGTTCATATAGTATAAAGTTCATTTTTGTCCCTAAACTTTTTTTTTTTTTTTTTTTTTTTTTTTTTTTTTTTTTTTTTTTTTTTGTTCCTGACTATTGAAAACGTTATATAGAACTTGGAAAAAAAAAAATCATTTTTTACCCCTAAACTTTAAAAAATTATTTTTTTGTTCATAAGCATCAAAAAGGTTATAGAATTTGGGGGGGAAAATTTTCTTTTTTTCATCCCTAAACTAAAAAAGCTGTACTCATACCCAATGCACAAAGCTCCAACTTTTTTTGAGGTTTGGGAGTGATGATTAGTAGACAACCTTACCCTTTTTTTTTTTTTGGAAAGACTGACTCTTGGACCCAAAACTTAAAGACATGTGGCTTTTGGTGGAAGGCACTCACCATTGCAATAAGGTGCAATGTGTGACCAACTCTTTCGTGCCACCTATCCACCTAGTGTATCAAATATATAATTGAAGTTAAACATGTCAAGATTATCTAAGGGCGATGGATACTACAAGTTTTACTATATAGCCATTAAAATGTTATTAATCCCATTGACTGCTCTCTGAATTACTATCCATCAATCGCATTCGTTGCCTTGTCAATTTTTTTTCTTTATAATTCAATAGTTGGGGGTGGGGGAATTTGTTTGTAAAGGTTATGTAAATTTTAGTAATTTCCATTTCTCCAATGCCAAAACATAGTGTCTTACTTAGTAGTTAGACAAGAAAGTGTAATGCTTTCAATAGTTTCGAAACGAAAAACAAACTCACGCAAACTTTTACAATACATATATAGCAGCAGAATAAGAAATGAAGAAAAGGAAATGAAAGAATACTTACAAGCGACGCCACAAAAACTCATCAGATGCCGCATAATTCAAGAAACGGCAGACAAGAGAGCAAGCTACAAGATCCTGAACAAACACAAATAAATAAAGCACCCAAATTTATATTAATAATTATAATAATAAATAAAGAAATGAAGATTTTGTTAATAGTAAATACCTCGGAAGACAGGAATTTAAGGATGTGAGGAAAGAGTTCGGATGGGACTTTGCTGAAAATCCCACTCTCTATCCTCTTTGGAACAACGTTGTTTCGCTTGTTGTTGTTGTTGTTGTTGTTGTTGTCCTCCTCCTTATCTTTATCAACAAGCTTCGCTCTTTTTGCGTTTGGCTCTTCCTCTACCGTTTTCCCATCTTCCTGCAATACAAATTCCAAATGGGAATTCGAAATTTTGTCGAGAAAAGGAAATCAATTTCAAGGAAAAGGGAAAAGACAAACCTGGTCGGAGACAGAAAGAACCTCGGATTCGAGGAAGTGAGCTAAGTTCTCGTCTTCCTCGTCTAACACCACTGTCGTCGTCATCTTCTGCTATTCCATCTACAGGACGCCTTTACCCTCGTAACCAAACACCACCACCCACAACCACCGCAAAACTCCTATCACCTATAAATGAAAAAAATTCTTATAATAATCAACGATCACGAACTAGACTTGTCCGATTCCCAAGCCTCAGTTTACATTTCTCTTTCACTCCTCCACGTGCGCCCTATTTTATTCACTTTCACGCGCCCCCCTTCTATAGACTATATATATATATATTCATGGCCAACACCGTTCAAGTCCAATTAACTTACTTGGCAAGTTCATTCTCAAAAAAAAAAAAACTTACTTGGCAAGTTTCCATAAAAAAACTTACTTGGCAAGTTTTTTGATGTCAAATAAAATAGTGAAGTTCTGGTATCACAAATTAGTGTATAATTTTACTCACAATTCGCCCATGTGGTTAGTTGTAGTTGGTGAAAGAGTGATGGTGGATCACCCTTCCACCAACCACAACTCGCCACATAGGTGAGTTGTGGACAAAGTTATGCACTAATTTGTGGCACCATAATTTTTTAATAAAATATTTAAGTTTGCCGTTTACGTTGTAAATTAATTGCTGTCTTTTATCCGCGTAATAAAAAAACAATTATCATACAGTGGACACACAATTTAAATGGTATCCATCTAGATAAATAAATAAATAAATAAATAAAAATTAGAGTAAACTACAAATTACACCCCTAAAGTTTAGAGGTGACTGAATTTTACACCCTAAAGTTTCAAAATTTAGATTTTACCCCCTGAAGTTTGCTGATATTTGAATTTCACACCCTAACGTTTCAGAACTTGGATTTTACCCTCTATATTTTGAAAGTTTTTGGATTTTACTCCCTAAAGTTTTGTGGTGTTTGGATTTTACACCCTAAAGTTTTAGAATTTGGGGGTGTAAAATCCATACAACCTAAACTTTAGAGGTTAAAATCCAAGTTCTGAATCGATAGGGTGTAAAATCCAAACACCTCAAACTTCAGGGGATAAAATCTAAATTCTGAAATTTCAGGGTGTAAAATCTAATCACCCGCAAACATTAGGGGTGTAAATTACAATTTACCCTAAAAATTAATATGAAACCCATTATTTTAAACCCAGCAAGCACAAAGAGATTAAGCCCAATCCAAACTAAACCAAGACTAACATTCAATTGAAATTTTAAAACCAGCCCACACGAACACAGCAACTACAACCAAAAAATACCTTTAGCCCATTAAAAGTTAGCCCACACAAAACTTTTTATTAAACAATGTCAAGCCCACATCAAAATTTAGGCCCAACCTGAAATCTTGCCAAACCCAAAACCAAATTTTCCTCTCGGGCCCAACTTAAAAATAAATAAACTGAAAAGCCCACCAGCATATTAGAGGGTCCGTTTGGATAGAACTTATTTTGCTGAAAACTAAAAATACTGTAGTAAAATAATTTTTAAATATGTGAATAGTATTGTAGGACTCATTTTTAATATTTTTAAATACGTAAACAGTGTATAAACAGTACATGAACAGTATTTTTGTTCTGGTACAGTAAATTCATAAGATGTTGCTGTTCACGCGCTGAAAAAAAAAAAAAAAAAAAAAAAAAAAAAAAGAAGAAGGAGGAGAAAACGCAGGGGACAAAGCGTGCCACACTGAAATGTGCTATCCAAACGGGCAAAAACCTTTCCGAAAATTACACTTTGATCCCCACTCTTCTTCAAAATTATATTTTGACCTTAAAACTTTCCAAAATTACATTTTGACCTGAACTCTTATAAAATTCTAAATTTCCAAAATTTGAACAAGACCCCCAAACTTTCAATAATTTCATAAAAGCCCCAAAATCATTGAAATCACCATTTAAACCTCAAATCTTCAACAAAAATTTCTTTCAATTTCATTATCACCCACACAAATTCATTTCAATTCTAATTTCTCTCAAACTTGATTCCTTTCAATCGAGCATCATCAAAAAGGAAAACAAAGTAATTCATTTCAATTTCACTCTCTCTCTCTCACCTTTACGAGCACTATTCATAGTGGCTCTACCACCAGCCACCCACAGTAGTTGTATATGGAATTACAGTTATCAACGACAATTTTGTTACTCTCTGAGTTGGCTCATATTTGTTTCTGCAAGGGCATTATGGGTGCACTCCCTGAAGACAGTATTGTACAATAAAATCAAAGTATTGTAACCTTAACTTATCATATTTTGAATTAATAGCAGCTCAATAACCAGATTTCTTTAATGGGAGAAGCTAGGGGATGAGGATAGCAAAATCAAGTCCATCAAAATCAAGAAACTATAATCAATAATACCATCAATAACCAGAATTGTTTAATGGGAAGCTAGGGGATTAGGATAGCAAAATCGAGTTCATCAGAATCAAGAAACCATAATCAATGATACAATAGTTTTCCATGAATAACCAGGTCCATGTTCTATGGATTGATAGAAATGCCTGGGTTCATGGAATTGTGAGAGGTGAAGGATTAATCAAGCATGTTATGAAATATGAATGAACTCAGATTTGGATTAATGGCATTAAAGGACATCCTAATTCTGAGGCTTTGAAACTGTAGTGTAGTGTAGTTTGATGCTTTTGAAGGGTGACCTGGTGTGAGTTGAGTTTCAAATGGGAAGTCCCTAGAATGGTTTAAAGGCTTTTGAAGGGTGACTGTTTTTCAAGGGATTTGATCCATTGAAGGTGATTGTGATTTGTTTGTCTAGCCTTTCATAAACCTTTCCTCACTTTTTTGATGATTCTGAGTAAAATGTGAAGTATCCTTAAACAATGTATATAAACAATTCCAGTGACAATTTAAGCCGGCATCACACAATATCAATCTAAAGATAGTAGAGAAGAACAAATATAGTTTTAACCATTCATAGAACTTTCATGGTTAACCCACCAAAATGCCACCAGAGTGAACCCAAGATTCCTTTACATACAAGACCTATCACACATTTTCCCACATCATTTCCCCAATTGTAAGTCAAACTGGGTTTTCTAAACATAAAGCTCAACAGGTTAGCAAAATGAAGAAACAAAAAGATCTTTCAAGTCACCATTAGACAATGATATAGAGAGCATCAGAAGGCCAAGCATTAACTGGACTTCACAAAATGGTTGGACAGGAATTTGGCGATTTCTTGGAACTGAACCTTGTCTTTCCCATCGAAAATGGACTTCAGCTTCTCATCACAAAAGATTTCCTTTCTGTTTGCAGGGTTCTGCAAAACACCATAGCTTGTCATGCATTGGATATGACAATAACAAACACTAAAGAATCGACAAGAAACAAATGTTGTAGGCCATGGTGATAGCAAAAGAACTGCTAAAATTGGGACAATCAACACTAGAGACAAATCTAAAAATGAAGCCACTGATAAGCAGAAGTAGAGACAAGTGAAGTGTATATCTGTGAATCATTATAAAGTGAGACAATTTAACAGCTTAAGAGTTCCTCTGTGTTGGCCGAGCTCACGGATCTTGTCAAATTATGTTCCAACCATTCATGAACCTAAACAGAGTCTTCATTAAAAAGAGCATAAACAAACACAGAGTCTTTCCTCCAAGCATCACAAACATCAATAGGGAGGGAGAAACTGTTAGAACAAAGTAAACAATGGCCATTTACTAAAATAATTTATATGGGTTTATCTTATTTCCACAAGTTTATCATTATTACTTGTTAAAGATAAAGATGAGAGCAAAAAAGTATCAATAGAAAAAGAGTCTAAAATTTTAGAAAAGGGAGAGGGAGAGACCTGGAGGTGGTGGAGCTTGATGTGTTCCCAGACCTTCTTGACGGCGTGGGTGCGAGAGGACTCGGTGGCGCCGTCGAGGAATTTGCCGAGTTGAGGAGAGATCTGAACCACCTTCTGAATGCCGATGTTGGAACGAGCTTTGGTAGTAGTAGTAGTAGTCGTCGTCTTTGCTTTTGCTTTTGCGGCGCTCATAAGCGTCGTCGTTCCCCCAAACACTGCCCTCCAACGCGATGATGAAGATGCCATTTCTCTGAGACTGTCACTGCCCACTGCTCCTTTCTTTCTAAAACCCTACACCCTCTCTCTCTCTTTATTCCCACTCACACTCCACAGAGACAAGTATCATTCATTTCAATTTAAATTTAAAATTTGAGCTGGGGCCGCATGACTCAGGCCCGGGCCAAACCGGATTTTCTTCGGGGTACTTCTTCAACCACCTTTTTTTTTTTTTTTTTCTTTCTTTTTAAAAAATATTTTTCTCCATTATTAATTTTCCTTGATAATAAATAATAGTAATAATGCAAATTGAAAAAAAATGCAATCATTCCTGCTTCCTATTCATTCTCTTTTTCCGATTTCAAGTATCAAAAGCCATGGGATCCTAACATAATAACCATGATTTCTTTTCTTTTCTTTTTTTGGGCAAGCAGAATAAGTTTAGTAAAATTGAAAATTGAGCTATGCAGTTATCTTAATTGACTTGGTTATTAGCCTATAGAGTCATTACCTCAATTGTTTGCCCATTATAATTATAAATATCCTTAAAAACAGTTCTCGCTAGCTTATTTTATATCAACATTTATTGTATTTCACAATATACCATCACAATTGAAGGGATGACAAGCTAACAAGTCTTGAAGGATGGGTTTTCTCGTCCAAATGCCCAATATTAGCTCCTCACACACCCATAAATACCCTTTTTTATCCATTGAATTAGGTATACAAACTTTATGGAGTTGTTACTCTACCATTTTTCACTTTTTTTTTCTTCCACTAGTCTACTAACTTAACAATCAAAGTCTACTTGGCCAAGTTGACTAGGGCTAAATTAAGATTTTTCATTCTCAATGTCTATTAGGTTAAAATTTGTCTACTATGCTTCACTCCTTCTTTCATGATAAAACTCATATTATTAAAGTTGCCAGCAACTTCATATAACCAATTGCAAGACGAGCAGTGTCTTCCCCTCTTTTACATTTCTAGATGGAAGATATATTACCAGATATTATTAATGTACTCTAGGCTGATTTAAACAACCTCCCTTAATTGAAATGCAAGGTCTTTCTTCTCAAAAAACAAAAGTATCAAAGGTCCATATATATATATTTGGTTGAATCTTCTTTAATCACTTTGAGATTTATTAGAAAATTTGTGTACCATATCCATGTCTCTTCACCCATTCATTAAAAAACGCGAGACTATTAAAGTTGATAGTAACTTAATATAACCAACAAAAGTATTGAAGCTATATATATATATATATACACAAAAGTCATACAATTACTGATAATTAATGTTGAAAACCCAACTTTCCAAAGTGTGACAAGTTATAATAAATGCAACTTTACTTTCACTTATGTCATTGGACTTATTAAGATCACTAAATGGTTTCATTAAAGTGATTAAACAAATCCTTAAACTGCCCATCAACCTTTTTTTGCTAAACAAATTGCTCATCAACCTTGATCATTATGAAGGTTCTCACACGCATATAAAGCCAATGGAGATGGTCTTTTTTAAATTTATTTTATTTTTCTTTTTTAATATTTTTTCCCAATATTTACAGGTCATGTATTTTGAGAGCACTACAAACATAGGCTTCCACAAGTGCAAACTACAAAGATAGGAGATGTTCAAAGAGTCAGGGGTATAGCTATTAGACCATTACCACTGGTTTTAATGACATTTGAATCCATGTACCAAAAAAAAAAGGTACAAGACTATAATAGCCTATTTGGATTAAAGAGAGAGGAAAGGAGAATATAAAAGAGTAGAGTAGAGTTGGCTGAAAATATGCCAACTCTACTCACTTCTCTCTACTGCCCCTCTCTCTCCCCCTCAATCCAAACGGGCCATAAGAAAGAGAAAATAAGATAAAGTTATATCTTTGGCAAGAAGATTGAAAACACAAAAACAAAAAAAATCCTTTCACAAAGAATAATTATATCCATAATCGAACTATGTCAACCAAGTAATGTCATGAACTCAAAGGTTGTACACAGTGCTCTGGGCCCTTGCTTTTGCAAGGTCTAGAAGATGTAGTTGGTAGACAACCTTACCCTCAATTTTTGGAGATGTAGATTTCCAAACATAAACCTGCTACACATTGTATGGGCAGAGGACACTCGTTGTTGCATCAAGGTCCAACCTCTAATGCCATAAACTAAGCAAGTAAAAATTTATAGCCCAAGCTCTTGGAGTTCTCAACTGGCTAAGAATTCTAAGCATCTCCACAGGATTAACTTAAAAGATTATCCTACATCTGCCACATAAACTGGTGTACATAAAACATGTGCCAGTTAATATTATGGAATTGAATAAAGATGCTCAAGAAAGGGGAATGTAACCAATTTTCAAATGCAATATACAAGAATCTGGATAGGAACATAAGCATTCAAAAGATTCAACTCTTCGAGTCCATGCAGAAACTGCTGGAATAGTGTCCTACTTCTTCTTCCTTCCTTTTGCTTTTGCGCCCCTTTGGTGTTTGTTGTCATCAGTTTTTGACTCTGAGTTCATGCCTCCTTGTTGGTTGAATTGTGGAGACAGCAATTTAGCAATCTCTGGTAAACCAGCTCTGTCTTTCCCATGTAATAATTTATTCAAGTTATCCTCCCAAATTTTGTCCTTTTTTATCCCAGGGCTCTACATAGGTAAAATAGCTATGTAAAGCCACCAAAGACAATCAAATTCATCGTTTTAATAAATAAAAAATAATGTGTTACCCGTAGAAGAATAGACTAAAATGGTATGGGATGCAAGCCTTTTCACCATTCAGCAAAGATAACAAGGAAAACAATGGGTCAACTACATGTTCAAACAAATCTTTAATTCCGTTTAGACAATCACCATTTGGCAATGCTGTTCAGGGATTTCATAAAGAAAAACCTCATCACTTGTTCTGAATTTTCTTTTATGGTAATTATTTGTTTATTTATTTTGTAATAATTGCTTTATGTATTCTGTCAGTTGACAAGTTGTTCACTGGAATTAGGAGGTTATAACAACTAACAAGATTGATCCCAAACAGAAAATGTAGTGACTGAATGCCTATTAACCATGTTATACGTTGCAAAGCAAGAAGATTCCACATTACAACATCACTGAAGATTCCAGATCACAATATCACTGAACATGTAGAGAAAGGAAAAAAGTAAACAGCTGCAAATGAAGTAAAAACATCGTAAATGAAATTGATGCTCTCAACTTTTTTGTTACGTAAGTTGAGATAGGGAATGGATAAAAGCCCTATAGCCTGAGCCCCAAGCCCACCCAAAAAGGAGTACTTTAATCCCATGATAGCTTGGGCACATATGAAGCCGATATCCAACTCACTCCTTAACATTGGTCCCAATTAATATATATTTTTAAAAATAATTACACACATCCGGTAGGTCTTGAACCCACAACTTCATCCTCCACCTTTCACTTTACAATAGGAGGACATGCCATTTGAGACAGAGCCTCATTGGCATTAGTCCCAATTAAACTCAGGTCAGCATTGAGGATACTCTTCATCTAATTAGGATTGGCCATATGTGTTTGTATCTCAAATAAACTCAGTCAATGGGAAAAAATAAAATACAAAGTGTTAAAGTTTTATGATAACATAGTGATGCAGGAGGCAATGGGAAAACATATTCATTATATATTATTTGATTTTATGTATCAAGGGCAATTTTGTAATTTCATAATATTCTAGAATGGGCTGTGCAAACAGTTCATGAGATCTTCTTTTGTGTTTTATTTAAGTTTGGCTATTTAGTTGGGCTTAGTAGCAAACAGTTCAAGTCTTATTAGTGTTTTAAGAAATCCTAGTTCAATTAGGAATAGAAATTAGACTTCTATTTAAAGAGTTGTAATGCTTTCTATTGAGAAGATTAATGTTTTCAGAATTTAAGAGATATGAAGCTTTCTTTATGGTTTGTGTGATGCAACCTTCTCCAAGGTGTGATGCCAAGGAACCCTAGGTGTGACGCTTAGGAGTCTAGGTGTGATTTACTGTTCACATATCTCTGTTCACAGCTCTCCTTTGTTTCATTCCCAAACCCTACTAATCCTTGTACCCTTTGGAAACCCTATTATCCCTCTTATTTTCCAGCCTTTTCCCCACCAAAACCTAACCCTAAACCCTCAAAGCCCAAGTGCTACCAGATCTGCCCCAACAGTTGTAAATCAGATTTTGTTTGTTCCCCTTGTCCTACGTCACACAGGCATAATGTTAAGGACCTAATTGCTTGTAGTTAGAAATTTGTGTGACTAATTCAAGGTAGCCAGGCCTCCAAGAGAAAAGAGGAAGAATTAAGAGAAAGATAAGAAGTTAGGAAAAGACTTTGCTTAATATTCTGAATGAATAATTACAATTACATTCCAGGTTTTATACTAAGGCTTAGTCAAGTGTCTTAACACACAAAGGCCAAGATTGGCTAGCAACTTGGCTAACTAATTGCCAACTAAGCAGTAACTAGCAGCCCCTAACCAACTAGTTAATTTACACATGATTAAACACACATGCATAATTATTTAATCACATGCTAGAATTTTTATGCTTGGCATAGCTAATCTCTTCGCACACATGCTCTTATAAGACAACCCGGTTGCACAACGTAACTAGAACATAAGCAGCACATGTGTTAGTCTTGCTCTAGATGCTTAACATACCCCTCCCCTTCCAAGCACCTAGCCCACAAGGTGAGGGAATTAAAGCCCCAATTTGTGGAGCAATTCCTAGGTATCATCTTCTTTAGAAACACCTTGCCATTGAACTAACACCTCAATTGCAGCCTCTTTTCCAAGCTTGATCATTCTCCTTTGCAAGATGGCAATAAGCTCAGTTGACAGATCTCCTTCTTTGTCAACAGGAGGCAGTGTGGGTATAGGGGTTGTGTTGGCCCAACTCAGGCTTGAGGCATGACACATGAAACACGGGAGGTGCTATTTGAAACTGCATTGGATAAGTATGCATCTGTGGAATCTTTGTTGGAGAGACAGCAGATGGGGGAAGAGGAATTTGAGTGTGGGATTCAAGAGAAATTTTAATGACTGGCAGATTTATGGGGTGGATTCATTCCTCCATTTGCTAGAATCTTATATTCCCACTAGGGAAGGGGAAGATCAGATGAAATGTAAACTAAGGAGAAATGGAGATTTCACTGTTAGATCTTTTTATGAGACCTTCGGGGTTCATCTTTTTTGTCTTTCCCTTGGAAAGCCATATGGAGGGTTAAGGCTCCTCGTAGAGTTTCCTTTTGTTGTGTGGACAGCGGCTTGGGGGAAAATTCTTACTTGTGATAACCTTATTAAGAGGGGTTATGCAATGGTGAGTTGGTGTTGTATGTGTCGATGCAATGGGGAGACTGTGGTCCACCTTTTGATACATTGCAGTGTGGCTTTTGACTTATGGAGTCATGTTTTTCAGATGTTTGGATTCAATGGGTACTACTGGAGAAGATTCTTGATTCATTATGTGGATGGCGGATTAGGGGATCTAATCTTTTGTCAGCTGTTAGAAACCTCGTTCCTTTATGTGTGCTATGGCCTATGGACTATCTAGAGGGAAACAAATCAACGTACTTTGAAGATGTGGAGTGAATGTCACTCCACAGCAACTCAATTGCTAGCATCTTTCATTAGTTCTCTTTATGAGTGGTCCTTTGCTTTGGGTCTTATTTTTGTTCAAAATTTCATAGAGTCAATTCATATGTAAATATTTTTTTTTATTGTAATTCTTCAGGGTACTTCACGTCTTTCATCATGAAGTAGTCTCTTTTCAATAAAATTATTCTTACCTATCAAAAAAGAAAAAATGAAACACAAGATGAATCCACGAATTGGGGGGCAGATCCAACTTGTAGGCTACCTCTCCAATTCTTTGGATTACCTAGAAAGAACCAAAGAACCTAGGGGACAAATTCAAATGCCCTCTTAGGCCCAAAGATTTTTGCCTGTAAGGCTGAAACCTTGAGTACACCCAATCCTCAAGTAGCTATAAGCCTCTGCTCCTGCATGAAGGCTGCTCCAAGCCCTTGGCCATAGGCATCACACTCAATGGTAAATGCCTTGATGAAATATAGCAAGGCTAGCACAGGAGTAATAGACACAACTTCCTTGAGTTTGTTGAAGGGTTCTTATGCTTGACCTCTCCATATGGAAGCATTCTTCTTTAGTAGAGCTGTCAATGGGGCTACAATTTGCCCATAACCTCTTATGAATTTCCTATAGTATCCTTTGAGACCTAAAAAGCTCCTCAAGGCCTTCTAGGAACTTTTTTTTTTAATCGGTAAATAAAAACTTTATTGAAAAGAATGAGAAAAAACAAGAAAAGAATCAAATTCCTTGGTACATAGGATGTGTACAAGGAAAGCAAAAGTCTACCCAAAATTACATAAATCCACAAAATCTAAAACAGAGGCATGTCAAGACCACTCAAAGCAGTCCTCCATTCAAACAAGAAATAAGGAAAATGTGCTTCAACTCGATGATAGAACGCTCCTCCCCTTTGAAGATTCTGTTATTCCGTTCTCACCATATGTTCCACATAATAAAATGCGGAATAACATCCCAAGTGGATGCTGACCTCTGTCAACCAACACCTCTAAACCAACAAGCAAGCAGCTCAAACACTTGTTTAGGTATAACCCAGGAAATTCCAAACAAGCTAAATAAAAAGGACCATAAATCAGAGGCAAAAGGACAAAGAATTAGCCGGTGGTCCACCCATTCCCAATCATTTTTACACATACAACACCTGTTAACAACACAAATACTTAACTAAACACTTGTTAAATTCTTGGGATCTGCCTTCACCCCCTGCCCTAAGATAATCTAGCCAAGATACTTAACTTCTTGGCACCTAAATTTACACTTAGACTTCTTGGCGTACAGCTAATTCTTTTGCATAACCTCCATGACAACTCTTAAGTGCTTCAAATGCTCTGCAAGGGTCTTGCTAAACACAATTATGTCATAGAAACACAAGAAAAAACCTTCTTCAAAAGGGCTTGAATGGTTGATGGCGCATTTGTTAATCCAAAGGGCATGACTAGGAACTCATAGTGTCCTCAGAAAGAAGACCCTGCCCTTTTTTTAGTGTCAGTCATGAATCCTAAATTCTCTCTTTGGAATGTCCTCCTTGCTAATCCTTATTTAATAATAACCTGACCTCAAGTCAAGTTTGGAGAAGATCCTTGCCCCCTCCAACTTATCTACTACAAGAATTGGATATATATCTTTTATTCTCTTTTTTCAAAGCCCTATGATCCGCACACATTCACCAGCTACCATCATCCTTCCTAACCAAAAGAACAGGTGAGGAGAATGGACTTTGACTAGCTCTAATGGACCTTGCATCTAACAATACCTTCATATTTTTTTTGATCTCATTCTTCTAATAATATGGATACCTATAAGGTCTCACACAAACAGGCTGTGTACCATTTTTTTTTGGGACATGTCTAGAATCAAATTAGATAACTTTTGGAATTTAAAAATTGATAAGTTCTATATATACACCAAGTAGATAATTTTGTTCATAATTTATTTATAAAAATAAATTATGACTACTCTAGCTTTAAAATATTAGTGTGTGTATATATATATACTCCTTCTGTCCCATATTATTTGTCATGTATAGAAAATCCAAATTTTTAAAGGAATATCATTAATGCAGTGTCTTTTAAATAAAAAGGTACGAGATTCCAAAACTAGCCTAATTGAATTCAACTCTAATAAAAGAGGGGCATTAGTTTTTTTAATTAAAATAAAGGGAAAGTTAGGAAATTCATTTATTAACAACAGAATAGATGACTAAATATTTGGGGCAGAGGGAACATACATACATATATAAAATGTGCAATTTTGTGCCATGAATGTTGGGTTTGTCTTGATTAATTGTCTAGTACCATAACACAGCCACCCCCCCCCCCCCCCCCACCCCCCCCAAAAAAACAAAAATTTTGGTTCCGCCCCTGACAGGGAACTTCCTCCATTGCAGGTCCTTGCCCTCAAGCTGGTTCTTGTCTCCTTTCTTGTGCTTCAGTTAGACTCTTCATGGCCTCATTGATCTGGCCTACTTGCTGAGCTAGGACCTTCAGGGTTCTAGTATGATGATCCTGAGTTTGTCTCAGGTCAATGATGGCTTCATTCATCTGTACAACTTGAGTTCCTTCAGCCATGGCATAATCTCACTGCTTTAATATCAGTTGTTAAGAACCTAATTGCTTGTGGTTAGTAATTTGTATGGCTAATTCAAGGTAGCCAGACCTCCAGGAGAAGAGAGGGAGAATTGAGAGAAGAGAGAAGAGTTAGGAAAATATTTGGTTAACATTCTGAATGAATGATTACAATTACATTCCAGCTTTTTATACTAATCGAATACCTTGACACACAAAGGCCAAGATTGGCTAACAACTTGGCTAACTAACTACCAACCCTCTGACCAACTAGTTAATTCCCACATGCTTAATTGTTTAACACACAAACGCTGTGCAACCGGGTTGTACAACCATAACATAGGACATAGACATAGGCAGCACTAACACAAAAGCTACGGATCAAAATCCATCGTAGTGTTGGAAAAGTGACATCATTTATGAAAACTAAAAAAAACCCAATTCATTTCAATGGAGAAGAGCAAAGAAAAAAAAATATTGAATTGGAATTAATGAATTGTGAATGAATGATTGCAGACAGTTTGTAAGGTAAATTTCATCAAACAGTTGCAAGGCATGTAAAGAAAATTTAAATTACCATACTCAATGGAAAACCGAATTCATTTGAATGGAGGAGAGTAAGAAAAATGAAAATGGGCGTTAATTTAAACGATAGTTAATGAATTGTGAATAAATTATTGCAGACAGTTTGTAAGGGGAATTTCATCAAACAGTTGCAAGGCATATGAAGAAAAATCAAATTACTAACAGAAAATCAATGTTCCAGAGAGAGAGAGAGACCTGGGCAGTGTAGAGCTTGAGGAACTTGGAGATCAACAAGGCGTTTTCAGAGCGAGAGGTGCCAGGAATGTTGAGGAACTTGCGGAACTCAGAAGAAGAAGAAGAAGGTCTGATGGCTTTAAGTACCTGTTTGGGAATGGGGCGATTGGAATAGTGAGAATGAGGGACTTTGGTGCTCATGCTTCTGCTTCCTACTATTCTAAAGGCTGTACCCGTCAAGCTCCTCATCGCCATAGCCATAGCCATAGCCATCGCCTTGCCCATCCTTTTTCGTTTACTTGTTGACACTCACGATTCACGCACGCCCCTTTGATGTGTCTCTACTATGTACCATTATTCCTCTAGATAATTCTTTTTTCTGTAGTCAAATTTTTTATTTTATTTTTTAAATATTAAAATGCATTTTTTGGGTTTCAGGCTGAATTTGGTTCACGTAAAATATTTTTCAAAAAATAGATATTTTTCAGAAATACTATTTTTTAGAAAAGGAAAATATTTTCAAGTGTTTTGTTGTATTATAAAAATTGTTGTAGAAAATATTTTTACGTGTTTGGTTCTATTCTGAAAATGCTATTTTTCTACAAATTTTTCACATTTTCTCAGCTATTTTCTCAGCATCCAAACAAATTTTATTACAAAAAATTTCAAAATCACAGTCAAATCTCAATGAACAAACTCCAATTCAACTCACGGCAGCAAACTCCGACAATCAAGAGCCACAACCACCAAAACAACACCACCACCACACCACCACAACAACAACAACAATCAAAAATCACACAGGAATTTGGTGGGTCGAAGATCAGTGGCTTTTGATCAGTCGAAGATCGAAGGTCGAAAATCACACAAGTCGAAGATCGAAGGTCGAAGGTAGAAGATCGGTGGGTCGAAGGTGAGAATGCGCGGCGGAGGCGAGATCGAAGGCGACATCGAGGGCGCGGTGCTCGAGGTTCGCCGGTGACGAGACCGATGCGATCTGGTGTGTGCAATCGTCGGACTGGAGCTCGAGGTTCGCTGGCGATGTCGAAGGCGTTCTGGGCTCCCTCTTCTTCCTCGTGCTCTCTCTCTCTCTCTCTCTCCAGAAATCAATTGAAGTGAAAATAGGAACGGAAATGCATTTCAGTGGTTAAAGCGTAAAATTTACGGTCAAATGAAAATGATTTCTGGAAATTTTTTTTTTTCAAAACCAACCAAATAGCCTATTCTACGAAAAATGATTTCCTGAAATCATTTTCACCCAAAACAAACGCAGTCTCAAAGTTTATGGTTATTTTTAATTTAATCATTTACGTTTCAAAATTTTTATTTTAGCCTACTCCTGTTTTATTCAAATTTTCTTCTCAAATAAATTTTTATTCAAATTTCATATTGGCCACCTATTACACTAATAAAATTACTGAATTTTACAGTATTTTAAAGTTATATTTTATAAAATAGTTAAAATTGAATAGTACTTAATCTTCAAATTACTAACAAAAAAAAGATGACATGGCCAATACTAAAATAGAATTAAGCATGAAGAGCAAAAAAGAAAATTTTGAAAACATAAAAGCCAAAATAAAACAAACTCAAACTTTAAATGCCAAAAGAGAATGCCCTAGTCTTTTTCTTTTTTCTTTTTTTTTTTCTTTTTTAAGATTAAAATTTAACCAACATAATGTTTGGAATGTTTTTATTCTAGCTCCTAATATTAAATATCATTTTCAATATAATCCTCTCTATTTCCATAAATAACTTAAAGTATCATTTAACTCAAAATAATGTAATTTTAATTAAATTTAGGTGTAAATGCACTTTTAATCCCTACATTTTGGCTTTTTTCCATTTTAGTCCATACATTTTAATTTTACCACTTTTAGTCCTTAAACTAATTAACGCGTTCCATTTTGGTCCTTTCCGTCAGTCAACCGACAAAAATAGCTGATGTGGCAGCCGGAGGAATTAAAATATTATAAAAATGTCACGTCACCCATGACACATCAGTATATAAATTTAAAAATTTAATTTATTAATTTTAACAAAATTTAAAAACATAAAAACAAAATTTAAAACATAAAAATACATCAGAAAATCAAACCGAAGAACACAAATTCAAAATTAAACCCATTGAATCAAATTAAACTCAAGAACATCCGTCATCAGCTCACAACCCAGAAAATCAATTACCTTCTTCTCTCACTCAGCCACAAACACCAATTCCGTCACCACCAACCAACCAACCACCACCACTGAAAATCCTTACCACCACCGAAACACCCACAGACCCACTGCAACACTCACAGACCCACTAAATCTGACCCATACATCAATTAAATCCGACCCAAACTTTGACCAATCGCCACCCAAATCCGTGGCCACCTCCGTAAACCCACAACAAACCCATGCCCACCACCACCATAGCAACCCCCATCGCCACCACCATGAATTTGCAAATGCACCGATACCCATAACAAAAAATCAAACCAAAACCAAAACCCAATCTAAGAGAGAGAATCAGAGTTAGAGAAATAGAGAAGAGAGAGAATCGAGGAGTGAAAGAAGAGAGAGGGGTTGCTGTTCCCAGCCACACATCACACGCCGTCAATGCCGATCCCTAGTCCACAACCCATATGCTACCATGGCTCGTGACCACTCCACCACCATGCCACAGCCATTGAACCACCCTATAACCCAGCAAAAACCCATGCCACAAAACCCACAACCCTCATGCCACCAACACAGCGTCGCCACCATCGAGAGAGATTGGCAGAGAGAGCCCTGATTTGATGAGAGAGGTTTGAGTATTTAGAGAGAGAGAGAGAGAGAGAGTTGATGAAACCCAGCCAACAGATCCATGACCCAAAGAGAGAGAGTACAAGAAAGAATACAGAAGAAAGAAGAGTGAGAGAAGAATTTAATTGATTTTCTGGGTTGTGGGCTGATGACGGATATTCTTGGGTTTAATTTTGAATTTGTGTTCTTGGGTTTAATTTTCTGATGTATTTTTATGTTTTAAATTTTGTTTTTATGTTTTTAAATTTTGTTAAAATTAATAATAAACACATCATCTATTTCTATCAATCAACTGACAGAAAAGACCAAAATGGAATGCGTTAATTGGTTTAGGGACTAAAAGTGGTAAAATTAAAATGTAAGGACTAAAATGAAAAAAAGTCAAAATATAGAGACTAAATATGCATTTACGCTTTAAATTTAAAATACATTGTTATTTTTTTCTCCAATTCTCTCTCTCTCTCATCAAAATTACCAACAAGAATGATGGTATGATGGAAAACTAAAATTGCAAATAGAGCCACAAAGCTAATTGAAAAAACATGTCAAGATACTCAAAAGTCAAAATTACCTCATTCAAGCACCCATTCTACATATATGAATTTAAGGTTCACACATTCCCAAGCCAAACCTAGCCCCATTTACAATCCATGAAGAGATCCCAAGCAAAACAAACACACAAAGAAGCTCATTCAAGTATTTGTACTAATGTGGAACACTAGGTAAATGATGAACTGATGTCCCTACAATGAGGGCAACATGACTAATGGATTTAACAATCCAAATGTAAGACAACAAGGTTTGACAGGAACCAAGCATCTTAGACTTATAGTAACATAAATAATCAGCATCCTTGATCCATACAAAACGACCCAAGAGAGTTGATTCCTTTACAATATGTTTCCAGCAGAGATAGTATTCTGCCACCCTTCCCCTCTCCTCTCTTATCTCCCCCCATCCAAACTTATCCAGCCTGCTCATTCCATACAAAACAACCCAAGAGAATCGATTCCTTTACAATAGTTTTTGCTTTTGATGGCAAAGATTGTTAATTTGCAATGAGATAAAACTTATCCAGCCTGCTCATTATATAAAGGAATTTTGAAATCTCATTCTGCTGAAGGATTAGACTGATGACAGGGATCGTGCTGCTATGAACGATGATATTTACTTCTACGATGCCCTTTTTCAGAATCTTCAATTGAATGTGAAACAGAACTCTTGTTTCTGCTCTTGTCAATTCTATGATGTCTCCTAGGGTCAGAATCTTCGGATGAATATGATTGCTTTTGCCTGCTCCCTTTACTTCTACAATGCTTCCCAGGGTCAGAATCTTCGGACGAATAAGACTGCTTTTGCCTGCTCCTTTTGCTTTTACGATGCTTCTCAGGGTCAGAATCTTCAGATGAATAAGACTGCTTTTGCCTGCTCCTCTTACTTCTATAATGCCTCTCAGAATCAGAATCTTTAGATGAATGTGTAAGCTTGTGTCTACTCTTGTGTCTACTCTTGTCACCTATATGATGCTTCTCTGGGTCAGCATCATCAGATGAATAGGAATGCTTGTGTCTGCTCTTGTCAATTCCATGATGCCTCTCAAGGTCGGAATCTTCAGATAAATATGAACCCTTGTGTATGCTCTTGTCATTTCTATGATGCCTCTCAAGGTTGGAATATTCAGATAAACAAGAACGCTTGTGTCTACTCTTGTCACTTCTATGACGCCTATCAAAGTCAGAATCTTCAGATGAGTAAGAATGCTTGTCTCTGCTCTTTTTACCTCTACCATTTCTGTCAGCATCCGAATCTTCAGATAAATAAGAATCCTTGTGCCTGCTCTGTTTGGGTCTATCAAACTCTGAACTGTCTGATGAACTTGATTCAGAATTATTTCGCTTTTTTTCCTTCACCCTATGTTTTTTATTCTTCGTCCCCCTCTCCACATCCTCAGAAAACTCATTTTCATATGGGTCCTTCGATTCTCTACCAGATGGTGACTGCTGCTTTTTTTGCTTATGCTTCTTTTTGGACTTCTTGGGTTTGCTAGAGAAGTTCGACAGCAACTTGGGGATATCACCCCCACCGAGGAACCCTACAAAATGGATGGGGATGACAGTCATCACACCAGCATCCAAATATACAAAAGATAAAAATTGTCATAGAAATTACTGGAATAGAAAAACCATATACCTCCATACTCATCAAATATGTCCTCAGCAACTATTTGCTGGTTAGGATCATCTGGTTTGAATCCTCCGCGAGGAGGACTAATTCCCGGTTTTTGCTTGAGCTCCCACTTTAAAGGCTGTGATATAAGCCAAAGAACAGGAGACAATTGATGTTAGCTCTGACCGCAAGATATTTTTACAAAGCAAGTGAATAAGGATGCCTGCTTCCAGGGTGATCATTTCAGACAAAAGTCTTAAGTAAAAAAAGATTCAAAATGACCTTTACTGATTTGATTCTGAAACAATACACAATTTTGCAAACAATAATTACAGGTGCAAAATGAGGACATCTCTCACCAAAACAAGGAATGAAGATTTATATTCAAGGGTGGGAGTGGCACCCATGAGAAAAAAATAAATAAAATAAACAAATTAAGTAGGGACAAAGTTTGGCTACAAACTTCATTGTAGCCTAAGGCTACAACGAATAATAGGAAGATGATATGTGTCCCTATCGTGTGCAATGCACATGACTCATTTAAAATGATTACAATCACTCAAGTGTGGTTTTGTAAGTCATGTGCATTGCACATGAGAGGGACACGTTATCTTCCTATCGTTGGTTATAGCCTAAGTTTGAAGCCAAACTTTGTTCATTGAGTAATCTAAAATGATTTCATATGTGGCTTGAAGGCCGATGAAATTTACCAGTAAATAAAGTTTATTTAATTAAACTTTGAGTGAAAAGGTCTACTAAATGGAATAAAGTTGAGAAGAAGGATATCATAGATAGAGAGGTGACAAAGAGTATGACCTTAAATAGATCAAAATTACTCTAGGGGGGGAAAAAAAAAGGTACATGTGACCAAACCTATTTTTTCTTTTTTTCTTGATGATTACACACACACCCGGTGGGCCTTGAACCAACAACCTCACCTCCACCTTGCACTCTCACAAGAGGAGGTGGTGCCATTTGAATTAAATCCCATTAGCATTGCCAACCCTCGTTGAAAAAGGATCCAATTAGCTCTCCAAACAAATTAGGATTAAGGGTTAGTTAGTAGAGTCTATATCCAACAAAGGGGATTGGTGAGGGATATCATTAAAAATAAATAAAAATAAAATGATGGATTACGAATATGCGAAGGTAGCATATATCAAGATAGGTTAGCATAATAGGAAAGGGTAAGAGAGCAGAGATGCACAGTATATAAATGTGTAGATTGTGTTACCCTATTGGGCTATGTAAAGCCTAGTTGTGTTTGATCCAAATTATGACCTAACCCGATATAAAAGTGCTAATGTTTTTAATGGGAGATTTTCTCAGGCTTAGTTCATGGAGCAAAGGCTTGGCCCATTATGAATCTGCAGTGCAGGATGTAAGTTATTTGTCAAATTAGGGTCTCGTGTGTTTTGAGAGAAAAAAAATTGTACTGCCGCATCTTGTATTTTTCCTTGAAAAGTGAAATCATTGCCGTAGGAAAATTTTCGAACCACGTAAATATTGTTTTGTGTGATTGTTTTCTTTGACACATTTTTCTCTATTTTTGCATCACATAGATCTAGGAATTTCGTGTATGAATCCTTCACACCCCATCATGGTGAGCATATGCTAAGTTCCACATCAAGTGTCTACTAAATTGATTTAAACATACAAGTGGGTATGGGAATCCTAATTGTTACATGTCCTTTTGAGATATCATGCAGACATGGCTAATGTGTCCCTAGTCATAATATTGATACCTAGAAAAGGTCATACACAAATCAAGTAAAAAGAAAAAATGCCTAAACAACCAACAGAATCTTACACATTCACTGACCAAGTAAACAATGATAAGTAGACTTCTGTAAGCAACAAAGAAAAATTGACTCCTAACAATCGCTAATCAGAGTTTCAAGACAAGCAATGGGATAATATGACTGACCTCACTGGGATCTGTTTGGGCAATGATGGCATTTAAGGGGTCATCTCTTTTCAATCGACTCTCTTCGTTAGGCATTATAGCATCTTTCAATGGACATTCACGATCGCCACTTTGATGACCATAAGTTCCACATCTTAGACATTTCACATTGCGCACTTCAACTCCAAATGGTTTCACCCTTCCAGCAACTCCAGTCTCCAACCTGGAAAAATTAATCATGGATAAAATTGACATCTAAATCAGTGTTCACCAGTCACAACAGCATACATGCTATACTAAAAACAACTGCAAAAATGATAGCAATTCAAAGACGACTTGTTTGTAGTTTGTACATAACCAAAGAGGAGCACCAAGTAAGAGTTCATTTTGCTTGATATTTCATTTCTAAAGGATGAACAACAGAAGCCTGAAGAAGGCTTAAAATATTATGTCCTAAAAGTTGTAATGTATAATATACCTACCACAAGCACTTTCGACACACTCAAAATAGCCGACTACATATTCAAGCCTCCCTTTTAAATAAAGCAACTAAATAAAAGCTAAGGACTCCTTTCAACCATGTAAAAATAATCGATTTCATGTGGAGGGGAATCAAAATCAGAAAATCTTTAAAAACTGCGGAGTTAAAAATCAACATAGAAGTTTACGATTACTTACCAGTTACCACCACAGAAAACTCAATTGTAGAGAAATCCATGCTGCATGCTGCAAATGTGCCCAACTTTAAAAGTTGCACAACATTATTTGTGTATTGTTATATTTTACATTGAGCTATTGCAAGGGACCTATGGTCTATGTTTTTCTCCTTATTTGGTTTTTCTAGAGTCATTCCTTACTCAGAGAAAAATCTTCTAGCTTGTTTAAGAGGTGGGCTCAAGGGCCATCAAAGCATGAAGGTATGGAATGCTATTCCCCTTTGTCTTATGTGGTGCATTTAGAAGGAGTGCAATTCTAGGTTCTTTGGCTACTTCCTGCCCCCTCTGCAGGGAGTAGTCTTCTTTTAATAAAATTATTCTTACATATTAAAAAAAAAGAGAGTAATTCTAGGCCTTTGAAGGGGTTGAATCTTCATTGCTCCAATTGTTATTTTTTCTTAGATTGCTTTTTGATTGGACAAAGATCATTAGAGAAATTAATTGTTTTCCTTTTTTAAAGGTTTTAATCTTTGTAACTTTAGGATTTAAGCTGTTGTGTAGCTCTTGTATACTTCCCGTGAAATAAGGCTCACACTTTTCTTTCTTGTAATAAACTTTAGTACTTATATATATAAAATTATAGAGAACTACTCTCCATATTTCTAAAAAGCCTGTAGGAAAGTTCCCAAAACATGGAAGAATTACAAAAGTATGTATACTTTTGTAAAACAAGCCCAAATTGTTCATGGTAAACCCTACTTTACAACAGAAAGACCTGTCAGCTCCTCAGTCTCTCCAACATCCCACTGGGACAAATTCACTCTCAAACACAACACCGCTTTGAAGTACAAAATAACAGACCTGATATAAGAAAGGAGTTCAGCATCAGCATCACCAAAAATAACAGTGTCATCAGCAAACAACAAATGGGAGACTGTCACAATTCCTCTAGAATCACTCCCAACTCAAAAACTAGAAAGACAACGACCCTCTACAGATTTAGTTCACACCCTATTTATGATCTCCATAACAAGAATAAATAATCATGGTGAAAGAAGTTCTACTTGCTTGGGTGACTATTTTTTATATTAATAAGAATTACTTTACTTTAAAAAAAAAAAATTTTAAAAATTAAAAAAATAACTCCTTGCTGCAAACCCTATAAAGATACTAAAGCCAAATGGAGTGCCCTCAGCCAAAAATGAAAATCTAACCATTGAAATGCTAGATAGGGGGAAAAAAATATCATTTTTTTCCAATTCTAGCCGAAACCAAATCTACCCAGCATATAGATTATACAGTCCCAGTTCACATGGTCATGAGATTTCTTAGTATGTAGTTTCCAAACTAGTGCTTAACCATTAATCCTACTGTTGAGGCACTCATTAGCTATGAGAACTAAAGTAAAAAATCTGTCAGTGTCCAATAGAAGCATTATGAGAATCTGACACCAATTTCCCTGGAGCCCTTTTTAATATGTTCCCAAAACCTTTGTTAAGAGCTTATAAACACTTCCAATCAAACTTTTCAGTCAAAAGATCCTAATATCTAGAGAAATCATTATAGACCACCACTCAATCAACTAAGAACATCAAATAATCCTGCAATACTGATTTAAACTCCTATCACTACAATTTATGCATAAAGTCAATTCTAACTCACACCATAACACTGAAACAATGGTAGTTAAGTTAATTCCACTTATATTGACACAAGTTCATGACTGTAAGCAGCAATAAAGCACATCACATCACAGTATGAAATAGCAAACGTAATGGCAAACGACATCATGTCAGTTAATGTCATAAATGAGGGCACAATGAAACATACCGCGGAGCATTTTTCAGAACTTCAAATTCCTCTTCAGTTGGTAAATGTCGGCCAAAAACATCCTTTGGCCTCGGTTTCTTCTTTTCTTCACCAGAACGATCTCTAATGGGCGCAGATTCAGGTGGGTCGTGTTGGGTTTTGTTATCATCAGCATCAGCATCAGCAAGCTCTGCAGCTTTGGCACTTTCTGGGTTGTAACCGGGTGGCCGAACATACATGAAGCTAACAGCTTTCATCATCTCCACCTGTGATGATTTGATTGGATTCGAATAATTAATTAATTAGAAAACCCCATTTCAACCTATGGCGTCGCCATTCAGTTTTTAGCGTAGACAGAGATTGAACCCAATTTCTTATTCAGCCAACAGAAAAACTTTAACCGTTAAGCTAACTAAAACCACGAAAACCCATTTCTATTCATAGATAAAAAGTAAAGTAAATATGGAAAATAATAGAAAGAGAGGAGAGAGATGAGACCTTTTCTTTTTCTTTCTTGGAGATGAGAGCAGTTTGGCGAAAGAATTCCTGCTCCTGAGCATACTGCACACATTTTAAACATTACCCAAATTAACAAAAAATGGCCAAAAACACTGAATCTAAAGAAGGAAGGAGGGGTTGATGAATGAATGCCTCGCGAGCGACTTCTTCGGCGCGGCGCTCGCGGTTGGCGTGGGTCTGTTCGGCGATCCACTTGCGGCGTTGGTTGGGATAAGAGAGAGGATGCCATGGCTTTTGGTTTAGGTAAGAGTGGCTCCACGCTGTTCCTGCTTTCGTCTTGTAATCAACTTCACCTTTGTCTTTATCTGAAAATCTCTTGCTCAGCCTTATTCCTCCCTCTTCTCCTTCCATTTCTCTTCTCCTTTTCTCTTTCTTACACCTTCTCTCTTCTCTCCTCCCTATCCAGATTCTCTCTCTACACTCTTTGACTCTCAACTAAACACACCCATCTTCTTTCTCTCCTTATTGGGCCTTTATCTTAGACCCCAGCCCAGCCCAACCATCCACCTCCTAAACTTTTTTTTCTTTTTTCTTTTTTAATTTTAATGGTTGATAAAAAAAAAAAAATGTTAACGGTCCCACTCTTGGTGCGGTTATTCCACAAACATAAGTACTTATAAGGTGTGAGGGACAAGGACCGGGATTCAAATCTCTAAAAATGAACTTCACACATATATACACTTAAATTATATTATAATAGAATTTCTATCTTGTAAATAAAAAAAACAGTTTTCTAAACGAGAACCAATAAAATCTTACACTTTAGGCTTTCTTGTAAAATTTTTGTTAAAATATTCTGCCCTCCAATTGCATGTAGCAATAGCACTACTTTAATCTTACGCTTTATTTGTTTCGTTGGAAAACCTTTTATAAAGATAGTTTTCTACATTTTCTAGTGTTTGGTAGTGCCAAAAAAAAAAAAAAAAAACTAGGGCACGTTTGGAACATTGTAATGATTATTACATAAGAATAGGAATAAGTATTACAAAGAATACATTAAATTGGAATGTAATAAGTATTACTATTCATTAGTTTTGTGACTATTTAGGAATAGAATCCTGAATATGCATCTACAATTTAGTAGAGTATAAAATAAGGTGTAATTAAATTATTTTTTAAGTCAAATTTTTCAAAATACACTTATTTTAAGGTATTCAAAATAGAGCTAATAATTAACAACAAAGAAAATTTATTTTCTTTCATTTTGAAGATGTGGCAACTAATGGCTTTTTAGGAAATTTTTTAAAAAAGTTATTATATAAGATGAAGGAATAGATATTTAGTACTTTTGATAATAAATAGTTATTCCTCATTTTGAAGAATAGCTATTCATAAGGAATAACTATTCATTATAATAAAAACATAATCAAACAACTGAATAATTATGCCATAGGAATATCTATTACATTACAGTGTTTATTACAGTTTACCAAATGTGCCCCTAGTTAATGGAAAAGTATCTTTGGTCAACGGAAAATCTTAATAAAAATAAGGCTTATTTTCTATAGGATGTTGTACAAGGCTGGGCCCTAGGCCTTACAGGCCTCGAGCCCAAGTCTCACGACACATTATATGACATTGTCCCCATTCTTGGACCTTTAGCCTTGACCCGGACACCTTAGGGCCCAATTTGGGCCCAAAAGCTGAAATAAGACCACGCTACCTTGAATACCTCAAGCAAACTCCTCCCGATTATCTCGGTTGCCTGGTAGTGCATTTGAAAACATCGCTGCCAAGTGGGATTCTGGAGGTGGGAATCAGTTCCAATGCTACTACCACCTTTCCCGACAAGGCATCCACTTTGAGATGATGGAATTGGACCCCCATTCGCACTAGTAAAGGGGAGTAATCATAACACCTCCACTTATCTTAACCTATAAATAGGAGAAGAGAATGAGGAAGGGGGTTGGCAATTCTAGAGAGAACGCTGAGAGAAAATAGCAATCACTCTAAGAGAGAAAGTGAGCGATTCTGTGAGGTAAAGAGAAGGTTTAAGGAAACAGGAGTGCACTTGGGTCTCTGAGCATAGGACCACCCATAGTAGGAAACCCAAAACCTAAAATACAAATAGATTGTGAGTCCAAGTAGAGGTTGAGCCCAATAGCCATATTTTGGGTACGCATAGTTGTTTTCCAAAATTGTTTTTTGGAAAACAATCTCTCTCTCACGCGTTGCATCTCCTATAAATATTATCTTCATCTGTAGCCGTGGAAAACATAATTTTTTGGTTCCCTCTCTTATAGTCAGATTTCTCACTTTTTCTCTTTTCCCTTTACTTTTTCTCTCTTCCCTTTATTTTTTCTCTCCTCACACCCTCACTGTCACTAATTATGGTTTCTCATCTTCCCATATATATCTCTCTCTAACTATCTCTCTTCTCTCTTTTCTCCATGTTTCTCTTCCCTTCTGTAACACAATTCTCTGATTAGATTTTTTTTTTCCTTCACTGATCGGTTAATAGCTCCAACTTGCAAAGGAGAACAAATTTGCAGCGGTAATTATTTCATTCCTCTCTACCAAAATACCAATTTTTTGCTTTGAATTTCAAGCTTGATTTTCTTTTTTCTCTAATAAATTTTCGATATGATGGATTATAGGCAGAAGTTACTTCTTTTTTATATATAAAGTGCAAAAAAATATAAATAAAAAAATAAAAGAAGAAGAAGACAAAGAAAGAATGAATGAAGTAAAAGATGAAAATTTTAAACATAGCACCTATATTGCTCTAAATTGCTTTTACATGGGACAATCTTTACCTTGGACTAATAACATTGTTATATAATGAATGATAATTGTTTAGGAGAATTGCATTTGTTGGCAAATACTTTTTTTGTTGGTAGATACTTTATCCAGATACTATGCAATGATGATATATTATGCAGTACATTATGTAAATACAAAATTTAGAGTAATATTGAAAACTTGTGATTGATCATAGTAGACAATTAGTATACCAACAAAAAGAGTAGATAATTAAACGTTCTTGTTGTTTATACTTATTGAAAATGTATTCTCCTATCAAATTTATATATATATATATATTGTAGGGACCGGGTTCGAGCACTATTCCTAGGGAATGAATGGACTCGAGCCCAACTGGCCCAATACAATAAATTTATAGAGTGCGGGTTAAAGAACTAGGTCCTAATGAGGATTGTGCGATTAAGCATGGTAATACATGGGACGATTGGCATGAGTACAAGCTAACAGTATGAAGGTGAACTCCTCGGCCACTTTCTCGGATAGTGTTTTCTTATTCCCTCTTTGGTACTAGATTACAAAGATCATACAAGGGCTACCGTTCTTTTTTATCTCTCTAAAACTGCCGTCCCTCTTTTTTTGGAGGACTTCTTACATTTTATACCTCATTCTCGTAAACCTTGGCCCTCCATCTGTCGATCATGCAGGTCATCACTTGAGTGTCCGTCCCATCAGCCACTTTTCCATCTTTTCTGTGGGTGGTGGCAGTTGAGGCGACACTGTTCAGGGGTCACTTCTCCATTTAATGCGGCCAGAACGTTAGTTGTGGGCATTTAATGTGGAGGTGACAGTTCCTCTGGAGATTACTCATCCACCATGCTTCCATGGCCAACCCGTTGTACTTGTCTCTGTCTTGGGTTGCTCGGGAAAGTTATCTTTGAAGGCATTTTGCTCCCCTGTTCAACAATCAGTGCGGGCCGAGGACATGAATGTCCTCGACGATATTCCTGGCAGATAGAGCTTTTTTGACACGTCTTCGAACACGTTTTTCTCCTCGGCGCGGGCCTTGGGCTTTAACAAAGTGTGGACCGGGGTTGCCAAATTCTCTGGCTCCACAATAGCCCCTTAAAATCCTGCTGTCAGGCTCCTCGGACAGAGAGGAGGATTTTGACATCCTCGGGCCTTTGCCGTGGCTTGTCAAGTCTTGTCCTTCGTGAGTGTCAGTGCCTTTTCGCCTGTCCAAGACACGTTTCTGATGCCTTGGTATGGGAAGCGCGCTCGCATTAAATTCGGGCGGCCCTGTGCTCTCCACATCCAACGGCGTAATTATAATCTAACAGTGGTGATCCTCTTGACCAAAAAGCTTGCCCAAGGAGCTTTTCTTATTTCTGTAAGTCTTCTTCTCTCTCTCCAAATTGCGTTCTTCCCTCTTCTAGACTTCTTTCTTCGAGTCTTTTAGTTGTCTCTAGGGATGGGTAGGTTCAAAAAATTGGTTGAGTCTGAAGAGGCGATGGAGAAATTTATTGCTGACTATAGGATAGTATTGTGAAGAATGAGAGTGGAGGTTTAGGAGAGAAGAGGGAGAGGTGGTGATTCCCATAATCACCTTCTTAGAGGGCGGTATGAGGATCCCTATGGGTCAGGTGATGATGAGTTACCTTAGGCATTTCCGGCTCGCCCCTACCCAATGCAGCGTCAATATGTTTAGGATTCTGGGCTGTGTGGATGCCCTGAACGAGAAGATGGGGTTGAGGCTAACCCATCATGACGTGAACTGGTGCTACAACTTCTAGCTCTTGAAGAACAGGTCCTACTACATGAAGACAAGGGAGGATAGGGTATAGCTTATCTAATGCCTCCCCTTGTCTAGCAAAGGACTGGACAAAGACTTTCTCATCGTATCGGGGGAGTGGCACGATGGGCTTCATTGTCCCATGGTGGAGGGCACGCCAGGTGGGGCATTTGGAGTATGAGAGGGCATTACCTTCTCCTCTTTTTTTTTTTTTTTTTAATTTTCGTTGTCTGCTTTGTTTGGTCGCTAATGGTAGTATGTTCTTGCCTCTACAGATCCACACGCCTTCGAGCGTCACTTTGGTTTGGTCAACAGGGAGGACTTGGAAAAGGTGCTAAGGGCGGAGATTTTCGTGAACGAGGCCAACAACCAAGTTAGGGCTGCTCACAGGATCCTGGGGTACGTTCCTACTCAGAAGTCGTTCGCGGCGCCAAGGTGTGTGATCAGGGCAAAGGATCCTCGGCTTCGGAGAATTACCGTAATCGAGAACGGTTTCTCGATCCTAGAAGGGTCTCCTATTCCAGAGGGTACTTCGTTGGCGGGCTCCTCTACACCCCGCCGAGCTACGGAGGCTGAGGGGGGAGGTGAACAAATAGAGGAAGAAGGTATCAGTATGGATCAGGCCGAGGACAATTTTGGGGTGTTCGAACAAGTTTGCCTACCCGAGGATCCCTCTAGTAACTTAGGTGACCAGAAGCTGACCGAAGCAGACTTTCTATTAGCAAGGGACTCTTCTCGGACCAAGATGAGCTTCAAGAGGAAAACCCAGTCCAACTTGCTCGACCTGCTTGAAGGCCAGTCGGGGAAGCCTCAGCCTAAGCTTCCTCCTCCTCCACCCAAGTCCTAGCCTGCCCAGACCAGGTCAACCTCCACCCAGCCCAGGCTTCCTCTTCCTCCATCTCGGCCGAGTCTGCCATCTAGGCTCGAGCCCTCTGATCCTAAGCAGAGGAAGGATAAGGGAAAAAGGCCTATAGGACGAGACAAGCCCCATTCCTCCCAGGAGGAGGGCGACACTCAACGACCGCCTAAGCAACTGAAGATAGGGTCTCAGGGTCAGGACAAGTAGGTCGTCGCCCGTCCCGAGGCTCATGCCTGGCTCCCAGCCCCGATACTTCATGGAAGGCCTTTGATGGACGATGCCTCTCTCAGAGATTTCCAAGGGGGCGAGGGTACACTAGTGGCCGATGCGTTGGAGAGGTCCATGCTACTCCCTGCAGACATGGCTGAGTTGGAGGCTTTAAGGAGTAAAGAGGTCTTCCTCAGCCTCAAGCGATACTTGGGAATGGTTAGACCCTCAGCTCTTATGGTTCTTCTGACTTCAATTTTCCTTTCTTCTCCTTTTTTTTTTTTGTTTTTTTTGTTTCCTACTTACTTGTGCATTTGTTACAATCGACAGGCTGTTTAGGCTACTTTCAGGTTAGAGGAGGCCTCCATCAAACAAGACAAAGTCCTCGAGGTAGAGCGTGATAAGCGCATAGGGATTAGTCAGACCCTCAAGGCCTCCGAGGCTAATCTTGCGAAGACCTGAGAGGAGCTAAAGGAAGTAACCAAGGCCCGAGACAGCGTTGAATCAGGCCTAGTTTGTGCCTAAAGGCAGGCCCAAGACCAGACGAGGCGTCTGACTGAGGTGGAAGAGCAGTTAAAGCTCGCAAACGAGTTGATTGTTGATTTGAAAAAGCAGGCGGCCGACGCCGAGGGGGCCAAGAAGGTGGCTGAATAGGCCAGAGACGAGGCTCTAAGGGCCAAGGCTGAGGCAGACTTTGGTAGGGTGAAGGCTCAAGCTTCTAAGGAGGAAGCCGATGAGGCTGCCTTTGAGGCTGGGGTGGCCGAGATGGAGGCTGCTCTCAAAGCCCAAGTTCTTGGGGTATGCAGGCTCCACTGCTCCCAGGTTTGGAGTAAAGCCCTCAAACAGGCTGGAGTTGAGGCCTCGTCCAACTTGTGGAAGGTAGAGAACGTATATTATCCCCTTGCCATCCGTGAGGCTGCTCCTTCAAGCTCTGAGACCGAGGTGGGTGTTGAGGAGGCTGATACTGCCCTTAATGAAGAAGTTGAAGAGGTTGTGGTCACTACCGAGGTGATTACTGCAACCTTTGGTGAGCCTGTCGTGGAAGTTGATCCTCCCGAGGTGACAGAAACAGCCGAAGGTCCCAATGAGGAGGCACCCCAGAAGGCTGCAAACCCCTCATCCGATGACCGAGCCCCTCTTGTCAAGGAGACAGCACCCTCTATGGCGCCCTTACAGATTGTTCCTCTAAGTCAGGGCTCAGAGGACTTTGAGGCCACCACAAATCAGCTACCAACAAAGGGGAAGAAGATTAGGCTGAAGAAGTAGGCCCCTTAGCGCCTTTGTCTTATCTTCCTTTTATTTATGCTGTTATTATTATTATTTTTTTTTAACAATGTAATGGCGCCTTTGCCCTGTTGTTGTTGTTTTTTTTTTAGATGTTGTAATATGATTCCCGTTGTGTATCTTTGGTGAATTTGATGTAGGGCATCGTTTGCTTTCCCTTGCTTGTCGAATACTTGTAGAATCCGTCGAAGTAGTTAGTTTTCCCAAGGGCTTAAGTCCGAGGACCATGCAAGGCCTTAGTTTTGTCTAACACTTAGTATTTTCTTTTTGAAGTAGTTAGTTTCCCCACAGGCTTGAGTCTGAGGACCATGCAAGGCCTTGGTTCTGTCTAACACTTAGTATTTTCTTTTTAAAGTAGTTAGTTTCCCCACAGGTTTGAGTCCGAGGACCATGCAGGCCTTGGTTCTGTCTAATACTTAGTATTTTCTTTTTGAAGTAGTTAGTTTCCTTACAGGCTTGAGTCCGAGGACCATGCAAAGTCTTGGTTCTATCTAACACTTAGTATTTTCTTTTTGAAGTAGTTAGTTTCCCCACAGGCTTGAGTCCGAGGACCATACAAGGCCTTAGTTCTGTCTAACACTTAGTATTTGCCGAAGTACCTAGTTTCCCTATAGGTTTGAGTCCGAAGACCATGCAACACCTTGGTTCTATTTAGGACCTTTCCCAGGTGCCTTAAAAGGCTCAGCCTTGAGGGCGTTACCACAGCATGAGGTAGCAGTTTTCAAGACTTGCTCTACTTTGCATGAGCGGTAGTAATTAAGGAACATTGACCTCCCCTTAGCACCTGGACCAAGGACCGCAGGTGTGACTAAGGTTCGCAGTTAGACTCATAACCCAGGTGCCTTAAAAGGCTCAGCCTCGAGGACATTATCACAAAATTAGATATGACTTAGATGGCCGTGAGGGCATGAAACATATAATTGTAATAGACTAAAAATCTGAATTAACGGAAATGCTTTTATTAATAATAATACCTTCGCAAGTTATTTATATTCCATAGACGAGGTACAGGTTTTTCATCTAAATTTTCTAAGTAGTATGCGCCTATTCTCGCCACCGAGGTGATTCAGTATGGTCTCTCCCAGTTGGGCCCTAGCTTCCCATGGGAGGGGTTCTTGGCTGTGCCTATAATTTTCCTCAACACTAAGTCCCCCGGTGCTAGTGGTCTTAGCTTCACGTTGGCATCATATCCCTGCTTGAGCTTTTGGTGGTAGTAGGCCAGCTGGACCATTGCTTTTTCCCTTCGTTCGTCAATTAGATCTAGGCTCTTCCCAAGTAGTTCATCATTATTGCCTGGGGAAAAGGAGCTTGTCCTCTGCGTTGGGAAGTTTGTTTCTAAGAGGATAACGGCCTCGGCCCCGTAAGTCATTGCAAAGGGCGTTTCTCCTGTTGATCGCCGAGGTGTGGTCTGATAGGTCCATAGGACGTGTGGTAGCTCTTCTACCCATCTTCCCTTGGCGTCATCCAGCCTCTTCTTGAGCCCGTTGACTATAACCTTATTGACGGCCTCAGCTTGCCCATTTCCCTGAGGATAGGCCGGAGTTGAGTACCGGTTCGTGATCCCCAACTCATAACAGTATCTTCTGAAAGTTTTGCTGTCAAATTGAAGCCCGTTATCTTAAATGAGGGTATGGGGGACCCCGAATCGTGTAACAATATTCCTCCAGATGAATTTTTTAGTATCCATATCTCTAATGTTTGATAAAGGCTCAGCCTCGACCCACTTGGTGAAGTAATCTATGCCGACCAACAGATATCTTTTGTTCCTTGGTGCCTTGTGAAAAGGTCCTACGATATCTAAGCCCCACTAGGCAAACGACCATGGACTGGTTAGAGGATTTAGGATGGCCCCGCTGATACATATTTGGGGTAAACCTTTGACATTGGTCACACTTCTTAACATACTCTAGGGCCTATTTCTGCATCCTCGGCCATCAGTATCCCTGGGTGATTGCTCGGTGTAACAGGGACCTTCCTCTTGTGTGACTTCCGCAAATCCCTTCATGCAATTCCTCGAGCAGAAGTTCTGACGCTTCAGGGTGAATACACAATAAGTAGGGTCCAGAGTAAGAGCGCTTGTACAGTTTGTGGTCCTCAGACAACCAGAACTGAAGAGCCTTCCTCTGTATTTTATCAGCCTCTGACTTCTCCTCAGGTAGGATATCATCTTTGAGGAATCTGACTATAGGGTCCATCCAATTGGGGCCCATTCTAGCCTGGTGGACATGAGTCGTGCATTTCGCTACTTCACTCGCCCTTTCCAGATGCTCCACGAGGATAATCCGAGGTAGATCTCCTGCCGAGGATGTGGCGAGCGTGGCCAGTGAATCTGCATGGGTGTTTCCATTTTTGGAAACATGTGACAAGTTGAAAAGGTCGAAGTTTGACTGTAGGTGTTTGACCTGGCTTAAGTACTCTTGCATCCTTGCATCTTTGGCTTCCAATTCTCCGTTTACCTGGCCCACCACTAATCTCGAATTCGAGAATATGTCCACTACTGCTTTTTCGCCCATTTTTCACACCATAACCATACCTTGCAGCAAGGCCTCGTACTCGGCTTCGTTATTTGTGGTAGGGAACCCGAGTCTTAGGGACTTCTCTACAACAGATTTCTCTGGGGACACCATGACTAGCCCCACCCCAGACCCCCTCTGATTCGTGGCTTCATCAACATACACTTTCCAGTGTGGGGGTCCTGGGGCAGAGATGGCCCCAACCGATTTTCCATCCATGTCTCCCTCTTCTGCCATTGCTTCCGCTAGTGGCTCGACGAATTCGGCCATTAGGTCAGCCAGGACCTGGCCCTTTATGGAGGTCCGAGGCATGTACTTAATTTCAAATGCCCCAGAACCGTGTTCCACTTGGCGATTCTCCCAGTGTAATCAGTGGACCGAAATACAGCTCTCAAGGGCAGTTGAGTTAGGACGACTACCGTGTGGGCCTAGAAATAATGGGGGAGCTTTCGCGTGGCATGGACTACGGCCAGCAGGGCTTTTTCCAAGGGCAAGTACTTGATCTCGGCCTCATGCAGCTACTTACTCATGTAATACACCGGCTTTTGGATGCCGTTGTCACTCCGTATCAGCACTAAGCTTACTGTATAAGGGGCTACAGCGATGTAGGCATACAAGACCTCATTGGCCTTGGGGTTAGACATGATCAGTGACCGGGATAGGTATTCCTTGAGCTGTTGGAAGGCCATGGCACAATCCTCGGACCACTCGAATCTTTTCCACTTTTTAATTAGAAGGTAGAAAGGCCTGCACCTATCAGCTGACCTAGAAATGAACCGGTTTAGGGAAGCAATCATCCCAGTGAGTTTTTGGATCTCCTTAGGACTTTGCGGAGGCTTCAAGTTATTGATGGCTTTAATCTGATCAGGATCAACCTCAATTCCCCTATGAGTGATGATGTAGCCCAAAAACTTGCCCGACCCTACGCCGAACGAACATTTGGAAGCATTCAGGCGCAGCTTATGCTCCCTTAAGATATCAAAGATACAGCCGAGGTCTCCCAGATGGTCAGACACCACTTTAATCTGTACCACCATATCGTCCACGAAAATTTCAATGTTCTTGCCCAGCAGCGGCTCAAACATTCTCGTCATCATCCTTTGATAGGTTGACCCTGCGTTTTTCAGGCCAAAGGGCATTACCTTATAGTGGTAATTCCCAACAGGTGTCACAAAGGTTGTCTTTGCTTGATCATCCAGGGCCAGTGGTATTTGATGATAGCATTGGAAGGCATCTAGGAAACTCATCCGAGGGTGTCCTGCGGTGGCATCCACCAGCTGATCTATCCGTGGCATAGGGAACGAGTCTTTTGGGCATACTTTGTTTAGGTTCGTAAAGTCTACACAAACTCTACTTTTCGGTTTTCTTCTTGACCACCACAGTGTTGGCCAACCACTCGGGGTAAAAGATCTCCTTTATGGCCCCTGCACGCTTAAGTTTCTTCATCTTTTCTTTAATTGCATCGGCGTGCTCCCTTGACGGGCGCCAGGGTGGTTGTTTCTTGGGGATGACGGATGGGTTAACATTGAGATGGTGACAGATAAAGGCTGGATCAATCCTTGGAGTATCGCAGGCGTCCCATGCAAATACGTCAATGTTAGTTTTGAGGAACTTGATCAACTCTTCCTTCTCTTGAGGAGGCAGCCGAGCCCCGACCTGGAAGAATTTCTCTGGGTCATCTTCAATGATCATCTTGTCAAGATCTTCATACTTTGCCTCTTCGGCAGCTGCATCGGGGGATGCTGTCGAGTCCTTTGATTGCTATAAGCCCCCTTCATCAGTGGCTGAGGGCTCCGTATCGATTCGGTGTGATATGGCAGCCACCATGCATTGCTTTGACGTTGATTGGCAACCTCGGATTTCAAGGATGTGGTCCCCTGATGGGAATTTAACCTTCTGGTGCAAGGAGGAGGCAACAACCCCCAGGATATGGAGCCAGGGCCTGCCGACGATGGTCGTGTAAGAGGAATAAGTGTCCACGACGATAAAGTCTACCTCCACTACTTCTGGGCCGGTCTGGAGGGGCAGCCTAATCATGCCCTTTGGGATAACCAGCTTCCCATCGAAGCTCACTAGGGGGAGTTATAGGGTTTCAAATCCTCTGGTTTTAACTCTAGCCCCTTGTAGAGGTCGGGTACATAATCTTGGCCTCGCTACCATCACCTTCTCACATCATAGTTCCCAATTCTGAGGGTGATGACTAGCGTGTCATCGTGAAGGTTCCAACCTTGTCTTCCTATGAAAAGCACAGGGTTAGGTGAAAGTTCTTTCTGGCTTTCTTCAGCTTTGATTGGGACTCTTCGGCACGCATCTGGGCCACGGACAACACTCGCGAGGGGTGCGTGCTTGTTCTTCTCAGCGCAACCAGATCACATTGATTGTCCCTGCGGGTGCCCTTAAGGCAATGTCTCTTTGGGGCTCCTGATAGGTCTGGCCTTGGTAACCGCTGGAGTGGTGCAGGAGGTGCTTCAGCTTTCCTTTCTAGACTAGCTGGTCCAGATAGTCCCAGAGGTTCCTGCAGTCCTTCGTGGCATGTCCGTGGTCCTGATGGTACTGGCAATATAGGTTCTGATTGCGTTTCATGGGGTCCCCAGCCATCTTAGTCGGCCATTTAAAGTAGGGTTCACTTCTTATCTTCTCCAACACCTTGTGTACCGGTTCTCGGAACACGGCATTGACAGCCTGAGCATTGGTCGCTCCAGATTGCCCTGCGAAATCCCTCCTCGGACGGTTGCTGTTATACCTGTCCGACCTGAAATCCCTTATCTCTTGAGGGATAACCTTCTCTTTTCCTTTGCCTTGTAGCTGATCCTCCTCTACTCGCTTATACTTATCGATCCGATCCATTAGCCGGCGCACGCTGGTGGCAGGCTTGCCGGTTAGGGACTTCCTCAGGCCATGCCCCGTCGGGAGACCGTTTTTTAAGGTGTTGACGGCGACGTCCGCATACTTGCCATCCAGTTCATTGTACACCTCCCAGTATCGGTCTGAGTGGGCCTTCAGGGTTTCTCCATCATTCATGGATAGAGACAATAATGCGCTCAAGGGCCGAGGGGGTCTGCTGTTTATGACGAATCGGGAGCTGAAGGCTTGAGTCAGCTGCCTGTATAAGCTTATGGAGTTCGGCTTCAGACCATTGAACCATCTCATTGCCACTGGTCCCAGACTGGAGGGGAAAACCCTGCACATCAGTGCCTCATTCTTGGAATAGACAGCCATCCTTTGGTTATATTAGCTCACGTGCTCCACAGGATCCATTCTGCCGTTATAAGTGGTGAAGGTTGGCTACTGAAATCGTCGAGGAAGTGTAGCCTCTTCAATATGGCGGGTGAAAGGTGATCTGGAGAGCTGATCCAATGCCCTGCTCATGGCATCACTCTTCACGCCCCTAGGGGATGGACTTCTACGTTTGCGCCTCTAGTGGCGTTCTTCTTCGTGAGAGAAGGTCTCGCTTGGGGGGGTCCTTGATCTTCGCCTGTAATCATCATCGCTCTCCTCATCGGAGGGTATGTCGGGACTAAAACGTGACTTCCTTCGTTGTGCATGGCGCAGCTCTTTCCTTAGACCGTCTATTTCTCACTGCATGGCCACCTTGTTATCCTGCCTCATGGACACATGGCTCTTGACTTCTTCTGATTGCACGGTCTAGTCATCATTTTGCCTTCGTAGTGCACGATTGCCTCCGCGGGTGTGGCTTCCACTAGTTTGTGTGGTGTGCACACTTCCCTCTCGAAACATTCAGTTTTCCTCGTTTCGTCCGCGCTCGGGGTTGGGGTAGGTACCCTGTGGTTGGGACCTTGCTGGTTTGGACTGGTGGGATCCGGTTTGGTGAGGACCTGTTCCTGCCATGCTTAATCGTTACTCCTACTAACGTACAAGTTCTTCCCACAGACAGTGCCAATTGTAGGGACCGAGTTCGAGCACTATTCCTGGGGAATGAATGGACTCGAGCCTAGTTGGCCCAATACAATGAATTTATAGAGTGCGGGTTAAAGAACTAGGTCCTAATGAGGATTGTGCAATTAAGCATGGTAATACATGGGACGATTAGAATGAGTACAAGCTAAGAGTATGAAGGTGAACTCCTCGGCCACTTTCTCGGACAGTGTTTTCTTATTCCCTCTTTGGTACTAGATTACAAAGATCATACAAGGGCTACCATTCTTTTTTCTCTCTCTAAAACTGACGTCCCCTTTTTTTTGGAGGACTTCTTACATTTTATACCTCAGTTTCGTTAATCTTGGCCCTCCATCTGTCGATCATGCAGGTTATCACTTGAGTGTCCGTCCCATCAGCCACATTCCCATCCTTTCTGTGGGTGGTGGCAGTTGAGGCGGCACTGTTCAGGGGTCACTTTACCATTTAATGCTGCCAGAACGTTAGTTGTGGGCATTTAATGTGGAGGTGACAGTTCCTCTGGGGATTACTCCTCCACCATGCTTTCATGGCTAACCCGTTGTACTTGCCTCTATCTTGGGTTGCTTAGGAAGGTTATCTCTGAAGGCATTTTGCTCCCCTGTTCAACGATCCGTGCAGGCCGAGGACATGAATGTCCTCGGCGATATTCCTGGTGGATGGAGGTTTCTTGACACGTCCTCGGACACGTTTTTCTCCTCGGCGCGGGTCTTGGGCTTTAACACAGTGTGGACTAGGGTTGCCAAATTCTCTGGCCCCACATATATATATATATATACACAAAATGTTGATATATATTTGTATGTGTGGACATACATACGTATGTACGTTACTGTCCATATATATGAGCAAGCTAAGTGGTAGAAATCATGTAAATTTGGCAACTAATTAATATACAAGAAATATTTTTTAAAAATTGCATACTAAACACAAGAAAATATTCTCAAGCTCATTTTCAAGGTTGTGGGGCCCAAGGATTTGGCTACCCCAGCCCACCCCATATCTGGCCCAAGGCCCATGCCAAGGAAAGTACATAATCCGAGGATGAGTGGGAGAAGCCTAATCCATCAAGGAACTACGCGCGAGGATGACCACGTCCTCGGTAGGCTGACGTTAAAGAAAGGAAGCTGTCATCCACCCATTAAATGTACGCAACTACACTCTGGCCGCATTAATGGTGAATTGACCAGCGAACAGTGATGCCTTGGTTACTTCAACTAACAGAAAGCCTGCAAAGACGGCTGATGGGACAAACCCTCAGACACAGGTTCAGATGACCGACAAGTGGATGGCCGAGATCAATTAAACAAGACTATATAACAGAACGCACCCCCAAGGGTTCGAGACTTTTTTCTTTTTGGGGCTTGGGGGGGAGTTAGGAGGTCAAGGGGTTTTCTGGGTGTCCAAGGACCACCCTTGTATTCGTTAGTTCTAAAGGAAGGGCTCCTCGGACTAGGCCGAGGACGAACTTTCCCTTAGAATACTTAGCCAAATCTCAGTTATTGATCCTGTAAACTCTCGCCGACCATTGTGTCTTTCGTTAACTCCTAGTCATTCTATCCACTCTTTACAAATCTATTGTATCGGGACGCTTCACTCGCCGGCGTGGGATTAAGGTGTCAAGCCTTACACTACAAGGCAAGCTCTTGGTGGGGTGAAAATCCTGAACCCTCGCGCCGAGTGGGAAAAAGGCCGGTCCCTACAATTGGCGCCGTCTGTGGGAATGACTTGAGAATTAACAAGTACAGTGGTTGGTGTACAACACTTCTGGGAAGTTCAAAAAAAAAAAAAACGAACAGTGGCAACATATTAAGGGCTCCTCGGACTAGGCCGAGGACGAACTTTCCCTTAGAATACTTAGCCAAATCTCAGTTATTGATCCTGTAAACTCTCGCCGACCATTGTGTCTTTCGTTAACTCCTAGTCATTCTATCCACTCTTTACAAATCTATTGTATCGGGACGCTTCACTCGCCGGCGTGGGATTAAGGTGTCAAGTCTTACACTACAAGGCAAGCTCTTGGTGGGGTGAAAATCCTGAACCTTCGCGCCGAGTGGGAAAAAGGCCGGTCCCTACAATTGGCGCCGTCTGTGGGAATGACTTGAGAATTAACAAGTACAGTGGTTGGTGTACAACACTTCTGGGAAGTTCAAAAAAAAAAAAAAACGAACAGTGGCAACATATTCATTTAGAAAGCAGTCATCGCAAAGAAATGGAAAGTGCAAGAAGTAAAAGAAATGAAATAAGGCTACTTTTTTATTAATCAACGAGAAGTTACATTATACAAAGGTAAATGCTTAGGCAAGCTTGTTCTAAAACTGATTACAAAGGTGAATGCTTAGGCAGGCTTGTTCTAAAACTGATTACAAAGGTAAAAGCCTAAACAGGCTTGTGCGGAAGCTAAAAAGAGAAAAAAGAAGAAAAGGGTCTAGGCAGGCTTGTTTTAAAGCCAAGCCATGCATGGAGGGAGAGATGGAGACAGATCTATGCTAAGACCGTCCACAGCTCCCCAACCAACATGGACGGCGATTTGAAGGAGAAGGAAGAAGAAGTCGTGGCGCCTGACAGTCCAACTCCAGGGTTTCTCTTGGTTTCCCTCCCAGTCCCACGACAACCGGGAGCCGGCGAATCACTACCAGCTTGAAGGGCTGGTAGACCCGCAGGCGGAGGAGAGACGTTACGTTCCTTTCGGATCCCCCTCCAAACTGCAAGGGGAGTCCCACCTCTGGCTAGGTTGAAAAGAAGGAGGATCTTCGGCCTCTGCCTATCCCACCTCCATTGTGCCGACCAAGATCGGAATGGCACTCTCGGCTTCCTTGTCACCGCCCCCTTCCAGGGCCACTTCATCTCCTCACGCATAAGATGCTATCCTGGCAAGACCCTTGAAATGCCCAGAAAATTGTGTGTTTGTGAGATTTTGATTCAAGTATTTGCAAAGTTTGGAGAAAAGGCTACTCCAAAGTACCTTATATAGAGGGCAAGAGCTGGTGGCGGCCAGCCCACACAGAATCCCAAGGAGGAATTACTGGAGATATTAACTCCACCCAATTTCCAAAGAGCTCCCCAACCGTTTGGTCCTCGTAAATCCGCAAGGATATTAATGAGGACGCGCCTCGCGCACTGAAGCGTTAAGCGCGTTATTCGAGTAGCCCAAAGGACGCCTCGTAATTAGAAGAGGCGCTCTAGACGAAGAGGCTAGACCGAAGAAGGGTCCCTTCCTCTACGGAGCAAGCTCAAGGCAGCTACTACTCTAAGGGCAGACGCCCCAGCGTTAAAGCCGAATTCCCTAGAAACTAGCTACTTCAGAACGACCAAGTGTTGGACAGAACCAAAGCCTTGCATGGTCCTCGGACTTAAGCCTATGGGGAAACCAATTACTTCAAGAACTAGGTACTAGACAGAACCAAGGTATTGCATGGTCCTCGGACTCAAACCTATGGGGAAACTAGCTACTTCAAAACAACTAAGTGTTGGACAGAACCAAGGCCTTGCATGGTCCTCTGACTCAAGCCTATGGGGAAACCAATTACTTCAAGAACTAGGTACTAGACAGAACCAGGGTATTGCATGATTCTCGGACTCGAACCTATGGGGAAACTAGCTACTTCAGAACAACTAAGTGTTAGACAGAACCAAGGTATTGCATGGTCCTCGGACTCAAACCTATAGGGAAACTAGCTACTTCAGAACGACCAAGTGTTGGACAGAACTGAGGCCTTGCATGGTTCTCGGACTCAAGCCTACGGAGAAACCAACTACTTCAAGAACTAAGTGCTAGGCAGAACTAAGGACTTGCATGGTCCCCGGACTCAAGCCTACGGAGAAACCAACTACTTCAAGAACCAAGTGCTAGGCAAAACCAAGGACTTGCATGGTCCTCGGACCTAAACCTATGGGGAAGCTAGTCGCTTAAGAAGATAAGTGTATGACCGGTCGGAGCGCCATTAAAGTGGAATTGTGCGAGTAGAAAAAAAAAAAAAAAATATATATATATATATATATAAATAAATAAAAACAAAACAAATACATATATAATAATGCAAATAGAACAGGTAAGAGAAAACAAAATATGCACATCAATGAATCTTTAAAAAAGTTATATAAGGCAAATGTGCCATTACAATACCAAAACAAAAAAAAAGGGGCGCAGCAAAAGATCATCCCTTTGGCTCTATCTCAACTCCTCCCTCGGAAGGATGGATGGAAGAAGTCTCTGGGTCCTGGTGACCCTCGCTTGGAACTACAACTTGGGGAGGGTCAACTGGATGTAGCATCTCCTCAACGAGAGGGGCTTGGACATCAGCTAAGGGGTCCGCAACCTCCAAAGGCGCATCAGCAGTGGGACCCTCGCTCATCTCAACGGCCCCAATAGGGTCGGCTTCCTTAGTAGGCTCGCCCAAAGTAATAGCAGCTGGGATGCCTTCCTTAAGGATAACCCCCACTCCCTCGGCAGCCACCTCGGCTTCAGAACTTAAAAGGGCAGCCTCGCAGATGGCAGGGGAATAATACACATTCTCCACCTTTCACAGGTCGGACGAAGCCTCTACCCCAGCTTGCTTAAGGGCCTCACTTTAAACCTGGGAACAGTAAAGTCTGCACACCCCAGGCACCTGAGCTCTAAGACTGTCTTCTATTTCAGCTACCCCTGCCTCATAGGCCTCTTGCGTGGCCTTGCCTTTGGAAGCCTCAGCTTCAGCCTTGGCAGATTCAGCCTTTTCCCTGGCCTTCACAGCCTCGTCTTTGGCGGATTTTGCAGCACCTTTGGCCCCCTCCGCCTCAAGCACCCTCTTCTCCAGGGCTGCGATCCCCTCTTTGACGACCTTCAGCTGATCCTCTGCCTTAAGCAGGTTCGCAGTTTGGTCTAGGGCCAACCTCTCAGTGGTAGTAAGGGCCGACTCGGTAGTGTCTCGAGCCCTCTTCATCTCCTCCAGCTGTTCCATCGCCTTTGAAAGATCAGCCTTGGTAGCATCGAGAGTCCGCACGGCGTCCAACAGCTTGGTATGCCCCGAGCCTACAGCCTTGCTTTGGCTACTGGCCATGTCCTCTAACCTAAAAGCAGCCTGGATAGCCTGCCAATCGAAACCAATGCGCAATAGGTGAGGAGCCAAAAAACGGAAAGTAAAGGGAACTACAGGCGATTAGAAAGTGTACCATTTCCAAGTATTGTTTAAGGCCGATGAAGACCTCTTCGCCCCTCAGAGCCTCCAGCTGGGCCATGTCCACAGGTAGTAGCAAGGACCTCCCTAATGCATCAACCACGAGCGCACCCACACCCCCAATGAGTCAAAAACATCCCTACCGTCCATTCATCATCATGCCGTTGAACGTGGAGGACACAGAGCCACCTAAATTTAATGAAAGCACGCCTCAAATACCGAAACGCCAGGAACGTCTCCTGGGTAGTTGAAAGGATTTTGACACTGACAAAAAGACAAGGTTTGCCATGCCAGGACAAGGATTCGAAGACATCAAAATCCTCTTCCCTGTTCGAGGAACCGGGCAGCAGAATTTTGAGGGGCTATTGTGGGGCCCAAGGATTTGGCTACCCCAGCCCACTCCATATCAGGCCCAAGGCCCATGTCGAGGAAAGTACATAATCCGAGGATGAGTGGGAAAAGCCCAATCCATCAAGGAACTACGCCGAGGATGACCACGTCTTCGGCAGGCCGACGTTAAAGAAAGGAAGCTGTCATCCACCCATTAAATGTACGCAACTACATTCTGGCCGCATTAATGGTGAATTGACCAGCGAACAGTGATGCCTTGGTTACTTCAACTAACAGAAAGCCTGCAAAAGCGGCTGATGGGACGAACCCTCAGACACAGGTTCAGATGACCGATAAGTGGATGGTCAAGATCAATTAAACAAGACTATATAACAGAACGTACCCCCAAGGGTTCGAGGCTTTTTTCTTTTTGGGGCTTGGGGGGGAGTTAGGAGGTCAAGGGGTTTTCTGGGTGTCCAAGGACCACCTTTCGTTAGTTCTAAGGGAAGGGAGAATACTTAGCCAAATCTTAGTTATTGATCCTGTAAACCCTCGCCGACCATTATGTCTTTCGTTAACTCCTAGTCATTCTATCCACTTTATACAAATCTATTGTATCGGGACGCTTTACTCGCCGGCGTGGGATTAAGGTGTCAAGCCTTACACTACAAGGCAAGCCCTTGGTGGGGTGAAAATCCTGAACCCTCGCGCCGCGTGGGAAAAAGGCAGGTCCCTACAAAGGTCATTACCAAACATTGAAAAATGAGACAATTTTCTAGAAAATGCTCCTTGAAAAATGAAACAAACAGAATGTGTATACCACAACTCTACTCAAAAGCCATAGTAACTTTTAAAGGAGGGTGGGGCAACGAGCGCACCCAATGCATTAGCCACGAGCGCACCTACACCCCCAATGAGTCAGAAACATTCCTACCGTCCATTCATCATCACACCGTTGAACGTGGAGGACACAGAGCTGCCTAAATTTAATGAAGGCACGCCTCAAATACCGAAACGCCAGGAACGTCTCCTGGGCAGTTGAAAGGATTTTGACACTGACAAAAAGACAAGGTTCGCCAGGCTAGGACAAGGATCCGAAGACATCAAAATCCTCCTCCCTGCCCGAGGAACCGGGCAGCAGAATTTTGAGGGGCTATTGTGGGGCTCAAGGATTTGGCTACCCCGGCTCACTCCATATCGGGCCCAAGGCCCATGCCGAGGAAAGTACATAATCTGAGGATGAGTGGGAGAAGTCCAATCCATCAAGGAACTACGCCGAGGATGACCACGTCCTCGGCAGGCCGACGTTAAAGAAAGGAAGCTGTCATCCACCCATTAAATGTACACAACTACATTCTGGCCGCATTAATGGTGAATTGACCAGCGAACAGTGATGCCTTGGTTACTTCAACTAACAGAAAACCTGCAAAAGCGGCTGATGGGATGAACCTTCAGACAGGTTCAGATGACCGACAAGTGGATGGTTGAGATCAATTAAACAAGACTATATAACAGAACGCACCCCCAAGGGTTCGAGGCTTTTTTCTTTTTGGGGCTTGGGGGGGAGTTAGGAGGTCAAAGGGTTTTCTGGGTGTCCAAGGACCACCTTTGTATTCGTTAGTTCTAAGGGAAGGGAGAATACTTAGCCAAATCTCAGTTATTGATCCTGTAAACTCTCGTCGACCATTATATCTTTCGTTAACTCCTAGTCATTCTATCCACTTTATACAAATCTATTGTATCGGGACGCTTCACTCGCCGGCGTGGGATTAAGGTGTCAAGCCTTACACTACAAGGCAAGCCCTTGGTGGGCTGAAAATCTTGAACCCTCGCACACCGTGGGAAAAAGGCCGGTCCCTACAAAGGTCATTACTAAACATTGAAAAATGAGATAATTTTCTAGAAAATGCTCATTGAAAAATGAAACAAACATAACGTGTATACCACAACTCTACTTAAAAGCCATAGTAACTTTTAAAAGAGGATGCGGCAACTTTTAATGTGAGATAATTATCCTCCTTTTTTTTTTTTTTTTTTTTTTTTTTTTTTTTTGTGAGAAACATGCACACACAAGGGAAAGGGTGCTAAATATAAGTAAACTAGTCGCTAACCCGTGCGATGCACGGGATAGTTAAATAATAAAATAATTAAACAACCTCACGGTAAAAGGAAAGGCTAAAGGAATTGATAAGAGGTTGATTTGCCCATCAAGGAAAAATCTAAAAGAAAGGGAAAACTATCTGTAAAGAATTGCAACCATTGTATGTTTACTTGGATTGGCTCAAAGCCAAAATCCAAATTTAATTTTGCAACAATAAAAACATACAAATTCATATTAATTGTAAATCAACCTCACTACATGAATCTAATTTTCGCTCTATTGTATTTTCGGAGATCATGCTCCTAAACATTCAATGTGTCAAGAATTTCAATAAACACTATTGCCACATCTATCTTTGTTCTAGACATTTAATTTACACATAAGCCAATGGCAACCGCAATTAGACAATCTTGACCCAAGCATTCTCCTTCTAAAATCTCATTTATTTCCTTTAAGCCATCAAAAGTGATTTCAAGCAAATATTACATTTACACAAAATCTAAGCAACCTAACTCACCTTACATCTTATAATTAAGCTAATAAAATCTTATAATTTCATCAATGGAGCCAACAATGCTCCCCTGTGACAGAAACAAAGAGACGTTAACATAGCATCACTTACTAATGATGATCCTATCTATAAGACAAAAGAGCAAGAAAATCACTAAACCTGCCCATCAGGGTGATAACACACTATAATGACAATTTCTCTTACATCAGTCCAGTCAACAACTTGACAATCATGAATAGCCCAAATACGAACTTTTCCATCTATTGAACCATTGATGAAGTAATTATCATCAACATGGTTAAACTGAACGCAGGTCACTGCATCATAGCATAATGTAAAAATCAGCAACAATAACTCCAGCATAATAAAACAAATAACATCGGGATACTGCCCCAACATTTATCCAACCCTGGCTAGTCCCTTAACTAACAAAATAGATGTTAGATTGAAACAATGAAACATAAATGAGCTCATCATAATTACTATGTGTAAACACTTTGAGTCAATGATCACATCCCACTCGCCACAGACAAACAATATGGTCGATTGATTATGAGCGCATATACTGCATCAAAATAAACATCACATTCATGAAAATCAATAACAGCTATACTTAATCTATAAAATTAAATTGGCACTGAAATAATTTTACTTACATTATTCCTAGACCATGAGAAATCCAATATATCACCACTGTGCCGGCGGAACTCGTGCAATGGTTTCTCCAAAATCCAGAAAACTTTAGGGGGGAAAATTACGCATGCTGTGTCTGATGATTTCCTTGGGCTGCTCACTTTACACATTTTCTCTTTATCAGCAAAGAAAGGTTTCGATTCAGAGAGATGAATAGCTACAGAGGTAAAATTTTTACCAAGCCTTTAATTTTCACTGATTCTAATTTCACTGAGACATTTTGTCAAACACTTAGGTTGGCCTATACAAAGGATACCAATTCTTAAATCATTTTTTCGACCATTATACCAGAAAAAACATGAGACAGTATATTACGGAGAGACTAAGCAAGAAAACTGGTGAGACTCTATGTTTTTGAGAACCTGATCCCTAAGTTTTAGTTAAATATATTCTGGTTGGGTTTTGATCAAGATCAAACAGAAAGATTGTCCACATATATATAAAGCAGAGAAGAATTGAATAGGATGAGTCAAATCGGATTGCAAACATATATTATTAAAGAGAATAATATAATTAAGAAATAAAAACTCACCTGGAGAGGATACAGATTTTGAACAAAGGGTACCTATTCATGGTGATGGGGTTGGCCTATTTTTACAAATGGATATTGGTACCATTGATTATAAATTAGAGGTCAAGACTTGAGCCAGCAAAGGCTATGAACAGAGAGAGAGCGAGACTGAAAGAAGAGGGATGCTCTGTGTTTAAGCCAAAGAGAAAGGATTGAGAGGCAGCGTGAAAGAGAGGAGTAAACCTGCGTGCGTGCTGAGTTTGTGTTTGTGTCTATCAGGGTTTTGTGTACTTTTAAAGATAAGTATTGGGTTTTATAAAAATAAAAAATAAAAAATAAAAAAGAAAGAAAGAAAAATAGATAAATATTGGGTTTCGAAAATAGTGGTTTTAATTTTATTTTTTAAATATTGTGTTATGCTGATGGGGAAAATTGTGGTGCTAGCAAAGGCTTCGGTTTTATATATATATATATATATATAGATAATTTTGTATACTTTTTTCCTAAAATATTGGTAAAATTGTGCTGCTCGGCAAGTTTCACCGAATAAAGCAGTAGGAGTAGTAGCAGATAATGAGATAACCCCACATGTCATATAAACATAGTCCCAGCAACGCAAAGCAAAAACAAGAGCCTGAGTAGCCGTTGAAGAGAGAGAGAGAGAGAGAGAGCGAGCGAGGAATTCAATGAATTCCTCGCTGATGCTTCGTCGTTTTTGCTGTTTCAATACTTCTTCTTCTTCTCTCAACTCCTCTTCAAAGAAGAAGCCCCTTGTCTTCTTGGGCTCTCCTCAGGTGCTCTCTCTCTCTCTCTTGTTTTCTTTTGGTATTTGGGTGTGTAACGAAATGGGTATTCTTGTATTGTATTGTAGGTCTCTGCAACAGTCCTTGATGCCCTTTTCAATGCATCTACTGCTCCAGACTCCTTATTTCAGGTATTGGACCTTAAACTCCCATTACATTATCTTCAATTCAAGTTTCTCTTTCACTTTCTTATCTAATATAGTTACACTACTTGGATTTATATATATATATATATATTATTATCTGTTTGGTTGGGGTTACTAGAGGTTTATTTCATTGGGATTCTTGCCTTAAAAAATAATTAAGCCTTTAATTAGTTTTATACTCTTACTATGTGAAGATTAATTTTATGGCCAGCTTGCATTTTTGTGAAAAAAAATGTTCAAATTGAATGTTTAACATAAAACTAAAATGTGGACTAAATTGAATTGTCCATTGGGCATCCGCTTATTTGGTTTTTTGTTGAAAGTTGTTTAAAGTATGGTTGTACTTGTACCTAGAAAATGTAAGGCTTTAAAAAGCTATACATAATAAATAAGCCAAAAAAGCTAAATGAAAAAGCTGATGACAAATAGATGAGTGGGTCATGGTCCATACCTCATTTTGACATGGCTTAAGATCCAATAAACATGTAATTTGAGCTCTTTTGGATAATCTGTTTCTATTACATAGAAACACTGCAGATAATCATGAATCTGTCTTTGAAGGGATGGTCTTACAGCAATATTGTGTACATGGTCTTGAGTAAAAGTTGATTTTTTGTTGCTAGCAAAAAAGGTTATAGGCCTACTTAACATTCAGATTGTTTCCGCGATTATTTTTAGTTATATAAAGTGAGAAGTTGTGGTTATGGATTACTAACTTGGCACAATTTAGGTTGCAGCAATTGTTACTCAACTGCCTTCTAGAAGGGATAGGGGGAAAAAGGTGATGCCTTCTCCAGTGGCACAGTATGCTCTCGACAGAGGCTTCTCTTCTGACCTCATTTTCACACCTGAGAAGGCTGGAGAGGTAATTAATGGTTTCTCATCTTGAACTTATCTTTAAGGGAAAGTCAAAATTAATGATTGGTTTTTGACAACATAGAAGCCAGTGGATTTTTGACCAAATGGAATTTCCTTCCCCTATATCCTATAAACATGGGGTGGAAGGTGAAGTGTTACAAACTTTTACTGGGCATTACAAACTTCTACTTAAGAAAATAATATTTGCTTTCTAGCTAAAGTTTTCAAATCATTAACTGAACCTATAGTAAAAGGCGAATTCTTTTTTATTAATACAATTTTTAGACTACATAAATTCTTTTGCGAAACAATGTAAGTGTCCAAATAGTTATATGTATTTGTTTTTTGTTCTTTTGTTTTGTTTGGGGGGGGGGGGGGGGGGGGTCGTACATTCATATTGCATTTAGAAAATGTCATTTTTACTTAACTAGAATGGGAACATCAATTGTAATTGTAAAATTTAGGAAAGCTTATTATGTTTGTGTGTGTGTGTGTGTGTTTTACATACCCCAAAACATAAGTGGTTTTTCATGGCTAGAGCTTCTCTTCTTTTGCCACCCAAATTCCAAACTCATTTCTGCTCCTACTTTTGGCACTTGCCCCATACACAAAATGCCAACACATTAAAAGTTTTGTCCTAATATAGGCACCCATGTTTATGAAGAATAAATGGTAGACCACATGAAGAGAATTGAGTTTTCTTTCTATATGCAGGACATGTTCTTGTCAAATTTGAAAGCTTTACAGCCGGAACTCTGCATTACAGCAGCATATGGAAATATTTTACCCAGAAAGTTTCTCAATATTCCACCATTGGGTTAGTCACATTTTATTTTCAAACAAAATTGAGAATATTGGGCATGAATGAGACCACAATTTTTTTCATCACATGAATGTCCTATTTGCAATTTTTGAGCATACCCAATTACTTTCACATACTCTAGAAATGCAAGAGAATATTAGAACAATAACTTATCTTGCTTATGGATTGGAGTGTTTCCCATATGGTCAATTGGTTTGGTATCACAGATGCCCTGAATCGCATCCATGATCCTTGAAAATGATTTCAAAATCTTTACTCATTATAGGAAAAGGTATATGGGATTATGTGAACTGTAGACCTTAAGTTAGAGAATCTCAAAAGGCACAAGCACCCACAAGATGTAAGCAAGAGAATCTAGAAGAGTAAATCAATGCAGAAGCAAAATAGTATAGTTGGTTTCTTCTTGTATTCATATAAAGAGAGCAATTACAATGTTGAGAGATGGAAGGAAAGCTTTACAAAGAGACTCACCTTTGTTCTTGTGCTAACCGAACATGTTACTGACCTTGCATTTCCTCTTAAGAGTGTGAGCCATTACCCATTTGGCAGGAGGAAACATCAGTATGTGCAAAGAAACATGAAGCCATTGTTCAATTTACATTTCAGGCTTCTCGCAGGGAAGTTCTCCATTTTGCTAAGTTCTGGCATAGATTTTAACTGTCATTTTGGTTTCTCTTAATCTGGGGCCTCTAAAACCTATTTATAGGTTTGCTCATAAAGTCTAAACATGCGGAATTGCCGATAAGGCTTTTACTTTCAAGAATATGTACAAGAGTGTTACAAAAGGTGTTTGGAAGCCAAGGCTACAGGCCATGGGCAAGCACAAAGGCCCTTGTCATGTTTGGCTTGTGACATTTAGCATACCTGGTGTAAAACTTTCCCTTCGAGGCATGTTCCTTTAATTTGGATCTTGTGACATGTTTCTTGTGTTATTTTAAGGCATGCTTCAAGGAGGTGGATATGCATGCATGCATCTTAAACAATTTTGTGCCAGTTTTGTTATCAATGCATTTTTTTTTTTTTTTTGGGGATAAGTATTTGTGATCTATGATTGTCTTTGAAGATGTAATATTTATGTTTCATGATACCATCTTGTCGCGGAAAATTTTGAATTCAGTTTGGCATCTGTGAATTTATCTATTGTTGCTAAGTTTGTATCTCGTTCAACCTTTTGCTGCATATTGCTAATGTAATTTTATTTTTTATTGGTGAATTATACATGCACCTAAAGGATCTTGAAATCATAACCTCACTCTCCATCTCATTATTACAAGATGAAGAACTGCCATTTGAACAAAAGTTCATTGGCATCTCAAATATAAACATAAATTTTGGACATCCAAGTTTAATTTGAAATGTGTACCTACTAGTTTTAACTTTTAAATGATGAGTTGAAAACTGACTAGATGTTAAATTTCAAATGATACCATTCAACGGGCACTTCCTTCACCCATCATAATGGGATGGAGGGTAAGGTTGTGGGTTCAAGATCCATTAGGTGCATGTGTAACTTACCAATAATTATAGTAATCATAATAAAATTAATATAAAGCCTGAAAAAATGTAATACAAACATTTCTCAAGTTCATATTTTAATTTTCTCAGGGACAGTGAATATACACCCTAGTCTGCTGCCACTGTACCGTGGTGCTGCTCCTGTTCAAAGAGCATTACAGGTTCATTTATTTTTAGGTTTATGCATTCATTGCGTTGAATACTTTACAGTTCTTCTTTATGAAGTTATTGTAATGACATCTATACATCTCTGCGTTAGGATGGAGTTAAAGAAACAGGAGTATCATTGGCATTCACTGTGCGTGCACTTGATGCTGGACCTGTCATTGCCTGTGAAAGATTGGAAGTTGATGATCAAATTAAGGTATGCTTCTCTGGAATTACTACATTAGTTATGGATCATATATATGCTTAAGTTTTAGGATTCAGCTAGTCTTTAGGTTTGCAAAGCCCTAGCCAAAGTGTCATGGATTGATCTAAAACAATTAGTTGTTAACATGCATTTGCTGTATCTGAATTTAGCTTTAGTCTTAGCTTGCATTGTTAGCTCAGGCACTATGAGAGTTCATTTTATAAATTATTTGTTTCTCTATGGATGAAGATTATAATGTTCTCCTGATCAGCCTTGAAAGGCAATAACTGCTTTGTGCTTTCTTAGCATTATCTGACTAACCTCAAAATGCTTTGCTCACAGGCCCCTGATTTACTTGAGTTTCTATTTTCTAAAGGTTGGTTATTTTTGTTTTTGTTTTTGTTTATTGTTATTTCCACTTTTAGTATTAATACGTCAAATATGCATGAAATTATTTACTTTGGCTAATTTGTCTTTGTATCTTTTTTCTTTTACTTTTGCTGTATAGTGTGACTTTGTATCTATGCCTGAGTTTGTGTAATCCGATAATGATATAGTTGTGCCTGATCAATAGGGGTTCTTTAGTCAATTAACTTTCTGCACGTGTCATAGAAACTGCTCACACAATTTACTTGAATTGCTAGTTTAGTTTGTGTTCATGAAAAGATAAATAAAAATTGCTAGTTTGTATGAATGTGTGTCATGTTGAAGGTTAAACTTAATTTATGTTATGAAACTGTAGTTTATTTATGAAATGAGTTAGTAGAAGAATTAAAAATAATGAGGAAAGTTTATGTAATGAATGCATGTGAGAGTTTTTTTAGAATCACGTAATAAACACAAGTTATGGTTGCATTTCGATTATATATACCCCATTGCATCCGTCAAGTTCAAAGCAAGAGTGAAGAAGAGAAATAAGTACTAAAGAGTTGTCTTACTCTTCCATCTCCACTCTCTCTATTGTGGATTGTGAACTTTGACTTCTCTCTTCATAATTGGGAGAGTTATGACTGCTCCTTCCTCTGGATCCTCTTCCTCTTCCTCAACCAAGTCCATGTCCTTGGCCTCTTTGGCTACTTTCACGCCACCCTTTGTCATTCAAGGTGAGCTTAGATTGTAGAAATTGCTCCAAAGGTTCTTGCTTCTTGTTGAGCCTTTCTTCATGGGCTTGTAAAGATCCCATGAGTTGGTTAATGGTTATTGACTCCCAAGTTTTTTGATTCCTCAATTGCCACAACAATATGGTCAAACTTGGAAGTTAATGGCCAAATTATTTTCTCTACCACATGGGCATCATCCAAGTTCTCACTATATTTTTTTCATTGATTTGTAATAGCCAACACCCTTGAAAAATAATTCGAAATAGATTCAGATTCTTTCATGTGCAAGCTTTCAAACTCGCCTATCAATTTTTGAAGGTGAACTTTCTTCACCTTATCAACCCCCTTTAGAGAGTTATTAAGAATTTCCCACACTTACCTGTATTTCTCTTCTTCACTCTTTCTTTGAAATTGACGAATGCATGGAATATATATACTCCACATGCAACCATAACTTTCCTTGTGTATATTACATAACTCCAAAAAAATTCTCATATGCGTTCATCACATAAACTTCCCTCATTATTTTTGACTCTTCAAATAACTAATTTCATAAACTTTAGTTTATTTATGAAATGAGTTAGTAGAAGAGTTACTTCTGAGGGAATTCTATGTAATGAATACATGTTAGAGTTTTTTTTTGGAGTTATTTCATAATACAAGGAAAGTTATGGTTGCATGTGGAGTATATATATATATATCCCATCCATCTGTCATTTCAAGGCAAGAGTGAAGAAGAGAAATACAAGTATTAAAGAGTTCTCTTACTCTAGATTCTGTTTTAATTGCTAATGAGTGTTTGGATAGTAGGCTCAAGGAAAGGATACTTGGGGTTTTATGTAAGTTAGATGTGGAGAAAGCTTTTGATCATGTCAGCTAGGATTTTCTTATGTATATGTTGCAGCGTTGCGGATTCTCTGAGAAATGGAGAAAGTGGATTCTGTTTTGTATCTCCACAGTGAGATTTTCGATTTTGATAAATGGCTCCCCTAAGGATTTCTTTGGGAGCTCTAGGGGGCTGCGCCAAGGAGATCCTCTCTCCCCGCTCTTATTTGCTATTGTTATGGAGGCTTTAAGCCGTTTGTTGGATGGTGCGGTTCTGGCTGGACACATTTCGGGCTTCACTGTTGGTACGAGGTCTAATACCCCCCTCATGGTGACCCACCTACTCTTTGCGGATGACACTTTAATTTTCTGAGATGCTACAGCAAGTCAGATTGAATATTTGTGGGAGATTTTAGCCTCTTTTGAGTCAGTGTCAGGGTTGCATATTAATCTAGCTAAGTCAGAATTAGTTCCAGTTGGAGAGGTGACTAATATGGGGGAGCTTGTGGCATTGCTGGGTTGTAGATAGTCATCTTTGCCAATGACTTACTTGGGACTGCCTTTAGGTGCTAAATTCAAGGATAGGGCGATTTGGAACTCTATCCTAGAAAGAATGGAGCGAAGGTTAACGAGTTGGAAGCGATTATACTTATCAAAAGGTGGTAAGATTACCTTAATCAAAAGCACTCTCTCAAGTTTGCCAACTTATTTCCTATCTCTCTTCCCTATTCCTGCGGATATTGCTATTCGTATTGAGAGGCTTCAAAGAAATTTTTTTTGGGGTGGGTTAGATGAGTCGCCTAAATTCCGACTAGTAAATTGGGCCCAGGTTTGTTCTCCATTGTAGTATGGCGGTTTGGGTATTAAAAATTTGAGAACCTTCAATCAAGCTTTGTTGGGAAAATGGTTGTGGAGATATGGCAGAGAGACAACCCATCTCTGGAGGTGGGTTATTGAGGCTAAATATGGGAATGATTGGGGAGGTTGGTGTACAAAAGAAGTCTCTAATCCTTATGGTGTTAGTTTTTGGAGAACAATAAGGCAAGGCTGGCCAGCCTTTTCAAAATCCATTCAGTTCGAGGTTGGTGTTGGTGACAGAATTAAATTTTGGCATCATGTCTGGTGTGGGAGCTGTACTCTCCGGGAGGCTTTTCCAGAACTCTATAATATTAGTTGTAATAAGAAGTCTTCTATTGCAGATGTTATGCACTTTCGTAACCAGAGGCTTCACTGGGATTTTCTTTTTTCTAGAGCTCCCCAAGATTGGGAAACAAAGCATTTTTACACTTTTGTAGATCTTTTTGATAAGTAATAAGATTCATTGAAATCAAAAAGAGAGGAACACCGAAGTACACAGGGAGTATACAGGGGTGAACAAATCAAAAACGAACATTACAAAAATCAAGTAAGTCCAAAATAGAAGAAAAAGGATGGTTTCTCCACACAGAAAACCAATCAAGTAAGGTTCTAAAAAAAAGAAGCTTGAGATCAGGCATGGAACGCTCATTGTCTTCAAAACACCGACTATTTCTCTCCTTCCAAATACACCACATCAAACAATGAGGAGCAACCATCTATAGATCTCCATTACGATGGCAACCAAAACGACCTTGCCAACATGCCAAAAGTCCAACAACAGAGAAAGGCATAACCCAACAAACTCCAAATAACCCAAAAACCATATCCCACAACTCCAAAGCAACCGGGCAATGAAGGAAAAGATGGTCAATAGTTTCACTATTACACTTGCACATGAAACACCAGTCCAAAATGCAAACCTTTCTTTTTCTTAAGTTGTCAATAGTCAGACATTTCCCCAAGGTTGTTGTCCATACAAAGAAAGCCACTCTAGAGGGGATCTTCTGCTTCCAAATGCTTTTCCAAGGGAAAAACTACTCACTATGGCCAACTAGAAGATGGTAGTAAGCACTGACCGTGAAACCCTTACTCTTACAAGGCAGCCAACATCTCTTATCCTCCTCGATCCCCCTTACAGGGGTGCAATAAATGGAATTGATGAAACTCCTGAAAGCTTCCAATTCACGGTTATGAACCTCCCTACAGAACTGAAGATCCCAGTGGAGTACTCCATTGGTGAACCTCATAAGATCCGCTACACTTGGCTTTTTGTTGCAACAAATCCTATATAAATCAGGATAACGATCTGCGAGGGGAGAAGAGCCACACCAACGATCAAGCCAAAACTGCACTTTTGATCCATCTCCAATTTCAAACATAATAAACCGAGATAAGGAGTGCCACCCTCTTCTAATATTTTTCCACAAACTAACTCCATAAGGACCAGAGAAAGAGCTAGAACACCAACCGCCCCAATCACAACCATACTTCACCTCTATCACTTGACGCCAAAGAGCATCCCTTTCTTGCCCAAATCTCCATAACCACTTCCCTAACAAAACTACATTGAAGGTTCTTAGGTTCCTAATCCCCAGCCCACCTGAAGTGAGCGGAGTACATACTGTAGACCAATTAACCAAATGAAATTTGGGCTCGTCTCCTAGGCCACCCCACAGAAAGTCTCTCTAAAGTCTAGCAATACGGTTGGCCACAGAAGCAGGAATATGGAATAAGGAAAGAAAATAAGTAGGAAGATTAGAGAGAGTGCTTTTAATCAAAGTGACTCTACCTCCCTTGGAAAGATATAATTTTTTTGAACCTGCTAATTTTCTTTCCATCTTCTCTAGAATTGGATTCCAAATAAACTTGTCCTTAAATTTTGCTCCCAAAGGAAGACCCAAGTATTTCATTGGGAGAGAACCTTGCTTGCAGCCTAAAACAGCCACCAAAAGATCCATGTTATGAACAGGCCCCACAGCCACTAGCTCAGACTTACCCAAATTTACCTTCAGACCAGACACAGCCTTAAACCAAATGAGCACCATACGGAGAATCAAAATTTGATCAATATTAGCATCACAAAAAATCAGAGTATTATCAGCGAAAAGAAGATGGGAAATCATCAAAGATCTTCCAGAAGAAGTACCAACACTAAAGCCTGACAAACGACCCTCATGGATAGCCTTATCCAACAGTCTATCGGCTGCCTCCATAATCAGCACAAATAATAAGGGGAACAAAGGATCACCTTGCCGCAACCCCCTAGAACTTCCAAAAAACCCATAGGGAGTGCCATTAATGAGAATGGAAAAGCGAACCGTTGATATACAAAAAGAAATCCATTGCCTCCACTTATTAGAAAATCTGCAACGCTCAAGCAAGTTAGAAAGAAGTCCCCAGTTCACGTGATTAAAGGCTTTTTCAATATCCAATTTACATAACAATCCTGGCTGACCAAGCTTCAATCTACTATCAAGACATTCATTAGCAATAAGAACAGAATCAAGAATTTGCCTATTTAGAACAAAGGCGTTCTGGGGAGCTGAGATGATCTCGCCTAAAACCATGCGAAGACGAGACGCCAAAACCTTAGCAAGAATTTTATAAACCCCCCCAATGATTGGCCGAAAGTCTTTTACCTCCACTGCAGCAGCTTTTTTTGGAATGAGAGCAATGAAGGTTGCATTCAAGCTTTTTTCAAACTGACCAGTATCATGGAAATGGTGGAACACAGCCATGATGTCTGATTTGAGAATCCCCCAGCAGGCTTGAAAGAAAGCCATTGAAAAATCGTCAGGCCCAGGAGATTTGTCCCCATTAAACTCCTTGATGACTTCAAAAATCTCAGTTTCTTCGAAAGGTCTCTCTAACCAGTCCGCATTATCCCCAGAAATCCTTGGAAAATCCAAGACATCCTGTAAAGGATGCTTCTCTTGCTGCTCAGAGTATAGGTTCATATAGAAATGAACAATATGGTCAGAAATCCTATCCTAATTGGAAGACAAGGCCCCATCAATCATAAGATTTTCAATACAATTATTCCTTCTATTAGAATTAGCCATCCTATGAAAAAACCTTGTATTGGAGTCGCCCTTCTTTAAAAACAGCATTTTGGACTTTTGCCTCCAGCTAGTCTCCTCTAATAAGGCTGCCTTTTCAAGATCGGCGCGAAAAGTTGCTTTATCCAATTTCTCCTCCTCAGTTAGAGGTTGAAAGTCCTCTTTTACATCTAGAGCATTCAACTTGCTCAATAAATGCTGTTTCTTGGCTGTGATATTGCCAAAATCTGTTTCGTTCCACCGCTTTAGATCCGCTTTTAGGGCAGTCAACTTCTTGGCAAGAATGAAACTAGGAAACCAACTGGGAATAAGAATTTTAAAGTGAGTGAGTACTATCTCTCTCTTTCCTCTACTCTCGACATTTCTTTCCCTTGGAAGCCTGTGTGGCGTTCAAAGGTCTCCACTAAGGTTGCTTTCTTCTCTTGGACTGCCTCATTAGGTAAGATTTTGACTACTGAAAATTTATTGTATAAGGGTGTTGCCGTTGTAGATTGGTGCTATATGTGTAAAAAGAGTGGGGAATCGGTGAATCATCTTCTTCTTCATTGTCCTATTGCTTATGAATTATGGTCTATGGTGTGGGCTCTATTTGGTCTTCAATGGGTTATGCCGCATGGGGTCTTTGATTTATTTTCGAGTTGGCAAGGGAGTTGGCAAGGGTTTTTTGGTGGGCATCGGAGCATTGATTTATGGAGGGCTGTCCCACATTGTGTCCTATGGTGTATTTGGCGAGAACGGAACTCAAGATGTTTCGAAGGGAAAGATCGGTCTATTTCAGAAATTAAATCTCTTCTTCTCCACACCTTGCTAGAGTGGAGCTCTTCCTTTAATCTTTTTCCTTGTTCTAATTTGTTAGAAATGCTTGATCCTTGTAATTTTTGTGTTTGATGTACTATTTTCCACGTACACCCCCAGTGTACCTGGACTTTTAATTAATACAATTCTGTTATTTATCAAAAAAAAAAAAAAGTTCACTTTCTCTCCCTTTGTGTGTGTGTGAAACACTTTCTTTGAGTGGTTTGTGAGTGTTTGGGAGTGCAAGTAAGGAAAGGCCCACCAATTTTTCCAACAAAAAGGTATCAAAGCCAATCAATTCGTGGTGAGAATGGCTATTGCCAACGAGATGGTGTCATTCCAATTTTCCTGACTTACGAAACAAAATTTTGATAATTGGAGTATCCAAATGAAGACGTTACTTCTATCCTAAGATGCATGGGAGATTATGGAGAAAGCTTATGAGGAGTCACAAGATGAAGCATCTTTGACTCCAAATGAAAAGGAAATCAACAAGCCTTGATCTTAATATATCAAGGCTTGGATGAAACCATGTTCGAAAAAGTTACAAATGCAACTTCATCCAAGCAAGAATGGGAGATTCTTAATAAATCTCTAATGAGAGTTGATAAGGTGAAGACTAGGGAACAGAATAGAGTTCTCTTACTCTTCCATCTCCACTCTCTCTTGTGGATTGTGAACTTTGATTTCTCTCTTCATAATTGGGGTGTTATGACCATTCCTTCCTCCAGATCCTCTTCCTCAACCATGTCCACAGCCTTTTTGGCTACTTTCAGGCCACCCTTTCTCATTCAAGGTGAGCTTAGATTGTAGTGCTTTCTCCAAAGGCTATTGCTTGTTCTTGTTGAGTCTTTTTCCATGTCCTTGTAAAGATCCCATGAGCTGGTTAATGGTCGCTGATTTCAAGTCTTTTGATTCCTCAATTGCCACAATGATACAGTCAAACTTGGAAGTTACTGACCTGATGATTTTTTCTACTGCACAGGCATCCTCCAAGTTCTCATCTATGGCTGTAAACGAACTAAGCTGTTCATGAATAACTTGGGCTCGACTCGATAAAAAGCTTGTTCAAGTTCGTTTATTTATAAATAAGTCAAGCTTGAGCCTTAGTTTTAGACTTGTTTGATAAACAAGCCGAGTCCAAACAAAAAAAATTGTTTGTGAACAAGCTCGTGAACAATAGGGATCGATTAAAACATGCCGAGCTTATGTTTGTTTACAGCTTGATATATGTTTACTAAATAAACTCATTATTATGACATTACACATATGTTTTAGAATGTTAATTTATAGATTGTTTATTCATATATGTTTTGGAATGTTAATTTATTTAGATTTGTGAAGATTATTGTTGCATGGATGACAAATGTGGGTGTAAAAATTGTATTTTGAACAATTACTCAAGCTATAGACAATGAATGATGAATGGATGGATTTAATTATGTAAAATTTTAATTGGAACAATTTCTAATCACGGGTGGAATTAGAAGCATGATAAAATGAGTATATTATTGTTTTTTGTTTACTTGATTTTTGGTAATATAAGCATTTGATGATGTAATTTTTTTGGATCCCAAGCTAAAAAGCTTGACTTGAGCTTGAGTTTGAGCTCAAACTTGGCTTGACTAATTAATCAAGCCAAGCCAAGCCGAGCTCAAGTTTTTTGGCATTCTCATGAGCTTGAGTTCAAACATTGTTTTAAGGCTTGTCTCAAGCTAGAGCCAAGCTTGAGCATTTGATTTTTATTGACGAGCCAAGCTCAAACATGCACTACTCGACAAAGCTTGGCTCGTTTATAGCCCTAAACCATCATATCTTTTTCATTGGTTTATAATATCCATCACCCTTGAAAATTATCCAAAACAGATTCAGATTATTTCATGTGCAAGCTTTCAAACTTGCCTCTCAATGTTTGAAGGCAAACTTTCTTCACCTCATCAACTCCCTTTAGGGAGTTTTTAAGAATCTCCCATGCTTGCTTGGATTAACTTGCATTTGCAACTTTTTCGAACATGGTTTCATCCAAACCTTAATATATTAAGGTCAAGGCTTGTTGATCTTTCTTCCTAGCCTTTTGCAAGGCTTCCTTTTCAATTGGAGTCAAAGATGCTTCATCTTGTGACTCCTTATAACCTTTCTCAATAATCTCCCATGCATCATGGGAACCAAGTAACATCTTCATTTGAATACTCCAATTATCAAAATTTTGTTTTGTAAGTTGGGGAAATTGGAATGACACCATCCTGTTGGCAATAGCCATTCTCACCATGAACCGAGTGGCTCTCATACCACTGTTTTGGAAAAAGTTGGTGGACCTTTCCTTACTTGCACTCCTACACACTCACATACCACTCAAAGAAAGTGATTCACACACACAAAACACACAAAGGGAGAGAGAGTGGTGATGGAAGACTAATAGAAGTCTTTAATACTTGTATTTCTCTTCTTCACTCTGGCCCTGAAATTGAAAGATGCATGGGTATATATACTTCACATGCAACCACAACCATAACTTTCCTTGTATTATTACATAACTCCAAAAAAGCTCTAACATGCATTCATTGCATAAAATTTCATCAATATTTTTAACTCTTTTACTCATTTCATAAATAAACTAGAATTTCATAATCAGAAATTAAGTTTAAGAGGTGGTGTTGAAGGTTAAACTTGATTAATGTTATGAAACTCTAATTTATTTATGAAATGATTTAGTAGAAGAGTTAAAAATAATGAGGAAAGTTCATGTAATGAATACATGTTAGAGCTTTTTTTAGAGTTTTGTAATAAATACAAGGAAAGTTATGATTGCACGTGGAGTCTATATACCCAATGCATCCATCAATTTCAATGCACATTGAAAAAGAGAAATACAAGTATTAAAGGGTTCTCTTACTCTTCCATCTCCACTCTCTCTCCTTTGTGTGTTTTGTGAGTGTGAGTCACTTTCTTTGAGTGGCGTGTGAGTGTTTGGTAGTGCAAGTAAGGAAAGACCCACCAATTTTTCCAACATGTCATTCATCAGTTGGAAAGCATGGGTGCGGCTAAATGGTAGTCATACCTATGTTGGACACGTATGCGACATGGGGTGCGGCCTGGACGCGGCTGCACATGCGTCCCATACATTTTATTTTTATTTTATAAAAAAGCCTAAAACGCACTGTTTTTGTTTTGTGGGGCGGAAGTTTCGGCCAGTATGAAGTATTAACTTCAAATCAGATCTACTACGGTGTTACCAAATGATTTTTAAAAAAAAAGGAGAAGAAGAAGAAGGGAACAAAAATTTAGAGCCGTGGTGGAGGAAGCTCAAGTTTTGGTTGCTTTTGAAACATTCTTTTTCAATTTTGCACTTAAAACTTCTGGGTCTTTGAAACTTTCAAAGAAAACAGGAGTGATGAGATATTGTAAGTTGTAAAACTGATGATATTTTGAAATAAAGTAGAATAGGAGTGGCGAAGTCATTGCATGTGGCAGGTGGTGGAGTGGGGTTTAGGTGAAAAGGGAGCTTCCTAGTCCCAACAATGTTTGTTTATTTACAAAAACACCCAAACTTGATTTTTAAAATAACCAATCTAATCACTTTATTATTATGATATTTCTTTATTTTCATTAAATGATATTACATTCATTAATTTATATCATTTGACTTAAGAATAGCAATGAGTAATAACATTTTTTATTAATTACTAACAATATATATATATATATATATATGTATATAAAATATATTTAAAAATATATTTAAAATTAATTAATAAATGTATTCTTGCACCGCACCGCACCCACACCTGTATTCGTGCAGGTGCTTCCTAGTTCATTAGCAAGGTTGCAATTATTCATTTTCTATCCGTTTTTTTGTTTAATTACGAGTTAGGTATGTCTCTGTTTTGAAGTAAAGAATTAATCAATGTGTCTCATCTGTTGTGACTTTGTTAAATTTCCCGAAATCCTTTCATCCGAATGTTTATACTTTTCCATAACTAAAAAGGTTTATTATTGGTCATATCCGTGTAAACTTGTAAGCCTCAAGGCATTGTGGCTTAAGCTTTTCAAAATTTGAGCTCTAGTGATTAAAACACTTTATCTTAATAGTAAGAAAAGTGTAATTATATCAAGTAGCAAAAAGATTCTTTTGGAAATGTTTGAAGAGGGGTACAACTGAGAATTTAAGGACGATTTAAGACCTTTTAATGTAATGAAAAAAAAATGAACATAATACTAAAATATCTTTTTGAAAGAAAAAATGTTATGGATGGTATTTTTACTCCCTGATGAGTGAACTGCAGGTTATCAAGATGCATCTCTCTCTCTCTCTCTCTCTCTCTCTCTCTATATATATATATATATATATATAAAATAAGTAACTTATAGAATAGTAAATTTATGGCTATTGGGCATTTTAGGTGATCATAATTGTTGGTGAACTTATAGCCTCAAAAGCTTAAATTGTTAGCAGGTGAAGTGAACAATGTATATCAAGGACATGACAGACTAAATAGAAAATGTATGTGTTGCACACCTTTCTTTAACATCCACTCTCACATGCAGGCCTACCCAGCTAACTTTGAATCTTAAGACCTTAAAGACAACCTGACTCTTACACCGTGTTGGTGACCATTAGTCCCTAAAGCTGAAGATGTTAAAAAATAAGACAACAATGTATGTTAATTATTTGGCACAACTTTGACTAATAAAAAATATAGTTAAAGGAAACTACCTGAAGTCTCACTTGAAGATTGTTTAAAGAACTCCAAAAGTAGGCTGCCGATATTTAAATAAAAAGAGAAGGAAGCAGGTCAACAGTTATAACAAGTACCAAATTTAGATGTTCTTTTAGACCATAGATTATTAAGGGCATAATTAGTCACTTTGCACCATCAAGGAAAGGAAGTAGGCTAGATAAGACTTATACCTCATGAATCAAAGTGTTGAAATGGGAATGAAATTTCACCTCCATGCCTAAATAGACCCGTTCTTTATCTTACAAGTCTTGGGTAATATTCTAAGGAAATGGGAATGAAATTTCACCTCCATGCCTAAATAGACCCGTTCTTTATCTTACAAGTCTTGGGTAATATTCTAAGGCCATGTTGCCGTTAAGTGAGCCTCAAACTTGTCTAATAATTATGAAGTTTACAGTTTACTAGATGAAGATTGCAGTAGCTTTGGTTGATAGTAATCCAATATTTATATTAAATTTGTGACCTGGTATCTTTGTCCAGCATAAGTTAATGAGCAAATAATTATATATATATATATATATAATTTTATTTTACACATGAATATATGTTTTGTTTTGGTTAATTGATTGAATTGTCTCTTTCAGGATCTGAACTTCTAATCCATGAACTTCCGTCTATATTGGATGGATCAGCTAAGGTGAAAGCAAAACCCCAAGATGACTCTAAAGCTACCTTAGCTCCAAAGGTACATCATACTAGAAATAGGACTAGGTGTACTCTCTTGTAACATTTGTAAGAGATACTTTGAGGTGTAACATGCATTGGATGAAGCTGTGGTGTCTTCATTGTTTTGGCTAACTGATGATTTAACTTAATGTTGCGCAGAACATGGTTACAATGTGTACGTGTGCATTCATATTTTTCATTTTGTTCAAACCCCATGTTTCTCTCCAGGAGGTAGTCTTGTTTCTTATATTGATATCCACCTGTGAAATGGGATTTGGTAACTTTGTAGGATATAGTATACGGCATATCTGCAAACCCCATCCAAATAATTTGAATATTAAAGTAACACGGTGGAACTTTAGAGAAACTATGCCATACATGTTTCTAAATTATCTACATGATGTATTTCTTCTGTATATCAAGTTGCTAAAATATTTTTTGTTTCGTGACATCTAAGTTTTCCTGCATTATGCAGATAACTCCTGAAGAATCCTGGCTATATTTTGATAAAGAAGCTTTAGTTCTACATAATAAGGTAAGCATTTTCTTCTTTGATTCCAACCATGCAGTCATGACATAAAACTTTTCTAGGTTCGTGCATTTGCAGGATGGCCAGGAACCCGAGCTAAAGTTGTAGTTATTGACAATAAAAATGGTCACCGCAATATTTTAGAGCTTAAAATTATAACTACAAGAGTTTGCAGCCATAACAATGTTCAGGGAAATGAAGTTGATGATGTTACTTTTGTCAAGGATGCCTTGGCATTTCCATGTGCAGGGTGCACGACACTTGAGGTGTGCTTCATAACTTCTATAACCCTATAATTTAAGTTTCTGTTCAATATATATTTGGCTGTTTCGATGATAGATATATGAGAACATGTTTTCTTCTAATTTTCTTTTTCCTATTAAATACTATTTGGGGTATAATGTGTTGTTGGGTGATGTGTTTTGTTCTGCTCCATGCATTTAGAGTTAACTTTCCAGTTGCCCTTAAAAGCTAATATTTGGAACATTTAGATACATAATAAATCTTCCATTACGGCCAATGGGTATGGTCAACCTGCACACAGTTGAGACCTTCAATATGACAAATGCCTACCTGCATGTGTTATGACTTCCTGATTTTGGCTCATTGGTAACTCCAGGTTTTGGAAGTTCAACTTCCTGGGAAGAAGGTGATTAGTGCAGCTGCCTTTTGGAATGGCTTGCGAGGTCAAAAGGTGAAAAAGTTATGACAGAGGGATCATTTTTTTGCTGGTGGCATTTAAGATTTTGGTTGAGGTTTAGGTTGGGAAAATTTGTGGTGTATAATCATTTTTCTGTCATTTTATGTGTTTGTGCTATTGTCCATTATTTTCAATTCATTTTCAATTAATGCTACGTTTGTTTCGGCTGAAAATGGATTTGGGAAAATATTTTACATCCTGCCGTGTGTTTGGTTGCGCATGAAAAATTTGGTCAAACTGAAAACCATTTCATTGACTGTAAAATTTGGCCCCCAGAATTGGAAAATGAATTACACACGCGTTTTACCTTCAAATGATTTCTGGACTTAGACACCCAAAGAGAGAGAGAGAGAAAGAGCAAGAAGAGAGAGTAGAGAGAGTGAGCTAGAAGCACACACAACCCTAGATTGCACCATTGCCCTAACCCCAGATTGCATTGGTCTCGTTGCACCCCAGCACTGTTGAGATCACATTGCTGAGATCGCACCCCAGATTGCATCGCCAAGATCGCGCCGCCGCTGCCCTCTAGATCAAACTCTTGTCGTCTCAATCTTGACGCCGCCTGAAGCTTGTTGCCGCTTGACCGGTCTCATCGCCCATGACCAACCCATGACCAATCTCTCTCTTTCTCGATCTACCTCTCCCTTTCCCTCAATTTTCGATCAGTCTCTCTTCCTCCCTCTCTCAATTTGATCGAATTTTTGAGTTTAACAAATGGTTTTGTTTTGATTTTTCTTTCTTTTAAGTTTATATATTGAAATTTTCTATTATAAAATTTGTTTGGAAGTTGAGAAAATGGCTGAAACTAGTAGAAAAATAGTATTTTTAGAATGCAACCAAACACCTGAAAACATTTTCTAAAACAATTTTCATAATGTAGCCAAACATCTAAAAATATTTTTCACTTGAAAAATATTTTACATGTTGACAAACGCAGCAAAAAAATTTCCTCTGTAAGAAATCATTAATTTTGTTTAAACAATAGCTATATTGGAACCTTTTTTAGAGCTTATTTTGTCATGTTCTATTCTGAGTTTATTATATTATTAGCTGCAAACCTGCACGTTGCGCGTGATATATTTTTTAGAGTGGTCTCATTAATTTATTTTTACAATTTGGACTAATTTAATAAAGAGTAATGTATTTCATAATTGTATTTTTATTTATTATTGCAACAATCATAAATGTAATTTAGGATCAATAATAAATCATAAATATAAATTAACAATCGTATTGTTATTTATTATAGGAACAATCATAAATCATAAATATAAATTTTGTCATATTAAAATGAAAACAATAAAATTTTTCTCAGAAATTCAACAGGCAAGTTAACGAAAATATGCATTTTTTAATACACGTTATTTATAATATTTTGTGAATCATTAAAAAGAATATAAAATTTGGAAATTATTCTTTTAGTTTTAAACAAACTTTTTCAAACCCAATTTTTTTTGCCTTACAATCCAAAATACAGAAAAACTTAAATGGATAATTAATAAAAGGCGAAAACACCAATTTATCTAAAATTTGGGTTTTAGTTTGAATTTGGAGATTTTGGCTAAAATTTATGAAATTTATTTGATCTTTCTTGGTTGATGGTATAACATTCACTATGATTGAAAGCCAAATAGAATGTTAGAATTTAGAAACAATGTGATTTGTGTTGATTTGAAATTGTTGGACCATATTAGTGTTTGATTATCTAGAAATTGCAAGAAAAGAATTAGAATGAAATTCTGTTTGATTAGCAAGAAATTGCAAGAAATCAAAATAATAATATTTAGAAAATAAAAATGAAATTCTGTAGAGCTATTTGAACTTTTGCAGTAGATCCATGGTTGAACCACAATGTGAGAAGGCGAAGTACATCTTGTAAACTATCATCAACATGTTTAGCATTTGCTGCGCATGCTATTAAATGAAAATATATAAAAAGACATCACTGCGGTTTTTTTTTTTTTTTGAGAAACCAGACCCGAAAGCCGGGCTGGGCTTTATTGAAACCAAAAAATCAGGATACATCAGCCATAACCAAATGGGCTATGTCCTCAGGACAGTCTTCTAACCATACTTGAAATTTAGGACCTATTCTAGCATGTTTAGCCAAGGCATCAACTACTCTACTACATGAACGAGGAACAAAACAAAAATTAGAAAATGCTAAAAGGGAAACTTGGTCTTGGATGTCACCAACTATGTGACCATGCACTGACTGGTTTGCTTCTCTATTCTTAATTGCTTGGATGACCACTGCTGCATCTCCTTCAAATATCACTTCATGGAGGCCGATCTCGACTGCAAACTGGACTGCACGTCTACAAGCTAGTGTCTCCACTGTTGCCACTGATTGAGGAAGCGGGATATGCATAGATAGTGCACCAATGACTGCCCCTACATTGTCACGTATGATCACACCCAAGTTGGCAGCGTCACAGGAGGAAAACAGAGCACCATCAAAGTTGGCCTTATACCAAGTTTGTGTCGGGGCAATCCAGTGGGGTTGAACTGAAACTTGAGGTGTCGTAGAGGCTTCATCCTGGGCATCGAGGAAGTCATGCAGCATCTCACTAGCTACGGAAAACACTTTGTTCAGTGGACGAGTTGAGTGATTAAGGTGAATAGCGTTTCGTCGATTCCAAAGCAACCAAGATGTGATTGCAAAAAACTTCACCCCATTGTCGTCCCTAACTTGCAAAAAACTAGAAAAAAAGGTTAATGAAATCCCCCGGTAGGGAAGAGACCGCATGTTAAGCCCAGGTGAGTGATTTCCAAAGGTTGGCCACTTTGTACAGCCCCACACTTCATGCAGGATGTCTTCGAGATGGGTTTTACAGATGTTGCAGCGGTCAGAGGGTGCAATTTGGCTGCGGAAAAGGTTGTCCATCGTTGGGAGTGAGTTGTTGTAGGCACGCCAAATAAAATGCTTCACCTTATTGGGAGTTCGTAGCATCCAAACACCTCTCCAAAGCAGTTGTTGGGGGTGCGGATTTGAGCTACTTGGACTGCTAGCTGAAGCATCACTAGCTAGCAGTTGATATGTACTTCGAGTAGAGAATACACTCGAAGGATTTTTAGACTAGATGATACTGTCTTGGGGCAGTCTAGTGCTTAGGGGGATACTCAATATATTTTTGGCTTCATGAGGCAGAAACATGTGTCTGACCTCCTCCTCCTTCCAGGCTCCAGTCTCAGTATCAATCAACATATTCACCTTTACATCAGGGGGAATAGAAGGGAGCAGTGAACTCACTATTCTATAAACTTTGTCTGGCAGCCACTTGTCCTCCTTTATACTCACCAATTTATCGTCCCCAATCCTCCATGCCACGCCTTTCCGTACCACATCCCGTGCATTTAAAATACTCTTCCATGCATAAGAGCCATTAGTCGAACTGGTGGCTTCAAGAATAGAGAAATCCGGAAAAAATCTAGCTTTAAATACTCTATGGCAAAGCGACTTCAGGTTTTTTAGCATACACCATACTTGCTTGGCTAGTAAAGTTTCGTTAAATTTTTCAATCTCCTTGAAACCCATGCCTTTGGCTTCCTTAGCTTGACAAAGACTCTCCCACTTTACCCAATGGACTTTCCTACCGTCACCACTGTAGCCCCACCAAAATTTATGGATCATAGTCTCAATTTCCTTTATCAAACCTTTAGGGAGTTTAAAGAAACTCGTAGAGTATGTTGGGATGGCCTGGATCACGGATTTTATTAGCACCTCTCTCCTTGCTTATGATAGGAGTTTTTCCTTCCATCCTTGAAGCCTCTTCCATATTCTTTCCTTGATATAAACAAACTTTGTTTTTGCTCTACCCACAAAAGCCGGTAACCCCAAGTATTTCTCATATTGTCTAGTGGATGGTACTCCCAAAAGGTGTTGGATTCTTGCTTGAAGATTATGTTGGGAGTTGGAGCTAAAGAAAATGTTGGTCTTGTCTTTATTAATTTTTTGCCTCGACCCCTTTTCATAAATTGATAGGACATCAAGGATAACCTGACATTCTGATTCTTTTGCACAGCAGAAGAGAACACTATCATTTGCAAAGAAAATGTGAGAAACAAGTGGACCATTTCTGCAAATAGACACTTCCCTAATTAAACCATCAAATTTGGCCTTGTGAAGCAAACCTTGGAGTCCCATAGCACACACCAAAAACAAATATGGCGACAATGGGTTACCTTGTCTCAGACCCCTACTTGGCTTGATATTACTACCGGGAACCCCATTGAGTAAAATCGAGTATGATACTGACTTGACAGAAGACATAATGGTTGCTACAAACCTCCCAGAAAAACTCAAGTGCAACATCGCCCTCTCCAAGAACTCCCACTCCATTCTATCATAAGCTTTGCTCATATCAAGCTTTGCTCATATCAAGCTTTAAAGCCATATACTCTGCCTTCCCTTGTGTTTTACGCTTCAAATAATGTAGGGTCTTAAAAGCCTCTAGAACATTGTCAGTGATGAGCCTACCCGAAAGGAAAGCACTCTGCGAATCAAAAACTACATAGGGCAAAATGATTTTCAGATGATTAACCAAGACTTTAGCAATGAGTTTATAAACTACATTACAGAGACTAATAGGCTTGAAATCTGAAACTACCTCAGTCACATCTTTACCAACAATGTGCCAGAAAAATTTATAAAAATTGGGAGACATACCATCCGGACCTAGAGCTATAAGTGGTGCCATTTGGTTGAGAGCTCTTTGGACTTCTTCAACAACAAAAGGCTTGTTCAAATTCGTGTTCATCTCATCAGTAACTATAGGGAGTATACCACTCAAAATCTCGGCAAAGCCATATGGGTTCGAGGTAGTAAACAAGTTGCTAAAATAGGTACTAGCCAAACTGCCCATTTGCACTTCATCCTCAGTCCAGTTGCCGACCTCATCTTCTAAACCAAGAATGTAATTGCTCTTGTTACGTTGGCTTGCTCTACAATGAAAGTACTTAGTGTTTCGGTCACCCTCTTTTAACCACTCAAGATGGGAACGGTGCTTCAACATTGTTTCTTCTCTAGCCTTTAGCACCGAAATGTCATCACGGCGCTTCTTCATACGGCTTGGATCACTGCGGTATTGAATAGAAAAAATATTATTAAAAGCTGATGTGGTATTTTTTTTCCATTTAAGTGCTGACATGGCCATATCAATGGCTCAAATTTAGACACATCAACATAATATTTTAATATTAGGCGTTCCAACTGTACAAATCGTTTTCCATGTAAGCATTTTTTGTTAGTAAGTTAACGGTAGGGATTAAATTGAGTGCAAGTTGAAAATAGTAGGGATCAAATTAACTGCTACCAAAATGTATGGACCAAATTGATTGTGACCCCAAAATGTAGGGACTAAAATTGTGTTTTCGCCTTAATAAAACTTAACAATTATTAATTGGACCAATTTGGAAAACAATTTGTTATTGATAAATTTTTAAGTTTATTTTCTTTGCAGAAATTGTAATTTCGCCCACCCAAAATATATTATCAAAATCTAAGAATTAAATTCTATATATGCATTGTTATAAAATAATAATAATTAAAATATAATTACAAAAATTAAAATATGTTACTCATCTAATTATTTTTGTTTGACTAACCTTTGCTTTTCTCTGAATAAATGGCATTATAGAGTACTTATAATATGACTATTAAGAGTACTTTGTCCACTCCAAAGGATTAAAAAATAAACAAAAATTAGTAAAATCTTGTAGTTTAACATCTAAATTGATCACTATAAAAAATCAAATTCTAACTTACAAAACAACTAATTATTAACTCAAATCAAATCAAACCAAAAGAATAAGGAAAAAGAACTTGTGAACGGAAATTGAAGTACCAAACTACCTAAATGTGCATAAAGTCAACACAAATTTACCAAAAAGATATACAAATGTGATATAACAATTAAATCAACAATAACAAAAAGAATCATTAGTAGTAAACAAAAAAGTGGTTGAAACAATAAAAAAAATCCACCAAAAGAGAAACAAAATTGGAGAAAGAGAGAGAGAGTATTGACCTTTTTGTAGTGGAAAACTTAGTTAGAATAAGGGAGAGAGGTAGAAATGAAGTAAGAAGAAATTTATATGAAAATTAAGATGAAAGAGGAAGGGTGGAAGTAGATGAAAGTTTAAATAAAGTGAAACTGTAGAATTTAAGAAGATATAAAGGAAAAAAATTTTTTAAATATAAAGGGAATCGAATGAAGATTAAAAAAAAAAAAAACCATTTACCGGAGAGAATGAAAGATTGAACTAAAAAGATAATGGTTGAAGAAGATAAAAAGTCATCCAAAGTAAGAATTGCACAAAAAAACAAAAAAAAAAAAAAAAAAACAAAAAAAAAAAAAAAACAAAAGATGCTAAAGATGTAGTGCATAAAGAGTTTTATAAAATTTGTTACAAAACTTCCATTGTTATATATAGTATAGATATGTATAGACATTGTTTTTGGTTTTTGGTTTTTGATTCTTCGTTGTTTTAATTATTTAATTATAAACATCTAAATTAAAGTAGATAAATATGTAAAGGCAAAATTATATGTAATGTTAAAACCGCCCAAAATGAGTGTGTAAATTCAATAATCTATTTCTATTTTTTTGTAAAAAAAAAAAGAAATAAAAAAATAATAATTATGTGGCCAATGACGTGGAGATGAGGTAGTGCAATAAAAAGTTAGCAGCAATAAATGCTATGATATATGTAGATTACTATGAAATAAATTACTTGCTATATGTAAGGGGGTGGGCCTGGCTTGGGTCTTGGGCAAGCTCCTGCTGTACTAGGCCCGGGTAGTTTCTGGGTGAGGAGTTGGGACCAGCCTAATTGGAGCACACCTTGGCCCAGCTTGTACACAATCTTTGCCGCGTCTGCCAAAGTTCATTTAAGAGTTCACAGCAAGCAGAGTTATCGTTGACAAGTTATGGCAGGTAGACATAAAATAAAAAACGTAAAAAAAAAGCATTCACTGTTTTCTTCCACAACAAACAAGATAGATGACTTAAAGGCCTCGCTTTTAAAGAAAAACGCTTAAACAACATAATAGAACGAAATTAGTAGAGTAAAATAACGAGTTTGCCATATTTAGTATTGCCGCAGGACTTCAACCACGGAAGGAAAAACTATTCCCTCAACGCAAGTAACTTCACTTGGTGAAATTAATTGCTTGAAGAGGACAGCCCCAAATGGTATATGCCCAGGTATAGATTTTGTATTGCCTTTTGAGGACAAGGCTATTGAGGGAGAGAGGGGGTTAACTCATTTGGGTGCATGCCTGCCATAAGCACTCTGTTCTTTCTTTCTTAGAACTTCCTTCTCTCTGTTTTCTTTCTTTCAATTCTTTTCTCTCTGTTTTCTCTCTTTCAATTCTTTTCTTTCTGTTTTCTGATCACCCTTTTCTCTCTGTTTTCTGATCACCTTTTCTCTCCTCCCCCCATTTGCACACAGCCGCGGGTCCCTTATATAGGGTCTGCCGTGGCCGATTTTACTGTTCTAGCCTTTCTATGGCCCCATTCTGCTATCGTAGCCTTTTGCCATCCACTTATCGAGTCAAATGGTTCTAATCCACCATTGACCTATGGCTTTTAGACAACGAAGCTTCCTTCCCTACTTCGTCCAGTGTGTCCTCGCTCTCTCGGTCTCTCATGGCATGCACCCAGCAGTTCTTACCCAGCCTTGCCTCTTTTGGGTGGCATGTCATCCCAGCAGGACTGTGCCCATCGAAAGAGTCTGGGCAAGAAACGCAAAAATGGGTTCTTGCTCCTCTCCCCACCGCAAGACCATGCCCTCATCCATGACGTCACCCTTTCCCATAGTGGCTGGGTATAGGTTGGTGATGCCTGGGTCGTTCGCATGCGTTACCTTATTGATGTTTCATTCGTTTGCCGAGGTTTGAAAATGGGTGCGCATATCCTGCCGTGCGCTTTTTTGGCATTTTTTGATGTGGATTGTTTTTCCGGCAGACCAACGCCCATGTGTTGTCCCTTTCTTTGGAGGGTTGAGCTCTGTAGTGGGCTTCCCTTTAGTTTGGGTGTTTTGCTTTTGTGGCTTTGCGCCCCCTGCCATGCTAGGTTTGCTATTCCTGCTGCTTAACTCAATCCTGCTGGGCTCTTTCGAACCCGCCATGTACTTTTCTTCTCAGTAGCCCAGTATGCTTGCTGGGCTTCTTTTTCATTTCTTGCGGGCTCCAATGCCTCTTGTTTTTTCTTATGGGCATCCCTGGCCTATCTTGGTTTTGCTTCACACATGGATTTCTTTGCTAACTCACTTTGGGCTTCCTTGGCCCAATTTTCTCTATAAACTTTATCCTTTAGGCTCATGAGTTTTCCATTTGCCTGCTACTTTCTTTTTTTTTTTTTTTTTTCTTATTGCAGTGGGCCTGTTGTGGCCCATTCTTTCTTTTCCCTCATCCTTTTCATGGATTTGTTTCTTTTCTCTTTCCGGGCTTATTCAAGCCCATTTGCTTCTTCTGGACCCATCTCATGGACCCTTGAACCATGCATATGCTTTCTTTTTCTTTTTGCTGTTTCTTTCAGTTCACCCACAACTCTGGGCCTTGGGCCTGCTGGGCTTCAATAAAAAATGAGCCTCAACAATTAGCTCCCTGAGCATATGAAATGCTCCAGCGGTTTATATGCGAATAAAGACTATTCTTGTCTTTTTCTTTTTCTTTTCCTTCGCGGGCTTTTTTAAACAGTAATTTTCACTTCACGTGTATATTATTCTATTTATATATATATATATATATATTTTCTCTTTTTGCTGTGAACAGAGTTGCTTCTTCGAATTTCCCAGTTTGGCAGTTATTTTGAAGAGCAGCGTTACTTCATTAATTCCATTCCCTATCCGGCGGCTGACCCATCACCTCCCTTCACTTCGATTTTAATGATGGTGGCATTTAAGGAATCTCCTTCCTTTTCCCAACTACTTCTTCTTCTCTTTTCCATACAAATGCCTCTTCCTTTTTTCCTTTTTCCGCCGTGCTCTTCCTTCCAAACACTTCTCCTTACCTACTTCGATCCGTGATGTCGCCGGTGAAGAGCCAAGCTTCCTCACGTCGCAAGGGAAAGGAGGTTGTCTCTGATCCTCCCTCCTCTCGCGACGAGGGTGAGGAGGTTGAGTATCCTGAATCGGGTTCCTCTGACGAGGAGGAGGCACGTCGCCCTTCTGACGACGAGGTCGTTCCGTTGATAGATCCGTGGTATGACGTCCATACCCACTTCCCAAAGGTACCTTGCGATTATATTCCATCGGCACCGGGCCGGGTGTGGCTTGCTCTCTGTCGTCGTAGCACCGAGGCTCCTTGGGCTCCGTTACCCTCTTCGATTCCTGATATTGTCATCCGTCAGGGTATTTCGCTCCCTGTCCCCATTCACTTTGAGTATGGGTCAGGCCAAGCCTTGGGTTGGAAAGAATGGGTGGACCGAGAGTTGTCGGATGTAGATTTCATGGGTTTGCTATGGCAGGCTGGTGTGTTGCAGGCCGTTGTTTCGTCTCGTTGTTTGTCGAACTACAGAGACCTTTTCAATCTTCATCATTTGGTCCGCCGGTGGTGCACTACCACCCACACTTTCTTTCTCTCCTGCAGTGAGATCACCGTGACATTAGAGGATGTGGCGAACCAACTTCTTTTGCCCATTCTTGGTGACGTTGACCCGAGTACCCTGGAACTCTCTCCGGAGGAAGTGGCTGTGGAGGCTGAGTTGAGGACAAGAATGGCTAAGAACGTCAAGCTATCTCATTGGGTCAGTTCTTCTTCCAAGTTTTCTGGCGCCGCTCGCCGTGCGGCTTTCATCTCCTTTTGGCTCAGTAAGTTTGTGTTTGGTGCACGTCCTTATTACGCAATTAAACCTCTGTTTTTTCGTTTGGCTATTAAAATTGCTGCTGGGATAAGTTTGCCATTAGCCCCCATATTTCTGGGACACTTGTATGTACAGCTAGACATCCTGCGGACTAATGAGGACCAGGCAAGGTCCTGCCATATAGTTACCTCTTCGGTTCACAGCACTATCCTGCAGCATCTATTGTATGAACGCTGCGTAAAACACTTGACTAAGTGCAGACCGGTTCGTTTTGCAAAAGAGAAGTATGTTTCCTGTCCGAGGGTGATTACCGATTTTTGTGGCAGATTTGAATATGAGTTTCCTTTGGCTTTCCGTTGGTCTGGTTTGAAGTGTATTTACCATTCTGCTGTTGAGTTCTTTGATAAGAGCGTTGGGTTTTCTTGGCGAGCATATAGACATTTGGGTGCGAGTTACACTCGTGGGGATTCTGTTATGGGTCAGTTTGCGGACACTGTTGGTACTACTCATCCTTTGGTTGATTTTGACGAGAGAGGGATCACTTACTTGGCAGCCACTAATGCTGGGTGGCTGCCTTATTTGACTGACGAGGGGGTTCGATTTGTGTATTATCCTGCCAATCGAGTAAGAAGGCAGTTCGGGTTGGACCAAGATATTCCAAATGATTTTTCTTTTCTTGCGGAGTCTCCCACTTCTGCCAGGCCATTCCTGCGGCCTATTGCTTTTGACTTCTGGAGGCGGCACTTTACTGCAGTCACTGTCCCTAGTTCTTTAAGGGAAGGTATTTGCACTCCTCCCATGCATGAATATTGGCGGGCTGTAATGACATCTTTTGAACAGGCTTTAATGGGCAGCCGTGGCTTTTCCTTGATCCCTCCTAATGGCCTCGGCATGGTTGTTTCTGCCAACCCCCGACTAGTAATTCCTTCCAGGTCTGCGTTAGCATATGTTACTAAACAGGGTCGATCTTCTCTTCTGGAATGGGATGAGGGGGCTAAAGGATGGAATTGGCTTGCGGGTGACTACCCTCCTGGTTAGGATAGGAAGGTGAAGGTCTTGAACCCTCCCACATTGGGCAAGGAAGGTTCTGTCAAACCTAAGTCCGCCAAGAAAAGAGGTGAGGCAATGTCTTCTGGGGGTGATCTACCTCCCATGGGTCACATAGTTCTACAGGACTCTCCTCATTCTAAAGCCCGTACCCTTCCTACCACACGTTCTACCGCCGGCAAGTCAAAACATACCACTTCGCAGCCATCCATAAATGCTCCTCCTTTTAGCAGGACGCGACGTAGCAAAAGAAAGACATCTCCCCCTCCTGCCCCTACCATTGAACGGAGAGTATGTTGTCTCTAGTTTCCTCTCGTCTTTTCTTTACTTGTTTCTGTTTTTTTTTTTTTTTTTTTTACTAACACTTGTGCATGTTGACCTCTTCTCTCTTGCAGTCTAAGCACAGAGAAGATGTATCTGCTGCTCATCCTATACTTTTCGACGAACCAGAACTTATGGTATTATATATATATATATATATATATTTTTTTTTTTATGCCTTCAATTGTGCTCTTTCCTTCTTTCTGTGTTACTGCGGTTTTCTTAGTCACCCTCACTTTCTCTTCTCTTTTTTTTTTTTTTTTTTTTGTGTTGTTGCAGGAACATCCTGAGCCCTTTTCCATATACCGTCTCGTGGCTGAAGGGACTTTTGTTGAGACCCCAGTCTTCTCTACTGAGCTGGTGCCCATGGAGGGCACTCATACTGAGGGGATTATGGAGGCTACCCCCACTCCTGCCGAGACACCCACTTCTCAAGAAAGGGCCACTCTTCCTGTTGTCTAGACTGGGATTGCCTCTCCTGCCACCCCCTTTATTCTTTCCACCAGTGATCCTTTTGCAGCCCTTTCTCAAGTTGCGAAGGAGGACTCTTCCTTGGTAGTTACCCCATCTTCCATCCCTGATTCTGCCATCCGCGGGCCTGCTGCAGACTTGTCTTCTGAGGAGTTTGAGGAGGAGGAGAGTGAGGCTGAGTTAGCGGGTACGTGCCTCTTTCCTCCTTCCTGGTTTTATTATATATATATATATATATTTTGCTTATGTTGCTTTCCTTCATTCAATGCATTCACATTCTTAATTGCAGAGGCTTTCGAAGAACCAGAGGCTGCAGTAACTGCGGAGCTACAGTCATCCATTCCTCCTGCTGCTCCTATCGTGCCTGTTTTTGCCATCCCTGTTTCTGCTTCAGCCACGGCACCAATCTTTGTTTCCGCCGCAAATCCTGTTACTCCTATCTTTACAGTTTCTGGTAAGTCTTCTCACCTTTACTGCTTTCTTGCGAACTTATTATTTTCTCATCGTAAATACTCATATTGCATTCCTACTTCTTATTAGGCTTGCCTCTCACCATCTTTTCCCAGTTTGAGGCAGGAGGGAGTTCTGCCGCAGTTTCAGACCCCATGAGCGAGGCTGTGAATTTCTTCATTCGTTTTGATCAGCTTGAGACGAATGATCTTGACCCGGCAGATTTCTGGGGAGCAAGTTTTCCTTATTCGGACTTTCACGGCTTCCGAGTTCCCAGTGAGTGTGTTCCTCACTTGGAGGGAGTTTACAGCAGCCGTGGTAACTTCATGCAGGGGTTCCGTTTGGGTCGCTCTGCCAGGGAACACTTCCTGAAGATGCTGGGGAGCGTGCTAAACGATATTGAGCACAGCTTTATTGACTCTGTTTCTTCTGAGAGGATTCTGTAGTGGAGAGCTGCAATACAGGAGCTAGTTAGTGTGGGTTTTGCTGTGGAGTTCCTTTTAGACCATCTCCGTGAGATTGCTCAGGCCTTCTTCATGAGGAAGGTTCGGCCTGCTGTGGATGCCATGGACGCAAGGATTAAAGCTTTAAAGAAAGAGATAGCAGATGTAGAGGGTCGTCGTGAGCACTTGGTTGCTAGTATTGGTGGGCATGACCGTTTTGGAGACCAGTCTTTGCTCTTAGGACTTTATTGATGATGGCAGGCTCCCCTTTTATCATGTATTTTTTTTTTTGTTTGGCCAGTACACTTTATTATGGCTTTCTAGGATACTTATTTAACTTTTTTTTTTTTTTGGTAAGACTTATACAATCTGGGGTTTGTAACTTAACGTACTACACTTAATCACCTTTTGCTACTATTTATGTCATGGAAAGTTTTTTGTAATACTTAGCATATTTTTCTCATTGCATAGTTCATGAAAACATATTGTAGACTTGTCTTGTGACATGGTCACTTGGAGGAAAGCAAATAGTAAAGCAGAAAAGGGAACAAACTAATCTTGGAATTTGTGAAACACAGCTTAGAAGGAGGGTGATGCCTTGTTCTCAACTTTAAGCATAGTAGCGCTTCAGCCATTTCCCATTGATGGGATCCACCAGGTTTTTGCCATCCATTTGAGTTAGTCGGTAGTATCCATTTGGGTAGGTTTCTCTTACCACAAGAGGTCCCTCCCATTTTGGTGCAAACTTGGACGGTCCTGCCATACCCCTTCTGACATAGTCCGTTACTTTTAACACGAGTTGCCTTTCCGCAAATATTCTTTCTTTAGTGATCCTGCCATAGGCTTTTGCCATTTTTTGCCTGTATCTGCGGCCACATTCCTGGGCTTCTTCCCCTTTTTCGTCTAGCCCTTCCAAATCTTCACATCTTTCTGCCGCAAAGATTTCTTCTTCTTCCTTCCCCTGTATCTGCATGACTCTTAGTGATGGGATTATTATCTCAGCAGGACTCACAATTTATGTTCCGTATACTAGGGAAAAAGGTGAAAATCCTGTGGCAGACTTCGGTGACTTTCGGTAAGCCCAAAGGGCATCTGGCAAGTGCATCGCCCATCCTCCCGTATACTCTTGACTCATCTTATTGATGATCTTTATGAGAACTTTGTTAGTTGCCTCTGCTTGCCCATTTCCTTGGGGATAATATGGCGATGAACGGTGATGCTTAATTTGGTAGAACTCCAACATCTTCCTTACTTCGCTATTGACAAATGGCGTACCATTATCACTAATGATTCTGTGGGGCACCCCGAACCTTATAATTATATTTTCCTTGATAAAGTTTGCCACTGCTCCTCCTGTGGCCTTGCGAAGTGGTATTGCCTCTGCCCATTTGGTGAAGTATTCAGTGGCTACCAAAATCCAGATATATCCACGAGACGGAGGGTTGATTGGTCCCACCAAGTCCAGCCCCCAAGTGTGAAAGGGCCATGGAGTAACCATACTATGCAAGCTTTGTGGGTGGGTATGAATGAGATTAGCCTGTACTTGACAGCTGTGGCATTTTTTTACAAATTCTGCTGTATCTTTCTTCATGGTAGGCCAGTAATACCCCATTTGTAGCAGACACCTATATAGCTTCCTCTTCCCTTGGTGTTCCCCACATTCCCCTGAGTGCACTTCTCTTATTATTTCTTTTGCTTCCTCAGGGCCCAAACATCTTAATGGGTCCCCACCAAATCCTGTTTTGAAAAGAACTTCCTCATGCAAGAAATAACGTGTTGCCAATCTCTTGAGTTTATAACTTTTAGAATGCTTTTGTGGCAGGATACCTTTTGTTAGGTATAGTTTGAATGGGCTTCTCCAGTCTTCAGTAGTCAACACAGCATAACTTTCTCCTCTGTCTGCCGCAAGTTGACAGGTCCCACATTGAGTTTGAATCTGGTTTGCATTTTTGCCTATGCTTGGCCAATAAAAGCCCGTTCTTTGGAGTCTGCGGTAGAGACTAATTTCTCCGCAGGATCCACAGGTCCTGTCGTGTACTTCTTTTAACTTTCTCTGGGCTTCTTCCTGCCCCACACACCTGGACAAAACCCCTCCTGGCATCCTGCGGTATAATTCTCCTCTCACCAAAGCATAGTCTTTTAACACTTTCAATTCTGCGGCATCTTCGTCCTTCATCAAAGCTTCTCTTATGGGGAACCGCCAATCGTTCTCGTCCTGTTTTTCCTGGAACCTTTCCTTCAAGGTTTCGATGATAGACTCTCTTCTTTTACTGACCTCTACCGTGGCACTATCTCCCTCAAAGGTTATCTGCGAGCCCAACGCCGCTAACGCATCCGCGAATCGATTTTCATTCCTTGGGGCATGTTCTATTTCAAAGGTAGAGAACCTTTCCTCCATCTTCTGGGCCATCGCTCTGTACGGAGCTAAGTTAGGTTCCTTTAGAGAGAAACTTCCCTTGGCCTGGCAGACCACTAGGTTCGAATCACCTAGTACCTTCAAATGTTTGACTCCGACTTCGAGAGCTGTAGCTAGCCCAGTTAGATAGGCCTCATATTCAGCTGTATTGTTTGAACAAGGGAATTCTAGTTTAAATGATAGTGCCACTGCCTTGTCTTCCTCATGATACAAGACTACCCCCACCCCTCCGGACTGGGTAGTAGAGGACCCATCAAATTTCATTATCCATTGTTCTCTCCTTTCTTCTGCCGTGGCTACTTCTCCTAGGACTTCATCATCCAGCAGGAATTCTTCTTCTCCCGGAAACTGTGCCAGCAAATCCGCTATTGCTTGACTTCTGACTGCCCTGGGTGTCCCCATTCTCAAGTCGTACTGTGATAACTGTAACAACCATTGGGATAATCTGCCAGAGAGGATTGGTTGTTGCAACAAAGTTTTGATAGTGTGGGACTTGGTCATCAGCCATACCTCATAGGTTAAGAAGTAATGGTGCAATCTTTGGGAGGCATATACAACGGCCAGGCACGCCTTTTTTGTTCTTGGATAGCGAGTTTCCATATCTTTTAGAGCGCGGCTGATGTAGTATATTGGCTGTTCTACATTAATTTCGTTTTCCTGAGCGATCCATGCCCCTACGGCATGTGAACTGGTGGCTAGGTAGAGCAGCAATGGCTTCTTGTGGACTGGGGCTTGCACAGTGGGGAGGTTCATCATGATCTGCTGTAGCCTTTTGAAGGCTGCCTGCTGTGCTTTTCCCCAGTCAAAGCTTACCCCTTTCTTGAGTAGTCTGGCAAAAGCGGAAGTGATTGATGCCAATCCAGGGATAAATCTCCGAATATATGAGACTTTTCCTAAGAAACTCTTCAATTCTTTCACTGTGGCTGGCGGTTTCATAGTTGCTATGGCTATGGCTTTGGCAGGATCCACATTTATTCCCCTGCTATGGACCAGGAAGCCCAAAAATTTTCCTGAGGACACCCTAAATGCACACTTGAAGGGATTCATTCTCAATTTGAAGGTTCTGCATCTTTCAAACACCCGCCTCAACGTGTAAAAGTGTTCCTCTCTTTTCTTTGACTTTACTACTATGTCATCCACATAGTCTTCCAATTCCTTATGCATCATGTCATGAAATATGGCTGTCATCGTCCGTTGGTAAGTTGCACCCGCATTTTTCAATCCGAATGGCATTACTGTATAGTAAAAATTGCCTATGGGTGTCATGAAGGCAGTTTTCTTCGCATCCCTTGGTGCCATCCTGATTTGATTATACCCGTTGAATCCATCCATGAATGAGAACATAGCACTTCCTGCCGTAGAGTCTATCAACAAGTCCATGTTTGGCAATGGGAACTCATCCTTTGGGCAGGCTCTGTTGAGATTTTTGAAGTCCACATAGCACCTTATCTGCCCGTTCTTCTTCTTTACTGGCACTATATTGGATAGCCATCGCGGGTGTTGGATGGGTTTGATAAATCCTGCGGCTAACAATTTCTGTACCTCCTTGACTATTTGCCCTTCTATTTCCGTGTGGAATACCCTGGCGGGCTGGGTTACTGGCTTAGCACCTGGATCAACGTTCAGTGTGTGCACTACTAACCCTATATCAAGTCCTGGCATTTCACTGTAGTCCCACGCGAAAACATCCTTGAATTCTTTTAACAATTGTACCAACTCTGACTTTTCCTTTTCCGTCAATCTCGAACTAACTGAAATAGGTCTTGGTTCCTGTGAGTCAGGCTCCAGGTTGACCTCTTCTAATTCTTCTTCTGCCATAACCTGAGGATCCTTCTCTGCCATAACTTCTTCGTGACTTTCTTTGCTACCTTTTTCTTCTGAACTATCTTGAATTGCGCAACACACCAGACTCTTGTGCTGCCACTCTTTCCTGGGGCCCGCTTGTGTCTCACTCGTGGGCCTCGTGCGCCTTCATAACTTGTAAATAATTCTGCCATCAGGACCTCAGGTTCTGACGCATTGTGGTGCATCTTCTGTTCCTGCGACAGGCGCTCTTTTCCTTTTCTTCTTTCGTGCTAACAACTCCCTCAAATCGGGTTCTGGATCACTCTGAATGTCTCCCCACCTAGGTACAAAGGTACCAAGTGGCCTTGCTAATGAACTTTCTTCGGATGGTGCCCATTGGTCATAGAACATAGTTTCCACGAGATGGGCTTCTGCTTGCTCAAACGGTGACTGGTTTGCCATTATGCGTATCATCTTACCATTTAACCTTCCTTTTACACACTGGTGATAGGTGGATGGGACTAACCGGTGCTTGTGCAGCCAGGGTCTCCCTAGTAGAACATGGTATGAAACTTCTGTCTTTATTACATGGAATCGAGCCAGAGAAGCTATAGGGCCTACTTTTAACCATAGCTGAATGTATCCTGCAGTATACTCTCCCCTTCCGCCAAAGCCTGTTACTTCCATTGGGCACCCCTGGATTTTTCTTTCCGAAATTCTCGTTGCTTGCAAAGTGCTCAACGGGATGAGATTCACAGAGGCGCCTGTGTCCACCAAGGCTCTCTTTACGGGGACTTGATTTATAGATGCCGCTAGGTAAAGCGGCCTTCTATGGTCTGGATATTCCACTTCCATGTCCTCATTGCTGAAGTTGATTTCACTTGATTCTTGTAAGAGGGCCCTGTCCCCTGTGCTTTCTACAGTTAGACATTCTACCCCTGCTCCGGAGGCGATACTTACCAAAGCCTCTGTGGCTACCTTTCGTTCTCCCATAGTGAACCCCAATTGGTCAAACAAATTCTTGAACCTGGTACTCTGTTGTAGAGTGGTGATAGTCGTGGCAGGCAGAGTTAGATTCTCTTCTTCATCCCCTCTTGGGTCCGCGTAGATTACGACCGCTGCCACACCTTTCCCTTTATGGTTTGGGAGTGGGTTTGTTTGGACTTCTGACTGAGACAACTCCAGGGTCCCCTCTTTGATCCTGCGGTGTATCAGTCTGTGAAGCGTCCAACATTCTGCGGTAGGATGTTGTACATAGTTGTGCAAGCGGCAGAAGCGTGGGTCCTTTCGTTCTTCCTCCGTGGGCTCTTTCGAGACCTGATTAGGCTTAAAGACCCCGTCTGCTATCCATTTATCCAGCAGCACGTCTAGTTCCTTTGGAGTGCATGGTATGGGTGGGGGAGTATCATATTCCTTCCCTTCTGTCTTCCTTCTTCGCTCGCCGGTAGTCACCATCATTGCTTGCGGAGCATTTCTTTTGTCAGTGCTTGGCTTTACTGACTGGGCTATCCTTCTGGCCTTTTGTAACAACTGTGCGAACTGTGAGATGTCTAGATTCTCCAAGACTGCTCTGTATTCCCGTATCATGTTAGTCATACACATTTCTACCAAGGTCCTTTCTTCACAATGGTCGTAGCAGTCAAGCGCTATGTCCCTAAATCTTTTTATGTATTCCATCAAATCTTCGCCGCTCCTTTGCTTGGTTGCTTGCAAGGTTGCAAGTGTTACTGTTTCCTCTCCATGAAAGTACTTAGTACAAAACACATCCACCATGTCATCCCAGGTCGGGATGGATCCTGGTTTTAGGCCAATGTACCAGGTATATGCTCGGTCGCATAGTGATTTAGAAAATTCCCGCAGACACAAGTCCTTGTCTGCCGCGTAGGGGCCAATAGTATCTATAAACTTGCTTACGTGCTCAACAGCACTTCCTCTCCTGCCATCATACTGAGCAAAAGTCCGTGGCTCATACCTTTCAGGGTATGGCTTGCTGAGCACCTTTAATGGATAAAGGGGTTTGCATGCATAAAACCTTTCTTTGGGCGCTCTAGCTCTCTCCTGCTCGAGGAGAGTTGCTACCTCTGCCATGGTGATGAAGCGTTGCTCTGTATTCTGAGGGACTGGTGTTTCCTCCTTGTCTGTTGCATGATCAGGGACATGTTGACTCCCCTTCTCTTTTGTCTTTTCTGCCTTCAGCTGACGGATCTCCTCCATCATTTGTTGCTGAGAGTGTTGTAGTGATTGTAACATCTCAATGAAAGTGTTGGTGTTGTCTACGGGATCCCTTGCCGGTGGCTGGGGACCAGCCCCCATCCCATTAGCGCCTTCTGCTTGGTTAACCTACTGTTGGCTAGGTGTGGTTGGCTTGGACTCTGCTTGTGATGGCATGGCGCTCATATTTCGCGTCACTCTAGACTTTTGTGGCATTTTTTGCAAGGGATCTTGTATTTTGTCCCTAACTTCTTTCCTAACTCCCCAGTGAAGTCGCCAATTGTAAGGGGTGGGCCTGGCTTGGGTCTTGGGCAAGCTCTTGCCGTACTAGGCCCGGGTAGTTTCTAGGTGAGGAGTTGGGACTGGCCCAATTGGAGCACACCTTGGCCCGGCTTGTGCACAATCTTTGCCATGTCTGCCAAAGTTCATTTAAGAGCTCATAGCAAGCAGAGTTATTGTTGACAAGTTATGGCAGGCAGACATAAAATAGAAAACGTAAAAAAAAAAGCATTCACTGTTTTCTTCCACAACGAACAAGATAGATGACTTAAAGGCCTCGCTTTTAAAGAAAAACGCTTAAACAACATAATAGAACGAAATTAGTAGAGTAATATAACGAGTTTGCCATATTTAGTATTGCCGCAGGACTTCAACCACGGAAGGAAAAACTATTCCCTCAACGCAAGTAACTTCACTTGGTGAAATTAATTGCTTTGAGAGGACAGCCCCAAATGGTACATGCCCAGGTATAGATTTTGTATTGCCTTTTGAGGACAAGGCTATTGAGGGAGAGAGGGGGTTAACTCATTTAGGTGCATGCCTGCCATAAGCACTTTGTTCTTTCTTTCTTAGAACTTCCTTCTCTCTGTTTTCTTTCTTTCAATTCTTTTCTCTCTGTTTTCTCTCTTTCAATCCTTTTCTCTCTGTTTTCTGATCACCCTTTTCCCTCTGTTTTCTGATCACCCTTTTCTCTCCTCCCCCCATTTGCACACAGCCGCGGGTCCCTTATATAGGGTTTGCCATGGCCGATTTTACTGTTCTAGCCTTTCTATGGCCTCATTCTGCTATCGTAGCCTTTTTCCATCCACTTACCGAGTCAAATGGTTCTGATCCACCATTGACCCGTGGCTTTCAGACAACGAAGCTTCCTTCCCTACTTCGTCTAGTGTGTCCTCTCTCTCTTGGTCTCTCATGGCATACACCCAACGGTTCTTACCCAGCCTTACCTTTTTTGGGTGGCATGTCATCCTAGTAGGACTGTGCCCACTGAAAGAGTCTGGGCAAGAAACGCAAAAATGGGTTCCCGCTCCTCTCCCCACCGCCAGACCATGCCCTCACCCATGACGTCACCTTTTCCCATAGTGGCTGGGTATAGGCTGGTGATGCCTGGGTCGTTCGCATGCGTTACTTTATTGATGTTTCATTCGTTTGTCGAGGTCTGAAAATGGGTGCGCATATCCTGCCGTGCGCTTTTTTGGCATTTTCTGATGTGGATTGTTTTTCCGGCAGGCCAACGCCCATGTGTTGTCCCTTTCTTTGGAGGGTTGAGCTCTGTAGTGGGCTTCCCTTTAGTTTGGGCGTTTTGCTTTTGTGGCTTTGTGCCCCCTGCCATGCCAGGTTGGCTATTCCTGCTGCTTAACTCAATCCTGCTGGGCTCTTTCGAACCCGCCATGTACTTTTCTTCTCAGTAGCCCAGTATGCTTGCTGGGCTTCTTTTTCATTTCTTGCGGTCTCCAATGCCTCTTGTTTTTTCTTATGGGCATCCCTGGCCCATCTTGGTTTTGCTTCACACATGGATTTCTTTGCTAACTCACTTTGGGCTTCCTTGGCCCAATTTTCTCTATAAACTTTATCCTTTGGGCTCATGAGTTTTCCATTTGCCTGCTACTTTCTTTTTTTTTTTCTTATTGCAGTGGGCCTGTTGTGGCCCATTCTTTCTTTTCCCTCATCCTTTTCATGGATTTGTTTCTTTTCTCTTTCCGGGCTTATTCAAGCCCATTTGCTTCTTCTGGACCCATCTCATGGACCTTTGAACCATGCATATGCTTTCTTTTTTCTTTTTGCTGTTTCTTTCAGTTCGCCCACAACTTTGGGCCTTGGGCCTGCTGGGCTTCAATAAAAAATGAGCCTCAACACTATATAAGTGGTATGATGATATGCAATGCTAGAAAGAAAAAGTGTAATATTGCTATCTGAATAGCTACTAGAATGCAAAAGAACATATAATAAGAGCTTTATTTAGCTATTGATACAAATTTTCTCTCTGGCGAACGAAATTCAACGTGTTAGCTGATAGAGCTATAACGAGCTGGAATATTAAAGCTAAAACTTAGTTTGTAACTGATAATCAAATGCATCCAGTGGAAAAGATAAAACAAAAAAGGGGTTGTAATCAAATGCTTGCTTTGGAATAACATGCAAATATTCTTAATTTACTGAGAATAATAAACAAGTTCAATTTAGCTGAAGATTCGTATTCTCTAAAGTAAATGTTGAATGTTACATTTAATGCCTTAATGGTACCAAGCATCAACTATTTAATGATTCTTGAAGCAACAATTTCATTAACTACTTGATGTTAATCTGGCAGAACTACTTTATAGTTTTCAATGTTACGGTACCATAATTGGATATTAATAGTTATCCTGCAGAGCTTTAGTCAATGAATTCTGTCAATGGTGGTTCATTAATTAGCAGGGTGGTCTAGATAAGCAGGTTTCAGTTAGCTCAACTGGTAAAGTCTCTAATAGTTGTATAAGAGATTTTGGGTTCAATCACCACCTACATAAAAAAAACTTATTGGTGTCCTGGTCTGATGATAAAGATTTATCATCAGGAGTGGACGTCATAGGTTGAACTCTCTTAAAAAAAAAAGAAATAAAGAAAGAAAGAAAGAAAGAAAAGCAGGCATGGATTCTGCATAAATGGCAAGCATCAAGATGGTTCTTGTAGTAGACAATATAGCCTTTTGCTATGCTCAAATTATGACAATTTTATCATATTTGCTAAATTTTATGCAATGCCAAAGGGCATTAAGATTTAGTATAGTATTTGCAGCTTATTGTTGAACTAAAAAGTATTTGCAGCTTATTGAGAGTGATTTTTTATTTGCAGTGAAAGGCAAATCAAGGCTATAAAATCGAGTTTCATAATATTTGGCTTCTAATTAATTGAGCCACTATTGCATGAAGTCCAAATGCATTTGACTTTGTATAATTATCAGAACCAACCTTCCTATTGTTGGAAAATCTGGTTTTGCATCTCATACAAAACACACAGCAGAAGCAACAAACATGGATCTACTTCAATCATGAAAGATAACATGTAACCATGAATTTTAGAACAAAGAATAGAAAGCGTACCTTGGTGTGGTGAAATTCAAAACCAAAAGATCATAAGTACCTTGGTGTGGTCTCTCAATTAGTTTCTAAGGAGAGAATATAGAGTGTCCAACACTCACATACTAACCATTTCACATCTTATGAGAATCCTTATGAAAGACTCTTAAAGACATTCCTCTTATGAAATTCTGTATGCTTCTCTCCTTATATACAACTGATTATCTAATTGGGCTAGCCTTTTGGGCCATTCCAATTGGGCTCTAGTATGTGGCTTGGAGTGGGACTAAAAGGGACCAATAAGACACTAGCTTCAATGGGCCTTAGGCTTTTCTGTCAACTCTTGACAAGTCCAAAGTTACCATTAACTATATTTAATACCACTATATAAATATAGTTGCACTCTAGGCCTTATCTATAAATTATATCCCAAGATTTTATTATACATGCAACCCATTCATTAAAATATTCGTATTGATACAAAGTCATGAATGTAGACTGCCACTTTAAAGATTACTACATCTTAATCTTTGAGTAACCGGTTTAATCCTTTATGTTATTCATCATATATTTATGAAATCCAATTTCATAAATATATACTTTAGTAACTCCTTACTAAAGTGATTGGGCCCAACACTCTGAATAACCAAACCCATTAAACTTATCTCAAGGGAATATTTTATATCTTCGTTAAGAGATTATGAATTCCATCTTGAGAATATATGTTCCATCAACACTAAATGCGGCTGCCCAACATACTGAGGTTTTGACCGTAACTTATAGATCTCACTCTTGATATATCAAAGCAACCTACATCTCATGATCAGGTCTATTATTCTCTCAGGATTTAGAGTTGATGTAAATAGAAGTCGTGAAATTTATTATTCATTTGACAGTCGTTAAGAGAATAATAAATCTCACAACGATCCAGTTCAATATGTCTTAACTCTTAAAACATATCAACATATCAACTAGAAGTTTCCACTTCCATGATCAAGACAAATCATCTTAGTTGATATGTTATAGTCTTCGCAAATGAAACGCCCAATTTCATCAATGACTACGAACTAAAATTCTGAGTTTACAAAGAACTTGTGATTTATATTTTTCTGTGACTTTTCACATAAATCACATATTATGCATTTCATGGACTAAGATAATGTCCCATTAGTTCATAAATAGATAGTCTCATATAATTAAACAATTTAATTATTTATAACATGCCAATAAATTGGATTTTAGGGCACAAACCCTAACACCTATAGCTTTGTAAAATTTAAAATCACTTTGCATGTTCTAAGGGTTGCGTTTCTTTAGGGGCATATAAAGTAATGAGATGGGGATTGAGTCAACCAAATTGCCCCAAATGACCCAACTAATTCATCGTATAGTCAAATCTAATCTGGGGAACGTTCATAACAACATATTGCGATTGACTGCGTCTTATACTTGGCAGCACAAATGGATAAATGCATGAGATGGGCAGTACAAGAACTAATAAGTATAATTTTTCTAGGCCAAAATGGAGAAACACTATCTTTGGACAAAATAATTAGCAATCTACCACTGAGAAATATTTAGCAATCTACCACTTTTTTAAAACTCGAGTTTGTGAAACTTGAGTTTGACATGCAACTCAAGTTCCAAAAACTCGAGTTCTATAATGGCGACCTCTGACCTGGAATTTTTTAATTAAAAAACTCCCCATGGAACTTGAGTTTGGAGTATGTTAGCTCCTTGTAAATAAAACTCGAGCTCTTTATGCTCAAGTTATGTAAAAGAATTTTATGCTTTGTGGGACTTCTTGTATCATAGAAATAAATTGATGTTTGAGAGTGCAAGTGGCAGATCAGAATAATTGCAGGAGACTACCAATGCTAGAGTGACTAGTTGTACAGGGCAGCAGGTGTTTTTGACAGTTGAGGGGTAATGGCAGAGAGTTCACGAACTTCTTGTTTTTCAAAAAGCATTAACTAATGCTATTTAGTTTGGTTTCCGCTGACTTCTTGTTTTGATCAGTACTAGAAAGTTCCTTGGTAATGTGGATGACTCCAATTTGGGAAAGAAAGTTCCTTAGCTACTAGCTGCACTGATTGAAGACTAAGTGCATAATTGTTGGGTTTCACAAGTGGAACTTGAGCTTTATTTCCCTGTTCAAATTTTCACAGAACTCGATTGTATAGAGCTTGATTTCCACATTGCAAACAACTTGAGTTTTTCAAACTCGATTTCTATGTGGACTTTTTAATTAAAAAAAAATGCCAAGTCAGCATATAATAGAACTCGAGTTACATGTAAAACTCGATCTTCACGAACTCGAGTTCCAAATCTTCAAATGATGACCAAGTGTAGGACAATGCATCTCATGAGAGTTTGTTACTGTGCGTGCCCAGTTAGTGGCTATTAGGCCTATCGTGTAGTTGGGCTCACAACTTACTTCTTCTTGTGGGTTAACGAATATCCTACAATGGGAAGTTCCCTAAGAGGAAGATTCAGGCCCACAAAGATAGTTGTCAAACTGACCGAACACCCTCCTTTCTGAGTGCCCTCCCTTTCTCTCTTTTCTTCGTGTTTCTCTATCAAGTGTCTAACCCCTTTCCCTCTTACCTTTCCTCTATTTATAGCCTCCCTTTAGTGGGTCAGCAATGATTGTTTTCTGACAATTCTCATGCGGGTGGGGCCCATTTGGATTATTCCTGATAGTAGTGGACCTCGCCTTGGAAACAGGAGCTTGAATATTGGAACTAGTGTTAGACGCTGAATAGTGTTTGGCGGCGATATCCCCAAGGTATTGTTGATGTATTCCGAGGTGCATTCGAGCAATAACGGCATCAAGACTTGAACAAGCCTCGGCCATGCCCATCGTGCAGTCCATACCCATTGGTCCCAGCAATGATGGCCCTATGACCACACACCATACAGCCTGAGGCCCAACAACAATGGGCCTGTGACTGCACACCGTACAATTACCTTTAGAGCAATTGCATCCTATGCAAAATTTTCTATCTATTTTAGCATAAGAACCCACTTTTTTCTATTTTACACAGCCACAACATTTACTATATCAGATCATCTATTATAGATTCTCTTTTCTTTAAATAATCATTATATATACATATATATATATATATATATATATATATTTTTTTTTTTCATCAACCCACCTTAAAAGTCAAACATACTTTCTCTCTCTTCTGAACACTACTTTCCTTTTATCTCTCTCTCTCTCACGGTGACTTTCCAAGCGGACATACAGGCCTCATTTGGGAGGAGGGAATGGAACGGAATGGAAATGAATGAAAATAATAATTTTAGAATATTCTTCCCTTCCCTTGTTTGGGAGTTTTAATGAAGGGAATGAATCATTCCCTTGTTTGGAAGTTTAAGTGGGAGGGAATGGAATGAGTAGGAGGGAATACTCATTCCTCTCTATTCCATTAAAATCTAAAATTTTCATTCCCCTCCAAATTGGGAGGAATGGGAGGGAATAAAATTAAATTTAATGATTTTTTTACTAAAACTCCCAAAATACCTCTATATATTTAACATTGTATTTTAAAATAGGGGTTTAATAGTAATATTGCCATAAAATGATTTCATTCAATGCCCTCTATATTGCTCCCAAACAAGATTACTTACATTCTATTAATTTTCATTAATTTCCATTCCTTCATTTTAAAATATCCAATTAAGGTTACTTAATTTCATTTCATTTCATTCTTTTCCATTTCTTTCCCTTACTTAAATGCATTTCATTCCATTCCATTTCTTTCCATTCCCTTATGATTATTCCATTCCATTTCCTTGTGAACTCCCAAATGGAGCCTCAAAGAATGAAGGTTTATTTTATTTATGTGCTTCAGCTAAAGCTTTCCATCTTTTACCCACACTAAACATTCCCAACATTTCCTTAGCTCGTTTTTGACCACTTACAAAATCTATTACATACTAGAGAAATGTTATGGTTAAAGGTAAATCTTTCTTTTTTTTTTTTTTTTTTTTTTTTTTGAGGGGCAAGGCTTGTGTCCAGTGAAAATTTTCACTAGACATGGCAGGATTTGGACACATGTCCACGAGTGGACACGTGTCCAAGATCCAATGTGTCCAGTGAAAACTTTCACTGGACACAAGCCGGACCCTTTTTTGAGAATCCAATCTTTCTAATTAATATGCAGCATTGCTTGATAGGTCAACATTATACTTTGTGGCCTTCCAAAAAAAAAAAAAAAAGTTTATTTTGTGACTTTTGCATGTACACGTTGTTATTACAAGCTTAGGATGAGATTCAGAACAGCATGAATGCCAAAGTTACAATGGTAAGAGGAAAACTCTCGTGAAAGAACGTTTGACACGCATATATTTATATATATCCACCAAAGCTGTTTGCTCAAAGGTCCTGTCAAATTTTTTTTTTCCTGGTAAGAAATGTATAATGTAATTTATTTTATTTCTTCATCATCATCATCCTTGTGAAAATCTTTAAGTTTTATATATGTGACTGTTGAACTTATTAAAGAGAAAAGAAAACTTAGAAAAGGGGTTGCATTGCTGAAGGAGGCGACTCTACTCATTACTCATTATACCTCTTTTTTCTGCTAATGCTAAAGAAGCTTAAATCTATAACTCACTGAGACATGCATTGGCTTCACTCATTTGCTCAACCATTCATGTGATTATGGGCTTCTCTTTTCTTGTGTGATTCATACAAAAAGTACTGGTTCTAGTTAGCTTAATTTGTAAAGTTCCTTATTATTGAATAAGAGATTATGTTAGTGTAAGGTTGAATTTAATCAACCATCTTGTTGGCTTTATTCCGTGTCAATTTGCTTGTAATTTAGCACTCAGTAACCCTGTATTTAGGTGGGAAACTTGTAAGAGTAGTGAGTGAGATAGTGTGAAGAAATGCTCAAGATTGTGCAAAGAAACAGAATCTCACGACTGGATCTCGCAGGTGAGTTGTGGCTTGCAAGTCGCCAAAAGTTTGCACATGTGCCAAGCATGTCAGAAGCTAAAGAGTTGCGCCAGCTGCTGCACTACAGGACAAAAGTCCTAGGCTGGCTAGGCCGTTAGCTCGCGCCTTGAACTCGCGACTTAACCCAGTTGCGAGGTCAAGTCACCAAAATGCTCTGTTTGGGAAAATCTGACGTTTCAAATTCCATTCTCATTCCAGTATAAATACCCCTCATTCCTACATTATGAAGAGAGTTTCCAGAGAGAATTTTGTGAGAGAAACCCTAGAGAAAAACAAGATTGTCTTATCCCCAATCTTCACCTTAGAGACTCTACAAATTCCTCTTCTCTCTTCCTCTCCATTGTTATACCTTTGAGAGGCATTTTACTAAATCCTTATCTCACCACACCCACGTCTGTGAGAAGGTTTATTTGGTGCTGTTGGGAAGCAGTTAGGAAGGAACCAATCTACATTGGTTGATGCTATGGTCTAATAGCGGAATCCGAGAAGCTAAAGAAAAAATAGGTTTGGCGTAACCTCGTTGGAGCAAGAAGCTTGGAGGGCTTAGGTACTTGGGTAGATTAGGCTTGGAAGGTCTTCTGCTGTTCATGTATCCTAACTATATTCTTTAGTGGATTATTTGACCGCTTGGAGGGCGGCGGAGAGGTTTTACGCCGAGAGCTTCGGTTTCCTCTTCGATAACACATCGCGTGTTGTCCGTGTGTTTGCATCTTTTCTTCCTTTATCTTTGCCTTATATTTACTGTTGTGGATGTATTTATATTTGGTTTAGATTGTTTATTAATTCTGTATTTGGCTTATTTTCATGTTCCGCACGTAAATCGTTTGATATTAAGCCTGAGTTGATATTTTTGTAATTGGGGTCTAAACGTTCAAGGGTGTTTCATACCCAAATTGAATTTTCAATTGGTATTAGAGCGGGTACACTTGTTGTGGTTTTAATACCTTAGTGTGATCCCTGACTCCTTTGAGATGGATAGGTCTCAATCTCTTAATGTACCACCATTTTTTTATGGTAATAATTATGCATTTTGGAAAGTCCGTATGAGGGCGTTTCTGTGTTCTATTAATTATGCTGTGTGGGATGCAGTTGAAGTAGGATGGACAAGGCCAGAGGCTGCCAAGTCTACTTGGGATAAGGCTGCCTTGTTGCGGCCAATGCAAATAGTAAGGTATTGAATGCTATTTTCTGCAGTGTCTCTCTAGAGGAATTTCGCCAGATTTCACATATCATAATTGCTAAGGAAGCGTGGGAAATTCTGGAGACAACTTATGAAGGGACTAAGAAAGTGAAGGACATCAAACTTCAAATGTTGACCACTCGCTTTGAAGAATTAAAGATGAGTGAGGATGAGTCTTTTGACTCGTTTTACAGTAAATTGAACGAAGTGATTGTTGGCAAATTTAACTTGGGAGAAAAGACGGAGGACTCGAAAATTGTAAGGAAGATCCTTCGGTCACAACCAGAGAGTTTCCGTGCCAAAGTTACAGCCATTGAAGAGAGCAAAGATCTTGATGACATTAAGGTTCAAGAGCTGGTGGGTTCTCTATAGACTTATGAGTTGTCCCTGCCTACACAGAAGAAGAACAAGTCTCTAGCTCTTAAGACAGTTGATGAGAGAATGGTGTCTCATGACTCTTCGAAAGAGGATGCAGTAGACAAAGATGTGGCATATCTTGTAAAGAACTTCTGGAAATTCTTGAAGTTCAAAAACAGTGGGAAATCCGGTGACAAAGGAAAATTTCAGAATATTGGAAAAGAGAAGAAAGAGTTCAGAAGAAAAGAGGGTAAAGATTCCTAATTCTCATAAGGAATTACATATTTTGAATGTAATGGACATGGGCACTTTAAAAAGGAATGTCCCAATTATTTGAAGTCTAAAGGAAAGGCCTATGCCACTACTTTAAGTGATTCTGACTCATCAAATTCTGACTCTGAGGACAGCTGTGATGGAGAAGGAAACTACTCTACATTTATGGCTATTGAGCATGTTGAGTCCTCGGAGGACCTGAATCAACTTGTATAAGAACTTGGAGAACACAGTGATGATGACTCATTAGGGATTGTTGAGGAATCAAATACTGAAGAGGATAGAAATACAGCTAGTCTTCAAGAGAATTACGCCTTACTCCTTGAGAAATCGGGTGACTATGCAAGGGTTGCAAAGGCGACTGTGAAAAAGATAAAAAAGGCTGAAGAGGACTACAAAAGTCTTCTGGCTAGATATAAGGAGGCAAAGTGTGAAATTGAGACACTAAATGGCGAGTTATCGGAAGCTTATACCAAAGTAAGATTTCTTGAGCAAGAGGTGGTGCAAGCACAAGCCAAGATAGAAAGGGTCTCCTCCAAGAAGCTGAAAGATGTTATTTCTTCTCAAAAACACTTCTCTGACAAATCTGGTTTGGGTTATACTGGAGGAAGTAGCTCATCGGCCAAAGCTACCAAAGAAGTAAAATTTGTGAAGGCCATAGAGCCGATTGTAGAGGAGCCCATCCCTGAGGATGTTAAGGTTGAGAAGAAGACGAAGCTGGCTGATCAACGGGTGTTAAATAAGTCCTGTAATCAATGAGAATCCAGATATGGAGCTAGATGGAGATCAGTTCAAAGATCACAACAGGGTCCTAGAACGGAATATGTTTGTCACTATTGCGGATTGCAAGGACATACCAGACCCAACTATCAAAAACTGAGAGCAGATAACAATGCAAGTGCACCTCGGTCACGAGGAAGAAGAAATGACATGAGGTCTTGGGGTGGTGAGCAACCAAGAAGTCAAAACTGTGATCTAGGAATGATGGACGTAATAAAGATGATCGGTGCCTTCACAAATTGCCTAGAAAGCTTCACACGAAGGTTTGATAGTCCTAATTCTCGTACCCAATCTGTTAAGGATATCACCCCAAACATACGTGACGTGTGGGTGACGAAGGGTACTCATGCATAAGCACTACAACATGTCCATGCATCAATACTTCCCATGATTGTGAATATGCTTGGTTGTGTGCTTCTTGCTATTATTTAGGTTGTTATCTTGTGTGTGTGTTTTTGTCACTGCTTTAAAAGTTTTTTTTTTACATTCCTTTTGTTATGTTTTTGATCAATTTTTTTATTGCTTTTGTGTCAAAAATCAAAAAACACATAAAAAGTAGAAAATCCAAAAAGATTGATCAATTTTGTTGAGTTTTGTCTCAAAGCATGTTTTGTCTTGTATTTTTGTACTAATAGCTTTGTGCATTTAACAAGCTTAGCTTGTCTCTCATGCACTCATATCATTATGGAAGAAATTCTGAAATCTATGTGACTGTTGTAAATAGATCTTCAACCTTATCATGAATGATTAGTGAATGGTTTTGTTGATCTTGAGACATGCATAGACTCATGCTTATATATCTTCCCATTCTTTATTTTTATGCTTAAAAGAGCTCTCTAAATGTAAATCTCCAAATGAAAAGAGATATAGAGCTGCAAAAGCCTGTCGCACATACTAGTATTTGACTAGGAAAAAGGAAAAGCGACCAAAATAAAATGTATGATGCCCAAAAAGCCAAAAGTTAACTTATAAATTGAAATATCAAAAATTTCAGGCATCTATCTCTCAATGAGATTTTTTTTGCTCAAAAAGTACAAATGTTATGTTGAATATGGAGTCAAATGAAAAGCTTCAAAGAATGTATTCAAGTTCTTGTGGGAGGTCATATGTGCATGTTTCTATAATTGAGATAGGTCACATTATCTAGTGCTAGTTGTGTATGCCTTGATTGAATTGATTATTGAAGCTTCACATTAGACTAAGGACTATCTCATTTTTGATATCCACACACAACACTCAAGTCTATGTTCAATGAATGCCATATTCATTTGTGTGATTGTACTTGTTTAAATGTGTTTTCACATACTCAATCTTTGTTGATCAATCACAAAAAGATTTTTGAGTGTTTTAGTTTGTTTTTGGAAAGTGTTTTGTTTTACAAAATAGTCAAAAATTTCAAAAACTGTATTGCCCTGTTTTGGTGACTAAGTCGCGGGTTGGCCCAATCGCAAGTACCAGTCGCGAGCCCACTCAGAGATTTTTCGCGGCTCACTGGCGTGTCAATGCCCTAGTCGCGAAAAAGACTTAGAAATTTTTTTCAAAATTTGAGTTTTTGTATATTTCGCGGCTCAGTATGGCGACTTGTTCGCAGGTGGAAGGTCCAGTCGAGAAAGGTACTCAGAGATTTTCATGGCTCAGCTCGCGACTCTCTCGCTGGTAGATCTTCCAGTCGGAAAAAACACTTAGAAGATTTTTCAAGAATCTTGCTTTATAGTGTTTCGCGGCTTACTTTGGCGACTTAATGTTGACTTGTTCCAGTTGCGAAAAACGCGTGTTTTGCGTTTTGAAGACAGTTTTCAAAATTTTTGTTCAGTTTTTCCCTCGAATATCAGTGACTGTTCATTGTCTTCTTCATTCTCTCACTTAAACTCTCCATACTCATCTGTGAAAATCCTTCATTTCTGCATCATTTCAGCATCAATCTTCTAGAAAAAGGTATAGGTTTTCTTGTTTTCCCTTCACATTTCATGATTTTACTGTCATATTCTTGAATCTGTGTGTTTTGATGTTGGATTGGGTTTTTGAGGTGTACGAATGTGAGTCTGGGTTTGTTTGTTTGAGGCTGTTTTCTTTTGTTGCTGAAAATATTTTGTATCATGTTTTTGCTTCATTACTTTAGTATTTGTTCTGAGCTGTGATATTTGATACATTTTATACTCATTAAGCTTATGGGTTTATTGTTTTTAATGTGGCATTTCAGTTTGTTTGAACTTTTTTTTTGGATTATGTGGCTTGAATTGCTTTGATTTTTTGTCATCATATCATGATTGTGGTGCTGTCTTTGGATCTATCTTGCACTTGTTAGGTGCCTTCTTCTGTCTGATAGCCGTTTACTCTGTCCATTTCTAATTATCTTATGCTTGTTCCTGTCTGCATCTATACTGAATGATCTTGTTTGACTTGTTCTTCAAATCTCTGGTTATTAACTGCTTTTGGTTTGAGGATTATCTTGTCACTCTGTTATTATCATTGTGACCAAATTGTTACTAATTTGTGTATGCTTCCACATATTGTGTTTTGCCCTTGTTGTGGACTCTTCTGAGTGTTTACAGATGGCTTCCACATCTTCAAAGAAGAAGACTCTTGCTAAGAAGGTTGATAAAAGGATGAAAATGGACAACAACCTATTTAGGTCTGTCAAGCATTTTGAGAGATACAGAGATTCCTTCATAAAGGGAACCATTATCCAGGAGGGGTTTGTGGATTTACATGACCTGAAGGATACTTTCATTCCACAATGCTTTGAAGGAAGAGGTTGGGATAAACTTCTGGGTGACTTACCTGTAGTGTGTGAACCTCTAATTAGAGAATTCTATGCAAATGCTGTGATAAGGGAGGATGAGTTAAGTTGTTGGGTGAGAAGAAAGGAATTTACCTTAGATGCTCATGATATTGATAAGGTTCTAAGGCTAGAGGGATTAAAAGATTATGAATTCACTAACTACAAGGACAAAATGCTTTCTCTAGAAACTGTCCAGAAAAGGATTGGTGGGGTTATATAAAAGAGATGTCTTAACACTTCTGATTTTCCTAAAGACATGAGGTGTTTAACCACCATAATGATGTACAACCTGTACCCTATAAGGAAGTTGACTACACTGACAAATGCCAAAGCTATCTTTCTTATGGAACTTAAGGAGAAAACCTTTATTGACATCAATTCCCACATTTTTGATACTATAGTGGATGAAACTAAAACCACCTCGAGGCCTAAGCTGGTATTTCCAAGTCTTCTTATGAGGATTTTCAAAGAAAAGGGTGTTGCAATCCCACAAGATATCAGTCCTATGCCTCCTCTATTAGCCATTAACAAATTTACTCTCACAAGGATACAAAGCCGTCTTCCAAGTGAAGAAGAGGAGGGTGTCCAAGAAGATGTTGATCCAATGGAGACTGAAGTAGAGGCTGCAGGACCATCTTCCACACCAAGAAGAAAAGTCAAGAGGAGTAGAACTTCTACCTCATCAGCTATACCTCCTGATGCCTTTCAGATCATCCTGGAGAGGCTTGATACACTCAGAGAAGTTCAAAAACAGCATACTGAAAGGATGACAGCAATGCAGAACCAGCTTGATGTACTTTCAGCCAAGTTTGACAGCATTCACACCAACCAGGATCACTGACCCTTTGGCCATTCTGGTCAAAAAGGGGGAGAATTTTTGGGGCAACTCTTGAGGGAAAGTGCCTGTTTTGAGGGGGAGTTTCATTATTATATGTTGTTTTGGTTATAATTTTGATACTATGCTTGGATAACTACTGTTGTTATAAGTTTGATACACTATGGTTTAAGATTGGTTTAAACTCATATCTCTTGAATGTCTCTTGGGTTATTAAATATATAAATATGATGTTATTTAGTTTATTCAGCAATTGTTTAAGTTTGTACCTATGTTGCTTTTGTAAGCTTTAAGGGTTTGTTTCCATGCACTTATGCCCATTTGTAGGCCTTTGTGGTTTGTACCATGCTTTATGCAGCCTTTGTGCTTTGTTAAATCAGTACTTCTAATGTAATGCTATGCATTCCTTTTTTAAGTATTGTCACTCTTGTGCCCTTGTAGGATTGTTCCTAGATGCATATATGTTTGTATGCATTGGTTGAGTGTTGGACTTGCAAATGATACTCTTTGATTGAGCTTATCACTTTGCATGTCCGGATGTTCTTTCCTTGTGTGAATGAACATAGTAATCACTTTTGTTTAAGTGACTACTTGGTTGATCTTGCCATGATTTATTGCTTTAATGCTTAAGTTCATTTTTGCTTGATCATGCTTCTATTGCTCCATATGCATTTCAAGTTTTCTGCATACAATGATATTGCTATGTTGCTGTATTTCAGGAGTTACTTGTTCATATGTTCAAGAGCTTTATAGAATCTAGAGTTAGGTGTGAGTGAGTTTTGTTTAACTGTTCCCAACTCACGCTTTAAGTCTAGAGTCTGTTGTAGGGTTTTGTCACGGAATAGCCAAAGGGGGAGATTGTAAGGTTGAATTTAATCAACCATCTTGTTGACTTTATTTCGTGCCAATTTGCTTGTAATTTAGCACTTAGTAACCTTGTATTTAGGTGGAAAACTTGTAAGGGTAGTGAGTGAGATAGTGTGAAGAAATGCTCAAGATTGTGCAAAGAAATAGAATCTTGTGACTGGATCTCGTGGGTGAGTCGCGGCTTGCAAGTCGCAAAAAGTCTGCACACGTGCCAAGCATGTCAGAAACTGAAGAGTCGCACCAGCTGTTGCATTACAGGACAAAAGTTCCAGGCTGGCCAGGTCGTTAGCTCGCGGCTTGAACTCTCGACTTAACCCAGTCTCGAGGTCAAGTCGCCAAAATGCCCTGTTTGGGAAAATCTGACGTTTCACATTCCATTCTCATTCCAGTATAAATACCCCTCATTCCCACGTTATGAAGAGAGCTTCCAGAGAGAATTTTGTGAGAGAAACCCTAGAGAAAAACAAGATTGCCTTATCCCCAATTTTCACCTTAGAAACTCTACAAATTCCTCCTCTTTTCCTCTCCATTGTTATACCTTTGAGAGGCATTTTACTAAATCCTTATCTCACCACACCTACGTCTGTGAGAAGGTTTATTTGGTATTGTTGGGAAGCTGTTAGGAAGGAACCAATCTACATTGGTTGATGCTATGGTCTAATAGCGGAATTCGGGAAGGTAAAGAAGAAATAGGTTCGGCGTAACCTCGTTGGAGTAAGAAGCTTGGAGGGCTTAGGTACTTGGGTAGATTAGGCTTGGAAGGTCTTCTGCTGCTCATGTATCCCAACTATATTCTTTAGTGGATTATTTGATTGCTTGGAGGGCGGTAGAGAGGTTTTACGCCGAGGGCTTCGGTTTCCTCTTCGATAACACATCATGTGTTGTCCGTGTGTTTGCATTTTTTCTTCCTTTATCTTTGCCTTATATTTACTGCTGTGGATGTATTTATATTTGGCTTAGATTGTTTATCAATTCTGTGTTTGGCTTATTTTCATGTTCCTCACGTAAATCGTTTGATATTAAGCCTGAGTTGATATTTTTGTAATTGGGGTCTAAACGTTCAAGGGTATTTCATACCCAAATTGAATTTTCAGTTAGGATTTCGCGTGCACCAAAAATCAATTGTTGTCTTGGTCTAATGATAAAGAAATATTATTATGGAGCAGACGTCATATGTTTAAATTTCTAAAAAAGAAAAGGAAAAAAAGTACCATGTTGAACTTTAAATGCTCCAAAAGGAGGCTTTGGCAGTTGGCTAATACAGTGGAGTAAGTTTCTAGATCCAATATTTTTGTTGATAGTTGCTTCATAATTTTGACTTCTCCTGTGCTTCATTTCTTTTGGTTTCATCATTTGAAGCTATGACCGTAATGAGGCTACCACTTTTAAATTCTTGAATGAAAGCCACAACTTCTAACTCTATAAAGGAAAGAAAAGGACAGGCTGAGGGTGAAGCTAGCTAGTATGCAGATCCTTGTCCTTTTCTATGCTTTCAGGTGATCAATTTTGTTTGGCGTGGATAGTGCATTGTGCTCGTTCAAGTAGGAAATGACAAGGATTTTGGCTGTCACTTCTTCTTTGCATGAGCCTCCACCCAAACTTCAGTGACCTTTTTGTGTGTCCACACCACGTGGGCCTCCTCTTCTCATTGTTTTTCTCTGGCCAATTCTTTCAGACAATCTGTCACTGTTTCTGAATAAGTCATTAACTTTACCTATTGGAACTATGATGGTGATAATTATGTGATTTTGGTTGTCAACTCTTCCATGGTCTACTCAGCATCACTTCTAGCTTTATAAGGAAATGGGATCTAATCAAAATCTTAACAAAAAAAGAAGTTTCTTTCTGCTATGGATTACGTTAGTTTGAACCCAATGAGTTCGAGTTCAACCAACACCTTCTCCACTTGCAAGTGCTGGGTGGACCGTGGAGTGTGAGGTCATGGGTTTAAGACTTACCAAGTGCATGTGAAACTTACCAATTTTTTTTAAAAAGAAAAAAAGATTGTGTTAGTTTGGGTCTTATGTCTAATTACTCAGCTAAATACTCAATGAATAGGAGTGCAAGTTTTTTCCTTCTCCTTGATAATCTCAATAATCATAACTTTTGTTTGTTTTTTTTTTGTTTTTTTTATCAAAATTATTGGACCTAGAATTTCACGTAATTGGTTCAGTTTCAACAAAGATGTTAACAATTATCTCACTTGCTGCAAGACCTCCAAATTTTGGACTGGAAGATTAAAGTTTAAATGTATAAAAAATTCAAAATCTTTTAGTCCAATAGAGGGAGGGGAAATAACAAGATAAAAAGTGACAATAGAGCTTCATTCTGGCCCGTTTGAATCCTTTCTTATCTATGGCTGTAATGTGTTACCTTAGTTATTCTTTTCTTTTCTCCCTGGCTGAGTGTTCTCTTTGTTTGTTGAGGAATCTATTAAACAAAAGTTTCTTTTGGTTAGAAAGCCACTCAAAGATTTAAAATTCAGTTCTGCACAAGAATACTGAGCTTCAAGGTCTGGATGTCATCTTTTACCTTTCCTATAAATTGATATGCATATCTTACATGGTTCATTTCCTGTCACTTGTCATATGAAGTAGCATATTTACTTTATTGAGAAAGTTATAAATTTTTTATTCTCAAATTAAAGCTGCTGAGTTAGTATTGCTCTAAAAGTTGTAACAAAAACGCTAAAACATTTTGCATCCAACTCAGAGGGGAATTCATCAAAATTTCACAACTTGGTCACCATCTAAAGCCTAAGCATTTATCATTATTCCTCAGTTGAAGAAGGAGAAACTCTTGGAACTCTCTTGTGTTGATGACAAGGGACTCTTATGGAATTTACCTCAACCGCACTCGATGCAGTGCTAAATAAGCAACAAGTCGATAACCCACCAACATTAGGCCCATGATGGCCACGTCTACCCATAAATGGTTCAGACCCATAGATTTGATTGCAGGGAAATCTCCGACTCGGCACATCACTCCTTTTGAGCACTCATAATAGTCATCCTCATTGTATTGAACCCCAAGAAGAAGCTTGTAACAGTAGTAGCTATAGCTTAAGTACTTGAGCCAGACTATGAAAGGAGGAATTTGTTGAACGTAGTATCCTCCTGCTATGAGGAAAACAAGGGTTGTCACAGAAGCTAAAGTAGTGGCTTGTTTAATGTCCATAAGAATTGCACCAATGGCTAAGCCAAGACTTTGGGAGACAAGGACTGCATAGAGAACAACTAGTAGTGAAAAAATAAAAGTCTCTGGTTCGGGTTTAAGTCCACCCATCCAATAGATAATGCAAACAAACGCAGTTGGGAGTGCAAGCTCCAGTGGCAGGTCTCCAACTGTTCTGGCTAGGAAGTAGGAAGAAAGGTGATACATTCCTGATGATCGTTCCTTGATTAGCATTCTTCTTTCTTGGGGAAATGTGAAAACTGCATTGTAGAGTGGGTAAAATCCCCAGAATACAGAGAAGAAGAACAGCAATGCAATCTGCATTCACAATGCAAACCTTGTTTAGCACATATAAAAAATTAAGGATACAAATTTCATGTCAAAAGGAACTCCACTCCTGTTCAAATTCCACATTTCTGCCAAAATTTTGAAATGATATAGGAGCACATTAATGGAGAAGGCATATTGGTTACATAGATTAGAAATATTTTTTTGACATGAAATAGAGTCGACACAAACTTCAAAAGTCATTTGTATGTAGAACCTTAGCGTTACTACTACCAGATTTATGATATAAAAGTTGTTCTTGTATCATCTAATTTATTTATAATTTTAAAGTAGGAGTGATTCTTACGCGGTCTTCAATGTGAGATGTTGGGGTGTGCCACCATAAGAGTCCACCAAGTATGGCAACACTTATAACTTGGAAAATCCTGAGCCTGTTGAAGGCTTCAAACCTCCGCTCCCTTAGGCCCCTCTGGAGCAGTACCCTGAACTGATGCCACCAGCTTGTACACCATTGCTCTGATTTCATGTCATGTCCTGCATTGCTCAGTAATTTCAGTACTTCATATCAGTTGAAACTAAGGTTCAGAAGAAAAGAAAAACAGTGATCATTTGAGGCCAAAGGAAAAGGGGGAGGGGGGTGGGGGTTGCTCCTGCATGAAGTTGACTGGTTGAGAGTGGATAAATTAATGGTTACAGCAATCACAGGGAGGAGAGAGAAGATTTACTTTTAGAACCATCTTTTGCATAATTGTAGTTGCTGGCATCGCAAAGCTCGGCTTTCAACCTTGTAGAAATGTTCTTGTCATAGGCTGAAATCAGGGTTTCCTTGACCAACTTCTGTTCTTGTTCTGCATTCTCACCTTGCTCAGTTGCTTGCATGGAATCAGGAGCGATTCCTGAAATTTTGAATTTCCCACAATGGTCAGGACATTGCATACATTTTTTCTCCGTCCAGATTAATTCAAATACAGCACAGTAAACTTGAGTTATGTTAGATCTTACAGTATGAGCTACTGTTTGAAGTGAAAATTTGATTAGTATCTTTGAAGCGCGTGAGTACGTGCGCGAGTGAAGATGTGTGTGTGTTAAAACTCAACTTTTTTACTAATAATTATTAGTTTAGCACAATGGGAGGTTGAAGATTACTCATGTTTCATTAAATAAGCTCCATTTTCAATAGTAGGCCAAGTGATATCTCCAGCTCATGTGCTAGAAACTAAAGAGAAAAAATCAATTGAGGTTGGATAAAAAAGCAGCTGCTGTCGTCTCTGTTTAGCTCTTACTAGCATTTTTATTTTGAAGGAAATAAGAAAGTCTTTTTATTTAAGCCGCCTAGATGCTTAAAGAAGTTGAAATTACCGTTAGCAAGATCAAGTAAGAGATCAGCTGGATTGACGGTCATAGATGTGGAAAAGTTGATTGAGGAAAAATATTCCAAGGCCGTAGAAGCGGGACCATAATAGATGGGGCACCCCTCAGAGAGTAAGACTACCTTATCAAACATGTGGTACAGCCTGCTTGAGGGCTGGTGAATGGTGGTGACCACAGTTCTACCCCCACTGGCAAGCTTTTTGACTGTGTTCAGGATGCGTTGAGCTGTGGTTGAGTCCAAGCCCGAGGTTGGCTCATCTAGCAATAGTAGGCTTGGATTAATTAGCATTTCCTGACCTATACTCACCCTCTTCTTTTCTCCACCTGATATTCCTCTAAAGAGTGGCCCCCCTATCATGCTGTTCCGGCACCTAGTCAATCCCAGCTCAGTGATAACATTTTCCACATGCTTTGCTTTTTCATCCTGAGTCAAGCTGTTGGGTAGCCTCAAGAGTGCGGTGAAAAAAAGAGTTTCGGTCACAGTGAGATGTGGATATAAAACATCATCCTGAGCAACAAATCCTGTTCTTCTTTTTATGGTACCAGAAAAAGGCTGACCATTGTATGTGATCTTTCCAGACAATTTACCATTTAGACGGCCTCCGAGAGCTGTAAGGAGGGTGGTTTTGCCACTCCCAGATGGACCTAACATTGCTAGTATCTCTCCTGGAGAAACAATACCTGTTATCCCATTCAATATGGTTTTTTCTCTGCTGGTCCAACTACCCCAACAGGATTCTTTCCGTTCCAAATTTACTTTATAAACCACCTCCTCAAACTGTACGGAGAAACATAGAAAAGAAACCAGGAAATTGGCATAAAGATTCTTCTTCATTATGTTAAATATATGACAATTGTTATGCTGGAAAATATTTGGTAATGTAATTTAAGAGTAAACAAAATATGATTCTTTATTGTGTATGCAACTACTGTATTACTTCTATATATTATGCAGACAAAATATGTTCTTGCTTCAAGAGAGAGGGAGAGAGAGATTATGACCTTTAAAGTTATAGGATACAAGGTGCGTTGATAAACAGATTGAGAATTGGCTTGTACAGGCCCTACAGGGTAGGCAAGGACAGCTGTGTTCTGGGGGTCGGACATCTCAGGCAGAGTTTCCATAGGATCACTGCCACCGTTTTCTGGTTTTGGCTCCATGCAGTTGAGGGGCACGGCTAAAATTATGTTGTTAATGCTTTTTGGTGTTGGTGTTGGTGTTGATGGTGGTGATGATTGAGGAAAGGGAGAAGTTAAGGAGTTCCTTTTAACTTGCTTCCCAAAGTGAACTGGAGAGCCCATAAATATATAGCAGAGGGAGATGCATAAACGAGGATGTCCCCTGTGTGTCATTGTTCTATGATGTAGCCCTAGCCTCCATGGTGGGATCCACCTTCTTTTCTCTTATAATTATTCTAACACTAATTCTTATAGCCATTATTTATAGAAATCTTCTTCCTAAGTTTCCCTTAATTAGCATCTCTCTTTGCTTCATCTTTTTAGGGTGACCATGGGTGCATAGATGTTCATGTGGCTAACATAAGAATAGGGTAGTTGGAAAATGGGATACGCCACAGATAAAGCCATATTGCAAGCTTGGCCTATATTGCAGTGGTGTGGAAAAAAAATTAACTCTCATCAGTGCACTAAAAATATCTCAAAGCAAATGAAGTACCAAAGTGCCGAATACAGCACTCCACTATTTTGGGGCTAAAAGCTATATTTTCTGAATCGTTGTTCTTGTTTTTTTTTTTTTTAAATGAATAGTGTTCTTGTTTATTAAGTATTAATGATGCACATACTATCAATACAACAATATGTTTTGTGCTTGTAAAATTGGGAAAGAGAAAGTAAATTGTTGGTTACTACCTAGTAGAGAATTCTAGTGCTTCTTGCTAATCCTTGGACTTGATTACTATCATAAGCCATTCTTGCAGGATTTATTATTTTCATCTTATAATCTCTTCAGAGTTATACACTGTATACTTTTCTATGTGCATTAGAAAATAGAAAGAGTTGCACATTTGAATACTGTCTAGTGATGAATAGTGGCGCTTGCCAGTTTTTTACCCAAGCACGCAAGTTATATTCACTCTTCATAGTCTTTCTGCACATGTACGCCTCTAATATGTTACTGCATTGCAAACTAACATCTAAGTTCTCACTTTCATCTTCATTTTACTTTAAATCTGTTATTTACTTGGGTTAATTTTCATATTCCCTGCTTGTTATAGACCAGGCTTACGAAAAGTCTAGTTGCAAACATTGAGAAGATGTATTTCACCTTTACTCCTAAGAAATCTTTCATAAGATTTGAATCTCATCAATATAATTCCTTGGAAGTGGGAAAAAACTGCATACAATTTCAAACTCTTGGTTTGCTTGTGAATACTTTTGGTCTAAATTTTAGAGCCAAATATTATCATATGTTCATTCAATTCGCTTAAGAGCTGGATTTGCAGGAAATACACAACAGAAGGTGTAATACCTCTAAACACTAATAGTTAGATATATGAATACCAATATAGAAGAGGGTATTAAAGAATTTGTTAGTTATTATTTTATCAATTTTATGGAGCCTCTTAATTTAACATCTTCTAGTCAGGAAATTAGCCTCTAAAACAAAAGAAAAAAAAATTGGGGATAAGATTGCCTAACAATCACTTCTCCTAGATACCGCAAAAGTTGAAGTTTTGTACATTAGGGTCTTATGACCTTAAGGGATGCATGTGTGAAAGAAAGAGGTTGCTTACTTTTATTTTTTTGGGGGAAAAAGCAAACATACTATATGTTACAACATCAATAAAGAATCAAGTGAAGCACAGTTTTTTTTTTTTTTTTCTTTTTTTTGGTCTTTTTAATTGGGCCCTAACATCTATAGTTTTTATGTCTGTCATTATAAAATTTAGTGACATGGTGTGTACTAACGATTCTCTATGGAGCACATGCTAATATTATTAAAGCATTTCTTTCTTAATTTGAGGGATGGGAAATTTGATTGTTTTTAAACCTCATACTAAACTAATAACAAAAGCAATTTAAAATTAGAAAAAAAAATGAAAATTCTTGTTACTTCACACTTACTTTTCAGAATTTCTAAGGACAATGACACTATATATGCCTCTGTATTCAATGTAATTAGACGAAGGACATGAAGTGAAAGTTCTGGAAAGTGAAGCTACAAAAGTATCCCCATATTCTTTGCCTTCTTTTGAGCATGTGTTATGGGTAACCATCCATCAAAATGTTAGTTAGTTAGTTGAGGTTTTTTTTTTTTCATATTTCCACATTCTTTATATATACAAATCACCAAAGTCAGTTTATTATACTTATAGTCAAGTCCAAAGACCCTCTTAAAGTCAAAAACTAGAATAGAATATCATCCAGGGGGGGGCGGTTGTTGCCTTTACATTTATGAAGGACAAGAATATCTATAGGGAGAATTTTATTATTTAACCATATGGGTACCACAAATGATGCTATTACTATTGTGTTATCTCTCGAACCTCACAGTGAGAATTTTAACACTCTCTTCTTAGAAAGCAAGAATAAGTTCAAAAGAATATAAGGGGGAAGCAGACAAGGTAGCCTGAATTTGCAAGAGAAAGCTAAATTGAGTTGATTTTGTCTATAGATTTCCAAGTGAACAAAAGTTCAAAGCAATGGCTTTTCCTTGTAAAGCAACTGATTCTTATATTCGTTCTAATGTTGATATTGATTTTCCACTGTAGTTTTCAAAATTCGTATCATCTCCAAACTTGGATATGACTGTTCATATCGTATAATTGCATGTGATTAAATCACTAATATTCATTTAAAGTAAGGTCCCCAAGTTAGAAGATGCTAACAATTAAAGTCACCACCCCCTAATATTCTCTCTCCCTTTAGTTTTTTTTTTTTTTTTCCTTCTTCTTCTTAAATATAAGCTGAGAGAGAGAGAGAGAGAGAGAGAGAGGAATGATTAAAGAGAGAACCCATCAATCGGATTCCAATTTGTATCCATTAAAATAATTTTTTTTTTCTTCTTTTTGGGAAAGCACTGAGACGAGTTTATGGGCCCAGGTGGAGACAGCCTTTCTTCCTCCAAGACTAGTCTTGACTCTTGAGCTACAGCTACAGCTACTTGAAGCTGGGTGCGCATAACATTTGAGTGCACTCCTTTCCATCCCAACTTGTAATAAAAAAATATAGATATTTTAGGCTAAAATAATATTATATTTCTTAAATTTTACCGAGTCATTCGTTTTTTTGTTCTTAAACTATTAAAAATGTTTCATTTTATGTCCTTAAGCTTAAAAAATAATCTTATTTTTCATCATTAAACTATTAAAAAAAAAAATTTCTAAAAAAATTATCAGAAAAATTCTTTTCTATCCCTATTTTGTTTATAAACTATTGAAAAAACCTCTTTACTCGGTTTAAGGATGAAAAAAAATCCTTTTAAATTTTAGGGATCCAAAAAAAAGTTTTTAGTAAAGTTAATGGACCAAAATAATATTTTAACATATATTTTATATTAATGTAAATTAGGGACCTAATGCCATTGCTTTTCATAAATAAAAAGAGAAGGAATTTGTTTTGGACAAAATTTAACTACAAAATTAGTTGTAGCTTAAGATTACAATTTTACTTAATATCTTTTTATTAGAGGTGAGTTTTGACAAATCTACTGTTAGATTGCATTTTTTTTCTTATATTTTTCATGCTTGCAAAGTTTCTAGAAAATTACAGATCGATAGTTATGTCATCAATAAATTGTTTAAATTGTAAATTTTTGTAATTTAAAATTATGCATAAAATAATTTTATAGATCATATAATAAACAATATTCAATTGACACAAAATTTGACATGTGTATTAAGAGTGTAAAAAATATTCAATTTAATGGTTAGATTTTTTAGAAGATGTAATAATGTTTATTTTATTAAGTAAGTTTGTAATTTTAAGCTATAAATTTTGTAACTAAACTTTATCCATTTGTTTTTTCTTCAAAGAGATCTGGAACAAAGAAGAAAGAAAAAAAAAAAAAGATATGAGTGACGTATAGTAGAAAGCTTCTTTTGTAAAATCACCCTATTGTCAATGTTCTCTCTTGGCCTTGAAAAGAACAAAATAATCAAGAAAAATAGTAAAATAATCAAGAAAAATAGTGAGTAAAAATTCCCTCTCACTTTCGGCTCTCCACTTCATATTTGCATGGATGCTCTCCTTTTTCTTTAGGTATCCTTGCCCTACGCTAATCTTAACAGCCGGACACTTATGGGGATAGTTTATTCATTCATGCCTCCATATCGTGATGAAATATTCTTTTTTATCTCATTCATAATTGGAAATACCTTATGCCCTGTTGACTAATTTTTGTTCCATTTGCAATTTAGAATTGAAAGTAGATTTTCTCACACAATAAGTCTAAATACACCCAAAAAAAAAAAAAAATCTTTATTATAATCGTTAAAGTGATAAGTTTTTTTTTTTTTTTGATCAAATTAAAGTGATAAGTTGTGAATAATATAAATAGTAAGATAATGTTAGTGATGAATAATACATAAGATAATCAATAATAACCTATCACATTAATGAAGTGTATATTGTGTCTATACCCTATAGCATTATTATTTTTTTAGATGGATGGTTCTTGTTCAAAGTTGAAACTAGGATATTGTGCACTTGGAGACGTATAATAATATTATTAGGGACAAAATTGCCCTTTGCCATTTTCAGGCAAATTATATAGCCTTATGCCCCCATTCCCAAACTAATTAGAAAAATGCCTTTATTTTAAATCTCAATTTACTACAAATCGAGTTAAGTCCTATAGTAGCGTTTTTTAAGAGCCTATAGTAATATTTTAAGGACCTATAGTGGCGTTTTGGAACTCAGCCTCCATGAACTCGAGTTATAGGTAAAAAAATTGCCTAGAACTCGATTTCATGGAGGTCGAGTTACAAAACTGCACTATAAGTCCTTGAAACGTCACTATAAGCTTCTTAAAACGCCATTATAGGGCTCCAGAAATATTTTTTTTTAACTCGATTTGTAGTAAATCGAGTTTTAAAAGATGGACATTTCTCTAATTAGTTTAGAAAGTGGGGCATAAGGCTATATAATTTGCCCGGAAAGGGTAAAGGACAATTTTGTCCCAATTATTAGGGTCGAAGTGTTGTGTATAATAACTCTTGGGATATAAAAGTGAATCTTGACTCTTGATGGAACTTGTAATAGTTAATATTGGAAAGTAGAGATAACGATTGAAATTCGTAAAAAAATCAGTAAGTCCATTAAACAAATATAAACCAGTTGTGCTTTCTTTGGAAATATTATTTACCTAGTTCAATGCACTTCATCATCACATCAATCGATGTTCATACTGTATCTTCTATTTAAACTCCAACAACATGACAATCTTAATTCTTAACTCTTGGGGGAAGGAATGATTCTTTATTTTTCACTGGATTGAAAATTGAAATACATTTTTATTTGTAATGAGATCTCGTTTTTCCCCACTACCTTGAAGTTGTGGATGGTTTTAGGTATCAGGAACTGCGTTTGATCTTAAAGGAAAGTTGATAAGGTATTTTGAATGCATAGAATTCTTGTAATACTTTGGGAGATTCTACCAGAAGCTAAATATATAGGAACACTGTTTAACTCAAAAGTTTGATTAATATGGATTTGGACCCAATTATGTTACATTAATTATTCAATTTCATTACTTTTTCTTCATGTAAGACTTCCCTCACACATGTACGCCCAAACAATTTTCTCCCGCGTGTGTGTACTTCAAGACCTCTCCATCGGCCATGAATAGGTCTTATTTATGGACTTTTTCCTTCTCCCGTGCATCATTTTTAGGCCTTGTACACCATGCATGGGACCACATGTCAACCTCACACACTCAAGAAAATCTATCATGTCTTGTGGGGTCCACCCCCCATCTGTGAGAGAGGATACATGCACTCGATGCATGCAATACCACCTCCACACACTCATTAATAGGAATCCTGTACATCCATGTCCATGGTGAAGGGACCTTGATAATCTTGCTACACACCATCATAGCCTCTAATACCACTTATTAGGACAACGAAAGCTCGTGCCCTACCAAGTACTAAGAAAAATCAATCACACATGAACACAACAAATTCACATGAAAAACCCTTCAATACATAAGGAAAGAGCATAAGATAGATTCAACCAATCATTGTAATAAAACAGAGATTACAATACTCAAATTTACGCCAAAAACTTGTGAAAGCTCAATTAGTGTAAAAACACTAATGCTTGTTTAGACCCCCAATTTTAAATTACGGCTTAATTGTTTTTACTCTAACTTAACTAAGTGCGGAACAAAAGTAAAAGATGCGCAATAAACCGAAACACTACTCTAATGCATAAGCAAGTACAATAAGTGATAAATGTAAAACTTAAAGAATAGGAAAAAGATATGCAAACACAAGATAACATTGAGACGTGTTATTGAAGAGGAAACTGAAGTACTTGGCGAAAAACCTCTTCGCGGCTCTCCAAACCAAAATCGATCTACTAGTGAATAAGTTGGAGTATACGAATATCAAAAAGACCCTCTGAACCTAATCTACCCAATGTACTTGAGCCCTTTAAGCTCCAACTACTAACGGACTTCTCGGAGTTTGTCTTTGCTAGTTATCTGAATCCCACAATTCCGCCCGATTGCATCTGCCACTCAATGGCTTCTTCCAATGCTTCCCATAGGCACCAAAACTTCTCTCAATACTCAGAATGGGTGAGGTAAGTGTTTGAGCTAAGAACCTCTCAAAGATATGTAGAAGGAGATATAGGAGTAAATAGAAACTCTAGAAAAATGATGTAGAGGATTGTTGGTAAACAATCTCTAACTTTTAAGTGTTTGACTAGGGTTTTCTTTCTTAAAAGTTTCTTGTGAATACTCCTTGTTCTTCTTTACATTTCGTGGGTAATGAGTGTTTATATAGTGTTGGTAAATGTATGAGAAAATGCACACTCAAAATAATCAAGCAGAGAGTTTCGTGGGTCACTCGCGACTTGGCCTGACTCGTGAATGACTCGCGAAATCTAGCTTATCAAAAATTCTTCAAATTCCAGTATGTGCTTCTCACGTGGCATATTTTGCAGGTTGGCACCCGCGATCCAGTTGCGAGCCAATCGCGAAATCCTCATCTTCACAGAATCTTCACCAAATTCTCACACACAACTCGTACATTAAATCCCACAAAAATACAAGGAAATGATTGAACAGAATTACAATCAAATTTGATACGGAATTAAAGCCAACATAAAACACAGTTGTAAATCACAACTTTACAACTTGAATTCATAATAAATTGGAAAAAATAAAAGAACTACTCTGTATGAATAATACAATCTTACTGCCAAAAAAAAAAAAAATCTCGGCAAAATCTTTGCTTTATTATAGTAAGAAATTTTGAGTGCTACAACAGCATATATTGAAATATTCAAAATGGAAATCTTGCTGCGTATTGTAATTTCAAAGAGAGATGCTACGTCCACAACATTTTTATAACATTTTCACAACAAATCATAGGTGGTTATTTATTATTGGTTCAAATTTGAACGTAACACTAAGATTACTTTTTTATCCCAACAATAATAACCAGTAACAATTTGTCACTTAAAATTTGTTGTAAAAATGTTGTGGACATATCATTTCTCAATTTCAAATACCACTTGTTGGGCAGAGAGAATGCCTTAAGTAGATCCCAATTAAAGTCATCTTAACCTAAAAGTTTAACCGTTTTAGGTCTATAGATTTAGGCTCAATTATTTTTTTTCATGTGGGACTTCCACTCACAAATCACAAATATAAAAATAAGGAGTTTCTTTCAAAACTTTAATTAACTAACCGTGTGGTTTATAGAATTGACGAAGTACAAATGCCCTTGAATGATTGTTTGGCTTAGTGCTTGTATATATGAAGTCATCAAGTGCGAATGGCAATAGATATCTCGCCTCAGTCCCTACTCAGAAAGCCCATATATTTATCACATACCATACAAGTGAAATGTTACAACTGACCATCTTTTGATAAACCTTTTTTTATAGAAATTTTTTTTATTCTCCTTGGTAAAGCCTTAAATACTGCCACTTGCAGTCAATCAAACGAATCATGTTTTGCCATTTTGATATGTTTTTAATTTGGCTCGAAAGAACGGCAAAGAGAAAAAATCCAATCAATAACTTTCTGCTTTTTAAGGCATAATTTCATGCGTTGACCTTTGGAATTAAATATTGAATTTGAAGCCTTTTGTTTCCAAATTATATATATATATATATATATATATTGTTACAATTGATTTAAAGACATAAATCTCCAAACAATTCATTACGTGCTTTTCCTCGTGCTTTTCCTCTTCCTTGTGTGTGTGTTTGTTTTTCAAAAAAAAAAAAAAATTCATTATGTGACGATTCAAAGTATTTACATGTATTTTAATCACATAATCAATTAAATCATTTAAACAAGTTATATTACTATTAAATAAGTCATGAAAAATATACATGTGCATAATCGATCATTTGAATGTCACATAGTGGATTGAAGTAAAAGAATTTCCCTCCAAACCAATTTGAAGGATAATTATTTCAATTTCCCCCATTTTATGTCCTGCTTAAATCATTCTAATTTTTTTTTTCATTAATGTAGGCTAACCTATCACACCTAGATTGCATGGAGAGTGAGGATGCAATAGCTTCCCTTAGGTGAGCAAACTAATGGACTATTAATGCAATAGCTTCCCTTAGTTTATTTTTGTGTTCTTCTGCATCAGTTATTAAACTCTTGACCCTTGCTTTGTTTATTTATGGTCCATTTGGATCGAGAGGGAATAGAGTAAAGTAAAGTAGAATTAATCAAAAATTAGCTTATTTTCAGCCAATTTTACTCTACTCTCATTCTCTCCCCCTCAATCCCAACAAGCTTTTATTTTCGTTCTATATTGAATATATTAGTTTTTCTTGAAGAAAAAAATATTTACTACAAAGCTTCACCTAGGTGAGCTATGAGAGAAGGCTTTTTATCTCTTCTCAATGTTCGTTTTAAGAGCTTAATTTGCTAGAGACACCAAAAAAACCGTAACAAACTTTCTCCCTTAACAATTGGGCTTATATATGCATGATACAAGCAATCTTAAATTGAATATGAGTTAAACACACAAGTGTGGGTTGTAATATATGGCCATTCTTAAATCATAAGTAAAAGACTGAAGAGAAACTAAAATGAGAAAATTGAGTTTTAGTGGCTCGTTCAAGCGAGCTTAAGCCCCCTCAAGTGAAGTCATAATGAAAAATGAGTTCCAATTAGATTATTTTTTAAAAATTAATAAAGATTATTAGTTGTATTTTGAGAATCATGACATTTGATTTGTGTCTCTTCATATTCTATAAATATATATATATATATATTTCATATTCAATTGAAAAAACAAAAATATAGGGAAATCCAAGCAATTCTTCTAAATTGCTATTTGCAGGATTCATAGGCTTTATTGTATTGTAGACTTTGGAGATGATATGCTAGTAATATATTAACAACCTCTTTGAGGGGGAGCAAATATCATCTTAAAGATAGTGAATTATCGCACATTAAAAGCAAATATTAAGTTTGATTATATTTCTTACTTATTATCCCATTTTCCTAATAGGTAGCAGGATGAGTTTCTCAACTTGTTTCAATCCATATATGAGATGTTTTAGGGATTTTTAAAAATGATTTGGAATGAGGTTTAGATTAAAATTTTAAATGGGTTTGATTGATGTAGGTTTAGGGCACGTTGGGTAGACTGTAACGGTAATTACATAAGAATATGAATATATATTACAAGGAATACAAAATGTCGTAATGTACTACTTATTACTATTCATTTGTTTGGTGATAACACAATAATAGAACCCTAAAAACAATGGAATGAAAGCATTTTAAGTCAAATTTAAGATATATTTTAGGAAATATCTTACTCATATAATTATATTTCCTAAATTTTTTTTTTTAATTTGAAAGAGAGATTAGTTATTTTTTATGATTTTTTATTTTCATAATTGTTATGTGCATATGGAAAGTTTGTTTATTTATAAATATATTAATTGTAGAGATTAATACATCTACTAAGGAATAACTATTAAATCCCTTTTAGAGATGAATAGTTATTCCTCATTTTAAATAATAACTATTCATAAATAATGACTATTCCCTGTAATAAAAACATAACCAAACTATTGAATAACTAAACTATATAAATAACTATTACATTACAGTGTCCATTACAACCTACCAAACATGTCCTTAGGTTTTAGTCTTTTAGATCTTGAGTAATTGAACCTGAAGAGTTAATTATAAATGTTATTTTTTAAATATTCGTAGTATCATAATAAAGTTTATAAAAGTCCAAGTTTGAGTTAAAATTCCTAAACTTTATATATATATATATATATTATTGGATTTACCTTTGAAAAGATATTCTTTCCCAAACCCAGCCTATTATCATTCCTATATTTGGAGTTGTAGGTGTTCAAGATCATCCCTGCTTTTAATATGATAATAAAAAATACTACAAAAAGCAAATAATAAAAAAGCGTGAAGAAAAAGGGGGAAAAGGTGAAGATAAAGTATATGTATGTAATCTCTGCCACAATATTCATGTCCACCACTATCTTCATAAGTAATATCATCATTACCTATTATTGCTACTCGCATCTTACAACATTTTTTTGAAGTAAACGCGATAGTTTAAGCAATTGAAGTTTTTATTCTTGTATTCTCAAAAATAATTTTTTTTTCTTGGCGATCAAATTAACAAATATTAGATGGAAAAAAAAAAAAAGAAAAGAAGAAAGAATAGGATCATCATAATTTTAATACTGCATGGCCTAATAATAACATGATTTTATTTTTTATATTTTGGTTAATGATCTTGATAATGTAAGGCCTACCATATACGTTTGGCAGCACAATTGCAATCCAAATTGAATCCTTTGATTGGGAGTGTGCAAATATGCGCCATAATAAACTAATTAAAGTTGCTGTGAGTCGTGAGACTTGTGCCAAGCATAAATTGGTGTCATATAAGGATATTTTTGTTTAATCACATAGTATACATCATATAATTATTAATTATACTTTCTTTCTATAATTTTATTTAAAAAAAAAAAAAGAAAAAGAAGAAAAGCTCACATGTATCTGATCATTGTTTCTACCCACTTAAACTCTATTATGTAGGTGAACAGCGGCCATAACAGTAATAGTTTTAAGGTAGCGAAATTCCTTGTCGGGTACAGGCACGGAACCAGGATTCAAACTTAAAGAGGGCCAAACTTCTTTGTTCTTAGATTTTAAAAATTGGAATATCAATACTAGAGGTTGACAAAGTTGCATTATTAACATTAATTTATTAATTATTATTTGTATTTTTTCTTTTGAAGAAAAATTTAATAATAGGATTTTATAATCAAGAATTTTGCAAGCAAATGACACATCTTAATATTTTCAAAATTTAACTGATGTGTGGATGAAGCGATCAATATGTGGCATAGGAGTTGTCTCTATGGCTATGAGGGTGGAGTCGTTTGAGAAGGGCATAGAGCTCTCAAGTGATAGGGAGAAATTGGGTAAAGATTATTGGGTTTTTGTGATTTTTTTTGCTAGGATTTGTAATTAATTTATTGTTATTATTTTTGCTTAGATCGGATTTATGATTTGTTCAAAATTTTTTCTTATTATCTAGATATGTGCATTTTTTTTTTTTTATTAAGATTTTGCTTGTTATCTATTTGTTGGATTTCTTAGGTCAATTTGTAAATTTTTTGGGGAGGGGGGCCAAGTATATAAATTTAAGAGACAAAATTAAAATTCTTTTTGTTAATACACATACAAAATTTTTTTTTTCAAAGGTTTTTTTTGGGGGGGGGGGGGGGGGGGGCAATGGCCCCCCTCTGCCCTTGAGTAGTTCCACCCCTAGTCGAGTAAGTTCTGACCAGCACAAAAGACGTAATGATCTGGACACTATCTCGGAGAGAGACTCGGTGAAATAGACATGTTTATGAAGATGTGGACTATCTACATTTGGATCGAAATACCTATGAAGCTTCACCATTCCTTGGAATTGGCTTTGGGCCTTTCTCGTGCAGCTTAGGTGGAGGGCGAAGAAGGCCCCCTCCCAAAGGCTCGAGTCGTATGATGTGAGACTGTTAATTTGTTGCTACTTGAACTTAATTATAATTTTTAGACTTTGCAAATATAACGGGCTATAAGAATTTCCTACTATTAAGCCATATTTTGAATCCATTATTATATAATTGTGATTACATATGGTCACTCAATAATTAAACTGATGGAGATGGTGGGGGGAATATGGTTAGCCGAGGCTGTCTTTTACTGAGTTTACAAAGTGAGTTGGGAAGCTGCCACGTGGCACGCACTCCCAGTTTGTGGTGGAGAATTTTGGCTTCTCTTTAATCTTTTTATAAAAAATATTAAATATATGATCTGCGATTACGTTTAGAAACGTGATCTTCCCCAAATCATTTGGCATCGGTGGAGGGCCAATTTTAGGTCCTACTATCCACTTAAAATCATTATCTACTACCCCCACGTTCCCACCTCCCCATTAATTTTATTTTTTATTTTATTTTTCTCTCTATGTGTCCAACTCCATTCTCCTATTAATGTTTTTGTCTAATTAATAATGCTTTCCTCCTAAGTCCTGTCCTTTTTCAACTTTTTATTGTCTATTCTTCTTTTTCGGTCTCATATTTGGAGTATATATAAGCTCTCCACCTCACATATTAACAAATAAAAGACACATGTTAATGAATAATAAATGCTCATTTATAAATTTTAGTAAATTTTTTTTAAAAATAAAATGTATGTATCAATAATTCATTAACTTGCATGCACAAATTTATTGTAATTGTGTGTATTTTTAAATTTTTTTTTAATATAGGTAAATGTACCCTTAGGACATTCTTTAACAAAAAAACCGTCTTTTTTTTTTTTTTTTTCCTTCTAGTAATTGATTACTGCTTTAACAACCTTATGATTGCCTCTTGACTACCATCCCAAGTTCTCGATCTATGGCTAAACGCAAATTTCGACCAGTCACTTTCTCTTTCGGCCGAGACCAATTATAACACAACACCTTCACCTTCCAGTCAGAATTTCGATTTTGAATCTAAGCAATAATTCTTAGTTGATTAGTGGTAAACATGCATATATATATACCACGATCTTTCAGTCTTGGAGATTATAATTCAGCTTTGTTTGGTCTTTTTACTCCAATCCCACATTTTAATATCTCTACTACAAATATCGATAAACCTTGGTCCTACTTCGTACATCATGCGTATTACGGTGGGTTGTGGGGTCTAATATTAATCATTTGGCATGATTCACATTCCTAAGGTGCATTCTATTGTGCTGATGTGCTCTACTACTTGCTATAGCTAGCTCTACCCACCTGCATATATATATATATATATATTTCTGATTTTATTTTCTATATTTTCACTTCATCTTAATTAAAGCAAATTATAGCGCAAAACAGATCAATACAACTTCTTCTTTTTCTTTTGGCACGAGAAAAGTATATAAGATCATAAACATATAAATCTTTGGATTTGATAGGTAGCTAGATATATATATATAGTTACAGTGACAAGCAAATTTTGTACTTTGGGTGCGCCGAATAGTGCCGAGCTTATGATTGTAACGTTCTCAACAGGCCATTAACACAATTCTCAAATAAAGAAATTGAGATGAGGTCATATTTCATCTCAATTTCATTTATTTTTGGGTGTGAATACTTAGTGTTTATCATTCTAAGTTGAGGGGACATAATAAAAAAATTATCTCCTCACTAGCAATCTCAAGCGTGATTTTTTATTATGTATCAAGAGGTCTATTTCGGCGTGAAGACAAAGTGTATGAATTAAGAATATGATTACTTTTTATCTTTTAATTGTATCTTTTGAACGCCGTAAAGAAATATGAGTTTTGTACATTAAATATGACGTTCTTATATTATATATGTACTTTCACCAACTTGGTTTTGTAGCAATTTTAAAATTGCAAATTGTACTTGTTGGCTCTATATATCTAAGTTCTGCTAATGTGATAAGGCTTAAGTGGCAGTCTGTTATAATAGGTCCCAACTCAGTATATCACTTAAATTAAGGAATGGAAATGAGAGGGAAGAGCAAAACCTAATGTTTTGTCAGTAGTGCTTCATGCTTACGTGAGAATGAGAATGGGATTATGCATGCGCGTGCTATCAAGGAGTACAAAATATTAATACTTTTTACAGATAACTAGATAGAGATTTTCAAAAGCCAAATAATGATTCCAATTATCATTTTTTCTTCCCACTTACAACAACCTAAGATCTGCATTCACTACTGGTACTGCATTTTCTTTTTCTTTTTTTTCTTTTTTTCACTCATTCTCACTCTCACAGACACACACACACACATTTTGGAATATATTGGATTGGAAAACAAACAAACCCTATCAACATCTATCAGCGCCACCAGCAGCCAAGATCCCTAGATTTATGCATTTTCAATACCTCCTTGACCCCATTAAAAAGGTTTTGATCCCCATGTCCATGACTTCTTTGTCCTGATCCCTGGTCTAATATAATATTGAACAAGAATTCGCCACCGATAGCCCATATATTTTTATAGTTGTTGTTTTTGTTTTTAAATGTCAAGCACAAGTTAAGAGATTAATAAGTTTTTTTGTGTAGGTGAGATTCAAACCTCATATCTCTGATTCTAAGATAAAAGACTTTATCAATTGAACTAACTAGAACTAATAATAAAATCTATTGTTAAAACTTAGCAAAACAGAAGAGTCCACTTTTTAGAAAAAAAAAAATATATATATATATATATATATATATTAGAAAGCCAAATTAACATATATCAAACTACTTATTGCTACATTGCTTTATTTGTATAGATGTAAGTTATGTAACTAAAAACACATGACATCACATTTAAAGGTTTCCTTCCTAATATCCTATGTATTAACTATTTACGGTTTGTTTGGATATCGCTTATTACTGAAAACTGAAAATACTATAGCAAAATAATTTTTTAAATGTGTGAATAATGTCGTGTAACCCAGTCTTGAAGTTTTTTTTTTTAAAAAGTACTTGTAGGTCTCGTGAACAGTGCATAGGACCCATCATTGTTTTAGCTAAATGCTGGAATGCACATTTTCCGTGCGTTTCAAACGCACACTAAGTTTAGTTTTGAGGAGGAAATTAAAAAGATACTTTTGGGCTCTCATTCAAAAAACAATGGGTCAGGGAGCCTATTAGCTTAGAACATAATTAGGCCCAAATTCAACCATACTTGTTTGAAAGGGAAGCCGAACTCAAAGCGATTTTTACTCTTACCTCGCACCTTAATAGGAGAGGACTCTTTGTTCTGACTAATATCTCTTTCAATGAAAGATGAAAGTGATATTGAATAGATCGTCATGACCTTCCTGGACTCTCAAGCGCGTCTGAAATCGCGCAAGGCAAAAAGGCACTAGTAGAAATCATTTGGCTGATGGAGTCGAAATCATATAAAATTTGGCAGGATAAAGGGAAATGGTCTTCTGAACAATAGTCTTCGCTTTGCCACCAGGTACCTCTTGATTTTGGTGAATTCCTTCATTTGGCCTCTGAAAACCGTGATTTTGTTGTTTTTAGTAATTTTTGTTTCCTTAATAACTTTTTGCTCAAAAGTTAGAATAAGGTCTCTGCTTATTTTGAGACGACCCTTAAAGTCAGTAGTTTATGATTTTACATTTAACTTAATTTTACCATTTTTGGTAAAATTCGGTATTTTGCCACCTTATCTTGTAATTGGTGCAAATTAGGGTTTCAGATGTTTCCTAATTATCCTAGGGTTTTACTTTCTCAATATTTATATGTTTTGTAGCCTCCAAAGGCAAGACAATTGATTATTAATAAAATACAGACGTTTTGTCAATTTTCTTTCCTTGGTGGATTCTAGTTTATTATTTTGTGGATTCAAGGAACCCCTCAGGGATTCGAGGTTACTACCATAAGCTAATAATTTATTTTCTGTTCTATCAAGAGAGCAACGTGTGTTCTTTTTTTAGACTTCCGCAACATCAGAAAGGTCCCAGCAGTCTTTTCTCGGCCATATAAGTCAGCCGAAAAGTCTTCCTTAAAATTGCGCAACTTGGGGTTTGCCCTTGTCAAACTAATGGGATAGTGTAAGATTTCGTACAAAGTTCAGGCACTCCTTCCCTCCTATAATCTCTGCATTTATTATTGTCAACTACTATGATCAATTGCTTTAGATTTGTGAATTGGGTAGGGGGAAAGGTATCGTCCTTTCTCCTTGAGCTCCCTAACAAGACATGAGGATGATTAACTAACTTGTCAGACTGTGAGTTGTGCTAATCTACCTCAAAACTAATTAGTAATGAACAAAACAAACACAAGTTTTTTATGGCATTTGGCATCGTGCCCCACGGACCTGTTTTTAGATAGTGTTTGTAGGAAATCAAATTGTTTTTTTAGAGTGATCATAGGATTACTTTCAATTTCTTTTTCAATACTTAAATGCTTATCTTTCCTTGAGTCTCATTTCTACATTTTATACTTTCTCTCTCTCTTTAAATTTAGTATTAATATTTTAGACTTCACGCATCTATTCCAGCCAATGAAATGAATAAAAGCTTTTCATATATAAATTTTTTTTTTACCAAAAATGAAGAATGTAGTCAAAATAAATTATGTAATTATAAAGATAAAATTGAACAAGGATAATAAAATCTAATACTATGAATTATGGGAAAATGGGAAAATGGTACTCACAAAGCCTCACCTCCATCTTTTCTTCATATATAACACCATATTTATACTTATTTGCAAAATCAACGAAGAAGATTTGATGTTGAAGCCAACACTTTCCTTATAACCATGACTATTTTATTCCCCATAAAATTTTGTCCACGCTAGTATAATATAAAACGTGGACACTTGAATAATTATACATGGTGTGTAATGAGTGTAGACGTCATTTTTTGTGTAGTAGTATTAATTTTCATAGATTGAGTTGAAGTGGGTGGGAGATTAGGAGTACAAGTTAATGGATATATGCAAAAGAATGCAGATCAGAGAGAGGCACACGCGTGGTTTTATGGGTTCTGCTGTCTACAAAATCTTAATAAAATGAATAAGTAACTCACTGAGCCAATTTGCATTGAATTTGCACACATTTCACTCTCTTCAAGTCCACATCATCCCACTTCAAATTGACTGTCTCTCTGTCTCTCTGATCTCTTGGAATGGTGGCAGGGACATCATTTGGAATCAGTGAAAATATAATGTGTATCACACTAACGAGACTAGCTACTATATACTGCTATACCTATATATTCTTAGGGATTGGAGTAGCATTCATTTTAATTTCCACTCATACATATGTGTGTGTGTATAGGCCAGAATCTAGCTCTTATTCCAAGCCTTTCTTTTGTAAGAAAATTGCACTGACAAAAGCAGGGATGTAAAATACCAATCACTTTTAGCAGACCCTTTTCCATCATTTTCATGTTCTTTCTCGTGTGCTCATAATAAAGACAATATCTAACAACAACGTGTCCTCATATGCTCATAAAGATCAATATATATGCTCATGAAGAGACATTGTATGTAGCCTTGTGACCCAATTAACTTATAGTACCGCAAAGTCTTTGCTTTTCGGCCTCAGAATCTGATATTGAGGAGATTTTTCAAATAAAACACAAGGACGGCACGCATGCTGATCAGATTCTGGTTTGCACACATCAAATGAGTGATTGTGTAAAGATTTGAATCTGCGATCTTAGACATCTTGGTCAATTATATTATGTGGGTCTAGAAGGTAAATTCATTTGAAAGATCAAGCATGCACACCCACATAAAATCATCATGAGAAATATATCTTTTCAAACTAGGAAGTGGGTTATATTTGAACTCCTTTTGTTTCAACCTTGTCATCTATTATTTCTTCTTTACAAGCATGCGAATTACATTAGATAAGCCACAATCAACGTTAATTATAGATTTAATACCTTTTCTTGTCATCATTATTGATTAATTCCTATTAACTTTTTGGAAAAGACCACTATCAGAGCTTGCTTTGCATGAGTTTCCCACTTTCCCTCAGCTTTCTTCTATTATGGATTTATGATTTATCAATACAAGGTTTTGTACATGCATTTTACCAACATTTAAGTGTTCTACAAGTGGATATCATGTTTTTCGATTACGAAATTTCAAATCAAAACTCCATTTTTATTATCAGCTTGTGTAAAAGATCACAAACAAATATTCAATAGGAGCTGAGATATTGAGCTGAGATATATATATATATATATTAACAGTTTTCCACAACTAAGATGAGATCACAATATTTTGAAAGAGAGAATAGAAAGTGTTTACACACTTAAAGAACACCCGCAAATAATAAAATCACTCTAGAACTTCGCAAACTACTTCAATAGCATCAAGCTGAAAGATTAATACATCCAATTGTGCTCTCTCACTTGAACCATAGACAAACACTCATTACGGTTTGAAGAAACTCGCTTCATATTCTTTTGAGAGTCTTTCCTTTCCTCTTATGAGAAAACCTTTAAGCCAAAGCCACCAAATCTTTTCTGTTTTTCATGAAACTTCATTATATATATGTTAGTGGACAAATTATATCTTTCTTAAAAAACAAATAATACCAATTTACTTCTTTAATAAGGAATAAATTTCTTTATACCCTATGGAAAAATGCAAACAAAGTCAAATTAAGAAAAAAAAAAATACTAGAGTTACAAATTATTTTACAATATTTTTTACAAATTGCTAATATAGTGAGTAATTATTGATAAATGAATAAATGACATTAGTGGTGGGCTCAAATGAGGACTAGTAAGAATTGATCATATCTATAATTTGTAAAAATATTATAAAATAATTTGTAACTATAACATTAAAAAAATTTGAGACAATTTCTAACAAATCTCCACATATATATTGCTTCAAATTCTACCAAACAATCTTCCTTTTTTTTTTTTTCTTTTTTTTTTTTTGTAAAAGTTCCATAATAACCCAAAAATCAATAATCACAAATTGAACCAAACTCCATAACAGTTACAACCTCACCTAAACTATGAAACATCTTTTTTTTTCCATAAAAAAAAAAAAGATGTTTCCGGGGTACCATTATTAAAATATTAGCTTCTTTGTCAAATATGTAAATATGTTGTCTTAAAAAAATAGTATTAATAAAATTTTTAATATTTAATTCCAAAAAAAAAAAAAAAGATGTTTCCCGGGTACCATTATTAAAATATTAGCTTCTTTGTCAAATATGTAAATATGTTGTCTTAAAAAAATAGTATTAATAAAATTTTTAACATTTATTTTTTATTATTATTATAATAAAAATATTGTATGGACAACTATTCTTTCAAACTATGGTTAAGATTATATTATTGTGACGATATTGGGAGGCTCATAGCAACATGAAAGGAGGTGGCTCTACCATATATATAGGACATAGTTCTGGTAATATGTTATATGATGGAGTAAAAGAAAATAATGTAATTAATGTTAGTTAGCAGGGCAATCCACTGGGTCACCAATCATCATCTTTGTCAAAGGAAAGTGGTTTTCCAAACTCATCTCCACAAGACGCATAATATCGATGTAACCCCATAAAAATTATTAACTCCAAAGTCCAGACTTCCACTCCATGAAAAATATATGCGTGCAACTTAACACTCACAACAGATGAATGTCACATGTGCACTGGAAGATTAAATCAAGGGCCATAGTGGAAACCATGGAATTATGTTATTGTCCTCAACTTTCAACAATTTTCTTGAGACATACATATAAGTCGAACAAAAGTCAAGACTACACACTAACTATTAAGATTTCCTGCATTTCAAATGACATAAGCATGTTTGGTATATTGAATGCAAATTAAGTTAGAAATAGTAATATGTGTTATTACTTGTTAGTAATAAATAATAAAAGAACTATTCTTCTTCATGCATATATATATTTGATTGTAAACTTAGAATAAAATCCTGCATTTATATTTCACAAATTGTATTTATAAAATATCTTACTTATAAAATTATATTTACACTTATTGTAGGACTAGATTATCCTAAAAATTAAATATTTTTGAAGTTAACATCATCACTAATTTTTCAAATCAATAAACATAAAAAGAAAAAAAAAAATCATATACCAATTGCATTACAACATACACACACAACCTATGACAATAAGCTCATAAACTTTAGTCTCCACGGTCAAAAAACAAGAGAAGAATTTCATCTTGTTTAACCCAGATATAGCTTGCTTCTTTTTTGGGTATGAAGTAGTGTGAAACTAAAATATCTAACAAGTGTTAACTCTCCTTGAAAAATGAGGTGATTTAGCCACCTTCTGATATGGCTATCTTGTTAGAGCATTCACATCAGTCACTGATGTGAATGCTCTTACAACTTCACTCTAATCACTTGCTTGCCTTTGGCACCACCCTTCTTATGGTTAAGATAACAACTTCCGGGTAGGACCTAGGGGTAAGAATCCTCCTTGAAATCTTAAGTTGCAGACCTTGACAATCTTTCCAACATTCCTGACTAAAGGGGTATGGTGTCAATTTCATTTCTATATTTTGATAATTCAATAGTTGAGAGAGAGTAAAGAGGGATTTGAACTCTGATCTTCGTTATAATCACCTTGAAGTGTCAATTAGGGTTGGTTTGGTTGAAAGGGAGAAAAGAAAATGGTAGGAAAATGGAAAAGTGGAAGGATATAAAATATTTTAATTTTCCTCCTTTTTATTTGGTTGGGAGTGAAAAAATGGAGGGATGAAAAAAGTGAATTTATATAAATTTACTCATATACTCTTGTTAAAAATTGATGCCCAATTAAAACAAAAAAAAAATACAGTTACCCAAATTTATTTTTAAAAATATCATGTCTAGAAAAAAAAAATCACGTCTAAACTTAAAATAAAATAAAACAAAAAAACAAAACAAAAACAAGAATCAGACCAAAAGAAACACTTAACAAGGGTACCGAAGCTCATGAAAGCAAAAGGAAAAAAAAAAAGGTGAGAATAAAAATTAAACACTGGCCCATTTGGTACATGTGTTTAAACACATATTTTCAGTTTTTAAACAACATTATACATATTTCCACATACTTTTTCACTTACACGTATTTTCAAAAAAATTGAAAATTTTTATTTAAACACACATATTAAACGAGCCCTTATTAACTGGAATTGAAAAAATAAAAAATAAAAAACTGTATTGAAGCCCATGTGCAACTTGCATATGGTAATTTTGGTTCTTCACCCATTAGATTTCCTCCCACCATGTTTTCTCCCAATTTTGGGGAGAAAACTTTTTTATAGGCCTAGGTGGGCCCCACCATCATTTTCCCTTCTCTCCCTCTGAACCAAACACCCTCAAAAAAGTTTTTCTTCCTCATTTTATCTCCTTTTTCCTCCCATCCTCCCTAAAATCCACTCTACCAAACACACCCTTAAGTTACAAGGCTCTTTCTTAAAACTGTTTTTGTTAATTTGATAATTAAAACAATGAGGACCAGTGGATTCCATTTTCCAAAAGCATGCTTTGAGGTTTTGAGGGTTTTTGTTGGCAAAATCTTCTTTGGAAAGATTCTATAGCAGAAATTTATGCAAAATAAAATAATAAATGATTTTTTTTCTTTCCTCAATAAGGGTCTTTTTCTTTTTTTTTCTTTTTTTTTCTCTCCAAAAATGATTCTCAAAGCATGATATTTTATCAGAATGACTGATCAAGCTGCATAAGGAGGGGATTGATATTAAAGAGTACAAAATTTGGCGTGACGGATCTATTCAAGTAGACCCGATGGTACAAGGCTAGTGGTTGTTAGAGATAAGGCAACAAAAGGGCACCAGACGGATGGAACATGTGACGGATAGACTACTCCCCATAGTAGACTGATAGTCCCCCGATGTGGGCGGATTCAAGTCACTTGAATACAAGGTAGATGGATATTGAAGCCACGTGGTACCAACATGGTTTTGAGTGGGCTTCAAGGAATCCTAAATGGAAATAACTTGCGTCCCACGGTTAACCCTAATCAGTAGAATTCTAACAGGAAAAGGATCCCATAATATACCCACATTTATGATGATCTTCCCCGTAAGAAAACACCTTCCTACGCAAGAAACGGAGGTTGATTCTACACTACTATAAAAACCCAAGGCCCTCAGGAAAAAAAGGTATGTATAATTCACCCCAACTCTGTCACTCTAGAGTTATGAGTAGTTCTCTAACTTAACCTTAGGAGGGTCTTTGGCCGGTACCACACCGGTACTCTCTTAAGGCCTTCTTGTTTTGTATTGTGCAAGTTGTCTTGAGTATGAGAGGACTGTGCAACTAACTGACAATTTTTCAGCATCATCACTTGTGGGAAAGAAGATAAACCATATTTACCGCTTCCTGGACAAAAAGTTGCATGGTATTTACTCGTTCGATGGCAACAACCACTAACAATCAAGGTGACAAACCATGCACCACTGCTCTAGAGAGACAAGTTCAAACCTTCGCAGTAGCAATGGAACACCTTACCAAGCAGAATCATGACATAGAGGAACAGCTACGCTAGAAGAAACGCAGCGCTTAACACCTAAGAGGAAGACCAGGAAGGAACTAGTGCTGAAAGAAGGAACCAAGAAGGGCCGAAAGGCAGCAACGCCCCTAGTAGACAAGAACAATAGGATACCAGCCGTCCATCTAGCATAGATATGGCTCCCCCTCACATAGTCGCGGAGATGTAAATGATGAAGGAACGGATGGACTTCATGATGAATGCCCTCAGAGGACGGGTGTCCAGTGACCTTGACGACTTGGTCCATCGAATTGATTCATCGTTCACTGCATCTGTCTCGTCGTTCCCCATACCACCAAAATTTCGAATGCCTCAGGTGGAAAGCTATGACGAATCTAAGGATCCACTAAATCACCTGGAGTTCGCACCTGCAAGGAGTGGCAGACAAGATTATATGCAAGGCCTTCTTCACTATGCTGAAAGGCCCCGCAAGGATTTGGTTCAGCAAGTTGACGCCTAATTTCATTGGTACCTTTAAGGAGTTTAGCGCCCAGTTTGCCTCAAACTTTATCGGGAGGCACAGGTATAAGAAATCCACTACATGCCTAATGAGCATTAAGCAATGGGAGGATGAGACGCTGAGATCTTACATAGCCCGCTTTAACAATGAGGCGCTCTCAATTGATGAAGCTGATGACAAGATACTCGTTGCCGCGTTCACGAACAATCTACGGAAGGTTAAGTTTCTATATCCTTATATAAGAATAACCCGAAAACCATGTTGGATGTGCTCTACAGGACTACTAAATACATGAACGCAGAAGGCGCATTACTAGCTCATGAAGAGAAGCCCAAAAAGAGAGAGAGAGAGGCAAGAGGAATCACGACACAACAGGGACTGAAAGATGGCCAAAACAAGAGATAGAAGGGAAGATAGACGCTTCAAGCCTCCAACCGGAAGATTCACAAGCTTCACCCCTCTAAATACCCCAATTGATCAAATCCTGATACAGATTAAGGACGAAGGGGCCCTGACATTCCCTGGCAAGTTGAAAGGAGACCCCAACAAGAGGTCTAAAGACAAGTATTGTCGTTTCCACTGCGATCACGATCACGACACATTCGAATGCTATGACTTGAAGCAGCAGATAGAAGCACTCATTAGGCAAGGGAAGTTACAGAGGTTCATCGGTAAGGAAAGGATAGAACAGCCCTAAGGACAGCACGCCCGGAGAGAAAACGAGCGCCTTGGGCCACCCTTGGGCGACATAAGGATGATTATAGGGGGTAGCGCGATTTCCAGTTCTTCCAAGAAGGCACGCAAGACTTACCTACGGATGGTTTAGAATGTCCAGCTGACACGGTACGTCCTAAAGATGGCATAAATCGATAAACTTGTAATTGGGTTCACGAAAGAAGATGCCCGATGTCTCCATCACCCACGCGACAATGCACTTGTATTCAGCATATGTGTAAGGGATTACAACACCTACTGAGTCCTTGTAGACAACAGGAGCTCTGCCGATATCCTATACTATCCGGCATTCCAACAGATAAGGATAGGAAAAGACCGGTTGTTTTCAACCAACGCACCACTCATAGGATTTGAAGGAACCATGGTGCATCCCCTAGGAGTGGTCACCTTGCCGGTAACGGTCGAAGATTACCCTCAACAGATCACCAAGGACGTCACGTTCTTAGTTGTTGATTGTTCGTCTGTGTACAATGCCATATTGGGTCATCCTACTTTGAATTCATGGAAGGTCGTGACCTCAACTTACCATTTGATGATCAAGTTTCCCACTGAGTATGGAGTGGGAGAAGTAAAAGGGGATTAAGTAGCAACATGCGAATGCTACATTGCCATGCTAGAGATGGATGATCATTTACAAACTATGTGTATAGAAGAACAGCAAAAGGGTTGGAAGAAATACTCCTTGATGATTCTAGACCTGAATAAACAACGAGGATAGGCACTTTGGCCAGCCAGCCAGTGCGGCAAGCACTCACGACGTTCCTAAGGGAAAACCAAGACATGTTTCCTTGAAGTCATGAAGACATGCCAAGAATTGATCCGTCACTCATAGTCCACAAGTTAAACGTATTGCCTTCGTTCTCTCACATCCGGCAAAAAAAGTGGGTGTTTGCATAGGAACGGGACAAAGCCATAGCTGAAGAGGTGCAAAAATTACAGTAAGCAAACTTCATACGAAAAGTGTACTACTCCGACTGGCTGGTGAATGTGGTAATGGTCAAGAAAACCAATGGAAAGTGGAGGATGTGCGTGAATTTCACAGACCTAAATAGGGCCTGCCCTAAAAATAACTATCCTCTCCCGCGGATTGACACATTGGTAGACTCAACCGCAAGACACCAGCTACTAAGTTTCATGAACGCATTCTCTGGTTACAACTAGATCAAACTGAATGAGGCTGATCAGGAGAAGACTTCATTTGTCACCAACCAAGGTCTCTTTTGCCGTTTGGACTCAAGAACGTGGGCGCCATGTACCAAAGGCTGATGAACAGAATGTTCGCGCATCAGATTGGAAGAAATGTACAAGTTTAGGTGGGCGACATGTTGGTAAAAAGCATACGAGAGGACGACCACTTGAGCGACCTCTGAAAGACCTTCGACACCCTGCGATCGTACAACATGAAACTGAATCCAAACAAGTGTGTGTTCGGGGTGACAGCAGGAAATTTCTTGGGATTTATGGTGTCCTAAAGGGGTATTGAGGTCAACCTGGAAAAGATAAAGGCCAAAATGAAATTAGCTCCGCCAAAGACGGTCAAGGAAGTACAGAGCCTGAATGACAAGATAGCTGCATTAAACAGGTTCGTCTCAAGAGCAACGAATAAATGCCTACCTTTTATTTCGCACATTAAGGAAGTCGTTTGAATAGACGACCGAGTGCCAGTAAGCGTTTGAAGGTTTGAAGGCATATCTTTCTCCTCCGCCATTACTAAGCCCATTAGCTGTCTCCCCGGCCGTTGTCAGCGTGGCTTTAATGAGAGAAGAGGATGGGGTGCAAAAGCCTGTATACTTCACGAGCCGAGCACTCTGAGGAGTAGAAAAGAGGTACCCATAGATGAAAAAGCTCGCTTTCGCATTAGTAACTGCGGCAAGAAAGCTCAAGCAGTATTTCTAGGCACACACTATGATCGTCCTGACAGATAAGCCCCTGCGTAGAGCTATGAGTAGTCCTGAAGCTGTAGGACGGATGGCATTATGGGCAATCGAGTTGGGTGAATTCGACATAAAGTATCGACCACGCACAGCTATAAAAGGGTAAGTAGTAGCTAACTTCATCGTAGAATTCACTCTCGTGGAAGGCTAGGGGGCAGAAGAGATCCCACATTGGAGCATCCACATAGATGGATCCTCCAATAAGCAAGCAGGTGGAGCTGGTGTGGTACTCCACAGCCCAGAATGAGATAAGATTGAATGCATGGTCCGTCTGGACTTCCCTACGACCAATAATGAAGCAAAGTATGAAGCCTTAATAGTAGGGCTGGACCTCGCCAAGGCAGCAAGAGCTGAAAATTTGGTCATATACTGCGATTCTCAAGTAGTAACCAGTCAGGTTAATGGCGACTATGAATGCAAGAATGAACAGATGAAAAAGTACCTCGAACAAGTGAAGGGTCGAGTTAGAAACCTCAAAGTAAAGTTTGTTTAAATCCCAAGGAAGGAGAACGAACATGCTGACTGACTTGCTAAAGCTGCATCAGCAGAGCACATGCTCATCCCTAGTCAGGTATTATCCTTCATTTAAATCTCATCATTAATAGACGATGCCGGTGTGCAAGAGATAGGTTTTGAGAACTATTGGATCACACCAATAGCTTCCTACTTAAAGGACGGCGTGCTACCAGACGATAAGGAAGTTGAAGGTTTAAGTAGCTCGTTTCACCTTAATTAAAGACGTCCTATATAAGAAGGGCTTCTCCTAACCGTACCTGAGGTGCCTTGCCCCTAGAAAGGCGGACTATGTCATGAGAGAAGTCTACGAAGGAGTCTGCGGAAACCATTCTGGGTCACGGTCGTTGGTGCATAAATTAATTCGGGCGAGATACTACTGGCCAACTAGGCAGAAGGATGCCCACGCATACGTCAAAGCTTGCGACAAGTGTCAAAGATTTGGCAACCTTATAAGTCAACCAACAGAGGAGCTCACCCCAATGATGGCCCTATGGCCGTTCGCTCAATGGGGGTTGGATATCATGGGCCGGTTCCCAATAGTGATTAGATAGTTGAAGTTCCTAGTAGTCGGTATAAACTACTTCACCAAGTGGGTAGAAGCGGAAGCCCTGGCCACCATCACTGAGAAGAATGTATGAACCTTTATGTGGAAGAACATCATTTGCAGGTACGGTATACCAGGGTGCTAGTCTCGGACAACAGGAAATAGTTCGACAATGACGCATTCAGAGACTTTTGCTTAAAACTAGAGATCAAAAACCACTACTCATCACCCGCCCACCCGCAGGTCAATGGACAAGTTTAGGTCACGAATCGATCCTTACTCAAAATCATCAAAACTCGACTAAAGGCGGCAAAGGGTATATGGCCGGATGAACTACCAAGTGTTTCGTGGGCGTATAGGACAACGGCGAGGATGCCTACAGGGGAAACTCCGTTTCGACTAGCATATGGAAGCGAGGCAGTCATCTCAGCTGAAGTGGGACTTATTAGCTACAGGTTAGAGAACCATGACAAAAGCAAGAATGATGAAGCTATGTGCTTGTAGCTTGGTCTAGTGAACGAAGTAAGAGCAACAGCTCAACAGAGGTTAGCACGGTACCAGAATCTCATGGCCAGGCACTACAACTCCAAGGTCAGACACAGGGGCTTCTAGGTTGGAGATCTTGTCCTAAGAAAGGTAATGGGCGCCATACCTTCTAAGGGAAGCTAGGATCTAACTGGGAAGGACCATACAGAATTGCATTATAACATAGGAAGGGAACTTACAACTTGGAGACACTGGATGGACAAAAGTTGCATCACCCATGGAACACAGAGCACCTAAAGAAGTACTATCAGTAGATGAGTAGCAACACTCCTCATTCCTAGTTTATTTTCTTTTAGTTTAAATTTTATTATCTACAGTTTCTTTTAAGCCCAAGGGCTGGTTTTTTTTTTTTTAATCTTTTAAGAACAATTTTTACACATGAATTACCATCAGAATAAGAAGAGTTATTAAAAAATGCCACATGTTTATATCTACATTCCTACAATATCAAGTCCACAAAGTGGATGGGTTTCATCCTCAAAGGATGACTAATGATAAGTCCATAAAGTGGACAGATTCAAGTTATCAAGTCCACAAAGTGGACGTGTTTCATCCTCAAAGGACGACTAATGATAAGTCCATAAAGAGGATGGATTCAAGTTATCAGGTCCACAAAGTGGAGGGGTTTTATCCTCAAATGATGACTAATGATAAGTCCATAAAGTGGACGGATTCAAGTTATCAGGTCCACAAAGTGGATAGGTTTCGTCCTCAAAGGATGATAATGATAAGTCCATAAAGTGGACGAATTCAAGTTATCAAGTCCACAAAGTGGACATGTTTCATCCTCAAAGGACGACTAATGATAAGTCCATAAAGAGGATGGATTCAAGTTATCAGGTCCACAGGTCCACAAAGTGGGCAGGTTTCATCCTCAAATGATGACTAATGATAAGTCCATAAAGCGGACGGATTCAAGTTATCAGGTCCACAAAGTGGACAGGTTTCGTCCTCAAAGGATGACTAATGATAAGTCCATAAAGTGGACGGATTCAAGTTATCAAGTCCACAAAGCGGACGGTTTTCATTATTAATTACAAGTCCATAAAATGGACGGATTCAAGTTATCAAGTCCACAAATTGGACAAGTTTCATCCTTAACTGCAAGTCCATAAAATGGACGGATTCAAGTTATTGAGTCCACATAATGGATGGGTCTCATCCCTAAAGGATGACTAATGAAGTCCATAAAGTAGACAGACTCATCTTGAAACAGTGGCGACGCCACGTTATGGTCAGGGTGTTCCCAAGAACACCCTGACCTGAAAAAAAAAATTATATATAATAATTAAATTTTTTTTATTTGCTTACCCTTAAAAATAAATTAGGAATACCCTCAATAAAAATGAGGAACACCTTCAAATTAAAAAAAAAAAAAAAAAAATTATTTGTTCTACTCTCAAGCAAAAAAAAAAAAAAAAAGCCCAAAAAAAATTAGAACTAAAATCTGAAAAAAAATTATTGTAACAGAGCAAACGGCAAGCCCACGGATTCTCCAAAAAAAAATCGGGCGGCAAGCCCAACATCAAGCCCACGGCAAGCCCAACAGTAGCAAACCCACGGATTCTTAAAAAAAAAAAAAAAAAAAAAAAAAAAAAAAAAAAAAAAAAAATAGAGCACTAAATCAGAAACCTCAAATCACTAAATCAAAAATCACTAAAAGCTATAGCAAACCCTCAGCTCCCAGAACTAAGATCCTTCACCATAGACCTAGGCTTCATCACCTTAGTGATCTCGAAGACATCGTCGAGCAGGATGTTACCGTTGTGCTTGATGTTCTTCGTCTTCTTCCGATCGCACTCCGGCTCCTTCAACGCCTTGATGACCAACGCGGCGGCGGAGGGCACCACGGACACCTTAGCCTGACGGTTCTGGACCGTTAGCTTGACCGTTACGCGGAGGCCCTTCCAGTCCTTGGCGGTTTCCTTGGCTATGTCTTCTTCGATCTTCTTCGGGGAGAGACCCAATGGACCGATCGCCGCTCCGACCTCACCTCCGGTGACTCGGACGTACACGTCCACCACCTGTAAGGGATCGAGCTTTGGAGGCATCTTTTGGGTCTCTGGTGGTGGAGAGTCGGAGAAACTGAGGAGTGAGGTATTTCATTTTTCTTACTTTTCTCTCTTTTTCTCTCAGTTTCTTACTCTCTCTCTCCTTTTATATGAAATCACTGAAATGAAATGCTCTCTCTCTTTGTTCTTTAAAACTAACTTTTATTGTGATTGGCTGAAACTTTTAACTTTATTAATATTTTGCTTGGTTTTTGACGTTTAGAATTTGGCTTTACGTTATCCGTTGGTGTTTGTATGATATTAATTGTCTTTTAGTGTAATGTGTATTGTAATATGTGATTGTAAAATTTTCTGATTGACAGCTAGATCTTGTAATTGAGGCATCAGGCATGAGACTTGTATGTTGAGTGAGATATTTGAATTGGGCTATTGCAATTAATAAACAATAATTTAATTAACTAATAATTAATCGAAAAAAGTAACTAACTGTGGGTGAGAAAGCCCGACGTCACATGATGGGCCTGAGGCCCAGTTCAAATACGACTCACTGTCCGAAGAGATTAAATGTATCAATGCTCAGCCATCCTGGCGGAAGCACAGCCCGTTGATAAAAAAAAAACTCCGTCCGAAGACAACCCAATATGGCCGAAGAGATCCTACTTGAGGGAGCAGCCCAGAGCTTGATCGGGTAGCTGTGTCGAAGGTCTCCCTCCCAGGACGGAATTTCGAACACGTCTGACTGCGTAGCTATCACAAAATGTCTTGCCAATAAAGCTGTCACCGCCACATTTAATGCATTGCAGCAACTTTCCTGGCCGCATTTATGTGGAGAAGACACCTGAACAGTGCGTCTTCACCCACCACCACTCACTGCAGGTTAAAGCAGACGGCTGATGTGACTAGTACTCAAGTGGGTGTCTGGATGGAGGACAAGTGTGCGGTGAAGATGGGAAAAGGGGGTCTATATAAGGGAAGCAAGTCTCGCAGAGTAGGGGGAGGAAAAAATTGTATTGACTTAGCATTTAAATAAAAAAAAACTCTTCGGACTACAGGGGTTCATCCCGTCAAAGAACTTGACTCAATCCGTCTTTGTTATTAGTTTTTGTTCATCTGGACCGTTGCTAAATCCACCATTAGCCCATTTGTTTGGCCCATTCTCTACAAATTTATTGTGGGAAATTTGGAGGGCTCATCATATAAAAGTCTTGGTGCCTGGCCCAACAAATTTTTACCCTACACTAACAAATAATAATTAATAATTTAATTAATCAATATATTATAAAAGACAAATAAATTAAATTATATTAAGTTAAACAATAATTAATAATTTTATAATTAATAAAATAACAATATAACAAATTGTAGTTTATAAAAGACAAGCAAATTAATGAAACAACTAAATAACAATAATTAATAATTTTATTAATATTTCAAATAAATTTATAGTTTATTGTTTATTATTTTGCTATCCTGGAAAAAATTATTGAGAACTTATAGGAACACCCTGAGAAAAATTCCTAGAGTCGCCACTGTCTTGAAAGAGCTTATATTTAACCGGTCCATAAAGTGGATGAAATCATCCCAAAAATAATAGCTCAAAAACTTAAGCCCGTATAGTGAATGGATCATCCGAAGGAGATGACTTAAGCCCATTAAGCTAAAAAACTTTTGCTCTGACCTACAAGGTAGACGAATTCATCCTAAAAAATGAGTTATGTTTATAACCATAAACTGAACGGATTCATCTACAGGAATAAAAGTAGATGGATAATTTAAAGTAAGTATTCAGTATATTATGGAAGCCCATAAAGGGAGAAGTCTAGATACAAAAAGCAACGGTTAAATTAAACATAAACTGTTCTTCAAAATCTTTACATTTTAGCCACCAAAAAAAAAAAAAAAACCACTACTAGACGAGAGTATCTTCATCTTTCTCTTCTACAACTTGAACTTCATCAAGATGATGGATGCTATCCTCGACGGGTTTGATTTGGCTTTCAATAGGAGCAATCTCTCCGTCACCACAAGGGTCGTCAATGAGAGCATCATCAGCGAATAATTCATCCGTGCTTTCGGAGTGGACAGGCTGAGCTGGGGTCTGGGCTTGGGCATTGATGGAAACATGTGATAGGTCCAGGTCAGGAAAAGAAGCCTTGACTTGACGGAGGTAGTTGTCAAAACCGTCCACATAGGTTCCACGAAGCTTCGTTAGGTACGCGTCGGAGTCACGATACTCTCGCGTTGTGACTTCCTTAGCCTGATGAAGTTGATCTTTGACAGTTTTGATCTCTTTTTCCTTGTCCTCAAGGACTTACTGCAGCACCTCTGTCCGCTTCTCTAGCTAGCCTTGGACTTACTCTGACAAAGCAAGCTTCTTCTCCTGAACCTTCTTCTAGGCCTTTAGCTCAGCAATCTCGTCCTCCGTCGACCTCGCCTTCGCCCTAATACGATCCAGTGTCGTCTCGTGGTTTAGGCAACGACCTATCAACCCTTTCATCATTAGCATCACCTGGAAACAAAAGAGGGGTTAGTAAGCAGGCAAGTTGAAGGAAAGAAAAAGAGAAAGGGAACGAACATAGTTACCTGCACAATACTAAAGAGACTCGTCTCCCCCATGGCTTCAATAGCATGGTTACTCAAGTCCTTATAGTCGTCAGCTGTGATGATGGACGAGAGCTGCTCCAGCACATACTTAGAATCCTCGCAAAGAAGGACAGGTGGCTTTTCAGTGATGGGGACAGGACCCGTCATGAGTCCCTTGCCCCTTCCTTGACCAAGCGGAGTGGCTGTCTTCTTAGTTTCAACCTTTAACCCCACGACGAACTCGGGGGCAACCTTGGGCTTTTTTGGAAGACGGTCAGTTTTCTTTGGCGGCTTCCTTTTGGTAGACGGGTTGGTCGAACTCGTCCCCTTAAGGGGTTAACTCCCCTCTTGTTTCTTCTTCGTAGCTTGCTGCCTGATGTAGGCCCTTCTCTTGCTGTCTTCCATTTCTACACAAAGGTGGACGAGTATTAGGAGTTAGATAAAAAATAAATAAATAAATAAAAAACAAAAACAAAAACAAAAACAAAACAAAACAAAACAAAAAAACAAAAAAAAAAAGAAACCAAAGTGTTAGGCGACGGACTTACGCTGGCGAACTTGACGGTCGTAGTGACGGGCAGCTGTTGTGGATTCTAGTCCGTCACAATACCAATAGAGAGTATCTAAGTTGACTAACTTAGCCCACGTCCTCTCTGACAGCTTAGTTTTGTTAAAAAAAAAATTCTAAAAAAGCTTCATTGTTCAAGTGAGACTTGTGGACGATCCCGAGCTGCAAAAGGAGATAGTTAAAGTAACCAGTAAAACTAACACAATTAAAAACCTAAGTACAAACGGATGTATACCAGACGGGGGCATTATACCCCATGTTTTTTCGACGGGCATGAACTCTTGGTCACCAAGGTGACACATCCACTCGTTAGCTTCCATAAAAAAATAGCGACTCTTCCAGCTCCTGTTAAAGTCAGGGGTGTCACACACGAGCCTCAGCAACAGGCTTCTGGGCACAAAACTATACATGCCCTTGGACTGAATGATCTCAGTCGGACGGTAACAGTGAAAAAATTCTTCTACCATCATCCTGCGCGCCCCGTTGGACATGGCCCCATACAAGACCTCCACACCAAGGAAAACCCTCCAGGCGTTTGGGGCGATTTGGGTGATTGCCAACCCTAAATATTGAAGGAGGCGATGGTGGAGGGCACTTAGGGGGACTCTATGCCCTACTTTCAGCATTTGCTCATAGATTCTGACGCTTTCGACACCCTCGTAATAACACTTCTTTGATTTGTAGGGTAGACAGAGGGGTATATGGTCGGGTATCTGGTACTTCTCTCTAAGAGTGTTGAAGTGTGACTCTTTGATTGTTGAAATGAAGTCGTTGACCGTCCACAAGGGAAGTATTATTAGCTCCCTAAGTCCATCAGGACCTATGACAGATTGGGTTGGGGGTTCAGCACCAACTAAGCCATCAATAGAATCACCCCCTGACCTATCCGTGTCCAAATCCTCATCCTTTATGGAAGGTGAGGTGGCTGATAGATTCCTTTCTTCACTTGAGGTGCCAGAGTCTTTCTGACTTGACAGGAACACCTTATCGTAGCCCGCCCTCTCGCGGACTCATGATTGGTTACTTAACACACTAGACATCTGTCACCTACTCGTGACAGGTAAACCCTAAAACATTAACTGATCTACATGGACAACGGATGTGCAAAATATAAAAAATGACAAGAATTCAATAGTAGGTGAGGAGTACTTACCAGTTGAAGATGAGCACCAAGAAAGGTGTAGATAACGGATGCACCAAGTAGATGGTATGCTTGTTTATCAAAGGTGATGATAGCACTCTGATCATAAATTTGCTGCAAAAAGTAAAGAATGAGAGGTAAAGAAGCAGGTCTATATAGAGGGAACGACACGGAAGACGAAGGGACGCTTCGTTCCAAAAGACTAACCACTGAAGAAATGCCACGTGCCCCTACAACATTAATGACCCTAGGTTAGCCTATTAATTAGTGCACGCTTCTCAGGAGACGAGTCAAACCGTCACTCCATGGGTCCGTCCAAAGGAGGTAACAGACCCATGGAGTGAGGGGGCAACTAAAGAGTACAAAATTTGGTGTGATAGATCCGTTCAAGTAAACCCGACGATACAAGGCTAGTGGGTTGTTAGAGATAAGGCAACAAAGGGGCACTGAACGGATGGAACATGTGACGGATAGAAAACTTCCCATAGTAGACGGATAGTCCCCCGATGTGGACGGATTCAAGTCACTTAAATACAAGGTAGATGGATACTGAAGCCACGTGGTACCAACATGGTTTTGAGTGGGCTCTAAGAAATTCTAAATGGAAATAACTTGCATCCCACGGTTAACCCTAATCAGTAGAATTCTAACAAGAAAAGGATCTCATAATATACACACATTTATGATAATCTTTCCCGTAAGGAAACACCTTCCTACACAAGAAACAGAGGTCAGTTCTACACTACTATAAAAACCCAAGGCCCTTAGGAAAAAAGGTACGCATAATTCACTCCAATTTTGGCACTCTAGAGTTGTGAGAAGTTCTCTAACTTAACCTTTGGAGGGACTTTGGCTGATACCACACCGGTACTTTCCTAAGGTCTTCTTGTTCTGTATTGTGCAGGTTGTCTTGAGCACGCAAAGACTATGCGACTAACTGACGATTTTTCGACATCATCAGATGTCATTTGACGAATGTAAGAATCTTTGGTCATTGATTTGAACAAATGAAAGAAAGGATCTAAGGAGCACTCAAAGAAAAAAAAATCTAAGGACCCTTTCCATTCAATTTGTACCTTTCCTTTAGAAATTTTCTTTTCAGTTCTCAATCTTCTCACCATGACAATTGACATGTCACTCGAGAAAAATTCATATCAACTTTATATGTCCCACCCACTGTCCTTATTTCCTTCCTACGCACTGTTTTTTTTCAATAAGGTACCGTTTGGTTGACATGATAGTTTAAAATCCTGGTTGTTAAGAATTCTTGAGAAATAAATTTTAGTGTTCGGTAGGTAATTGATTTTAGAAATCTTGAGAACTTAATTTAGTTGAAATAAGTTAGTTTCTTATGAAATAAATCTAGAAGTGACAACCACCAAGTACCTGAGTATCCATTGAGTAAATGAGTTAAAACAAAACTCTATTTATTAGGTGTATTCATGAGCGTAGTCAGAAATTTTTGTTTAGGGAGCTTATACGAACTTTCATAAACATGCATAAACATATACATCTATACACATATAACTTAGTATCCTTCATACACACTGTCCTTATTTCCTACCTACACATTGTTTTTTCAATAAGGTACCGTTCGGTTGACATGATAGTTTAAAATCTTGGTTGTTAAGAATTCTTGAGAAATAAATTTTAGTGTTTGGTAGGTAATTGATTTTAGAAATCTTGAGAATTTAATTTAGTTGAAATAAGTTAGTTTCTTATGAAATAAATCCAAAAGTGATAACCACCAGGTACTTGAGTATCCATTGAGTAAATAAGTAAAACAAAACTCTTTGTCTATTAGGTGTATTTAGGAGCATAGTCAGAAATTTTTGTTTGGGGGGCTTATACAAACTTTCATAAACATGCATAAACATATACATCTATACACATATAACTTAGAATCCTTCATACGCACTGTCCTTATTTCCTTCCTAAACACTGTTTTTTCAATAAGGTACTGTTCGGTTGACATAATAGTTTAAAATCCTGGTTGTTAAGAATTCTTGAGAAATAAATTATAGTGTTTGATAGGTAATTGATTTTAGAAATCTTGAGCATTTAATTTAGTTGAAATAAGTTAGTTTCTTATGAAATAAATCCGAAAGTGATAACCACCAGGTACGTGAGTATCCATTGAGTAAATGAGTTAAAACAAAACTCTATCTATTAGGTGTATTTAGGTGCGTAGTCAAAAATTTTTGTTTGGAGGGCTTATACAAACTTTCATAAACATGCATGAAAATATATATCTATACGCATATAACTTAGTATCCTTCATAGTGAATCCTTTATAGTTTTCATTTTTAATATAAGTTACCAAATTATTTATCAAAGTAAGTAAAAGAAATTTCAATTGAACTAATAAAGTATTTAAAGACATGAATGATCTAAAACTTTAATAAACACAAGAACAAATTTTACAAGAAAAAATAAATGTGAGGAAAAAAAAAAACATTCTCTATAACTATTAGATCAATTAGGAAATTTTTTAAAAGTATCATTGGACTAGCTCAAATATTTGAGAGGGCCGAGTCCCATTTTTGTAGGCTAATAATTAAAATGTTAAATATTTATATATAGTATTAAAATATTTTTAAAATTTTTGGCCCTCCACTCATACATGTAACTCCGCCTTCGCCTCTGGGTTTATTAGTTAAAAGAAAAATTTTATCTGTAGAAGCTTTTTTTTTTTTTTTGAGAAAGAAATATGTGAACTTTTATTAAAGTGAAGAGGCCAAATAGGCAGCATTACATCATAGAATTGAGGCGGAAGTGGAACTTTTTCTATTGTTAAACAAGTAAGAATCAATAACATCTTTGTCATACGTGCAAACCTATTTCCTTGGAGACGGACGTCACATGAATAAAAAAAATTCAGCCAACTGAAATCAACTTTGCATCTTTAGAGAATATATCCCATAAGCTAAATCTAGAAAAAGAAAAGTATTCATTAAGCTACTATCTTTTTTGGACTCTCGTTTACTATCAAAAAAAGCTTTTTTTTTTGAGAAAAAATCATATACTATATAATAAAAGTTAGACTTAGAAGTTGTGATTGCACCAAATAGCTTCACCTAAATGCAGAAATTTTTATAGATTTAAAAAAAAATAGATATAATTTTTTGTTTTTATTCTCTTATCCTATAATAGATAAAAATCTTAATTTAATTACAATCCAAATTTATCATCTAATCCTTTTTTATTATAATTATATCTTATTGTTTTGAATCATGCCAACAATTAAAGGGCAAAACTGTGCAAATTGCTGGACTAATATGCCGGTGAGATCTTTTTTTTTTATTTTTTTTATTTTTTATTTATGAGAATGCCGGTAAGATCTTAATCATTGAGTACTACACACACACACACACACACAAAAAAAAAAAAAAAGGGAAAACATTTTAACATGGATCAAACCACTACAGAACAAGTTTGAATATACAACACATGCCCAGCTAAAACAACAAAGCCTCTTTATTTATTTTTTAAAAATTATATTACTACACTTAAAAAAGAACATCAACGTTAAAAAAAAAAAAAAAGCAACTACTTTAAAAATAAATTAAACACTAAATAAAAACAACAACTACTTTTAGTGATTAAATAAAACACTAAATTCTTTTAATTTTCTCTTCACACACTATGACTTTTTTTTTTCCTTGAATATCCTGTTCATACGCTACTTCTTTAAAGATTTAGATTTTAGTTTCACACTTTCACAAATTAGACTAACTTTAGACTTTTTGTTCATATCAACTTTTTCAATGTGAAATGTGTGTGTATGTGTGTATATATATATATATATATCGAATAATTCATAATAAATACCTGTCATACAGTTCTTTTTCTCTATTCTTCTTTTCTTCTACTTACAACCTTGCGGATATGTATTTGTTTACTCTAATTTTTTTCTCATTAAATTGAATAGGTTTTGTGTATTTTTTGTCTTTTTTTTTTTAACCTAATTTCCTTAAATTTTATCAAATTTATATGTTTATGGTTTGAGAATCAATCATTAAATATGCTTAGACATGATTTTTTTTTTTTTTTTTTGGTGTTTTATGACATGGGTTCCAATGGTGATATGTTGCTTTCATTCACTCAATTTTGATTTAAAGAACAATCTTATTTTTAGCTTATTAATAAGCATGTCTTGATATAAATTTGATGATAAATTGTTCATAACAATTTGATATTTTTTTCCCCCTAATTGAAATAGCTTTGGCTAACTGACTTTTAATTAGAGTTGTACACTTTGACCCATAAAAGAAGGCAGTCAATCCATTTAGTCTTTTTTGTACGTTGCTTTGTCTCAAGTAACAAGCCCCAAAGGACTAAAGAGTTCAATAAAGAACAATGACAAACAAATACAATGATACACTAAAAATATAGTGTACAAAAAGGTATTCAACAATCTTCCAAAGGTACTAAATTCACATTAAATCACAATCGGTATGTTATAAAATAATAATTTTTTATTTAGGTGTTATCATTTTTATACTTGATAGTTATTATACCGATACAATTTGTTCATTTTATTATTATAATAATTATTTATTTCGTTATTATTTATAAGATAAAATATACTATATTCTCTAAGTTTATGATAAAACCATGTAATGTACAGGCCTTTAACTAGTATATATGTAAATTAAGTTACAAATCTTATCCAAAAGTTATCATGGCTTTTGAGTGAAATTATAGTGTACCTAAGAACATTAGCATTGGTGGTGCTAAAAATAGCAATATGGCTTTTTAGCACCACCAATACCAAAAAGCATGTTGCAATGGGGGAAGGAAAGCTAAAAAATTTGGCTGTTGAGCTATAGTGCATAGCCAAAGATGGTTGTGCACCGTAGCTAAGATGGTAAAAAAAACAATATTTTATTAAAAATTATATTATTTTATTGTGTTGATGGTGGTGGTTGTTGTTTACTGTAATAAATATATTATTTTATTGTGTTGTTTATATTATTCTATTGTGTTGAATGTTAAAATAAAACTACTGATGTTGGATGTTTTATAAAGTGAGATGAAAAATAGATAAAGTAGCTTTTTGTAGTACTAAATTGCTAAATTTTTTGCACCACCAATAATGATGCTCCAAAACCCTTTCCCTCTCCCTCGTGTGTATATGTGTGTTTGTTTCTTAAAAAAAAAAAAAAAAGTTACAAATCTTATGTACAAAAGAGTTACAAATTAATATGTCATTCTAAAAAAACTATAAATTTGAAGGAAAAAAAATCAAGTTGAAAAGAACACCTCTAATTTAGGAAATTCCCATGATTTTTTTTTTTTTTTTTTTTTTTTGAGATAAAAGATAGAATTTTTGAAACCGAAAGTATAGGAAGGAAAAAAGAAAATGTTAGGTTTGGAAACTTGTAATATACGGTCCAGCCCAGACCTTGCCACATTGGGCTGGGCTTGAGAGAGAGACTCACTCCTCTAACTCTCATCAATCTTTCATTTCCATTTCCAACAAACAGATTTGAGAAAATCATCGAACGCAGAAGCAACAAATTCATTCTGACATTTTCGCAAACACTTGGTACGCACTCACTCAAACTCTCTCGAGATCTCGAGAGATCGATCGGAAAATGGGGAGCAGCACGGTAGGACTAGCGCCGGGACTGTCAAGAAAGCTGAAGAAGGTATTAGAATGCCGAACGGACTCGCCAGATCTCTTATCTTCCCTCAACACACTGTCATCGTTCTACACCGAAAACACTCCTCAGTCTCGCCGCAACCTCAGGTACACTATCGAGACGCGCGCTCTCGACATCAACCGCGAGTTCCTCCGCGCCTCCGATCCTGCTCAGCGAGCCTTGGATCGCGTGGAGGAGCAGGTCAATGCGCTCTCCGATTGCTGCGATAGGATCGCCAAAGCATTGGACAGTTGCAGCGCTAAAACTGGAGACATCATCAGTACTACTGAGAGATTGAAGCAGGAGCTTGAAATCACAACCCAACGGCAAGAGATTGTTTCGTGCTTTCTTCGCGATTATCAGCTCTCTAACGACGAGGTTTGTTCTTCTAAAGTTTCTTGTCGTCAGATAAGAGATCTGAGTTTACTTTCTTCCTTACTTTCTTCGAGTATGATTTTGGATAGAATAGAATGGAAGAAACGAATACATGTTTGCATTCATAGTGGACCTCAAATGCCATAACTATGCAAATCATCTCGAAATATGATAACTCGAGAACAAGATTGAATTTTGGATTTAATTCTTCGGCCCAATTGCTTTACAAGTTATGCCTGTTGCAAAAAGATGTTTTTGAATGTGAATTAATTAGAGAATCACATAGAAAGTTGGGAGCCCATTTCTAAATTCATCAGAACGGGGTTGTTTGAAAATATGGAAGTTTCAGGAACAATTGAAGAATAATGATTTGTATTGTTGTTTGCGAATGCATAATAATAGACACTTGAGTCAATGTTTTGAAAACATGTGTTCAATTTTTGGTTTTTTGCTTATGCATGGTTCAATTCAGACAAGAATTTCGTGTAACTCTATAAGCTTTTGTGTTTGGGAACCCCCCATAGAATTCATCATTTTCTGTACACGAGAGTTGATATGTTTGCAATTGGTATTAAGGTTAAAGATGGCATTTTCCATATGCAATCTAATAATTTTTGTTAAGGTCATAGAACAAACTTTGGGACCAAGGTTTTGTCGTTGTTGACTTTTTCTATCATTTCTTTCAAGTTTCAGTTCAGTTTTTCTATCTAATTATTCCACTACATTTCAATTAACAAAACAAAGTGAAATAGAATATGTATTCAGATAGAATAAAACAGAGGAAAATAATACATGTGGCTGACATTGACGAATCTATTGATGATCCATAGCTGATCCCAAAAAAAAAAAATTTGGGACTTAGGCTATGATGATGCTGACTTTTTGCTTCCTTTCTTTCAAGTTTCAATTCAATCTGTCTGTCTAATTATTCCATTACATTTCAATAAACGAAGTAATAAAGGGTATGGCATGAGATAGAATAGAACTAAGGAAAATAATACATATGGCCGACTCTGACTAGTATGTTAACTATGTTGACGATCCATAGCCGATCCTAAAAAAAATTGGGATTAAGGTTTTGTTGTTGACTTGTCTATCTAATTCTTGCTTTTAATGCTTGGTTAGATAAATGCATTGAGGGATGAAGACCTCAATGAGAATTTTTTCAAGGCACTCTCCCATGTTCAAGAAATTCATGCCAACTGCAAATTGCTGCTTAGGACACATCACCAGGTATTTCTTGTTCCTGAGATGAACATGTATGACAACCGTTTCATGTGCGCATTAGTTGTAATGCTTTCTTGTTCTTAATGTATCTGCTCATGTCTACAAATTGTTTATGGTCTTGTTTTTTTCAACTTAAGTTGTCCATAACCATAATAAGACTAGTAATTTATTGCTATGAAGAATTGACTTCAGATATTACTGTTGCGAGATAATTTTTTTGGGTGATAATTCAATAGTTACAATAATGGGGTGGAGAGAGGGGGGGGGGGGGGGGATAATTCGAACTTGGTTCTCCTAATAAAGGAGAGCAGGAAATGTCAGTAAGCTACAAGGCTCTTGTCACTATTGCTAGATAGTAGATAGATCTGAATGCCTTGGGGGGTGGGGGGGGGGGGGGGGGGGTGGGGGGAATAATTCGAACCTAGTTCTCCTAATAAAGGAGAGCAGGAAATGTCAGTAAGCTACAAGGCTCTTGGCACTATTGCTAGAATCCTAGATAGTAGATAGATCTAAATGCCTCCAAGTAAAAGGGCCAAAACCCAAGTTCTTGTGGAGTAGATGAGAGATACTAGCCTAGATGGATCTGAATGCCAGGAGATTTAGTATTCGTGTTGTTGGTTAGTTTCTGATTTAATGTGCCTCTGTTGTCTGATTCACTCTTTTTTTAACTTGTGAGAGGTTAAATTTTTTTTTTGTTTCCATGCTTTTGGATGAGAGAGTAGCTTTCTTTTTTTCCTGCTTTTGAATCAGCTTAAATATATTGATAATTACCATTCACATGAGGAATTATTCACAGCGTGCTGGCTTGGAGCTCATGGATATGATGGCTGTGTACCAAGAAGGAGCATATGAGCGCTTGTGCAGGTGAAGCTTCTCTAAAACACACACACAGAGATTATATATATATATATATATATTTCTTATATAAAAAAAACATGTATATACTTTTTTATAAATTTTTTACTTCTGCACTTCCAAATTGGTGGAATGAGGTAAATTGGATCTGATTCTTTTTTGATAACGTTAGATCTCTAGTTCATGGAAAAAAGTGAATGTATTATATTCATGGTCTGTGGTACATAATCAAGTTGATATTCTCTCTTTTATGGACAACCACTGAAACATAGATTTCTTTCACCAATTGGAGCTTTTTTCTAGCTGGCTGCACCTTTTTCTGCCTAGTTTCTTCGAGTGTTTTACTTGGCTTTTTTATTGTCATTTTAGTTTTCTTTGGTGGAAATATGGAAGGTGCTTTTCTTTTTTGGTTTAAGGTTCTTTGCTTGGTTGCATTAAATGTGTGATATACTCGACTCAGAAACGTCAAGGAATAGTTACATTTTGCTCAATCATTCTCTTGAAAACTATGTAGATTTAATTACTATTGCCATTGGGTTTGACCATTAGGAACCTAATCCACCTAAACAAAGACTGAATCTTCTCTATCAGTTAAGTGGATCATTGCTGGTAGAAACTGCCCTTGATCTACATGGAAGAGTTTTGAAGTTTGGGAACACTATCTAGACCCTCCTTTGTTTGAATATGAATTTAACCCATTCAAGTTGATTGGAAAGACTTGAGACTGGTTTTCATTGTTGATTTGTTATTGTTCAACAAAAAGGAAAATTTGAGTCTGCCCCATGAGGAATTCAGGCCAGGTGCGCAGATCAAACTTATTCTGGGTAGAAGAAATGGGAATGCACTATGCACCATGTGGAGGAGAACCCAAATCACCAGGATGAGTGGGTTATAGAATCTTGGGACATTAGAGGCTTAGGAAACTAAAGAAAATGAGAAGGATAGTAGAAGATCAGATTTGCTATTATTGCTTGGAATTCGAGTAGGCAACCCATAGTTCATCCCTACTTATAGTAACTTCATGATGAAAGGTATCATCTTGAATATCCGGAGTATGTCAAGATTTGAATCTTACTTATAAAAAAATATCTGAATCTCGTATAAAAAAATTGAGAGCAACTGGATGAATTGGATCCACTTATATTAAGACAGATGACCAAGGAAGAAGGCTCCATGCTCTCCAAGTAGTTGATCTTAGCGTGCTAGGCTACTAGCTGGTGCTTCATTTCATATACTAAAAATGCTCTCTCTTTCTTAGCCCCCCATCCCCCACTTCTTTGTATGGTAAGCATAACTCTGGTTGTGCGGCTTTCTCTTATAGGGGTTTATCTTCTGTGACTTGACTTAGGGTTTCATTGTATGGTAAGTGTAACGTTGGATATTTCTGGATGGGTGAAGAATAGACTTCCTGGTCTTAGCAAACTGGTGGGGCTTCCTCTGAGTCGATATGAGAAGTTATGTATTGCCTTGCTACAAAAGATTGAGAAGGAGACAAAGGATGCCAGAGTGTGGAACAGGAAAGTTACAGTTCCTAGAAAAGTTGTCATTAATAAGGATAAAGGGAAGAGAGAGCTGAGGAATTTGCAATCTTCGGTTAACTATGATGGTAGGTAGAGTGTTGGCTACTGAGCTAATATAACAATTGGGATTTTCATGTCTTTATGAATTTAAAAATTCTTTCTTGGAATGTTAGGGGTCTGAATGACTGTCGGAAACGTTCAATAGTGAAAAATTTATTGCATGAGTGGAAGTGTGATGTAATCTGCCTTCAAGAGACTAAGCTTACTGGCTTGGACAGACAAATGGTTGGCAGCTTGTGGAGTTGCCCTTATGTGGATTGGGTGGCTTTAGATGCTGTCCAGACGGCTAGTGGGGTTTTGATGATGTGGGATAGGAGGGTCTTAGAGAGGTTGGAGTTTATGGTGGGTTCCTTCTCTGTGTTTGTTCGGTGGAAAGGGGTGGGGGATGGCTTTTGCTAGGCATGTTCTGGGGTTGATGGCCCAATTGACAATAATGCGAGGGGCTAATGTGGGACGAGTTGGTTGGTATTCAGCAATATTGGAACGTCCCATGGTGTTGCATTGGGGATTTTAATATTGTCCGTCTCCCGAGTGAGCTGTCAGGTAATTCCCGTCTCACTCCGGCTATGGAACTTTTCTTGGAGTTCATTGAGGACCTTAATTTGATTGATTTGCCTTTGGAGGGAGGGAGATATACCTGGTCTAGCAGCTCAGATCAGTCTTTGATGTCTAGGATAGACAGAGTTTTGGTGTCTCACGATTGGGAGGAGCAATATCCGAATGTGATCTAGCGGATTTTACCTCGCCCTGTTTCAGACCATTTCCCAATTCTAGTGGAGGTAGGGGGAATGGCGAGGGGGAAAAGTCTGTTTAGGTTTGAGAATATGTGATTAAAGACGAACGGGTTCACTGATAGAGTTCATTCTTGGTGGAATCAACATTCTTTCTCTGGTACTCCTAGTTTTGTGTTTGCCAAAAAATTGAAGGCCTTGAAAGAATATATCATTCGATGGAACCGTTCAGAGTTTGGTCATGTCGGACGCAAAAAGTCACAATTACTAGAGGCTTTGAAATTGCTAGATGCCAAGGAAGGGGAGTTTGGCTTCTCTAATGCTGTGACTTGTGAGAGAGTTGTGGTGAGATCTGAAGTAGAGAATCTTCTCTCTTTGGAAGAAATTTCATGGAGACAGAAATTAAGAATGTTATGGATTAAGGAAGGAGACAATAATACTAAATTCTTCCATAAGGTGGCTAATTCCCGTAGAAGGTTTAACCATCTAAATTTTTTGGAGGTGGATGGGGTGATTTATGAGGAGTCATCCAAGGTGGCTGCCCAGGTGGTACAATTTTATAAAAATTTGTATCAGGAGACAGAGGTGTGGAGGCCTTTTGCGGAAGGTTTGGAGTTTGATCAGATAGACGGGTCGGAGAGGGGCTAGCTTGAAAGGAGGTTTGAGAGGGAGGAGATTCTTCTAGCTGTCAATGAGTTGGCTGGAGATAAAGCTCTAGGTCTAGATGGTTTCTCTATGGCCTTTTTTCACCAGTGTTGGAGAGTGATGGAAAGAGACGTTCTAGTAGTTTTTGAGGAGTTCTATCTTCATAGTAAGTTTGAGAAATCTTTGAAAGCTACTTTCATTGCATTAATTCCTAAGAAGAATAATGCTTCCAATATTCGAGATTTTAGGCCTATTAGCTTGGTGGGGAGCTTGTACAAGATCTTGTCTAAGGTTTTGGCAAATCGTTTGAAGCTGGTTTTAGATTAACTAATCTTTGAGTCTCAGAATAATTTTGTGGGAGGTAGACAGATTCTAGACTCAATTCTTATTACCAATGAGTGTGTTGACAGTCGATTGAAGAGTAAGACTCAGGGGGTTATTTGCAAGCTAGACATTGAGAAAGCTTATGATCACGTGAATTAGGAGGCTCTTCTAGATCTATTGAAGAGAATGGGCTTTGGGGAGAAGTGGTGTTGATGGATTCGCACTTGTATTTCAACTGTCCAGTTCTCTACTTTGGTTAATGGGGCTCCAATTGACTTTGTTAGGAGCATGAGGGGTTTGAGACAAGGGGACCCATTATCTCCTATGCTGTTTTTGGTTATAATGGAGGTTTTAAGCAGGATGTTGAAAAGAGTCGAAGGTGTTGGCTTGATCAGGGGTTTTAAGGCTGATGGTAGACAGGGGGAAGGGGAATGTGTCTCGCATCTTTTGTTTGCGGATAATTTGTGATGCGGAAGTGGAGCAGATCCTTCATGTTCATATGCTTCTCCTTTGTTTTCAGGCTGTGACAAGTTTGAAGGTTAATGTCTTGAAGAGCAAGATGGTTCCAATAGGGGAGGTTAACAATTTGCATGCATTGGCAGAGATTCTGGGTTGTAGGATTGGGACTTTGCCTATGACCTATCTTGGTATGCCGTTGGGGGCTTCCCATAAGTTCCCCTCTATTTGGAATCCTATCTTGGTGAAAATTAAGCGGAAGTTGGCTGGGTGGAAGAAGCTGTATTTGTCAAAAGGTGGAAGACTGACATTGCTTAAGAGTACGCTAGCTAACCTTCTTACTTATTATTTATCTCTTTTTACCATCCTGTCACATGTGGCTAATAAGATTAAGAAGATGCAAAGGGACTTCCTATGGGGGGATTCGAAGGCTCATTTGGTGGGGTGGGATAAGGTGCGTGCTCCTAAGGCGAATGGTGGTTTGGGAGTAAGGAAAATTACTACTTTTAATATAGCCTTACTAGGTAAATGGTTATGGTGGTTTGGGGTTAAGGAGACTCGTCTTTGGAGGAGGATTGTAGCTTTGAAGTTTGGGGAAGAGTGGGGGGGATGGTCTTCCAAGCTGGGTAGGGGTGTCCACGGGTGTGGCTTATGGAGAAGTATCCGAAAAGGTTGGGAGGTATTTAGTAAATGCATTCAGTTTGAGGTAGGGGTGGGAGATAGAGTGAAGTTTTGGACAGATCAGTGGTGTGGGGAGTTACCACTCCATCTATCCTTCCCAATAGTGTATGAGATTGCTTATAATAGAGAGGCATCTGTGGCCTTGTCTCTTGAAAGGTTGGGGACTGAGGCTCGGAGAAGCTGGAATGTTCATTTACTTAGGGATCCAAATGATTAGGAGTCGGGTGAGGTGGAGGAATTCCTTCATACCTTGGGTTCTAATTTACCTCAATTTGAGCACGGAGACCGTATGAGGTGGAAGTTGTCGAAGAAGAGGGATTTTGACATCCGCTCGTTCTACAATAAGCTTCGTAGTCCCTCGTCTATTATCTTTCCTTGGAAAGGTATTTGGAAGGTTAAGGCACCTCTGCGCGTCTCTTTCTTTATTTGGACTGCAACTTGGGAGAAGATTCTTACAGGAGACAATCTATGGGGTAGAGGCTTTGATTTTGTTGACTGGTGCATTATGTGTCGTTGTAACGGGGAGACGGCGAATCATTTGCTACTCCATTGCAAAAAACCTTATCAGCTGTGGAGCTTGGTTTTCAAATCTTTTGGGATTTCTTGGGTTTTGCCAAGATCGGTTGCAGATACGCTTTTTGGTTGGTGGAATTGCTTGGGAAAGCACTCTTCTAGCATTTGGAATTTAGTTCCATTGTGCCTTATGTGGTGTATTTGGAGGGAGCGAAACTAACGAACTTTTGAGGACATGGACAAATCCGATGACGAGTTGCTCACTTATTTTAGTGGCTCTCTTTTTGATTGGTCTAGGGCTTGGGGACGCACCTTTAGTGATTCTCTCCCTTTGTTCCTTAATTCTCTCCTTTGTTCTTAGTTCTTTGTTGGTTGTTGTTTGTTTTGTTTTTCTTTTCATGTTTGTTTCCTTCTCTGTACTCCTAGTTCTACCTTATGTTTTTTCATGAGGTAGCTTATTGAATATACATCTTCTTACTTATCACAAAAAAAAAAAAAAAAATTTGTTGATCTGTCATTGTTGTTTCCTTTGTTCTCAATAACAGTTCCAGTTATATGCTTTGTTTCTCTTTGACCCTAAGGTATTTTAAAAAATGATTGGATATAAAGCTCTTTCTCTTGTTTGCATATGATTTTCTTGGTCTAACTGTGACAGTAATGTTTCTGGTTGTCTATAGTCAACACTAAGCCATTGGGAAAATTTAAAATTCCAAAAGAAACTTATTAATCAAGCAGATTGTCCCAATAGGTGTACAATAATTTACTTGTATGAACTACTAGGACTAAACCATAAATCTAATTGACTTAGAAAATCCAAATTGTTGAATTAAAAAAAATACCCTTGAATCTAGGACATTTAAATAAACTAGTAATAACCTAATTAACTAATAATACCTAAATTAAAAATTGAGTGGACAAAAAAAATACAATTGATTTCTAAAATAAAACAAGTCTAAATTAAAATAAAAGTTTCTCTGCGCTTCCAACATCACTGTCCCTTGAATTAAAACAAGAATTTTTAATGCACCAACTCTTGCTTTGGATACATGCACCAACTCTTGAATCATCTTTGGTAGCAATAAAAACAAAGAAGCTTTTTGTTCCACCTTACCATTGAGCTTGTCTGGAATGACAAAATCAATAGGTGGAATCATTGTTGTAAATGTTATTGATTGTATCTTGATCCTCTGGAAACTTTACCATATCAAATTTTCCTGCTTCATCAAGCATGCACCATAGAGGGTTTATTAGAAAAAAAATACATTTGCAACATTTGCACTCACTAATTCTTTACTCTCTTGCTGAAATTTTCTCTTCGCCATGTAGTGGGAAATCTTCATTGTCATATATAAGCATTATACTTGACTCTCCAATAGGCTGTATTAAGTCTACTATACTTTGTTCAGGTATTTCAACTGGTTGATCAGACTTTGCATTATGTTCTTTTTGTGCTGTGGCAAGATTTGTTGGGATTTGTACTTCCACTTCAACACAAATTGGTGTCAACATTATTTCCTACCATGTGTGAAGCTTTACTTTTGAGATTATTGAGTAGTTTTTGGGTGGAAGCCATTATTTTGTCTAATTGGGTATTTTGCCTTGCAGTTTCTTGGTTTAGGTCTTGGATGGTTTTCAAGAGAGTTGCTAGTTTTTGTTCCTTGATATACTAATCAAAACTGGTTGTGTTAGGTTGGTCTGATGTGAACTTGTTTGGGCTAAGTTGAAGGGGATTATTTTTAAATAGTAAGGGTTGAAGGGATTGTGGATTCTTTGATGGTTTTGGTTGTGATCTTTAGAAATCTAGGTGCAGGCCGTTAACTCTAGAAAACTGATTGAGATGTGTTTAGAAAAATGGGTTGAGGGCCATGGTGGTAGTGGCGAATCAGCCTCCTCAGCAGGCTGCATCGAAGTAATGTCTTTTAAGGCTGAAGACCCATATTAAATCTGATCGAGGCTGCCCATTAATATGAGCTGTAGGATCAAAAAACCAAGCTTGAGCTTTGATGGTTGTTGCTGAAGAGTTTGAGTCATGGGCTTATGGGTTGGGTCTTGTTGTGATGGGTGGTGATTGGATCTGGATGTTGCATGAGTGATGGCGATAGTGCTCTCTCTCTTCTTTTTCTTCTTTTTAATTCCTTTTTCTTTAGAGTTGTAATGTCAAGGTGCTGATTAAGTTGTCTGGCATTGTTAAGGGTTGGGGACGATGATGTGGAGAGGATGGTGGTGATTACGCTGGACACAAAGGAACCGTTCAGGTGATGGCAGTGCAATGTTGAGGAAGCATGCTTGATGGATGAAGGGTTTTGGGTGACCCAGATTTGGTAGATGTCTTTGGGTGTTGATGGCAGTGGTTGAATAACTGGACTTTGTTAGCACGACTTGTGATTTGGTGGTAAAATTGCTTCCGATCAATGGACGCTTTTTTTTTTTTTTTTTTTTGGGGGGGGGGGGGGGGGGTTGTGGGGGGGGTGGGGGTTGGTACAAGTTCTGGGTTTGATTTCAGTGTTTATAATGCCGTTGAGATTTGGATGTGGGTGGGTATGGTTGACCGAATAGGGTGGCAATGATTGAACGCTTGGGTGGAGTTTTGGTGGTGCTGCTCAGGTAATAGTGGTTGTGGCCAATTGAAGTTTGCTCTAAAATTGATGTAGAACAATGATCTCTAAGACCAAAACTTGACATGGGACAAATACTAAAAGAAAATTGCAATAAAGAAACAAAGTAGAAAAGGTGAAAATTAAAAAACCTAGGACTCAGCACTAGGCCTGTTCAGGATCTGACCGGTACCGATGAAACCGACCGGTGCCGAACCGATCCGAACCATTCAAAGCTCCACCGTAGGTGCTCGGAGCGGTGGTCGGCTGAAATCTGGGGATACCGAAGGCGGCCGGTGCGGCGATCGGCGGCCATTTTGCACTCCGACGAGAAACCGCACCGCACCGGGGAGTATATATATCTATATGCTATAATTTATATATAAAGTTACTCTTAAGTTTCAGTAAAGAGAAGGTCTAAGTGTGAATGTGAGACTTTGAGAGTCTAAAAGAGGCATGGAAGGAAGAAGGAAGTCAGAGGGAAGAAGGGGACTAACGGCGCTAGAGAATGAGATATAGGAAACGTAGGGTTTTAATATTTTAACTCTAAACCAAAACGACGTCGTTGGAACTTGATATAAATTTTAATGTTAGTTCCAAAAAGACGTCGTTTTGGTATCATATTTAAAAAAAAAAAAAAAAAAAAAAAAAAAAAAAAAAAAAAAAACTGAAACGACGTCGTTTCAATTATAAACCCTAAATATATTAGATGAGTTCCTCAGTTGAGTTCAGTTCCCTATTCCCCTTTCAGCAAAAAAAAAAAGTTCCCTATTCCCCGCCTTTCTCTCTCTCCCTCTCTCTTTCCGTTAATCTTTCTCGCCCAAGCTCCCATGTCCAAACAACATCTTTGCCTCTCCACTCTCTCTCTCTCCCCTCACTCCTCAACCTCCGCCACTTGTTGTCACCATAGTCTACCGTTTGATGCCATTGTTCTTGGAGTTTCACCCTCTCTCCGCTCCCCTTTTTTGTCATGGGTATTTAGAGAAGGTTTTGACTTTTAATGCTCCCCATTGCAATGCTTTCTACAGGTTTGTTTATGTATTTTGTTTTTGATAGATTTTATTTTCATCTTTTATGACTTAGGTTTAGTTTAGTTTAGTTTATTTTATTTGAAATTAGATATTTTTTGTTTGTTTTCTGTGGTGATTGTTTGTTTGTTTTTGTTTTTTTTTTTTTCTCCGTGTTTGGAATATTTGGGTTATTTAATGATTATGTTGTGGTTTGGGAGTGTTAACTACATTGTCTGGATCATGAGACAATTGAGGAGTTCACCGAACTAACCGCACCGAACCGGTATCGTGCACCGCAACTTTTGTAGACCGGTTCTACCCCTCCATTGGTGAGGTGCGGTCAAGGACGAGGGAAAACCGCACCCTATAGGTGTGGTGCAAAAATCACCCCCATAACCGGCCGCACCGCACCGTGTACAGGCCTACTCAGCACCTAAGGTTGGCTGGAGTCAACATCACACTATTAGGAAAATTCCAAATGAAATTATATTCAAGCAAACTGTCTCCATAGAAGTACAGTAGTGTGCTTATATAGACTAGTTGGATTAAATCCTAATCATAATTGAGTTAGGAAACCAAATTATTGAATTACAAAAATAGCCTTGACTCTAGGAAATTTAAATTAACTATGAATGACCTAATTAACTAATAATACCTAAACTAAAAATCCAAATCCAATGGACCAAAAAAATAAAATTGACTTGTAAAATTAAACAAAACTAAATTATAATAAAATTTTCTTTGCGCTTCTGCATGAAGTGATTGGAATGATTTAATCATACGTATATACCTCTTATATCTTTTTTATAGGTGGCTTCAGGGAGAGTGTAGGAAATTAGGTGACACTGATAATCCTGAAGTTAGTGAGCTTTTGAAGACAGCAGTTCGCTGCCTCAAGGAACGGCCTGTCCTTTTTAAGTATTGTGCAGAAGAGGTGATTCTGTGGATAGCTTGCTGATCAATAACTCAAAAACATGACATACCTTATGGATTTTCTAGCAGCTTGTCATAAATATGTGTATTCACTATTTTTACAGGTGGCAAATATGAGGCATAATGCATTGTTTAGAAGATTTATAAGTGCTCTTACACGTGGAGGACCTGGTGGATTGCCTCGGCCTATTGAAGTGCATGCTCATGATCCCTTACGATATGTAGGGGACATGCTAGGTTGGCTACATCAGGTGTGATATTAATGCCATCTGATTTTTGGTTCTGGTCTATTCTAGTGGTGCCTTTAAAAAAAAGTTAATTGTGTTTTATTGCTTTCTATGCAGGCCTTAGCATCTGAACGAGAACTTGTTCTTGTGTTACTAGATCCCGATGCTGTGGTAGATACTGGACCAACTGCAAAGAGATTTTCTACGAGCCTGGAGAGTGATTCTGGGAAGACAGAGTCTGACATGACATTTGTTCTGGATAGAATTTTTGAAGGAGTTTGCCGGCCATTTAAAGTGAGAGTTGAACAAGTTTTACAATCTCAACCTAGTCTTATAATTTCATATAAACTCAGTAACACGCTGGAGTTCTACAGCTACACTGTGAGTTGAGCTCTTTTCTTCTATTGATATAATAATTGTCTCAGATGCCTTGTTATAACTATGTATTTGTGTCTAGATTGCAGATTTACTTGGGAGAGAAACAGCTCTCTGTAATACTCTTTGGGCACTGAAGGATGCTGCTCAGAAAACTTCTTTTGATATTCTGAAAAGTCGAGGAGAAAAGCTTTTACGGTATCCCCCCCTAGTTGCTGTTGATCTTTCCCCTCCACCAGCAGTAAGAGAAGGGGTCTCTGTGCTTCTTGAAATAATTGAGACCCATAACAGTGTGATGGTTCCAGCTTCAGGGAAGAAGCCTGATTTTGGTCCAGTGATATCTGCTTTACTTGATCCTATTATTCAGGTGTGTTTCCATATTTTCTGGTAAATGCCATATGCTTGCTAATTTGCATGATGCTTTAACAAAGTGGCAGAATTTTTTCTGTGTACTTGGTGTTTTTCTAAAATGTCATCTTATATAGAGAACATTTTAAATGTTCAGGAGCTTGTCATTGTAGCAATGTATAATCCTGCAAAAAATTGCTCCCTGTAAGTGGGAGAGCTCACTCAAGGTTCATGTTTGCATGCTGAGACTTGTGAGCCAAACTTTTGGACTAAAACCTGTTTGATCACGTCATCGTAATGCAAATGATGCAATGAGAGCTTTCTTTTCTTTTTACTTCATATAAATTTGTATTCTGGGTTTGATACAAGTTGAACTAAGTTGCTCAGTTTTACAAAAACTGTTTTGATAATGTAAAATAAGCTGAAGCACTACATATGGTTATTAGTTCTTCAATCTTCACTTATTTGTTTTATCACTTCAGTTCAAAATTTTAGAACCATTATTATCTCTTTGGTGTATGCAATATTTAAAATGAAAATTTTCACTTCGCATTCACTGCAGATGTGTGAGCAAGCAGCAGAGGCCCACAAATCCAAAGGTGCTGGTTTCTCATCAAGAAGAAGTAGAATGAATTCTGACCCAGGACAAATAAGTAAATCATCAGTTGATGCTCTCCTGTCAAGCAGCAGTTCTGTTCCATCCTCCCAGGTTTGTGCTTGTGTCTTGATGGTGCTTGTGTCCTCTGTGTTTCTGCTTGCTAGATTTCAAAATGTTCCCATGCCAATCCTAAGATGTTTTCAACTCTCCTAGTTTTGTAAATTGTAATTTTTTATGGATGGAATGAAGATGCATGTTATTTTTTGAATAAACATGCATTTTGTAACTATCCATAAAGTGATTTTATGTATGTATCCTGGTTGTTGACAACCTTTTTGTTTTGCACATACAAAATAATAGGATGTAATAAATTGATCTTGTTTGAAGTTTTCCTTATTGCTTCTTTATTAAAATTCCTGATATCATGTATTTGAGCAGAATAATGAAACTCCTTCCAAGATCTTCCTCATCAACTGCTTGAGTGCCATCCAACAACCATTATATGGACATGAGGTTGCAGCTGAATATGTGAAGAACCTGGGAGCAATGATAGATAATCACATGCGTGTCCTTGTGGAAAAGGAAGTTGAGGCCATCCTAAGAAGGTGTGGCTTGTCACAAAAGATGCTTCACTTCCATAACTCACTCAACAAGGAGGCTGGCAATACAAGGGCCCCACTAGCAGAGTTGGAGGACACAGCTCCAGCCTCTCTTTCAGAGTGCTTGAAGGCTTTCTTTGGGCTTGTTTTGGGAAGGGAGAGTTCTCTGCCGGAATTTGAGCAGATGCAGGTTCCAAAGCTGCGTTCAGAAGCTTGTATCCAAGTGGCTAAATCAATGGCTGAAGCTTATGAGCTTATGTACAAGGCAATCATGGATCCTGCAAATGGCTATCCAGACCCCAAGTCATTGGCAAGGCACCCTCCAGATCAGATAAGGACCATTTTAGGAATATGAAGCTTTATAAAAGTGCAAATTTTTTTTATATAATTCTTTTGTGTTTCTTTCGGTTTTCACGTTATAAAAAATGTGTTTTTCTTTGTATTATAACTAGATTGATACTATTTTCTTCAACATAATAGTTCTATTGTTGATACGAACATATTAATATTCTTTATTAGTAGTTTACATAATTAATAAATGGGTCATTTATATGTTTTTATAAGTGGGATTGATGGGTGTCTAGTTAGATGTTGCTGGTATAAATTTCAGTACATGGATAATAAGGTATTGTTTGGTTCGTGTTGGGTGTGTATTTATTTTCACTTTTCATATGCCGTACTCATTTTCTTTTTCTTAAATCTTGTACTCACTTTCTATTCCCAACTCATTTTATGTTTGGCACAAATTTCCCAAGGATTTGAAATTCATTTCCATTTGGTCACTCCAGTTCTCTTAAGCAGATTCTACAGCTAAACATCCGTAATGCACACAAAAGAATAGATGGTCCAATGACCGTTTGTGCGGGGGCGGGGGTGCAAAGAAAAACAAGCGTAACATAAGTCATGGTTTTTATTAGTAGAAATTGCTCGTATAGAAATGGATCAGGTAAAGGCTATTGGTTCTCTTTCTGACGGAACTTGTAACTCAAATGTCAGTACTACATTGTTACTGTGTTTTAGCAGAGATTACTTGGTGCATCAAGTGTATTGTCTTACTGTGTCCATTTTAATGTGAGATAAAGGTGCAGTATATTAGGTGCGCTGAATAATTTCAGTGTTTTAAGCAAGCCTAAAGTCAGTTCTTGAGAGGTATGCATGCTTATTATTGTTTTGAGTATGCATCACATGGCAGTGTTTTTATTGTGAGGTCGAGTCATATAAATTATTGCTACAATATTGTAGTGTATGGGTTCTACATGTTGTGAGTGTTATACAAGATCCTTATTCGTGTGGGTGAGGTAGTTGTAGTATTGGAATTAGGGGTGTCCAGACCCGACCGAAGCTCGAAAAACTAACCAAACCGTCCGACGTCAACCTAATTTCGGCCCTGAAGCTCCAATCGGTCAATGGCGGGTAACCAATTCCAAGAATTGATGTGGGCGGGTCGAGTGGTGAGTTTGCTTCTTTGAAACTTGAGCCACTGAAACCCGATTGGAGCCACATAAGAAATCCGGCCAAATCGGGAAAAATTAAGCTAGATCCAACAAGATCTCGACCAAATCTAGCGAGATCTTGACCAAATCTAGTGGGATTTAGCCAGAACCAGCCAAATCCCATCAATTTTTAGCAAAATTTGTAGATTCTGGTGAAAAATTTTCCAATTCCAGTAAAAAAATGTAGTTTCTGGCGACACTTTGCAGTTTCCGAAGATATTTTGAAGATTCCGACAATCGACTGACCCCCACCCGAAGCCAACTCGTCCAATTGACGCCGGCAATCGGTTTTAGGTTCCTCCGCCCTCCACCCGATGCTAGCAAGTCGAGTCTAAGTTGAGTCCAAAATCGACTCGACCTGACCTATGGACAGGCCTAATTGGAATAGGTTAACCCTGATATTTTATTGGGAAAAATACACAAAATCCCCTTTATGATTTCTTCATAAAACATGAAACCTATTGAAGTTAAGTTTTAAGTGTAGGCAAAAATGCAAAACTGACCCTCTAACTTTTAGCATTTGTCATTTCAGTCCTCTAATTTTGAGTTTTGTCATTTCAGTCCTCTAAGTTTCAAGTTTTGTCAATGTAGTATTCTGTTAGGTATTAGTTACTCCTCCATTAAGTTTGGCTTTTTTTTTTTTAAATAATTTTCATAATTAAAAGAAAATGAAAAAAAAAATTATAAAAAAAAAAATGTTAAGGGGAACGACGTTGTTCCTCTTCCCCTGAAATCAAAATTGGAAAATGGAAAAATCTCTCTCTCTCTCTCTCTCTCTCTCTCTCTCTCTCTCTCTCTCTCTCTCTCTCTCTCTCTCTCTCTCTCTCTCTCTCTCTCTCTCTCTCTCTCTAATCCACCATCATATATGCATTATGCTTTAAAGCAGACAACCACCAAACATGGAGCTCTCTCTCTAAAACCAGAAGAGAAAGTCTCTGTTCTTCTTCGTTGCTTCTATCAGGTAAGATTTTTTTCTATAAGATTCAAGTTTAATCTCTTTTTCCTCATCGATTTCGTCACTTTGATCTATATATGAAGTTTCAATTTCAAAGAAATCTTATTATTCTGTTATTTTTTTTCAATTTTGTATAACAAAAGCTGTAAATAATGAAACGGAAATCGCGAGCTCAACAAGCAACTTAACCTCCTCATCCACGCTTTGCTTCGCTCCTCCGCCACCTCCAACGACTTCACCATTGCCGCGTCGTTTTCTGCTCTCGATGCTGCATTTTGAAGGTTGAGAATCGGAGGAGTTGGAGGTGGAATGAACGAAGGAAGCGATCATGATCACGATCACGATCAGATCCCCTGGGATGACGTGGCGGCGATGCCAAATCTGATTGAGAGTTCGACAAGCGTGATCGAGAGCGGAAGGCTCCAGAACGCTGACGTGGAGCCTTCCGCTAAGGATGACTATCGGATTTGATGATCTTGAGAAAAATGAACGGTTATCTGGCTAAGGATGAAGAATGAAGGGGGTGACCTTCAATGTTTTCTTTTTCTTTTTTTCTTTTTTCTTTTTTTTAGGTTTTTTTTTATTTTTTTTTAATTACAAAAATTATTATTTTTTTTTTTTAAAAAGGGCCAAACTTAATGGCAGCAATAACTGAGACTTGACAGAATACTACATTGATAAAAATTGAAACTTAGAGGACTGAAATGACAAAACTGAAAGTTAGAGGACTGAAATGATAAAAACTAAAAGTTAGAGGGTTAGTTTTGCATTTTTGCCTTAAGTGTAATACTTAATCCCATAGTGTTATTTTATGTATGAACTGTTAATTGTATAACACTTAATCCTCTTGGTTAGTGTAGTACAAAACCTCCCCATGTGATATTGTTTTATGTGAAAATGCAATATATATGGACATATGTCACCATATGAGAAAGTCATTGTTTATTTTAATGGATGTTTTAATGGTTCACACATTGTTTATTTAATGGATGTTTTAATGGTTTACGTATGAAACAATACCACAAGAAGTTAAGAGTTTTATTTAAAGAGAAAAATTAATGAATACTTTAAGGAATATTGGTTTTGGAAATATTTATAAACATTTTTTAATGGGAGAAAAAAATTATTTTTGACATCTTTTAATATTTCTAATGAAAATGGAATCAAAGTTTTTTTTTTAAATGATCTATTATTAAATGTCTAGGTACTTGTTAACAAAACCCTTATTTAAAACTTGAGAGAATTCCATGTTTTATTTTTTGAGATGAAAGAAGTCAAGCTTTATTAAGAAAACCCAGCAATATCAACTAGGACAACAGGTAGTAAGGGTGGTGGAACAACCTCCATCCACACCGAAAAGCAGAGGCGACTTGATGCATTTGGGGGCCTAAAGCGAAAATTGGTTATCTTGTTTCATATATAAAATTACTATTAATAAAAAAAGAGTGACAAAAAAAATTTTGACAAAACTTTTTATATTTGTTGATGTGGCAAATTGATAGTAGTGAATAAAAGAGTGATGTCAGTGATGAATCTAGTTGAAAACTAGTAAAAGTTTGCTAACTTGATTATTGTGAAAAATTTTGTGAATTTTTTTGTGAATTGCTTTCTTTCTTTTCTTTTTTCTCTTAGAAGTGCTACATTTAGAATATTTTTCATGACAAATCTTAGGTGTTAAGTTACTTCTTGTTTTCTAGTTGAACCTACCACTAAAATTATTTTTTGCTGCCAATAACAAACTTTAACAATCTGCTATTAAGATTTTTTGTAAAAATATTGTGAAAAATGTTATGGACATAGCATTTCTTTTTCTTTTTTATTTGTTTTTCATTTGATAAGAAAATATTATTTTATTTGTTGGTTAATATTTTGGCTTAATTAATATTATTGGTTAAAATTTAGGGGCCTTTTTTTTCACTTGGGGCCTTAAGCAGCCGCATCAATGGCTTATACTATTGAGCCGGCCCTGCCGAAAAGTCTGATATATAAAGAGCATGTCTTGCTAACTTATACGCAACCTTATTACCCTCTCTCTTTACATGAGACTAAACTAATTGATTACAAAAATTAGCACTAAATCTGATATCCTCAATTAACAAACCATCCAAGGACAAATAGGAGCTGTTATTGATCAACGCCGTAGCCAAAACCAGTGAGTCGGTCTCCAGGACACCACGATAAAATCCCAAATCTGATGCAAACGCCAATGCTGTTGAAGCTGCCAATGCCTCAATCTCCAAGGCCGTGTGTATCTGTGGTAATTGTTTAGACATTGAAGCCAAAACCATGCCGTGATTATGCATGGAGTTTGTGTATTTTACTATTTTTCCCTACTTTATTATGCACGGGAGACATGGATGAAAGAAACATTCCATGTTATTCCACTATCATGGAGAAAATTGGTATGTCATTTACTCATTTCTATGGAAGCCGTGAGAATTGCAATATCATCATGGTTTTGTTCTTTAGTGATTGTCAATGAGCAGAATCTTTTGAGGAAAAGGAAAAACTAATATACACTTAGTTAATCAAATGTTTAAGTTCATGTTAATGACATTTCATGACCTTTCGATTGGCAAATGAAGGTTTTATTACTCTCTGGGTTTTTATGTTTTATGCTTATTTAATTTATTTTTATTTTGAGTTTTCAAGTTGTTGAAAAGCCTCCTTCCATCTAAATGGAAACTTGGTACACCAAACTTCTTAATGTTGCTTGTGTAGGAAGAATGAACCTCATACAACATCTTCAATTTTTTTTTTTTAATGTAAACATACTTCTTTATAAAGTTATATTCAGGCTTCGTTGGCATTTCCTTGCTCTGGTTATTGATTTCTTTTTTTGCCTCCTTTATTTGCAAAGTTTCATTATTAAAAAAAAAAAAAAAAAAAAAAGGAAGAAAATTTCTTCTATCTTATCAATGTTTTTTAAGGTTCAAAAATTTCAAAAGAAAAACAATGAAAATAAAGAAGCAACAATTCAATTGAAGAGCAAACAAGATACTGTTACTTTTCAAAAGTGTTAAAGAGATTAAATTCTTTATATAATAAAATGTTATTTTTCATAAAATTGAACATATAATCAATAAAATTTGAAAATAATCAAATAATAAATCCATAATTTGATTGTAGAGACCAGGTTTGAGCACTACCTTAATGGGATGAGTGGACCCAAGCCCAGTTAGCCCGACACAATGAATTTGTAGAGTAGGGATTCAAGAACTGGGTCCTAATAAGGATTGCAACAACTAAACATGGTAGTGAATGGGTTGGACGACAAGAACATAATCTAAAGTGTGAGATATGGTTCCTTGGCCCTCCTTTTAGAGGCTGGAAGTTCTTATTTCTTCTTCAATACTTGGTTGCAGAGTTGATACAAGTGCTACAATATTTTCTCCTTCCAAAAATCTCGTCCCCCTTTCTGGGGGACTTCTTACATTATATATCCCCCCTTTGGTTAATCTTGGCCCTCCATTTGTTGGTCATGTAGGTCATCACTTGAGTGCTTGTCCCATCAGTCACCTTCCCCTTCTTTCTGTGAGTTGCAGTAACTACGGCAGCACTGCTCAGGGGCTACTTCTCCATTAATGCGGCTAGAACATTCGGTATGGGCATTTAATGTGGAGGTGACAATTCCTCCTGGAATTGCTCCTCCACCATGCTTTCGTGGCTGATCCATTGTACTTGTTTTTTCTTTGGAGACGTTTTGAAGGGCCACCTCTGATTGTGCTTTGTTCTTCCTCTCCATGGTCTCGGTTGGGCGAGGACATGATTGTCCTCGGCAGTGCTTCTTGGTAACTGAATCTTCTTCAATTCGTCCTCGGACATTTATTCCTCCTCGGCGTGGGCCTTGGGCCTAGTATGAAGTGAGCCGGGGTTATCAAAACCCTGTCCCCACATTGATATTGTTCTCGAGTTAACTCAAAAATTTTAGACTTATAAATGTTTAATATGATTAAAAATTGTTATAATTTAAGCATTTTATTATTTTTACAAAAATTGACATAAACTACACTTGAGATTTATCTAATTACTAAAAATCATTAATGAGATTTACAAATAAAATTTTGGCAATAAAAAAAATTATAACACGGCTTTTATATACATATATATATATATATATATTACGAGGATTTAGAAAGTTAGTTATGATTTCAAAAAATTTCAAAAATATCCCTAATTTAATTAAATAATCATTATTCTTTAAAAATAAAAAAATTGGTTTAAAATTGTAATTCAACAAAATTCAAAAATAAAAAACTACCTAAGAAATTTTTTTCCTAAAAATTAGCACACTCTCTATTTAAATATATCTCACGCACTGTTTGCTACATTTTTTTCTAAAAACTAGCACACACTAAACCCAACAATTTACTCAATTTCAAATCTTAAATTTTAGTTTCTTAAAAATTTCTTCCTATATAACCTCACTAACAACAGATAAATTCAAATTGAAAAATTACATTAAATTCAAAATAAAAAAAGAGTCTCATCACACGTGCGGAGCGCATGTGATGAGATTAGTATATATTAATAACCAAAGTTGAGAGAAAATATAATTAAATTCTAAATTGGAGTATAATTTGCGCCATGTATTTAATTTTTAAATTGGTGTGTCAAGTGAATTATTAGGTGCAAAAATCAAATATTCTAAATTCATTTAGATTCTATATATATATATATATATATATTAGTAGCCAAAGCTAAAAGAAAATATAATTAAATTCTAAATTGGAGTCTAATTTTGCGCCACGTATCTTATCTAATTTTTAAAATTTTGTGTCAAGTGAATTAGTAGGTGCAAAAATCAAAGAGTCTAGATTCTAAATTGAATTTTAATTGAAGTTCAATTTTGTGTCATGTGTCCCATCTAATCTATATATATATATATATATATAATAATAGATGAAACAGAGAGAAAATCCAATTAGATTTCAATTGGATTCTCTCAATTTTGCGCCACTTGTCCTAACCAAAACTCAAAAAAAAATCTAATTAGATTATAAATTTGACTCCAATTTTGTGTCATGTATCTTATCTAAATTTTCTAATTTTTGTGCCCAAATAAATTATGCATTAACATTTAACACGGAAGCCAAGAAAACCATAATGATAATGCTCATTAACCTAAGCAAAAACATCTTACCTGCACACTTTTATGGAGATTATAAATTGGACTCCAATTTTGTGTCATGTATCTTATCTAAATTTTCTAATTTGTGTACCCAAATAAATGATGCATTAACATTTAAGACGGAAGCCAAGAAAACCACAATAATAATACTGATTGGTCTAAGCAAGAACATCTCACATGCACACTCTTATGGGTGATCTCAATAGAGTTTGGAGCTCTTTCAATCCCACAACTAGAACCAAGGAGTCCAACGAGAAAGACTATAAAAGTAAAACATCATCTCCTCCTAATTCCATATTGTCATCCCATGTCTCCTCCTCTCTCAACCTATACCAACTAGATCCACACACTACCCTTTCCTTTTCCTTACGGATTTCTCAGAGCAAGGCCGGGTTCAAACACAATGTTTAATCCCACTCTTCCTTGCTTCACACTCTCATACATTAGCGCTTCATTGGCGCCTCCAAGAAGATTCCAAGCTCAATGATTAGTTTTTATTTTTTAATGTCCCTTTATATATTTTAAATAATAAAATGCAATATTCTCTTTTTCCTTCACTGTAGCATCACTTAAATAATAAAATGCAATATTCTCTTTTTTTTTATTCATTTTTTTATCTAATGCTATCCTATGTATGATAAACCTAAAAAAAAAAAAAAAAAGACCAATAGCATTACTTAAATAATAAAATGCAATATATATTTTTCATTGTTTGATTTAATTCTATCATCCGTGTGATAAACCCACAAAAATAAAAACAAAAAAATTGGCCAATAGCATCATTACAATTAACCAGTCTCGTGCGGTAGCACGGGGTTACATACTAGTTTTTTTAATTTTTGTGGCAAGTAAATTATTAGGTGCAAAAACCAAAGAGTCTAGATCCAACTAGATTTTAAATCATTTCTAATTTTGCGCCAAGTGTTTTGTCTAATTTAAAAAATTTTGTGTCAAATGAATTATTAGGTGCAAAAATCAAAGAGTCTAAATTCAATTAGATTCTAAATTAAATTTTAATTGAAATACAATTTTGTGTCATATGTCTCATCTAATTTTTTTAATTTTTATGACAGACGAATTATTGGATGCAAAAACTGAAAAGTCTAGATCCAATTAGATTCTCTCTCTCTCTCTCTCTCTCTCTCTCTCTCTCTCACACACACGCGCGCGCGCGCGCGCGCGAGCGCGCGCACACACACACACGCATATGTAATTGTGATTGGTTTTAAATGTACCTGTGCATATACACGAGGTTACACACTAGTCTACACATATATTAATAGGTAAAACTGAGAAAAAATCTAATTAGATTTCAAATTGGGTTATAATTGTTGTCTAATTTTGCGCTACGTGTCTTATGTATATATATTTTTTTAATTTCTAGATGAGTTAATGTTGTGCAAAAGATGGAGAGTCTAATATTTAAAAAAAAATTAAAAAACCCAATAAAAAAAAAGTGAACTCATGTGTATATCCAAAAAATAAATAAAATAAAGAAGAAAGAAAGAGTAAAACTCCTATATATATATATATATATATCTATGACTTAAATAATGTATAATTTGAATTCATATGTGTGTAATTGTGTTGTTTTTAATTGTACCGTGCATATGCACAGATTATACACTAGTTAAATATAATGGATGTGTTATCTTTTTATGGATTTTATAATATTAAAATATTTCAAGTATAGATAAATTCAATGCAATTATATGTCTAATTTTTTATTTTTTAAGTAAACAACTATGTATTTAATTGGAAACCTACCGTAGTGTTTTAAATTACAAATTGTGGTAGGCCTAAGCGTGACGTAATAGACAAGTTGGTGTGGTGAAATTGTTATGAATGTCTATTGAGACACTAGTGTTTTTTTTTTTTTTTTTTTTTTTTTTTTTTTAAGGGAGAGGAGTACGTACGATGTAATATACATTCGAAAAATGGGTGCCTAAAAAAAAGTGGTTATTATTATTATTATTATTATTATTATTTAAATTTGATTAAATTTCAAAAGATGTGATGAAAATGCTCAGTTTTATTCAGGTGACGCAAACTTTTTGTCTTTTTGTGAAACAAAAATAATGTAAAGATCAAATAAATAAGTTGATGACTTTTTAAAGTTGTAACTTTTGGTAAGAAAAATAAATAAATAAATGTCGACAAGATTTAGGATAAGGAAGAGGGGTAGGCTCATTTGGCTACGAATAAATGGCAACTAGTGGCTGTGTTGTGCTTGAGGGGCTTAATTTGGTTTGGATCCAAGTGAGTGACTCATCTTTGTCAAAATATAAAAGATGATAAAAAAAATAAAAAAATAAAAACCTTTATTAGCGGCCTGGCAAAAGAAAAGTCCAAAAAATAATTTTACTATATCTCAATTGATTTTTTTTTTTTTTTTGGTGTTTTCAAGTTTCAACCGAGATATTATAATTCAAATTAGAAAAAATAAATTCAAAGTATACAAACACAACAAGATTTTATAACATTTTGTTTTGAGTCACATGTATCTAAAATATTCTATTTTTATTTTATTTTGATTTATGATAGGTTCAGAGTGATATATAAATTTGTTATAAAAATATTGTAGAATTTTGCTATAACATAAAGAAGTAAAGAATTCAAAAAAATTTCATAAATTATCTCAAAATTTCAAGGTAACAAGTTATAAAATAATAAATGGTAAAGTTATTAAAAAAAAATGGTAAAGCGATATTAATGGTGGGTCTCAATGTGAACCAATAAAATTTTTTTCTCCCTCTAATATAAGAAAGTAGCGTCCTAACTTTAAGCTTACTATTCTGCTCTCTACCCCTGAAAACCCTATTGACCAATAGCTGTAGTTGATGACTTTAGAGTTCTAAATTTATAATGTATCATTAAATCTATTGAGCTCACCACTTGAGTGTCTTTAAAGAGTAAAACTTTAATATAATGAAGTAATATCCTAACTCTTTGGCCAAACTACTCCCATTTTCTATCCTTGAGACACCTAAAAATCTCATGAACCAATGATATATTGGATAGAACTTTAGAATTTCAAATTAAGTAATGATTATCACACACTTAATGTTGCGCGCACCTGGTATATACTCTTTTGAAATCATGTTTAAGTATTGTTGGGAGAACTATCTTGAAAATTAGCATTATTAACTCAAAATAATTATCTCTCTAAAAAAAAAACTCAAAATAATTTTCCTTCTCAAAAAGAAGAAAAAAAAAAAAAAAAACTAAAAAGAATTTATGCAAAAGAAAACAAAAGGAGTTATTGAGATTGATATTATATGATATATTGCATCATGAATAGCATGTTTCCAAAACCAGCAAGTACACGGTACACCAACAAAAGGAAATGCTTTCCCTTCGTTTCCCTAAAAACCAAGAATGAAAACAAACAACCTTTGAGAGTGAAAGAAAGATATGTGATTTTTCTATTGGAGTCTTTCTCTCTCTCTGTCTCTCTTCAACTTTCATAAACACAAACACACACACAAACAGATACCCAAAAACCATTGACTTCAATCAAAAGGCAAGGCAAAATCGTCCATAGTAGTCTCTGTCTCTGGAGAAGAGTGATGGCCATGGCGGCAGCAACAGTAGTAGGAGGAGGAGGAGATATATTGAAAGCACACGCAGCCATGGCAATGGTTCAGCTATTCAATGGAGGTTATCATGTGGTAACAAAAGTTGCACTCAATGTTGGGGTGAATCAACTCGTTTTCTGTGTCTTCCGTGACCTCCTTGCCCTTGCCATCCTTGCCCCCATCGCCTATGTTCGTGAAAAGTACTCTCTCTCTCTCTCTCTCTCGCTGACTTTTACATATTCAATGAAATTCATGGTATAGATCATAGTATAAAATCACTGATGTTTCAATATTCAATGAATGATTCCCTGATATTGTTTATGTTAATTTTAATTGTATGAATATTGAATATACAAACAAAACACTGCCATCTTTGTGACATTGGTTTTGTGCTGTTTGTAGACGGATTCGACTACCGATGACTAGACGACTCCTCATGTCGTTTTTCTTTCTTGGCTTAACTGGGTATGTTTCCATATGCTTTAATTTCAGTCTCAGTTGTCTAGTTGTAAATTACTAAAGGTCGGACCCAGTGTACAAAGCTTTCATTTTTGTGGGGTTCGGGAGAGGTGATCAGTAGGCAGCCTTATCCCAATCTTTTTTGGGAGAGGCCGATTTCCAGAATCAAACCCATGGCTATATCATCTTATTATTGATTGATCAATCTATCTTGTTTTGTTTTACCTTAAATTCAATTACGATATTTGACATTATCAGTATAGATAAAAAGTTCCCACTTTTGTGGGGTCTAAAGAGGTGATTGGTAGGCAATTGTACCACCTAATTTTTTGTTTGGAGAGGCTGATTCCTGGATTTGAACTAGCAACTTGTTGCTTTTGGCGGAAGGCACTTGCCATCCCACCAAGGCCCAACCTCTGACTTGTAGATTACCATATAAAGTTGTTATTTACTGATCAATCTATCTTGTTTTATTCTTATCAAAAAATTTATTTTGTTTTGTTGCTTCTTTAAATTCAATTAGGATATTTGGCAATCAGCTTTTGTTTCTCATTGGTCTTGGCTACACAAATCCAACTTATGCTGCTGCGATACAGCCTTCAATTCCAGTCTTTACTTTTTTATTGGCTACAATGATGGGGTCAGTTTGATAAATTCTTACTTAACTCTAATTCAGCTCATATTTTTTTATGCAAATATTCTGAGATGCGTGTCTCATTTCATTGGATTTTACTTGTTCAATGTCATATTTGGACCTGTTCGTGCAGCACAGAAAGAGTGAACTTGCTCAGAATTGAAGGTCAGGCCAAGGTTGGAGGTACAGTCATATGTGTTTCCGGTGCCATACTAATGGTTCTATTACGTGGCCCAGCTTTGATTGGAAATCCAGAACTAGAATTTTCAGCACAAAATGAAATAAGTGCCAGGGGTCAGCCAGAGCCTGCTGGATGGTTGATGTCCAGTTTTCTTGAGTATGGGATTGACCATTTTCACCTTGGAGTTTTATGCTTAATAGGAAACTGTATGTGCATGGCTGCATTTCTAGCCATTCAGGTATTGGACCATATATCTTTGTTTTTAACTAATGATTTACAAAGTCATTGACAGATAGCTAAGACGAAAATGTTCTTTTCATTTAGATAAGGTTCTCTTCATTTTTTGTCTGCTGAATGCATCGTTAGTTCGTTTACTTTTAGAAATGTATGAGACAATTAAATATATTCTGCCACATCACTAATGTTAGACTACCAGCCAATCTAGATTGGACAAAATCCCTTTGTATGCCACATTGCCTGGTAGGTCTTAATTCACAATTACTTTCAATTGGAATCCTGATCAATTTTGGGTTAGGATCCTTGTTCATGCAGGACAGCTGGGTAGTTCTTGTAACTAATGGGATGTCGTGCTAGAAAGGTGGTGAGAATAAGTAGGGAAAATATAGAAAAGAGGAATAGAAGCTTGGGGTGGCTACTTAGAGGGGGAGAATAGCCAGATTTGATTGGAAATCAAGTTATGAGAGATTATGAGATGAGAACACTGAGAATTTCAGCAAGGGGAAAGGAAATAACTAGTGAAACTATCAGAAACAAAGGGAGAAAAAGCTGCTGAAAATATCAAGAAAATAGGATAAAATAGAGAAAAATACCATACAGATACTTTTTATCAATACAATTACTCTTATTTATCAAATGAAAACATAGAAAAGACTAGAAAGGAAGAGACAGAGGGGGACAGAGGGGGAGGGGGATTCCAAGTAAACTCAAACAAAGTCAACTTCAATTCTTATCATCACCTCCAAAAGAATACTAGTTATATCCTTTTATAGCCAAGATTACTTCCTGAAGAAGTATTCGCATAGTCCAATGAAAAACGACTCACAAGTTACTAGGACAGTTCAAAGTATGGCAGCTGACAGTTAGAGACAGCCACCCTTCTTCTCTGTAAGTTCCGAACTACTTTTATTCTGAGCAACTTACTCTGCTAATTTACATAAATCTAGAAAACTATTGGTACTAGCTAATAGTTTAGCTAACAAGAATTTCAAGAACCAGCTGTTGGTTGTTCTGTGTGTCCTTGTATGGCTGGTTTGGCTTTGTACATAGCATGCTTTGTCCAGCCATAAAACAGCTGCTGTATCACTTGGTTTCTAGGCTAGTGACTCGCTACTGGTAAGTCATCTATGCTTTTTATAAAGATGACTATAGAGCACATTGGTGAGCTGCAGTCCTGCAACTAGATTTACATGGCTTTGCAGGTGGTTGCCTTGGCTAGGTGAGCTTGTTTGGCTAGTAGTTCTTGAACTTGTTCTACTTTTTTCTTCATCACAACCTAGTGATGGTTGTTTATTTATTTATTTTTTCCTGCATGAAATAGAAGTGGGTCTCAGCAAAAGAGGCAAGCCTGTTAATTTGAGGAGTGCATGTAACAAACTGGACAACAACAAATTTAGATGATAAGAAAGACATTAACTGTACTGCATATAACTATGTATCTGCATACACACACACACATATATATTCAAGTCCTGGTTTTGAGAGTATGATGGGATATTGTGTTTCCGTGTGTTGAAGGGCATCACTAAATGGGAATGTTGATAACTTGGAATGTTATTGCTATACATTGAACCTGGGGAGATCAAGTAGAGTTTACTAGAACACACTTCTAGCAATTGAGTCTGCATACACACAAATGATATTTCACATGTTGCAGTATGATATTATAACAAGCAATTATGCTGATGTAATTGAGATTGTGGTTTCAAGTTTCTGATTTGGAAGTTGATCAAATTCAAGAAATATGATGTGTTTGTGGGCTCAAGTGGGTTTTTGCTTATAGTCATGATGTTGATTGAAACTGTTATGGCCTAGTGCTGCTCTATTGAACCATTCTGTACACTTCTACTCTATCAATGGACCCTGTGCCCCTTCCTCCCAAAAGAAAAAAAATGTCTCAGTTCTTATCACTCTCCTACACTTAACTCATAGGTTTTCAGTTAAGTAAAGATTTTCTACATCTCATCAACACCTACGCTTGTGCGATGCAAATAGGCAATGGACGCCAGATGGTGGGAAAAAAGAGGGCTGAAGAGCACTGTGTGGAGGGGGGCTATAATTTCTCTGATAATAACAAAAAGAAGGATTCATAATAACAAACACACTCTATAAGAAATTTGGGAACTAGCTTTACAATGATTAGATACTTGATGAGTCCATGTATTTCAAGATAAACATTGCTGCTTCAATTCTTAAAACTGTTATATTCTAGTCTTATCTGTTTTTTTGGTTACTTTATGTCTGTGTTCAATCTAATGCTGTGAAAGTTTTCAGGCTCCACTTCTAGCAAAATATCCTGCCAGCCTATCAGTGACAGCATATTCATACGTTTTTGGGGCTCTCTTGATGGTGATAACAGCATTCTTTATGACCAATGAGTCAACAGACTGGAGTTTGAGACAGTCTGAGTTTTTGGCAGTCATTTATGCTGTAAGTTTCTTACTAGTATCTCGCCTCTGATATTTCTCCATGCCAATTTGTTACTAGTCTAAGCTATAATTCCATCTGACATCAAAGAATTCTTTGGTGGTTTTTTTATCCTCCGAGTCCATGTGTGATGGTGATAATTTTCCCTTTTTTTTTAAGAGGGCATTCTCAATTTGTGGAGATTATAGTCAGTTGTGATGGTTCGCCTTCACCAATCATGTAAGATGGAGTGCAGTTTTCTCTAATCTTTTGCTATGTGGCTCTTCATTTCCTGATTTATAGTTTGATTTGATTTAGCTGTGCATTCTATGATGCTGACAGGAAAGAGTTTCAGGAAAAACAAGATTAAATATAAAAAGATTTAAGAAGTGTGGTATAGTTTGGAATTTGGATGTTGGGCCTTCTTAGCACCCTTCATAGTTTGGTCTTAGTATTAAGTTTCTTGAAAGTTGTTGGTTCAGTTTTAATTTAGTTTTATTAGAATAGGGGCAATTTGGCAAATTCTAGATTTTTTTGGAATGGTTTGTCCTTTGGGTGAACCAAAGGCCCATGAATCTTATTTAGTATTTTGAGTATTTTCCTTTTTGGTTTTGAAGTTCTTAAATGCTTTATTTTTGTTATTTTTTTTTTATAGGTATTTATTTTTGTTATTAGTAGTCCTAGTCCTTCAAGGAATAGGTTATGTTGTATTTTTGAGTCATTTACCTTCTTGGTTTTGAAGTTTTTTAATGCTTTTATTTTTGTTATTAGTAGTCCGACTCTTTCTAGGAATAGGTTATTTAGAGTACTAATCCTTCTAGGAAATGATTTAGCAATAGCCTATATAAAGGCTTTGTTGTAGTCAATAACATTCATAATGAGATCGATTTTAATAACATTCCAACAGTTTATTTTAAATTGACTGTGTGATTACCTTCTCCTATCTAGGTGTGATTTCCTAGTGTTTTATCTTTCTTTATTTTTCATTCTATTCACTGGTCAATACCAAAAATTTTAAAGATCCAATCTTTTATTACCTTAACCTTAGGTAAACCCTTAAACATCAAACCCTATTCAAGAACCCTTTAACATCTCATCCAGAAATCTAATTTAGTTGAATTCTGAAAATTTTTACATCACCTATAAAATAAAAAAAGAATTCTGAGAGATCTAAAATTGGTATCAGAGACCATTAAAGCTCCTGTCCTGCGTCACTCTATGTTAAAATAGTCATCCATTAAATAGGTGTGAACTTTTAGTACAACAAAAACAAAGCATTAGTCCCCAAATTTTTTTTTTTTTTTTTGGGGGGGGGGGGGGGGGGTGGGGGGGTTTGTTAGCAAAATCAGTATTTTACTAATTTTTTTCAACATCTAGTTCTTTCTAAGCACACCAATGATCTTGAGAAAGGAAGACATGACTATGGGTGGTTCCTTGGCAGCAGTGACTCAGCTGCTCAGACAGAGTTCCCTGGGGAGAATGCCTATGACCATAGACTAGCTCATTCACTGAGGTTAAAGCCTTGTTTTGCAAACTGGCTAAACACAATGGTGGCAGTGGCCATGGCTAGTGCCACTTTCTGGTGTGACTTTGTGGACTGCATCGTCATTCAAGTGGTGGTTGATTTGTGGATTTAGTGGCTTTTGATTTGGGCGTGGGTAGGGAGAAGATTGGGTTGTGGGAGTGAGAGGAAAAACGAGGAAGGAAAGATTAAAAGAAATTAAGGAAAAACAAATGAAATAGAGTTTAGAATAGAAATTGTGGGGAGTCAGTGGATCATCTTTTTCTTCATTGCCCCATTGCTTGTGAGTTGTGGTCGTTGGTGTTTTGTTTGTTTGGAATTCATTGGGTTATGCCTCAAAAGGTTATTGAGTTATTTGAATCTTGGCAGGGCAAGTTTGGTCGACATAGAAATATTGAGTTGTGGAGAATTGTGCCTCATGCTTGGTATGGTGTATCTAGCGCGAAAGAAATGTTAGAAGCTTTGAGGGATGTGAACGCTCTATGTTAGAGATTAAGTCTTTTTTTTTACACACGCTCCTCGATTGGAGTGTGGTCTTTTGTCATTTTTCTTGTTCTTCCCTTCCTGTTTTACTTGATCGTTGTAATATTGGTTTTTGATTTATGCCCCCATAGTACATTCCCAATGTATTCGGGTTGGCTGTTTTTAGTTTTTTAATAAAATTTTCGTTACTTATCAACAAAAAAAAAAGTTTAGAATAGAAATTCGGATGTAGATTGTCTAGCTAAAATACAAAATGATGCAGGGAGCACCAAATTGGTGCTCCCTTTGGTGCTCCCTGCATCATAAAATGTACGTTCTTATTCTATGATTTTCCTATAATTTTGGCTAAACCCATGTGAGTGCTCTAAAGTCATAGTGTCTGTTACTTTAATTAAAATGTCATTTGTTACTACTTATCCTAGTAGTATTTTAAGTATTCCTTTTATCTTTTTTCATTACTTAAACCTGATTAATCTTCGTCATTGGTGTATTAATTGCTCTCTTTTGCACATGAATAAATCATCTTAACATGTTGCTTTGTAATAATTGCTCTCTTTTTCATTAATAGGAGCCACTCTATCTTTAAACAAATTCCATCATGTCCTATCTTTCCTTGTATATACACTTATCCATTTCATTTGCTCATTTATGAACATGTTGCTTTGTAATAGTCCAATATTCAGGACCATATAACATAGCCAAACTTATGTGAATCTTGTAAAACTTTTTCTTTAACTTAATAGGTATTCTATGACCACACAATACTTTTGTTGCGTTTCTCCATTTTATCCACCTCACTCAATCTATGCTTCATATCATTTACAATCTATCCATCTGATGATGCAGGAGAATTTAAGCCTAAGGAAAAAGGTCTCTTATTCCATTGTCTTTTATTTATCTAAGTTAATTTTTTTTATGCCTCAAGTATTATGAAAGATCATGTGAATAGCATGTGACTTTTTAATGAAGTTGGATGGTGAGGATTTAATTGTTATATGTAAGATGAAGGTTTAGGATTCTAGGGTTACTAAAGGCTCTTATAAATATCATCTTTTGAGTCACAGGTAGTTTTTTCTTATCTATTAATAAATAAATAAAATATTTGAATATTTTTTTTAAACTCCTTGAGGCTAGAAATTGATATATGATTGTCCCAAACTACAAACTTGATTTAATCTTGTTTGTTGCTGAAATTTTTCTTAAACGCATCTTCAACACCATATCTAAGTTCTGACTACATCAGGTGGTATCATTATCAAAGCAAAAGACCCTAGATTTAAGCCACAAAATTCACGAGTCAAATTTTGCAACTTTAAGCTATGGTTGGTCTAGGTAGAGATCATGAGGGTAGAGGAAATAAAGGTAGAAAACAAAGATGGCTAAGATGAGGTGAATGATTGAAGATTTTTCATGAGCTGCAAAAGCGCTTTAGCAATGGAAACCAGCGGGAGTGTGTATGGAGATCTTGAAACCCTTTGTCTGCCCCATATTTAAGTTCTTCTCACCGCATAGGAGCAATAATCAACTTTTATCTAGAGGGTTCACGTAGTGGTTGGGTTAAAATTTGATACTACATGTAGATTTTATTGAAAAATGTCATGTGGACTAAGTGAAACACTTCCTTGAGTGAAACTTTTGATCTCTATTTTCAAGTCTTAGGATTAAAAATCAGTAAAGTCATTTGATCTAGTGGAATGCTTGGCCACAAGCAGAATTTTTCTTTCGTAGAGCTGCAATGGTGATACCAAAGATTCGAAGCTGGTGCCAATTCTTTGCATTTAGGATTCTATTTCCAAACCAAATGGATCCACTGGTTCAAATATGAAAATCTGAGTCATTATATTTGATTTTAATTGGTTAAATTTTGGTATTGGTGTGATTTTATCTGATTAAGATCTGAAGCTGATTAGAATTAAATTAATAATATAAAAAAATTATATATCAAGATATACTTTATGAGCAATAAGCATTTCTGATTAAAAAAAGAAAAAGGCTAAAATCCAAAACTAACCCTTTAAGTTTCAACTTTTGTCATTTGAGTTCTCTAAGTTTCAAATTTTGTCAATTAAGTATTCCGTTAGGCTTCTATTAACTCTTTCTGTTTACTAACCAAAACGACGTCGTTTTGGGGCTTTTTTTTTTTTTTTTTTTTTTTTTTTTTTTTTTTTTTAATTTTGTAATTAAGAAAAATGAAAAACTGTTATTTAAAATAAATAAAAAATAAAAAAAGGAAAAAAAGAAGAAGAAGAAGAGGCGGAAAAGGGGAATGACGTCGTTCCCTGCCCCTGAAAACAAAACAAAAAATCACAATATGATTGAGCCCTACCTGAGGAAATTGAGGGAGAAAGAAAGAGGGGGAAGGAGAAAGAGTTAGGGATCGCCGGATCAGTAGGGGAGAGAGAGAGATTGTGAGTCGGCGAGGGAACGTGAGATTGAGATTGAGATTGAGATAGAGAGAGAGAGAGAGAGAGAGACTGAGACTGAGATCGAGAGAGAGAGAGATTGAGACCGAGATAGAGAGAGAGAGATATCAACACCAAGAAAGAAGGAGATGGATTGCGATTTCTCAGTTACCAAACAGAGGGCTAATACTTGTTCTCATACTGATCTGTTGTACTGTGCCTGTTTCCTCTCTGATCTGCTAGTATTTATTTTTTTTTTAGTTGTAAATTTTTTTTGCTATTTTAAAATTTAAAAAGCTTTTCTAATTTTATTTTTTGTGAACTATATTGGTTGCTTGTAGTTGTAGATCTGTGCTTGTGAGCTATATTTATTATTTGAATTTGTGTGTTGTGCTACTTTGAACATTGGATTTTACACAGCGATCCATATCATGATTTTTTGTTCTGTTTTCAAGGGCAGGGTAGTTCCCCTTAGCCAAAAAAATATTAATTAAATTCATACATAAATTAATAGACTTATGGATCAAAATGAAATCCTGTTGATTTGGACTCAAAGCCTACCTAATCCACACTGTGAACCCGAGTCTTGTAGACTTCGCTGGGTTTTATGAACCATGCGTGGGCTCCAAGCCTCCAATAAGTTGTGGAAGAAGCTAGTTGTGTGGTAGGGGTGAGCTTAATGGGGTAGTGAGTAGGGTTTGAGAAAGGTGGCTGTTTGGGAGTTAAATAATCTGTGGAGGGTGGCAGTTGTTGGTGCTCTTGAAACTGGGCCATGGTGACAGCACCGGAGGAAGAAGAAGATTTTAAAATTTTATTTTAAAAAGTTTTTTATTTAAATGCTATGTCGTGCACCATTTAAGAAGGGCATCTAATTTCAAATTAGAAGGACAACAAGGGTTTAGTTTGATTTTGACCCAAAGTTTAAGTGGCGCTTTTGCATTTTTCCTAAAACAAAATGTTCAAACAATAATTTTGACCCTTTAATTATGTTTCGGATTCCAATCTAGTTACTTATGTTAATTTAGTCATTGAAGTTTGAAAATACTTCAATATTACCTTTGGCTTACTTGACTATCAATGGAACAACAGAAATAGCTGGCGTGACTAACATCATTGTACATCTGTCTAAATAAAATGCTGGTGCGGCACATGTTGATGTTATAGGGTGTCAAAATTTGAAAAACACAGGTATACCAGCATCCTTAAGCCATAGTAATCCTAGTAAACAACCCCAACAAAAAATTGAGCCTTTTTTGCATGCTTTGGGGTGGGTTCTGCACCACAAAGTTGTAGTCAATGGGGCTTCATAAAACTTTTGGGTTATCCACCATATCATATGCCTTGCTTAGGAACGGTGGTGCTGGTGTATTCGTGATAGACATTGGTTAAAATGACCTTATCTATAAAAATAAAAAATGGTTACGATGACCTGGCTGCCTGCCTTCGCTGCTGCTTGAGCAGGATGCATTGCCCTTACAATGTTCTGAAATACTACAGATTTGGCCAACAACAGCCTTTTGTTTCTTTCCATTCCTGGGTTTTTCTCTTCTTCTTTTTCTTTGTTCTTTTTTTCTGTAAATTTTTATTTTCCACTTTCTTCATTTGCCTGGGTTAAAACAAGAGATTCAAAACCTTTTTTTTTCTTGGATGTGGCTTTAGTTGGTTCACATGTGCTTTTGCATAGTGGATTGGTGCACCATGTGTTGTAGTTTCGTTGGTGATCAAGTTTTCTTGGATTGTGTTCATTGAAAAGCCTAAGCGGGTTTGTGTTTCTTAGAGTGCAATGATTGGAGGATGTGTGGTAAGTGATCACGTGTTTAGAAAATGTAGATAGTGGGAATTTCACTAGAGAAGTGGAGGTCATTTGAGGAATGTAGATAGTGGGAATTTCACTAGAGAAGTGGAGGTCATTTGAGGAATGTAGATAGTGGGAATTTCACTAGAGAAGTGGAGTTCATTTGAGGATTATTCCGGAGGAGAAGAGGTTTACACTGGAGAAGGAAAGGAGGTGGAGGTGATCATTTTTTATTTTATTTTTTAAAATTTCTTTTCTCCTTCTTTCACAATTTTTTCTTTCAGAAAGAGGATGAAATTTTATCATAAACAGTCAGAAAACAAAAGAGAGGAGCTGCCTAAAGGCATCATCAATGACTGGAACTCTCAATTTTACCCCCACCATGACAGAAAGTCTTGAAATCTGACCTCATCTTCATACATCGTGCACTTATTTCTAAACTCAACTTCATGAGCTTGAGTGATTTCATGAGGATAAAAAACCCCAAATGGTCCTCTTAGCCCTAACTCCAATTCAGAATTTGGTACCCAATTTGCCTCTTCATCGCAGTTTGATTATGAAGTCAAATGGGTGCTGATGTGATTTAAGTTCTGGTAGGTGTTGTTGACTTGGATCATATGTTATCCCATATAGGATTGGATTATATGGGTGTTATGTGAGTGCATGATTTAAGTCACTAGTGATATGTGAGCGTATGCTAAGTCCCACGTTGGATGTTTACTAGGTAGATCTTGGCTATATAAACAATTATGAGGAGCCTAATTGTAAATTGACTAGTCCTTTTGAGGTATAGCACGTATGTGGTTAGTGGCTCCATAGGTTGTGAAAAATGATATCAGAGTCAACTTGATACCACCACATAGCTTAGGACCAATGTAGCACAATGCGGTTCCTAACAAGGATTTTTAATAAGTTTATCTTGGCTATATAAGTGATTTATAAGGAGCCCTAAATGTAACTTGATTAATCCTTTTGGGGTATAGCATAGATGTGGCTTGACATTCTTCCTTAGGTCGTGATAGATCATTTGTGATAGATCATTTTAGGCTTTGAGATGCTGATTTGGCTCAGTTCCTTTAATCTTGATACTTTGCAACATCAACACACAACAAAGTTAGCATTTTTTATGATAGGGTACAACAATGTTGGCCATGTCAACTATTTTTGTTGGGCCATGGCCCATTAATAGTCAAGCAATCCAAAGATTACATTGAAGCATTTTCAAGTCTCTAATGACTAAACTGACACAATTGGTAGTTTAATGACGAAATTGAAATTCAACACAACTCAAGGGTCAAAATCATAATTTTCTCATAATAATTGAGTCTTTTAAATTGTCAGGGTTTAATATACATATTGATGTGTGCACCAGAGCATTGATTTATTGTGATTTTATTTCAGCCTTTATTTATTTATTTATAGGTGTTTCAGCATTTTAGTTGTTTCCTTATTTGTATTAGCCGACTCTGTTTGGGATTTTGCAATTATGAGATTTACTATGGTTGTATCTGGGAGCCCATTTGAAGGAGACCCCCCAGACATTTTTTAAGGCAGTGCATTTTGGACAAATAAGAATAATTCAGATTTTGTTCAACATTTGTTTGTGAATCCAAACACCCATACGGTGGTGAAGCCAACGGATTTATATTTCTTCTCTTATATTCAGCCGTTCACAAATATACACACACACACACACACATACAAGCTATTGGGATGCAGTGAAGCAGGAGCCTACTCTTCCTTAGATTTCAGAATAAGGCACCAAATGCCATTAATTATGGATGCTGACTCTGTTGCATGCATATTTGTAGGGTGGTCACTGTAATCCTCTTGCAAATAAAGGAATGATAGAAATTTGCCACAAATGTCTTGCATTTTCTTTTTTGGTTATACAAATGACTTTGTTAATAATCTGAGATCTCACATGTGCACACACATATATGCATGTGTATGCATTCCCTTTGTATTTTTTTTTTTTTAAAAATCTATTATTTGAAGGGGGAAAGTATGGCTAAGAACATTATTCTTTTTTTTTTCTCAGGGAACTATTGCATCTGCCCTTAATTATGGACTCATAACATGGAGCAATAAAATCTTGGGCCCTGCTATGGTTGCTCTCTACAATCCAGTCCAACCTGCAGCTTCTGCTTTCCTGTCAAGAATTTTTCTTGGAAGCCCTGTCTATTTGGGGAGGTTTGCTCCAATCACTACTATTAAAATTTTTATTATCATTTGCTCTACCATGGCTGCAGTGTGAAGATGCCTTGATTTACTTAATTAAATCATATTACATTAACACCCCCCTCCCCAAAACTTTCCCCCAAAAAAAAATCATTTTTCTGTCAAATGTACCATAATGCTATTGTTCCAATTTTTGTAGCACTAGAACTTGGCATTTTGTCAGAATGATTGCTTACTTGGTGTTTTTACTTGTGGAAACAGTGTTTTAGGGGGATTTTTAATTATAGCTGGTCTTTATTTGGTGACCTGGGCTACTTTTAGAGAAAAACAAGCAGCTATGGGGAATATTACTCATGTTATTCGTCCTGCTGAGCCGCTCATTCACAAGGATTCGCCTATTCCCAAGATCCCATTCCAGAGGAGTCTCATTTTCTCAGGGCCTTCTACCGCATTGCCAAAATCTTCAGATTAAGCCAACCAATGATGACATGTGATGTAGAGCTCTTATAATTTTCTTCTCTTTACTGTAGACTTTGTTCATATAAAACAGCATCATCTTATAAAGTTCTCATAATTCATTCTGTATCTCCTTAAAAAGTTCAAGAAAAAACATGTTCTATATTTTCTATTTTGATAGGGTTTTATCTTTCAAATTTTCAATTGTGCATATATATGATGGGTCCTCGTTTCCCACACCTTGGTAGTATTGATGGGCTTCTCTTGGCCAGTTGGACCTGTGCACTGATAGCCATTTGGGCTACTCAGGAAATTGGGGAATCCTCTCAATGATATTGGGGCTATGTAAATTGATCAGGTTTAGAGCAACCGATGTCAGTCCATGCAAAATTTTTGCCTATTTTACAAGAAAAAACATATTTTTTTTATTTTACACGCTCCCTTTTACAAAACAGGCACATCAATTTATCTATTTTATCATCTATTTTATTTAAATAATACTATTTCTTTAATTTTTTATTATATCAAACAAACTACTACCCACATGGTTCTACTCACCTTTTTCTTTCTTTGTTGTAAGAAGAAAATGGATGAGAGAGCAACCTAACGGGGAGAGAGAAAAAGAATAAAAAAATTATTTGTACATAAACAGTAACCATGCGGCGTGGTTGATTTCATATCAAGCTGTCATTCTTAGTTAGCTTCTCAAATGTACCATTGTACATGAGTACAAACAACAAATAATGCATACCTTGGTGGCCTTATCTTGCAACAGTAAGTAACTATAACTATGGAGTCCAATAATAATTTTCAAAAAACATTTCATAATTGTTGATGTAACAAGTTGTAAATGGTAAATGTTAAAATTATCAGTTGAGAGTTTATAGGAGTACCGATAAAAATGTATTAATTTAACTTAACATTAATTAATTTACCGTAGTGAGCTTAGAGGAGTAATTGTGGTTTTTTTTTTTTTTTTTTTTTTGAGTATGTATCTTATTGAGTCCGTTTGGATAGTATTTATTTTGCTGAAACTGAAAATTGAAAACTAAAAACATTATAACAAAATAATTTTTAAAAGTATAAATAGTACCGTGAGACCCACTTTTAATGAAAAAGTTACTGAAAAGTGAAATTTGTGGGTCCGTAAACAGTACACGATGCACTGTTCACCGTGAAAAAGTCAAACTTTGCGATTACGGTTCATACATAGTAAGTGCAACAGTAATAAACAGTAAAAATATTGGCTGAAACGCGTGTAAAAAAAAAAAAAAAAAAACGCAGACGCCGGATTCAGCACTATCCAAACGCTCAAATTGTTTGAGAAAGAAAAATTTGCTAAGTATAAAATCACATGTTTGAAATCATTTTGGGCTTACAAACGTGAGGACCTTTCTAAAAAATAAAAGAGTGAAGTATAAAGTTAAAAACATAATCAAAATTGTCATCCAACTCCATCTGCTTCAAGCTTTGCATAAAGCACAGCCAAGAAACTACAAAAATAATTCATATTGTTCTGCAAATATATTTTTATTTTTTATTTAAAGAGTTTCAATCTATGATATTTGCTCTTGATGATTGTTATTTATCATTAGACCAAAACAACAATTAGTTTTTAGCGTATGCAGAAATCAAATTCCAAATTTCTTATTCGACAACAAGAAACTTTAACAGTTTAACAAACTAGATATATATTATACATATAAACATTTTCAGCAGTTTGAACTTTTTGAACTGATTTTGGAGCTACAGCAACTGCACTTTGCTATCGATTGCAATAAAGATTCTTCTTTCAAATTGATTAACAATGAAATGAGCACAGGTGAAATATCAATCTCAAGAAAGCAAGCATCTCCAGTAAGGGGCGTAAAATATCAAAGATTATTTGGCATAATTACTTCTATATTTTTTCAGGCAACAAAAAATCACCATCCACTAAATCACAAAGTATCTCTACAAATACCATTGTGGTATGAAGCACAAATCCCTCTCCAAAACACTAACATCGACATTTAGAACAATTATGAGACTTAGTTGTTGCAGTTCCACATCTGTAAGCAGAATAGGATTCCACACCGTGACGCCCAATACAAAAAGAAAGTTAAGACATCATTCAAGTATTCATAGAAAAATACCAATGACTTTCTTATAGAAATCAGGTCCTCATCTTTAGAAGTGTGCATGGGTATGCAACAAGATTCACCATTGAATAAACCACAAACAATGCACCACTGATCATTTGATTACTGATGCTAATGTGACGGATTTTTGGCATGTGATCTAACTTCAAAGAAAATAAAAGAAAATAAAATTGTATTAGACAAGCTCCAACTTTTAGAGAAACCTAACTTCAAGCATCTAACCTTAATAGAAAATCTGGATTCACATCAACAACACCACCAAAGATTATTGACAAATGCAAAAAAACGAAAGATTCAAACAGTTGCCTTTTTCACATTTATCAACAACTAGCGTGTTTGGTTGACAAAATCATGGGGCCAAATAGACAAGTTATGCTCTTACAAAGACCTCATTTAGGCCAAAGCTTTTCATACAAAATTTTCTTTTCCCCCTTCCAGACCCCCCCTCCTATAGAGCACCACACAGCTAAAACAATACAGTGATACACCATAAATGACACCACCGTATACCCATCCACTAGAAACAACAGCATAAGCCAATAGAGAAATGCCAAGCAAACAATCATTCTAATAAACACCATACAGGCAATCCTTCAAAAGGTCAATCATATGGACTAAGCTTATCAATTTGAACTTCCGTTAACAATTTTACACAAATTCAGTGAAGCATCGACATCAAATTCATGAAATTACTAATTACAATATGTGCCGCTACTTAATTACAATATGCTTGGACTTGCAGTTTGGTAAAGAAAACTATAGATTCAAGAATCTTGACAGTTCAATCAGGACAAAGAAAGGAATTTCTTTCTTTATTATAGTAGCACATGATATACTTTAGCCAAATAAACTTCAGTGGTGCATGAATCACTCCTAAAATTAGTTATCCTATGAGAGAGAGTAACAATGACACATAAATATAAGAGTAAACAGCATACAAATGATGAAAGCAATTAAAGCATAACTTGTTATAGCAGATTTTTTTTTTTTTTTTTTTTTTTTTTTTTTTAAATTTTAAAGAGCTATAACAGAAATAATGTAAACCTTGGCTAACTTTTCTTCCCTTTGTGATATACAATTTAAAGCTTCAGACCAGGTTAACCACATGGAATCCTAGTCCAATATCCACAAATATGCACTATGTATCTAGCCTGTAAAAATGCAGAGAACCCCAAATAGATTTCTAGAAAAGAAACAAGAACCAAAAGGATATATTTGAAGCAAAAAGAACTAGAAACTGCAACTAAAATCCAATGCTGACACCCAATTTATTAATCCAACTCTGACTGAAACAGAAACCTTAACCCTAAAACTCCCAAATGATTAATCTCTCTGTTTCTCTCTCAGTCCTTAACTTTACAAGGTCTTTCTCTAGTTCAATGAGGTTGCAGATTGTTGATACTAGATTCTAATACCACACACACACAAAACAAACAACACCACCACCACCACTACAGAAAGGAAATCTAAGAGTGCGCAGAGAAAAACACACTTCAAATACAAAAAGGAACATGATTAGTATGAGAATCAATAACAATTAGTTGGAATACTCCTACATACATAACAGATAATTTAAGAAGCAAACAAGGTGGAAGTACCCACAGAGACGTAAAGAGAGTCAATATAGTTTAATTAACAAACTGATTTAAAGAAACTACATCAGCCAAGATAAGTAAATTGCCTGTCATGATAACATCAGTCCCCATGTGAAAAATCTGCTCTCTAAGGTACAATGAGGCTGCACTTTAGACAAACATCATTAACTCGGGCCTACTATATACATTGTTCTGCTCGTCCTCCAGTGTAGGATAAGCCGCCACAAGTGCATCTTGTGCTCCAATATACAGTGAGTTATAAATCTTCCAGTAGACCTCCCTAACCTTACGGGCAGGATGGAATAGCCCTTGAAGGCAGTAGTTTAGAACAATAGCAGCACCCAAGGCCACCCTCATTCCTTCAATGGCTTCCATGACAGCATTTATCACGTGAGGGGAAGTCTCGAATATGTTTGGCCACACGTAGTTCAGCAAGTGGACTAAAGCATCCTCACAACCCAAACCAGCAACCCCCAAAGCCATGTGCTTGACAGCAGAAGCTGCAGTCTGCCTGTGAACCAAATCCCTATCCATGAGGGCATCCTCAAGTAATGGGGTCACAGCATAGATGTAGTCTTTTCCCATTTCACCAATGTACTCAAACAGAAAAGAGAGGGATTTCAAGACACCATTCTGCACATTAAGCTCCGGCACACGATACTCATTCATCAAGGCTGGCAGCACCGTAAAGGGAGAGCAGGTTTCTGCAACTATGGCAATTGCCACAGTTGTGCACACACGGTTCTGCCGCTCTTGCACCTTGAGATTATTCAACAGGGTAGCCAGGACATCTTGTGGTCCAATGGCTTTGGCAATGTATCCAAAGGTGTTCACTGTGGCTCGCCGAATACCCTTCTTGTGGGCTTTAAGCATCTCAAGAAGCTCGAAGCAAATCCTCATCCACTCCCTCGCCGGAACAAACTCAGCACCGCGGTCAGCAATTCGTCCAACAAGGTCAATGCAGTTCTCCTGGACTTTCTCATGCCTATTCTTCAAAATTGGTGTCAATCTAGGAAGCAAATCCTTTATAGGAGGAGTCATCTTTGTCATACCGATAACATTGACAATTGCTTTTAGAGCTCCCAGAATCGACCCTAGAACTTCAGGATATTCTTCTCCCAGATACTCATACAAGACAACACCAAGATGACCCATCAGTTGTTCCTCTTGGCACTGCTTCATGACAACAGCGATCCTTGAAATGAGATCAGCTGCTTGCTGTCTCACCTTTGCACTCTTGTTATTCAACCGCCATTTAATGGTACCACAAATCTGGGGTAGGTAAGGCTTCACTCTCTGCCCAAGTGCATTCACAACCGCACCAAAGCCATTAAGCATCACATTGGCATCATCACTGGTCTGCTCTTGGAAGGCATAAAGGATTCCATCAATAAGAAGCTCCTCTAACCGAGCATCAATATCAGATGCACCCAAGTTTGTAACCACTTTTTCTATGGTTTCCATAACCATTCGTCTGTAAGGTTCACTCTCATCTTTAAGATCCTCAACAATTCTCCCTACTATATCAGCAACACCAGTTTTATTTGCTATCTCCACCGTTGTGTCCACAAGTTGCCTATAGTTTCTCCTATCCAAAGCCATCCTCCTGACCCAGAAATTCCTAAAGAATTCAGGAAGTATATCACTGCGAATGTAATCAGCCTCCACACCCTCTGTACTCACACACTGCTTCACCACCTTCAGAACAATCTTCTTCATTTCTTCATCTGGTGACTGGAACTCACGAATCAGAATGACCATCACCTCCTTAGTATAGTAACTCGCATACAGCGCATCCATGAGTGGAATAATAAAACCAATTGCCTTCAAGAATGCAGCCAACACTTTCCCACGGTGAGACCTGATCCCCTTCCACAAAGGCTTCAACACCGAGTCAAAGCTCTCAATACCATATGGGGCAGCAGCCTCAGCAAGAGCAGCCAAAGACAACGCAGTGATTGTCCTCACCTTCTGATTCTCATCAAGCAAACCATGCTCAATGATTTCCACGAGGGACCTCAGATGAGGAAGCACAGCACAACCAATCAAAATGGCAATCTGCTGAACAATCTTAATCCCAGTGTGCCTAGCTTGCCACGATTTCTTACTTTGACAGACAGCCTTCAAGAAGGGCAAGAGAGCAGGAATCCCAAGAGCAGAAGCAACCACACTGAAAGCTCTTGCAGTGGTGTTCCTAACATATTCATCAATATTATCAATATCCGGGCGCATAGCAGCAATCATAGTAGCCAAACCAGCAGCTTTACTAAGATTAGAAATAATCTCTCTACCCTCGACACGCGCATAGTAATCCTCATCAATTAATAAAGGCTCAATCACAACAAGAATCTTATGAACATAAGGACGTACCAACTCATCAAGTTTGTAAAGCACTCTGTCAATAACCTTCACCAAAAGATGCCTCTCCTGGTCCTCCAAAGTGGGCTGCATAAGCAATGGCAGAATCCGGTTAAACAACGGGCCAGCCCCAAACTCTCTTGCTTTATCGGTAAGCTGCCTCAAAGCCGTTTTCCTCTGCGGTGGTGTCCCATTCTTAACCTTAAGCAGAAGCTTCATAATCTTCCTCTCTTTCAGCTCGTCAGAGGTCATTTTCTCTTCCTCCTCCTCATTCAACAATGCCCCAAAGTACTGGTAATCCTCAGGCTTCATGAATGGCAACCCGCCAGGCGCTTCCTTGGGCACATCAAACTGCTGCCCACGATTCTCCTCCGGAATGGCATACAGTGGAGTCCCCATCGGTGTTGGGGTAGCGAGCAGCTTCCTCGCCGGAGTCCTAATTGGCACATAGGATGCCGGCGGGTCCAAAATCTTATACCCCTCTTGCGGAAACATTGCATCCAACTCCTCATCTGTCAATGGCCTATTCCTGTCCTCAATATCCTTCTCCCACCTCAACAAATTATACTGCTCCGGCGTGATTGCTCCACGCAAATTAATTGCCCCGGGAGTTGGGGTTGCCAGATCAAGCCCACCAACGGGAGTAACACCGGGCGTAACTGCAGCCGGCGTAGCCCCAGCCATTGGGGTTGCACTCCCCATAGTAGCCGGCGTTTCATCCCACCTCGACCTCTGCTTTTTTGGCGTGGGCGTGGCGAGACCCGATAGCTTTGGTGTGGCATCCCAAGTCATACCTGCCGGTGTTGCCCCCGGGGTAACACCGCCTGCTGCCGGTGTTGCATCTGAATCCACCACTCTCCCCGGCGTCGGAGTCTCATCCCACCTATTCCTCCTCCCCACGGAAGCAGACGGCGTAGCATCCCCTAATCTCCCAGGAGTCGGCGTCGCATCCCACCGCCCAGGAGTGGTATCCGGCAAGTCCCAATCCGACGTAGACGCAGTCTTGGCCTTCTTAGCAGCAGCGCCAGCACCGCCATCGTCCTGCGATTGGTCCCACCGGTTTCTTCTCTTGGGCGCCGCTGCCGCCGCCGCCGCAGAAGAATCCGCGGGCGGCTTTTCGGGGGCGGCTTCCTCTTCCTCTTGCTGCTGCTTCTTCTTCTTAGCAATGAGTTTCAAAGTCTCCTCCTTCTCTCTCTTCAACGCCTCCTCTCTCATGACATCGGCGTAGGTCCTGACGGAAGGGTCGGGAGTCTTCTCGCCGGCGGCGAAAGCGTCGTGTCTCTCCGGCGAGATGACGCGATTCAACCTCCGCTTCCGATAATCGTCCTCGCGGTCGATGATTCGCTGCGGCTTCTTGAAGCCCGAAACGTCGTCGTTCTCGTCGGAACCCCTGGGCATCTCTTTGAGGAGGGATTTGGGAGCGGTATAGGAGGCCAATTTGCGAGCGACCTCGTTGTCCATGAGGGAATCGAGGTTGTCCTCGTCCTCGTTGACGGGGATGGAGGTGACGTAAGAGTCGCGGTCGTTTCCGCCGTAGAGATCGGTGTCGAAGGTGAGGGAAGTCATGGAGGCTAATTGCTGCTCCATTTTCCTCCGCTCCTCCTGAGTCTTGGCGATCTCTGGGTCCATTTCTTTGAACAGAGATGAAAGCTAGGGCTAAGCGAGAGAATGAAGAAAATTAGGGTTTTAGAGAGACTGAGGTTATTATTGTATCGGTCGGGATTTCGAATTGGGTTTTGGATTTGGAAGAAAGAAACCGTACATAACCCTAGGTCGGTCTAAACTCTAGAGAAGAGAGACTAGAGATTTGAACAAAACCAAGGCAGTGTGGTGAAAGTGAATATGATATTATTTCCATATTTTTAGCAAATAAAAATCATGTGTGTGTTTCTACTCTCTTTCTCAAAAAGAAAAAAAAAATCAATTTTTTCTTTTTTAAAAAGAAAAGATAAATCAATTTTAATGTATAATACATGGCAAAACGGCCGAAATTCACTCGCCCGACTTGAACTTGTTCATTTTGATTCATTCCGAACATGCTCGTTTTGATTTGATCTTAACCCGCCCGCTTTGGCTTGGCCCAAGCCCGATTTTCTTGGCTCGAATTAAATTGAGCTAACTTGCGGCCCGCCCATTTTTTGCGAGCCAACTTAACCCGACCTTACTTGTAACCTGCCCATTTTTTAACTTTTTTTTCCCTAAAAAATATTTAAAATTACATGGCAAGGTGTGCTATTTATTAAAAAATAAATAAAGAGTTAAATGAAAGTGAAAAAAAAAAAAAAAAAACTGAAAAACAAAAAAAAACAAAACAAAACAAAAAAATAATAATAATAAAAAGTGAAGCTAAAGCCTAAAGCATCTATTGTCCATTGTCTACACAGACTACGCTACCAAGCAGCAGTACTAACTGCTAACTACTAAGCTCTACTTTTAATTCTAACATTCATTAACTAAGGCTACTAACTACTATGTAACTAGGTTCTACTCCAAAGACTACTAAAAGTTCTTATTAAAAAAAAAAAAAAAAAAAGTACTAAAAGTTGGTTATATAGATTTGAAGGTATTTTAATTTATTAATAGAGTCATAAAAATTATACATTTTTAACACTTTATTGATAAGGTTTGATTTGTTTTCATTATAAACTTAAGTTATATTAAAATATTGTATTGTAAATGAAAATAACAATGAATTTGGCCAACTTGAACTACAATTCACAAGTATGAACATTTGGAGTGCTGAATTACTACCAACGTTTAGTAGATTGAGATATGATTTTTATAAAATATTTACTTGTTTTCTTTTACTTAAATTGTTATGTTTATTTTTAAAGGTTTTTTTTATTTACTTTATCTTTCTATATAATCTAACTTTATTATTATTTTAAAGACAATGAAAATTTGTGCACTTAAGAAGATTGATAACTTAATATGGTCCATAACATTTAGTTTTGTGTGTGTGTATATATATATATATATATTGGATCTGAAGTATATAAATAATTTTAGTCACGCTCAAAAGTTAAAATTGTCTGAATTGCAAGAATATGGAAATCTTTATGTTTTTTGGTTTATTTGTTTTTTTCCCTTTACATGTGTAATAGTAAATTACTAACAAATAGTGATGATGTGCTAAATCAGTTGGTTGAACACTTCAGCTTCGGTGGGCTACGGCGGTAGCGAAGGCCGGTAGCGAAGGCCTGAAAAGAAGAAACAGTGAGGGAGTGACCGGGGTGGACCGGCCAAATATTCTCCGATGGTAAAGTTAGTTTTCTAATCAAGAAAAACATAGTTCCCACTTTTCGGGAATAATTTCTCAGAATTTATTTTTCGTACCTTTGTCTGTTTCAAACCGGTCCTTTTATATGGAGAACCTTGGGGCAGTTACTTGGTTTAGTAACCTCCCCAAGATTTATGGAATGACTCGTTTTACGGAGGTAACTTCCCCAACGACTATAGGAGTAGTAACCGCTGACGGAAGTTACATACTTAGGAGAAATTGCTGGCGATGAACACGGGTTGGTTACCCGCTCCAGAATTTGTTAAGTGTTGTGTGGTCGTCCATCTGCAATGTCTATGGACGACCCTTTGTCATGAAGTTGTTTGGTCGTCCATCTGCTTCGCATATGGACGACCCTTTCGACTTGATTATGAGATTTACTCAATTGGTCAACTTCTTCCAGGACGAGAGGTCTGGACGAATAGGAGACGGTCTGGTTGTTTGGCTAATAGTTCGTCATGGACGACCCATCTGGACGAGCTGGAGATGTAATTTTTGCTATCCCATCAAATAGTATAACTATTTGATTTGATTCATTCTCTCTACAAAATTGGCACTTATTTGTTTTTTTTTTAATGTGAAAAATATGGGCCTAATCAACCCACCCGAGCCTTCCCGACCTATTTTCAATCCGTTTAAAATGGCCCGTAACCCGAATGACCCAACCCGAATCCGACCGTTTGCCATGTCATATGTCTTTTATAGGAATTTATACTCATATCAAAATCACTTGTGACTTTTTTTTAGGAAATATTTTTAGGAAAAACTTGTTTTTATGGAAATACTGTCTAAGGACACCATTAATTGTACCCATAATTAAATTCAATTTAATCAAACAAATTAATTTTTTCTAACTAAACGATGAACATGAATGCTATTGAAATTTAGAGATTTCTTTTGAAAAGAAGTTTAAATTTTAATTTCTTAATTTCACATGAGCTCATAGTTTTATTGTTTTTTAAACTTTTTTTTTTTTAAACTTAATTTTAGGTATGGATATCTCATTTATTCTTTTACTTTAAGAGATATGCTATGTCTACAACAATTTTACAACATTTTTACAACAAATCACAGGTGGTTAGTTGTTATTGGTTCAAATTTAAAACTAACACTAAAATTACTTTTTTGCCCTAACAATAACGACCAGTAACAACCTACCACTTAGGATTTGTTGTAAAAATGTTTTAAAGATGTTGTAGACATATCATTTCTCTTTAAATATATCTCACGTACGTTTGATACATTTCTTCTTAAAAACTAGCAAACATTAAACCAGCAGTTTACTTCATTTCAAATCCTAAATTTTAGTTTCTTAAAAATTCCTTCCTATGTAACCTCATTAATAATAGATAAATTCAAATTGAAAAATTACATTACATTTAAAATAAATAAATAAAAGAGCCTCATCCCATATGCGAAGCACGTGTGATTAGGCTAGTTACTATTATGATCATGAACGGTTTATTCAAAAATCATATATAAATTAAAAAATATATTTCAAATTTCTTCAAGCTTAGATAATAGAGTTTTATATAAATTAAACTAGGCTTTAAGTCTTACTAATTGAAGTAAGCTCAAATGTAATAATGTGTTAAGTCATGCTTGCAAATATTTTCAAATTAAAGAAAATACACTACGTATCCGGTGTATATTTCCTCTCTCTCACATGGAGGTGTAGGGTCCTCCTCCATGTGAGAGGAGGGATACATGCACTGGAAGCATAATATACCTCATCCTCAAATTGACATTGAAAACATTTTTAAATGTACACTGTGGTGAGCCCATGTGTGAGATAGTAGACTAATTTAAGAATGTTATGAAATTTTTTATGCCACTAACTTTATTGAATAATGTGTTATTTAAAAATTTTGTGAGTGTAAGACTTGATTTTTATATATATAATTTTTAAATATATATTTTTAGACTAGTATATATAATATATAATATTATATGTATATGAATATATTTATTTATATAGATTTATATTAGATTTTATAAATAAGTTACCTCCCATGAGGGTATCTGAGTGATGGGATCCTTAATTTAGACAATGACATTCAATCTAGCATTTTATATTTTTATCGGTCCATAGGATTTCTGGGTGTTTCATTGGTTATTATATGAAAAAAAAAAAATTTATAATAAATCCATAAATTACAAATCACTGATTAAATATGTCTAAAAAAAAAAAAATCAATTTCATAATAAGCTGGACATTTGGGCTCCCAAAGTCTCTTGGGCTCATTGAAACTTATCAAAAAAATAATAATAAAACATTTGATTGAAGAGTTTGATTTTTTGAGTTTGGATTAATCTCTTTTTCTTGTTAGCAGGCAAATGAAGTTGTGAAGGCCATTCTCCAAAAAAAAAATGTGAAGGCAAATGGTTTAGCTAGCATAGTTAAGAGGGTGGACAGATCGGGTTGGGCAAGTGGAGGGCAATATATTTAACCAACCCACCAATCTATAAATCCAGTTAGAAAGAGCTTATTTAGAAATTTAAGAAACTAAATTAATTATACAAAAAAATGAAATTAATAGTATTAATAATTGAGGGCCAAATTAAAAATTAAGTTATAATTAAAAGACTTATTAGAGTCTGTTTGACATCAGTTTTAGATTTTAGTTTTTAGCTTTTATATATAGTTTTTTTAAAACCTCACTTTTACTAACATTTTCTTACTTTTTCAAAATTTTTCAAGTCTAGTAGCTTTAGCATCATTGGGCTTGGTCCAAGGAGTATGAAAGCCCAACTATCAACTTATTTGACCCAAGCAAGCCTAAGCAAAATGAGAGAGGAGTCTTTAAACCAAAGAGTCACTTAAGCTAAGGAAGACACTCGACAAGAACCATATAAAGAAAGCAAGATGAAGACTACCTAGGGCCAGAGCATATGATTCGAAGAAGACAATAGTGACTAGTGTGAATAAGGATGAAGGGAAATTTTCCAGAAAAGCTCCCATCACCTTTGCATTGAATGCATTGCACTAACCATGCCAACTGCATTAATGACTGAATGACCCCTAAGCAGTGCCAACACAGCCTGTAACCTACTCAGCATGGCCTCAAAAGGAAGGATTGGACAAGTATCTTAGAGGAAGATCAACAACCCTCCATGTGGAAGGCCAGGATCAAAGCAAGAACACTATAAAGGAAAAGAGATCTTAAATGAACAATGATCGAGTTCAAAACATTAGGTAGAAAACTACTTACTTTTGTAATCCATCAAGTGTAAAGGCTCCTCGGCTATTCCGAGGAAGATAAATTTAACTCATTATCTCGAATAACCTGTTTAAACCCAATCCTTCAATCTCTAATTTTTTTTTTTTTTTTTTTAACATAATCTATCATTTAGGAGACCAAGTCTTGGTCTGTGAACCCATCTCTACAATTTAATTATAATGGGCCTCGAATTTCTACCCCATATAGGTGATATAAACAGTACACATGATATTAGAGCATCTTCAGCAGTAGAGGCATCCCCCAAATCCTAGCTATAATAGAGAATGTGAGCAAAAAAAACCTCTTCCAGCAGATTAGGCATACCCAATTTTTTTTATGGCTAATGAACAGTAGCCATTGAATATCTTGAATAAAATATTATACCCACTCCTTTTTAAATTAATTCTTTCTCTCTCCTCCAGATTTCTTTTTCTCTCTCATTCTCTCCGTTGCTTCTTCTTCTTCTTCTTCTTCCTTTATTATTTTTTTTTTCTTCTCATTCTCTCCATTGCCGTTGCTTTTTTTTTTTTTTTTTTTTTTTTTTTTTCTCATAAACAAAATGAAATCAAAAGAAAAAAAAAAAAGAAAGAAGGAAACAGAGAGACCTGTTCATGAGCAAAAGATTTAATCCAAACACAAAACACAAAACAAAATCCAATTCTTAAAATAAAATTGAATAAGAACAAGCAAATATGAAAAAAAAAAAAAAAAAAAGTCGATTTGACCCAGGCCGATCGGTGGGGAGGACGACGAGTGGTGGCTGGAGTGGCGGTGAAGTGTTGGAGCGGTGGAGGCCCAAGCTCTCTCTCTCTCTCTCTCTGATGTGCTTCACTGGAATGTTCTTGTGAGGTGAAAAAGAAATAAAAAGGAAGGGTCTATGTGTCTTGTGTGGAGGAGAAAAACAAGAAAAAGAAAAAAGGAAAAAAAGAAAAAAACGGTGGATGAAGATGAAAGGAAAGGTAGAAAAAAAAAAAATCCTAATTAAGAAATTCTATAACAATATTTTCACAATAAATTTAAATTAACAAATTGTTATTAGTTAATATTGGTGAGAAAAAAAAAATTTCAGTGGGGAGTTCAAATTAGAACTAGTAACAAATTTTCACATAAATTTTGTTGTGAAAGTATTGCAAAAAATGTTGTAAATATAACACTTTTCATTAAAAAATATAATTGTTGGGAATAAATATAGAAATAATAAATGATAATAAAGAAGGAATGAATAAATAATATTTAAATGAGATTGAGAATATGTTGGAAGCGTATTTGAAAGAGTGGGTAAACAAAAGTTAAATGTCACTGTTTATTAGCCAAACAGTACAAAAATTTGACTATTTTGCTGGAGATGTTCTTATATAGCCGAGTGTAAACATTGAAAATATGAGATGAGCCAAAAAAATTTATTCAGTGCCTTAATGCAGTGGAACTATTTTAAGACTCAAAATAGAACCAATATATGTTACTCGTTAACATGCTATTATAACAACATTTTTAGAGTATAGATTTTTGTTTGGGTGTGTATTTTTTTTTTAAATTTTTATATACCATGATTTAAAAAAAAAAAAACACAAATACCGTGATGTTTGAGTTGTAGGATATACGACATATGCTGATATGTTTAAGAGGCGTTTGAGTAGTTCTAAAAAATGCTTTTTTTTTTTTTTTTCTAAAATATATCCAGGTTCAACTTTTGTCCTTGATTCTCAAAAAAAAAAAAAAAAAAAAAAAAAAAAAAACTTTTGTCCTGGAAATTTAAATATATTTGTAGTTTCATCCATAAAATAGGGGACAGTTACATAAAAGTACCCAAAGTTTATATATTATTTTAGATTGGAGTTCAAAATTTTAATTTTGGCCATTAGAATCCCAATTATGAAGCAATTATTGTCTCAATTTGATATCCCTATCCACCCATGTCATTAAATATTGTTATTTTATGTAGTAACTAAATATATTGTTATTTTATGCAGTAACTAAATAGAGAAAAATGGAAGATTGTTCATAAAACTTTGTGTTTCACCTAGGTAATCAACTTCGACCTTTCCTAAAAAAAAATTTCAATTTTTGAGAATCACTTTCTCACTTTATGCAAAACTTTTTCTTTCTAAATGAAGCTCTCTCTCTTTACTCTCTTTATTCAATAGTTATCAAAACTTATTTATGTATAAACTTTAAGTAAAACACATTGTTTAATTAATAATTTTCCACCTTTGGCTATTCCATTACTGCCCAAAATACCCCCGTCCCCGCCCCACCCAAAAAAAAAAAATGTAGATAAAGTAGAAGTAAATTTTAAATTCAAATGTTTCCATAAATTTGGGACTTTAGCCATAATCATAAATAGAAAATAGAAGGAAAAAGTTTAGCTACAAAATGGGTTGTAGCTTAAGGCTACAAACTCACTCAATAAAATAAATACTACAACATATTTTGAAAATCTAACCGTTGAATTGCATGTTCTTTATGCCCTTAATACACATATTAAATTTTGTGTCAATCAGATATCATTTACTATATGATCTATAAGCTTATATTTTGTGCATAATTTTAAATTACAAAAACTTGCAATTTAAAAAATTTATTGATGACATAGCTATTGATCTTTAATTTTCTTGAAATTTTGCAAGCATGAAGGATATAAGAAGAAGATGTAATCCAATGGTGGATTTGTCAAAATTCACCTCAAACAAAATGATATTAAGTAAGTTTGTAGCCTAAGGCTACAACTAATTTTGTAGCTAAACTTTGTCCAAAATAGAATTTATAACTTTTACATAATTGTTTTCAAATATTTAAATATATCAAACATGTTATTTTGTTTATTTCATCTATTAAATTTATTCCAGAGAAGAAAATGAATTATATATAATTTTGTTAAATTAAGTGAACAGAAGTGTATTTGAGGAAAATATGGGGATTGAAAAGAAATAGATAGATAATACAAAAAAAAACGTAAATAGAAAGTAGAAACGGAACGGTTCCAAGTACGTACTAAGGAATTTACAAATGAGGGTCTTTTCTTTCTTTCATTCTCTTGCTCTCGAAAAAGACCAATTCATGTCAGACTCATTGTTTGTTGGATCTGAATCTCTCTCTCTCTCTCTCTCTCTCTCTCTCCAAACAAACACATACAAATACCCAAAAAATCATAGTCTTACAACAACTACTCATTACAACTTAGTACTTACAAAGAAGATCAAGAGTTTTTGTAATTCCCACAACACAACAAATTGTTAATCAAAGCAAAGAATGAAGACCCATTTTCCTCCACCCAGGTAACCCTAATTTTATTTTTGAAAATTATTTCAATTTAGTTATTATAATTTCTGATCTGTTTTTGGGTTTTACTTTTTATCATTTCTTTCACTATAAATTTCCAAAAAAAAAAAAAAATGTCACTCTCTGATCTTAACTTTTGTGTTTGTTAATGTTTTAATTTGTGGGTGTTTTATTTATATTTGATCAGGATTGTAGAAAATGTGTGTTGCAATCACAAATACAAACCATAGGCCAAGAAGTTAAAGGTAGAAACCTCAAAAAACAGTTTAAGATGTTTGGTAGAATTGCTGATGTTGTAACAAGTCGTTTGTCGGGCCAACAGTCATCATCATCATCATCGATGGCAGCCGTGTCTTCTTCTTCTTCCTCTTCTTCGTCGAGTAGTGTTGCCTATATGTATGCTCAGATGCCTTTTAGTCATAACAAGAACAACCTCAGATTATCTTCGTCTCTCCAGGATTTAAAAGCTTATCGTCCGCTTGATAATGATGTCGCCATTGCGAATGTTGATAATAGGGCTGCTGCCCATATAAAGTATCCCCATTTGTTGCATAGAGACAATGCTGCTGTCTCGAGTTTTTCAAAGGAGAGGGGAGTGGGAGGAGGAACCCCGTCCAAGCGTAGCAAGATTTTGCGGCTTTTCATGCTCATGTTGTGCTTAGTCTTGTTGGGTGTTTTAATTTATATGATTTCTGTTTATGTTTATTCGTATTGGTCTCGAGGGGAATCGAAGTTTTATGTTGTGCTCGATTGTGGAAGTACTGGAACTAGAGTTTATGTGTATCAGGCATCTTTTGATCACAACAATGCAGGCACACTTCCTATTGCATTGAAATCGTTTATGGAAGGTATTCGTAAGAAGCCTAGCTCGCAGATTGGACGGGCTTATGATAGAATGGAGACTGAGCCTGGGTTTCATAAGTTAGTGCACAATGTGACTGGCTTGAACGGTGCAATTAAGCCGCTTATTCGGTGGGCAGAGAAGCAAATCCCCAGGAATGCACATAAGTCCACCTCTCTCTTCCTTTATGCTACAGCAGGGGTTCGCAGGCTGCCCAAAGCTGATTCAGAATGGCTTCTAGACAAGGCACGGTCCATACTGAAAACTTCACCCTTCCGGTGTGAGAAAAACTGTGTTAAAATTATCAGTGGGGCAGAGGAGGCTTATTTTGGATGGATAGCACTTAATCATCGCACGGGTATGTTAGGGGTCACGCCAAAAAAACCAACATTTGGTGCACTCGACTTGGGCGGCTCATCATTGCAGGTTACGTATGAGAGCAAGGGACCTGTACATAACGAGAATAGCTTAAAACTTAGAATAGGAGCTGTTAATCATCATCTCACTGCCTATTCTCTCGCGGGTTATGGTTTGAATGATGCATTTGACAAGTCTGTGGTTCAACTTTTTAAGAGGCTTCCAGAAGTCACTAAGGGAGACCTAGTTAACAAGAAAATACAACTAAAGCATCCTTGCTTGCATTCTGGGTACAGGGAGCAATACATCTGCTCTCAGTGTGCTTCGCATTACAAGGAAACTGGGAGCCCTGTGATTGCAGGGAAAAATTTGGGTAAAGGAGGAAAGTCAGGCATTGCCGTGCAACTTGTTGGTGCTCCGAACTGGGAGGAATGTAGTGCGCTGGCAAAAGTTGCTGTTAATTTGTCTGAATGGTCAAATAAAAATCCAGGCATTGACTGTGATTTGCAGCCTTGTGCTCTTCCTGATAGTTTTCCTCGGCCTTATGGCGAGTTCTATGCAATGTCTGGCTTTTTTGTGGTGTATCGGTTTTTTAATTTGACTTCAGAAGCTGCTCTTGATGATGTTTTGGAAAAGGGTCGGGAGTTCTGTGAAAAGACCTGGGAAGTCGCAAGAAAAAGTGTTGCACCTCAGCCCTTCATTGAACAGTACTGCTTTAGGGCTCCATATATTGTGTCACTGTTAAGAGAGGGCTTGCACATTGCAGATGGAAAAATCATTATTGGTTCTGGAAGTATTACTTGGACTCTTGGAGTTGCCCTGTTGGAAGCTGGCAAGGCATTTTCATCAAGAATGCGGCTACATAGTTATGAGATATTTCAAGTGAAGATAAACCCGATAATTCTTATTGCCATTGTGTTTATTTCATTGGTTCTCCTAGTTTGTGCGTTATCATGTGTTGGCAATTGGATGCCAAGATTTTCCCGGAGGTCATATCTCCCACTTTTCAGGCATAATAGTGCATCAAATATTTCATCTCCTTTTGGATTCCAGCGTTGGAGTCCCATCAGTTCTGGTAAGCTCCTCTACAAGATTTTTGATCTGTGCATAGTTCTGTAATGTTTTAAAATTAATACTGTTTCATATATCCTGCACATTTTGAAGTATGTCTTATTTTTTATGACTATTGATTGCAATTGTTGTGTTTTGCTTTGGATGAGAAAAGTTACGTTCTAACTCTCCAGCTTTTGGTAATCTTTCCTTTGGAATAATCTTTTTGTACTTGACACTATGGACAATGTCTTGGCACAATCAATTTGATGTTAGATGACAACTACATGAAACTTGAAAGGATTTAGAGGTTGCTCAAATTATTTTAAAACTTGTGCATGTCTCAAGATTCATTATGAAAGAAATCTTTTAGGCATGGATAATTATAAGAGTATAACTTGTTGGTTATGGAATGTGTCTCACATCTTTTGTTTGCGGATGATACTATTCTGTTTTGTGATGCGGATGTGGAGCAGATCCTACGTGTTTGGATGCTACTTCTTTGCTTTCAGGATGTGACAGGTTTGAAGGTTAATGTCTTGAAAAGTGAGATGATTCCAATAGGGGAGGTTGATAATGTGCATACTTTGGCAGAGATTTTGGGTTGTAGGATTGGGACTTTGCCTATGACCTATCTTGGTATGCCGTTGGGGGCTTCCTATAAGTCCCCTACTATTTGGAATCATATCTTGGAGAAAATTGAGCGGAAGTTGGCTAGGTGGAAGAAGCTGTATTTGTCAAAAGGTGGAAGACTAACGTTGCTTAAGAGTACGTTATCTAGTCTTCCTACTTACTATGTATCTCTTTTTGCTTTCCCTTCGCATGTGGCTAATAAGATTGAGAAGTTGCAAAGGGAATTTTTGTGGGGGGACTTGAAGGCTCATTTGGTGGGGTGGGATAAGGTGTGTGCACCTATGGCGAATGGTGGTTTGGGAGTAAGGAAATTAACGACTTTTAATAAAGCCTTACTAGGAAAATGGTTATGGCAGTTTGGGGTTGAGGAGACACGTCTTTGGAGAAGGGTTGTAGCATTGAAATTTGGGGAAGAGTTGGGGGGGGGGGGGGATGGTCTTCCAAGATGGATAGGGGTGTACATGGGTGTGGTTTATAAAGAAGTATTCGGAAAGGTTGGGAGGTTTTTAGCAAAAATATTCGGTTTAAGGTAGGGGTGGGGGATAAAGTGAAGTTTTGGACAGACCGATGGTGTGGGGATCTACCACTCCAACTGTCCTTCCTGATAGTGTATGGGATTGCTACTAATAGAGAGGCATTTGTGGCCTCGTCTCTTGAACGGTTGGGGATAGAGGCACGGAGAAGTTGGAATGTTCGTTTAATTAGGGAACCAAATGATTGGGAGTTGAGTGTTGTGGATGAATTCCTTCGTACCTTGGGATCTAATTTACCTCAAATGAAGAACGGAGACTGTATGAGATGGAAGTTGACGAAGAATGGGGGTTTTGAAATCCGCTCGTTCTATAATAAGTTACGAGGTCCCTTGCCTATTATCTTTGCTTGGAAAGGTATTTGGAAGATCAAGGCTCCTCGGCGCTTTTCTTTCTTTGTTTGGACGGCAACTTGGGATAAGATTTTTACAGGCGACAATTTGCGAGGTAGAGGCCTTGATTTTGTTGATTGGTGCATTATGTGTTGTTGTAATGGGGAGACGGTGGATCATTTGCTACTCCATTGTGAAAAAGTTTATCAATTGTGGAGCTTGGTTTTTAGATATTTTGGGATTTCATTGGTCTTGCCAAGATTGGTTGCAGATACTCTTTTTGGTTGGTGGAATTGGTTTGGAAAGCACTCTTCTAGCATTTGAAATTTATTTCCATTGTGCCTAATGTGCTGTATGTGGAGAGAGCGAAATTGGCGAACTTTTGAGGGCATGGACAAATTCGATCACCAGTTGCTTACTTCTTTTAGTGGTTCTCTTTTTGATTGGTCTAGGGCTTGGAAACTCACCTCCAGTGATTCTCTCCCTTTGTTCCTTAGTTCTCTCCTTTGTACTTAGGTTTTTTATTTTTTATTTTTATTTTTTATTATTATTATTTTTTTCTATATGCTTGTTTCTTTTTCTGTACTCTTTGTTCCGCCTTATGTTTTTTTTTTCACATGAGGTAGCTTTTTGATTATACATCCTTCTTACTTATAAAAAAAAAAAAATCATTTTGTTCTAACTTTCGAGTGTATGCTAATATGACAAACTATTTTGATCTGATAGTATCTCTTTTGGATACAAAGATCATCCCAACTCCTTAGGGAAAATTTTTACTTATTAAAAAAAAAGAACTCCTTAGAGAAATTTAAACAAGAATATGGTTAAGATATTAATTTTATGCTAATATAATTCTGCATCAAACAGGACACTGTAAGCTTTTGCATGAAATAGGATTTTCTTTCTTCTATTTTTTTATTGGCTGGCCTACTATCCCTCCAAATTTCTTTGCACTGTGCTGGTCATGGATGAAAATTTATATTTGATTGTTCACATTTTGAGGGAAAATCAAGGAAAAGCCCAGCTTTGTAATATTTAGTTTTAATTGATTTAAAGTTTCTGCTAGATTGCGATGCAATTCTATTGATCAACTATCTATGTGTGCAGTTACCTTAAGGGGAGAGGCTATACTGAAACTTGATATATTAATTTTACGCTGAAATTGGCACCAAGTATTTGACAAACATGATTATATATTTTAATGGACGAACTGTGCTTGCCATTTTTACATGACTGTTTAAGAATTTATTGGAAACACGAGAAATTAAGGGCTGTCCAAGAAGAATATTCTATGGTGAACTGGTTGCACACATTACATATGTTTACTTGCAAGGGAGGATAAAACGAAATTTGAAAGCTAGGCTCAGTATAGTTTCCTGGTTTTGAAGTCTTTGCTATCTTTTTCCATTTAACATTTAGTTTTTTACTTTCTTAACTCTTCCAACTGGCCTAACCTTGTTATACATTTCTGCAAAGCATTGTTAAGCATGCTTAATTATGGTCTTGCTCTATATTTTTTTATACATGCTTCTTGTCGTTTCCATGGATTTTATTTTCAGTTGATTTGGCCATTCATCTTTGACAGATTAACCTTGTTATACATTTCTGCAAAGCATTGTTAAGCATACTTAATTATGGTCTTGCTCTATATTTTTTTATACATGCTTCTTGTCGTTTCCATGGATTTTATTTTCAGTTGATTTGGCCATTCATCTTTGACAGATTTTTAACTATTTATTTTATTGTTATGTTGTGTTCTTGTAGATTATTTATCTCTTATTTATTTTATTGTTATGTTGTGTTCTTGTAGATGGAAGAAAGATGCCGCTGAGTCCAACAGCCCAAGAAAGACCATTTGGCTTTGGACATGGTCTCAGTGGCAGTGGCGGCGGCAGCAGCAGCAGCATCCAGCTCATAGATTCCTCCTTGTACTCATCAAGTAGCAGTGTTTTACATAGTTACTCCTCAAGTAATTTGGGCCAGATTGATGGTAGTATCATGGCTTCCTTCCGGCCCCCTCACAGAAGTCAGATGCATCTTCAAAGTCGGAGATCACAATCTCGAGAAGACCTTAATTCTTCTTTAGCGGAAGCACACATGGTGAAGGTCTAGGGCATGCTTATCCAGAAATTCTGGTACGGTCACTTAAATTTTTTTCATTCTCAAATTACATTTCTTTTAATAGAAACCAGTTTATCAAAATCTCCTTAGAAAGTCTTGCTTGACCTATTCAATTATAGCCATTCTTTTGTACCATATTAAAAAACCCACTTCAGCTGAGAATTAGTTTGACACAGGTATTTTCTTTTGTTACATGCTTTTCTCTAACATGCTCGCTATGCCAAGAGCCTTGTAAGGCAATTGACACTTCTTGCTGTTTCCAACAGAGATGTTTAGGGTCAAATCTCCCCTCCCCCATTATAACTATCCAAAGAAAAAAAAAAAATGCTCAAAATATATAATAAATGAAATGGTCTGCTTGAACCTCTCATCTAGTAATAAATTGCTCTTGCGTATGAGCAACATATCTATTAGCTCAGTTATATCAATTAAAAGAGAGCTTCCAAAATGAAACTCACTGTCCAAGGTTTAAAAAATTCCATTTTCAACTCACACCATGAATGTTGCTTCAGGTGCATCCAGATATTTTTAAATATTTTTTTTATAAACGAAGATAGTGCCTCTCATAAACCTTAACTAACAAAAAAAAATTTAAATTTAATTTCTTTAATGGGTTAATTCATCTTGAATTCTTGATCCTTAAAGCATTCCCTTATGTGTGTGTGTGTGTGTATTCTACATGCTACGAGCATGTAGAGGATTTTTTCCAAGGATTATTGTAGGGCTAATGATGTGCTGGTCTGATCACTGACTCCAACAGATTCTGCTCAGCAGAGATTTTGGCACTCGTTAATCAGATATTCTTTCACAAATTACCCAGTTTAAACAAGCTAGCTCTTTGGGATTCTGGGTCATGGTTTTCACTCACTCCATGTTGTGCCACTCCTGTCAGTTTAGTTTTTGAAGCCCTCCAAATCCATTTGTATTAACCTTCGATCAGGGAAAGCCATTGACAATTATTGGGTGAAACATTTGTCTGATGGGACCAAAGATGAATGGTTTTATTCCTCATATCATGGTAGAATAGACTCGAGTTAGCTGTCACTTGCTAGTTGCTAGTACTTCTCCCTTTCTTTGATTGAAGAGATGAATCCTTGGGAGTAATCATAAAATGATATACACAAATCACTTCTTATACATGAAATATATGTACATTGTTCAATTTCATTACCATGCAGGTTCTTCCTAATCTTTTCTTGGAGAAGTAAGTATTTATCCAAAAGATAATTAATCATATTACAATTTCTCTTCTTGTACTCTCTTTGGGCTAAAAGTAATTATCCAAAAGATAATAAAAAAAAATAAGACTAAAATACACTTTTGACCCTTAAAATTTGGGGCTGTTTTCACTCGTCTTTTATGTTTCAAATTTTTTATCATTAGCCCTTCATGTTTGATTTGTTTTTATATTGGCTGTTTGTGTTTAAAAGTTTTCATATTGGTCCTACATGTTTTGTTTAATATTTTTGTTTGACCTTTTACGTTTCAAAATTTTTATTTTTATGTAGAGCTTGAATGAAGGGTCAATGAAAATTTTAAGGGCCAAAAATGTTCCTTAGTTATATACGTATATATTATTTTTACTTCTAGAACCATGTGCAGGCTTTATTTGCTTTTAGTTAAGGTTTTGGCATCCAGGATGCTAATGCTCTGAGTATGTCATATTAAGGACTCAATTTTGGTTAACATTATATTGGTACATATTATGCAAAGCCCATTTGTGCAATTTGTACAAAAGGAGGTTAAACGACTGTGAAATTTACTACAAAGTACAAATCCAACGGCTAACCACACGAGTTTGGGTGCTTGCTTTACCATTTTGTTTTGGGTACCAATGGAAATAGGACTACATCAGCTATAAACAATAGGGTACATACAGAGTGTTTAAGCAATCAAACTGTAATGCTCTTAGAACATGTTCTGGAGGAGTTAAATAGAGATGTGCTGTACTGGAAACAAAATACAGTAATGCTACCAACACAATTTTTTTCATAACAAATTTTACAATTGTTAAGTTGGTCAGTTGTGAGCAGTGGACACAACTTAATGTTCATGGATCCACCAATATTTTTCCTGTCATAGTTGATGAACTCAGCAATTATAAAATTTGTTGTGGAAAGAGTTGTCCATAATAAAAAAAAGAAAAGAAAAGAAAAGAAGAAGCTTAATAGTTAAAAGGGATTCGGTTTCAATAATCTATAAACAGGTGACACCCCCATATCCAAGGCCAATGGATGAACTCTTTTTATTTATTTATTTATTATTATTATTATTATTTTTTAATTCAGCTGTAAAAGCTGGTTGAAATGCCAGTTGCCCTTGAAAATGCTCTCAACCATGTGCAATTGGACACTCTAATGAGCCCCCTCCTCCTGCCAAACTCAGACTTCCTATCACTGAAAAGGAGTGATTTTATATATATATATATATTTAGAGTTTTAATTTATATCGTCCGTTCCTGATAATAGCTCTTTTTTTTTAATTAGACTAAGATACCAATCGATTTTTAGTGTAGGTAAGAATTGAACTTCAGATCTTTTATTCATCCATAAAAAATTTTACTAATAGTAATCCAATTAAAGGAATAGAATTTTGTGTTCTTTCGTCTCCTAGGATTACGCAACAAGAAATAGAATTTTGTGAGGCATAGTTGGGCTTTGAGTAGTTAGGTTTGGTGGGTTATTTTTTAAGAGCAAGACTTAGATACAGTACTTAGGTGCTGTTCTTTAAGTTCGCTTTATAAAATTTTGCTATGTCGATTTTTTCTTGTAGGATAGAAATGTATTTTTTGTGAGGCACAATATTTTTTCTCATGGGATAGAATTTTGTGAGGCACAGTTGGGCTTTGAGTAGTTAGGTTTGGTGGGTTACTTTTTAAGAGTAAGACTTAGGTTCAGTACTTATGTGCTGTTCCTTAAGTTCTCTTTATAAGATTTTGTTATGTGGATTTTTTCTCATGGGATAGAAGTGTATTTTTTGATTAAATAGACACATGGCTGAATCTTAAGAGGAAAACCTAAAGAACAGCACTTAAAGTATTGTACTTAAGTTTTATTCATTTTTTAATAACCACTTTGTGAGTGTTTGGATACCGTGTTTCACTTGGTATCCAAGACTGCATTTTCTCTCTTTTTATTTTTATTTATTTTTTATGACCAGTGCCTTTTACATTGTTCATGGGACATGAATAGTGCAAATAGGCAAATGAACAATGTTTTGTGAGTATGAACAGTAATCGGAATTTTTTTTTTTTTATTTTATTGTTTTCAATTTTTAGCAAAATAAGTGATATTTAAACACACCCTTTGTGTAGTAGGTATCAACCATATAGTTTCATACTCCATAGGCCTAAGGAGAAGACTTTGGGCAATGAAAAAATGTGCTCTAATCCAATTGACAAAAAGTCAAAAGAAAACGAACTGAGACACTTGTTAGTTTGCTCCAAATTTTTCCACTCCGGAAATTGACTAGTTCGCTTTTCAAAAGATATGGTCTAAATTACTAGCTTTTTTTTTTTTTTTTTTTTTTTTTTTGGTCAACAAAAATGGGGGGATTTATGGTTATATTACACTCCTGGCAAACCCGTGTGAGATTTTAACCCCACCAAGGATGTCCACCAACGGAGACCTGCGAGCAGCAGGACTTGAACCTAGGTGTGGTGCACGAAACGCCCGAGCTTTACCCACTCAGTTAAGCCCCTATTGGCAAAATTACTATCTTTATTTATCATGAATTTCTTTTGTAGGAACTTATCGTGCCAATTTGTGATGGAACTTTAGAATTTTTTAAAATTATTTTCGTACTTGTAAATGTCAATTATATTTATATTTATTACAATTTTGTCAATTGCATCTTTAGGTTTGTATGGTTTCTTTTCTTTATTAAGCTTATTATATGCCCAACTTTATATCAATTGAATTTATTCTCCAACTCATAAAATTATGTATATAGTGTTTTTTTTAAAAGAAATAAATAATCTAAAAAAATTATGAAAAATTTACAAATAAAATGGTTATTAATATATTTTAATATAAACAGGTGGTATCCACATTCCTACAACTTTTTATTTTTTTTTAAGTGATACTTATAATCCTAATTTAATATCTTTGACTTAAATTTTTTTTTTTTGGAGAAGCACCTTTGACTAATTAAAATACAGTTATTTTAATAAAGTGATTATGCTATCGTAGGGGGTGGGGGTAGGTGTCTCCTTCTCGTGGATTGTGAGCCGAAAAAGGACTATTGGAGTAGCAACTTAGGAGGGTGGGATTGGGCCCAAGCCTCAACATCATAAGCCCAAAGGCCTAAGAAGAGCAGAATGACCTGAGCTACTAGCCGAAGCAATCCAAGGATCCCTTAGCCCAAAAAAACTTCAGCAGTATTGCAGAGAATGAGATCTCGGCCTAGAATTCTTGTCAAGGACACAAAGAAAACGACACAAAGCCCGAAGCAATAGTCACCTCCACATTAGTTTGAAGAAAAATATAGAGCTCTTTGTAATAGCTAGAATTCAACTTGTAATCCCCATCTAAGGCCATTCTTTAGTAAATTACGGTAAGCTAATTAATCTTGATCTTTCAAATTTTCTGTCGAATCTTTCCATTGTGGATTATCTTCTCTTTTCTTACAAATTATTTGTGTCGATCATTTTTCATCAACTAGTGCTTCATTCTTGGTGTTTTTGGATCCCCACAACTATGTATTCAACTCTTTATTTATTTATTTATTTTATATATATATATATATATATTATTTTTAAACTGATTTTTATCTACTATATGGAATTGTTTGTCTTTTAAGAATTATAAATAACTTTTTGACATGGCTTGATGTCCTCATAAACTATTTCTTTTAAAAAAAATACTGATTTACTTTGTGTAATTGTTAATGTTAAAGTATTACATTTTAGAAAATTTAACCCAATTCATTACGGACAATACACTTGAGATTGTAGTTATAAACCTAAGAATATTTGCGGAAGAATATATAACTCTTACAAAATTGATAAGAATAAATGAAACAGAAGATTTCATATTTTCGAAAATTTTATAAAATTCCTAATAAAACCCACTACATAGAGTATATAGACAGTCCGGCCTCTTGCTTCTCATGTATCCCATATTTGAGAATTTAGACTTCCATGGAATATTATTCCTTTAAAACAAGAGAAATGCTATGTCTACAACATTTCTACAATATTTTTACAACATTTCCTAAGTGGCAGGTTGTTATTGGTTGTTATTGTTGGGGCAAAAAAGTAATCTTAGTGTTAGTTTTAAATTTGAACCAATAACAACTAACCACCTGTGATTTGTTGTAAAAATGTTGTAAAATTGTTGTAGACGTAGCATCTCTCTTAAAACAAACGCCACCTTAAAAATTAAAATTAAGAAATGTAAAACCGAATTTATGATATTAAATATGCAATGTGAATACTATCAATGCGCGCATGTTTAAATTGATTAATTTATAAGATTGAGATTTTTTTTTTTTTTTTTTTTTTTTTTTTTTTTTTTGAGAAAGAGATTGAGATTTGTGTTTATAGGTGAGTTTCGGTTAGTTCATTAGTAAGCCATTTTAGTAAATTATGGAAAAAAAAAAAAAAAAAACTTTTTTGCCAATTTTTTTTTTCGTTTTCTCATAAAACATTTTTTAAAATAAGACATACATTAACAAGACAAGTAATGCTACAGTTACAAATTATGTTACAACTTAATGTATTCAACTTTTTATTGGTTTTTATATAAACCCACTATGAATATCACTTTTTTATTTACTAATAAGTAATAACTACTCACTACGTTAGCAGTTTGTAAATTTTTTTATAAAAAAATTTATATCTTTAGTATTATTCAGAAATAAAACTGATTGGTACGTTGATATTATAATAAAGAGAGCACGTTTATCGGAAACTTTGTCAAAAAAATATTTGTGTTCATAAAACATATCAGGGAACATCAAATACTGCTTTGTGTGGTACCAGGAATTTGCGTCCCCACTGTATTGCAACCATAACCTGGAGACATGTGACCACAAAAGGGAATCGTTATCATAAAGTCAAGAAGATATTATTTTGGGCAACCAAACCCACCACCCCTTCACTTGTGTTCTTGTATTATTGGCAATGTACTTAATGTTATGGCCACAGCGATACGACCCAATTTTTTTTAGAGAGTTTTAATTTATAGTGTCAGATCTTGATGATAGGTAAAATGAGTTTTCTCCTATAATATTTGTTTTTTATAATAACTATTCATCAAGACACCAATTGATTTTTGGTGCAGGTGAAAATTGAACACTAAATTTCTTATTCAACTATCAAAATACTTTAATAATTGAGCTAATTGAAATTTACCGTACATTGACACATGCCTCTCTCTCTCTCTCTCTCTCTCTCTATATATATATATGAGTGTTGCAAAAAAAAAAAAATACAGCCCTTCGTGTCAGTCAAGGGACACATAATGTGAAGTTACACAACTTTCGGTGAAAAGTAAATAAAGAAGTGATATTATTTCTCAAAAAAGAAAAGAAAAGTGATAATAATTATGATTTATGTGAGTCGTGTAAATAAAAGTAATATTAACTATGATTCATTTGAAAATAGTTATTTATTGCACACAAATACAATAAAGCTACTTAATTACATCCAAGTTGTTAAAGTTAAAGTTTTTAACAAGTTGCTACAATATGAATAAGTTGACTTGCTACTTAAGGTCCATTTGGATACAACTTATTTTACTGAACTGAACTGAAAACACTGTAGCAAAATAATTTTTAAATGTGTAAATAGTATTGTGGGACCCATTTTTAATATTTTTTAAATAAAATAGTCATGAACAGTGCGCGCACAGTGATGAACAGTGCGCTTTGTCTTTAAAAGCAGAAACAAGCTCCGAAAAAAAAAGAAAAAAAAAAAAAGAAAAAAGAAAGAAGAAGCTGAAACGTAAACGCATGGAACGCAGAAGTGAATCCAAACCCAGCCTTATTTTTATTCCCTCTCTCTTTTATAGTTAAATGAATTTTTTATTGTATTGCTTATACTATTTTATTGAGTTGTTTATATTATTTTATTGGGTTTATATGTTAAAATAGAACATGAAATTTATGGTGTATTGTTAAGTGAGATGTTAAAATAAATAAAGTATTTTTTTTTTGGGTACTAAAAGCTAATTTTTTATAACCTCAGATGTGAGTACTCTAATGAATTAAGCATAAGCATAAAGTCATAACATTTTTCACAAATACTCAAGAACTATGAAGGTGATATTTTTCTTGATGACTGAGTTGACAAATTTTATGAGTTTTGTTCATAGTTTTAAAACCAAACCAGATCGATTGATTCAATGGGGAATTGGGTACCAGTCCAGTCTGATAAAACCCCCTAAAATTGGGACCACTAACATCACATTATTATCTAATGACAACTCTATAGTTATGAAATATTTTGTAAAAATTATTGTGATAATGACAGATAATAAAGTGATGTCATTTGTAAATTAAATGAAAATCAATAAAAATTTGATAATTCTGTAGTATGAAAAAACAACAAGGATGTTGTTAATTGATCATAGTTAAGAAGGATTATAATGGGTCCCACCTATATTTAAAAATAGCAAAAGTTAATAAAAATGACTTTAGGTTGAAAGTTTTTTTAATAAAGTATCCATTAACAGGACCTAAAAAACAATACTAAAAACAAAATATATTCACCAAAATTTTCCCAACTGGTTGATGTGACAGTTTATTGCAATATCACTTTCATTGTAGAAAAATTATTAGGTACCTTCGAAATATAATGAAACGATGATCTTTTTTCTCAAATTTATGGTGGACCACATCATAAATTTAATGAGTGAATCTCACTTTGAATGTGAGAGAAAAGAGCACTATTTTTCATGTTCCGAGAGTACTTAAGAATTACTCTTCATTATAATCACCCCTAACATTGATCTAACACCTTAAGCCTACAAAAATATTGTAAAATTTATTATGTTGTGTCATAAGTCATAAGTGAGAAATAATGTAAAATATGTATCTCATTAGTATTTTTTATTATTTCTAACTCTTGAAACTTGGTGGTGGCAAGTTACTAGTTTCGACTTGCTACTTACAACTTACCAGGCTTTATTTTTTGCCAAATAACATAATTTTATGAAAGATTTGGGAGAAATACATTCGGCTAAACTTATTTAGTAATGTTAATGCTTAGAACTTAAGTTTGTTAAAATCGAGTTTGACAAACTTGAGTTTCAAAAAAGTGCTATATGACTAAATAAATTTATCTGGATACATTTCTCCTAATTTTTTTCTTAAAATTATGCTATTTGGCAAAATTACACCAACTTACTAGAGCTTGTTGAGGTCGATTTCATTTCCAGGACAAACCATCCATGTTACCCATAAGAAACCTTGTGTGGCAGCTTCACAGTGGCCACGCAAGGTTTCTTCAAGATTGGGAGATCAAACCTTCACATCATGCACAAACAACCCCACTTGTTAGACTCTTATTGAAGCAATAAATCTCATAATCATTTATGGTTGTAACTGGTATATTACAATAATGATATAAGTAATTAATATAATTTGTTGTGAAAGATGTTATAGTAATCATAACTTACAACCTCGATTAGTGAAATTTATTATGTGTATAACATTATCAAACTCCTTCTCACGTTATAATAAATCTTATATGAATAGTGAATCTCATTAATAAAAATTAATTTTTTTTTTAAAATCTAATAAAAATTAAATTAAATCAATGAGATTTACTATTCATATGAGATGGTTTGACACTATTGTACTCTCTATAATTTTGCTAGATCCTGTTGAGGTCGCTTTCTGCGACAAATAATCCATGGAACCCATAGGGAACCCTGCGTGGGAGCTTCACGGTGGCAACCAGATCAAGATTGGGAGACTTGGCATCCATCACCAAGAACCTTGACTCTCCTGTATTCTCATCATGCACATAAGACACAACATACCCATCATCCTCTTCTGCATCCAAATTCTCTGCAGCCTCTCTTGCCACAAAGAAAGGCTCTCCCCCATAACACCCTTCCCCATACATTCTACTTGCCACAGTGCAATCCTCACGTTGATCTCCTTTAGACAAGTCCAACTTCACCACCCCAGATATCTTTGGCATTGGATCACCCACTGCCGCGTACACATACTTGTTCTTCTTCCCCACGTATGCCTGATTTATCACCGCAAAATCTAGATTCCTTGCTGATATGGGATACCTTTAGTGATAGAATCAGGATTTTAGTTCGAGGGATAATATTGAGAGCAAAATTGACAATAATAAAAACTAGCCTCTAAGTCATTCATCATAATTCAGGGTTGTTGATTTTTGTTTGTAGGTCAAATAAATATTTTGTATATTTTATTAGCCAAATTTTTTTTTTTTTTAAGAAATAAATATATTATAATGTAAACATCATACAAAATGTAATATATTATAATATAATTTATTTTTCACATCTTACTTTTAAAATTTTTTTTTTTTTTTTGATAATTTGATAATTACAATATTGGGATGAGAGATTTGAATTTAATAGTCATAAATATGGCAAGAAATATAAGCAGTTTGAGTTATAAAGTTTTTAGTAAGAAAAATTATATTAATAGAGGAATTGAGAAGTTAAGTATTTAACGTGGTAGAAAAATAGGACATAAATAATTTTTTTATTGTTATTATTTTATGTTTAACCGATTACTTTGAGTTTAATTGACATGAAAAAAGTTGTCAAAAAAAAAAAAATTGTCATGACAAAGATTAATTTTATTTTTAACTTAGTTTAAAGGTGACGTGAAAAATCCATTAAAAAAAAAGGTGATGTGAAAAGGGACGTGATATGAGAAAGTTGAATTTTCCTTTAATTATTACGAAAAGACCATGAATAATACTAATGTGAGTTAAGTTTGAAGAAAGAAAAAGTTTGAAGTGGGCGAGTTGTGACACTAAATCTAATTTCGAAGAAAATACTATGTTAGTTTTGACTTACCTTTTTACAATCCCTGTGTTGAGGTCGATCCTCACTTTCTCCACCAACGCATGAACAAGTTCCATTCTCTCCATGGTGTGTTCCACGGACAATATGTTGGGTGCAACCATCTCTATTGCATTGCCATCTTCTTCATCCCATGCATTTATAGCATGTATAATATTGAAACCAGGCACATCAAACCATTTCATCTCAGACTCGTCCTTTGCATATCGAGGTATCACTCCAATTCTCGACACTTTCGACGGGTCTGATCCCACAGGAGACCCTCCTGCTATCATTTCCAATGGGTTCATCCCAATTTGTATGTCAGCAAATATTGCGTACTTCTTTGTTATAGCAAAGTCATGCAAAAAAGAAGGACGGGTCATGGAGAATATGGGCACATCTGGTTGTTTCACTCCATTTTTATCGAACCTGAAGTACGTCAAAAATGGAGGAACCGGGCCGTATCGAAACGCAAAGGCTTCACCGGTGTCGGAGTCGATTTTAGGATGAGCAGTCATGCTCATAAAAAGTTTCCCATCAAAATCGTAGCGTCCCAAAGTTTCTATATCTCCATTTGAGCTCAGTTTCACCGAGTAAGGCAAATCCGACTCGCCTAGTGCAAGCAAACGATTCGCAAACAAAACCAGACTCGTATTCGCCAGGCCAAAGCCATTGGAAAGATCAACTTGACCTGTGAGGATTCGAGCAGCAGATAAAGCACCACGTGCTGCTGAGGCAGTCAGGCCATTGAAACCAGAGAAAACATTGGGAAATAGTGGAAACCCTGCTTCGCGTTCCAACGAGTACTTGTTTGTCTTCACGTATCGGCTGCAAAGCGAGGCTTTGCCTTGCGAGATGCGTAAAGAGTGAAGCATACCGTCACCATCGAAGAGGTGATAAGGGCCCCGAGGGAGGAACTGAGGGTTCGGGCCATTGCGAATGTATGCACCGTTCAAAGATGGTGGGAGTGAGCCTTGTATAACTTTACATTCTGTTGGGGGAAGCTCGTTGAGTACAGGAGCAAAGTTTTGGGAGAGAACGTGTTTTGGATCCACTGATGGTTTGATAGGAGGGTCTATGAAGGTGTTGATTATGTCGTCTAATGCATTGAAAACCAGTGCTGGCACTGATGGCTCTACTTTTCTCTTTGTTGATTGTAAAGAATTTGAAGATGATGATCTTATGGAGGATGGGGTTTGGGACGTTGTTTTTGGAGGTGGGGTGGTTGAAGTGGAAATGGGTTGTGTAGTTTTTGTTGTTGGGGTTTGTTGGGGCTTTTCTTCAATCCTAACATTGAGGATAGGAGATGATGATGATGGTGGTGGCGGTGGTGTTGTTCGGTAGAGAAGCTTTTGGGTGGAGAAAGTAGAGAGGAAAGAAGAAGATAAGGCATCCATGTTGTTGTGGTCCTTCGAAAGAAATGTACAAGTACCCCACTAAATGGGTAAACACAACAAATGTTATGAGGAAGCCAGGGAGGATTGGGTTAGAGATTTCTGTTAATTGGGGTTATTTATGAGCCTTTAAAGGAAAGTAAGCCAGTGAGCCATAGCCACACAGTTTGATGCTTACACTATTGGTTGCATTTTGAGTATGCAAGATCTATAAAATTAGGAGAAGGATTCTATCCAATCGAAATGGACCCATGGCTTTGTTTCATAAAAATAGGGATCAATCACGCGATCCATTAAAGAGATCTTTTACACCACAAGAGCCTCACCACTTTGAGTCTGATTGGTTCTTTAGGAAACCTTCGTCCCAATCACTCGTAAAATCTACTTTGTATTTATACTTTCTTAGAATAATACTTACTCTCCTAAATTTTTACTTTGGCATATAAGAAGCATATATAATTTTTTGGACGAAGAAGAAAAACTCCTAACATGTATTTAAAATTGGCAAAAATATCTCATTCATCTCAACCCATTGTACTTTGCGAGAGTTTCTCTTTTTTATGTATATAATTTAATCTTTTTCATACATATCATATTTATAATGTGTGTCTATATATATATATATATATATATATATTCTATTATTATTTCAAAAAACACTTTTCCCTCAGTCTCTCTCTCAACTCTAATAATTACCCATTCTTTTTCTCCCATCTTTATCTTGTTAGCGTCAAAAGACTCAAAACCAAAGACTCAAAACCAACCCGCTTTGGCTTGACCTATCCACTTTAGTCTAGCATGGGTTTTTCTTGCCTTTAAAAAGTGAACTAGACGGCCATAATCAGATTCAGACCCATCATGCCCTGTTATCATCCCTATAATAATAATTGATGGCTTGGCTTTAACTGTTGGCGCTTAACAAGTAGGGCTCCTTGCCGAACGTGTTGTCGCTGCAGTTTCCTTCCAATTTCCAAACTGTTCGCAAAATCCATGCCATGATTGCGTCCTGAATGGGCATGTAAATGGTGGGGTAGTGGCCTTCAATTCAGGAGTGAATACTTAGTGAATTATTTTTTCACTAGAAAGTGACAGATCTTCGGAAAGCGTACATTGCAGGATAATCAAGCTTAAGCATCCAGTGAACTCTGAATGGGTTGGTAAGCTTGTACTGAATTTCATTTAGATCCACTTTTGACGATTTTTTTTTTTTTTCTTAAAATCTATTACTATCAATTTGTCACATCGACAAGTGTTAAATTTTTGTTCTTATAAACTTTTTCACATAGATGCCATTTTGTAATGCAAGTTTGTAACACCTTCAACATTCTTTGGGCAATACATCAGAAATTACCGTGGCATTATTATGTTGAGAAATGATATGTTTACAACATTTTTACAATATTTTTAGAACAAATCTTAAGTTGCAGATTGTTACTGGTTGTTATTGTTGGAGCAAAAATGTAATCTTAGTATTAGGTTCAAATTTGAACTAATAACAACTAACCACTTGTGATTTGTTATAAAAATGTTGTAGACGTAGCATCTCTCTATTTGAGTAATACTATCTACATAAATTATTTTACAACATTTTTACAAACAACTGATGTGGTTTTAGCATTTTTCAAATAGTTATTGTAAGTAAAAATGTGATGTTAGAACAAGTAAAAATTTTCACATCAATAGTTTGTAAAAATGTTATAAAATAGTTTGTAACTGTAGTGTTACTCAATATATTTTGGTTATATTTATTGTCATATCAGTTTGTAAAAAAAAAAAAAAAAATTAAAATTTATAGTAATTTTAATGTTTTCCTTGGTGAAAAAAGAAAAGAAAAATGAAAGCAGAAATTCCATAAAACCATCCTATTCCTGTCCCTATATAATAGAGTAAACATTAAGAAACGCAAGATGAAGTGTGACGCAGGGGCAAATATTTTGGACCACAATTTCCATGGTAAGACAAACTATCCTATCCATAAATGAAGTACACCCATACAAGACAAAGCGGGCCCGAGTCTAATACTCTACCTGAATATAAAATGGGCCCATACGGCCATACATGCCTCTAATTTTAGTAAGAAATATCCATTTTCAAAAGGGTTGTTAAAGTCACAATTTCAAATTTTAAAACTTGACTTAAGAGTTATGATTTTGGTGCATTTATTTTGATGTGGATGCATATATGTGTAATAGACATTGTCCTTACATATTTTGTCATAATTATTTTATGTCATAGACGGTGACTAGTTATCTGTTATTTTCACATAGACCTATTATTTTTTCTTCATCACTCATAGTTTACCATACAATATTGTATCAATATTCATGTCTCGTTGGTTAGGTGGGCCAATCAGGGATAGGTATTGTGAGGTGGAAAAAAGATGCTCAAAGTTGATATTTCTTGCCAAAAGTCTAGAGATATAGACTGAATCTCTCTCTCTCTCTCTCTCTCTCATTGATATTTATTATTTTCCCCAATTGTTGTATGGAATGTCCCATTCCATGTGAGAAGGAGATGAATTATGAGTGTGTGAAATTTTTGGTGTCTATAGCAACGTTCTATTTATTTTGGTATCGATAAATGCGCTAGGGGACCATCCCATATTCCCAAACCAAACCCTCACTCACAATCACAACACAAAAAAGAAAAAAAAAAAAAAAAAAATCATTTTCAACCAAGGGAGGGTAACATGAACATCCCAATTATGATAATATATTTATTCTTCCTTAATACAGAGTTTCTATATTAACAAAATTATTTCCAAACAAACAATTGCAAAGAATAAATTAATTTTTTTTTTTTTAAAATATTGTATCCCAGACATTACTATTTTTTGAGATCAAGGTAATTGAGTGAGTGATTTTTAGCCCCAATCTAAAAGTTCTAAAGTCTAATTCCACTCTTTCTAGTTTGACCCAACCCAGGTTGAAAGATTAATAATCCAAACAAATTGAACAACCAATTAGTCAATCTTATCTTATTAAAAAAAAAAAAAAAAAGAGTCAATAATCTTAAAAACCAGATATTCATTTTCCATTTAAGAAAAAAAAAAAACCAGATATTCATATGTAGTGACTAGTGCGGATGTGTTTTCATTGCTAATCCTTTTCAATGGGCAAGCAATTAAATCCTCATTACTCGCCTTATCTGGTCCAAATATCCCAGTGCTAATACATCCACATGCAATTCAGGAGAAGAAAAAAAAATACACATATATATCCAGATGCAAGAGGGGACCCGATGTTGAAAGCAAGAATCTCATTAACAAAGGATCTGTCAAGAAATTATGCAATGCACAAAAAATCTTACAAATGGCGTAGAGATAATCTTTACCTTCGTTTTCAGAACATTAATCCTCCCATCAAGAAGAAGGTTGGAGATGTCTACAATACATTACATCCACCAACATTTCATCCCCATCTGGCATGGACAAAGCTCATATATGCCCCATTACTCATTATCATTGGCCCCTCCCCCTCCACTCTGAAAACAATTGTCTGCATCCGTCACCCTGCATATTGTTAAAGATCATCACAGCCACAGGTTACATAAATTCAACATCAACAGGCACTATTCATGTCTGACTGATACTCCATTGAGAATCTAATAAAAAATGTATAAACCTTATATTATGTGACCAAGAATGTTAATTTGTTTTTTTTTTTCTAAGACACCTGATATTTGTGAGAACCGAACCCGTGGAAGAAAATACTTTAGATTCTTCTCTCTTATGGACAAAGAGAAGGAATCCCACAACAGGATGGAGGTCTGTCTTATGACAATTTTACAGATCTGTCCAATGAAATATTTGCTAAGAAAGACATGTTCTCAAAGTATGATAGAGATCTTCCCAAAAAGAATTTTACTGAGGAAGACCTATTCTCATGGCATGCTTGAGATCATCTTGTAGCAATCTTAATCGTGAGATATTTTCTATGGAGATCTTTCCAAGGAAAGTTTGAGTAACGTCTGGGATCGATTAACTTGTATTTTCTATGGAACCAATAAATAAGCCTAACTTGTATTTGTCAGTAAATAGTAAAACAAGGGGTTCATTTAAATTTCAAGTATCCATGGCATGAAAATTCAAGTGCATGCATTGTAATAACACCAGGACTTAGACGATTTTACAATAATGTGTAGCATTAAAATGCATAACATACCTTTTTTTCTGAAAGATGATAATGAATTTTATCATAAAGTGCAATTTTGCCACTCACCACAACTGCTTGGTGAATTCTGGAACCAACAATTACAGTTTATAGCTCGACCACCGTACTAAAATCCATATTAGTATCCTTGTGTATTAATTAGGAATGCTAATTCACGCATTGGATATGTATGCCACTATGCCTCCCACCATAAAGATTGCAAGAAATATCCCATTTTCACCGAGGGGTATTGTAAAATGGCTGCTTCTGAATACATAATATAAAAGATCAAAATTAAACTCCTGGCAATATTGCCCATGCATCTACCCTTGCTATTATTGAAGTTGTGCTGGTGTGTGTGTGTGTGTGTGAGAGAGAGAGAGAGTAGGACTTACTGCTCAGTAATCAATTGCACAATAAAACAAGAAGCTCCCTAGGTCTCACCAAAACGGACCAGTTTCAGAAATAATAAGAAATCCTCTTTTATTTTTTCATCTTCTTTGGGTTGGAATAAGATAGGACGGAGGGGGGGGGGGGGTGCAGAAGTGTTACTGACAAGAATATTGACCTGCATCCAACATCCAGAATAAAGAAAATAAAACAACTTTATCAAATAATGAAAATTGTCAGTGTGTCTACCCCATTGGATGTGTTAATTCCCCCCTCTCCTCCCCCACCCCCCCCCCCCCCCCCCCCCCCCCGGATTGTGGCTGACTTGCATGATGCTATTTGTTCAAAGCACAGTTGGTAGTAAAAAGAGAGTCCTGTCTAAACTGAAACCAATTTTGGCTTTCCATTGTTGCCTTTTGAGTAGATCCTTCAGAATGTGTTCCTACAGAACAAATAAATGCTCTAGAACCAAAAACTATCAAACCTTGCCTGGTATTGAGCAAAAAATAGTATATTAGAGAATTGATTTTTGCAAAGGAAGGATAATCTCTTGAATAGAAATTGATGCAGAAAATAAAAACTAATCCTAACTCAGCTTATGCAGATATGCCATATGCATTTATCAACACCTCCACCAGTGGATAAACATACCTGTTCAACATCATCATCAGAAATTCCAAGGGAAAACAAAGCCAACAGAACAACTGAAAACCCTCCCTCCTTCTCCAAGCCATAAAAAAAAACACACGGATCTCACATCAATAGCTATATATAATATTAAAGCACCAGGACCAGGCTGTTCAAAACTTCAAGGTAAACAGTCACACCAATGACTTTGAACCTGGATGGACAGCAAATGCAAGAATCTCCAGATCAATAGATCAGATGTGTGGCCCAAGATGAATAAACACCTTATACTCAAATATGTTGTATGTTTTATTTACAGTAGCTAAAAGCTGATTTTAGGTTCTATTGCAGATTATACAAGCACAAACTTAAAAAAAAAATTTGGGGGGGGGGGGGAGGTAGAAAAAATATTCCAGTTACGGTTTGTTTCAGCGGTGCTATGCAAGGTCGTCCACTCAATGCTATTAGATGGACAAAGATGTCACGTACAAATGATGCTGAGTCACAGAAGAAAACTATAAGAGCATATCATCTGCCTCAAGTATACATTCCACCTGTCTGTTTAGATCTTGCTTTCAGTAGTGTTACTACCACAAGCTATCCTCAGTTGGTTGAGCAGAGATTCTGGGGGCTGCACTCCAGCTGCCTTGATCTGATACAGAAACTTGACGGCTTCAATGTAAAAGCCATTGCGCATGTACCCGGTAACCATTGCATTCAAACATGCAGTGTTTCTCTTGTTGTCACCATTCATCTCAAACACCAGTTTTGCATCTGGCAGTAGCCCACTTCTTCCATACATGTCAATTAACCCACACTGCATGAAAGTATCTGTATCCAGCCCAAGCTTGATGGCATTGGCATGGACCTGTCGACCGCAATGCCCATGGTCGTGAATCCCACCACATGCCTTGAGAACACTAGAAAATGTGAACTTGTTTTTCTTAATTCCTGCCCTTCCCATCTCCCTAAAGTAAGTAAAAACATCATGGAAATGCTCTTCCCTGCAGCTGCTAATGATTCTGGCCGTCCATGTCAGGGTATTGTGACGTGGGAGTTGATTAAAGACAAAGTCAGCACCTTCCAGGCATTTGAATTTCCCATAAAATTCGATTAGGGAACTGTTGAGAAAGAAATCATTAGCAATACCCAACTTCAGTAAGCTGCCATGGAGTTGCTTTCCGAGTTCCATATCCATGGTGTACAGACATGACTTGAGAATGCAAACTATGAGCCATGTGGGTAATTTGAAAAAATTAAATTGGGATTGGGATTGCATTTTCCCAAACAAAGTTACGGCTTCATGGTAGTCTTCATTGCTGGCATAAGCAACAATCATGGTGGCCCAAGTGAGGATGTCCTTACGGAACATTTGTTCAAACAAATGCCTGGCAGTGTCAAATAGACCGCATGATACGTGCATGAGAAGGAGTCGGTTAAGCAAAGGCAATGGAAGTTTGAGCCTCGGGGTGATGCGGGCATGCAACTCCATAGCTCTTGCAGAGTCTGCGGTGAGAGTGCATTCTTGGATAAGGGAAGCATACATATCATAGGGTATGGGGAGGCCAAGCCCATCCATCAATCGCAAAATATCCGAGCTTGTGCACCTGCTGCTGCCTCTCTTCTTATTAGGAGCAGTAGTAGTTTTTATTGCCATTTCCATTGGTTTTGAAGTATCGGTTTTGTCATTATTATTATCATCATTAATGATGAAAACATTTTGTTTGGGGCTGCGTAGAGGCTGCCGAATCTGAAGTGCACATTTACTTTTACTTAAACTAGTACTACTAGTGAATATGGGTGCAGTATGAGCATGAACACAACTTAGTCCTACTGCTTTCAACTGAGGGGCTGCTACGACTACTTCCATTGTAGTTATCTCATGATTGGGATTTTGAGATGTTGGCAATAAGAGTATGGCTGTATAAGGGAGCTATACAGTTAATGCAATCTGGGCTTTGCTCTCTGTTAAAGCTCCAAGGGTGGTTTTTGTTGAGGCTTTAGCAATGCCACGACAATTCCAAACTAAAGTCCTCGTGCAGGACACTAATCAATGACGGGAAAATGAATAGAGGAAGAGAGAAATGCGAGGATAACTATGTTGCCTTTTGGTTTAGACAAAACATCAAACAGGTTCAGGGCATAAAAAGAAGGTAGTGAAAAGTGAGGTCTACCTTATCCAAATCCCAAGCCGGAACTTCAGCATCAGCTACACAGACAAAGTCCAACCCAAGAGGTTGAAAGGTGGTGAATGGAAACAAATAAAGAAAATTCATGAAAACACAAACCTACTGTGTGGGCTGATAAGTTAACACAAATGAGAGAAGCAGAAGAACCCACTGATGCTCGCGCTCACGGTTTTTTTTTTTTTTTTGGGTGAAGTGCTCGCGCTCACGTTATTGTTAGGTACTAGCAAAATCGAGCTTTAAATGGATTTTGTTTTTTATATTAAAATTTTTCATTATAAATTTATTAAAGGTGTAGAAATCAAATGTGATTTAAAATTTTATATTATATTGGGTGTGCTTGGATCGGGTTGGATCATGTTAAGAAAAATTTTTGACTCAAACCACTATGATTGGTTAAAAAAAATTCAACCAAACTCAACCCATCACATAAGTCCAACCCAATGGGTTGGGTTGAACCTATGGGTTGGATAATTTTTTTTTTTTTTTTTTTTATCACTATTACTATTAAATTGAGTAGAAAAAATATATCACACCTGCCACTTGAGTTAATAAACAAAATATACATTAATATATGAACTAATATTTCAACTTAGTTATACATTAATATATAAACTAATATATATATTAATATTGGCTTTTATATAGAATAGAAGGAAGATCTGGTTATTTGAAAAAATTTATTAATTATATAATATATTTTAAATATATATTAAATATATGGGTGGATCGGGTTGGGTTTGGAATTTTATGACCTGAACTCAACCCTGATTGGCTATCAAAAAAATTTTGTAATCCAACTCAACCCACCAAGCCCTAAAAACCGACCCAACCTAACCGGCCAGGTTGGTTTAGGTCAGGTTGGCTACATACCCTTATATTATATGACCGAATTTATATTAATTAGATCCAAAAGATAAAATCACAACGGGTGGAATTAAAAGGTCAAGAGGCATGTAGTCAATGTTATCAATTTCATTTCGCTCTAACCGAATTGACCGAAATTCCATTTTGGTTAATTAACTAGTAAGAATCACATTTTTGTTCCATTTCATTCTAAATTCCGACCTATTTCTGTCCATTTAGCTTGTTCGGTTCATTCCATTAAATTCCAACCGGTATATAAACAAATCATTGTTTTTTTTTAACCCTTTTTTTTCATCACTTTACTCACATATGATTTTTTTTTTTAACATTAAGAATATGTTTTTTTTTTTTTTAATTTTTAATTTACTCATATATAACATGTTAGCTGATAAGTTATTACTGATTCTAATCTGGACCTACTACTTACATCACTTTTGTAGGGATGATAGGCCTAAAAATGTATATTGGGTCGTGGCTCCTGTCCAAGGACGGGTAAATGTTAGCGTGGAAGTGCGAATTAGTGGATGGAGAAAGGGGACTGGTCATGAGGGTTCAGGAAGGTGGTTCGAGGACAAATGCCTCCTCGTCTTTAACGGTGTAGAGATCAAAATGGTTGACCTGCTATTAAGAGCAACGTTCCGAGTAGTTCTACTGGTAAGGATAAGCATTAGGAATGAATAATATAAGGGGAATGTAAGAAATATCTAAGGGAAAGCTGTTATTACTGCATTAAATGTTTTGTAGCTAACTCTCTGGCCGCATTAATGTGGAGGTAATGCCTGAACAGTGATGTTCAGCCTTACAACTACCCCTAAAACCTTCCAAAAGGTGTTGATGGGATAGGAGTAAAAGCTAGCCATTTGATCTATGCATGGAGGACTAAGATGGAGCAAATGAGGGTAATATAAAGAAGAAAAATCCCATTGCAAGGGGGATCGGGGAATTTGTAGTAAAAAAAACTATAGCACTAAGAACAATAATTGTAGTCAAGTCTATGAGAAATATATTCAAGAACTACTCTCATTGGACTTTGCCGGGGAATAATTTCTTCATAATGAACTTGCTTTTTTTTTTTTTTTGGTTTTATTTGCTTTCTTACCATCTTTAGTTCATTGTGAGCGTTGTCCAATTCATTGAAACCTAGTTTTTAGCCCACTCTCTACAAATTCTTTGTATTGGGCTCTTTGGGCCTTAATCCTTTTACCTTTTGGGTTTAGGATCCAAAACCTGCCTTTACAATTGGTGCCGTTTGTGGGAAACTTGAGTTTTGGTGAGTTCAACGTCCAACTATGGTGGGTTCAAGGTCGAACCGGGAGGAGTTTGTTGGTTCCCAATGCCAAGATTAGTTCCTCAATCTTGAGCAAAGAAGGGACCGGGAGGTTAGTGTGCATGCCACGCGTACTAGTAGGAGTCAGTCTCAAAGTGGGAGTCACCTCTCTCACGAAGAGAATACTAGAAACATGCAGCTGGAGATTGACTGCTTGCGGAGAAGGTTGCACTGTAAGCGTTGGAGAAAGACTCCTTTAAGCTCTAATTCTTCTTCTAATGACGATAGGGATGGTAGCTACAGACCTAGGTTAAGGACCCCTCCCAGTGAGTCTTTTTCGTATGATGAGGATCGCCATTGTAAGTGTAGAGGTGAGAGTCCATCCCGCAGAGGTTTGGGAAACAATGCTATAAGTCCCCTTTTACCCGTAGGATTGAAGGAGGAAAGCTTCCCCGGCGATTTGCTTAGCCCACATTCACTATGTATAATGGTAGGACAGATCACGTGGAGCATGTCAACCACTTTAACCAGAGAATAGCTGTCCATTTTAAGAATGAAATCTTGATATGCAAGGTGTTCCCATCCAATTTGGGGCCCATGGTGATGAGGTGGTTTGATGGTTTGAAGGAAGGTTCCCTAAACTCCTTTAAGGAACTGATTAAGGCGTTTGGAGCTCGTTAGGAGTGTGCGTCAGCTTATGGACTACATTGACAAATATAAGCGGGGCGAAGAGGACCAACAACAAAGGAAAGGGAAAGCTAAGGTGGTCTCTTAGGATAGAAGGGTTGTTAGGTCGAATAGATATAATAATAACTGACCTCAGAGAGATTTTGCTAGGCAATTCGGATCTACTGCTACTCAGGTGGCTAGCACTGTGTTCTGAGAGCCTATGCACCAAATCTTGGAAAAAATTAAGAGTGAGATGTACTTCAAATGGACAAATAAGATGGGGGGAGACCCGACAAGGCATAACTAAAGCCTTCACTACCAATACCATCAGGAGCGAAGGCACACTACAGAAGATTGCAGGACGTTGTGGAGTCATTTGGAGCAATTGGTTAAGATTGGAAAGTTAAAGTAATTCTTGTATCAACCTAACGAACATGGAAGTCAGGCAGGGTCAAGGGCTTAAAGAGATGCTTCTACAAGACCACCTCTAGGTACAATTAGTGTCATTCTTGCTGTTCCAAGAAGGACTGGTTCCCAGCTATCCAGGGTGATGTCTATAGCTCAGCCATCTACAGAGGACTCGTCCCCTGATTCGAAGAGGGGTAAAATGAAGGTCCGGCTAGCTTTGAGCTTTTCGGATGAAGATAAGGTTGGAACCTTGCAGCCACATGATAATGCCCTGGTGGTCACCCTCAGAATAGGTGGGTATGATGTGAAGAGGGTGTTGGTAGATCAAGGCAACGGCGTAGAGATCATATACCCTGACCTATTTAAGGGGCTGAAGTTGAGGACCAAGGACCTGGCCTGCTATGATTCCCCTCTAATAGGGTTTGATGGGAAGATTGTCTTTTTGAAAGGCCAAATTCGACTACCTGTTCAAGCAGGGACAGAGGTCATGGAGGTGAACTTCATTGTTGTAGATGCCTACTCCCCCTATACTGTTATTGTGGCAAGACCTTGGCTTCACGCCATAGGAGTCGTATCTTCCATCCTGCATTTGAAAGTGAAGTATCATTCTGAGGACCAGGTTGAGGAATTGGTTGGGAGCCAATATATGGCTAGGTAGTACTTGGTGGCTGCAATTAGACATCAAACTGGAGTTAAGTCCTTAGCCTCCGCTGAACAGGGTTTATAGCAATCAACGATGCCAAGGTTGTCCACGGATATGGTGATAGAAGGGGCAAAGTGTGAGGAATTAGAAAAAGTTATTATTGGTGATGATAAGGAGAAATTTTTCTAGGTCGGAGTCCAGTTGCCTTCTCGAGAGAAAGAAGAGCTGATAGTTTTTCTTAAGGAAAATATTGATGTGTTTGCATGGAATGCTTACGAGGCTCCTGAGGTGGATCCAAATTTCATTTGCCATTACCTAAACGCCAATCCCTCTATCATCCCCAAAAAGCAACCACCTCGACACTCATCTAAGGAATAATCTGATGCTGTCAAAGAGGAGGTGTTAAACTTAAATGCACCGAGGCCATAAAGGAGAAAGAAAAGTGGGAAGTGGCGAGTATGTGTATACTTCACAGATTTAAATAAAGCTTGCCCAAAAGATCCCTTCCCCATGCCTCTAATAGATTAATTGGTGGATGCAACTGTAGCCATCCTCGGATGAGCTTCTTGGATGCTTTTCAATGCTATTATCAGATACCGTTAGCTCTGGACAATCAGGAAAAGACTGTTTTTGTTACACCCACTAGGAATTACCACTACAAAGTGATGCTTTTTGGATTGAAGAATGCAGGGTCTACTTACCAGAGGATGATGATCAGGATGTTTGAGTTTTAGTTAGGTAAAAATATTGAGATTTATATAGATGATATGGTGGTGAAAAGTAAAGTAGAGTCTGAGCATATAGATGACCTCGAGAGTATTTTTGAGATACTGAGGAAACACAAATTGTGCCTTAATACTTTCTAAGTGTTCTTTTGGCGTCCGCTCTGGCAAATTTTTGGGTTATATGGTCACCCATTGCGGAATTGAAGTTGACCCTTATCAGATTAGAGCAATTAACAATCTACAACCTCCTCGGGATCCCAAAGAGGTTCAAAAGTTGACAGGAATGATTGCTGCTTTGAATCGATTCATTTCTCGGTCAGTCGATAGATGTAGGCCTTTCTTCCAGTTGTTGCATAAGTGGAAGGGATTTGAGTGGACCGAAGAATATACCTCAACCTTCTAGCAGTTGAATGAATATCTTTTTCGGCCACCCATTATGTTCAGCCCCGAGGAGGAGGTTCTATTTGCTTACTGTAAGGGCTCGATTTGTAAAGAACCCTTAACAATAAAACCTGTAGAGAAGTGGGTACACGGACTTGGCATCACCGAAGTGAACAACGATTAATTTGGTATTTTTAATAGATAATAGATGACAAGAAATTAATAAGAATCCCATCAAATGAAATTGGTCAAGTATTTTTTGTAGGGAATGATCACCACTTTGGCTGTGTAACTAAAGTGCCTGTTGGTCCTCGGACTAGGCCGAGGATCCATTTTTCTTCTAATTTTTCTCCCCCTTTATTTGGCGGGGGTCCTCTTGGTTATATAGTGTTCCTCTAGTTAATCTCAGTCGTCCATTTGTTGCTTATTCGGTCACTCTAGATGAGGGATTGTCCCATCATCTGTTTTTGTAGACTTTACGTGAGTTCTCAGCCATCTTTGCAGGCTTTTCTATTAGTTGGAGTAATCGAGGCAACTGGGTTCGTTGGTCGCATCATCATTAAAGTGGTCAGAATGTTGGTGGGATATTTTCGGTGGATGTGGGATATTTCCCATTTTAGTGATGTCGGTGCGCCGAGGACAGGTCATCCTCGGCGCGGCCTTTCGGACGTTCTGGGTTCTTTCCCATTGTCCTCGGCCTCAGCACTATCCTCGGCGCGGGCCTTGGGCCGTATGTGGTGAGCCAGCGCGGTTAGTGCAATAGGGCCCCACAATAGCCCCTCAAAATTCTGCTGCACGTCCCCTTGGGCGGGGAGGAGGATTTTGATTTCCCCGGCGCCTTTTCTCAGTCTGTTGGGTTTTACCGTACCGTCAATGTTATCACTACTTCAGCCGTTTTTGCAGTTTTCTTTTTGCGCGTAGGGTCGCCCGGGAAGGGATAGGCTTGCGTCGTTCGTGCTATATCACTCGATTTCTCATGGTTTTTGCCCCTGAGGGGGCTCGTTTACTTGGCACCTAAAAGGGAATTGGCTTTGCCTCAGTTTTTAGTTCATGGCCCGTACAAGAGCCCTGGTTTCGACCAACGTTTGCATGGCTTCATAATGACTGATTCCCATAGAGGTTTGGACCCGTTGTTCGTACACGACCTTGATTTTTCTTAGCGTTTAGTTTTTTCGGGGAGATTTTCTTCCTGCTGACCTGAGGTTTTTGACCATGCAATGCTTTAAGCTTTATTTAGTGCCCGGTTTTCTCATTTTATGCTTGGTTTTCCCTGAGGCTTGGGTCCGAGGATCATGCAATGCCTTGGTTTTGCTTAACGTTTAGCTTTCGTGATGACATGTTCTTCTTGCTGGAAGTATCGAGTTTCTCGATCTCATTTAGCTATCTGAAGTATCTGGTTTCCCCATAAGGCTTGGGTCCGAGGACCATGCAAGGCCTTGGTTCTGTCCAGCACCTAGTTTTCTTATTTAATAATCATCTGAAGTATCTGGTTTCGCCTTGAGGCTTGGGTCCGAGGACCATGCAAGGCCTTGGTTCTGTCCAGTACCTAGTTTTCTCATTTAATAATCATCTGAAGTATCTGGTTTCGCCTTGAGGCTTGGGTCCGAGGACCATGCAAGGCCTTGGTTCTGTCCAGTACCTAGTTTTCTCATTTAATAATCATCTGAAGTATCTGGTTTCGCCTTGAGGCTTGGGTCCGAGGACCATGCAAGGCCTTGGTTCTGTCCAGTACCTAGTTTTCTCATTTAATAATCATCTGAAGTATCTGGTTTCACCTTGAGGCTTGGGTCCGAGGACCATGCAAGGCCTTGGTTCTGTCCAGTACCTAGTTTTCTCATTTAATAATCATCTGAAGTATCTGGTTTCACCTTGAGGCTTGGGTCCGAGGACCATGCAAGGCCTTGGTTCTGTCCAGTACCTAGTTTTCTCTTTTTTTTTTTTCGTTTATTTTAGCTATTTATCCGGAGCCGTTTGGTTCTTTATTGCTATAGTTCACAATAAGCCATAGATAATTACACTTTTCAAGCAGAAATAATAATAAATACAAGTTGGGGTTGGTGAAGGATGAGACCCTGCCGTGTTCTGCCTCTTCGTTTTGATGGAACCCTTCTGATTACGAGGCGTCTCTTGGGTTGTCCAGGTAACGCGCGCTGACGCTTCGGTGCTTTCTCATTTAATGGGGCGCCTCCCTATTAATGCTAGCCGTGGATCTACGAGGATCTAACGGCTGTTAGGCGCTTTGGAATTTGGGGCGGAATAAAGGTCTCCGGAAATCGCTCCCTGGTATTTATTGTGGATTTGGCCCTCATTAATGTCCCACCCTCTATAAAAGGCGCTCCTAGGGCATCCTTCCCCTTCACACCTGATAATCGTTCGTTCTAAATTTCTCCTAAAAACACACCGTCAAGACACAATCACCTGAGCCTCTTTGAATGAGTTGGCCTTGAAAAAGGGGACTCCTAAGAATGCACAGCCCCTGTCAGGAGCCGAGGATGTCACCCCAACCCTTGGCGTCACGCTGGGGTGGGTGTAGTGGAGGTCCGAAGATTCTCCTTCTTTTCAACCTAACCGGAGACAGAGCCCTTCTCACCACCAGGAGGAGTATCCGGAGAGAACGTAACCTCCCTCTCTTGGGTCTGGGTTCTTGACCCCCCAAGCCGGCTGCCTAGAGGGCGGGAGGGGAACCAGGCGGAACCTAAAAGCGGAACCGTCCTGTGCCTCGGCCTCTTCCGCCTTAAAGGTTGCCTTTCTTCCTTCTAATCCTTCTTCTCTCTTCTCTTTCCTCTTCTCTTGCTTCACTTCTTTTCCATCTTCTGATCTTCAGCCAACTTTGCTTTCTACTTATCTGTTCTTCATCTCTTCTTCCGTTTCTTTTTCTTTCTTTTCTTTTGCTCCCCAACCAGCCTTGCTTTCTACCCTTCGCTCCCCTGCTGGCTTTACCGAGCGTCTGCCTTTGTAGCTAGCTTTTAGAACAAGCCCCTTGGGCTTTGCTTGTAAAAGATGTAATTTTTCTTCAAGTATGAATAAAAGAAGTAGATCTATTTTGTATTATTTATTTCCTTGTTTTCTTTTTATATTTTTGTTTATGGTAGTTATATATCTTCGAATGAATATTGCTACTACAGACCGTATTAGTTTTGACTGATGATTTTTCATTTACACTAACCACTGCACTTGCTAGCGCACAACTCCGCCCCACGGTGGGCGCCAATTGTAAGGGCTCGATTTGTAAAGAAACCTTAACAATAAAACCTGTAGAGAAGTGGGTACACGGACTTGGCATCACCGAAGTGAACAACGATTAATTTGGTATTTTTGATAGATAATAGATGACAAGAAATTAATAAGAATCCCATCAAATGAAATTGGTCAAGTATTTTTTGTAGGGAATGATCACCACTTTGGCTGTGTAACTAAAGTGCCTGTTGGTCTTCGGACTAGGCTGAGGATCCATTTTTCTTCTAATTTTTCTCCCCCTTTATTTGGCGGGGGTCCTCTTGGTTATATAGTGTTCCTCTAGTTAATCTCAGTCGTCCATTTGTTGCTTATTCGGTCACTCTAGATGAGGGATTGTCCCATCATCTGTTTTTGTAGACTTTACGTGAGTTCTCAGCCATCTTTGCAGGCTTTTCTATTAGTTGGAGTAATCGAGGCAACTGGGTTCGTTGGTCGCATCATCATTAAAGTGGTCAGAATGTTGGTGGGATATTTTCGGTGGATGTGAGATATTTCCCATTTTAGTGATGTCGGTGTGCCGAGGACAGGTCATCCTCGGCGCGGCCTTTCGGACATTCTGGGTTCTTTCCCATTGTCCTCGGCCTCAGCACTATCCTCGGCGCGGGCCTTGGGCCGCATGTGGTGAGCCAGCGCGGTTAGTGCAATAGGGCCCCACACTTACATTGTGGTAGCCTCTCATGAGATGAGTTTGGTATTGATATGAGTCGATGATGGGGTATAGAGATCAGTTTATTATGTGAATAAGTCATTGCACGAGGCAGAGGTTCGTTATTTACCATTAGAGAAAGTTATCTTGGCAGTGGTACATGCTACACGAAAGCTCTCTCATTACTTCCAAGCTCACACCATTGTGGTTCTTACCTAACTCCCTTTTCAATCACTTCTTCGGAAGGCTGATTACATAGGAAGGATTGCAAAATGGGCAACGATTCTGGGAGCTTTCGATATTAAGTATATGTCTCGCACCTTTATAAAGGGCTGGTCCTTGCGGACTTAGTGGCTAAGTTTGCTGAGCCTTCAGTAGAAGAAAATGGCTAGAAGTAGAACATGGATGAAAAATCAGTTGGGATGATCTCCTTACAGGAACCTCTATCTTGGAAGGCATATGTTGATGGTGCATTAAATCAAAGGAGATTTGGAGTGGGGCTAGTTGTAGTATTTCCTAAAAAGATCATTATTGAGAAATCCTTAAGGTTGGGCTTCTTGGCCACGAACAATGAAGCTAAGTAGAAGACTTTGTTGATGGGAATGACTATAGTTCAAAAAATGAGAGGAAAAATAATGGAGGTATTTTCAAATTCGAGATTGGTTGTAGACTAAGTGAAGGGAGAATTGGAAGGCAGCGATTTGAGAATGCAGGAGTATCTGAATTAAGTTAAGTACTTCCAATCAAGGTTTGAGTCTTTTTCCTTACGAAAAATCCCCAGAAGCAGAAACACGCATGCTGACTCTCTTGCCACTCTTACAATCTCCTTGGCACAAACTTTACCTCGGGTTATCCTGGTCGAGAATTTATGTAAGCTTACTGAGATGAAGGAGGAAAAGGTCCATATTCACCAAATTAGGGTAGGGCCTAGTTGGATGGATCTTATTGTGCTGTTCCTTAAGGATGATATCTTGCCCGAGGAGAAATGGAAGGTTGATAAAGTGTGAAGAAAAGCTCATCGATTTTGGTTGTCCGAGGATCAAAGGTTATACTAGCGCTATTTTTCTGGACCATATTTGATATGCGTTCATCTTGAGGCAGTAGAACCATTCTTAGAGGAGTTACACAAAGGGATTTGCAGAAGTCATACAGGAGGCAGATCACTATCTCACAGGACCCTTACTCAAGGGTATTGGTGGCCAAATATGCAAAAGGAAGCACAAGAATATGTGAAGAAGTATGACCAATGTCAGAAATTTGCTCCAAATATTCATCAGCCAAGGGGTGTCCTCAATCCTCTGTCTAGTCCCTAGCCTTTTGTTCAATGGGGTTTGGATATTGTAAGGCCTTTCCTTGAGGCAGTGGGGAATAGGAGATGGCTGTTGGTCGACACTGACTACTTTACCAAATGGGTTGAAGCTGAGTCACTGGCAAATATCAGGGATGTAGATGCCAAGAGATTTGTGTGAAAAAATATTATTACTCGGTTTAGGATCCCCCATACCCTTATTTCAGACAATGGGCTTAAGTTTGATAGCAAAGCCTTCAGGAGGTACTGTTGTGAATTGGGCATCAAGAATAGGTACTCAACTTCGGCTTATCCACAAGGGAATGGACAGGTTGAGGCTGTTAATAAGGCTATAGTGAATGGACTCAAGAAAAGGTTGGATGATGCAAAAGGTAAATAGGTAGAAGAGTTGCCACATGTTCTTTGGATGTATTAGACTACCCCTCGTAGGTCAACAGGGTAGACACACTTTTTGATGACTTATGGGGCCGAGGCTATGATTCCTCTGGAGATGGGATTCCCAACGCTGAGGATAAGCTTATTCACTCCAAATAGCAATGACAACCTACTAGAGAGGAGCTTGGATTTAATTGAATAACGGAGGGAAAATACTATGGTTCAATTAGCATATTATCAATAGAAACTTAAACAAGGGTATGACTTAAGTGTGAAGTTGAGGCCACTAGCTCTTAGGGACTTGACAATAAGGTAGGTTGTGGGTACTACAAAAAACTCAACATGAGGAAAGTTAAGGCTCAATTGGGAAGGACTATATCATACATCGGTAACTAGTATAGGGGCTTATTTCCTAGAAGATTTAGATGAGAAACGTCCCTGGAATGTAAATAACATGTGAAGGTATTATTATTAATGAAAGACAACTCTGCCATGTTTTTATTTGTGATGTTATGTGTTGTGTTTATTACTTATTTGAATATTGAACAGAACCTTGATCATGCCTAATTCCTCGGACCACATACCTTAGGTAAACCAGTATTCTTGACTATTTGTGGAAGGACTAAACAGAACCTTGGTCATGCCTGGTTCCTTAGATCGCATACCTTGGGTAAATTAATGCCTCTCATTATTTGTTTAAGTATCAAACAGAATTTTGGTCATGCCTGATTCCTCGGACCACATACCTTAGGTAAATTAATATTCCTTATTATTTGTTTAAGTATTAAATAGAACCTTGGTCATGCCTTGTTCCTCAAACCACATACCTTGAGTAAATTGATATTCCTTATTATTTGTTTAAGTATCAAACAGAACCTTGGTCATGCTTAGTTCCTTGGACCACATACCTTGTGTAAATTGACATTCCTTAATATTTGTTTAAGTATTAAACAGAACCATGGTCATGCATGGCTCTTCGGACCACATACCTTGGGTAAATTAATGCTTCCTGAGCAAATATTTAGGTGTTAAACAGAATCTTGGTCATATTGGGCTCCTTGGATCATATGCCTTGGGTAAATTAACACTATTCATTATCTCCCTAGATATTAAATTGAACCATAGTCATTATTGGTCCCTCGGACCATATGCTGTGGGTAAATTAACGTTTATTACTGTTGTGATATTTTGTTAAGTGGATGAGCAGGTAAAACTATAAGCAAGTATATGGTTTGTTGTTATCTAAGGTTAAAAGGAAAGGCCTAAAACACCTATTGTCAGGTTAATAACTTGGTCCAAGTGTAAAGGTATGTCTTTTAGGTTAAAATCATTTTTTATCAAAGATTGCAAACGTGGAAAGCTTAGCTTGTTCTGTGGTTGATTATGTAACTTAAGGCAATTATACTATCACTTGTACAGATGATTGTTGAAGTCAAGGATATGGGCATGTTTTAAGTCAGATGCAGTTATATCTCATTCTTATGTCAATTAAGTGTAAAATAAAGCATAGGTTATGTTACGATTTGCACAAGCACCACATGTATAATAGAAAATTCAGAATTGTCATTAAGATAAAGCCTTGAAGAAAGGGCAAAATAAGTACAACTTTGAAGATAAAAACTACATTTACATAAAAACAAAAGATTTATACACTTTAACCTATGCCTTATTTGATTTTCAATGGAGGGTTGTCTTTTCCTGGGGCCTTAGTGGATTTAGCAGTTTTAGCTGCTGTGGAGGCTGGACCTTTGCCCTTTGAGTCCTCCTTGGCAGGCATGGGAAGAGTAGTTAGAACAATCTCAAGGTTCTGAGAGGCTTCTTTACCCTTAGAAGGGTCCTTAGGCGTAGCTGGGGGCTTGCTGGCTTCAGGGACTGCTCCTTTGATTAAATCTTTTTCCTTCTCAGTGGCCTTAGCTTATTTTGCTTCCTTTGGAGGACTGTTGGAAGAGGGGAGGACCTTGGCAGGGTTGTCCTTATTGTCATCTGCCTCTTTGGAGACAGTGTCAGCCTTGGGCTTCGAGGAGCTTGAGGCACAGATCCCTGGAGGAAAGTAGACATTCTTTACTCTCCTAGGGGTAGAGGAGGCCTCAACCCCAGCTTGGTTGAGGGCCTCATTCCACACTTGGAGGCAATATATTTTACATACCCCCAAGACCTTAGCCTTTAGTGCTTCCTCGGTCTCTGCAACCCCCACTTCATAGCCATCCTGTTTGGCCTAGTCCTTGGCCTTTTCAGCCTCTTCCAATTTCTTCTTCAGGACCCCAATCTGTTCCCTGGTTGCAGACAGTTGGTCCTTGGTTTGGCAGAGTTGTTTGCATTGACTCTCTGCCTGCCTTTCAGCCCCTTCCAGGGCAGCCTCAACATTTTTTTTGTCTCGATTTGCCTCTGTTAGCTTGTTATTCAACTTTTGAATTTTTTTTTCTGCTACATTGAATGTGACCATAGCTACAATATGCCTGCCCTCCTCCTCCTTCATCTCCTGTGGGAGCTGTTCACTAGCTCCTCGACCCTGTGTGTAGCTTGGACAGCCTTTTAAGGACAAAATACAATAGTTAGAAAAAGCGATTACAACTTTAAGTGAAAGAAAACCATGTGAAAGCTTAGATTGAGAAACACCTCGTGTTTCTTCATGGACCTAAGATTGGCCATGTCTCCGGGTAGTAGAAGGGCTTGCTCCATAGCATTGGCCACATACCCAGCCTTTCCGCGCTGGAAGTCCCTTATGGAGGCATTCGTTGGAAGGGGAGCTCTGTCCAGCACTAGAGGGGGATTCCAAGTTGGTACCCTAACTTGGTGGTCAGACCCCTTTTCCACTATGGACCCTTTTCTTAAGGATTGGGTATGGGTAGTTTTGGCTGCTTTGGCTCCCCTCTGGGGCTCAGTCTCCTTGGAGGGAAGGCCCTTTCCCTCATTCACCACCTCCTTTCCCTTTTAGTCCCTCTTCCTCTTCTTATCAGCATGATCAGGTTAGGAAACCTAAGCAGAGGGAGGGGTGGGGAGCTTGGTCTGAATGGCCTTTCGGGCACATTGCATCTAGCGTGGGACTACAGCAAGTCCAGAAGGCTTGATCTGCTTTTATGTTGTATCATAATGGCGTCAGGGACCGTTGAATCTTCCTAAGTATGGCTTACTTGAGTTGGAGGGAGTTGGATGACATCAGCAACTGGAGGTTCTGAAGGTAGAGGTTGGTTAAAAATCCCAAAATCGTCCTCGGACTCTGAGATTTCAACTACTTATTCTTCTTATTCCTTAACTGTTGCTTGGGAAGGAGCTGCTTCTTCCTTGGCTGCACATAGAAAAGGCAACTCTACTTGCTGTACGCCCTTTGGAACGGGGTCGGTGACGAGAAAATAAAGGACTGCAATGTTGATTTGATGCAAGTGTAGGTCTCTCACCTTGATCACACACTTGGGCGCCTAAAAACTAGACGAGAGTGGGTCGTAGCCAAGGATGAGGTGGGCCGCTTTTAATTGCTCGTTGGTGTGGACAAAGATTTCAGCTTTAAGTATCTTTGTCAGATCAGGCTCGTTGACAAGGCTTAGGTTTGGAATAGCAAAGCGTTTATCTACAAACTCACCAAAAACCAAAAACGTTGTTAGGAAACGGCGCGGATAAATTAAAGAGATATCTTGCATATAAAAATAAGAGAAATAAGCTCAGAAAACATTAGTAATGAAGGGGTTATTGTTAGAGCAATGAACCTAAACCTAAGTACCCCACCTGGTGTACCCTTTCATTTTGGGCAGTGAATTCCATCGTGCCATTCCCTTGAAATGATTAGATAATCCTTGTCCATACCCTTGTTGGACTCAGGGAGGCATGATATAAGACTGACCATGGGGACTCTGGTTTTCAAATAGTACCCCTACCTTGTTAGTTTGTGAAGATTGTAAACCTAGTTGACATCATGGTAGGATAGGTTCACATTCATCCTTTCATTAAGAACATTTACACTACCTAAAATCCTAAACATATTGGGGGCGCACTGGGTGGGGGAAAGCCTATGAGCTATTAGATAATTCCTAGTAAGTCTACCCATTGGGATTCTCATCCCTTCCTTTATAAAGGCGATCATGAGAATTACTACTTCTCCCTCTTGCCTCTTGATATGCCATTCCCCCTGTTTGCAATACTTAATGCTGACCCTTGGTGGGATTCGATATTGAGCTTTAAAGCTCTTTATACCCTCTGGGTGTCTACTAGGTAAGCGAATCTACCCATGTTTAAGAAAGGTTGAAGGGGGAAGAAAGGCGAGGAGAAATTAGGGGAGTCGAGAAAGAAAGGGCTCTAAATAAAGAAATATAGAAGAGGAAATAAGTGAAAATATTTAAATGACTTACGGAAGGAAATGAGCTCTCCTTGGACTAATTCTTGAGATTTAAGAGTACAAAAAGTGAAGCAAATGAGGTCTTCAGGTAGTATATGTATCAGAGGGGAAAACAAGCGGGAGAATTCTTGCCTAAGTTGCAAGAAAATCCTTGGCTATTGGATCTCCATCACACCGTAGAATGTGGAGAACATGGAGCCATAGAAATTTAATACAGGCACGTCCCAGATGCCGAAGCGTCAAGAGCGTGCTTTGGGGCAGTTGAAAAGACACCCACATAGACAGAGGTGACGTATGAGAAGAGTAGGATAGTTATTGTAATATCGAAATCCTCTTTTTTTCTAGAAGAGCAAAAGAGGAGAATTTCGAGGGGCTATTGTAGGGATGATAGGCTCAGAAATGTATATTGCGCCATGGGTCCTGTCCGAGGACAAGTAAACATTAGCGTGGAAGTGCAAATTAGTGGATGGAGAAAGGGGACTGGTCATGAGGGTTCAGGAAGGTGGTCTGAGGACAAATGCCTCCTCGGCTTTAACGGGGCAGAGGTTAGAAGGGTTGACCTGCCATCAAGAGCAACGTTCCGGGCAGTTCTATTGGTAAGGATAAGCATTAGGAAGGAATAAGATAAGGGGAAGGTAAGAAATATCTAAGGGAAAGCTAATACCACCGCATTAAATGCTCTATAGCTAATTCTCTGACCGCATTAATGTGGAGGTGATGCCTGAATAGTGATGTTTAGCCTTACAGCTACCCCTAAAAGCTTTAGGAAGGTGTTGATGGGACAAAAGTAAAAGCCAGCCATTTGATCTACACATGGAGGGCTAAGATGGAGTAAATGAGGGTAATATAAAGAAGAAAAATCCCATTGCAAGGGGGATCGTGGAATTTGTAGTAAAAAACATTGTAGCACTGAGGACAATAATTGTAATCAAATTTAAGAGAAATATATTCAAGAACTACTCTCTTCGGACTTTGCCGAGGAAGAATTTCTTCATAATAAATTTTTTTTTCTTTGCTTTCTTACCATCTTTAGTCCATTATGAGTGCTGTCCAATTCATTGAAGCCTAGTTTTTAGTCCACTCTCTACAAATTCTTTATATTGGGCTCTTTGGGCCTTAATCCTTTTACCTTTTGGGCTTAGGATCCAAAACCTGCCCTTACAACCTTTTTACCCACTAATAACAGTCTGTCACCTAAAATTTGTTGTGACATTATTGTGAAAATGTTGCGGAAGTATTATATATATATATGAAACCAAATTGAGAACTTTATTTGTAGCTTAAGTCACATCTCTTGGTGTTTCAACATCTAGGTTCAAATCCCTCATCTCCCAACTATTGAATTATCATAATTTTTTTTTTTTTTAAAGCCTGTGAAATTGAAAGAATTTTCATGCAAACCATCCGTCTAGAGTTAGATATCTATGCTAGGTTGGTACTTGGTAGGGCAACATTAATAAAATCAATGGTTCAAGCACTAATGAGTTATATGCAATATTGATCACACTTTGGTCCATCTAAATGGTTAGAATAAAAAATATTTCAGTATAAAGGATATGAACGGGATAAGATCTCTAATTCCCTTTTATTTTATTTAGATGTAAGACATGTGACATTAAAAAAAAAAATCAAATAAATGCTACGTGTCGCACATTAGATTAGGGAATTGGAGGGGATCTTTTTCTGATTGGGACTCATGGATCAACCTAAGAAATGTGGGAGTTGGGATTTAGGAAAATCAAGGATAGTCTCATTACACTATGGGATCAAAAAGTAAAAATATTTTAGCCTTTATAAAAAGAAAATTAATTCTTAAACTCCTTTCATGCTCATGTCACGGAGAAATTATAAGGTCCTCATGGTGGACAAATGACGTGGTCCACCATTCCACTAAAAGATTCCTGCATGTTTAAAATTGCTGAGTTAGAATTTTTTTTTTTTTTTTTTAAACAGAAACTGATTACTGACTCAGTAATTTTAAATAAGTGGGAGTTTTTTAGTGGAATGATGGACAAGTAATGTAGTCCACTAGAGGACTGTATAATTTCTCCATGTCACGTTGAGGTATTACAAAAGAAAAAACTGTGAGAACTCTCCCTAAAAATCAGACTTTGTTGATCCGACACAATTAATAACTACAAAAGAGACCCTAAAAATCTTTAACAATTTGCCGCACACCACCATATAGGGACACCACTTAAATCCAAATTCTAAGACCTATGAATTTAAGCCAACCTATTTTATATTTACCACTCACTATTATTATTATTATTATTATTACTTAATGCATAACTTCATTCACACGTGCATACCCGATGTAGACAAAGAATCAAGGAAAATAAGGCAACGTGCTTTTTGTAGTGGTAAATTTAAAAACCAGGAAACAAGCAAATTGGATATCCAGAAGCAGGGAAAATGGGCGTTTGCCCTTAATTTATAAACTATGCAGCAAAATGCCCCTGCTTTGAAATTATTTAGCATAATGCCCCTGTTTTTGAAACTTGATTTTGACAAAATCGAGTTCTATGTAAAACTCGATATCCTCAAAATCGAGCTATATGTATATTTTTAAGTGAAACTCGACATTGCTAATGTTAAGTTTTACTTAAATTTTCAAAAAAATTGAAAATTTAAGTGACAAAATATGTATAAAACTCGATTTTGTTAAAATATGTATAAATGTCGAGTTTCACTTGTAACTCGATTTTGTTAAAATCGAGTTTCAAAAATAGGGGAATTTTGTTAAATACCTTTAAAACATGAGCATTTTGCTGCATAGTTTGTAAAGTAGGGGCAAATGTCCATTTTTTCCATCCAAAGCTACATATGTTCTTTTGATTAAAATATTGTTTCAGCTATTTAAAAATTCATATTCCAAATAGACGAACTACATACAAGATTCTAAGGATGTACGAAAAGTCTAGGAAGTTTATTACCAAATCAAGGTTTTGGGTGGAACTATGGGAAAATTTTTACGGAAGCCTTCTTTGGGGCAGTAAAATTCATAAAAAGACTGAAGCTATTTCTATGGAGAATAGCAATTAGGCCTTATCAAAGAGGAATGGGGTGGTCAATAGGTTAGGGGGTGCTGAAAGCTCTTATGTTTCTGTTTAATCTCCCCTTGTTGTTCAATAAAAATTTTCCTTTAGCAAAAAGTACCAACAAAATCGTCAATGTGAAGAAAATTTTATTTCACCTTTCAACTTTTCTTTCTTCTCCTAACTGTCTCTCCAAGCAAACACTTGTCCCAAAATAAAAAATGTATCTCCAAGCAAACAGAGCATGTCTCCCACTTTTTCCTTTCAATGTTAAAACTGAGCATAAATTTCTTTAGCAATGTACTTAATATGTTATTCGAGAATTCACAAATTCATGAAGATGTCATCTTATTAACTACTCTCCCATTATTTTTCAAAGACTACAGGGTTTTCCAAAAATGAAAAAAATGTAGGTTTCAGAGATTGCAATATTTCATGTCATTTTCTAAACTATATCATGCCAAATATTTCATATTTGAACAACAATAGCAATAACAAATCCTTAGTCCCAAAAAACTGCAGTCATTGATATCATTTTTTAAGTTATTTTACATAGCTTCTTCTTATTGAATTTGAAGCAGTGAGATTGGTGGATAGAAATAATCAAAGAATATAATTACATTAGATAATTCATCCATGATATTTTCTTCATTTACAAAAAAAAAAAAAAAAAAAAAAAAAAAAAAAAGGAAGAAGAAGAAGAAGAAAAGAAAAAGAAAAGACACTATGTTGCCAAACTCAACGCATTGATGAACTCTCACTCACCCGAAACCAACATCAATTAGGCTGTAACCTGCTGGCTTTGTCAACCTTTGATCCTGAATTGTTTTTCTTAACTCCACAGCTTCTTTCCATCTTCCAGAAAAAACGTACATATTGGACAGTGAAATGTAATATGCAACATTGTCAGGTTCCAATTCAAAAAGAAGTTTTGCCACTTTTCTTCCCCTCTCAAGGTCTCCATGATAGTTGCAAGCACTAAGCAGTGCCCCCCAAACACCTGGTTCAGGTTGGCTCTGCATTTGCTTGATAAATTCATAAGCCTCATTGAGCTTACCACATCGACCCAGCATATCAACCATGCAGACGTGATGCTCAGTGACAGGCTCCACTCCATATTCCTTCAACATATGATCATAATACCAGATACCTTCATTGACAAGCCCAGAGTGACTGCAAGCCGATAAAAGGCTTATAAATGTACTTTTAGTTGCCATAGTTCCAGCCTTGTACATTTCATGGAATAGTTCAATTGCTTTCTTACCATTGCCATGATACCCATATGCAGAAATCATAGAATTCCAAGCTGCTACAGACTTTTCCTGTGTATTTCTAAATATTTGGATAGCAATGTCCAATCTTCCGCAATTGCTATACATATCCAGAAGAGCTGCAGATATAAAAGGATTTTCCTGAAATCCAAGCCGAAATACATGACCATGAATCTCCCTTCCATATCTTAGAAGTCCGAGTTGAGTACAAGCTGAGAGGATGCCATTAAAGGTGATCTCGTTAGGTCCATATTGAAGACAACGAAATAGTTCTAGCGCTTTTCTAGCATCCTTATTCTGAGAAAAAACAGAGATCATGCAATTCCATGAACATAAATTGCGATTTGAACAGGAATCAAATACTGATCTTGCACTCTCAGTATCCCCACATCTGCCATACATACTAATCAATGCATTCTGCACACGGGTATCTGATCCCATTAAAGTTTTAAAAGCAAGCCCATGAAGAGATTTTCCTTCGGAAACTAACTCCAGATTCCCACAAGCTGATATGACATTAACAAGAGTAACAGAATCATGGCTGATATTGGGTTTGGGTTCCTGCCTCATTAAATTGAAAGTGTTTATAGCCTCATGGAAATGGCCTTTCTGTGAGCAGCCTGCAATTACTGTGTTCCAACTAGAAATATCCTCCACAACATCAATTCTCTGCAGCAATGAGAAAGCGGTTTTCAAGTCTCCACAATTAATATACATGTACATGAGGGAATTAACTGCAAGAATTTCATTTGAAAATCCCAATTTCAACTGCCAAGAGTGAATGGATTTACCAAACTGGAGAGACTCATGGGAATCACAGGAAGGAAGTATAGCTAAAAGCGTTGACAAGCTGCATTTTGAGTATAAATGGAGTAGTTCCCTAAATAAATTTTGAGCTTCTTCAGAATGCCCATTCTGAGAATATCCAGATATCATTATATTCCATGACACCAGGTCTCTATCTAGCATAGTATTGAACAAGAGTTCAGCCTTTGTTAGTCTATAGCATTTTGAATACATGTCCATGAGGCAGTTTTTTACTGATAAATCTGATTCCATTTGCCTACGAATGGTGAATCCATGAATGGCTCTTCCTTCTCTCAACAACATTTTTTCTGCACATGATGGAATTATAGTAACTATGGTCACTTCATCAGGTTGAACAGACCATGTTATTTGCATTTCATGCAGTAGATCAAATGCTTCAGAAATCTTTCCACTTGAGGAAAATCCTTCAATCATTGCATTCCATGAAACAGCATCCTTGTGTTTCATTTCTTTGAATATAGTTTCTGCAGCCTTAGTGCCTCCACATTGTGAATACAAAGAAATGAGAGAGTTGGAAACCGAAATGTGAGAGCTGTACTCATAACCCAGTTTAATACCGCAACCGTGAATGACCTCACCAAAAATCAGCTCTCCTAGACTAGTAGATGCTGAAATAACACTAGACAGAGTTACATTATCCGCTCGTTCTCCAAAAAAAACCATCTCTTTGAAGTACCATAAGGACTTCTCAGGATGACTATTATAGACACATCCACTGATCATTGAATTCCATGAAACAATATCTCTCCATTCCATCCCTGCAAACATTAGCTCCGAAGAGCTCAAATCACCGCATTTTGAGTACATGTCCAAGAGAGCATTGCATAGAATAGAATCAAAAAGCAACCCAGATTTCAAACTCAACCCATGTATTACTTTTCCTTGTTTCAAGTGATTTGCATGAGATGAAGCCGACACGACCACCAAAAGAGTCGTTGAATCAAACCCAGTTCCTTCTTCAGTCATCTCCACAAAAAGTTTCATTGCTGCACTAAAGTATCCATTTTCAACAGATGCAGTAATCATAGCATTCCAAATGATCACATCTCTATTATGAATTTCATCAAACAAGGCGAATGAAGAACCAAAATGTCTAGCTCTAGAGTACACAGTGAGAAGAGATGTGGAAGTGGGCAAGTGAGCTAGACCACCTATCTTGAGAGCAATGCAATGGCCAATACTGGCAGTTAGAATGTTGGGTCTTGCGGTGCAGGATTTGACGAGATGAAGAGCATGGTAAAATCGATTATCATGTTCATGGCGATCTCTCTGTGACATTTCATCGAACAGTTGCAAAGCAGTGGAAAAATAAGAAGAATGAAATAAGGGCCTAGTTTTTGGGATAAGAACATTGTAACTATGGAAATGGAAGTGATGAAACAAAGCAAAGGAAGCTGATGATGAAAGTCTAAGTAGCAAGGCCAAGGAGGTGTTTGATATTTGTTCAACTGTTCCTCTTATTTTGGCCTTCACTGCCCACCCCGCGCGCATGCCCTCTGTTTAGCTTACCGTTGTTACAGTAGACTAGTGGAGTGGAATAAAACTAAACTTAAATAAATAAATTTACTTTTTTATTATTATAAAATAATGGGAAAATATACTGCTTTATGGATTTTTTTTTCATAATTTGAGATTTACAAAGGGGAAGAGGAAGATTTGAATCAAGATGCCCCGTTGAAAATATAAGGTGTTAGTTGAGCTAAACCTTTTGGCACTTTATAGATTTGTTGATTAGTTAGAAAGTAATATATACATCATGTGCAATGTGATCTCTTATTTTTGGAAGTCCTAAAATACAATTTTTCTTTGGTAGCATCAAATGGACATTTTTACTTAAAATAATTTTTTTTTTAATCGATTGACAAATACATAGGATCATAGGGTTTGAATTTATGGTGTCCCTTTATGAAAATTAATTACTTTTTAGGTAGAATTCAAACTCAAATTTCTTGTTTGAGTACAAAAGTTAAACTAATTGGAATTCGATTTTTACTAAAATTGATATTTGTCAAATAAATGGGTCTTGAAATGGTTGTTTAAGATGAGTTACAAAAGCTCACTTTTTTGGGAGTATGGCTAGCTAAAGATATGAGGCAAATGGGCAACTGTCTAAAGTCTCTCAATGAAAAAAGGCCCCAAAATTTTATCTAATAGAAATATCTATGTATTAATGGGAGTATTAATTAAGCCTCAAATATTAGCCAATAAATAAAAATTAAAATTTTTATCAAAGAAAAACTAGAAGAAAAAAAATGCTTTAATTTGATGTGGCAATAGCTGTTTTTTTTTTTTTTTTTTTTCCTCAGTTTTAGAGTGTAGAACTCATTAATCTCTCACCCACAAATGCTGAAGTATCACTCTCTTTGACTCTCTAAAAAAAAAAAAAAAAAAGGCCAAAAAGTGATTTTTTTAAGCCACTTAGTTGCACTCAAAACCATCTTCTCCATTGAGCTTTCGCGATGAGTCTACTCCTTCATTTTAGTTTTGACAGTTCTATAAAAACTCTAGTTCTTGCTTTACTTTCCATTTGTTTTATTCTTGAAACTTAGCTCTTAGTTTTTAAATTTATTTTAAAAAATAAAATAAAATTTCACCTTCACTTTCTTTGTTTTTGTCCATGTCAACACTTCTATATAATAATAAAAAATTGAAAAAAAATTAAATAAATATATAACTAATTACTAGTAAATAAATTTATCCTACACATACCAAATAATTGCAATTTACAAGAAAGAATCTCTTTGAAGTGGCGCTGAAATGCTATCTAGGAATACCCAAGGATCTCATCAAGCAACCACTAGACCAACACTTTAGGATTAGCTCACTTCCTATCTTATGTTGGTAGACTTCACCCAAAATCCTTTTTTTTTAGGCCAAATGAAACGTTGAAATCCAAGCTCAATCAGCTTACAAATGTTCGAATGCACCTGATAAATAGTAGATTTTTCACGCTTTTACCAAGGGTAACTATATCTAGTAGACTTGTACCTTTTTCCATTGTTGTGTGCATTGCTACACCTAAGAATTTGCACTACTTCACCTATCTCAGTATTTGTATATTTGCATCAGGTTTACTTTTCCAGACAAAAGAAAGAGACAACTTTTTCTTTCTTTGGCAAAACAAGGATTGTGTTTATTGACATAATCAACCTACACCAACATAAGAAAAAAGTACTCTTACCTCTAAGGCAGCAATGGGCATTTATAAACTCTCATTTTTACTCTTTACCGATGTGGAACTAAGCACACAAAACCTGAAAGTTGGCGGACACAACCTAGGTTCAAGAGAGAAACTATCAAATAATAGATTTAAGGAGAGGGGGGGGGGGGGGGGGGGGGGTAGTTCTCCATTGTAATAGTAATTAATCAAAAGCGAACGAATTATCATAATGTTGTGAAGAAGCAAACAAATTATTGCTCTCCCTTCCTTCGAATCATTTGCTCCTGTTTCTTTTATTTGCATTGTGAAAAAGTGAATATAAATCATCTATTGTTACATAAGATACAGCTCATCTCATCTATATGTTTAATTAGTTTTTCTATTTGGATACAACATCTCTTCTTCTAAAAATTGCATACGGGCCAGCTTAGTTTCAACAATGAGTCAGGAAGTAATCCAGCTCTGGAATTTCTCTTTTCTTCTTATGCCTTTCTCCCTTGCTCTTGTAGTATTGTGACCAACATAAGCCTAAGGTTGTGCCTCACAAAGGTGGGTGATCATCTGCTGGAGTTTGAGGTGCTTTCGGTTTCCAACCAGGTTTCTCATCCCAATACATATCATAATATATGTGTCCAGGAGTGTGATCAGTCACACAACACCATATGCCAACATACCGCTTCACACGGTTCCTGAATTTCTGTTCCCTTGTCTAAACATAAAAATTAACATTCTCTCAGCGAAACATAATCAAGTGTAAGTTTTCTTTTTTAATGCAACCTTGGAGATTAAAAATATTACATGAGGAAAAATATTTAAAAAATACTTGCCTTATCACTAAAACCTAGGAAAGCATCTTGCATCGAAGAGAATTGAATGACCTTAACGTCCTTGAATGAAGAGAATACCGCCTTGAACTGTACAAGTAAATATCCAACATGTTCAGTGAATTTTACGGGTAAATGAGCATCTCAAAATATTCAGCTGATGGGCACACACCAGTCCAATAGAAGTTACTGTAAGAATCTACAATTTATTTACCAAAGGTTTTTCAAATAACTATATATTTATTTTAGTTTTTAAGTTACACAAACCAAATGGGTCTTGAACAGGACCTTACCTTCCAGTCCTTAAAGTGAGAAATGCCATTTAGTGTTCAATGACTTTCAAACAAATACACATATGAAATGTGCACTGCTCATACATTATCACACCCAAAATTTCACTTCTAAATGATTCAAAAGTACTCAAACACAAGAAACTTTTTTTGAAAGTGTTATTGAATTTACATAGAAATTCCATTTAAAATCCTTTTCTCAATTTAGCCATGACAATGTCACTAGAAACTAAACCCTTACTAAAATGAAGAGAGAAATAGCAAATTGGCAGCATTATGATATAAAAGCCAGCATAGTTGCTACGTCTGTTTATCATTTAAGAATTTCGAGTTGGTTTGAATTTATTTAATAAACTACTTTGGCTCACTACTTGGAAAAATTACAGCGTGACTTTTTGTGGGGTGGTTATGGTGATGAAGTTCAAATGCATTTGGTTAATTGGAAGGCTGTATGTCTGCCATTACAATCAAGTGATTTGGGTATTCAAAATTTGCTATGGAGAATCGTAATAGCTAGCAAATATGGCAATGATGGGGTGGTTGGTGCTCTAGAGTTTCAAATAAACCTCATGGGGTTTCTTTGTGGAAGTACGTTAGAGGTGGTTGGGGAAGGTTTTCTCAAAATATCATATTCGAGGTGGGAACGGGTTTTCGAATCTGTTTATGGGACGATTTGTGGTGTGGGGAGTTACCTCTCAAGGAAGCGTTTCCAATATTGTATCACATATCAAGGAATAAGGACGTGTTTGCGGCGTAGCGTTTGTGTTGGCAAGATGGGATTGTGCACTGGGATGTGCTTTTTGTTAGACTGATACAAGATTGGGAATTGGAGAGCTTGGAATCTTTCTTTGCTCTTTTCTAATCTAATAAGGTGGGTCAGAATGAGGAAGATGAAGTTTTGTGGTTAGCGACCCTGGATAACCTTTGCAACCCGGAGGCCTTTCTGGAGTAGTTCTTTTGAAGTGAAAGCTCCTTCTAAAGTAGCTTTTTTCAGTTGGACAGTGGTGAAGGGGAGGATTTTAACATTTGGGTAATTTGAGGAATAGAATATTTGTGTTGTTAACAGGTGTTGTATGTGTAAAAATGATTGGGAATCAGTGGAACACCTGCTCATTCATTGTCCTTATGCCTCTGATTTATGGTCCTTTGTGTTTATCTTGTTTGGTATCTCCTGGGTATGCCTAAACAAGGGATTCAGATCCTCTAGATTTTCTAGGGTACTCTAAGAAATAAATTTCCTTAAATCTTAACCATTCTTTAATGATTTAATGGTCTAGATTTTGTTGTGTCAGTATTCCACTGACAATAATCTTAATTGTTTTGTTTGCAGCATTATTTTATTATTTTAAAAGTGTTAGTGAAATGCTGATATGACAGAATCTAGACCCTTAAATAATAAAATAGTGGTTCGGATTTAAGGAAATCTATTAGTAGAGTACCCTAAGAAATCTAGAGGATCTGAATCCCTAAACAAGTGGTTGAGTTGCTTGCTTGTTGGTTTGGAGGTCTTGGGTGACATAGGACAGCCTCTATTTGGGGTGTTATTCCACGGTATATTATGTGGTACATATGGAGAGAGCGGAACAATAGAATCTTTGAAGGGGAGGAGTGTTCTATCATCGAGTTGAAGAGCCATTTCCTTCTGTCTTTATTTGAATGGAGGACTGCATTGAGTGGTCTTGTCATACCCTCTGTTTTAAATTTCTTATATTTATGTAACTTTGGGTAGACTTTTGCTTCCTTGTACCCTTCTTGTCTATTGAGGATTTTTTTTTTTGGGGTACTTTTCTTCCTATTTTCAATATAAAAAAAAAAAAAAAAAAAAAAAATTTACTGATTAAAAAATAAAAATCTAGATACCGTTTCTTCATTGCTGCGCTTTGGAAATCTGAGTACGCCTTGTGGATTGGTACCATTAGATGCATGACAATCTTGACTTCCTTCTTGACAAAGCTTAACATCGAGCCATGAATCTTTCACCTGTCACAAGCAGCAAGAGAGAATATGTTTCTAGTAAGTTACAGGTCAAGAAAAGTGACTCTGTGATCTAATGCAACTCATACTCATTTACCTGTCTTGGTACTGATGGATTGTCAAAGAAAGAGTACTCCTTAATATCGATCCGGGGGCCAAACTCCTCCTCTGGCAGTTCTTTCAACATTACATTTACCTGCAGGCAGTGCATATTCCTTAGTACCATAATAAATGATAAAGCTGACAGGAAATACAACAAAGTTGACATGAACAATGAGATCATTTAACAACCCTATCTTCAATTTAAATAATCTGTTGGAAACTTGCACTAAGCAAACACATTTTGTAATAGACTATGGATCAGAATAGATTTCTGAACCATCCAAAACCCTTTATTCACTTCAACTATAATGTATTCCAACTTCTCACATTCCCAACACAAAGGAAGTTTCTTTGCAACTTTTCACTTTCTATCACTCGATAATTATAGGCAAAAAAGAATACATGCATGTGACCCTAATCAATTTGTTGAAGATCCATAGTTGACCCCAAAATGTTGGGATTAAGGCTTGGCTGTCTTTGTTATCAATCAATAATTATAAAGAAGATAAAGCCAACAAGTACTGATAAGGTCACCTAAGGTGAACCCAAAGAAACTTTAAGTTTAACCAAATTTAAGATTTGTCCTTGTTTCCAAGTGATTATTCTCCTCTTCCACCACTTATACACGGATGGATGAAAAAGTGGCCCTAAAAAAAATTATTCAAGGTAAATTGCAGGCTGATTTTCTATGCAAATCCAATATACTCAGTAAAATGAAAATGTTCGGATCATCTCATTTCCATAGAACTTTTTAATGCAATCTCTCAATCCAAAGACACTCAAAAGTAATCAAGTGTACTGTGTACTAGGGTGTTCCATTTTTTGAGATCAATAAACTTTTACTTATCAAAAAAAAAAGTAATCAAGCGTAACAAAAGGATTAAAAATTCAAACCAACTCCAAGTCACACAAGATTGTACTTCTAATGTTACATTCAAAAAAATGACATAAGACTGATAAAATGTTATTAAATGTACCAACTCCAAATTCCTGACTACAATAAGACTAGGATAAATGACATTAAAATTAAAGGCAACATTAGAAGTACACTTGTTATGTATGTAATGACCATTAAACATAGACAGAATTTCCTACGCTGCCCAATGTAAACATGAATTCCCCTAAAATCCTCTAATTCTTTACCAAAACAAAGAGATTCTGGACATTATTTACTCATCTGGACACATAGTTTGTGACACTTCACATTATGCATTGTGAAAAACACGATCCTCTAATTTACCACGACAAAGACTAGACAATTCCAGACATTACTTACTCATTGAGACTGCTGGTTTGTGACAGTTCACACTAAGTACTGTGAAAAACACCCAAAATAATAATGGCAAGCAACATGAGACACAAAATTTAATGTAGTTCGACTAACTCTAAACCTACATCCATGGGCAATGCCTACCATAAAATCCACTATCAATGTTAACGATAACAATACTCACAAACATAAACTAACCCAAATCTCCAATACAACTGAAGCTGCTCTAACACACCTACAAAAGACAAACTAGACAAAACTTTTTCTTTGCACTCTCTCACACAAAGGCTACACCACCACTCTACTTATTAGGGACTATTAAACCCCTTTTTCTTATCTTATCAATGTGAGACTAACACTTTTAATAGGAATTAATTCACCCCCTTAGTACTCTTCTAATCAATATGGGATTCCAAAACCAACTAGGAAACCTCCAAACTTATCAATCTGCTGAGCCAAAACCTCCATGGACCTTCGATGGTGCTCCTGCTACTGTTTCATGCCAGCAAAAGACTGCCAATCAAGAGAATCTTGTACCTTCAGCCATTCTGGATCAAGGCTTTGATACCAATTGTAATGAACATAGTTGTGATCTGAAGGTCAAAAAAATAAAAAAAATCATGGTCTAAAGGTTTGGGGAAATGAGATGGTTGAGTACAATAGGGAATGTAAGTGAATTGACTTGGTTTGAGGTAGTCATACTCCAAGAGAAGAATGAGGATTAAGAAGAGACCTTAGAAAGAGAAGTAAAAAATTTGCATAAACTTTCATAATGAGGATGAGTACATGGTAGCCTAGTATTTATATTAGGACTTTTACAAAGCTAGCATCAAGAAAAGCTCAAGATTGGTTCTTTAACCAACTAACAACTTGTACAACTCCTTGTAACAAACTAAGTAACTATTCTTGGTTAGACTTCACAGGGTTCTTGCCTAGTCTCATCCCTGGTTCCCCACACATGTTGTACACTGCTGGGCTGGTCTTGATGGGTTTTGGGCAGGCTGGGGCTGAGTATTAAAAATTATTTGTACATATAGGTTTACATTTACAAATTGAAAATTAAAGAGAATATAAAGACCCACTTAGAAGGTGAGAATTGAAATAACCATTGCAAGAATGTGAAACTTAGAGCTTGTTTGGAAACCCACAAAACTGAGTGATATGATCCTGTTTTCATAACTCATGATCCAAAATTGGTGGGCCCCATGGAAGAGCAGCTGTTTGGACTCCATGATTCATATTTGGTGACTTTGTTTTCATGATCCTGTGACTCAAAAAAATGAGTGATAGTGAGGCAAAATGAAAACACCTTTAAGCTGTTTTCAAAACTTATGATCCATTACTCAGTGGCAAGTCCGTAAATAAGATGAGATTGTGGGCCCCTTCACCAGTGCACATCCATCTCAGGTTTTGGGTTATGACCGTTGGAGCTCCCCTGAATAACTACTTTTTTTTTTCTTCCTTTTCCCCTGTTTTTCTCACAAACCAATGGAGATCTTCAAAATACACAGAAAACCCCAACTTAAAAAAAAAAAAAAAACCAATAGAAGTGAAAATGAAATCCAGAACAAAATTAAACATGCATAATATATTCCAAAACAAACCCAGATTTCTCAATCATAAAAAAAAAAAAAAAAAAAAAAAAAAAAAAAAAAAAAAAAAAAAAAAAACTCAAATCTGCCCAGGCCATTGTTGCCCCAAGTGCAGCTAATAGCCACCATGCACCCCATCGAAAATTGCAGGTTGCCCATCTAAGGCTTCGTCACAGCCACACTTCAGCAGCAACACCACAAACCCATCGCACCACCAAACCCACCAATCAGCGGCCACCGTGGATATCGGAGTCGCATGTGATGCAGAGCATCGCCGCGTCGGCCTTGCACGGGATGGACGCTGGAGCTTGCTCGCAGACCTCGCACATCCACACGCCGGAGCTTTGCTCTCTACTTTAATTTTTTGAGCTTTGATTTTTTTGGAGCTAATAAGAGAGGAAGAGAATGGATGGGTGGAGAGAAGAGAGAGCTATGTCTGGGTATTAATATCTGAGTGAGGAGTCAAGTGTGGGTCCCAAAAAAGGTTGAAATTTTTGAGTGATGTGAACTGAAAAAAAGTGCCAAACGGGTGGTATAGAAAATTGAGGTATTTTGAGTGATGGGTGATGAGTGATGGGTAATGAAAAATGAGTGATGAAAACTGAGTGACAAAAATAGAGTGACCATTTTTTTAAACCAAACAAGCTCTTAAAAATCTGGTCACTACTTGTGTCTGATAAAATAGTATTATCAAGGGTAACTTGATAATGTAATGACTAAGTGTGTCTAACAAAATACTATTAGGTGATTACTTCTAAAGAGAAACTCTAGTCAGAAAGGTCATGGCTCCACTGGTTTCTAATTCAAGAGGGCATGTAAAATCTATTTGATTTTACCACCATGAGCTGCTTCAATAATCAATATCAAAGAATGCCAATAGAATCTTCCAACAGATCACAACAAAAACCTTAAGCTGCAACAAAAAGGAAATACCTCAAATACATGGTCCAAAGGACAAATAAAAGGTTGTCTAGTCACAGAGCCTTCCAAAACTCCCGGGTGCGCAAACCACAGCCTATCCAACCTGCACCATAGTGGAGGCATGACCTAAAATCACACAATAAAAACACAAAAGAGATCAAAATATACACTTTAATATGACCAGAAAATGAAATTTCTAATTTTAGCAATTTGATATTTATGTTCTAAAAACTCAACCAAACAAACTTGTCTCCTTAATTTCACGATATTTTCAACGTAAGTAGATATTTAAACAGACCAAATCATTTGGCACAATGTTGGTAGGTCAATTTAAAAGGAAAGATTTTTTCAGTGGCTCACCCTGAAAAAGATTTCTAGATCAAGGATTTTTGAATTGTCAGCCATTACATTTACAATTTAAAGAGCAATCAGCTTCATAATTCATGTTAACACTTCTCAACAGAATGAGCTCGCTGACCACCACATTTAAGATTCCTTTTGACTTTATTTTTTTTTGGGTTTCAGTACCACAGTTAAAAAGTAAATGAAATTTGTGAATTAGCTCTAACTCAATTGGCACCTCCTCCCCTTATAAGTCCACAGAGGAGGGCTAGGTCATAGGTTCAAGTCCCATCAATTGCATGTTTTACTAATAAAAACAAAGTAAAAGAAATTCAGTATTGGTGACCCTAACATATAAATTGAAGCTTGTAAACTCCAGCTCAACAAAATTTTAAAGTCAGCCAGCCGCATAATTCTGTGTGGTAAAGACACTATCTAATATCGTATATGTGTGTTGGACATGTGGTGTGTGTGTAGACATGTATGCAAATACACTAGACATGCATAACTGATAAATGAACACTAATCTCAAAAGTTTAAATTGTAATAAAATGGTGAATTTAATCATCTTGACCATTAACACTTCCCTCACATGTGGACCTAGATATCCCCTCAATATATAAGAGGTAGAGTAGAGATAAGGGTTTTAAAAGACTTATTTTAAAAAAAAAAAAGAATGGGGCCCATCACATGGAACTTTTAAATGTCTGCATAGGAGGTAGACTAGAGATAGGGTTCAAACTTAGGACCACCTACTTTGATAGTTGATACCATAATAAATAATAAAAGTTGGACTCTTGTATGTGCCGACGCAGCAGGAAAACAGTGGATCATCTATTGGACTATTGGTAAATTGCTCTATAGCTCATGCTTTGTGGAGTTATGTTTTTATTTCCTTCGGGATTCAATGGGTGTTACCAAAGATGATCATGGATCTTTTGTTTGATAGGAGGAATTGGTTTAGAAAACACTCTTCGGATATTAGAAATCTTGTCCCTTTATACTTGATGTAAACTTTGGGGAGAGAACAAAATTGCCGTACTTATGAAGATACAGAAAGTTTGGTGACTCAATTGCAAACATTGTTGCTTAGAGTTTTGTTTGACCAGTCCCACGTGTGAGGTTTTACCACTAGCATTTCTAATTTTGTACATGACAACTTATTTTTTGTAAATCTTTAGTCTTTTTTCAATAAAATCTCATTATCAAAAACCTAAAAATAATAAGAGTTGGACTCAAGCTTTCACTGTTAAGCCCAAGCTAAATAACTAAACTCAAATAAAACCCAATAGTCCAATAGCACAGCCCATGATAATAAATAACTAATAATTAAAAAAAAAACCCTAGACAATTACAAAATATCCCCTTACAATTAAAACAAAATAAAAAAAAAAAAATGGCTTCTTGGTGCCTGCTTTTTTTTTTTGGATAAGTAATAAATTTTGGTATCAAAAAGAGTCACCCAAGTATACAGGAAGTATTTGGGTACAAACAATCAATTACAAAAGTAACATGAATCTGGCTTGTTGCCTGCTTAACAAAGTTGTAATTAATAATAATAGCAACAATGATGTGACAGTAGTAAATAACATTTTGTTGATAAAACAAGATTAGTATATTCTGCACGCTGCACCTAATTTTGATACTCACTTCATCCAAGTTCAAAAAAACATATCAGCAAATTTAACATTGTGACATTCAGTATGCCTTCCTCTCTAATATATTATTTTTGCAGATTTGATATGTGATAGCACATTTGTGCAAAAAAAAAAAAAATACACTACGGTAGTGGTTATGAGGGACAAATACTTCCAAATGCACTAATGTAGGAATATATATTACTATAAACTACCACAAAACGTAGAAATTTAGCTATCCTCACCAGTGTACGATCCAACAATGAAGCTATCGCAAGTGCTGTCCTTATTTGTTTCATCTGAAAGAATTATTCACAAAATACTTCATGAGATGAAATCCAAAGAATACAATTATATTTTTGATGAATAAAATAAATAAATAAATAAATAATTCATGAGATGCAATATTGCAATATCCAAAAATCGAAGGTGTTAGCTGGATTAGGTTAGTACATACATACATACTTGGTAATTAACTAGAGAAAAGTGTGATTCAATAGTATGTTGCCCATCTAGTAACAAGCTCTTGGGAATACATGGCTTAAATGATAAGAATCCTCCTGCATAACCACAAAGAAGTTATGCTACAGTGAATTAGTGATAATGTCATATTCACCAAAGATAAAGGACCCATGCAGCACTTCATTAACTATAAGGAGACACCATAGAGCATGCGGCCATATATTCAAAGTGTGCTTTTCCTGTCTTCAGTTTGGTGCAATTTAGGTTCCTGATGAGGCAGATATATCTAAGGGAAATGAGCTCCATTTGATTAGGATGGGGGAAATAATAAAAATCAAAAAATGTGGTTCCAAGGAAAAGACAATAAAATTGCCCAATCTTGCATCCCATGAGCAACTTTCAACTCTCATGATATTGGATCACAAGAAAAGGGACAGATCATAAAACAAACTTGCACCTTTTAAACTCTCTAGCAGTCTCATCCAAACCAATTCAAGCCAAAAGTACATAAGAAGCAAGGGATCACATAATCATGGGGACTAATTAAAAGTTGAAAAACATGTAACCATGTAGTCAAACTAATTATACTTTTTTAAGTTCAAAACAAGCCTGTAACAAAGAAAGCAATAAAATTTTGAAATTAAAAATAATGAAGATAGATTAGAAATGAATGAAAATAAGTTCAAATGCATGTTTACAACTCCAAAAATTTACCTACATACAGAAAATAAGGGAGAAAAAAGTTCTTGGAACTATTCTAAAACACTCAAACAATCAGGCCAGGACAAATATAAATAACACATACTTCCATTAACCAAGTTATGATATTACAGATTTACAGTCTCTCAATATAAGTAAAAAAGTAGTGTAAACTTTGACAGTTTGACTTCTAAGTCTAAAATACCCAAAATATTAACGATTAAATGTTGAAGAAAGCTATTTTGACCCATAAAATATATCAGCCCAATGACAACAACTTAAACAATTAAGTCAATAGCTTCATAATTATAAAAACAGAAATTTGAATATAATAGAACCATTTGAAGAATTCTTGCATGGATATTTTGAGAATAGGCTCCCAGCTGATAGGTAAGCAAGAGAAACAGCTTAACATTTGCAGATCCCACTTTCCAGTTAAGGTTTTTAAGGTTTTGACTGTCCAAAAGGGTAAGTTGCAGATTGTTAAAACCAAAACATAGAGTATGGCCACACGTAGGGACACAAGGTTATCAAAGTTCACATCTAAAATAGACATAGGACAAATTGGGGGAATTTTTCTAAATGTGGTTGTGGTTGGTTAAGGTTAGGAGAACTCGTAGATCTAGGTTTAAAATTATTGAAGTAAGTGTTATGAGGTTTTGATGGGAATTAAAAGGTGGTTTAATGAGTTATTTGATGGTTATTTGGTAGAAGAAAGTATGTGGGGATATTGGGTTTCAATAGGTAAAGGAAAGGGGGTTGATTTGTGGTTGTAAGGAAGAAGAAAATGACATGTTTTCTTATGTTTAGGGGTTGTATGAATAGTACCTCTGAACAACAACTGTGAGAGAGAGAGAGAGAGAGAGAGAGAGAAGAAGAAGAAGAAGAAGAAGAAGAAGAAGAAGAGAAGAAAGAAAGAAGAGGAAAGGAGGAAGAAAAGAACCCACAAAGGCTTAAAACACTCAATAACTTTATTAATCAACTCTCTCCTTTGAATCCATTGAGCACAATGATAGATAAAGACTCTTCCTTGTCCTAGTAGTGTTAGGACTCTTAATGAATAGTAAACTAAAAACCTAACAAAAGACTAACTTGGACCCAAGGAAAAAAAAATACCATAATTTGCATAACTTGGACCCAAGTCTAGAATCTTATAGGATCCCCTATAAGATTCTAGACTCAATTAAAGTACCAAATACCTTAATTTGCATAAATTGCTTAAAAAATTACAGATTTTCCCTTGCAAATAAAATTGACCATAACTAATAAAATAAACATCCAAATAAAATTTGTCTTAACCCTAAAAGACTCATACTTAGACCATTAAAACTACATGACTTTCACTTCAATTGGACTTCACAAGTGGACCCCATAAAATAATTTTTGAATAGGCGAATCTGTGAAGTAATAGCAAATTAATCTTCCACGATTGCATAAAAAATACAATATAAAACAGGATTTTCTAGAAACTTGGGGTTAAAGTTAATGACTCTAGGAGCACAATTTGAGTTTTCAAAGTTCAGGAAGATTAGAACCCAGTGGGAGGTGGACTTTTTGCCTATTTTTGTCTTAAAACAACTTAAGTACACTGAAAATAGACATTGGTTAACATCATAAAGCAAGAAAAGTGTTTGTCGATCCTTAAATTCCATCCCAAAGATTCTTAGCAATCAAACATATTATGATATTTTTAGAAGAATATTATCATTGGTTAGCAATTGTGCCCCAGGCAAAGAGCAAAGGAAAAGCAATTGATGACATCTACAATTGTTCGTGTGTGTGTGCGAGCGCGCGCACACGTGAGAGAGAGAGAGAGAGAGTCTTCTCTAACAAACAAATTCACAATCCTTTATCCCATTAACCCTATGTCATTCTCACTTCACCTTGGGACAAAAAAATGGCCTCCCAAAACCCACAAGGGACTAAGGGTCAAGAATCATTTATAGATGTTCAAAACACAATGATGAATCAGACTAGATAAATTTGTTCAATTTCATTCCATTGAATACGGTTAATACATTGTGTCACATTCTCCCCCTCTCTCTCATTACTTCATTGGTTGGTGGAATTGGTTGGGGAAGTATTCATCTCACATTTGGAATTTAGTTCCATTGTGTTTGATGTGGTGTATTTGGAGGGAACGCAATTAGCGGACGTTTGAGGATTTGGATAGATCCAATGACCAACTGCTTGCTCTCTTTTCTAGTTCCCTTTTTGATTGGGCTAGGGCTTGGGGACTCACATCTAGTGATTCTCTTCCTTTATTCCTTAGCTCTCTTCTTCTTTGTAATTAGTGCTTTTCTATGATTTTGCTTTCCCATCTTTTTTTGTACTTTTGATATGCTGGTGCTACTTTGCGTTTAGCAGTTTTTTGAATCTACATCTTTCTTACCTATTAAAAAAAAAAAAAATTTCAACCATGCTCTGTGATGCCAAGAGTGCAACCAGAGTTAATGTTGGCTGACTTTATTTGGTTTGACATAACAGATTTCATTTGTCGTTAAGGATTTCATGTGATGTAATGGTGCTTATTGATGTAATCCTTAAGCCTATTTAAAAGAGGCTATGGCAATAGTTTGAACAGTGCAATTAGAATTAAAAACTTTCTGAGTCAGTTTTCTATAAACCTTTGTGGTGATTCCAAGCACCCTATTTGTGAAGCCTATGGTTTTCTGTTTTTCCTTTTCTTTCGTATTCTTGCAAAACAATTTGAATAAAAACATTTTGGGTTAACAGTTTTCTCTACATCTTGCTGGTGATTCCAAGCACCCTTAGGTGGTGAAGCCTGAGGTTCTCTGCTTTTCCATTTCTTTCTTATTCTTGCAAACCTGTTCTACATTACCCACCCCTTGCAGAGTGGAATCATGCATTACCATATGAGAAATATCAAGAACGGAGCAAATACAAAATGCTCTTCATTTTGGCATTTTACATCTCATTGTAGCTCCCTCACCTTAAGATATATAGTATATTGTTCTAACCTACTACTTCAATGATGGAATTAAGATGGACAAACAACATGGGCAGTGGTGATACAGAAAGTCCCACAATCTCCCAAATCCAACATGGATCAGCCCTGAAATTCCCGTCCCTGCTCCCTGCTTAAGTTAAGGGTGTACTACCAAACCTGTTCCAGCAGGGAAGGGCAATTTATGCATGAACTCATTCCATTCTGAAAATGGTCAAGTTGTCAAGATTATTAATTGAAACACCATAACTCATTCCATTCTGATAGTAGTAATTATACTTTGCAGTAGTGCATTCCTCAAAGGCTAAAAAACTAATGTTTAAAGAAGGCATATTTGTAGATTTTTAGGCCCCTTCATCAAGGATAATCTGCAAAGGTGAAGGGTCCTTTTTTTATACTTGGTCTGAGATGCAGATACAAAGGATAAAAGACAATCAACAAGCCATGCAGATCACTGAATCAAAGACCCTGCAACACCTTGAGAGACTCATGTCTACAGAATAACGAACTATGATATTGAATAAGCATATGCAACCTAAGATAAATTGGCAAGATATGCAACATGTGGCACAGAATTACCTGGTGAATCATAGTATTCTGGTGGATCATAGAAAACCATGGCTTCCCGAAGCCGGTGCCGCTTTCCTTCAGTACCTGCAAACTGAAATGTGGTATGCACTGCATATGGCTCCAATCTGAATTGCTGATACGTGGCCTGTGATTATAGCATTAGGGTTTAGGGCAAGCTTGATATACAGTTTGTTCAGCTATATTAACCAGGTCAATTAAAATTCTTACAAGCTCAGCGGCAATAGTTGCCTAAAATAAAATTAGCAAAGTAAATGAATGTCTACCATTTTGAGGTAGAACAAAAATTTGATGCAACACAAAAACTGAATAGAAAAATAAAAATACCCTAGAAATCAGCACCTAGAGTTGCTTGGAAATAACACCAAGTGGGATAGAAAATCACCTATGGTTGGCTGGAATCAACACCAAGCCATTGAAAAGGTTCCAACTGAAATTTATTCATCTTAGCTTGTCTCCATAGGAGAACAATAACACAATTATATAGACTACTAAAACTAAAACCCTAATTCTAGTTGACTTAGGAAAGCATTTATTGAATTACAAATATAACCTCGACTTTAGGAAAATAAATAAAATACTAACCATTTAATTAACTAATAAGACCTAAAATAAATCTCATTGAGCAAAAATACAGTTGACTTCTAAAATTAAATAAAACAAAATTGAAATGAAATTGTCTACAAACTTCCCACATCACATTAATGTAGAGAGAGAGAGAGAGAGAGAGAGGAGACTGCTCATTCTACAAAGAGCAATTCCATATATCCTACCTGAACAAAATAAGTATGTCCACTACAAAATATACTAGCTGGCAGGATTCCCAGCTTGAGATTTCCATCAAAAGCATATACAAGACCACTCTCCTCGTCCACAAGTGGTCCTAACTGCTTGTGTAAAAGATCATTAAACCCATTTTGATCCCATATTTTGTCATCAGCTATAAGCATTTCTTTCCATTCCTTTGCCAGTTTTTTTGCAGAATCTGTTGGCCGCCAGTGGAATATTCCTATATTGTAGGCTCCACTAACTGTTGAAGATGAAGAAGTAAAATTGTGAGTGTGGTGCTTGTTAGAATTATGGTTAAATGATTAAATTCATCATTTCCTAATAGCTTAAGCTTTAGAAAAAATTGGTCATTTAACATGGTATTAGAGCAGGAGATCCGGCAGTTTAAATTTAAAAGTGCTTATTAAACCATGGAGCTCAAAGGGATAAAAGTTTATAAAGTTCCAAGTTGATAATTAAAAAGTAATGATTTGATAATGAGCCTATAACTAGAAAGAGAGACTGGGACTTGTCCTAGAAAACAAAGCATCTGGGACTTTCTAAACATCAAAGAATGAGAAAGGGTGCAAATAAGGTCATCCTAAGAGGTTCCTGGTAAGAGTTTGTACTTTAAACATTTTCCTGAGTTCACCTTTTTTTTTAACTGAGACTTTTTTTTTTTTTTGGTCTTTGTACACATACGTGAAGCACCATGTGGCAGAAAATTGCAAAAAAGTAACAAACTGCAATGGGTTCTATAGCAAAAAAGCATACTGCACTAGTTCCATACTTCTTAATGTAATCAAAATTAACATTCTTGCCAATCCATTGCAGCATAGTATTAAATTTTGATTGTGTTTTGGTTCCAAGCTAGTACATTAAAAAATGTTGACCCTTTCCAAGTATCCATTCACTGGCAGACACATTTTCACATCAGTTCATGAGATTTCAATTAGTATTTCACACACCAATCATTAAGAGAACTCTTAATGAGAAAGGGGTAACAACGCATGCTTGCACAGAGATAAATGAGGTTATTATGAACAATAAAGTAAATGAAGGAAATACAAACATGAAGAGTAAATCTTGTTTTACTACTACAAACTTCACCTTGTTGCCAAATGTCTAGCCTGTCATCAACAACTGTTGGTATGACTTGATCACTAGAAGTTAAGACATCTGCTTCAGGAAAACGAGCAAAATATGGCAGCGGGTTCTGTTTCAAGACAGCAAATAAGGTAAAGTGAGTTTGTTTAATAGTAATCTTCAGAAGGAATATAATAGATGTATAAAAGAAAAAAACCTTAAAGATACTGATTATAACAAATAAATACTGATCTTAGAGCGTCCTTGATGAAATAGCATTGATCGCACAACAAACAAAATATGAGATTAAGAAAGACAAACAGGAAAGAAATAAAATAAATAAGGGAAAATATAGAGGATATCTTACTGGGAATAGAAAAAGGTAAAGAATATTAAAGAATAAAGACAGAAATCACTACTGAACAGGTTCACCAGGAAAGTGGAATAGTTCTGGGGTCACAAAGCATACCGTTGGAACAAAAACATAATAAATGCTTTTGCTGCTCAGCACTTCTAATCAACAAATCTATAACCAAGGAAAGCAAAAGGATATAATATAGATAATTGGGGGGGGGGGGGGGGGGGGGGGAATTCTAATTCTATTTATTATTAAATATCAAGTTCTAACCGTTATCCCCACTTCCCACCAGACCCTAGCCTGCCCAATATGGATTAAAATACTCATAAGTAGATATTTATTTATTTAGTAAAAATACACACACAAAAAAATAAATAAATAAATAAAAAACAATACTCTGATCATGCAGAAGATCAAACAGGACTTGAGCTGAAACCGTACCTTCAACCAAACCATGTCTGTATCACACATCAACAGTTCGAAACCATAGGGAAGTAATGAATCTATCATAACAACTTTTTGTCTCCCCATCTTATGAAATGTTGGAGAGCCCCAGCCAACATCAACTGTGCTCATATGGCTGCCCATATCAAAAACAGGAATACCTTTCCAATACAAAGCCTCCAACAATTTGGTATCCATCGCACCTAAAACAACAATTTTGAACTCCTTTAAGAGGTGTACACTAAGTATAATATATGTGGACATGATTTTTCAAGAAAAAAAAAAATTCAAATATCTGAGGAAAGTGAGTGCAACTGCAAAAAAGCTATGAAGCTAAAATTAAGATTTAGCTTACCAACAAGAAGGTTAGAGAGCCCCAAATCTGTCAAGTGTTTAACCCAAGTCAGGATAAAATCCATGAATGCATAGTTACCAAAGGTCACTATTATGACGTTATCTTTCACCCTTTGCTGAACCAGTTCTTTGGTCAATTGAAAAGCCTTCAAAGGTGGCATTTTTTTGGTTTGTGAGGGAACTTGCCAAATAGGGGGCATCAACACACTTTGAGGCCCTGTAGTTAAACCCACTGTTGCTGATCGAGAAAAATTGAGTGCTGGCTCTGTTGGATGAGAATCCACATCTGGAGAGAGCATGTGCATCAAGAAAAGTGAATTGCATACTCAAACATAGAGAATAGAGAACTTGATGAACCGCTGAGAATAGAAATTCTAGGGAACAAGTATTAATAATAATGCTCAGGAACATGAGCTTTTCAAATCTATCCTAGCAATTCATGCAATATTGCATCATTAACAGAAGGGAAACAGTTCAAAAAACTTCTCCAGTTCCCTCTTGAAACTAATAATCAAGGAAACAGTCCTCTTAAGAAGTCTATTATTAGCTCATTCCAAAATAGGTCCCACGTTAACTGGTCAGTCCTAAGATCTGAGCTTATATGCAACACTTATAACAAAAATTGTGGAGAAAAAGTAAAAAGGTGCAGATGATACCAAAGAGGCCAATGCCCAAACCCAAAAAAATGAAGTAGAAGAGCCCAGATTCCAAATGAATGAAAACGTGACTGAATCAGTCCTAGTTACTCTTCGAGGCGGAGTGGAAGAAGGGAGGAGGAACATACCAATTAATATTAGAAATGGAATCTAATTAGATTAGAATCATATTCCACACATTCTAATTTTACTTATTTATTCTAATTCTAGATAGATTCTAATTTGAAATAATTCTAATTCTAAATAATTAGATCAATTAGAAATATCCAACAACAATTGACCTTTCTAGGTTAAAAAAACTGTACCCAGTATAGAAAGCTCCCACTTTTATGGGGTCTGGGAGAGGAGTACAAAAGACAAACAAGCAGCAAACTTGATTATCATAGTCCTCACTTGAAAAGTAGAAGATATTTAAAAAGGCTCAAAAGAGAAATCTCTACCCTAACACTCCAACACACGACTCAATGGGTTTAGTTTTACCAAGCAAATCTGCAAAATGTTTAACAGCATAACTTATTAATATGGAAAACCCATTTTACCCAAGCAAAATATAAATGAGATTAGCCTTACAATTGCACTAAAACCTAAACCTAAATGGGTGAGCATAAAAATGAAAGCATAATAGAGATTGGTAGGTTATGACATAAAAAGTGCAAAATACAAACAAGCACCAAACTTGATTGTCATAGTTCCTACTTGAAATATACAAAATATTGAAGTTCTAAAAAGAATTCTCTACCCTAACACTCCAAACACACAGAACTGAAATGGTTTTTTTTTTTTTTTACCAACCAAATCAGCAAAATTTTTTAACAACAAAATTTAAAACGAAAAACCCATCACAGCCCAAGTAAAATATAAACGAGATTAACTACAAGATCAGTCTTAAAACCCAAATGGGTGTGCATAAATAGATACAAAACACAAACAAAGCACGAAACTCGATTATCATAGTTCCTATTGAAATGCACAAAACGCATAAGTCCTAAAGAGAAATCTTTTACCCCAACACTCCAACACACAACTCAAATGGGTTTAGTTCTTACCAATCAAATCAGCAAAAATGTTTAATAGCAAAGCTTAATAATATGAAAAACACATCACAGCCCAAATAAAACATAACGAGATTAACCTTCCAGTCGTCCTAAAACCCAAATGGGTGTGCATAAAAGTGAAAGCAAAATAGATATACATAGAGATTGGTAAGTAATGACATAAAAAGCACAAGACACAAACAAGCACCAAACTTGATTACCATAGTTCCTACTTGAAATGTACACAACATTGAGGTTCTAAAAAGAAATCTCTACCTTAACACTCCCAACACACAGAACTCAAATGGGTTTAGTTTATACCAACCAAATCAGCAAAAATTTTAACAAACAAAAACATAATAATATGGAAAACCCATCACAGCCCAAGTAAAATGCAAACGAGATTAACCCCCCAATCGTCCTAAAACCCAAATGGGTGTGCATAAAAGTGAAAGCAAAATAAAATTCATATAGAGATTAGAAAAGAGAAAACATACTGTGAGAGGAAATAGCTGAAGGTGGAGAGGAGAGCCATGAGAAGGAGGAGTCAACTAAAGGCTTGGAATATATAGCCGAGAAGACATAGAAAGAGGAGAAGATTACACCAATGATGACAGTGGCGTAAATTGTCAAGAACAGAGGCCTTGTATTCGCCACTTCTTGAAACCCATTTCTCCAATTCCAACCCATGTTTCCTCTTTTCTCTTTTCAACCAATCTATGCGTCTATCGAACTAATAACAAGACCCCATTTTTCGTTGGTTGAGTTTGGTTGTTTCTTCGCTTTGATTTCTTTAAAGTTTAAGATTCGAATTCAGATCAGTTAAAAGTTTTTGTATTCCTCTTCCGACACTTACCACATGCCGAAGCCGCCAAAGGTCAACCCCCCCATGTTTGTCTTAAATCTTAATTTCGTTTCAATAATGAAGAAGGCCCAATCTACTGTGGAACGGGTTTTTGGTACATATGGAAAGGTTGAGAGATTGGATATGAACGAAAATTTGTCTTGGGTTTGGGTTTTTTTTTTTTTTAAATAAATAATGAAGTTATGCTTAAATAACAGTCACAGTTAACTTAATTAATAAAGTTTACTCGTCAGGTGCGAAAAACAATTTAAAACTCTCTAAAAAAAAATTATACTTAAATACTCAATTAACTTATTAAAAAGCTCTTTTTTTTGCATTTTGATTTGAAATAAAATAAATTAATTAAGAGCAAATGAATAAGAGATTATTATTATGATTTAATAGGACATACACCAATCTAGTTAATAGTTAGGGCCTTAGGGGCATTGAGAGTGGTTGAATTTGTGTTTGGAATATTGCTAAGGGTTGGATGCGATTGGCTGTTGTGGTTTGTGTCCTCCCCAACAAGGCAACAACAGATCAGCATTTCCCTCGCCCTTTGGGTTAAAAGAGCAACACTCACCCACAATGGGTAGGAAGCCATCTTTGAATAAAAATAAATAAATAATCAGCAATTGTGCCATGCACAAGAGTAGTGTTACAGCGTGCAGAGCTAGGATTTGACACTTTAGATCAATCTAAATAATAAAAAACAATTTATTTGAATAATAAATAATATTTTTATATTAAAAAATGGTTTTGTGCTTATTAGTTAGATTTTTTGTGTGGAGAAACTATTGGTTGGAGGTTGTGTATACAAGTATAACTGTATAAGTCATTTTGTGACTTTTTTTTTTGTTTTTTTAATCAAGATTCCACTTACTCCTTAAAAAAAAAAAATTTATTTACTAGTAGGTTCTAATTAGCTAAATTAGTAAAGTTTCTTGTCATCAAATAGGAGATTTGAGATTCAAACTCTACCTACACCGAAAACTAGTTTGTATATTTAGGTTGATAATGAAAAGTAATCATTATGGAATAAACACCATAAGTTGAAATTATATTGTATCTATATATAAAATAAAATAAAAAACTAACTATTTATATGAAAGGGTTTGTTAATAGTTAGATAATGAAAAATAATCATTATGGAATTAATATTATAAGTTGAAATTATATTCTATCTATATATTAGATAAATAAAAAATCTATTTATATGAAAGGGGTTGTTAATAGTTAGACTAATCTCAGGTGTAACTAATGTGAATTCTAGTTCAACTTTGCTTTGGTAAATTTATTTTTCCTTCTTTTCAAGACCTTTTGTTGTTGTGCCTGCAGTTCTTGGGCTTATATAGTTATTTGTAACTATTGGGTAGTTTGCTTTCTATATAAGCTAATAAGTTATTTCATTAATTTCTTACCATGCCAGGGTCTTACTTACCAACAACCAAACCAAAATAAGAGCACTAGCATCAACTATGTTAAGCCAAATGCAATTTTAACACATCAAAACCTACTTTATCTATTTTATTATAGCTTTTAATAATACACCTTACATCACATTTTCTATTTTAACATTCATCACATTAAAAATAATATAACCAACCCATTAAAATAATATAAATAACCCAATAAAAATATGCATTCATTTAAAGCCTTGTCTTTTTACATCTGAACTTTAAAGCCCTCTCTCTCTCTCTCTCTCTCTCTCTCTCTCTCTTCAATCCCGAGGAAAAAAACACCACCACCATTGCAAGAATGAAAAAAAAAATCATACTTGTTCTTTATCACCCTAGGCCAAACTCAACCAATAACCACTAAACCCAACCACTGTGATCAACACTAGATCAAGCAAAACCCAAAATCAACCCAAGCTTCACATTCATAATGACCACAACCCAATTGAGAGAGAGAGAGAGAGAGAGAGAGAGAGAGAGAGAGAGAGAGAGAGAGAGAGAGAGAGAGAGAGAGAGAGTCATCGCCGTCAATTGACCCAAAGTAAAGCTTTGGTTCTGAGATAAGAAACAAAAAAACAACCACTAAAGATACCAAGAGATCAGAAGAGAGAAGAAGGGGAACATAAAGGAGAAAGAGTGAAAAGATAAATGAGAGAGAGAGAGAGAGAAAGCAATACCCAAACTTTCAAATAAGAGAGGTAGAGAAGAGGAGAAAAACCGAGAGATCAAAGAGTGATGAATGAGAGAATAGATAAAAGAGGAGAGAGACCAAATGGGTGAGGGAAAAGAGAATGAATATTTTATTATTAGGAGAGAGAGAGAAAGTTGAATTAAAAAAAACCCAAATATTAGCAATTTCTATTGTATCTTTCTATTGATAGAAGGGTATTAAAGCTCACGGTAATTTTTTTTTTTTTTTTTTGGCGTTTGGCACACTTGATGGAGCATGGTTTTTGGTGTTTGGTGTGCTAAATGCTAAAAATTTAGCATTTAGCACACCTGATGCTACTACTTTAACTCTTTAGCTTATTCTCTACTCAAACAATCCCATTAGACCTTAGTTTTTATCCTACATAGATTGCTCATCTCTCTCGAGTAAGAAAAAATCATTTTGTTCTTTCTCCATCTTCAAAGAAAAGACTTTTATTTTTTTTCTTTTTGATAATCTGCAATGTATTAAACTAGGAAACAAAAACAAAAGGAAAATCTTCCTTACAAATGGCAGTCAATGCCAGGGGAAGATTGTCCTTATTGAAAAAGCAAGAATATAAAGACATTAGAGCAAAATTTGCTATAGCGTGAGCTACTGCATTTAGGGGTGTCCACGAGTCTGGCCAAGTCGGGTTTGTGCCCGACTCGAAGTTTCCAAGTGGGTGAAAATCAAAACCGAAACCGACTCATTTTAATGGTCGGATCATCCGGTTCGAGTTCGTCAGTTTCGGGTAGGTTGTTTGTCGGTTTCGGGTTTTGAAGCCGGTGCTAATATTTTGCCGCCGGTGCCAATATTTTGCCAGATCGGTCAAGATCTGGTCGATATTTGGCCAGATTTGTCAAATCTGGACTAGATCTCGACGAGATCTCACTGGATCTCGCCAGATCTGGTGGATTTCATGTTGCTCTTCGTCGGAAAATCAAAAATATTGCCGAATCTGGTGGATTTCAAGAAGCTCTTTGTCGAAAAACCTTTGGAACTCGCTAGATTTTGTTGATTTTATGGTCGAGTCAGGTGGCTCAGGTTTTTGGGGATGAAGCCCACCAGCCGACCCGAAGGGATCGGGTCTTGTGGGTGGCGACCTACCGGCGACTGTCGAATTGATCGGTTCAGGTGGTGGCCAGTCGGTTTCAGGCAGGTTCAGCGAGTTAAGTGGGTCACCCGGTTGTGTGGACACCCCTAATTGCATTACAAGACCTATAAACCCAAACAAAGGAAGAGAAGACGAAGAACGTGGATAGAGCTCGGATGTCTAAGATAGTAGCATTAATATATCAGTCATAGGGAGGCCTACCTTCAGGGATAGGGTCGAACACACATTTAGCGTCACCTTCAAAGATAACCTTGGACCAGGCTTCCATTCTTGCAAGCTTTACAGCCCAAATGAGAGCTTCAGCTTCAACCTGGAAAAGGGATTGAGCTTTTGTGATTCTGGCCCAGGCTTTGATAAGCTCTCCAAAATGGTCCCTAATGAAAACAACAAGGCAGGCTTTGGAGGAGGAAAGGCAGCGTTAACATTGATCTTGATCCAACTAGGGGGACGGGGGTCTAAGCCAGCGAAAGGTAGAGAAAAAGTAGGAGAAGGTCCATTGAGAGTGAGCAAAGCTTCCCTAAATTTAAAGCGGATATTGGATACTAAGCAATGCATGTCAACAAAAATATTGCTGAAGATGACATTGTTTCTGGTGGCCCAAATCTCCTCTAAGGTGAATGCCATGTTAAGAGATATAACCCAGAGATCTTTAGAGAAGCATTGGGCTTTAAAGGGGTTAAGGATCAGGTTGAAGGACAATTGGAGTCCACTTTGAAACCCTGGCAGGTTGCAAACCAAAGAGCCTTTGCGTGATGACAGTTGAAGAAAAGGTGGGGAGGGGATTCCAACTCATTGTTATAAAGCACACAACAGGTTTCTGATGTACCCAGCAAACATGAGAGATTATCTCTGGTAGGGAGGACATTGCATCCGAGACACCACATGAACATTTTTGTTTTTTGAGGAGCTTTGAGCTTCCATAACTTGTTCCAATTGACATTCAGAGATGTAGAGTGAGTTACAGGGGGGAGCAGAGCATGATATGCCGACTTAAAGAAAAACTCACCCTTGGATTCTAGTACCCAGCATAACTTTTCAGCTTTAGGTAAGACAGGGTTGGGGATAGATAAAATAACTTAGGCAGTAGAGGCATCGAAAAGCTCATTTTTATAAGATGTTGTTTTTTTAACCTTGTAAGTAAATTGCGTTTGTACGGGGTAGAGCCCTAGGCCCGTTGGGCCTTGGGCCCTGGTCTTGTGGTACAACACCTAACCTTGTCCCCATTGGACCTATGACCTTGATCCGGACACACTTTAAGGCCTAATCTGAGCCTAACAGCCGTGGTGAGACCATTCTGTCTTGAGTGTCAAAGACGAGCCCTTCCTGATCAACTGTAACTTGGTCGAAAGTGTGATTGCTTGGGGGTACAAGGTTTCGGCGGCCCGATATTGCCTTGGGGAATATCGCTGCCGAACAGCCTTTTGGAAGTAGGAACCAGTTCCAATGTCATTACCACTGTTCCTAATGGAGCATCCACTTAAAAATGATGAAATTAGACCCCCATCCACACGAGTGGAATCAGAAAATAATCATAACACCTTCACTCATCTCAAGCTATAAGTAGGAGAATAGAGTGAGAAGTGGGGGTTGGCAATTTTGAAAAGAAAACAGAGTGAGGAGTAATAATATCAGTAGGAAGGAGAGCAACTCGGAAAGGAAAAGAGAGGAGCTTGTGTGAACTAGAGTGTGCAATTGGGTCTCAAAGCAAGCAACTACCTATAGTAGGAAACTCAAAACCTACCATACAAATAAGTTGTGAGCCCAAATATAAGTTGAGTCCGTTAGAGATATTCTGGGCAGGACAAACTGTGCCGTTCGGACCAATGCGGCGCTCCTGGCATCACAAGTTGGGAGGTACGACGTCCTAACTTGTGGGGACCTTTAACCTACCTTCTACTCATGTTGTAATGACCCATAGAACCTACCTTTAAGTTGGTCCATGTAAATTGCATTTCATTACACATGTGTTTGGGCGTTATTTGGACCATGATAAGCTCAAGTCCAAAGCTTGGGCCTATCATAATTGTTTGAACCATGTATGCTATGAATGAACTCAAGCCTAAAAGCCTATGATTGAACTCTACTAGAAATAGAAGCCTAATTTTTTTCTTGAATGAGTCTAAGCCCAACACTTGAGCCCATCAAAGGTGTATCCGCATGATCAACATCAAAGGCCAAAAGTTCACAAGATGCATACCTTCCAAGTGTAAGCCCAAGTCATTTCAAGCAAATGCTAAAAGATCATAATCAAGGTTCAAGCCTTCCAAGTGCAAGCCCAAGCCATTTTATCATAATCAAGGTCCAAGCCCACCAAGTCTTAAGCATTCTCAATAGACCAAGAAGAAGCAAGCAGCCCAACTTTGCCTCACTCTACATTTGGTTTGTAACATCATGGTTAAGATTAAAGTTTGTTTATTCCATATTTCTATGTTTCTTTGAATTCTAAAAATCCATGAAGCATTTGATGCACTTTGTTCATGTATATATTTTAAAAAAAAATTAAAAAAATATATATATATCAAGATTCCCAAATCTTCCAAAAAAAAAAAAATTCAAATGAGAAAGTGTTTGGACTAGGGGTATTGGGCCTTTGAGTCATTTAAAAAAAAAAAAAAAAAAAAAATCTTTGACCTAGGACCGCTGAACTTCCTAGTGACTTTTTAAAAAAGACCCAATTTTTTTTCTTTCAAGATTTAAAAAAAAAAATAAATAAATAAAAAAGAAAAAAAAAAGTCTCATTTTCAAAATGGTACATGAGGATCTCTTGGACAAAACATTTTCTAAATCTTGATGTTTAAAAGCTTGAGCAATCAACTTGTATCAAAGAATGATTAATTTCATTTGATCCATGTAAAGACTTTTGCTACTTGACTTAAAATATAAGAAGAAATGGTCTTAAAAGGCAATATAAAAGAATCCATCCATCGGAAAATCCCAAGAATCCATCCACTCGATCCAATTTTCAAAAATCTTTTGTTTCATAACATTAAAGCATTCATACTTTTTCTTTTAAGATGAATTTATTAAAAGAGCTCGAATCACTGTTTCTACAAGCAAGCATTAGTAGGGATAGGAGGTTATCTTTGGTTAAACCAAATTATTTCCTATTACCTAGAATGTTCATCATCCATTGCTAGCCCATTTGAGCCTTCAAGCATTTAGCCTTTTTTTTGCATGAACCCACTAAAATCTAAACTTGGGGTGGGAAAAATCAAGTTATGCATACTTAAATCTCATGTTGAGGAGGACTCAATCTTGTAGTTTTGAAGCTAATTGATAAATCTCTCCTAGAGAACATGAAAGATGAGTAGAGAATTCATTAAGCTAAAAATAAGAGATCATGAAATTCTATCAATGTGAGAGAAAAAGTGTGCATCAAGTTTGAAAAGTCTAAAATTCATCATGCCAAGAGGAATACAAGATTCATCTAAAAGAGATTTCATCAAAAAAGGAAAGATTCATCAAACACAGAAAGGTGCAAGTGCATCGAGGTAAAAAAGAAGTCTATAGCGTGCATCAAAATGACCAAAAATCTTTAAGCTGAGAAATACAAGGAGGGCAAAAGGTGCCCAAAAGTTCATTCAATCAAGAGATTAAAGACCCAAAAAAAAAAAAAAAAAAAAAAGGCCCGCTAGGCTGAAAACCCAAAAGGGCAGTCTAGGCAAAAGCTAGGGCCAAAAAAAGAAAAAAAAAAAAAAGAAAAAGAAGCCCGCTAGGCTAAAAACCCAAAAGGGCGGTTTAAGCAAAAGTTAGGGCCAAAGAAAAGAAGAAGAAGAAGAAGAAGAAAAGAAAAATTGGAAAACTCTACCAAGTTGGAAACTTAAGAGCCTGTTTGGTAAGCATGTTTTCGCGACTCAATTTTCTGTTTCCATAACTCAATTCTCAAAAATGGTGGGACCCATACAAAAAGGTTGTTTGGCTACATTGTTTTTTGTTTCCATAACTCTTTTTTCAGTTTTCAATTTTCACATTTTTGAGTTATGAGTTTTGGAAACTGAAAACAACTTTTGGCTGTTTTCAGTTTCCAATTTTCTGTTCTCAATGGCAATTTTGTAATATCACAACACATTGGGTCCCACTTGTCATTACTTAGCCGCAACTTTTTAAAAAATCTACCCCTTTTTTTTTTCCTTTCTTCAGATCAGCTTCTCTTCTTCAATTTTTTTTCTTTTTCTTTTTTTCCTTTACTCTTTCTTCAGTGGATTCCGTCCTAGTCCTGGGTTTCTCTTTTTTTTTCTTTTTTTTTTTTCCTTTCTTCAGATCAGCTTGTCTTCTTCATTTTTTTTCTTTTTCTTTTTTTCCTTTCTTCTTTCTTTAGTGGATTCAGTCCTGGTCCTGGGTTTTTTTTTTTTTTTTTTTTTTCCTTTCTTCAGATCAGCTTGTCTTCTTCATTTTTTTTTCTTTTCTTTTTTTCCTTTCTTCTTTCTTCAGTGGATTCGGTCCTGGTCCTGGGTTTCTTTTTTTTTTTTTTTTTTTTTTTTTTTTCCTTTCTTCAGATCAGCTTGTCTTCTTCATTTTTTTTTCTTTTTCTTTTTTCCCTTTCTTCTTTCTTCAGTGGTTCGGTCTTCTCTGGGTTTGTTCGTCGTTGTTGTTGTTGTTGTTTTTTTTTTTTTTTTTTTTTTCTTCAGTACCCAGAAACCCGAATCCAGGGAAAAAAAAAAAAAAAAAAAAACTGCACCAAGTGGCAGAGGTGGGGTCCATGAATAGTGTGAAAAAAATTGAGTTATTGAAATAAAATGGTGGTGCCAAACAAGTAATAATTTAGAGTGATGAGTGATGAGTGATGAGTGATGGGTGATGAGTGATGAGTGATGAGTGATGAAAATTGAGTGACGGAAATTGAGTGAGCAAAAAAGAGTGACCAAACAGGCTCTAAGGATGCAACCTAAAAAAAGAAGAATTTTACAAGATAAAAGTCTAGAGGTATGATTCAAGATGAATGAGCATAAAACAAATGTTGATACAAGTGACCAGTGAAGACTAGTGAGAAAATGACAACGAAGAAATGAGAAAACTCCTCCAATACTTGATTTTTGAGTAATGCATACTTGGGGGAACATCATAGGTAATTTTGAGCCTTTTTATATCATTCATTTCATAACCTAAACCCGGCCTACATTGTAACCCATGAGTAAGACCTCCTTGAAGTCTTTGCTAATTGTAGGTACATTTTAAACTCTAATAATATTTTTCTCTTGAATTAAAAAGGAAAAATGCTTAAAATTGTCAAACCCCACAGAATGATATGTCCGAGGACAAAATTTCTCAAATTCTCAAATCCTCAAAATGACTTAAAAGAACTTCCAAACCTAGAGCACTCTCCTTGTTAGCACCTAACAATGTGATTCATAAATATTATCACATTTCATTTCTTGATTGCCTTTGGAGACTTAATCTGACGATGTTCAAAAGGATGAAGTAAATTTGATTACATGAGTTTAATGATCTTGATCCTTTCTAGTCAAAGAGATTTGTTTGATTCTTAAACAATTTGATTTGCCAAAATGGTTGTTCAAAGGATAATCTCTTGTTCATAAATTAAAAAAATAATAATAATAATAAAAAAAGGAGAAGAAGAAAGAAAGAGAAATCTCATTTCCACAAAAAAAAAAAAAAAAAAAATCATTCTTTTTCAAAATCCTGTTTTCTTGAACTACATCTTGACCTGATCTTATATGAAAGAGGTACGTAGGTAGCCTTTCAAAGGCCCAGTCCCAATCATCCAAACAACCTTGTGGAGCAAAGTCAAAGCAATGTGACAAAATTGTTTGGGTGCATGTTAGGCTAAGCCCATTTGTTTTGTATCAAGCATACTTAAACTTTGGGCATTGGCCTATTTATATTGTGTGCAGATATACCTTTCTTGCATGAAAGCATGTTTTCATTTGAGGCATCAATCCATTTTTTTTTGCAACCATGTCCACAGTTGGGGCATTGGCCAAAAATGTTTTCATGATAATTGGTTTCTAACAAGATAGAGAAATAAAGCCATTTTGTAGGAACCAATGATGGTGGACCGTGATCTTCTTTCATATTCCCCAATGGTCGCAATATCAAATTAACTCAGCTTCCATCCAAGCAAAGAATATGCCCTAAACTAGGGGCATTGGCTAAGTGCTACCAATTTCTTGTAATGAATGACTCCATTGCTGATTTAAACTTGCTTTTTTTTTGTAGGATCAAAGTGAATGATCCTTTATCTCATTCAACATAAGTTATCTCAGATATGCACCCTCATATAGCCAGATAATAGCATGACTTATACCATGTAGGATCGACAATAGCTCTCCTACCTTCAAGTGATCGACCTTACTTCTCCCAAAACCCATAAGATCGACCTCAGTTCTCCTATACACTGTAGGATTGATAGTGGTTCTCCTACCTTCAAGGGATCGACCTTAGTTCTCTTGAAACTCATAGGATCGACCTTAACTCTCCTATAAACTGTGAGATCGATAATAGTTCTCCTTCCTCCAAGGGATCGACCTTAGTTCTCCCGAAACTCATAGGATAAACCTTAACTCTCCTATATACTGTGGGATCGACAGTAGCTCTCCTACCTTCAAGGGATCGACCTTAGTTCTCCCGAAACTTATAGGATTGACTTTAGTTCTCCTATACACTGTAAGATTGACAGTAGTTCTTCTACCTTCAAGGAATCAACCTTAGTTCTTCCGAAACCCATAGGATCGACCTTAGCTCTCCTATACACTGTAGGATCTACAGTAGCTCTCCTACTTTCAAGGGATCAACCTTAGTTCTCTCGAAACTTATAGGATCGATTTTAGTTCTCCTATACACTGTAAGATCGACAATAGTTCTCCTACCTCCAAGGGATCGACCTTAGTTCTCCTGAAACTTATAGGATCGACCTTAGTTCTCCTATACACTGTGAAATCGACAGTAGCTCTTCTACCTTCAAGGGATCAACCTTAGTTCTCCCGAAACTTATAGGATCGACTTTAGTTCTCCTATACATTGTAAGATCGACAATAGTTCTCCTATCTTCAAGGGATCGACCTTAGTTCTCCTATACATTGTAAGATCGACAATAGTTCTCCTATCTTCAAGGGATCGACATTAGTTCTCCCGAAACTCATAAGATTGACCTTAATTCTCCTATATATAGTAGGATTGACAATAGTACTCCTATTTTCAAGGGATTGACATTAGTTCTCTCGAAACCCATATGATCGACCTTAGCTCTCCTATACACTGTGGGATCTACAGTAGTTCTCCTACCTCCAAGGGGTCGACCTTAGTTCTCCCGAAACTTATAGGATAAACCTTAACTCTCCTATATACTGTGGGATCGACAGTAGCTCTCCTACCTTCAAGGGATAGGATTGACTTTAACTCTCCTATACACTGTGGGATTGATAGTAGTTCTCCTACCTTCAAGGGATCGACCTTAGTTCTTCCGAAGCTCATAGGATCGACCTTAGCTTTCCTATACACTATAGGATCAATAATAGCTCTCCTACCTTTAGGGGATCGACCTTAGTTCTCCCGAAACTTATAGCATTGACTTTAGTTCTCCTATACACTGTAAGATCGACAATAGTTCTCCTACCTTTAAGAGATCGACCTTAATTCTCCCGAAACTCATAGGATTGACCTTAATTCTCCTATATATAGTAGGATTGACAATAGTTCTCCTACCTTCAAGAGATCGACATTAATTCTCTCGAAACCCATAGGATCGACCTTAACTTTCCTATATACTGTGAGATCTACAGTAGTTCTCCTACCTCCAAGGGATCGACCTTAGTTCTCCCGAAACTCATAGGATCGACCTTAGCTCTCCTATACACTGTGGGATTGACAGTAGTTCTCCTACCTTCAAGGGATCGACCTTAGTTCTCTTGAAACTTATAGGATCGACTTTAGTTCTCCTATATACTGTAGGATTGACAGTAGTTCTCCTACCTTTAAGGGATCGACCTTAGTTCTCTAAAACTCATAGGATTGACTTTAGTTCTCCTATACATTATGGGATCGACAGTAGCTCTCCTACCTCTAAGGGATCGACTTTAGTTCTCCTATAGATTGTAGAATTGACGGTAGCTCTCCTACCTTCAAGGAATCGACCTTAGTTCTCCCAAAATCCATAGGATCTACAGCAGCTCTCTTATATTTCCAAACCAAAAAAGATGATGACCGCACAAAAAAAGCAAGTCTAACATTAAAGTATTCATCTCGGAACTCATCCAAGCATTGCAACATGCTCCAAACGAGGGACATTGGCTAGGTATGTCAAATTTCTTTCAATGAATAACTCTATTACTAATTGAAAATATTTATTTTGCAGGAAGTAGGGCAAAGGACCCATACACATTGGCACAAATATCACCTTCCACAAATCCATTGGACTTTTAGGAAGCACGTCCAAATTCAAATCCATCAAACCTTTGGGAAGCATGTCCAAATTTCAAATCCACAGACCTCTGGGAAGCACGTCCAAAACTTCAAATCCATCGAACTTCTGGGAAGCATGTCCAAAATTCAAGATCATAATTGAAATCCTCATTTTGTTGTGACCACTGGTAAGCATGTCTTGTACTCATTTTTTTCCAAAAAAAAAAAAAAAAAAAAACAAAAAACAAAAAAGACTGCATGTATGAACTACATTTGGACCTGATCCTCTCACCAAGAGATACGTAGGCAATCTCCCTTGAGATTCGGTCCACATTTTGATTTACAACATGACCATCTGCATTTTTGTCAACATGTATCATACATTCACCACGGTTAAATACTGATTGTGAAGTTAGGTGTCTCTTTCATACATTGACATTCGCTTTTCAAGCTCTGCCAATGAGGGGCATTCTATTGACACCCAATTTTGCAACCCGCATTTAACCTCACATGGAGGGTAAAAGGGTAATTTTGCCTTGGGAATATGCATCTTGATTCTGGTCATTAGATCCTTAATCTCATTTCATCAAAATGATCTTGATGTTGTATCGATCAAATTGACTGGTCATAAGCCCTAATCGGACCATCAGATTGAAAGTTATCATCAAATCAAGTTTTAATGGCCGAGATGCACTATCACAAATTGAGTCCAACTATATGTGATTATGAACAATTGATTCCAATTGGTTATAATTATAATCAATTTGAGATTGCTAATGTGTCATAATTTGATTGGTTAGGACTACATTTTATGGTGAGGTTGCATACACCTAATTAATTAGATAATTAAACATTAATTATTTAATGAGTAATTTGTGCAATTATCTTTTAATTAAAGTAAATTTGGAACTAATTAAGTCTGAAATGGGAGTGATTGGAGCCATTTAATATTAATTGGGAGCTAATTTGGGACCTATTAATGTTAATTGTGCTGAAACTATTTTCTAACAAATGACCTCTGCTCACCATTTCATCGATATCTCTCAGAATATTTTGAATCTGTGAATGAAATTAATTTTTCTAGAAACTAGACATCCAGGGTTTCAATTTGAGCATAAGAACGAGATAATTTCAATCAAAATTGAGTCAGATATGATTTTTCGAAGTTGACTCTACAGGCTGTTACAGCAGCTACGGGAAAACTAAATTTTGGCTAGCTCCTCACTCCTACCAATCTCTTCATTTAATGCACTAGATTTTCTCCAAGGCTAAAATGAGGTCTAGGTTCATAATTTTTTGTCAACCCTCATTAAATGACTTTCCATTCATATTTCCTCAATTACTACTATATAAACCTTTTCTCTCCTTCATTCCAGGACAACAAAACCCTCCTCTTCTCCTCTATTGAGTTCTAGGAAGTTAAGTAGTCTTGTCATATCTTTGTCTTCTTGAGACTCAAGGTATTTAGTGAGACTCACTCTTTCTCTCCTAACTCTTCTTTTCCTCCACCTTTAGGACCTCCCTTAAGAGTCTCTTCCTCCACCATATGGATTTTATATGAAGGTATAATCCCTTTCCCTAATTGTTTTTTGTGTTATCATGATGAGAGTTTAAGATTAAAGCATGATAATAATCATTTAAATTCCTTTGAATGTGTTTGAATATTCTTAATTTTTCTTATATGTTCTTCACATGTTCTTGATTGTTTATCACATGTTCATGCATAACACTAGTTTCGATCTCAAATCCACATCAAAAACATGAAAAATATGTTTGTTTAATAATTCATTTAAATTCTTGAATCTAGGATATCACCATCCACACACATTCACTAGAATTTATTTTTCAATCAAAATAAAATGTTTAATAAATTGAATTAGGGTTTATCACATACACACACTTTAAATTTAACATGCAAATTGATTAATAACATATTGGATGATGTGATATGAATGTTGGCCACCATAGTCTAGAAGACCGGTTTCATCGGGCAAGGTGGGTGCCTAACACCTTCCCACCTTGTAACATAGCCTCCGAACTTAGATCAAGTGTTGATAGACCAATGTTTATCCTTGCAATTTTCAAATTTTAGATTGTAACTAGGAAACAAAACCATGTATTTTATTTTAGATTGTATTTAGGACCAAAGCCATGTAATTTTCCTATGATCAATGTAAATTCAATTGAAAATTAATAAAACGAGGAATTTTTCAATTTTGGTTTTCTTATTTACCCCAATAATTAAATAAGTGACGACTCCATTGTAAAACTCTTAATCTAAAGGGGAAAATATAACTAGTCAAACCTTCATTTTGAGAGGCAATAATATGACTTCACCCATTCACGTGGGTTTGGCCTAACATTATAAAAACAGGCCAGGGAGCGGTCTCTCACAACACTCTTTACAACTGGAGGGTTGGTTAAAGCCCAGGATGCATCAGTCTTTTCAGGCTGTGTGCCCTGGACAAATTAACATCTTGTATTCATGAGAAGTCATGGATGAAGTCTTGAATTGCCCCCAGCTTTTTGAGCCAAGTGTTCTGAGTGCATTAGGTATGTTTCTAAGTTAAATTGAGGATTGTCAATTGTGAGATGTTTGGAAGTTAATTTGTTAGTTTACCAATTACACGAGTTTTGAAAGTTGAATTACAAGTTATATAAACACTTATCAAAGTTAAAAACAACGATAAATCTTAACCACCAAAGGTTGAAGATTGAACGTGCATCAATGAAATGGTAAATAGTAATAAGACTACTTTTGGTTTACTATAAGCACGCTAAAAATATAAAAAGAAACAGAGTATTATTCATTAGGAAAAACCTTGGAAAGGCAAAGGAAGTACATCTAACAAAAATACAATAATAAATAAAAAAGAAAATACATTCAAAAAAAAAAAAAAAAAAACGAATAGCTAAATACAATTAAAAGCCCTATTTGGTCTTAGGAAGAGGAGGATTGGCTTTTCTTGTGGCCTTGGCAGGCACCTCAGGCACTATTGCTTGAGTCGTACCCTTACCTTTAGGGTTCTCCTTGGTAGTAAAGGGGAGGGTGACCAGCATCAGTTCCTAGCTCTGGGAAGCTCCCTTCTTCTTGGAAGAATCCTTGGTTGGCTTAGGGGTTATCTCCTTCACAGGCTCTTTTTCTTTCTCTTTCTCTACAGTCCCTTCTTGACCAGTCTCCTTGGGAGGCACAGTCGAGGATAGAGGGGCACTGTCGAAGACATTCTTGTCGGGCTTGGGAGCTGTGAGAGCAATGTGGGCCTAGGAGCTCGAGGGGCCTACCAGTCAGAAAACTGAGAAATAGAAGGCATTTTCTACCCTCCTTCGTGTGGATGAAGCATCAACCCCAGCCTGGTTTAATGCTTCACTCTACACTTGGAGGCAGTAGCCTCTACAAACCTCATTAACCTGAGCCCTAAGGCTTTCCTCAGTTTCGGCTACCTTAACTTTATACCCTTCCTGTTCAGCTTTCTCTGTAGCCTCCTTCGCTTCCCCCAACTTCTTCTTCAGAGCCCCTATTTGCTTTCTGGCTATTGTAAGCTGGTCTTCGGTTTGGCGCAGGAGTTGGCACTGACCTTCTGCTTGCCTCTCGGCTCCCTTCAAAGTGGCTTTGGCACTTTTCTTCTCTTTAATGGCCTTGGTCAACTTGGTATTGAGGTCCTTAATCCTCTGCGTGGCTAGAGTGAAGGCCTTAACGGCAGCTACACGCCGCCCTTCTTCCTCTTTCATCTGCCTGTGGGAGTCGCTTACCAACTCCTCAGTAATATGCATGGCCTGAATTGCCTTTTTAAGAAGAAAGAAAAGGGGGAAAGAAGAATAAGATGAAAAGCTTTAAAAAGAAGAAGAAGAAGAAGAAGAAGAAGAAGAAGAAGAAAAAAGAACAGGGGTAGTAAAGAATAAGGCTTACCATCGCTAAGTCCCTCTTCAAGGTTAGGAATATCTTGTGTTTCTTCAACGATCTCAGATCAACCATATCTTGAGGTAGTAGCAGGGGTTGTTCTAAGGCATTGGCCACGTAGCCTGCCTTCCCTTTTTGGAAGTCCCTGATGGAGGAGTCCAAGGCAGCGGGGCTCCATCTAGTATTAAAGGAGGGTTCTAGGTTTGGATCCTAGGGTGACGATCATGCCCCCCTTACTTGAGGACATGCTTTGTGTTACCTTGGCCACTTTGGCCCCTTTCTAGGGCTCAGGCTCTTTAGAGGGGACGACCTCTCCCTCTTCAACTATATCCTTACCCTTCCGATTCTGTTTCCTTTTTTTGTCCGCGGGGTCAGGTTGGGAGAGGTGCACTAGAAGAAGAGTGAGAGGTCTAGTTTGAATGGCCACCTCGGGTACTGTGCCTCTTGCATGAGACTCTAGGAGATCCAAAAGGCTTGTCTTGGTTTTATGCTGGATTACCATAGTGTCGGGTATTGATGGAGCTTCCTGAACGCTACTTGAGCTGGAGGGAGTTGGCTGAAGTTAGCAACTGGAGATTCTGAAAGTAGAGGTTGGTTGAAAATCTCAAAGTAGTCCTCGGAGTCTGAGACTTTAAATACTTCTTCTTCCTCCTTAAGAATTGGTTGGGAATGAGCTGCTTCTTCCTTGGCTGTATGCTGGAAAGGCAATTCTATTTGCTGTACACCTTCTGGAACAGGACCAGCAACAAGGAAACCTGGTACGATGATATTAATCTGGTGCAGACAGGGGTCTCTCGCTTTAATCACGTACTTGGGTGCCTGGAAGCTGGATGATATGGGATCGTAGCCGAGAATGAGGTGGCTTGCTCTTAATTGCTCGTCTTTGTGGACAAAGATCTCGGCATTGAGTATTCTTGTCAGATCAAGCTAGTTGACAAGATTCAGGTTCGGGATGGTAGAGTGCTTATCTGCAAATTCACCAAAGACCAAAAACACTATTAGGAAATAGCACAGATGGAAAGAGAAACAAGTTGTAAGTGACAATAGAAAAGATAAACATAGAAAATGTTAGTAAGAAAAGGGATGTTGTTAGAATAATAAACCTAGACCTAAACACCCCATCTGGTGTCCCTTCTCGAGTTGGGTAATGAAGCCTATCATACCACTCCCCTGAGACAATTAGAAAATCTTTGTCCATACCCTTGTTGGACTCAAGTAGACACGATATGAATTTGACCGCAGGGACTCTAGTTTTTAGGTAGTACCCTTGACTCGTGAACTTGTGAAGGTTATAAACCTAGTTGACATCATGATGGGTAAGGTTCACATTTATCCTCTCATTTAGGGTAGCTACACTACCTAAGATTCTAAACATGTTGGGGGCGCACTGAGTAGGGGAGAGCCTATGAGCAATAAGATAATTCCTAGTCACTTTACCCATAAGGATTCTCATCCCTCATTCTATAAAGGCGATCATAGAGATTACTACTTCTCCCTCTTGCCTCATGGCATGCCATTCCCCCTGGTGGCAATACTTAATGGAAACCCCAGGTGGGATATGATATTGAGCTTTAAAGCTCTCTATGCCCTTTGGGGTATCTATTAGATAAGCAAATCTACCTATATGAGAAAGATTTGGAAGTGTTAGGGAGACGAGGCGAAATTGAAGGGGCTAAAGACGAAAAGGCTCTGAATAAAAAGAAAAGGAAGAGAAAAGGAGAAGAAGAAAATACTAAAGATGACTTATGGAAGGGAAGAAGGGCTCCTCGGACTGGTTCTTGAGATTTGAGAGTGAAAAAAGTGAAACAGTTGAAGTTTTTAGGTATTATATATATGAAGGGGAAAAGCAAGCGGGAGAACTCCCGCCTAAGTCCCGATAAAATCTTCAACCGTTAGATCTCCATCGCATCGTAGAACGTGGGGAACATAGAGTCGCAGAAAATAAATGTAAGCGCGTCCGGATGCCAAAGCGTCAGAAGTGTGCCTTTGGGCAGTTGAAAGGACACCTGCTAGACAGAGATGACGTAAGGGCGAAGCAGAATAATTGCTGTAATATCAAAATCCCCCTTTTTTTCGAGGAGCAAAAAAGTGAAATTTCAAGGGGCTATTATGGGGATGAAAGGCCCAAGAATGTATATTGGGTCATGGGCTTTGTTCGAGGACATTTAGCAGTTCGAGGACAATTAGACATTAACGGAAATGTACAAATCAATAAGTAATGGAAGGATTCTAGACATAAAAGTTTGGGAAAATAGTCCGAGGAGAGGTGCCTCCTCGGTTGAGCAGGGTAGAGGTCAAAGGGTTGACTTATCATCAAGAATGATACACCGGATAATCTTACTAGTGATGATGAGCATCGAGAGAGAATAGGACAAAGGGAAGCTGAGAAATATGTAGAGGAAAGCTACTACCTCCGCATTGAATGCTCTGCAGCTAACTCCCTGACCGCATTAATGTGAAGGTGATATCTGAACAGTAATATTTAGCCTTACAACTACCCCCAAAGACTTCAAGAATGGGCTAATGGGACAAGGATCAAGGCGAGCAGCTTGATCTACACGTGGAGGGCTGACATAAAGGAAAACAGGATAATATAAAGAAGAAAGACCCCAATTACAAGAGGATCATCTAAGAATCTATAGAGAAAAAAACACTGTAATAACAAGAACTGTAATTGTAATAAAGTCTAAGAAAAATATATACAAGCACTACTCTCCTCGGACTTTGCTGAAAAAGATTTTCTTTGCACAAAACTTATTTATCTTTGTTTTCTTGTTATCTTTGACCCATTATGATTGTTGTCCAACTCATTGAAGTCTAGTTTCAAGCCCACTCTCTACAAATTCATTGTGTTAGGCTCTTTGAGCCTTAATCCTTTTATCTTTTGGGCTTAAGATCCTAAACGTGCCCTTACAATAATATTTTATTGAATTTTGGGTTTTATTTGGGTATTGGGTTATATTATATTTTATTGTGTAGATATATTATTTTAATGTGTTATATGCTAAAATAAAAGTTGGGATGTTTGGTGTATTATAAAATAGTATGATATAATAGATAAAGTAGCTTTTGAGATGGTAGAATGATATATTTTTTAGATACCGAATACTAATGCTTTTATAACGTTTCAATAATAACTAGTTAGGGTGGCACGTGCAATGTGCTACCTCTTGAGTGAAAAAATTAAGATAAAATTTCTATTTGAAGAAGTATGAAACTACGTATATAAAAAATGTATGTCACATACAGAGTTAGGGTAGCTATTTAACATATTAATATCTATTTTACTATAATAGTTACTTAGTACTTATTTGCTAAAGGCAATATCGACTCATTAAAAACTTCTGAGAATGATAACGAATATCATTATCTTCCAACAATAAGCAATTGAGTTTTACTAAGACATTGTCACAATATTTAAATTTTCATAATGAATGATGTCATATGCCACAATTGAAACTTTTCATCAAATATCTTCAACCAAATACAATGAAAATTTTTTCATTCATACTTTCTTCTCTGTCATTCTACATGACTCTAGGTGCAATGTTTAGCTTACATAGTTTTTAATGAACACCCATTTTAGGCAAGAAAAGAAAAGAAAAAAAAAAAGATAACAAAAGGCATGTGTCATTGAATATAAATTATAAGTTTCGAAAATTTAAACCTAGAAAATCAATGTTCTTTAGGTAATAAATAAAACACCTTATATCACAATTTCAACTTTCTAAGCATTACTACCATCTAAAACTCAAAAAAAGTGAAGAAATAAATTTTTGAAATGTTAAAATTTAGTGGGAGTATTTTAGACATTACACAATGTAATATTTTAAGAATCATAAGTTTTCATTAGGGTTTAACTAAGAAAATAACAATATGACATATTTGCTCATTTCCAAAATATTAAGGGGAGAATTGCTTGATTTTAAAATTTAAGTAAGAATTGTGAACTACCCAAAAATAAAGAATACAAAGTGATTTTATCTTAAGTTTTTGATTTTTTGTGTGTGTGTAAAACTATGTGTTTTTACTTAAAATGGTGCGTAAAAATAAAAATATAATAAAAAATACAAAAAGTAAATCCAAAAAAACTATATGTAAAATAGTGAATTTTGGCAACAAAGTTAACTAAACCAAAATTTTTTTTTTCTAGAAACACAACATAATGGTACAACATTTTCGTAATACCTTTATAATTTTTCTATATTTTATTTTGACTAATAAAGAATTGACACTTTAGTAATTATGAAAATATAACGACGATAATAAAATGTCTTAATATTTTTCACAAAAGAAATGCTATATCTATAACATTTTCACAACAAACTATAAAGTAGTAGGTTGTTACGAGTTGTTATTGGTGGGCAAAAAGCAGGGATGGAGCCACTGTTGGACTAGGGGGGGCAATGGCCCCCCCTATTTTTTTCAAAAAAATATTATTATATATGTTTATACTAATTTTAGCAATTTTATTTTATAAAATTACATTTTACTCCCCTTAAACAATATCTTTGATTCTTTTAAGAGTAATGCTATACTCACAGACTTTTTTACAAATTGTTTTAATAGCAAATTCTTATTGGTTCGCATATGGGCTTACTGCTTACATCATTTTTTTACCTACTAATAACTACTTATTACCTCAATGATTTTTAAATAAGTTTGTAACTCTATCATTTTCTTCATTTTAGTGACCATAAAAAAAAATTTATAGATCTAAAATCTAAAACAAAATATACAAGCCAAAAAAAAAAAAAAAAAAGCTCAACAACAAAAATTACAATAGTAAAACTAAAAAAATAAAAAATAAAGCTAGTCAACAAATTTTATCCAAAATATTCAACCATACCCTTTAAAAAATTCTAAAAAAAAAATAATTTTGTTCTTACCCACAAAAAAAAAAATAAAAACTCAATAGTTATGTAGTAATAGAGTTAGAGGTTGAAACCACCGCACACAGCTAACAGTAAAATCACCCCTTTTAACTCAAAGTTCTGACTTCGTCCTTAACAAAAAGTAATTTCATTGGTAAGTTTAAATTAGAACTAGTAACAATTTACCACCTATGATTTGTTATGAAAGTATTATGAAAAATGTTATACATGTCGCATTTTTTTTTTTTAACAATACCTTTATTTTTAGTTGTAATTGGTTCCAATATGATATTTTATTATTTTATTTTAGCCTATAAGAAACTAACACCTCAACAATTGTGAAAATATTGTGATAATTTGTTGTGTTGAGATTTTATTTATTTATAGTAATAACTCAAATGTAGAGTTTCTCCAAAAAAAAAAAAAAAACTCATATGTAGATAAAAAAATAAAAGATAAAAAGTGTGTTCAATATGTGATTTTTCCAACAAAAAAAAAAGAAAGGAAAAGGAACCCGGTGAAAGAGTGGGGATTGAACAAACCAAAATTACTGTTGCTTTGCAGATTGGCTCTTTTTATATATAGAGAAATTTGTTTCTTTCTTAATGATCTTTTGCATCCTTAGAAAACATTTTAGCACTACACAAGAGTAATATTTAGGCAAAAATGTAATTTATACAGGTTAATTCATTTTAGTATTTTACTTAAAGTTTGACATTTTAGTCCAGTTTCTTTACCCAAAAATCATTTTAGTCATTTAAGTTTGAAGTTGTTCATTTTAATTTGGTAACTTTACTTAAAAATCATATTAGTCATTTAAGGACTAAAGGACTAATATGTACAACTTTAAACTTAAATAACTAAAATGATTAATGAGTAAATTTATCGGACTAAAAATGACCAACTCTTAACTTAAATGACTAAAATAATTTTTGGGCAAATTTATGGGACTAAAAATGACCAACTTCAAACTTAAAGGATTAAAATAATTTTTGGACAACTTTATCAAACTAAAAATGACCAATTTCAAATTTAAAGGATTAAAACGATTTTTGAGCAAAATTAGCCAGAATAAATTGCATTTTGGCCTAATATTTATTATCTAAGAAATCTTGTATGGGTAATAATCCTATGACCTTGTGCTCTACTCTGTATTTGACAAGAAATGGACAAACGAAAACATCAGGGTTAAGACCCTTTGATTATTCCCATGCATAAGAAAGCCTTTGGTAATTTCAAGCTTAGTCATGCTACGCTCCAAATCAATGAATCTTCGAAGCATTTCTGTACACCAACATAATTTCCTTCCTTAATCCTTCTTAGCACTTCCATTTCTAGCTCTCTCTTCCTCCCTCACAAACAGGAGAATGGTATAGGGCATAAGTTGATATAAAGAAAAGAAAGGTACAAGAGCACAAGTAAAGGCAAATTAATAGCATCATGTGGCTCTTTGGTTTCTCCACCAACCATCCAAGAAACCTATGGATAATTGGTACTATTCTGCTGGTGGTTCTTCTAACCATGGTCTTAAAGAAGTGGGCAGTCTACGTAGAAGACCAAGAAAACAAATGGTCAGACAGAGAAGGTGATCAGAAACAACACCATGGAACTTCAACGACTGCATGTAGTTTGTGTTGCCCAGGTGTTATAAGGACATATGCGCTCCAAGAGTTGAAAACGGCAACTGCGGATTTCAAGTTTCGAATCGGGGTCGGAGCCACTTCTTTCGTGTACCTTGCGGAGCTTGGAGACGGAAGATTTGGTGCAGTGAAGCGGGTGATGGAGGAGAGAGGTGGCAGCAGGAAGATGTTCTTGGATGAAGTCTCAGTGTTGCTAAGAATTTCTCATCCAAATTTGGTGGGCTTATTGGGCTTTTTCTTGGACAAAGGTAAGCCCAAATAAAGAACCACATCTTGCTCAGCCTATTTTCATTTTTAATTTCAGGGCCTAGCCCAGGAAAGTCACCTAACAGCTAAGCCTTCTGCATTTGTTCGAAAATATTTTTAACAGGCCTAGCTACATGCTTCATCTATATTAAGCCCGAGTATTGGGCTTAAAGTCCTCATTGGGCCTTTCAAACGTTTTTTCATTGGGACCAATGTTCTTTGCATTAAATGGATCCATCTTCAATACTTAGTGACGTATGCTTCTTGCTGCTTGTTTCAAAATCATAATTTTTTTTTTATGATCAAGTTTTAACTCAAATAAGAGTAAATTGGGCCTTGTCTGTTCACAATTTAAAGGGCCAATGCAAAAACTCTTCACCTTTTAGGATATGCTCACACATTTGTTGCCAAATGGTAATGTGGTTGCAATGACAAACCCTTTATGCAGCTAATTGTAAGTTGTAATTAAGCAGGTGAACAACTTCTACTACTGGAGTACATCCCAAACAAGAGCCTTTTTGATGAAATGCACACATACCATGGCCAATTCTCAGGGATATTGACATGGTCTAACCGGTTGAACATTGCTCCAGACATTGCTCGAGCCCTTGAGTACCTTCACTCACAAGCCGACCCACCCATCATTCACAGAGATGTCAAGTCCTCTAACATTCTCTTAGTTGACAATAACCATGCCAAGCTTGCTGACTTTGGCCTTTGCAAGTTGGGCTATGGCACAAAACATGGCTCACAAACTCCAACTAGTGTAAAAGGTTCATTTGGTTACATTGACACTATTTATCTCAGTACAGGCCTAGTCTCGCCTAGTTTTGGGGTCTTATTGCTTGAGCTAATAACTGGCCTGAAATCCACACAAGGCTCACTGACACTAGTGGAATGGACCGAGGAGTGCCAGAAGAGCAATGATATTGAGGCCTTGGCTAGAATGTTGGATCCAAAACTAAATGGTGATGCAAATTTAGAGCAACTAGTATCTTTGATTAGTGTAGCCAACTCGGCATTACTTGAGAATTTAGAAGGGAGACATGATATGAGCCAGATTGTCGATGTGATTTTGAGTTCTATAGAACCCCAACTTCAGTTAGAGCTGCTGGTATAAAATTGTACATAATGCAACGAAACATAGGTACAATTCCTTAAATGCTATACTTTAAAATTTCCAATCAAATTCAACCATATGGTTACATCGAAGTATTGATTAATATAGCACAAAATGTGTTATCCTTTTTCAAGAAAATAAGCAGCCGCACAGTTGAATTTAATTGAACAAACTAAGGTACAACACTTAAGAAATTGTAAGTATGTTTTGTTCTTGTTAATACTTGCTAATAATGTATTATTTTTAAATCTAATATTAGATTGATTCTTTAAACTCATGGTAAAATATTTTTTTCACTTATTAATTGACCATTTTCCATTTTCTTTCTTAATTTATAAAATTCAGAAATTGTAGTTTTACATCATCACATGTTTTAGATGATAAACTAGCTAGAATCCATTTTGCTGGCGTGCATGGACTGGGTCTATCATAAAGGACAGTTCTATCCATCTTCTTTTAGAGTCCCTTTCCGTGTGGAATTTCTGACAATCAATCATCCCACATGCAATACAAGTCCAAAGTCTATTCTTGTTTGAGCTCCTGTTATTTTCATCACTTTGTCAAAGGAATTGGCATGAGTGGAAAATTCAATTCTTCGATCGCCACTTGTTTTTGGTTCTCACATAGGGAACTAACAATTAATGATTCCTGTGGCAAAACCGCGTAGCTCCTCATTATTATTATTGGAAAAACAGAATTTATAATTTCCATCAATTTCTGTTTGTTGGATTTTTTTTTGGATCATGGTTACTTGTTCTCCACCCACATTAGAAGGTTGTAGTCACGTTTTGTAAAATTTTACTATAGTGGATTCAGAAAATTTGGACCCTAGAAAGTAGGTCAGAGTCTTTTGTTTTGAAAATCAGTAGGTCAGAGTCTGTGACAGACAATAGAAATTATTCTTAATTAATTGCTTAAACATGCATACTGTACAAGCAGACCCTTTCATCTTTCTTTTTAATTAGACATCGAATTCACAAAATTAATTGGCATATACAGTATTATATGTAGAAAGGTCAAATCAGCTTACTGGGATCCAATACCATTGCACTTGATCCTAGGTTCAGCCCTAAATTTCTAATAGTATATGTTCATATATAAATACCCGATGTTCTTTCCTGGACCCTGCCCCGTGGATTGGATAGCATAGATGTAGTTCATAAGCAAAAATACAAGAATGAGTAATTGATAAGTTAGAATATAGGTTTCAAAAATAAATAAATAAATAAATAAATAAGAGGAAGAAGAAGAAGATAAGTTAAAATATAGAGAACGCTTAGCGGCATAAATAAAGTTCTCAAAAAAATGTTTTTCCCATTTTGGTTACTAGCTTATAAACCCTCTATATGTAGGAGTGTAATACACACAAATAATATATTGTACATATTCATCAAAAAAAAAAAAATATTGTACATATTTATAATATTAGATAGAACTCATAGAAGGATAATAAATTTGAAATGAGTTATTTTATATTTTCTAAGTTTAGATACTTGAATTTGCATGTAAACATAATTGACATATAATTAGTATCATTGGAATGACACTTGATGAAATTAGAATAAATTTAAAATATAGAGACACTAGACATCAAATAATAAGACAATTAAAATGACACTTGGCATAAACTTGGAGTACAATTAAAATCTAATTTGGATTCATGATTGAGCTTAATCTTATCTCTTGTTTTTATATATTATATATAAAATAAGATTTGAAACACTTGGAGATTTTGGTCAAATTGAAAATGGTTTCAATTGGTTAAAGATAAAAGAAAATTAAAAAACCGGTGATGTAATTTATAAAGGTCCTAAAACATTTCTCTCAGCTAGCTTCTTCTTTTATATATTAGACAAGGTAAGATTTGAGACACTTGAATATTTTGGCCAAATTAAAAATTATTTTAATTGATTTGAAAAAAAAAAAACTTAAAACAAGTTGATGTAATTCAGAATAAACGTAAAAAAGTTCTCTCAGCTTCTGCTTTTATATATTATACAAGATAAGATTTAGGACATTTGAAGATTTTGGTCAAACTGAAAATGATTTCATTTGATCAGAGAAAAACTTAAAAACGATTGATGTAATTCATAACAGACCTAAAACAATTTCAGCACATACTCACTCTGTAATGGTCTACTAAAACATTTTTAACTAATGCCCTTCCACTGAGGTTTCCTCAACCACCAGAGACAAACTTCCCCACAACTGCCCCCTTAGCTTTACGACCCAACTGCCCCCAATCCACTGGATGCACACTCATCCTATGACCACCCACTCTATAACAAAATTTGTTCCTCAATTTTGACCAATATGAGACTCTTTCAAGACATGCCCTAGTCATCGGAGAAAAATTATCTGTCTAGATATGTCCTGTTTGTATCTTTTTTATTTTCCCTTTATTTTTTAAAAATTAGTTCACCTACTACTTTTGTATCACTCTCTCTCTCTCTCTCTCTCCAAAGTCATTGAGTGCTATTCTACGAAACAAAAAAATTTCAATTAGACTTCCTTTGGTAAGAAAAATGGGATAGTTGAAATGATAAAAAATATATATATATATATATATATGTAAGATTTTTTGTGATTTTTGTAGAAACCAATTGATTTTTTTTTTTTTTGAAGTATTTTCAAGAATGCCACAAAACATGAAAAATAGTCGATTGTCTTGAAAATATTTTTCATTATTAAACATATTACATCTAGATAAATAGAGGTTTTGTTTGTCTTTATTTTTATTTTAATGTTTAGATTAAATTCTAGGGTCTAGTGCTCTACTTAAATCCAGCCACCGGTGGACTTTGTTTAAAAGTCAACCATGGCTCCCAATCAAATCGTTCATTCCTTAGTTAACTATTGTTTTGAAAATAGTAAAATATCTAACACAGCTAATTAAATATTGTTTGAAAACACATTATTGGTCTAAAATATCTAATATATTTATTACTAGTATTGTTTTTGGCAAAGCATCAAGATCAATTAAGAAATTATTTCTTATTAGTAGGGACTGTCGAAGCACTAAACACAACTGGCTTTGTCTGGTTTTGGACCCATATATGTATAGAATTAATTATCTCTGTAGTATGTGCCCTAGAGCATGGATGCTTCATTGAATGCCACTCGTAAAGTATGATCCATTGTTCATTATTTCTCGTTAAAAATTTATACAATGACCTTTAAAAAAATTATTCTACATATGTACATATTAGTACGTACGTGCATGTGTACTTCAAATCAATTGGAAGCACGTGTCTACAGTTGCATGAATTAGCACACCACTCATTATTTAATAGGTCAAAGGATGTTTATAAATTGTTAAGATTATGACAGATGAGTGAATGTATATGCATTATTATGTCAGTGACCTACTTGTCTTCTTAAAATAACAGTTAATTAGGTGTGCCATGAACACTTTGAGAAGAACAGCCACGCCTTATCTGTAAAGTCAGAGAATGACTTGTACAGAAAGTGATTATATACATATAATAACAACTATACTTATTGTTGCACACATTCAATTACACGTAACTTGTAAATACATAATTTCATTTGTGACTGAAAAATGGTGAAATCGTGTTTTTAAACAAAATCGTGTATTTTAGTTGTTTTTCTTGTATGTACAGTGTATAACTATCACTACCCATATAATAAATATATAATAAAAACATTTCAAGGGAGCACTTTGGGGCTTGAGAAAACGAAAACCATCAAAAGGTGGTATTAAATTAGGAGTGGTTTCCACCACAGAAAGTTGCTGAAACACCAAAGAAATAGTATCCATGTGGGGTAGGAGAGGTTGATTTGTATTTTGTTTCCATATCCCAATCCCATCCCATATTGTCTCATTCAAGAACAAAGAATATAATAATAAACAAGAAGAAGCCTATAGAGAGAGAGAGAGAGAGAGAGAGAGAGAGAGAGAGAGAGAGAGTAGCTAAGGGAGAGGAATGATACCTTAATAAATTGTTGAAATCTGGTATGCATAATTATTATTATTTAGCAAAGAGACCAGTTTTGAGTAAGGGGGATTATGGACCCACATGCAAGGATGCCCCTATTTGGGCGTCAGAAAGTTGAAACTTATATGATATTTTCATCAACAAACACTTCCAAGTTGCACGCAGCAAACTGGGACTGACCCCTGGTTTCTATTCTTAGTGGTTTTTCACATACTGGGACTCTCCCTGGTTTTGTTTAGGCCCTACGTAAGCGGTGGCATACAATTCTTTGCCGTTTAAAGTAGGCCAATGATTGTCTCTTAAGCTTCTAATATCTCTACAACAATATTTTACAAAATATGAACATCGTGTATCTACATTTTTTTTTTCCTTCAAATTTTTGGTATGTACGGAGAATGGTCTTTGGGAGGTAGAGAAATGCCATGTACGTAAATTGCAATACTAATAATTAAGTCTACTGTGCCAATAAATTTCATTACTGTTGATGAGTGTTGCGGTGTTCCAAGTTGTATAAATTTGATTGGACTATATGAGTTTGTGTTGTACATGCACATAGTGATGAGTTTTACTTTGAGTGTTTACTAAGTGAATTTTTAGATATATAAATGATTATAATGAACCTCAATGGTAACTCAACAAGCCTTTATAGGAAAATAAGCTTATATGTAATTAGTGCTTTCCTTGTGGCACAACGTACCATTTATTTTGCCTATTATTATCTAGATTGTAGCATTGACTTGCTAGGAGTAATGTGGTCCATCCTTTGATAGTGGCTAGTGTAAGGAATATGCAATGTTCCTCGAGGTGTGAATTCAGTTTTTGAGGGGTTGGTTGCCTGGTTAGGTATTTAAGGGACTTCTAGGTTCGGTTAGGGCTCAGCATTATAATAGGTTAAGCGTTCAAGAACAGTACTCAATGAGAAATGAAGAGAGAGTTTGTAGGAATTGAGATTAGGGTTGAGAGTTTACAATGAAAAATGATTTAAGGTTGACAAAGATTTTACAATGAAACAAACACTAAAAAATGCTAAAAATATTTTCCTATATTTTATAATGAAACAAACGGAGCCTAATATTTTCACTTTAAGGTAAAGAAAGTATAACTTACAATAAAAAAAAAAAGTGTATAACTGTAGTAATTACCAAAAAACGTCAAATATACTCAAGAATTGTCAGCTACAAAAATAGCATCCAGTCAAGAGAATAACACGTTTTGTAACAACGGTGGCGCTTTGAATAAGAGTCAAACTACTTGACTCCTTACGAGTCCTTGCTTTGTATCTAGTCAATCTATGTATACACAAATTATTTGTATCGATAAGTGGTGGAATTGATACCAGATATTTTTTGGCTAAATGGGTCATCATGATGATAGAATTGATATGTTAGCCCATCTTTCAAGCTAAGGATTGTGATCTGATTTCCCCCAAGTGTCTTTTTTGTTATGTTTTTTTGTTAGTTTGGTAAGTGTACAAGTTGTGCAATTTGATAGACTTTGTTTGTGGGGTTTACATGACCATTCCCATAGCAGCAGCTGCTATACGAACACAGATAACTGATTTTGTTAGACAAAAAAGGCAAGCTAATGTCAATTTCTATGAAAAGGATGGGACCTTTTTTCTGTCTTTGGTGGATTCAAGGTCATTGTAATGGGAGAATATATATATATATATTGTTTATGATCATTATCTTATACTTTATAATATCAGTATGAATTGGAAAAACCTACAGAGCAAAATCCAACACCTTTTTTTTTTTTTTAACACCATCAAGGTGAATGTCCACTTATAAAGGCACATCGGTACAAGTGGGAGATCCCTCCCATCCTTTTCTTCATGTCTCTCTCAGTCTCTAAAGACAAGTGATAGCTGTAACCAAGTACTCTTTGAAAAGGGAAAAGATACAAACAATCCAATTCAAATCATTCAATATAGACTTTGTCCAATTTTTTCTATAGTTAAACCTTTTAAAAATTATATGAGGTCCTCTTGCTTTGGTACTATGTACCTTAATTTATGACCAATAATTAATAACTTAAGTTTGGTGCTAGTGAGGAAAGATTTGAGTTTAAAAAAAATCTATAGCCACTAGATTTATATATCACTTATCAAGCATTAACAATCCATTAAGCATCACATAATTTGAAATTTATTCAAAAACTAAACTCAAAAAGAAAAAAATAAACATAAAAAATGTGAATGTAGTTGCATTAGATTCGATTAATCTTGCTTAGAAGATCTTTGTCCTGTTATCTGTAGATTTTGTCCACTATCAAAACCAAATATATAAAAAAAGCTTTCTTACTTATAATGTTAATGTACAATAAGAAATTGATATATATCGATAGTGGAACTTATAAGATATAAGAATCCATATGCGTTGGTTCTTAACCAAAAAAAAAGATGTGTTGGTTCTGTTTTTTAGAAAGTAATACAATAATTTATATTAAAATAATAAACTTACAATAAATAATATGGTTTTTCACTATTCATTTCAATACGTTTATATGAATAATCACACATGCATGATTGGTAAATTAATCTATAATATATGGTAGGGTTGAGAGGATATACATAACTTGGTTGAGCCACTGCTAAAGGTGTTTCATGCCGCAAAATAATATTATACATAAATATTTTTCAATCGGTGTCGTGTGCTTTTGAAATTGTTGAAAAAAGTTTAGTTTTTTTTTTTTTTTTTTTTTTTTTTTTTTTGGTTTGCTTTTTTTATTTAAATAATCTAATTTTTTTTTATTTTTAAAAATAAATTAGCTTTTAATTTTTTGTAATACATTTAATATAAAAGTTACCAAAAACTATAATAGTTGATAAACATTATGCAAATAAGTTATCAAAAGTAAGTAATTTTCAAATAAACACGCATTGTGTTCACAGTGTGTCTTCCCGAATCCAATAGCCTAGCCACATACACTATAATATATACATGAGTTCCTTACCCATCTCTGTAACTTAGTCCCGAATCTTACATCACTTGTTCTAAAGAGTGTTTGGGAAAAGTCAAAAATCATTTTGCTTTTTGCTTTTTTTGTCTCATTTGCAAATAATCTAATAATCTAACTTCTAGCTTATTTGTGAAAAAGCTGAAAGTTATATTATTTGTAAATAAGCTAGTTTTTAGCTTTTTGTTACACATTCAATATAAAAGTTACCAAAAATTATATCGTTTACTAAATATTATGCAAATAAACTACCAAAAATTGTAGGGTACCTAAACAAATAAATTTTGTTATTTTAAGAATGTAACCAAGATATTAAAGTTTTGTAATTTTCTTAAATTGCAACTAGAGAATGAAGCTATGAATTTTTTTCTTTTGCATTCAATAATAATATAACCTTTTTAAGGTAAAAAAAGATTTTTTTGTTTCATTTTCAATGTTATTTATTTTTTTTTTTTCATTCAGTAAAATAAATAACGATTCCATGTAAAATTCTTGATCTAAGAAGTCATCAGTCAAATGCTTACTAAAGACAATAGTTTTAACCACATATATTATAAGCTTAATGTGTTTGTACAATACCATAAAGCAAAAAATCCAACAAAGATATACTCTTTCTTATCAACAAAATAATATATACAAAATCTCCATTTTATACATGAATTCTTTGTTTATCTCTATAACTTAGCTTCCAATCTTAGATTAATAGTTCTAGACTAGGTCTTATCTTGTAAAAAATTTCATTATTATTATTATTATTATTATTATTATTGTAGGGATGAAAAGCTCAGGAATGTATATTGGGCCGTAGGCCCTGTTCGAGGACATTTAGTAGTCCGAGAACAGGTAGACGTTAGCAAAGAAGTACAAATCAATGAGTTATGATAGGATTCTGGTCGTGAGGGTTTGGGAAGGTAGTCTAAGGAGAAATGCCTCCTTAGCTTAACAGAGTAGAGGTCAGAAAGGTCGACTTGTCATTGAGAGCAACCCTTAGGGCAATTCAACTGGTAAGGGTAAACGTTAGGAGGAAATATGACAAAGGGAAACTAAAAAATATCTAAGGGAAAGCTGCTACCATTGCATTAAATGTTCTGTAGCTAACTTTCTGGTCTCATTAATGTGAAGGTGATACCTGAACAGTGATATTCAGCTTTACAGCTACCCTCAAAGACTTCAAGGAGGTGCTGATAGGACAAGAATCAAAGCCAGCAACTTGATCTACACATAGAGGGCTGAGATGAAGCAAAAAATGGTAATATAAAAAAGAAAGACCCCAATTACAAGGGGATCATCTGAGAATCTGTAGAAAAAAGACTGTAGGAATAAGAACTGTAATTGTAATCAAGTCTAAGAAAAATATAAACAAGAGCTACTCTTCTTGGACTTTATCGAGGAAGATTTTCCACGCACAAAACCTATTTATCTTTTTTTTCTTGTCATCTTTATCCCATTATGGTTGTTTTCCAACTCACTGAAGTCTAGTTTTAAGTCCACTCTCTACAAATTCATTGTGTGGGGCTTTTTGGGTCTTAATCCTTTTACCTTTTGAGCTTAGGATCCAAAAACCGCGCCCTTACAATTGGCACCGTCTGTGGGAAACTTGAACTTTGGTGAGGTCAACGTCTAGCCATGGTAGGTTCTGGTCTAAATCGGGAAGAGTCTGTTGGTTCCCAACGTCAGGATTAGTTTCTCAATCTTGAATGAAGGAGGGACTGAGAGGTTAGTGTGCATATCACACATACTAGTAGGAGCCAATCTCGAAGTGGGAGTCACCTCTCTCATGAGGAGAGTACCAGAAGCATGCAACTAGAGATTGACCATTTACGGAGAAGGTTACGCTGTGAGCGATATAGAGGAACTCCATCAAGTTCTAACCCTTCTTCTGATGATGATAAGGATAATAGCTATTGACCCAGGTCAAGGACTGCTCCCAGCGAATCTTTTTCGTGCGATGAGGATCACCATTATAGGCGAAGAAGAAAGAGTCCGTCTCGCAAAGGTCTGGGCAACGATGCTATGAGTAGGGCGCTGAACCAGATTTCTAAGTCACCTATTACACATAGGATTGAAGGGGGAAAACTTTCTCGACAGTTTACTCAGCTAACATTCATCATGTATAATGGCAGAACAGGCCCTGTGGAGCATGTTAGCCTCTTTAACTAGAGAACGGTTGTTCACTCAAAGAATGAAACTTTGATGTGCAAGGTGTTCCTATCCAGTTTAAGGCCTGTGGCGATGGGATGATTTGATGGTCTACAAGAAGGTTCTATTAAGTCCTTTAAGGAGCTTACTAAAGTGTTTGGGGTTCATTTTGTTACTTGTAATAGAGTTCCTCGGCATCTAGACTCCTTATTGTCTATGACTATGAGAGAAGGGAAAACCCTGAAAACATATTCTAACAGATATTAGGAAATGTTTAATGAGATAAATGAGAACTTTGATGATGTGGTTATAAGGACTTTCAAGATTTGCCTACCTGACGAGCATAATTTAAGAAAATCTTTGACAAAGAAGCCTGTTAGGAGTATGTGCCAGCTCATGGACCGCATTAACAAATATAAGCGGGTCAAGAAGGACCGATAACAAGGGAAAGGGAAAACTAAAGTGGTCCCACAGGATAGAAGGTATTTTAGTTAAGATAGATACAACAATAATCGACCTCAAAGAGATTTTACTGAGCAATCTGGATCTATTGCTATTCAGGAGATTAACACTATGTTCCGAGAGCCTGTGCACTAAATCATGGAAAAAATTAAGAGTGAGTCAAACTTTAAATGGTCAAATAAAATGGAGGGAGACCCCATGAGGCACAACCAAAGCCTTCACTGCCAATACCACCAGGAGCAGGGGCATACTACGGAAGATTGCAGGACGTTGTGGAGTCATTTGGAGCAATTGGTTAAGATTGAAAAGTTAAAGCAATTCATGTATCAACCTAACAGATAAGGTAGTCAAGCAGGGTCCCACAGGATAGAAGGTATTTTAGGTCAGATAGATACAACAATAATTGACCTCAAAGAGATTTTGCTGGGCAATTTGAATCTATTGCTACTCAGGAGGTTAGCACTGTGTTCTGAGAGCCTGTGCACCAAATCTTGGAAAAAATTAAGAGTGAGTCATACTTTAAATGATCAAATAAGATGGGGGGAGACCTCACGAAGCGCAACCAAAATCTTCACTTTCAATACCACCAAGAGCGGGGGCATATTACAGAAGATTGCAGGACGTTGTGAAGTCATTTGGAGCAACTGGTTAAGATTGGGAAGTTAAAGCAATTCCTGTATCAACCCAACAAATAGGGTAGTCAAGTAGGGTCGGGAGCTCAGAGAGGTGCTTCTATAAGACCACCTTTAGGTACAATTAATGTCATTCTTGCTGCTCTGGGAAGGACTAGTTCTTAGCCATCCAGGGTGATGTCTATAGCTCGGCCATTTACAGAAGACTTGTCCCTTGATTCGTAGAGGGGTAGAGTGGAGGTCCGACCAGTTTTGAGTTTTTTCGATGAGGATAAAGTTGGAACCTTGCAACCACATGATAATGCCATAGTAGTTACTCTTAGGATAGGAGGGTATGATGTGAAAATAGTGCTAGTAGATCAGAGCAGCAGTGTAGAGATCATGTACCCTAACCTATTTAGGGGCTGAAGCTGAGGCCCTAGGACCTAGCTTGCTATGATTCTCCTCTAATAGGGTTTGATGGGAAGATTTCCTTTTCGAATGGTCAAATCAGACTACCTGTTCAGGTAGGGCCAGAAGTCGTGGAAGTGAACTTCATCATGGTAGATGCCTACTTCCCCTATACTGCTATTGTGGCAAGACCTTGGCTTCACGCTATGGGGGCTGTGTCTTCCACCCTACACTTAAAGGTGAGGTATCCGTCAGAAGATCAGGTCGAAGAGCTGGTTAGAAGCTAGTCTATGGTTAGGCAGTGCTTGGTGGCTACAATTAGAAATTAGACTGAAGGTGAGTCCTTAGCCTATGCTAAGCAGGGTTTATAGTAATCAAGGATGCCAGTGCGGTCTACGGACATGGTGGTAAAAGAGGCAAAGTGTGAAAAGTTAGAAAAAGTTATTATTGGTAATGATAAGGTTAAGTTCTTATAGGTTGGAATTCAGTTGCCTCCTTATGAGAAGGAAGAGTTGATAGGATTTCTTAGCAGAAATATTAATGTGTTTGCATGGCTTACGAAGCTCTTAGGGTGGACCCAAATTTCATTTGTCATCATCTAAACGTCAATTTCTCTACCATCCCCAAAAAGCAACTACTTCGGCGCTCATCTAAGGAACATTCTGATACTATCTAGGAAGATGTGGTTAAGCTTAAGTAGGCCGGGCTATAAAAGAGGTTTTTTACCCTAAGTGATTGGCCAATACAATGGTGGTGAGGAAGAAAAGTGGGAAGTGGCGAGTATGTGTAGACTTCACGAATTTAAATAAAGCTTGCCTAAAGGATCCATTCTTCATGTCTTGAATAGATCAATTAGTGGATGCAACTATAAGTCATCCTCGGATAAGCTTCTTGGATGCCTTTCAAGGATATCATTAGATACCATTAACTCTAGACGATCAAGAGAAAACTGTTTTTGTAACACTTACTAAGAATTATCATTACAAAGTGATGCCCTTCAGATTGAAGAATGCAGGGTCTACCTATTAGAGGATGATGACCAGGATGTTCGAGCCTCACCTAGGAAAAAATATGGAAGTTTATATAGATGACACGGTGATCAAGAATAATATAAAGCCCGAGCACGTGGATGACCTTAGGAATACTTTTGAAATACTGAGAAAGCACAAACTACCCTTAACGGTTCTAAGTATTCTTTTGGCATTAGCTCAGGCAAATTTCTGGGTTATGTGGTCACTCACCATGGAATTGAGATCAACCCTGACCAGATTAGGGCAATTAACAATTTGCAACCTCCTCAGAATCCCAAAGAAGTCCAGAAGTTAACAGGAATGACTGCTACGCTGAACCGATTTATCTCTCAGTCAACAGACAGGTGTAGGCCTTTCTTCTAGTTGTTGCATAAGTGGCAATGATTTAAATAGACCGAAGAGTGTGCTTCAGCTTTCCAGCAATTGAAGGAATGTCTTTCTCGGCTACCCATTATCTAGGCCCGAGGAGGAGGATATCCTATTTGCTTACATTGCTATGACCTCTCACGCAGTAAGCTTGGTATTGATACGAGTTAATGATGGGGTGCAAAGACCAGTTTATTATGTGAGCAAATTATTGCATGAAGCATAGGTCCGATATCTACCATTGGAAAACCATCTTGGCAGTGGTGCATGCTACACGTAAACTCTCTCATTACTTCTAAGCCCACGGGGTTGTGGTTCTAACCCAACTTCCTTTTCAATCACTACTTCGAAAAACTGATTACACAAGGAGAATTGCAAAATGGGGAATAATTTTAGGAGCTTTTGATATCAAGTATATGCCTCGCACCTCCATTAAGGGCCAGGTCTTTGCAGATTTGGTGGCTGAATTTACTAAGTCTCCCCTAGAAGAAGATAGAGAAAAGCAGAACATGGATGGAAAATCAGTTGGGATGGTTTCTTTATAGGAACATATATCATGGAGGGTGTATGTTGATGGTGCAACGAATCAGAGAGAATCTGGAGTGGGGCTAGTTGTGATATCTCCTGAAAAGATTATTATTGAGAAATCCTTAAGGTTAAGCTTCTCGGCCATGAACAATGAGACTAAGTATGAGGCTTTGTTGGTGGCAATGACTATGGTTTAGAAAATGGAAGGAAGAATAGTATAGGTATTTTCAGATTCAAGGTTGGTTATAAGCCAGGAAAAGGGAGAATTAGAGGTCAGGGATTCGAAAATGCAAGAATATTTGAATCAAGTTAGGCATTTGCCATCAAGGTTCAAGTCTTTCACCTTACAGTAAATCCTTAAAAGCAGAAATATGCATGCTGACTCTCTTACCACTCTCGCAATCTCCTCGGCATAGAGTTTGCCTCGGGTTATCCTAGTTGAAGATTTATGTAAGCCTATTGAGATAAAAAGGGAGAAGGCCTAAATTCATCAAATTAGAGTGGGACCTAGTTGGATGGATCCCATAGTTCTGTTCCTTAAGAATGATATCTTGCCTAAGGAGAAGGAAGAGGCTAATAAAGTGCAAAGAAAAGCTCCTCGTTTCTTGTCGTCTGAGAATCAAAAGTTATACAAATGTTTTTTTTTTCTGGGCCATATTTGCTATGCGTCTATCTTGAAGCAGTAAAGCCACTCCTAGAAGAGTTACATGAAAGGATTTGCGAAAGTCATACAGGGAGCAGATCATTATCTCACAAGGTCTTCACTCAAGGGTATTGGTGGTCAAGTATGCAGAAAGAGGCACAAGATTACGTAAAGAAGTGTGACTAATGTTAGAGATTTGCTCCAAACATTTATCAGCTAGGGGGTGTCCTTGATCCTCTAGTCCTTGGCCATTTGCTCAATGGGGCTTAGATATTGTGGAGCCATTCCCTAAGGTAGTAGAGAATAAAAGGTGGCTCTTGGTTGGCACTGATTATTTCACCAAATGGGTTGAAATTGAGGCACTAGCTAATATCAGAGATGCGGAAGCAAAGAGGTTTGTGTGAAAAAATATTGTCACTCAATTTGGGATTCCTCATATCCTCATCTCAAACAATGGGCTTCAGTTTGATAACAAAGCTTTTAGGAGGTATTGTTGTGAATTGGGTATTAAGAATAGGTATTTAACTTCGGCTTATCCCTAGGAGAATGGATAGGCCGAGGCTATCAATAAGGTCATAGTGAATGGGCTTAAGCAGGGATGGACCCAGAAGGGGGGCCAAGGGGGCCTGGGCCCCCCCTGGGCCCAAAAAAAAAATTTTTAACAGCTTAAATTTTCTTTAAAAAAAATTGGGCCCCCCCCTTAGTTTTAGATCGAGCCCCCTCCCAAAAATAAATATGAACCCTCCCTGCCTGACTGCCCATCAGATTCCGGCCAACCCATTACCATGTAAAAAAAAAAAAAAAAAAAAAAAAAAACAAACAAACAAACAAACAAAGAAAACAAACTCAGTCCAAAACCAACCCAAACGGAGAAGAAAAAAACGTAGGAAAAAAAAGAACAAAAAAGAAAAGAAAAGAAAGTAAACTTGAGAGCCCATAAGATTCCGGCAGCCCATGATCCATGTAAAAAAAAAAAAAAACTCAGTCCAAAACCAACCCAAATGGCCGAATGGAGAAGCAAAAAAACAAAGGAAAAAAAAGAACAAAAAAGAAAAGAAAGGGAAGAGAACTTGCTGAGACTGAGAGCCAGAGCCAGAGAGATCAGAAATAGAGAGGCGAGAGTGATAGAGAGTGAGAGAGACCTACCCCACCCCGATCCCGTGACGCCGCTGCCGACGCAACGCCTTGTCGCTGTGCCTGTGACGATTGCGAGAGCGAGACGCCGAGACCCATCTTGTCAAGAGCGAGAGCGAGATGTTGTTGATCTTGCTACCAGTCACGCCGGCGAGACCAACTTGCTGCCGCCGGTTGCTCAAGAGTTAAGACCCACTGCCTGATTGCCACTTGCCGCCGTCGCCAGTTGCTTAAGAGTCAAGACCCACTGCCACTTGCCGCCGCCTCTCACAGGTATTTATTCTTACAGTTGCCTTCAAAATTTAATAAATATAAAATGTTTGTGGCTTTGTGATATGATCTGAGAATCTGAGATTCACAGAAATTGTGCTTGTTTTTTGTTTTTACTGATGAACTGAACTGATGTAATGTTGGTGATTGACTGTGGTGTTTTTTTGTTTTTGTTTTTGGCTTTTTGGCTGTGACTCTGTGACTCTGTGTAACTGTGTTTGTGACTCTATATAGATAAGAGAGATAGAGAGAGAGAGTAGAGTTTGTAGTTATAGGGATTAATTTTTCCTTTGTTGACTGGTAGTTGGGCATAAGAGGGACAACCAGACAAGTGAACTTGGGGGTTGGGCAATGGACAAAACAAAAGGTAAAGTTAAAGACAACTTTACCTTCTTTTTTTTTTTTTTTTCTTTTTTTTTCTGTAAGGTCAATTGGTGTGGGCAGTGGGCAGTGGGCAGTGGGATTCATTGGGTTAGTGGGTTAGTGATAGAAAGAGAGAGACAATTAGACAACACAGAGACATAAATAAAGATAAACAAACATAAAGACATAAATAAAGACAAACTAAAGACAAAAAGAAAAAAATAAATCATATATTATAATTTATAGAAAATTGTCACACAAATTTAAAAAAATAATGGTGATTCTTATTTTATTTGTAGATCATGAAAAAATCAACTACAATGCTTGATTTTTTCAAAAGAAAAGGTTCAACTTCAAATTCTTCCGAAGTCAACGTGGAATTGCCAACAACTAATGTTGCTATTCCAATTCCAGAAAATGTGGATGTTCTAATTCTGGAAAATGTTGATGTTCCAATTCTAGAAAATGTCGATGTTCCAATTCTGGAAAATGTCGATGTTCCAATTTCTCAAACACAATTTCAAAGAATTGACCTTGATTCTTTGGATTATGATCCCGGAACACGCAAACAAATATGGGAATATCATGTTAATCAACGTGATGAAATTCGACGGGCTTATATTAAAAAAGGTCCGCACCAACCTCCTCTAGGGTCATTCAAAAAAAGTGGAAAGTGCAATCGTAGCTTTCAAGCTTCTTGGTTTAAAAAAAATTCAAAATGGCTTGAATATTCTCCTACAACAGATGCAGCTTATTGTCTACCTTGTTTTGTCTTTCATAATCCAAATGGGGTTGTGGGACAACAAAATGCATTCATTGTTGGTGGATTTAGATCTTGGAAAAAGGTTGGGGGCAAAGATTGTTATTTTCAAGGTCATATAGGAAAAGATCCTAACTCAGCTCATAGAGTTGCCGAGCAAATGTGTAAGGATTTGATGAACCAATCGCAGCATTTGCAAAGGGTAGTTGATCATTTCACTACTGAACAAATTGCAAATAATCAGTTGCAACTGAAGGCCTCAATTTTTATTGTTCGGTATCTTGCATTTCAAGCTATAGCTTTTAGAGGTAATGATGAAAGTTTTAGTTTATTAAACCGTGGGAACTTTTTTGAATCATTGGGTATTGTGACTTTTTTTAATGAGAAGATTGCTGAAATAATAGAAAAAGCTCCAAAAAATGCAACCTACACATCACCTAGGATTCAAAAAGAAATTTTACATGTTTTCTCAGCCAAAGTGAAGAAGGCCATTCGGGAAGAAATTGGTGATGCAAAGTTTTGCATAATGGTTGATGAAGCTCGTGATGAGTTCATGAAAGAGCAAATGGCTGTGGTCTTTAGATATGTTGATGTAGAAGGCTTTGTGAAAGAACGTTTTTTTGGGCTTATTCATGTTGTTGACACTGCGGCTTTGACTCTAAAGAATGAGATATATTCATTGTTATCTCAACATTGCTTTGATATACAAAATATTCGAGGGCAAGGATATGATGGAGCAAGCAACATGCGAGGTATGTGGAGTGGATTATAAGCTTTGATTTTGAATGATTGCTCATATGCTTACTACATCCATTGTTTTGCACATCGCTTACAATTGGCATTAGTAAAAGCATAAAAACAAGTTGTTCTCATTAGTCATTTTTTTTTACATTGCTTTTTCTTATTAGAATTGTTAATGCTTCATGCAAGCGCAATGAGCAATTGAAAGTTGCAAATGCTAATGAAATAGCACGTTTGATTGATCTTGAAGAGCTTGAGACTGGAAGTGGACTTAATCAAATTAGCACTTTACAACGACATGTATAAACATGTTGGAGTTCACATTTTCGATAAGTTTCTAGCTTATTAAGGATGTTTACTTCAACAGTTGAAGTTTTGCAAAATAAAATTGATGATGCAATTGATGGAGAACATCGGGCAGAAGGAGAGTCAGCTTATGATGGTTTAACTTCATTTGAATTTGTCTTCATCTTGTATCTTGAGAAGGAAACTATGGAGATCATTGATAAACTTTGTTAAGCTTTGCAAAGCCAATCTCAAGACATTTTAAATGCCATGCATTTAGTTTCATCTACTAAAGCACTTATCCAAAAATTTAGAGATGATGGATGGGATGGCTTACTCACCACTGTGATATCATTTTGTGAGAGCATTGCATTGATGTCCTGGATATGAATGCTCGTTATGTTGCGAGGCGAGGTCGAGCTCGTAATCAACAAGATAACGTTACAAATGAGCATCATTATCGAGTAAATATTTTTTATGCTATAATAGATTCTCAACTACAGGAACTAAATTATCGGTTTAATGAAGATGCAATGGAGTTACTTAAACTTAGCTCAGCTTTAGAACCTCGAGAGGCATTAAAATCTTTCAGAAATAGTGATCTTTGTTTGTTGGTAAAGAATTTCTATCCACAAGATTTCACAGATTATGACAAACAAGTGTTGGAGAAGAAGCTTTATCATTTTGAGCATAATGTAGTCCAGGATCCGGAGTTCAGAAAATTGAAAAGTTTATCTGAGTTGTCTCAATGGTTAGTGAAAACTAGAAATTCAGAATATTACAAACTTGTTTATAGAATGGTGAGACTTGTGCTTACTCTTCCAGTTTCTATTGCTACTACAGAGCGAGCATTTTCAGCTATGAAAGTTGTCAAAACTAACCTTCGAAACCAAATGGAAAATGATTTTTTGACGGATTCTTTGATGTTATACATTGAAAAGGATATAGCTTCGACATTTAGTTGGATTCAATCGTAGATGATTTTAAAGATTTGAAAGAGCGTCGAGTTCCCTTTTCATAGATGATTGTATAAAGAAACAATACTGTTTCGTGTATTTTGTTTTTGTTAGTAGATGATTGTATCTTAATATATTAAGAAACAATGATTTTTGGGTATTTGTCTTGATTGTTAGTTTATTAATACTATATGGATGTGTATTTGAAATTTTTTTTTTTGCTTATCTCCGACCCCCCCAACTTAAAATCCTGCGTTCGTCCCTGGGCTCAAGAAGAGGCTAGATGATGTAAAGGGTAAATGGATGGAAGAGCTACCACATGTTCTCTGGACGTATCGGACTACCCCTCGTCAGTTAACAGGGAAAACACCATTTTCAATGACTTATGAGTCCAAGGCTATGATTCCTCTAGAGACTAGATTTCCAACACTGAGGACGAGCTTGTTCACTCCAAATAGCAACGACAACTTATTAGAAAAAAGCTTGGATTTGATTAAAGAGCGTAGAGAGAATGTCATGGTTCAGTTAGCATATTATCAACAGAAGCTCAAATAGGGGTTTGACTCAGGTGTGAGGTTAAGACCATTAGCACCTGGAGACTTAGTATTAAGAAAGGTTGTGTGCACTGGAAAAAACCCAACATGGAAAAAATTAGGACCTAATTGGGAAGGATCATACCGTATCACTTCGGTACTTGGTATAGGTGCTTATTTTCTAGAAGATTTAGATGAGAATGTTATACCATGCCCTTGGAATGTAAATAACTTACGAAGATACTATTATTAATGAAAGGCAACTCTGCCATGTTTTTACTTGTGATATTATGTGTTACGTTTATTACTTGTTTGAATATTAAACATAATCTTGGTCATGCCTGGCTTTTTGGACCACATACCTTGGATAAATTAATATTTCTTATTACTTGTTTGAATATTAAACAGAACTTTGGTCATGCCTTGCTCCTTGGACCGCATACCTTGGGTAAATTAATATTTCTTATTACTTGTTTGAATATTAAGTAGAACATTGGTCATGCCTCTCTCCTCAGTCCACATATCTTGGGTAAATTAATATTTCTTATTACTTGTTTGAATTTTAAATAGAACTTTGGTCATGCTTGGCTCCTTGGGCCACATACCTTGAGTAAATTAATGTTCCATATTACTTGTTTGAATATTAAACAGAACCTTGGTCATGCCTGACTCTTCGGACCACATACCTTGGGTAAATTAATATTCCATATTACTTGTTTGAATATTAAATAGAACTTTAATCATGCTTAGCTCCTTGAACTACATACCTTAGGTAAATTAATATTCCTTATTATTTGTTTAAGTATTAAACAGAACCTTGGTCATACCTGACTCCTCGGACCACATACCTTGGGTAAATTAATATTCCTTAAGCAAATACTCAAGAGTTAAACAAAACCTTGGTCATACCCAGTTCCTCGGACCTTGTACCTTGGGTGAATTAACACTATTCAATATCTCCCTAGATGTTAAACAGAACCTTAGTCATGTTTGGTTTCATGAACCATATACTATGGGTAAATTAACACTTATTACTGTCTAGATCTGCTACTAAGGCACATGTAGTCAAGTGGGCTATTATGGTTGTTCTAACTCATTGAAGTTTAGTTATAAGCTCACTCTCTACAAATTCATTGTGTGGGGCTCTTTAGGCTTTAATCCTTTTACTTTTTACCTTTTAGGCTTAAGATCCAAAAACCGTACCCTTCAATTATTATTATTATTATTATTATTATTTTTTTTTTTAATGTAACTAGGAAATCAACTCTATGTAATTTTCCTATATTGTAACTAGAAAATTAAGCTACATATTCTTCCTTTTGCATTCAATTAGAATGTAAATTTTGTTTTTTTATTTAAAATGAATAAAAGGGTGTTGTTTCATTTGCAAGATTTTCTTATTTTCTTATTTAATAATGTAAGTGATGACTTCATGTAAAATCTTTGATCTAAGGAGACAAATATCTTGGAAATATATTCTTGGAGAAAACTCTCGGAAAAGTTACTTCGAGGAAAACCTTAATTGGACATTTTTTTTGTTTTGTTTTTTGTTTTAAAACAAAAAGTCTTTTCACATAAGACACTTTCTTTATGAAAAATCTCTTCTTCTCTTTTTGGGTCTTTTGAGAAAGACAGCCCTTAAGGCTTTTAGAAAATATCTTTCCAAGGAAAATCATTCTTTGATATTTTCACAGAAATGGTTTTTCATGGAAATTATTTTTCTCGAGGAAAGTAATTTATTAGGATTTTGGAAGAAAAAAAATGTTTCAAATGTATCAAAAGATTCAAAACTATCCTTTATGAGTTTTTCCAAAGAAAACAAAATCATTTTAGGAAGGAATTCTTTGGAGACACCCATAATTGGATAGTTTTCAATAAACCATAGTTTGATAATCTAAAGGATAAAATATTTATATAAAATTAAAGGAGTTCAAAAGATCTACAGGCCACATATAATATGCGGGTTAAGTGGGTTTTACATAACTAATTAATTAGGAATTTAGTGTGTAAAACCTTGTCCATTTAAGAAATTAAGCTAAATACAAAGAAAGTGCATGCAAGAAATCATGCATCCAAATAAAATAAAATAAAATCCAATCTACACATCCATAATACTGTTTATTCAATAACTAAAAATGTAACTTGTTGATAAGAAGAAATTGGGTAAGAATAGTTCAAGAGTTCAAGTGAAGAAGCGTAAGCAACTAGATTTAGATCTTCTAGAGTTCCTAGGAAACTCTACCAATAGATTTCTTTAAATCATAATCATTCTTTAATGATTTAATGGTCTAGATTTTGCCATATCAGCATTCCACTAACAATACTCTTAAAATAATATAATAATGTTGAAAACAAAACAATTAATATTATTATTAATGGAATGCTGACATGGCAAAATTTAAACCATTAAATCATTAAAGAACGGTTAAGATTTAAGGAAATCTACTTGGTAGAGTACCATAAAAATTCTAGAGGATTTGAATCCTAAGCGACTAGCTAGTAGTTAAAAGAACAGGAAGTTTCCTATTTTCCATAATGAGTTGAAAGTGTCAACTCGATGCTTGAATATTAATTGGTCCCCATGTCACCTCTATCCTCTGTTGTGAATGAATAGGGCCCTTACTAGAGATGACCTCATGTTTATGTAATATTATATCCCTTTTATTTTGTTTTGTGAGTAATGCTAAGACTAAAAATTTTACTCTACCATTCACAACATACTATGTAAGCAAATTGTATCAAAAGTTATAGTCTTAGTATTTTTTTTTGTTAAATGAATACAATGATTATCCAGAAAAAAAAAAAAAGAAAAAAAAAAAAAAAAAAAAAAAAAGAAGAAGAGAGTTTAGAAACCTTATAAAGTGATTAGTATCCTCCTTTGTCAAGAAAGAAAAAAAAAAAAAAATTGCCGAGAACTAGCCCCACTTGGCATGTATATTATTTATTATATGTATTATCTATATATATATATATATATATATAAAACCGAAACTTTTGAAGCTCTCACAATTTTCCACATCATCACTATTTTTTTTTTATTCTTTTTATTTTAGGTTTTATATCTTATAACAATAATATTAAAAAACGTATACAAACTTGGAGGCCTATTTAAGGGCTCCATAAAACTTGATGAACAAGAAAATATATTCTAAAATAAGCCCTAATTAATACCTAACCATAATAGGAACCAAATTTGACCTAAAAAAACATTAAAAGAGTCTAAAAACAAGAAAATAAATCACCTAGACCTAAAATAACGTTTTTTGCATAAAAATACCAAAATCTCTTCTCTCCTTAAAATCCTAGCAATTACCATCTCAAAACCCTAAACTCAACTTCACTTTAAGATTAAGAAAAAAAAAAAGTAGAGAGACTCACGTAAAAAAAAAAAAAAAAAAAAAACGTTGGTTTTGTCTTTTTTTATTTGCTTTCATATGTGCCTGAAATTTTCATTCTATCTTATTGTTTTATTATGTTTAGAATTGATTTTTTTATAAGTATTTGAGTTAATCTCTATATGTTGATAGTGTTTTTATGGGTTTGGTTTTTGGATTGAAATTTTAATAATTATTTTATATTGTATATGGCAGATGAAACATCTCTATTTTTTGGAGAAAAATCAAAGCTGCAACCTATGTTTTCCAGCCCAAGGTGTGGTAAATTTTTATTTGTTCTTACTTTATTGAGAATTTTTATTTGGGTTCATGTGATTTTTTGTTTTTTTATTAAAGTTTTGATTTTTGGTTGATTAATTATTTGTTTGGCTTAATTTCAATTAAGTATTTGTTTGGATTCAACGTAAAAAATAATGGAATTATGTGTTATAAATTTGATAATGTTCCATGTTTTAAATTGTTTATATTGTTATTAATACGACTAAATAAGATTTGTTTTTATCTTTGTAGTTTATATCAGTTTTGAGTGTGTATATATACAACTTTTGGGAATTTTGCTTTATTAATTTAAGAATTGTAAATTACTTTGTAGGTTTCAGTAACTATGTACCTGCAGTGAGACATTGACAATATAAGCATATATATATGGTATTAACATTTTATAAAAATCTTTCTTACAACCCAATAACATTCTACGTTAGACAACACTTCTAAACTAATGAAAAGCATAGAAGTTAAATATTTATTCCCATTGTATTTTATTTAATTATGACAGATCCTTTTTTTTTTAAACGCTAATTAGCAAAATGTCTATAATATGCATATTATTAACACAATTTTCTATTTCTAAATTTCTTAGATTTTATTATATCAATCTTTTTTTTTCTTTTAAATTCTTGGTGAGCAAATCAGTCTCTCACTAATTCTTTTACCTTAACGTGATGTTGGTTAATTGTCCTTTTATTTAACTATCCCGTGCATCGCACGGGTTAGCGACTAGTAAATTTATATAAGGATAAACAAATTTTGTAATATCTTCTTCCGTTTTTATTTGATAGAACAAAGGTCTTTTTTTTTTGTGTGTGTGTGTGAAAATAGCACCCATTAAAAAGGTCAACTAAAACGCTTTATTTATGGCCAAATTAGAGAAGACCTAATTTTTAAGTAAATGTATATATATATATATATTGTATAAATTTGTCAACTTGCACAACAAACTAAGTAAAAACTACCTACATTTTTTCATAGAAAAAACCACCAAAATGGAGAGAGAAAGACTGAAGCGTTTAGATGAGGAAGAGGATACTCTTGTTCGCAGTACTAAGAAGTTCAAGGATAGTCATCGTTTCCACAGGACGAATGAGAATGGCAAGGAAAATAAAGTGGGGAGCTATAAGGACAAGTTGGTGGGATCTATCCCTAGAGCCTTTGCACAAGCTTTTGGTTTTGAGAGCTCAATGCAGGAGGATTTGGAATCAGATAATGAAGAGGATAATGTTCAGGATGGCCATATTAGAATTGGGTTCTCCAAGGAAGAAAAGATACGTATGAGAGCTCCATGGCAAAAGGCTCTTATCATCAAAACCTTTGGGAAGAGGATGGCTTTTTCTTTTCTAATCGATAAGGTGAGAAGAATGTGGAATCCAAGTGGTGGCATGGATTGTATAGACTTGGGCTATGATTACTATCTTGTAAAATTTGAATATGTGGAAGATGTAGACTCCATCCTTTCGGGTGGACCCTGGTTTATTGGCCAGCAGTTTCTTGCTATTAGACAATAGGAGCCAGGATTTAAGGCTTCCACAGCAACACTCTCTTCGGTAGCAGTATGGATAAGACTTCCTGAGTTGCCCATAGAGTTTTATGAGCCTAATGCTCTCAAAAAAATTGGGAGAGCCATCAGTCCAGTTCTCAGAATTGATTCTCACACAGCCAATGGGGAACGGGGAAGGTTTGCTAGGTTGTGTGTACAAGTGAACTTGGATAAACCTTTGGTTAGGAAGATCTTTCTTGGCAAGCTTCCATAGTGTGTACTTTATGAAGGTATAAATACACTCTGTTTTTCATGTGGTAGGATCGGCCATAAACTTGAAGCATGTCCATACACTGTTAGAGAATATCCCAAGGAACAATGCGTGGATCAGAATGAGGGGCACTCTGAGATGCAAAGTAAACAAGGGGAAGACGGGTTGAAGGATAAGATTAATGCCTAGGATGAATATGGCGAGTGGATGGTGGTTAGCAGGAAAAAAGTGAATAGAAAAGCAAAATCTGCTCAAGGTCCTCCATTGATGAATCAAAAGGTTGATGTTCAAATGACACAAGCATCTTCAGCTAGCTCAGCTATGCCTAGTGTGGTGGGTCAGAATAGTAAGAGTGGTAAGAGAAAAGCTCTGCACACGCATCCTGTCGTGTCACAGAGAGAGACTAATGTGATGGCTTCGTCTATTCCCAGCCAACCAAGACTTGGGAAGGGTGCTAAAGACAAGAGTGTGCGAGTCAAAACCAACCACAAAGTTAACAATTTAGTTGGCTTGCAATCAAGTGGAGTGGGCCCAAGCAATGTGAACGGGTGTTTTGTTTTTGGGTCTGGTACAGAGCAAGGCCCAAGTTGCTTTACAAGCCCTTTTGACCCAAATATTAACATAAAGAATAAGCTCATTTCATCAGGTGGAAAGAGCTGTGACTCTAAGCATTCTGGTTGCAACAATGGAAGACAAGGAGAAGTGGGCGATTTGCTACAAGGGAAAGGTGATACCGGTGAGCAAAGAGACTATTCGTTGGATAAAACAAGATCCAACAGAAGTGTGGGGCTGGTTCAATCACGATCTGATGGTGGCGTGGAAGAATTTGTTCCCGTTAACGGAGAAGAGCAAGCAACTGGGCTATCTTCCGAAGAAGGACGAAGCATGGATCATGACTCCGAACCCGTGGTGGAGGTTCTTGACGGACAGACCTCCAGTTCCGGTGCCTCCGGTGACAAACTCAAGGCCATCAGTCACAAGATCAAGCATGCGGAACTCGAAAATTTGCACAGGGTGGAATTGATTCAGTGTGCCGAGCCAGAGATGAATGGCACGATCCTTATCAAGGCATCTCAAGCAGAATTGGGGATAATCAAGCATTCGATGACTCTACTTCCGGGGATTTGGGAGTCAAGGAAGGAGTTGTTGGAGGCATGGAGGTTAAGGGACTCTGAAGTTTCGTCTTCTTTGTCTCATTGTGAACCTTATTCTTCTTCTTATAAAGCTATGAATATTTTGATTTGGAACTGTAGGGGTGCAATGAAACCCCAATTCAGAAAGACGGTTATGGATTTGGTGGATTGGCATTCACCGATTCTCATGGTGATTACAGAAACTAGGATGAGTGGTGCAAGGGCTGATGAGATCATTGAGGCTCTCCCTTTTGATGGATATGCGGTGGCGGATACAATTGGGTTTGCTGGTGGCATTTGGCTGCTTTGGCGTTCAGATTTGGTCCAAGTAGATGTCTTGGCTGCTACTGAGCAAGAGATACATGCGCTGATTTGGGTAAGATCTCAAACTTTTACCTGGTTAATTAGTGCTATTTATGCCATTCCTAGGTTTGAGGAACTGTGCATTTTGTGAAATAACCTTAGGAAGTTAGCTAATTTGCATGATCTGCCTTGGGCCCTTATAGGTGATTTTAATGTAGTTTTGTCTGCGGATGAGAAGTATGGAGGGAATCCTATTTGTCAGAGAAGGGTTAGAGCTATTAAGAAATGTATGGATGATTGCAGTATGATGGATCTTGGGTTCTCGGGTCCAATATATACTTGGACTAACAAGAGGGAGTTGGGTAATTTAATTCAGTGCAGATTGGACAGGTGCTGGGTTAATCCGAGGTGGAAAGATTTGTATCCGGAAGCTAATGTTACCCATTTAGCTAGAATTAATTCTGACCATTGCCCCCTGTTACTGAATTTGAACCCTGTTGTGGGTTCCAATGCAGATAGGCCTTTTAGATTTCAATCTATTTGGTTGAGTCATAGTGAGTTTCCGGCTATTGTAAGGGATGCTTGGGCTAATAGGGAGGATAATCTTGCTGAGGCAATTGATGCTTTTAAGACCAAAGCCCAACAGTGGAATAGAGAAGTATTTGGGAATGTTTTCAAAAGAAAAAAGGAGACATTGGCCAGGCTGCTAGGTGTGCAAAGGGCTTTAGCTATCAGCCCAAATAATTTCCTGATTAATCTCCAAGCTCAGCTGACTGAGGAGTACAATGTTATTCTCCAACTTGAAGAAGAAATGCGGGCGATGAAATCCAGAACTACCTGGATTATTGCGGGGGAGAGAAACACTTCATATTTCCATATCACTGCTCTCAAAAGGCGAAGTAAGAATAGAATCTCCTGTGTGCAGAATAATGAGGGTGAATGGTGTCACAATTTAGAGGAAGTTAAGGAGATTTTTAACTCAAGTTTCAAGAAGTTATATAAGACTGAGCAAATTTTCTGCCCCATTATCCCTCAATGGAGATTGGATTGGTGTGCTAAGCTTAGCTTGGATGAAGCTAATAGCATGACCAATTGTCCATCTGATGGGGAAATTTGGAATGCACTAAAATCAATGAAGCCTTTTAAAGCTCCTGGTGTGGATGGGCTCCATGCTGGATTTTTTCAAAGATTTTGGCTCGTGGTGGGTGACTCGGTGAAAAGGGTGATCAAAGAGGTGTTTCTTAGGCAAATTGTTCCGGAGCATCTTAACCAGACCCTTGTTGCCCTTATTCCTAAGCAACTTGGTCCTGAAACAGTCAGTCAATATAGACCTATAAGTCTATATAATACTATTTACAAGGTTATTTCTAAGATTATTGTTTTGAGGCTTCGCCCCTTACTGCCATCTTTAATATCCCCAATGCAGACAGATTTCATTGAGGGGAGAAGGGGCACAGATAACGTCATAATAGCCCAAGAATTAATTCATTCTCTGAAGAGGAGGAAGGGAAGGACAGGGTTTATGGTTATAAAAATCGATCTTGAGAAGGCTTACGATCGTTTAGAGTGGTCTTTTATTAAAATGGTGCTTGAACACTTTGGATTTCCGATTAGTATGATCAATTTAATCATGAGTTGTGTGTCTACTGTTTCTACAGCTCTATTGTTCAATGGTAGTAAGCTGGAGTCTTTTCAACCCTCGAGAGGTATTAGGTAGAGAGACCCCATTTCTCCATATTTATTTCTCTTGTGCATGGAATTCCTTGGAGCCCAAATCACTAGTATGTGTGAGGAAAGGAGATGGGATAAGGTTAGGGCGTCTAGAAGCGGTCCGAGCTTCTCCCATGTATTTTTTGTTGACGACTCAATGCTTTTTGCTAAGGCTGACAGCAAAAACTGTGATGCTATCATTGAAGTGTTGGATAACTTTTGCAACTTGGCGGGTCAGAAAGTTAATCTTGCCAAATCCAAGGTTTTGTTTTCTCCAAATGTAGCTGGCAGGAGGAAGAGAAGTATTTGTAGAAAGCTTGGTATTGCTGCAACCACCAACTTAGGTAACTACCTCGGTTTTCCGATCATTAACCAAGGTAGAGGGGGCAATGCGTATAATTTTGTGATCAATAAAATTCAGAGTAAGCTGGCTGGTTGGAGATCAAAATTACTATCGAAGGCTGGTAGAATGGTGCTTGTCAAATCAGCAGCGGCTCCTGTGACTGATTACTATATGCAATGTCAATCCTTGCCTGCTAAGGTTTGTGATCAAGTTGATAAGTTAATAAGGGACTTTCTTTGGGGTTCCACGGAAGAAAAAAGGAGGTTGCATCTGGTTAAATGGAATACTGTAACTCTTCCTAAAGAGCTAGGTGGGCTGGGGCTACATAGTATGAGAGACAGAAATAATGCTTTGTTAGCAAAGCTGTGTTGGAGGTTAGCTTGTGAACAGGAGGCTCCTTGGGCAAAGATGCTTGTAGCCAAATATTTAACGTCTAATAGAATGGCTGTTGATGGAAAAAAGCTACCATGCTCTAGTTGTTGGGTGGCTTGTAAGAAGGGTGGTCCAATATATGTTAAGGGGCTAAAATGGTCTGTGAAGAACGGAGAATCAGTGAAGGTGTGGACTGACTTTTGGCTGCCAAAGGGCACTTTGAGATCGCTTATTGAAGGGCCCTTGAACCGTGATGAAGAATTTTGTACAGTGAAGCAATGTTTTGACCACAACTATGAATGGAAAGATCATTACCTTTCTTTTGTCTTGCCGAAACAAATTCTCAATGCAATCAAAGCAACCCCTCTGTCCTGTAATCAGGAGGCTGAGGATTCTCTTCAATGGGCATTTTCTAAGAATGGATTCTTCTCCTTAAAATCTGCATATTTGTTGGCAAAGGGTTTAAACCCTCTGAACCTTGAAACTTTTTCAGTGGCTTGGGTTTGGAAGGTCGAAGCTTTTCCTAAGATTCAGTTCTTTTTATGGCTTTGTCTTCTTAACAGGGTACCCACTGGAGCAGTTTTGGGTTCACGGGGAGTAAGCCTTGACCCCACATGCAATATTTGTCATCAAAGCATCGAATCAATTGATCACCTCTTAAGGGGCTGTGAGTTTGCTTGGGAATTTTGGCAGCAAATTCATTTTCCGTATTGTTTGAAGGATACTTTCAAATTACCACTTGGCGAATGGCTTGAAGCCAACTGTAAAGCAGATATTAAGTCTAGATGGATGGGCATTCCTTGGAAGTTTTTGTTTTCTATGGGAGTGTGGAATTTATGGCTACATAGGAACAATTTTATTTTTAGGACTGGTAGGGTGGACCAGGCATGGTTCAAGAAAAGCATTAAAGATAGTGTTGAATATTTCTCTGTCGGATTGAATGCTAAACTGCCTAAAGCTAAAGCTGTGATTGAAGTGGGTTGGGAAAAGCCTCCAATGGGGTGGGCCAAGCTTAATTCAGATGTATCTGCTTTTAGCAGTCTTGGGTGTGCAAGAGGAGGTGGTGTTATCAGAGACCATGATGGGCGTTGGTTGAAAGGATATGCAAGGCCTCTTGGGTGCTCCAACAGCTGCATGGCGGAGATGTGGGCTCTAAGAGATGGTCTTTTATTAGCAAAGGAGATGGGGATCAACAATCTCATTATAGAGCTGGATGCCTTAAGCGTTGTTTTACTTTTGAACAATAATACTGTCAACTTGTTAATGGAGCCATTATTAACTGATTGTAGGAACCTGGTGAGGGAGTTTCCCAACAAGAAAATAGTTCACATCTACAGAGAGGCCAACCAATGTGCTGATGCATTGGCCAAGCTTGGTGCTACTAGTCTAGCTTCTTTTGTTATCTTTTTGAATCCACCGCCTGTGGTGGAAAATATATTAGCTTCTGATAAAGCTTGTCTAAGGTGTAATAGACTTATTAACTCCTAAGCTTAATGTTATATCTTTTGTTGACCAAAAAAAAAAAAACTACCTACATTTTCAACAAACTCGTTGGTTTTGATTTCAAAGGTCAACAAGTTAATAGAAGACTGAAAAATTTTCAACCCACCAATGGTGGTTTAATCAAGAATATTTTAGTCTTGACTTGCTAGCTTGACTTGTATACAGTCCTATTAGAGCCTAATAAAATTGAATGTACCATATATATATATATATATTTTTTTTTTTTCATTCAAATAAACCATCATTCCAACCCTAATAAAAGTTGGCAAGTTGGGGCTTTTGTAATCGGCCTGGGCCAGTTCCCATCCCAACTTTGCAAATTGTTATGAATAAGACTGTTACTAAATGACCTCATGCCTATACCGCCGTATTATATCTCTCTTCTTTTGTGGAAAAAAAAAAAAAAAAAAACCATCTTCTAACTTTTTTTCGGAATTCATTTCAACCTTCTAATTTTGTTTTCTTTCATTTCGGTCTTTTAAATTTCAGGTTTATTCAATTAAGGCATTTTTGAAAACTTTTGTTATTTTTAAAAATTTTGGAAAATATTTTTCAATCAATAATTGAATTTTTTTAATTTAAAATTTTTGAAGTAAAAATTTTTTTTAAAAAATTTGGATAGTTAACCACAACATATAATAAAAGTTGATAGAAAAATCTTAATTGAATAAACTTAAAAGTTAAAAGATCGAAATGAAGTTTGGTGAAACATAAAAAGTGAGTTTTACATCTTAACCCAAAAAAAAAAAAAAATAAATAATAATAATAATTAGAAACCTTAAAGATGTATACCTTGCCGCCTCCTTCCTAGTTGAAAAAATTAGGCGAAACTATACTATTGATCCCTAAAGTTTGCCCTGTATGCGCAATTGGTTCCTTATATTTGAAACGAGCACAATTAGTCCCTTAAGTTTTTAAAACTGAGTTGTATTGGTCTTTTTACTAACAGCTGTTAACGGTGTTACTTATGTGACTAATGAAACAATGACTTGATATTTTTTTAATGATGTGGCATGTTTTTAATTAAAAAATTAAAAAAAAAAATAGTTTCCACATTAGATGAAATTAAAATCCAACCTCCTCCAACTCCTCAATCCAAAGCTACATCGGCAGCCATGGAAGCCGACCAAAGTACCACCATGAGCACCAACACAAGCACAAGCAGCAGCGACTCTTGCCCACCCATGAATCTCTTGTTCGTGGAAATGGGTGTGGGCTACGATCAACATGGGTATGTGCTCCATGCCCATTTGGCCTTTTCTCTATTGCTCTGCTAGTTTTTGATTAACACCCATTTGTCAGATTTTAATATTGAATCGTAGGATTGGTGAATTTTTATGTGGAAAAATAATTATCAAGATGAATTTTGTGATGCCCTTTTGACTCTTTCTCAATTACTATTCCAATTGTTGATGAACACCCAGTTGCCAAATTTTCATATTGAATGGTAGGATTGGTGTATTTTTATGAAAAAACAAAGAGTTCCGTTAGCCATGAACACCCAGTTGATTTTGAATATCAACTTTTTTTTTTTAATTTTTATGGAAAAATAAATATCAGATTTGTTTTTAATCAGGTCAATAGGACATGGAAACTATTTTTTTTTTATTTTTTTAATTAAAAACATGCCACATCGTTAAAAAAATGCAAAGTCATTGTTCTGTTAGTTACATAAGTAGCACTATTAACAGCAGCTAGTAAAAGGATTAATACAACTCAGTTTTAAAACTTAAGGGACTAATTGTGCTCACTTCAAACTTAAGGAACCAATTGTGCACACATAGTAAACTTCAGGGACCAATAATATAGTTTCGCCAAAAAATTAAAATAAAATGTACAAGTTTTTATTATTATTTGTAATTCATCGAAATAAATCAACCTTCTAACCCTATTTAATTAGGTTCTTAAGGCTAATATGAAAATCTTTAGTCCTTTTTTATGAATGGTTGAGATTGATAGTTGTAAAAAGTAATTTTCAATCTTAGTCATTGATTAAAAAATTAAGAGAAGTAAAAAGTTAAAAAAAAAAAAAAAAAAAACGAAAGGTGAAAAAAAAATAATGAGATGAGATGGGTGAATTGCAAGGTGCACCGGATTCTAATCCCAAAATTCAAATGAATAAAATGTACGGCAAGTGGTACGCGCTTACAGAAAGGCAGTGGACAAAGAAAGCTGAATGAATGAAAACCATGAAAGTCAAGTGAATGGTGAGTAAATAAAATGAATTATTTTCTACCAAAAAAAAAAAATTTGGGTCCCACCCTGAAGTGGACATCAAATTAATCAAAGCCAGCGAACTCTTGCGTGGCACGTGGACCCCATCCAGAAGCTCAAGCTCCTCTCGTGATCAGAAGAAGAATTGCAATCTCAAAGTTAAAGGCATTGACTACATTGAAAAGGTCCACACAACAACCACAAAATAATAATAATAATAATAATAAATAAATAAATAAAGTAGCAAATTAATTAAGCATATTTTTATAAGTATTAGAGTATTCAAAATAATTGTGTCCAACCCACTCAAAAGCTATTTTTAAAGTATCTTAAATTATAAAAATTATACTTCACTAAAGATGTCATATCTAATAAGATTTAGCATTCTGCTATAGTGAACTGGCTATTATTTTTTAATGATTTTGTGGTAATTGGTTTTTGTGGTGATTGTTTTTTATTATTTTAATGAGTTGTTTGTATTATTATAAATGAAATTTTAAAAAAATAGAAATTTTGATGTAAAATGAATTGTAAAGTGAATGGTTAAAACTAATAAAATAAGTTTTTGAGTAGCTAAATACTATATATTTTTTGAGATCCTTTGATGTGAATACTCTTACAAAAGCACACAAAGTTATAACCCATCTCTGCGAGTATCCTTGTTTATTTTTTACTACCCATAATAATATAATATACAATTTCTATTTCTTTATCTATTTTGAACATGCACACATAAAATAAAATAAAAAGAATATAAATTATTGAGATAATTGTGTAATAATAATGGCATGGGGATGCCCAGTTGTACGTGCATGCATTTCCCAAATCTTACTTTTCTTCTGTCTTTCTTTTTTTATATATATATTCTCTATGAAAAAGTATGGCTGGAGCCTGGAGAATTATCGTACGCACATGTGTCTTGCTGTTGTATGGGTTGTTCTTTTTTTTTTGATAACCTATGGGTTGTTCTTTTAATCTTCAGTATAACCACAAATTTATAGGTTCTTTCTGTACATCTAGACAAAATGCGTCTACATCTAGTAATCTTCCCCAATAGTTTAAGTACATGTGGGGAAGTTAGAGCCATAGAAATTCTTAGTTTATCATACGTGTTAGGTTTAGCACATGTTAATATCCTAAATGAACTAGTGATTCTCCTGACTCAAGTTTACTTCCTATGTATACACCTTACTTAAGATTCGCTTTAAACAACAATTCTGGGTAGTTAAGATCACAGAAGTTAATACCGTACTAATATCGGCCATACCAATACTCCTCTATAATGTACACACACACAAACAAAAAAAACAAAAAAAAAACAAAAAGAAAAACCCTAGGTTGTATTGGCCTATATCGACTGTACCAGGCAAAATATTACTATTGTTTCAACCGATATTACCATTTTGGTTGATACAATGAAAAAAATAAAATAAAATAAAAAATACTAATTTTTTTATATAAAAAAACATTTTATTTAAGCAAATATATTGGTTAATGTGCTTAAACTAATATTTAGGTTGATAAAACATGTGGATTTAAAATTTTATATTGATAAATATAAATATTAATAAATTCATACTCTATATATATATATATATATATTTAAAGTAGCAATAATTCAAAATATTACACTAATATCAATTACTACCGAAATATTTTGTTCATTTAACAAAACCAAAACAGTCTTTAGTATGAAATTTAACAGAGAAGGCATTTGATTGACATATAAGTTGTTAAGCCAAATCATATACATCTTAACAGAGAAGAAATTTTGGAATTCTCTACAAAGTTGGTTGAAAGCAAATGACTGAAAATTTTGTCTCATATAAGCGCGTGTTACTATGTTATTGGACAAATGCATTAGCCCAACAAAAGCATACATAATTGATTATGTAATTGGAAAAATAAATAAATCTTATATGTGGATAATCTCAAATTTTTAACCCCAAAAAAAGCTGCCTATGATGTGATTTAGATTCTTTTTGAATCTATTTATTTTTCTTTTAGTTTATCTTAAGCTTAGATGCGTGCCTACAGCCTACCTTAAAACTTTTAATCTAACTATATTTATCAACAAGTGCGCTAACACCAACCTTTTAAAAAGGAATCCCATGGTTGTCAAAGGTATATAGGCTTCTTAGAAAAAAAAAAAAAAATGTTGCCAATACTTTATCACAATTTTCTAGAGTTATTACAATAATTCAATTTCTTTAATTCTTAAAATTCACTCAATTTATTTTGAAATGAGTAGGGTAGATTTTTCCAAATCATCAATAATATTAAATATATAATAAAATATATATAGTGTTAGTCAATGTTTGTTTGTTAAATGATGATGACACCTGGATGGTTTTTCAAGCTAAATATTACATTAACATGTGTTTACTACTAAGGCTTTTACAGGAAAAATATATAAATGAGAAAAATATTTATATTTGTAGGATCAATTTCCGAACTAAAAATTGGAAATTCTTTAATAAAATATCAAGGTTTTATCTAAGAATTTGCATTTAGTTATACATTTTCCTACATTTGATCAGTGTTGGAATTGTGTGGTTAAATTGTTAATTAAATTTACCATATCAAGATAGTCGGTAATTTAAAATAGTATCAGAGCATAAGATCTTGAATTTGATCTCTGTCTCCTTCACTCTACCTCCCATTTAAATTCCCACGTGTTGGGCCTCACTTATTAAAAAGTAGTTTCGTCCCACACGTGAAGGATGTATTTTTTTAGACCCTTTAAAACACAATTGGATTAACCTAGTTTGTTAGCCAAGTAATTACTTAGTCCAAATTAAACAAATCTAGGTTAACACAATCATATAATCATATCAATGTAAAGTGCGGAATATAAAGAACTCAAAGATATGATGACCCAGGAAAACCAAATTGGTAAAAAACTTGAGAAAGATTTAACCTAGCTATCCTTAAGGTAAAACTAAATCCACTAATGAAAGAATCGAAGTTTTACATTAACGACTTAGACCATTAACATCTTATTGCTACCCACTAGTAGAAAACTTACTGACACGACCACGTGCAAGCTCCGAGACCACGGACTCCTTCTTTCTTGGATTCTCCAGCAAGTACAAGTACACCCACTTGTGTTTCTTTAAGCTCTTTAGTGAAGCAACTGAATGATCATCAAGCTCTCAATGAAATCTCCTTCTTGATAATCCTAAGCATGTGTGAAGGTAACAACTTCTCAGATCTCACAAGAGATTCACACACACAGCAAGCAAAGCAACCTAAAAAACGGGGCTAGGGTTTGCCTTTTATACGTAGGGCAAAACATAAAACCCTACACGTCATATGGGCTTAGGGTTGAGTTGGAAAATTCTGCAGAAAAATATTTTGCCTGACTTTTGATCGATTGAGCCTATCTTTCGATCAATCGAGCCAGTCAGAATTACACACTCAATTCTGCAGTTAACTCAATTCGAACTTTACATAAAAGACATACTTTGAGTAAGTCTAAAACAAGACTAAACACCTATTTTGATCATGGTTTGCCAACAATACAAATTAGAGTTCTAATACATTAGTTCCTAAGTACATAGAACCTAACAAGGGAGAGTATTAGAATTGTGGGGTTAATTAATGATTAAATTTACTATATCTCAAAGCTTAAATTTTTAGGACAACTGTTAATTTAACAATAAAAAAGTATATGATTTTTAAAGTAAATCGCTCTATACCATTTTACAAGTAAAAAATGGTGGGAGGGGGGGGGGGGGGCTCAAGCTACCCCTAATTTGAGCTATTTAAGATGAACTTTCTTCCTTTTTATCATTTCTTATTTGCTTCTAATAAAAAATTTTGAAAAAATTACGTTGCATTAGGGATGTTACAAATTTTACTATGTAAGCTTAACACACTCATGTATCAACTTTTAAAAACAAAACAAATAATTAAAAAAATGAATTTATATGATGTTAATATGACACCATTCGCATTCATTGATATGTGAGTTTTTAAATATTTTCTAATAAACTGATAGTAGCTTTAGAATTTTCTAATCACTTTTTGTACACTTTTATGCATTTGAAGGAGTGATTAAAGTGCATAAATTTTGCTCTACCCTACCTTAACCTGCTCCTCCTGCCTTATGAGGGTTTGCCCCACGCTACAGTGGTGGTGGGACATGGATGGATTAGGATTTTCAGCCTCATCCCACCTATATTGTTACGTATAAGACTATTAGTGTATGGGAAAGGAAAAAAAAATGATTTTTTAAACGTTTTTTTATATTTCTAAAAAAAGTGACATCAAATTTCCTAACATGGTTTATTAACAAGTTCTCTGTTGGAAATATAAATGTACGCAGTGGAAAAATAATGGATCTACTTCATTTGCAATTGATAATATGTGCTATATAAGTTTCAGAATATAAGAACAAGAGAGTGTACCTTGATGGGGTGAAATTCAAAACCAAAGATCAGAAGTTCTTGAGAATACTTTCAATTTTCACTCTAATTTCACTTGATGCCCAAGAAGTGTGGTCTCTCAATCAGTTATATGTGTATTTTCAAGAGAGAATGCAAAAGTGTCTAACATTCACACACATACCATTTCATGTTTTTTTAAAATTCTGTATGTTTCTCTCAATATAACTGATTATCTAATTGGGCTAGCTTTTTGGGCCTTTCCAATTGGGCTTTAGTGTGCGGCTTGGAGTGGGACCAAAAGGGAACAAATAAGATTCTAACTCCAATGAGCCTTAGGCTTTTCTGTCAATTCTTGACAAGTCCAAAGTTATCATCAATTATATTTAATACTACTATATAAATATAATTGCACTCTAGGCCTTATCTATATATATATATATATATAAAACCGAAACTTCTGAAGTTCTCACAATTTACCACATCATTACTATTTTCTTATTCTTTTTATTTTAGATTCTTTTTATTTTAGGTTTTATATCTTATATAGAATCCACCATAAAAACAATAGATAAAAGTTTGAATTTTTATTTATATCAATAATATTAAAAAACGTATACAAACTTAGAGGCCTATTTAAGGGCTTTATAAAACTTGATGGATAAGAAAATATATTCTAAAATAAGCCCTAATTAATATCTAACCACAATAGGAACCAAATTTGACCTAAAAAAACATTAAAAGAACCTAAAAATAAGGAAATAAATCACCTAGACCTAAAATAACGTTTTTTGCATAAAAATACCAAAATTAAATAATTACAAAAATTAAATTGTAAATTCTATCCTACATCAATTTATCACAAAAATCATCATCTATATTTATTATTATTTATATATATATATATATAAAACCGAAGCCTCTGAAGCTCTCACAATTTTCCACATCATCACTATTTTCTTTTTCTTTTTATTTTAGATTCTTTTTATTTTAGGTTTTATATCTTATATAAAATCTACCAGAAAAACAATAGACAAAAGTTTGAACTTTTATTAATATCAATAATATTGAAAAACGTATATAAACTTGGAGGCCTATTTAAGGGCTCCATAAAACTTGATGGACAAGAAAATATATTCTAAAATAAGTTCTAATTAATACCTAACCATAATAGGAACCAAATTTGACATAAAAAAACATAAAAAAAAAACCTAAAAATAAGGAAATAAATCACCTAGACCTAAAATAACGTTTTTTGCATAAAAATACCAAAATTAAATAATTACAAAAATTAAATTGTAAATTCTATCCTACATCAACTTATCACAAAAATCATCATCTATATTTATTATTATTATTATTATTATTATTATTATTATTATTATATATATAACTGAAGCTCTCACAATTTTTCACGTTACCATTATTTTCTTTTTCTTTTTATTTTAGATTCTTTTTATTCTAGGTTTTATATTTTTTCTCAAAAAAAAAAAAAAGGTTTTATATCTTCTTATATTTAATAGTGTTACAATAGTTTAGTTTAAGTAAAACTCTATTAGATATATTTTGTTGGCCTATCACATCATTATTATTATCTATATATAATATAAAATTGAAGATTAAAAATTAATTATAATTTTTTAAGATACCTCACGTTAGAATTAAAAAAAAAAAAAAATGACTCACTTTAGGTTTGACTTTTTTATTTTTTTATTTAAAAAGGACTCACCAAAAAAAAAAAAAAAAAACTTTAGGATTAAGAAAAAAAGAGAGAGACTCCTGGTAGGACTATCTCTTCTCTCCTTAAAACCCTAGAAATTACCATCTCAAAACCCTAAACTCAACTTCACTTTAAGATTTAAAAAAAAGAAGGAGAGAGACTCACATAAAAAAAAAAAAAAAAAAAAAAAAAACGTAGGTTTTGTCTTTTTTATTTGCTTTCATATGTGCCTGAAATTTTCATTCTATCTTATTGTTTTATTATGTTTAGAATTGATTTTCTTCTCAGTATTTGGGTTAATCTCTATATTTTGATAGTGTTTTTATGGGTTTGGTTTTTGGGTTGAAATTTTAATAATTATTTTATATTGTATATGGCAGATGAAGTATCTCTATTTTTTGGAGAAAAATCAAAGTTGCAACCTATATCTTCTAGCCTAAGGTGTAGTAAATTTTTATATGTTCTTGCTTTATTAAGAATTTTTATTTGGGTTCATGTGATTTTTAGTTTTTTTATTAAAGTTTTGATTTTTGGTTGATTAATTATTTGTTTGGATTAATTTCAATTAATTATTTGTTTGGATTCAATGTAAAAGATAATGGAATTAGGTGTTATAAATTTGATAATGTTCCATTTTTTGAATTGTTTATATTATTTAGACTCCTGGTAGGACTCTCTCTTCTCTCCTTAAAACTCTAGCAATTACCATCTCAAAACCCTAAACTTAACTTCACTTTAAAATTAAAAAAATAAGAAGGAGAGAGACTCAACTTAAAAAAAAAAAAAAAAAAAAACCGTAGGTTTTGTCTTTTTTATTTGTTTTCATATGTGCATGAAATTTTCATTCTATCTTATTGTTTTGTTATGTTTAGAATTTATTTTCTTCAAAGTATTTGAGTTAATCTCTATATTTTGATAGTGTTTTTGTGGGTTTGGTTTTTGGGTTGAAATTTCTAATAATTATTTTATATTGTATACAACAGATGAAGCATATCTATTTTTTGGAGAAAAATCAAAATTGCAACCTATGTCTTCCAACCCAAGGTGTGATAAATTTTTATTTGGTATATTATATATGAATTTTTTGAATTTGAAGGGTTTTGTTTGGTTTTGAAGTAGAATTTGGGAATTCTATAAAATTTGGAAGGTTTAAGTTTTGGGGTTTTTTGTATTTGCGTCTTAGTAGGTTGATCTTAATTCTTTATCTTATATGTTTTTGCTTTATTGAGAATTTCTATTTTGGGTTCATGTGATTTTTTGTTTTCTTAATTAAAGTTTTGATTTTTGGTTGATTAATTATTTGTTTGGATTAATTTCAATTAATTATTTGATTGGATTCAACGTAAAAGATAATTGAATTATGTGTTATAAATTTGACAATGTTCCATATTTTGAATTGTTTATATTGTTATTAATACGACTAAATAAGATTTGTTTTTATCTTTGTAGTTTATATCAGTTTTGAGTGTGTGTATATATATAACTCTTTGGAATTTTGCTTTATTAATTTAAGAATTGTAAATTACTTTGTAAGTTTCAGTAACTATGCACCTGCAGTGAGACATTGACAATATAAGCATATATATATATATGGTATTAACATTTTATAAAAATCTTTCTTACAATTCAATAACATTCTACGTTAGACAATACTTCTAAACTATAGAAAAGTATAGAAGTTAAATATTTATTCCCATTGTATTTTATTTAATTATTACAGATCAATTTTTTTTTAAACGCTAACTAGCTAAATGTCTATAATATGCATATTATTAACCCAATTTTCTATTTCTAAATTTCTTAGATTTTATTATATCAATCTTTTTTTTTTTTAAATTCTTGGTGGACAAATCAGTCTCTCATTAATTCTTTTACCTTAACGTGATGTTGGTTAATTGTCATTTTATTTAACTATCTCGTGCATCGCACGGGTTAGCGACTAGTTAATAAATTATATCTCAAGACTTTATTGTACATGCAACCTTTTCATAAAATATTTGTAGTAATACAAAGTCATTAATATAGACTGCCACTTTGTAAATTATTATATCTTAATTTTTGAATACTTGGTTTAATCATTTTAAGTTGTTCATTATATATTTATGAAATCCAATTTCATAAATATATACTTTAGTAATTTCTTACCAAAGTGGTTAAGCCTAACTCTCTGAATAACTGAACCCATTAAACTTATCTCAAGGGAATATTTTATATCTCCGTTAAGAAATTATGAATTCCATCTTGAGAATATATGTTCCATCAACACTAAATGTGGCTGCCCAACATACTGAGATTTTGATCGTTACTTTAAATCTCACTTTTGATATATCAAAGCAACTTACACTTCATAATCAGGTCCATTATTCTCCCAAGGTTAAGAGTTCATATAAATATAAGTCATGAGATTTATTATTCAATTGACAGTCATTAGGAAAATAATAAATCTCATAACGGTTCAGTTCAATATGTCTTAACTCTTAAAATATATCAATATATTAACTAGAAGTCTCCACTTCCATGATCAAGACAAATCATCTTAGTTGATAAGTTATAGTCTTCGCAAATGAAATGCCCAATTTCATCACCGATTATGAACTAAAATTCTGAGTTTACAAAGAACTTGTGACTTATATCTTCTATGACTAAATCACATAAATCACATACTATGCATCTCATGGACTAAATGATAATGTCTGAATATTCATATTACCATTATTTTAGATAATAATAAAACAACTTTATTAATCACAATATATTAAGTCATACATAATGTTATACATAACATCACACAATAGGATTTAAAAGCACTAATCCTAACATTCTCTAAGGGCACCCACCCATTAATCAGACACTTAGTGTTAAAGATGATTTGTATTACTAAGTATTTAAATGCAAGGATATTAAGACTTTTGTTTTTGCTGTGATATTGTCTTGTTAAAAATAATATTATTAAGCCCTTAAAAAAATTTAGTTTGATTTGATGTGATAAATTTATTTGTAATTGTAAATTTTTATTAATGAAATATGTTTTATAAAGATTAAAAAAAAAGTAATAGGTGTGACCTGTGTGGCAAATCGAATTAACACAGAGTAGAGTTTTGAGGGGGTAGGGATGATGCATGCTAGTTTGCCCTATCACGAAGGATAAGTGAGAAGAAAGTAAGATAAAAGTATGTAGGGTGGGAATAAAGACTCCATCATTTAGTCCCACATTGCTCCATTGTCATCATTAAAAAAAAAAAAAAAGGGTGACAAATAACTTGAAAACGGCATTCAACATAATTTAAAAGCCTCAAACCAGTCTTATGTATGACATTCAACATAATACAAAGATAATTAATGAAATACGTCTACCTTCTCACTTATCCTATCACAGAGGATAAGTGAGAAGAAGGTAAGACAAAACTATGCAAGGTGAGAATGAAGACCCCATCATTCGGTCCCACATTGCCCCATTGTCATCGTTAAAAAAAATGTGATAATTAACTTGAAAACGGCAAAAATCTAGCCATAACAAGTATGGAGACTAGAGAGAGACATTAATTTAAAAGCCTCAAACCAGTCTTATGCATGACATTCAACATAATACAAAGATAATTAATGAAACACGTCTGCCTTCTTCTATATAAAATGCGTCGACATTTGGTTGCTGTATTATCTTCTCACTGATAATCTCGAACTACATTTATTAAATGGAGTTATCTTTTCCTTTATAAGTTAATTATAACCTCTATGATTATAGTCTTTTTAACCTAAATAAATCGAGTGACTTCATGAAACTTAAACTTTTGTGCATGTGGAACATCCTAAATGGATAGTGTCATCAGGGTGCTCACCACCCAGCCATTACAAAGAGGCCAGGCGCCATGGCTGAATTTGACAGTTTTTTCAATAAATTATAAAAAAAAAGTTCATATCTCACAGTAAAATATAAAAAAGAAAATTTCAAACTACATAAAAAATATTTAAAAAAAAACGAAAAAAAACAGAATAATGGGTTAGGTGAGTTGCATTAGGTTTTTTTTTTTTTTTTAAAGTGAAACTTCACTTGAATTCATTAAAACGAGTTGCATTAGGTTGAGGCTATATGTAAGTGTTTCTAAGATATTTTTACTTGTAAAGATGCTAGGCAATCAATTGAGTTTAAAGATTAAACAAGTGAAAGTGAACCAATAACATAAACACACGTGTGTATTTTTTTTGGCTAACTTGAGTATCCAGAACTTTTCGTACAATTGACTATTCTCTCATTTTTACATATACCAAATACTAATTATGTAGATGAATCTTCTTTTCAAAAAAGTAAAAAAATTACATAGAGAAATTTATTGAGGTGATTCCAAGATTAAATCAGGAGTTTTGAACTCAAAACTTCATAAATCTCATTAGATCTTGAAAATAACTATATCAAGCCTGAGGTTATGTTTGTGTATATACACACACTAACTCTCATAAAATTTTTGTGCATTAGTTAACTAAAGAACTTTTTAGTTGTTGCGTAATTAAAAGGCTTGGGATGAATGCCACTCACAGAGAGGAGTTTGACTATTGTTCATAACAATAATAAAAAATCTTTTAACCTATTTCTTTGAGAAAAATCACTTTTTTGTATAATCTTCAATTAAATTGAAATGATTAACCAAAATCCAGTTGAATTAGGTGCACAAGAAAAAAAAATTGCATTGGTTTGTAATAAAGAAAATTCTAAAATTACTATTAATTTTATTATAAAATATTTACAAATTGACATGAGAATCTAGGCGACTAATGCCACATCAACTGTTTAATAACTAATTACCATAATCATATAATTTTTTTTTAATTATTGTGTTAGATTTTTCTTGATGACTACCTAATGGCCAAAAAAATTCAACAATGGCGTTGGGAAAAAGAAAACTGTTGCAGGGTGAAAGAAAAGTAAAGGCGGTTTATTTTCTCCAAAAAAAAAAAAAAAAAAAAAAAAAGGCGGTGTCAAGCGCTACATCAAGTCTATCTGAATGGAAATGCCTCATTCGAAAATCGAAATAAGGACTTCCAATCCCTTCTTCACTTTAGCCTGTTCAACTTAGAGATTCTTATATTTTCTCCCGTTTTCATTTTGAAGCCCTTTCTTAATAAGGAATTATTTCTATTTATAGGTCAAAGTTGTAAGGAACATAGGCCCTCTTTCTTAAGGATCTTCTGATTGATGTAATCATTAGATCTGAAGAGATTGGTGTCATATGGTACAATTATCATCCTTTCATTGGATCATTTGGTGCCTAGGGTGCCTATCAAGGTCTAGGGTGCCTATCAAGGTGTGGATTGCTTGCCAAGGCACACATCCATTGCTTCCATAATCCCTCCAAGCTACTACCCTCAAGTTATTCCCTTACACACCACACCAATCAACTAGGCACCATCGATAAAATCGAGTTTAAAAAACAAGAGTATTTTGCTAAATAGTTTTAAAACATGAATATTTTGCTACATAATTTGTAAGTTAGGTGTAAATGTCCATTTTCTTCCAATATTATTTAGGTGAAATGTTTGATACATTCCAAGCCTAAAACTTTAGCTACAAGAGCATATACATCACGCGCTGGAAATTGGAGTTGGTAAGACAAGCAAGAAGCTACATATACGTACAAATTTATGAATTTCACTCATAGAAGCAAATACTATACTATACATATAGTCGTCTCGTCTCCATATCTTGTATTGGCAACGTGTACTTATACACAAATATGACATATTGCATGCGATAATTCATCACCGTCTTATTTCTCCAACTTTCAAGCCCATCTCTTTTTACTCTCTTTGTCGGCTGTGGCTCTCTGTGTCTATGCTGTGGGCCTAATACAATACAAGGTGAGCGCTGTCTGTTTTTTTCCTCCATAAATACAAAAAGCTGCATTAGTTTGACAATATTATCTTGAATTCTTCTTCCTTACCTCATTTTTCAGGACACATTGTTCTATATTGGGTATTGGTTTCAGACATGTTGGTGAGATACAGGGCCTTATCTAGTATCTACTTTTATTGAAAGTCTACTTAACATTGTCACATACATGTAATAAACTCTGCCTTGTCTTGGTCTAGGAAAAAAAAGTCTTGTTTTGCTCAAATGCTCATTAAAAGTCTAAACACCATGCACTGTGCCAAGATAAGCGTTGAATGGATAAACTTTTAAGGATTATCAGGTGAGTCAATCATTGGTATCATTTTTTTTAAGGATTATTAGGTGAGTCAATCATTGGTATCATTTTTTTACTTATTATTAATAACTTACTTTCTTAACAGCTGTATAAAAAAAAAATAAAGAATAAAAAAAATGGTCTCTAAAGTTTTTGAAAAATATTTAGACTCCTATTTGATTTATACAAGAATATAAAAATAAAACCCTCATTTTAATCAGATCTTAACTATTTCATCTTTAAGAAACTTCTAATCCAAACTCGATGCTAACGCAATTTTGTTGATATAATCCAATTTTAATATGTTTTGACCTTAGGATTTGCCAACACATCTTTAAACTCTAAATCTAACCCAAACTCATTGCCACAGTGCCACCTTATAACCCACTTCCAATAGTCGGACAAGGATTTGGAAACACACACATGCATATGGTTGGGTTCAACTTGTACTTGGTGTAACCTTAACTAATGTTACATCACCTAATAAATTTTTATTAGATTAATATTTTGAAAATTTTACAATTAAATTACATATTATCTATATTCTTAACATTCATGAAAAATTTTATATTAATCAAATATTATTTATTATTCGATCCAAAATCTCATCTTTTATGCATAGTTATACCTTCGTCAGCTGATAGAGCATTTATGAAGTTTTTGTAAGTGGCAATACACAATCTCTACAGTTTTGCTAAGGGACTGTGTATCTAAGGTGCTCCCCCAGTACAATAGAGTAACTACATATTTTGTTTGTTGCATTTAATGCAAAAAGGGTAGAGAAGACTCATCTCACAGGAGTGAATAATTTATTGAGAGAAGGGAGGATTGGTAAGAGTAATTAATACTGACATGATGGGGTGAGTGACATTTCTTAGGCATTTTTTTAAGGTGAGGAGGTGCTTGGTTACCAAGCTCTCGGCATTCTCGACCAGAGTTTGGAGCTTCGCCCTTCTAGGTGTTTGGTCCCCTGCATCATGTGTTTCATGGCTGAGAGAACCTTGCTTGGATATTGACCAATGCACAAAGTATGTAGGTCACTACGATGAAGTAGGGTCACCAAGTGGACGTGGTCTCAGGCTGGACCGCTTGGGCCAAACTTAACCTTCATAATTTTAAACATAAATATCTAGTGAATTGGCTTCGAGTTAGTAAACCTTAAACCAAATTTAACCAAATTCTAAACTAACCTGAACCCCGCAAACACCTCTAAGCATGTTTAGTTTCTGTATACATTTTGCAATTTAGCAGAAGCATGACTTGACAATGTATAAGCGATAAATGAACTAAAAAAAGAAGAAAGCAAACAAACAGAGCACATAGTAAGTATAAGTGGCATCTTTATTCTTGGACCGTTAATTAATCTTCTTGTAGAAAGAAAAGTAAAAAAAAAATTAATATATACTCTATTTCTTAATACTAAAGCATCTATGCATAGCTCATCCAACACTTACCGCAATTTAACATAGCAAAGGTTCAATGGACACACCAGTTTACTTGAATCAAACTAATTATATTTTGCTTTTTTTTTTTGACAAAAAAAAAAAAGGGGGTTTTGGCGGCGGGGGGGGGGGGGGGGATACAAATATAATAATATAAGTAAACTAGATTCATTTGAAAAAAAAAAAACCCTGTTTCATAATTGATAGATGCCTTTGTCACTGCTCCAAGAACTTGGGCATCTATTCTACTCAATTTCGTTTCAATATAACCTTATTATATATGTCTTTGCAGTTATTATAATAATGATTTTGTAGAGTTTGAGTTGAATCCCGTTTTGTATCAAATAGCAAGTTGGCATATATTTTTTTTGAATGCAAGCAATGTCATTTTCAGAATCTGCCCCATTCGATAGAAAAGAACACTAGGCAAAAAATAAGAAACCAATATAGTAACATAAGGTTTTAAATGTTATGACCTTAGAGGTGATGAAAATATTGGCCCCCTCCAAAAGTCAACTATTAGTTTAGTTTAGTTTAGTTGATTGGTGAAAACAACATTCAATTTGTAATTAGCATCATGTTCAAGCTCCTTACCAAATTGACCAAGGTAGTGTTATGTTGTATCATTATGCACGTGAACATGCACCCAAAATGTTATATTTATATGTTGAAAGAAAGAGGATTACAAGGAATAGGGAAAATTTGCAATATCAATAATATCTTCACTCTTCTCTCTCTCTCCTTTTTTGTTTTTTGGTAATGGAAAGAACAGATCAATTTGACTCTTAAGAAACCTTCACCGGCCAATATCTTTTACATGCACACTTTACAAGCATATGGTTACGGAGTTAGCATGATAATTAATCCCAATATTAATTTTTTTTTTTTTTTTTTTTTAGAATTTCATATTTAGGGGATGAGGTATTTGAATCCTAGATGTTTCCATTAAAAATGCTAAATGTAAGTTGAGTTACAAGACTGTTAAAATTATTTAATTATCACTATGTGTAAACTAAAATTTTCAATAGGCTCTTTATGGGGGACCAAAAAGAAGAAGGAGAGGGTGTCTAATAGCCTCATTGGAAATAAATTTTAAACCTCTTAAAAGTTATTATTATTATTTATTATCTAAAAAAAATTGAAATTTAGAGTTTTTATGAAAAAAACAACACTACAATTACTGTTCAGACTTTATAAATTTAGAATTTTAAATTACTATTGAAAATAATTTATTAAACGTTTAAGATTTTTTTTTCCTCAAGAATGAATAGAGTTGATCATTTGAAATCTTGGTGTAATCAACAAAATACTAATCAACCTGGAGTAATAAAGAAAAAAGAACAAAAGAAAATTGTTATAATTACAAAGCCACATTGCATAATCAAGTAATCATGCAATGATCAAGAGGACATATCGTGTTTCTTTTTCTCGCGACACACACTAAAAATGGGTGTAACTAACACCAAAATGTTGCGCGGATGAGTGGCAACTAATAAGATGTGAGATAAGAAGAAGATAAAACTCAAGGCATATTGGAATTGTATCAAAGAAATATATGGTTCTTCCTCCTTTCCCTTTTTATCTTTCCTAAATGACGATTGCAGAAGCAAAAGAGTGAAAGAGCGAAGACTATCCACATTTGGTTATTAAAAAATAAAAATACTTTTTCAAAATTTTCATCATTTTTTAGAAAATAAGAATCCACGTAAAAATACCTTTCGTTGATTGACAATGAAATGAAATTGATGAAAATCCCAAAAGTGAAAACAACAACTATTTAAGGAAATTTTTTTTGACTCACTTTCGGCAAAAATGAGTTACAATGCGAACAGTATATTCTTTAAAAGGTGAAATACTCCCAAATGAAGCACAAACATTTTTTTTTCCTTGATACCCCCACTAAAAATTTTTAGAACAAAGTTTCTTTTCGAACTAGTTTCAAAAGAAACTATTTAAACTTCTCATATATTTCTTTTTTGGGTGTGAATTTTGAAAATCTAACCGTTAAATTTCATGTTTCTTATATTCTTAATATACGTATCAAATTTCGTTCAAATTAGATGTTATTTACTATTTGATCAATTAACTTATTTTTTATATACAACTTTAAATCACAAAAACTTAAAATTATAACATTTATTTGATGACATAGCAATTGATCTTTGATCTTCTTAAAATTTTGTAAGCATTAAGAATATAATAAGAACATGCAATCTAACGGTTAGATTTTCAAAATTCATACTCAAAATAGTTTTTGAAGCCCCACAAAAACTATTTTAAAATGGGAAAATCATTCCAAATAAAGAAATTTGAAAACCATTTCTTTTTGGTGGTAGGGGACAACTTTTTTTATTTATTTAAATAACACATAGTTTGAGATCATAAATGCAGCCTCAGCAGCTCCATTGAAAATTTTGATATCATTCAAAAATAGGAAAACACATGTTATGAAATAATGCCATTTGGAGTAGAAAAATTCCCACATTTTGAATAATGAATGAATTATTTCAAGTTGGGTGGCAACCTCATTGAATAAAGAGTTCCAACTCTTATCTTCTAACAGCTACCACATGATTTGAATGTGAAAAATAGATTAAATAGGAAAGAGTTTTGTAGCTAAATTGATACATTCTCATACACAAAATGTTAAAGTTTAGAGAAGAAGAAAAGAGTGAGCTTCAGGCTTCAAAAAACTGGAAAAGTCTAATTTATTCTATTTTATGGCATCTCAAAGATTATAAGACAAATTTTGAAAACATAGGTAAAATATTGGATAGAATTTGGGTCATCCATATCTCTATTAATATAAAATACTAAATACAAAATAGTGTAAGATGATATTTTCTTTATTGAGCATTATCTGAGATGACAACTAAAAGCTAATAGTAACAAAAAATTCTGTGGGTTTGGCAGAAAGTTGGAGTGAGAGTGCTGAGTAAAGGGAATTACTAAAAAGGAAGTGTTAAGAAATGAAGGGTAATGGTTTTCTAGCCGACTCCAAGCAGAAAGTACGGACAGAGCTACATTAAAAGGTTCTTCACTTGAACCTCCCCTTTTGTCTTACTCAAAGGCCACTTTCTTTTTTCGGTTCTGGTTCTTTGTGATGCCAAAAGCGCACCCCCTTTCTTCGTCACCAGCGCCACTCATATTACTCAATCACGAGTAATGCTCTGGACACAACATAGTAGTCCAGTTAGTAAATTTTTACTTGCTATTGTTTGGACTTATTGTCGATTATTATTATTATTATTATTATTATTTTTATTTTTACCTTTTAACTTATCAATAACAATTTTCTATTAATCATCTTTTAACTGTTATGAATTTTTTTATGAAAGTAATATAAACTCATTATTCCCTCGCTCACACGGTCAACCTGCGCTATGTACTCCTCACATTATCCTTTTCCAACTCTTGTGACACGTGCTCGCTCTTTCTCTCTCCAAGAATAAGTAAGACCCAAAAGAGAAGAGGGGAAAAAAAAAAAAAAAAAAAAGGAAAAAAAAAAAGAATGAGCTGGAGGGAGATATTCCGTGTATTGAGGATTCAAGCTGTAATTGTTCCTTTCGCCGTTTCCCTCTTTCTACCTCTCTTCCCATGGGCATGGGCCAAAATAAAGCCTATATATATCCCTTAGTTCCTTCGCTTCTTTGCTCACACTTTCCTTTCATCATCCTATCTACCATTACTCTACTCCTCCTCATACAAATACTACCCCACCTCAAAAACCTAAATGGAGTTCATCACCTCCATTTTTTACTTATTTTCTTCCTTTTTCTTCATCTTTCTCCTTCATTCCCTCATCAAGTTCTTCACTTCAAGTCGCCCGAAATTGCCGCTTCCACCCGGTACCTTAGGATGGCCTTACATAGGGGAAACCTTTCAACTCTACTCTGAAAACCCAAATGTATTCTTTGCCTCAAAAGTAAAAAGGTTAATACCCTTTTGCCCTTTATCCTTAAATTCGCTAACTACTTACTAATAATGTTATGTAAAGTATATACTAATTTATATGAGATGGGATTGTTGATTTTTGACTTATAGGTATGGCTCTGTCTTCAAGTCCCACATATTGGGTTGTCCTTGTGTGATGATTTCAAGCCCGGAAGCCGTGAAATTTGTGTTGGTGACGAGAGCTCATCTGTTTAAGCCAACATTCCCAGCAAGTAAAGAGAGGATGTTGGGGAAAGAAGCTATCTTCTTCAACCAAGGAGAGTACCATGCCAAACTTAGAAAGCTTGTTCTCCGCGCCTTCACGCCCGAAGGAATTAAAAACATCGTCTCCAACATCGAATCCATTGCCAACAATTCTCTCCAATCCTTGGAAGGGCGGTTGGTGAACACCTACCAGGAAATGAAGACAGTGAGCTCTCTCTTCCCTAAACATTTCCTACCTACTTTTCCTTAAATAAAAGAAAAACAGAGGAAAACAGAGCAAAGTAAGACTCTGCTATGTCCGAGCAGACTACTGAGATTGAAATATCTAAAGAAAAAAATAATAATAATGAGCTTAAAACTCAATAAATTAAAATGGGTTCGTGGTTTTTCATCAAAATATCTAAGCACTAAACTTTGTTTGCATTTGCAGTACACATTCAACATTGCACTGCTTTCCATATTTGGAGAGGATGGAGTTTTGTACCGAGAGGATCTGAAGCGGTGCTACTACATTCTTGAGAAGGGTTACAATTCAATGCCCATTAACCTTCCTGGAACACTCTTCAACAAATCCATGAAAGCAAGAAAGGAGCTAGCTGAAATCGTAGCCAAAATCCTCTTAACCAGGAGGCAAATGAAGAAGGACCACAACGACTTACTGGGATCTTTCATGGGTGACAAAGAAGGCCTCACTGACCAACAGATTGCCGATAACATCATAGGTGTCATCTTCGCCGCTCGTGACACCACCGCCAGTGTCCTCACCTGGATCTTCAAGTACCTCAGCGAGAACCCCAGTGTTCTTCAGGCAGTCACTGTAAGATATCTTAAATACTTATAATTACTTTATAAGTAACAGCTAGTTTTGAAAATAATTTCTTTATTTAAATTATTTTTTCACAAATCAAGAAAAGTTGGTAATTGTTGCTGCAGTGACTAATGATTTTGAGTGATTTTGGATTTACAGGAAGAGCAAGAGGCCATTGTGAGGAGTAAAGAGGAATGTGGTGAGGAGAAAGTTCTGACTTGGGCAGACACCAAGAAGATGCCAGTGACTTCAAAGGTGATTCAGGAGACGCTTAGAGTTGCCAGTATTTTATCTTTTACTTTCAGAGAAGCTGTGGAAGACGTTGAATATGAAGGTCGGTCAATTAGTTAGAAATCTGATAAAGTTTATATATATAACCCATTAACCTTAGTCTGAGTTTCATGCATTATTCTTATGCTAATACTTGGAAATTCTTCTTCAGGGTATCTTATACCAAAGGGGTGGAAAGTTTTGCCACTTTTCAGAAATATTCACCACAGCCCAGAGATTTTCCCAGACCCTGAGAAGTTTGACCCCTCAAGATTTGAGGTAAATTTTCATTTGCTAGTATTCTCTCTTAGAAAAAAAAAATAGTTTTACACCCTGGAGCTAAATTTTTAATTAATTTTCTTTAATGATCCACAGGTTGCTCCAAAAGCCAATACTTTTATTCCATTTGGCAATGGGACCCACTCATGTCCTGGGAATGAATTAGCTAAACTTGAAATATCGGTCCTTCTCCATCATCTGACCACAAAGTACAGGTAACAGAATGAGTAAACCTTTTTAACTTCTTTTTTTCCACTAGTGGCTATGACTTATAGAAGGCCAACTTCTAGAAATAGAATGTTTTTTTTGTAAGGAGTGTGCTGACATGAATTTTGTCTGTTACATTATGCAGGTGGTCTGTGGTGGGTGCACAGAATGGGATACAGTATGGTCCTTTTGCTCTTCCCCAGAATGGATTGCCCATCAGATTATTTCTGAAGAAAGAGGCTACACCAACACCAAAAAGCTAGTCCCAACAGTTTAAGAAGAGGCACTTTCTAAATATAGAAATAATTGCATCACCAACTGGTTTCTACTTTCTCAAGATAATTATTTATGATGATGAAGAAAAAGACCAATAAGAAATTAAGTGGAGAGAGAGAAACTCTGTCTTCACTTTTGGGCCAAGACACCCAGAGGAAGAAAGTTTAAGATTATACCAAGAAAAAAAGGTCAAGAACCAAGTGTACAGAAGAGTAGTCTACATACCAAAAACATAAATAAAAAAGAAAAAAAGAAAAAAAAGATGTGCAAGCAAATTTTGCTCATTTTTCTTCTTTCTTCAAGAGAGGAGGAGAAAGCTCCTCGGGTATGGGATTAATATATTTAAGTAGGTTTATACAGATTTAGTAGTGTTCTTGTTATTGTTAACAAATATAATCTCTGCCGCAAGGTGAAATGAGAATTCGATGATCAACATTTTGATTCCAATATACTTTTTCTTGTTTATATTATTTTTGCCTTTCAATTAGTTACACCACAACTCAGATCATCCCAGTGCACGTATGAGCCATGAGGATAATGCTTCCCAAAAGACTTCACAACAAACAGTGTAAATAGACCCCATACAAACTATTATAAGGAACAGCAAAACAGTGAAAATAAACCCCAATTATTGTATAAATTTATTATTAAAAAAAAAAGGCAATACTTATCATTCATTGCACTTCCAGATCATTCCAATGATCATCTTGGCTTCCAGCTCTTCATAAAGGCATGATCTAAGTCAATTTTTTACCAAGGTTATAAATTTATATGATCGAATCATGACAATACATCACTGTCATGTCCAATATTAGATAACTTTAGTTGCATGCATAACTGAGAGTGTTACTGACAAAAATTTGTAGTTAATATTTTTGTTCTCTCTCCCAATGATCGAGGTTGTAACATCTCATAACACTAACACGTTCCACTCAAGTCCTTCTAAGCAATACAGAATTAATTCAGTGATAGTTAAGAGGATAATAGCCACTTCTGGCAAAAGTCTGAAAGGAAGATTAGGAAGCTAACCAATCTTAAGGATTACAAGACTTGGCAATTGCTCCACTCATGTCAAGTTCAATCTATCTAGTTCAAGCCAAAATATTTGAATATAAACGGGTCAACACTGATATAGGCCAAGGCCAACCTGCACACAAGTCACTTATCTTTGTCCCACCCCCCAAAAAAATTAGAAATATACTAATTATTACTAATTAGTAGCATTAAATTTGATAAAATATCATATATCTCAAATAGCATGTGATATATCTTAAGATTAATACAATTTACGATTACTCAAGTTAAATAATTTTAACAATTTACAACCAAAATGAACGTAATGTGATATGTATTAAAAAAAAATTAAAAACAGAGGTTGCAAAGAACACGTATATAATGAATCGATTTTTTAAAGGAAAGATTAGGAATTGAATCTACCTTAAGGATTATTTACTTGGCAATAGGTTGGGTCATACCAAGTTCAAGTTTGACCCAATTTAGTTCATATAAAAATTATTCAAATTTAAACGTGTTCACTCGGATTCAGGCCACCCTACAGATCATTTCTCTTTATTTCACCCCACCCCAAGCATTAAAAATATATTTGCACGCATACAGCTAATCTTTTTTTCTTTAATTTAGTTTTATTTATTGTATATTGTGTCATATCATGCATCACACATACATAATTACTATTTTAAATTTATAAGTATATAAGGTGTATTTGTTACAAATTTGGGATATATTAGTTTAATAATTTATTTTATCATCACTTACTTATGCTATAATATTTCACAAAGTTTAGAAATATATTTATAATATCTACACTATTTTTTTTTTATAATACTAAGTATTTTAAGTTTTTAACACACAGACGGGGAGAAAGGAGAAGGTCTTAAAAAAACTGACAGTAATGTATATCCAAAATGATCTAACTCTTGCATACACAGCACAGACTTTAAACATCTTTAAAAAGTTTCCATAGTTGTAATAGACTTATAGTCCTATGATTATTATCAATAAAAACCATGAAAATAAGAGGAGAAGGGAGGATACAATTAAATAAAATGGATGAAGAGAAAGAATACAAATGAATGAAGAGAACTGTTATGTCTACAATATTTTCACAGCATTTTCATAACAAATTTTAGGTGGTAAGTTGTTATTAATTGTTATTGGTGAGCAAAAAAGTAATTTCAGTAGTAGGATCAAATTAAAACCAATAACAACTTACCATCTAAGATTTGTTGTGAAAATATTATGAACGTAGAAGTTGTCCTCACGCTAATCTATTAAAATGTGTGGTAGAGTGGGTGTATTTATATGGAGGCTCATAACCAGTTTATGTTATGATCCTAACATCTCAAATTGATTAAGTATAAGTTTAACCATGTGTTTATAAATTCTTGGGCACCCTCCCCTTACAAGCCCGTTTTTAAGGGTGAATTCTACCTATGAGTTTGTAACATTTGGTATCAGAGCCAACCATCAAGTCGAGTAATCGGACGTAACTCATTGAGTATGGGATCAAATGAGTTGTAGTTTTGTGGTCGGATCTCAAAGAGGGCAACCTAGAGGCTAGATTAAAATTAATGATAGGTGAGTGGAGCTACCAAAAAGGGAAAGGGCTACCATCGGATCAGTGTCGCTAGAGTGAGCTGTCTTGAACGTCAACTGCGGAGCATGGTCGTATGTTATGATCCTAGTACCCCACATGGATTAGTAAAGATTTAACCATGTGTTTATAAACTCTTGAGCCCTTACAAGCCAGTGTTTCATAGATTTTATAAAATCTAACATGTTGCATGCTATGAAACTCGGGGTTGTGAGAATGACAATTTAACCTTGAAGATGTTTACCCTTTTTATTTTTGTGCTCTCTTTTTTTTTTTTTTTTTTTTTTTTTTTTTTTTTTTGTGGAGTGAAAAAGAAATAAGCAATTTAATCAAAACCAAGAATCTTATGATGTTGATTTGACTCATTTGAGGGTTTATTTTCTTATATTTAATGGGAAGATTCAACCAGATAAGTTCATTGCTTGCCTAATAAATGTGGTATCTAGAATGCAGTACTAGATGAGAAAAACGTAATTTGGAAAATTGTACACAATTTGAGCCTTTTATGTAATTTTTCCTAGTATAAATAGTGGTGTATGTATGATTCTAAAAATTGAAACAAACAAAGAACTGGTTTAGGTCTCAGTACTTGATCGAATGGGTTAAATGAATCAATTGGTCTAGTTAGATTTTTAAAATTATGACTTTTGAAAATTTAAAATAAATAAGTAAAAAGGTCAAAACCGAACTAAGTTTATATCCTAGTACATGGTCAGATCAAGACCGACCAGTCCAATTCAGTTTTTGAAACTATGGGTGTAACCGAACCTTAGGAAATCATCATTTCTTACATTTCTCATATCAATGAAACCTCTTTCTTTCTTAATTTTTTTAAAGTTAATCCTTGCACTCTTCATTTCTTAGATTTCTCATATCAATGAAACCTCTTTCTTTCTTAATTTTTTTTAAAGTTAATCCTTGCACTCTTCATCTGTTTTCTTCTTTCTAGATTATATAGATTCACTAGTCACAAATAAGGCTAGAGTTGTGTAGGTGAATATATTTATATCTTAGACACATTTCCTTGCGTGCAATACATTAGATCCTCCATTTTTTTTTTTTTTTTGCTGAGAATTCTCCAATTAATTTTTTAAACGTATAGCTCCATTGAAATTTAATTATTCTTGTATAAATAATAATGTTTGTAATTTATTGATTAATATTGTTATGTATTTGAATTTAATAGGAAAATTTAATGTGTGCATCTAAATTACTATACCTAAGTTTTGTCCATTACAATTTTTTTTTATACAAAATAGAAATTCTATTATAGCATAATTTACGTGTATATGTGTGTAAAGTTTCCTTTTGAAAATTTAAACCCCAGCCCTTCCTCTCTACACCTTACAAACATTTATACTTACAGAGTAACTATCGCACCAACGATTCACCGTGGTGTTCATTACAATTAATTCTTCCAACATTTGGTAGCCACTGAACATAGCCATAATGTGTCATTGAACTTTCAAAACTACTGATGGTTTTCGTGAGAAGGCATATCCTGTGTGTGCCCATTACTTTTAAGGACAGAAAAGATAAGGAATATCAGAAAATCTACTTGTGAACGAGTAAAGTATAAATTTAGTTTGGCTCTAAAAGGTTTATAAATTAAAATAGCAATAATTGTGGTTGGTGTCATTTTAAAAAGATAAAAAAAAATGTTAAATTAATTTTTTGTTATCGATAACACAACATATTTGAGTGTGTTTGATATTATAAATAAGTTTTAACTTTTAGTAGTTTTTATGTATAATTTTTTAAAATCTCGTTTTTTTTTTCATATTATATTATTTTTTCAAGGTACATCTATGTTTTAATACACTTTAAAAAAAAATTTCATAAAAACTAAATAAATTGTTCTAAAAAACAAACAATATAAAGGTTTATGCAGTAAAATATATGTAGTATATAGTATTACTCTGGTATAAATAATACCTTATGCAAACATGCGTGCGATTATGATTTGTCTTATAAAATTTTTGCTTTTAGAGTAGAGTCTATTGACTGAATGATATGAATCAGTGATTAGTGACAGCTAGTGGTAGGTAGGGAAATAAAATTCACCGTAGGAAAGGCGATCATTAGTTAGGAAATTGTACATTAATCACATTAATTAGGGTGATGGTCTTCTAAAGCAGGGTAATATGGGACTGGATTGATTTTGACAAGTTAACAGGGTAAGACTTTTCTTATTTCCTTCAAATTCATTACTATTTTAATAATTTTTAGAGAAAATCTTTTTTGTGGGTTAATAGTTGAAAGTAAAAGGTAAAAACTTTTTAAGAACTTTTTTTTTCCTTCCGTTCTTTCACTTCTTAAGCAGATGCAAGATCGATTGCAAAGTATGCAATGAACTCATAGGTAACAGTACAAAGAATACATGTTAAACATTCATTAAAAAAAAAAAAGGAATATTAATACATACAAGAGTTGCTTTAAAATAAACTCGTAGTCAAGAGATTTGTAATTTAATTAATATTAGAGTTGGTAATGACACAGCTTGCGAACACAATACCAAAATGACACAGGTTTTTGAGGATTAGGGTTTAATCTTAACGGATTTTAGTCATAATTAGGTCAACCCGTAATCAAACACAGTAAAAAACGTGTCAATTTCAGGTTGACCTTCTCTTAACCCTTAATTGACATGATTAGTACGGTTATTTAGTTGTGTCTCCACAGAATGACCAATTTTAACATGACCCGTTTAACATGCATAACAATTAAATATTTGTTTTATTTTAGATGTTATAAATTTGGACTTAGTATAAAATTTGTTATTTATTAAATTTAAAATAATATTAATCAAATCAAACAAGTTGAAATGGTTCGTGTTTGAAGTGGGTTAAAAAAGCTGTATTCGTGTCAATTAGCACAACTTGTTTATTGAAATAGACCATGTAGCATTCGTGTCAGCTCAAAATGATCCATTTATATATTGTGTTAAGTGGGTCGTGTCACGTCAATCCGTTTTATAAAATAATTGAGTTAGGGTTGAAACGATTATTAATAGGTTGTGTTTGTGTAAACTCATTTACTCAAATAACTCTAACTCAACACAACGCACCAACAAATAGATTATCAACTCATTCTTAAATTTTTAAAAGGTTGATTTAAATCTATTTAACTCTCAACTATTTTAAAGAATTACTCCCACTGCTTAGGTGCTTATCACGTTCTATATGAGTTGTTAAAGTAAAAGATCATAATGGAATGCTTTGAGATGTGCTGTTTTGGAAGCTATATACCAAAAACGAATGTAAGGCAATAAGCTTTGACGGAAATGCATAGATTGTAATTCTTGCCATACTATAATACGCAATGCATGGGAGGCTCAAACTTAGATATTTCGATACAAAACAAACTCAGTCATAGATCAGTCGGACTTATCTTTGTAAGGAATTTACAGCTGTGCTAACAAGGCATGCACATGGGCACAATAGGATATTGAGAACATTTTTTTTTTCTTCTAATCTTCTTCAATTTAAATTTTATTCCCATACAGTCCGTGAAGCTTATTCCTAATTGACTAATTTGTTTCCTCTAGCCGACCTTCCTCTTTCCTTCGTTTTTTATTTTTTATTTTTTATTTATTTTTATTTATATATATATATATATATATATATCTGCGAGTGTGTGTTCTGGTTCTTAATTTGTTGTGTTTCTTGTGCCCTTGTGATTTGTTGTCTGTGTCTTTGCAAAAGCCAAAAGAGTATAAAGAACAAAAAAAGGTTCAACTATGTTAATCTTGTCTTAAGATGACCTCTAAAGTCAGTGGTGTAGCCTGTAGGGTAAGTGTTGAAATATCACAACTAGTATAGAGGACTGGAATTAAAATATCTTTGAGTACCAATTACATGATTTAGTTATGTTTACTAAATATTCTTTTATTTCTCAAGGATTAAGTAGTTTCATCCTTCTAGAGGCCAGCAGAAATGGACTAACTTTTTACATTAACACTGTGTTTGGATGGGTGGATTTTAGGGAGGATGGAAAATTTTGGAGAGAAAATAGGAGAGAAAATGAGAAAGGTGGTTGTTTGGCCAGGAGGGAGGGAGAGGAAAATTTTTGGTGGGGCCCAGGCATTTTCCATCTGGGCCCACCAAAAACTTGTCTCTCCAAAATGGAGAGAAAATGGTGTGGGAGGTGTTTTACATGTAAATGACAAAATTGCCCTTGCACTAATTTTGTCCCTTCATTTTTTTTTTTTTTTTTTTCTGGCGTTTGCTGCTTTCCTTTTTTTTTTTTTTTTTTTAATCCTTTTTTCTTTTGATTTTCTGGGTTGTACGTGTAGTGTTATGTTTTTTTTTTTTTTTTTTTTTTTTTTTACATAAGACATGATTTTTTTTTCTTGAACATAATTTTTATTGTTTAATAAATTTGGGTGAATTTTTTTTAATTGCTTGTCATTTTTTATTTTAATTGTGCATCATTCTTTAATAAGGGTATATAAGTAAATTTATATAAACTCACTTTTTCCATCCCTCCACTTTTTCACTTCCAACCAAACAAAAAGGAGGGAAAATAAAATTTTTTCTATTCTCTTACTTTTCTATCCTCTCACCATTTTCTATCCTTTCACTTTTCTACTCCTCCATCCAAACACACCCTAAAAGAGGCGAGGGATGGGAGAAGAAAAGTTATACACAAGATTGAAGATAATTTTAAAGAAAACCCTTCTTATTTTGAAGAATATAGTAAGAAGACATAGCTTACCATGATCATATATGAATAAATAAATAAATATATATATATATATATATATTGTTTTCTTAAGGGATGCAATAAGAGCTCTCTTTTCATACTTATTGAGATTCTCTAAGTCATAGAATGATATTCATGCAAATCCCACGCCCTTCTCCAGTTTCACTACTTAATTTTGGCTATCACCTATATTTACAAGGAAAACATTTACTTTCAAACTGGTTTAAAAGAAAATTCTTTCAATTCACTCTATGATGATTGATAAAATCATGCACGAGTAATTTAAATCACGCACGAGTAATTTAAATCACATAAACTATTTTATCAAGCGTGTGACTTATTTAAATAATACACATTAATGAGTTTATAAATCGCCATGTAATGAGATGAAAGAAATTTCTTCAAACTGATTTGGAGGAAAGTTTTGTTCTATTTATAACTTTCCTACACCAATTACTTGTTTGCCAAGTTTTTTCTTTTATGTGAATGTCCTTTCTTTTTAATCTTTATAATTTTCAAGTGGTGATAGGTATTTGAATCTTAAATATCTCCATTGAAAATACTAAAAAAATGTCATTTGACTCCCAAATCATTAGCTACAGTTAAATTAACCGAAGACAAACTTTGTTAGCTATAACCACTATTATATATATGAAGGCATAAATATCGGACCTTCACATCTCAAAAATGAAATGAATAAGACAATACGTACGTAGTTTGTGAAGATTAGGTTTTGCATATATTGCTCTCTCTTTTCCAAAACCATTAAATTAGGAACAAGGTTTTTGCGCAACTAATTCCAACTGAATTCTCAAACTACTTCATTACGCTTGAAATTGTAAATATTCGTTCATTAAGTCACTTTCACTAGTGCTACCTACGTACTGCTTTCATATTAGTCCAGTCCAATAGAATAAGAACCAATTTCTAGACTAGTAGAATTGTCCCTACTTAATTAGAGACTTTTCACAAGATGCTACTATAACATTTTTTTTTTTTTTTTAAATCTCTGTTTATTTGATTTTCAGCATAGTAGAATTAGAGAACCAAAGAACTACACTTTGCTAGTACTGATTAATTTTCACCAGATCTTATATTGATCAAAATCAGAGGGAAAATTATAATTTAAACTTTTTTGACCTAGTATATATAATATTATATATATATATATATATATATGAATTTTTGACCTAGCATGTAATAAAGAATCAACTGAAAAAAAAAACCCAGGTTTACTACATCATGGTTTACAAGAATGGAAACACCTCTTTTGACCAAATAAAACAAATAAGTTTCATTTTCAGGGGTGAACAAGTGTTACCTATAGGACTCCTAAAGGGTCACATTCAGTTGAAGGAATTTTATTTGCTAGACTTTTTATTCTAAGAAAGACAATTAATATATATAACTGTAGTGGCTGGCTGGTTGAATCTTCGAATTGATATTCAAACTGCTCGGGTCATAAAGCATTACTTTTATTTCATGATGAACTTCAAAGTTGGATTATTTCTTTAGATGGAGATTGTTTTGATGATTCGTGAATAATCAAATATTGTTTCCTAATCGTAATTTCAATGAATCAGCCATTGAAAAGGACTCATTTGAATCATTACAACTATGATTAAACAAGTCAGTTTTTCAACCTGCTTGTTTAAGCTCTTTTAATTTCTTTAATTTCTCTTTTCTCTAATTCCAAGTTTGAACTCAGAAAATAAGGAGGGAAATGGGAGAAATAATGTGAAAATGTTTTGCTCATAATCACTTCCAATATCCAAAAGGCTGAGCCAAAGCCTATATATATATATATATATAGGCTTTGGCAACAGAAAAAGTTACAGAAGTATATTATGCACCCGATAAATTGTGACTCAAACCACTGACAAGAACATCTTTGTAATGACCAAATCTTTAAAAATAATGCACCTTATTTTCTTTGCTATTTTAAAAATAAATTTGAAGAGAGAAGTGAATAAATAAAAAACCTCTCTCTATAAGTACTTTCGAGCAAAGTTCGTTTATCAATCCAGCTTAATGGCGACCATTCATAAATGCTAAGAGGAGTTTTAGATGTCTTTGATTTCCTCATTGAGTACGATAGTGTGATAGGAGCTGAAATAATTCTTCTTCTTCTTCTTCTTCTTCTTTTTTATTTTTTAAATGGAAAAGAGATGGGCATATGAAATCAGTGAATGCTCAAAGAAATATTCCAGTGTGTCTTCCATCTCATCACTTTTTATTCTACGCAGAGGTGGAGTTATAAATTTTAAGCTGGTTATCTAAATCCTCAAAATAACAAAAAACACACACACATTTTATATATATATATATATATATATATTTTTTTTTTTTTTCCTTTTCTTTTTCTTGTATAAAATAAAATTTTCATCAATTCAGTTTTATATCGTTAAAAAAAATATTTTCTTTCGTCAAATCATTTATAATTTTCCTTGAAGTTATATTAATCATAATTAATAGTCGTTAAACATTTTAAATCTAGGTTTAATTTTAATAAATAAATTAATTAAAGATTACACAATTACACATAATAATGTACACTAGAAATGTATACAAATCAATCAATTTCAGATAGAATAAATAATTAATGTCACACTTATGTGCTTAACAAATACAATGTAAATAAGATAAATATAATAAGCACATAAACTAAATGAATTTCCCTTACTTTCTTAAATAGATAATGTATGGACTGGATTTAAGCACTTCCACTATGGGATGAGTAGACTCAAGCACAGCTAGCTTGATACAATGAATTTATAGATAGCAGGTTAAAGGGTCAGGTTTTAGTGAATGGACAACGGTTAACGTGGCGTTCATAGTGACCAAAACTAAGATGAACCAAGTTTGATGAAGAATGTTTATTCTTGGCTCCATTTTGTGAGCTCTTTTCCAAGGAGGACCAATTAGCCTTCCTTCTTCCCCCTCCCCCTCCTCCAAAAAGGGGGCCTCTTTTTTAGAAGGGTTTCTTACATTATATATCTATTTTCAGTTGATCCTAGCCCTACATTTGTCGATCAGGTAGGTCACTACTCGAGTGCTTGTCCCATCAGCCATTTTTCCACCCTTCTGTGAGTTATAGCTACCCAGGCTGCAGCGTTCAGGAGTCATCTCCTCATTAATTCAGCCAGAACGCCAGCGATAGGCATTTAATGTGGAAGTGACAGTTTGTCTTGGATTTGCTCCTCCACCGTCCTCCTGTGATCGGCACATTATACTTGTTCTTTCTCCTGGAGTGCTCTAGGAGGCTACCTTTGATGGGGTGTAGACTCTCCCTCCTCTAGTCGGGGTTGGCCGAAGACACAGTTGTCCTCAGCGGTCCTCCTAGGTGATTCGTATTTTTTCACGTTGTCCTCAGAAGTTTCTTCCTCCTTGGCATGAGCCTTGGGATTGGTACGAAGTGGGCCAGGGTTGCCTAATTTCTTGGTCCCACAATAGCCCCTCAAAATCCTACTGTCAGGCTCCTCGGGCGGAAAGGAGGATTTTGATGTCCTTGGGCCTTTACCATAGCTTATCAAGTCTTGTCCTCCATTAGCGCCAGAGTCTTTTCACCTGTCCAAGGCATACTCTAGACGTTTCGATGTACGAGGCGCGCTCTCATTAATGTCCTCGTGAAGTAGCGCAGATCCAATGGTTGGGAATTTCTTTAGAAATTGGGCAAGATTTGCTTTGCCGTATCTCTCTCTTCGAGTTCCATGCGGATTAACTCTTACTAGATTTTTGCCTTCTATATGAGGCCCTCTCGGGGAATTTGTTTTTTCTCATTTACAAATCCCCACGTTCAGTAGAAACTTCACACTTTCCACACTTTAGGTATTTCCAAGGGTTTTGCCAAGGTCATGATCAAGACTTAGGGAATGAAATGGCCCTAGATAAGGGTGAGGGCAAGGAAGCAAAGGACAAAGATGTTCCTTCCCTTCAACCGAGCAAGAAAGAAGGTCTTCCTCCTTCAGCCAAGAATCGAAGCAAGCATGGGTCGCATCAGATTTTCGGTGCGCCAAAGTTTGGGTCTCGCGTTGATGGTGGGACCCCAATGGAGGTTTGCGAGATTGCTGAAGGATTGACGCCCGAGTGTTGCCCTCTCCTAATGCTTAGTTATCATGAAACTAGGAGAGAATTAAGGGAACATCCTAGGATGGGGCCGTCAGGCACCTCCGCTTTTTCTTCTTTCTCATTGCCGGTGCCATCCCCACCAGCTTGATTGCTGTTGGGACGACGCTGTGAATCTACTATTCCCATGGGCTTTCTCTTTTAGAGTTAGCCTCAAAACAAGCCTGCCTCAGCCCCTCCCATTGTAGTTAGCTTTAAAACAGGTTTGCCATAGCCTTTTCCATTATAGTTAGCTTTAAAATAGGTCATCTGATGTATGATGTATCTTTCTTTTATTTAATAAAAGAGTCCTGTTCTTTTTACTTTATGAATCTTTTGTTTTCTCTGCAATAATTATTGAATGTGTGTTATATATATATATATATATATATATCAATGGGACTTAGAATTAAGGCTGTTAGAAGTAATCGAAGAATTGTCACCCTAATTTCGATGAAGCCGACGATAGCCCTTGGTAGTTATCTTTAACTAAGTTAACAATATAGGAATGACCAAGAAAATAATCGGGTGCTCTGCCCTGTGGACTGTGCGACTAGCCGAGGATCGTTTTCCCATAGGCTTGAGTCCAATGACCATGTAATACCTTTGTTCTGTCTAGGACTTAGTTTTTTTCTTTCTGAAGTACCTAGTGTGAGAGTGTCTTTTTCTTCTCAGCACAGTGGCCCAAAAATCTTGGGCGAAATAAATATTTTTGGTGGACTGAGCTCGGTTCATCGCAGCTAAAAGGGCTGTTTAAGAACTGAGTGGTGCACAAAACAAGCTTCCTACAATACAAATAACTAACAAGCAAAAATATCTCTATTAAATGACATTTTAACAGCAAAGGAATGCACAACAAGTGAAATACAATGCAAGAAAAGGTTAGGAATCCTCGAATTAGTGAGGTGCATTTTATTAATTTTCTTTAGTTATTATTACAATGCTCACTAAGACGTGATACAAGATTCAACTAAGTTCAAAAATTACAGACTTTGATAGTTATTTAAGCTTCCAAGACTTGCAAAGTTTGAATTTGTTGAATCCGAGCATGTGTTATAGTGGCTGTCTCTAGGATACCGGGAGCAACTCCTCTGTTTTCTTTTAATTTTACAGAGCTCTTTCTATAGTTCTATAAGACTTCAGAAAATGACCATGAGTGCCTCAATGATCTAATCAAAAATGAATCTCTATCTCCATCTCGATGCCTTTCAGCATGGACCCCCTCCTCCTTTTATAGCATAGATCGGGCTTCGGGGTATTGGTGATTTCTCCCTTTTGCCCCTTAGAGTTTGTGTCGTGCCAGTTTACTCAGGGCTATGTTGTTTCCCTTTTTTCTCATAACTTCTTACTTTTAGTCCGACCAAACGAAAGTCCCTTAGCTGGTTTTCTATTTCCAGCTTCTCCGTTAGCTGATCTTCAACTATTTGGCAATTTTCACTTCTTCAGCTTTTTCAGTTGTACTCTTCCTTGTCATTTTCTCCAAATGGTTGGAATCACGGCTCATGCGTTTTTTGCTTCGTACTCCCTGGTCCTACTACATGTCCGGAGCATGAGACCTGCATGCTTTTGTCTTTGATCCCTGTTTTGTTTCAATCCTCCTTCGCGTGCCCTAGGGATCTCTGGACTCTGGTGACTTCTGGGATCCCGGCCTAGTTCTTCTTACTAGACTTCCTTTGGTTTATTGGCCCTAACCGGTTCGCCCCTTTTTCTTGCTTTATGTCTTTTAAACTTTGTTTTTTCATGGGTCTTTGGATCTCAATTTTTTAGGCCTCTTGCCCTTTTCTTCTTTTTTTTCTTTTTTTATTCATTGTGTGAGCCTAACCCTCATTTTTCTCTCATTTTTCTCTTAGCTTTATTATTTATTTATTTTTTTGTGAACTGAGCCTAACGTTTTATTTCTTTGGGCCTTAGTCTGTGACCAATTTTTTTTGAACCTTAACACCTAGTTTTCCCACAGGTTTGAGTCCGAGGACCGTGCAATACCTTGGTTCTGTCTAAGACTTAGTTTTTTTTTTTTTTTTTTTTTTTTTTTTTTTTTTTTTTTTTTTTTTGAAGTACCTAGTTTCCCCATAGGTTTGAGTCCGAGAACCATGCAATATCTTGGTTCTGTCTAGGACTTAGTTTTTTCTTTTCTGAAGTACCTAGTTTCCCCACAGGTTTGAGTCCGAGGACCATGTAATACCTTGGTTCTATCTAGGACTTAGTTTTCTTTTCTGAAGTACCTAGTTTCCCCACAAATTTGAGTCTAGGACCTAGTTTTTTTTTTTTTTTTTTTTTTTTTTTTTTTTTTTTTTTTTTTTTCTGAAGTACCTAGTTTCCCTACAGGTTTGAGTCCGAGGACCATGCAATACCTTGATTCTGTCTAGGACTTAGTTTTTTCTTTTTTGAAGTACCTAGTTTCCCTACAAGTTTGAGTCTGAGGACCATGCAATACCTTGGTTCTGTCTAGGACTTAGTTTTTTTTTTTTTTTTTTTTGAAGTACCTAGTTTCCCCATAGTTTTGAGTCCGAAAACCATGCAATACCTTGGTTCTATCTAGGACTTAGTTTTTTTTTTTTTTGAAGTACCTAGTTTTCCCACAGGTTTGAATCCGAGGACCATGCAATACCTTGGTTCTATCTAGGACTTAATTTTTTCTTTTCTGAAGTACCTAGTTTTCTTACAGGTTTGAGTCCGAGGACCATGCAATACCTTGATTCTGTCTAGGACTTAGTTTTTTCTGAAGTACCTAGTTTCCCCACAGGTTTGAGTTCGAGAACCATGCAAGACCTTGGTTCTATTTAGGACTTAGTTTTTTCTGAAGTACCTAGTTTCCCCACAGGTTTGAGTCCGAGGACCATGTAATACCTTGGTTCTGTCTAGGACCTAGTTTTCTTTTCTAAAGTACCTAGTTTCCCCACAGGTTTGAGTCCGAGGACCATGCACGACCTTAGTTCTGTCTAGGACTTAGTTTTTTCCTTGGGGACCAGCCCCACAATGGAGGTACGGAGCATACAGCTGATGCCAGAAGCCCCTAGGGTTATGTCCCACACAACAAGCCACCCCATATAACCAGCACTTCGAAGTGTCGACTTGAGCGAGCGCTGAGTTATGACAAAGGTCGTGTATGCTCCTAGAAACAATGGTGGTGCTTTCGCGCAGCCTGCACAACCATCAAAGTGGCCCTCTCTAGGGACCCCAACCGATAGGAGCTTGGGCCCACCTTGACTAACTGCTACACTCGCTATTACACAGGCCCTTCCCACAGACGGCGCCAATTGTAGGGACTGGGTTTGAACACTTCCGCTATGGGATGAGTGAACTCAAGCCCAGCTAGCCCGATACAATGAATTTGTAGAGAGCGGGTTAAAGGGCCAGGTTTTAGTGAATGGACAACGGTTAGCGTGGCGTTCACAGTGACCAAAACTAAGATGAACCCAGTTTGATGAAGAAGGTTTATTCTTGGCTCCATTTTGTGAGATCTTTTCCAGGGAGGACTAGTTAGCCTTCCTTCTTCCCCCTCCCCCTCCTTCGAAAAGGGGGCCTCTTTTTTAAAAGGGTTTCTTACATTATATATCTCTTTTCGATTGATCATAGCCCTACATTTGTCGACCAGACAAGTCACTACTCGAGTACTTGTCCCATTAGCCGTTTTTCCATCTTTCTGTGAGTTGTAGCTACCAAGGTTGCAGCGTTCAGGGGTCATCTCCTCATTAATTCGGCCAAAATGCCAGTGGTGGGCATTTAATGTGGAAGTGACAGTTTGTCTTGGATTTGCTCCTCCGCCGTCTTCCCGTGATCGGCACATTATACTTGTTCTTTCTCTTGGGATGCTCTAGGAGGTTGCCTTTGATGAGGTGTAAACTCTCCCTCCTCTAGTCAGGGTTGGCCGAGGACACAGTTGTCCTCGGCGGTCCTCCTGGGTGATTTGGACTTTTTCACGTTGTCCTCAGAAGTTTCTTCCTTCTCGGTATGGGTCTTGGACTTGGTACGAAGTGGGTCGGGGTTGCCTAATTCCTTGGCCCCACAGATAAATAAATAATTTGTTCTTGGAAAAGAAAAGTTTTAAAATAAATAGATGTATTTATATATTTTGTAAATATATGCTTTAAATAGTAATATTTTAAATGACTGCTTATAATTTTTTTTTTTCTTAAAAAAGAAGGGGAGTAATAAATAAAATTTGAACATAATTATATTATTTTCTTCTTTCATATTTTTCGACTTACCATTACAAGAAACAAATGGATGACATGTATGAAAGAAGAAAATAATAATAAAACTTGTTCAATTGGGTGCTAATCAAAAACATGCATGTCCATCACCTTCAGGTTAAATATTACTTTTTCATTCTTTTTAATGGAAACGTGTAAGGTTTGCATCTCCCGTTCCTTATTTAAAATGTATAAAAAAAAAAAACATTTATTTAAAAATAAATAAATAAATAAAACATTTTTTTAAAAATGCATATAGGGATTATCTGATGCTAAGTTTTGTTTTTTTGTTTTTTTTGTTTTAGAAACTTCTAATGCTAATTTGTTCAATTTCTGTAAAAGAGAAATACTTGCTATTCACGGCACCGTTCAATTATTCCAAAATGATGATATATATACGCTACCATTTTTCCAACCAAGAATTTTTGACATCTTTGTTTTAGGGCCTATATGAAAAAAAAGCATTACATTCAAATCAATCACTGTTATGTTTCGTTAGATTTAGACAACCCATGTAACGTGCCTATATGTTACTCGTTTGAAATTACGTGTTGTTTTCTTTCTCTTTTATAAGTTCCGGCCACTGCGGCAAAATAATATCATTGCTTAGGTGTCCACTCCTATTATTACTACTTTGCACTTACTTCACATTTATAATTAGTGTTTTTTTTTTTTAAATGAAGAAATATCAATTATTTTTATTGATAGTAAATTAAGCTATTGGATTCACCCCAAAAAAAAAAAAAAGTATTTAAGTATTTTTTTTGCTTCATAATAAATCTTCATCTTCATGGAGGGAGGGTTTAGGAAGGATATTTCATGTTTTTTTTTTTTTTTTTAAGAAGAAGAAATGTCTTTTTATTATATATGGACTGATGGGCTGTAAAGGAATTGAAATGTTTAATAATAACTCAAGCTCGGATCAAAAAAATGTTTGTTTATATTTGTTTATTTAGTAAGTTTGTCACGCTCAATTTAGGTTTAGGCTCAACTACTAAACTAGTCAACTTCAAATATAATAATGTATTTATAAAAAAAAAACTTGGATAAGAGGCTAGATTTATATATATATATATATATAATATTTTTATACGTATACATGTATAAAAATATACTTATATAGACTTGAAATTGGATTATATAAGTTTGTAAATAAGTTCATGAGATATCACATGATTATTTCTTATTTATTGATAATATTAATAGTCTATTGAAAATTACTTTTAACAATACAAGGTTGGAAAATTTAATTTTATAATTAAGTTTGGAAAATAAAACCATTTCATTTAATTAATTTAAATAATATAATTTCAACTATAATTAGTTATTAATTATTAGCATTGAGTTTTGAATAGTTAAAAAAATTACTTGTAGTGTTTACTATGAAAATAATAAATTAATCAAATAATTCATGAACAAACTCAAATTTGTTCTGCAAGAAAATGAAACAGGTTTTGAACATGTAATATAGTTTAGTTATAAACTTGAGCTAGATTCATGTTTAGTAAAATTAAATGAACAATCTTAAATTGTCAATACTTTGCTAAATTTGACTTGTTTATAACCCTAAATCTAATTTATAAAATAAATTTGGATTTATATATATCTTTTTACCCATATATATGTGTGTGTGCGTGTCTCACATGCAAGTCATGCTTAGAAAATCAAGTAAGATGAGTATAACTACCACAAAGTTGACGTTTTCCCCAGTTATTAGCACAAATGAAACATGAACAATCTGTCCATATAAAATCATTTATTAGGGAATCAAATAAAGAAGCACAATTTGACACATAACATAGTTTGTTGAATTGGTTTTATACAATGACAGAACATCTTCTATCAAAACGCATCAATCATTTTACAATAATGGCAAAGGCACCTCCTTTGATTTGAAAATTGAAATGTATTCAAGATCTAAAGCCGAAATGGTGACTTATGGTCCCATTTCTAAATACTATGGGACAGGTGTCTCTCATATATACTATGATGTAGTAGACAGATTTTCCAAAGGATGCATTTGGACATTTCCACACAAATGCATGGAAAAAGTGGATAAAATAAATAAATAAAAACCTACTAAACGTTCAAAACTGCCTGACTCTAAATATACATTTTCAAATTAAAACATTCATCATCATGTATGTCATTATAAAATGTCAAAGAGATAGACTTTTTCTTTATAGAATGGTTCTAATGATGATTCATCAATAAACATTTTCAAATATTTCTTGTGTAGTCATAATCATCATGGTAATGTTATGTCCACTTTGTATACGACTTGTTCTGGAGCCCTTGAGAAATGACTCAACTGACCACTACTGCTACCATTAAAATATTAGTTAGTTTTCTACTATATCCTACCAACTCTATTTCTTTCTCATTATTATTTAAATTCACACTTATAAAATTGACCCACCAACTCTTTTATCTTTGAATTCTTTTTATTTATTTATACAAAATACATGTTTTTGGGCTGAAATTGAACTATAGTTTCCAAAATACATGTTTTTTAATCCTTTTCTCTTAAATTAGTTCATCTTGAGATTGGACATCTTTTAGGTTGGTAAACAATTATATTTTATAACCATGAAGAAACACAAAACAAAGTACCGCTCAAAATAATTTATGCGAAAAAATTATGGCCACGTTTGGTAGAGTTGTTAAACAACTCATTTTCAGTTTTTAAACAATATCACACACTTTTTCACACACTGTTTCACCCACACATATTTCATTTACTTTTCTCCAAGATGCTGAGTTAAAGAAGACTATAAAAGAATATACTTCTAATTGGTGGGAGTTCATATTTTGCATTTAAGTCCTTGATGTGTCTTAAATTTTTATTCTTTTTTTTTTTTCAATCTAAAATTTGATTTTTTTTAATCTAATTCTTTGCCTTCTGATGGTAGCAATTGTCTTTCAGACAATAAATAAATAGGTCGAAAGCCCACAAATTCAGACTAAAGTCCATCTCACTAGCACACTACCGGTGAGAATAAATAGCAGAATTTCAGTTGAATTGGGCCCATAAAATTTAATCCTAAGGGCCCACTAGTTTTGCTAACAAAATAGACCGAATTTACAGTCCAAAAACTAATTAAAACTTGGCCCATCACCCATGAGATGATTAATTAATGTGGGTGGGAAGCAAAGAGGACGTGAAAAAAGCCATCTTGGTCCAGCCCAGGTGTCATGAAATCAATCAATACCATGTTAATTTTATGTAGCTCTCCAAGTAGCGATTAACCGTTACCTTACATAAAATATAAGATAAATCATTGTCATTAAAAAAGCCTCCTCTCTCGTATATGTTGATACTAGTCATTAATCCATGTGATGCATAAGAAAAATATTAACATCTTTAAAATTTTAGCAAATCAAATGCTTTAAAATTTTAAAATCTTAAAGAGATTATATTAGAACCCATCAATTTGTCTACAAAGTCAGTGTTAAATAGATCTACAAATTGCATTCTCATATTCTCTGTCATTTTCAAAGTGACTGAGTTCTTTTCATTACAGTTTGCATCCTTTCATCCTTCAAAATCTTTAAGAAGCATGTAGTGACTATATAAAAATATATATAGTATTATACAAAATTCTTCTCCTTACAATCAACATCCTAAAGCTAATATCCAATCTAAAAATATGTAACCAATGTTATATATTGGAGTGTTGTAGAGGGCAGAGAATAGAGCAAACATTTTTTTATGACCACGCCCACGTTTCTTCTATGTTCTAACCATAATGCTAAGGAACCCAATAATATCAGTAACCCAAAAAATATTATTGTTTTTTTTTTTTTTTTGAGAAACAAACACACATACACAATGGAGAGAGAAAGGGGTTCTAACACAAAGGCATACCACTACTCCACTTAAAAGGCATGGTAACTTTTAGCAAAAAATATTATTGTACTACATTACTTTGGGACAAATAAATTTGAGCAATCAAAATCAAGCAATCTGATTTGAAAATTACAATTTCAAACACAACCTCACTATGAAATTCCACCAACATCCAAATATCACTTAAGTAAAAAGTAATAAAACTAAATCCAAAAAGTATCATTGTGGAAAATTCTTTTGAACAAATAAATTCAAGCAATCAAAATCAAGCAAATTCATCTTAAAATTATAATTTCAGACATAATCACACAAACCTACTATGAAATTTGACTTTAAATGTCTATACCACTTTTATCAAACCATATGATTAAAAAAATTGCATACAAACATCACTTAATTGTAAGTAAAACCAATAAAAATCACCAAAAAAGAGGAAAACCATCTTGCTGGAAAAATCACATAGACCAATAAATATAGACAGTATAGACAGAAATATAAAATTAAACAAACTCATCTACAATCATGTATCTATGACAAACTCAAAAATATATAACAAATTTTCTGCTGTCTTCAATCTTCAACAATAATCCTTCTCCTTGGTAGATTATATACAGTAAGAATTTTCTCTACCGTAGTAGTCCAAGCAAAGAAAGCTGCTTATAAAGGAACTTTCTCCAAATATTTTTCCATTGGAAATGAGGCTTGTCCCCATTAGAAAATAGCATATAGAAAGATTTAACCTCAAAAACTTACTCTTGGTAGGTCCCCAACAAATATGATCTTCAACGTCCCATCTAATCTTGATGGAATAAATGAGATCCATTAAATATCCAACAACATTTCTCAATTCCCAATCATGATCATCCAGAACGAAAGTAACACCCCAATGCATGGACCCTGTACTCCAATTATAAAGGGTCTTAATCAAGTTTTTAGTTATTTTCCCCCACAACAAGGGGCATTTCTTTCTTTCCAAAAACACCATATAAGCATAAAAAGAGTCACCTTTCAAATCCTCCAGTAACCTCTCTTACAAAAGTCTCTTTCCAACCTGAGAGAAGCTCCATCCCAGAACAAGCAATGATCCAACCAGCATGGTACACATTGATGCCGAGTGTCACCAATTTTTAAGCAACCAACAAAGTTAAAGGTTCATTTTCATTCAGCGTTTAAATGATAAATGCAAGAAATTGGTTTTTTTTTTTTTTTTTTTTTAATATCATCTCAATAGCATAACGCTTTTGGAAACAAATTAGGAATCACATTTTCTGGCATTCCTACAAGCTCCCTTCATCCGTGATTTAATACCACCTAGTCTTGTTGATAAGGATTACTTAAAGATCCACAGTATAAAATGACGAAGTCATAAAAACTTGACCTCATCTCCAAAAGTGGATATGTAAACCAATTATTCCATATGTAGGAATTAACAAATTAACCATTAATTAAAATCTCATATGATTCTCATTGTGATGAAATGATTTTAATGCAATGGAAGAAAAATGCGTTCATTTCAAACCAAAGGGATAGTTAACACTAAGTGAAATATTTTTGCAGTGCATTGAACTATTCACCATGATAAAGGGAAGGCAATCAGAACCAACTTAAGGGAACAATACATCTATGAGGGTCCTTTTATAAGGCATTGTTAGCATGAGCAATGGAACATCCAGAAGACCTCTACATGGGATACAAGTACAATGTAGGTGCCATGACTCAAAGAAGCAAGATAGAATACTGGAATCCTACTTAGGCCACTACCGAACTGCTGGGATGCCCCATTTCTTAGTCTCAATCAGCTTCTTCAATTTCCTCATCCTCTGGTACTCCACGAAGATAAAGAACATTGTTACATCTGCAGATGGAAAAACATTAAAAGATACAGTGAGTTGTCTGAACACTGAGTCTTGAATTTTGTATCAATTATAATTCTTCTAGTCATAAATACATTACTATTGTTCATCAAAGATGTGGAAGCAATATTTGCTATAATTCACAAGTTTTGGATGGAGAAGTTATTGTCCCATACTCCAATGAGCCAGAGCCTTAGACTGGTTAGTCTTTGACTATTTCCATTTAAAATCCAGTAGTATGGTACCATGTTTTTGAATTTTGAGGTAATTATAACTATTAAAGATGTGAAAGAATTATTTGTAATAACTCACACCTTTTGGAGGCCTCAACTGGATAGTCTTTGACCATTCCATTTGAACTACGGTATAGTTTACTCATAAAGCACACTCAAATTTGACAAATAGATGAAAATACTCTGTTCAGCAGTTCTATGGCTAAAGGTAACATAAAAATACAAAATTTAGTTAAGAAACAAAGTTTCTGTTCCACTCTAACAGAAATTGAGAGAAATATGGGAAAACTAGTTCTGTATTAAGCTAACCAAATAAGATTACAAGAGCTCTGTTGATAATATACTACCAGAGCAGCGTAAAGGTAAATAATAGAAACACAAACTATTTTTTTTTTTTTTAATAAGTCAAGATGCGTTCATATGAAACACAAACTATTAGCTCTGATGTGACAAAATGTGGCAGAACTTGTAACTAATTCCCAAATTATGCGGCTAACCTATACGATTGGTAGCTTAAGCTATATGTACAGAAAGGACATAACCAAAGTGTCGTATAGTAATTCTCAATACACTCCTTCAATTTCAAATCAAGGTGGTCACAATTTACAAATCTTTCTGGGTTGACTATTTTGATTTTCCCATAAGAATTAAATCTACTTCTAGAGGACAAATTTGTATTTGCAACAATCTTAAAAGATTCACTCGTCTCTCGCATCCAGTTGTGGATATTATGGAGAAAATAAGCAAGCTTATAAATAATGCAACACCATTATTAAAAACTATGAAGTAGTTCTTATCATGTCTTATAAGTAGTTCTTCATTTATCATATAGCACACGTGATAATCTATCAAGGAAACATATACTTTAAGTAAGAGAGGCCATTGAAACAAAGGAGTATAGAGAGATTCCAGCATTAGACTGAAGTTACCTGATCAAAATCTCTCCCAGATTTCCAGTGAATTGCCCATCAATGTATTCTTCGGTGTTAGCCAGCTACACATCATAAATGTGTAGCATTAGAATACAAACATGCAGATGCGTACTAAATACACGAGAAAGTTGAAAACAGCTCAGTATATGAAACTTCCAAGTTCAGACATTATCATGATGTTTGAATCATATTTCAAATAACATATATCTTCATATATAAGACAAAATGGATCACATCTGTCAACATGGTTCAAACATAATACATTGGACAAGACAGTAATGTGAAACTATAAAATAAGAGTCTTATTCATATGGCTTAAATTAGGATTAATTCTTTTTAGGATTTATATGATGAGAAGTCTATAAAGATCAAACTATTCAAAGTATAAAGTCATAATATGATGAGAAGTCTATAATTTTATTTCTACCAATTCTCATACAATTTCAAATGGTATCGCATATTGGCATCAACCTTAAAAATGAGTATTTGGTCAAAGAAAATTGCTTTCTTTGATTAATATCTTTTTCACTTTTCTTTATGTAAAAAAGAACAAGTTGTTTCAAAACTTTGGATTGCACGGATGAATGTTTTAGATATCATTCTTCACCTTGGGAGGATCGGGCAGTAATTGACTGTTTTTGTAAGTAGAAGAACATGCAACAATGAAAACGTGCAAGGAATAATAGCCCAATATTATTGGTCTATTCAATTTGGACTTAGTGTAGTGCAAAAGAATCTTGTACCACAAATATTATTTTGTAGCCTACTAAATGTCAAGTTTTCCTTGTTTCTTTATTCCATATAAGAAGAAGCACTACACTGCTAGTGAAGATTTCGAAACCACATAGCACTTGTGCTAACCTTGATAATCAAATTCATGAAAATAAACAAGGAGCATTACTATAACGAGTGTACATATTTTGTGTATCTTAAGGCAACATTAAAATCATAATTGCTAAAAGTAGCAACCCATGTGACATGAATGAAAGCTTAGAAACTAGAAATTAAGGCAAACACGAAGTGGGTACACAGGAATTTTAAGAGATAAAAAAAAAGATTAAAAAAATGGGACCTGCAAGTTCATGTATGAATCCACTGAGGCAAGAAAACCTGAGTGAATAGAGACCAAATCAAAAAGAGAGAATATGTTAGGGAATGGAGATGGACCCATTTAAAGAATTAGAGAAAAAGAAGAAACCTTTGTATTCCATTCCCCACTTGAGTTTGACAATGACAGGCTTCCCGGTCAAATTGTTCAAGAATGGTTTTGGGTTAACTGGTATTGTCTGATGGAAATTTTCAAATTGATTACTTAGAATATATACATAAACATAAACACAAACTTATTGAAAATAGATTAAAATAATAAATAAATAAAAACTCACCGCCATTCGGAACGAGAGAGGAGCTGTTCTGCGCCGAGTGAAGAGGGTTTTGGGGCTTTTTTTTAGGGTTCTATTCTGTTCTTCTATCTGAGACACAGACACTCAGAGAGCATCAAACTAAAATAATTTGAATCCGGGTCAGCCTTTCCCTTTACCCAAATCCACACCCTTTCGACTGGATCCGGATTAAAGACTTAATTTTAAAAGATGGAAATGTTCCTAAGAACATTAGTCCGTAAACTATTTTTAGAAATATTTTATAAAAAAATAATAAAGTAATTAATTTTTTTAAAAGTTTTTTAAACGGTTTATTAACAATTGTCCTGAGATTAAAACCACCTATTAACGTAACCCTTCAAAAAAGGAAATCAAGAGTGTGGAGTATGCAACATCATTTCATTTTAAAAAAACCAAGAAAATCGTGTTGCGTGGATTGCAAGAAAATTGTAGGATCTTACTGGTTCAATTGTATAAGTTGTTCAATTAAACAACTAGACCGACTTAGGCACTTGTTCACTAGGTTACTAGTTCAATTGGCAAGGTTAGGTCAGGCTTAATAACTATGTTATTTAGAGTCTGTTTGTAAACAATTTATTTAACTGAAACTAAAAATTTTTTGCTAAAAGTACTAAAAGGTAGCTGAAATAGTTCAGTAGAACATATGAATAGTACCAAAAAGTGCAATGAAACCTATAAATAATAATAAAAATAAGTTAAATGGTAAAAAAAAAAAAGCTGCATTTTTAACTTTTCTCAAATGCAACATTTTAGTGTTCGTTTGGGAAAAATTATTTTTGCCAACTTATTTTACTATTTAGCTTATTTTTTGTATTATTCATAGATCACATTGTATTATTTCAACTAACTTTTACATTTATTTACAGTACTTTCAGTAAAAAGTTTTCAATTTTATCAAAATAAGCAGATCTCAAATGGACCCTTAGAGTGCAAAGCTTTTTTTTTTTTTTTGAATAAAAATTTATGAAAAAAAAGAAGAAGAAGAAGAAGAAGAAGAAGAAGAAGAAGAAGAGAGAAGCGGGCTTCAAACTCCAATCTTAAGATATCAAACTCAACCTGGGAGGTCAGAAATGGGTATAGCCCCATCCTTGTTACGAAAAAGGCCCATTGGGCCAAGCTTGAGCTACTCAATTAGCTTTTGAATTTACGATCGAAACTAACAACAAAAATGATTCAACAACATAACTATATCATGTAAAATAATTTTAATCCTCCACAATATATTTTCTTATGGGAATTTGAGAAGGTCTAGGATATTTGTTTCATCAAACTACCATTGAAACCACACAACAGTGGCTTCAGCTTGTTCATTGCACTAGACATGACAACACACACATGTCAATCTTGTTATTCATCTAGTACTTTGGATTTTGGAACGCTAGACAAAAGCGTCTTTTCCACACGAGTCCTTGAACATGATTTAGGCTTAGGTAGCTATGAATTAGATTAATCACTAGATTTGGGTTCTTTTTTTAGTGGGGTTAAGTACAGGTGTGGGTTTCGGTAAAATGGAATGCTAACTTAGATTGAGTCTGGGTTATGAGACTCAAATAATTATAAAATTTAAGATTGATACAAAGTCTCAAATAGAACCCTAAAATGTCAAAAGCCTTTGTGTGGTCACATGGGTGTGTATATATTCACGGAGAATTGGTATAATAGTGCAATCAAAAACTGGCATATAAATAATATTAGAAAAGATGATAGAGAACTAAAAGCAACCAAGAGACCTATAGCTAAAACATATAAAGACTTTGAAAAAGATGACTTAAAGAAAGAAGATTTGAAGACACTAAAAACAAACCTGACAGAAAGCAAAGAAGATAATTCTATGCACAAAGAACTCTTCTTTTATATCTAACTTCCTACGTATAGCTTCTTTCTTTTCATCATTCTATCTTTCAATTTTCTCTAACATTTCGTTTACTATGACTTTCCTTATCATTCATTCTTTTTTGTCTTCATCCATTATGTCTAGCTTCTTCTTTTGCATTGTTTCTATTGATTTTAGATAGATATTAGTGTAATTATTCTGTTGAATTATGCTATCTAGATTCTTATTATCATCACTTAGATTAGGTCTTTTAATAGGAGTAGCCAACCCTTGGACTCCACTACTTTGATTCAATAGAGTGTGGAATATTTCAAATTTATAATTGAAATCATGTTTGTGTACAAGAGTGTAGAATAAGGTGTGTGTAACAAGATTTAACCTATTAAAAATATTATATAACTAAAAGTATACTTGAATATACATTTCATTGCCATGTAAGGAAAATTCATCCAAACTATTTTGGAAGTAAACTTTTTTTTTTTATATAGGTTATTCTTTGGATTTAATTTTTAATATATATATATAACTTGGCTCAACTAAAAAAATTATTCTGAGTCCGCTACCAATCTTATTCAATTTCTTCTTAACATATTCCTGTCCACGTAAAAAGTTCAATTTTTGTACTTCATCATCTTGCATCTAAAGTCTTTTGTCTTTAAATCAGTTTTTGCCCACTATGTGAGCTTCTTCCCAATATTCTTCTTGCAAGGTTTTCGGCCATTCTAAACAGTGCGCACAAGCTTATAGAAATGGGCTGAGGAGAAATGGACTGAAGTGATGTACCATAATCAGTGGAGAATGAACTTATTTAGAATGCTTAGCATTAGTATTAAATTGCAGTGATGGTTCATGGATTATGTACTATAACCGTGTATGTAGATACTTCTTGACATGTAATGGCTGATTCCGTAAAAAGTTTAAGGAGAAAATAATATTTTGGTTCTTCCATTTTGTGATTGTTGTCAATTTGATCCATATATTTTAGTTCTTGAGAGCTCTCTTAAGACGATACATGTTGTTTACGGAGTTTTTCGGTGTAATTAACTAGCAATTATGTGTATCGTCTTCAGGATACAATAAGCCCAACCACCTAGCTGTATATCCTTACAAGCCTATGCTACTTATAAGATGAGAAGCTCTTCACCTGAAATATATTGTGTTGAAAGCATGATTATTATATATATATATATATAATGGATATATATTTATATATATATATATATATAGAGAGAGAGCTCACGGTAGCCTTTCCATTCGATTCCAGGTATCAAAAAGAATTTCAGAACTTAATTAAATGAGCTATAAAAGGCCATGGCTCCACCTATTAAAAGCCTTCGACCAAAGGATAGTAATGGGAGGTCATTTAACTGAGCATGAAAAGCCAATAAGTTACTTGCCGTTTGCGCTTAAGCATGATGAGCCTCGCTGGGATCATATTAGTGTCCCCCTCTTCTTCTTTTTTGAGAAGGAAGTGTCCCTTTGTTTGAGTGTGTTGTATATCACAAGTATTTTAAAACTCTTTTGGATGAGTGGCCCACTGAGGTTCATTGCACCATCAACATGTATGTCTTGTTAAAAAAATAAAAATTATAGGTTGACTTTTTTCTTTTCTTTTTGAGCTAAATGATAGAATAGGTTGATTTTTTTAGATATTAGGGGGTGTTTGGTAAGGGTATTTAAACAATAGTTTTTGTTGTTTAATTAACACAACATGTATTTTCACAACACTTTTTCACCCACATATATTTCCAAAAAACTTAAACAATGTTACTATTTCTCATTTTATTATGATTGTTGACGATGAAGAAAATCATTAGTTGTGCTCTTCGTCTATGTTGATGGACGATGACAAGCTATTCTAATGATCAATTTGCAAAGAGAGACCAAGAAATGATAAAAACACCGGTGTGGTGTTGGCCAAAGCCTTCCGATGATAAAAGTCAGTTGAAGGTGAAATGATCACTTACTTAAATGAAAGAGCTAAAATGGTTAAGAGTTATGAGTATGAAATTGTGTACCTTTCTCTCTTCTAGTTGTGTGGGTTTTATAGCTTTTGTATTCATTATCTAAATGAATATTTGCATTTATGGTATTTGGAGCCGTTGGTAATAAATGTTGGCTTTTATTATCTGTCAACGGCTATTCGTCTGTTAGTGCCGGGACGTTACTTCTTAGTTGTCTCTTGTATTTAATGTCTTTTATGATTTTGTCCGTCGTTGATGGCCTTATACCTTGCCATAAATGCTATTTGCTCCATCCATCTTTGTAGATAGATGGTCTTGATAAATTTACCCTCATTAATTGTTATATACAAAAATATTATAATAAAAGAAAATTAAATCAGTAGATTAATACTTGTGATGTGTTAATTTTAATAAATTAATTTTTATTGATAATAAGTAGTAATATTTTTCTTATTTATTTATTACAAATAAATTATTTCTTATATATTATGTAATAAATGTATAAAAGTAAAATCTATATATACTACATTTTCCATTATTTCACTTTTCACTTTCAAGGTATAAAAATAAATATATTTTACTTCATATAAATATGCCATAAACAGTAGAACCGGAGCAAATATAACACAAAACTGCAAAGTGTATTTTTGCACGCAAGAAATTTAACTTATTGGCACTAAGAAATTCTTTTTGTGAACACAGTAAACAACCGAATCTCTAGCTTTTAACATAGATGTATCATGTTAAAATAAAAATTAAGAATGTCATGTTAGTTAGTATGATGTATACTCACTATCTTCTTCTTCTTCATCTTCTTCTTATTCTTTTTTTTTTAAAAAAAATTTATTATGATATGTCACCTTATTTGAGATATAGTAAACCTCCTTTCTAAAAAATTAATAAGTTTTTTTTTTTTTCTATCTTTATATATGAAATTAATTTCTTCTCAAGAAAAAAAATTATATATATATATATATATGAAATTAACTTTAGTTTAGTTAATATAAAAGTTATTTTAGGCCCCAACTAAAGAGCTGGCCCTGTAGAGGGACAGTTGACGTTAGGCTGCTTTCTTAGTTGACTGAAATTTCATGTACTTCTCCAGGATGCAGAGCATAAGACGACTATAAAAGCATACAATTCTATTTGGCGGGAGTTCATATTATGCATTCTTTTTTTTTTTTGGTAAAGGACGATATAATAAAAACAACTAAACACCAACAGCCAAAACAGGACACATCCTGTTGTACACCACACCATTACAGTCAGCCTCAAAGGCATTACAGATATCCATAGGCGGACTACTAAAAGAAATAAAGTCTAAATCCTGGATAGCACCCATCCTAGCCAACAAATCTGCACACCTATTGGCTTGGCGGTAACAGTGATCAAAACGAATACGGTGAAAGCAAGTTGTTAAGCGCCTACAATCATCCAGCAAAGGAGAAATGACATTATTAATATAAGCAGCATTCTGAAAAACCTCCACCACAGCTTGAGCATCCAATTCAACAATAAGAGAATCAATGTTTAGGTTATGGCAGAGCAGCAGCCCCTCTCTAAGCCCCCAAAGCTCTGCAATGAAACTATTAGTTGAGCCAATATGTCTAGAGAAGCCACCTACCCAGTTGCCATGCTCATCCCTCACCAAACCTCCACAACCAGCTCTGTCCGATCCACCCATACAAGACCCATCAGTATTGAGTTTCTTCCAACCAGTAGGAGGTCTCTCCCATCGAATAGCCCTTAAAACTTTATGACTTGGGTTTCTAGGAGATTGAACACAGTAAAAGAATTCCAAAGCTTGGTTCATGATCACCTTAGACAGGTTTTGGTTCAGCCCTTTTCTATTGAAGACAAACATGTTTCGACTTTTCCAAATACACCAAATAGCAAAAGAAAAGATAGATTTCCAAGGAAGGTTACCTTGATCAAGGCTGATATTGGTTTTCCCATTGAGCGTGATCCACTCTTGGAGATTGCTCGTCCAGAAAGCTTGGTTGGATATGCTCACACCCAGCTGAAACCACACGCCTTTGACCCAACCACAATCTCTAATGGCATGAATTATCGACTCAGGCTCTTTTTGACAAATAGGGCATAGGTCATCAACCATTACCCCTCTTTTAACAAGGCACACCTTTACTCCTATGCTATTGTGAGTACATAACCACAAGAAAGTTTTAATTCTAGGCAACGTTTGGAGCTTCCATATCCAATCATAGTTGAAAGGAGGGGCTGGATCCTCCTTTGTAGCAATAGAATAGGCACTCCTTAGATCAAAAATCCCCCTCGGATTGCCTGACCATGCAAGTTGGTCAAGACCTTGACTCGTGAAGGGAATGGGGGTTGCTTTAATTAGAGACTTGACTTGAGAAGGAAGCTCAAAGGGAATCCGACCCCAATCCCAGCCCGTGTCTGAAAGAATATCACCCACCTTCCATTTATCAGCTCCTTGGGTTAAAGGTCCTTGGATCATGTAGCGGAGCGCGCCTCTACCCGTCCAATTTTCCCACCAAAAGTTTACCTTACTATCTCTTCCAACTGTCCACATGCTGCCCTCATTGAAAGTAGCCCTTCCCTTCTTCATTCCTTTCCAAATCTGAGAACACGGAAGTCTATCCGCATTGGTAGAGTTTATCCTTCTGGGATTGCAATATTTCTTCCTTAGAACTTTAGCCCATAAGGCTTCTTTCTCAACATGAAGTCTCCAGTTAAGTTTTGCTAGCAATGCAGTGTTTCTACCCTTGGCACTTTGCAAACCAAGCCCACCTTCCTTCTTTAATTTCGCTACCTTTTGCCACCCAACCCAATGAATTTTTTTGGATGATTCCGACGACCCCCAAAGAAAGTTTCTATTCACCCGGTCTATCCCCTCAAGGATTCTATTCGGAATGTGAGTGCATTGCATAACATAAGCCGGAATAGCCGCTGAAGAAGCTTGAATTAAGACAGCCCGACCAACCAAGGACAGTAAGTTAGCTTTCCACCCAGCTAACTTGGTCTTCACCCTATCAAGGATGAAATTAAATTCTTGAGAAGAAGATCCAGGATGCCTAAGAGGAATTCCAAGGTATTTTCCAAGGGAGTGGGTTGAGGCAAAGCCAAGAATATCACAAAAGGAATCCCTCGCGTCCCTATCCACATTTGGCGAGAAATAAACTCTGGATTTAGCACCACTTACAGATTGGCCCGATAAACTGCAAAAATCATCAAGAACCTTTCTAATAGCCAAACAGTTAGTATGGTCGGCTTTGGCAAACAACACCAAGTCATCTGCAAAAAATAGGTGAGAAAAGGCCGGTCCGCTGTTCGAAGACTTTACGGGCTGCCAGAGTTTAGCATTACACTTCTCCTCAATGAGCTGCCCAAGAAATTCCATGCAAAGAATGAATAGATAAGGCGAGAGCGGATCTCCTTGCCTAATCCCTCTAGACGGAAATATTGGATCAAGGGCTTCACCATTGAACAATATAGACGTAGAGACCGTGGCAATACAACTCATGATAACATCAATCAAATCAGAAGGAAGATTTGCTCTAATCAGCATATCCCTTATGAAGCTCCATTCAAGCTTATCGTACGCCTTTTCTAGATCAATCTTTAAGGCCATGTACCCCACCCTTCCTTTCTTCTTACTTATAGTATGGATGACTTCCTGAACTATGATTGCATTATCAATGCCCTTTCTTCCCGGAACAAAGGCCGTTTGGAGGGGAGAAATAAGCTTGTCTAGAAACGGTCTAAGTCTAGCAACAATAATCTTTGTCACAATCTTGTAAACAGTGTTGCACAAGCTAATAGGTCTATAGTTACTCAACGTTTCAGGACTTGGAATCTTTGGAATTAAAGCAATAAGAGTTTGGTTTAAATATTCCGGGACAGTCTTCTCAGAAAAAATCTTTTTGATCACATCAATCACTGACTTGCCCACAATCAGCCAAAATCTATGAAAGAAGCCAGCATGCAAGCCATCTGGTCCCGGAGCTTTAAAAGCTTTCAAAGACCAGAGAGCAGATTTTATCTCTTCCTCCGAAGCAGTCCCACCAATACTCTCCTTTTCTTCATCAGATAACCTAGCCTGCCAATGGGATGTAACGGGTGCAACCCGAGAGCTCGAAGTAAAAGAAGTAGTGTAAATACTGCTGAAACCACTCCTAAACATCTCCTTGACAGCACTTTCTTCATGAATCCATTCCCCCACATGATCCTTAATGGCCAAAATCTGATTCCTCTTCCTTCGGACAAGAGTAGACACATGGTAGAAGTTTGTATTTCGGTCACCTTGGATCATCCAATTAACCCGAGACTTTAAAGCCCAAAGCTCTTCTTCTTGATTAAACACTCGGTCTAACTCCTTAAGGAGATCATTCTCCAAATTAACCAGGAAAACAGAAGGCTTCACTGATAGAGCCCGTTGGATACCATTAATTCTGGCCAACAAATTCTTTTTCCTAGTAAAAATATTCCCAAAATGGGACCCATTCCACCTTGTTGCTACTTGAGTAAACCTGTTCACTGCATCCCCTAATGTAGAAGAGTCTCTCCAAGCTTGTGATACAATAGGTGGGAAAGATGGCTCAGACAGCCAGCAAGTTTGAAATCTAAAAGGCCTTTTTTTCCGGGTGGTTGTTTTCGGCTGCATCTCCAAAATGATAGGGCAGTGATCAGAATGACAACGGGTGAGATGAACAACTCGAGCTTCCGGATACAGAACGCACCAGCTAGGATTCACAAAAACCCTGTCAATTCTTTCCTGGATTAGAGCTTGGAACTCCCTTCTGTTTGTCCAGGTAAAACGGGGCCCCGAAAACCCTATGTCAATCATGTTACATTTATCCAAACACTCTTTAAATAAAAGCGACCTATTGACACTCACTTCTCTTCCCCCAAATTTATCCTCCTCCGTGAGAGGTTCATTGAAATCACCCGCCAAAACCCACGGCATCTCATGTAGCTCAGCAGTTTTAATCAGATTATTCCACAAAATAAATCTTTCAGCAGACCTAGGACTAGCATACACAGCAGTAAAAAGCCAATTAAAGTTAGAATTCCTAACCTTAACTATAGCATGAATTTCCTGCTCAGTATTTGCCAGAGGCGTGACATCCACTCTGTCAGAATCCCAAAGCATCCAAAGCCCACCAGCATAGCCAATGGTATCCGTATGCACTGCACCATCAAAGGGCAATCTGTCTGTAATCTCTTTAGCCTTACTACCCCCAACACGAGTCTCCATTACAACCAAAATCGCTGGATTATGATTCCGGACCAGCTCACCAATATGATTCTGAAAGGAGGGCTTACGAGCACCTCTACAGTTCCATACGATTACATTCATCATGATAAAATAAAATGGGATGGGCAAGAAATCAGTTTGAGACAGAATCTCCACCTTCTCCCTCAAACTCCATTCGATCCGCATCCAGGTCTTGTTGAAGAGCCACACTCCCAACCTCCACTCCTTCAGAGCCTTGAGCTTTGATTGTTGAAACACAACTATCCCCATGAAGCTTGTATAAAGCGGCTGTGTTACCAGCCTTCAAAGCCGCTCCTCCTCCATCGGCGGAACACCCATCACTGTACTCCCCTGCATGGACTCCGCCTCCGTCCAGATTGCTTCCGGCATTATTGAGACTCCCTCCCTTGCAATCACCTTCAGCCGATGACCATTGCAATTCCATACTCGCCGGAGCTTCACACCGATCCGGCGCACAAACCAGCTCAGTGTTATTCGCATCTCGGCAAGGCTGGCGATCTCCTCCTCTAAATTGATACCCCATTTCTGGCCATGGCGCGGACGTGAGCAACTTGTCCAGCGGATCACACAAAGTTGGAAGATCATAGCTACCTTGATCAGTTGGCCGAGCTTTCTCTTCATCACTTCTTGCGGCAGCTGAAGAACTACTTTGTCCAACCCTAGCACGCGCAAGGGCTTTCTTGCCCTTAACTGAATTCTTAACATTATATTTTAAAGACCCCTTTTCTTTCCCAAGACCATTACGGTTGGTGTCTTTCTCCAGGCCCATACTGTTTGGGCTTTTCTCAGTTTCATTAATATCCCCATTGCTAGCCGCCTTCACTATTCTTTGAATTGAGCTTGCTAACAGAGGCCCATTAATATCCCTGGCAGGCACCAGCTTCCTTTTCCCTTCCTTAACAGGCCCACTATTAAACCCGGTCTGTAACCTCCCCATATGCGTCTCTTTCTCAAACCCATTTCGCACCTGGCCTTGGTGAGGCTGATCACGCATTTGTCCCATAGAGGTCCCACCATTTCTCTGCTTTCTTGTCTCTTGCCTCTTACGAGTAACTACTACCCACGGGCCGTACGTACCTTCTGCAGCCTCATCCTTCGCACTAACATTCACACTCTCACTAGCCCCTTGTCCTTTCTCCACCCTGTCCTCTTCATGCAAATCGCATGGGAAAGAATCCACGCTCCCATCTGTCGTATTCTCTGCCCTTCCGAGAGGTGACTCTTGCCGGATTGAGTACGGGCAACTCTCTTTCCGATGACCCATTCTACCGCAATCAAAACATAATTTTTGGATACCTTCATAACACACAGGTTGCTCGAATTTCCCTATCAAAATAGCCGTCGTCAGAGGCTTGTTAACATCAATCTGAACACATAGCCTAGCGAACTTCCCTTTGGTCTCAGTGGCCGTGTGCGTGTCAACCCGCAACACATTACCAATCGCTTTGCCAATCTGGTGCAAAGCTTCCGCATGGTAATACTCGATAGGCAACTTGTTTAGCCGAATCCACACTGCCACTGATGAAACATTAGCCGTTGCCGGACGGAAATCAGGCTCCCACGGTCTAATGGACAGAAAATGCCCTCCAATAAACCATGGTCCCTTCCTAAGGATAGCTTCATAGTCCTCCTTAAGCGATAGACGAGTGAGGAAAAAGCCCTGTCCAAGGGGTACGCAATCCAGTCTCCCAGCAGGCTTCCATAGAGATAAGAGCTTGTTCTGAAGATAAATAATCCCCACTGATCGACCAACAACTTTAATAATAAGAGCTCTGTTCCATGAGCTCCGAATCTGGTGTTTAAATTCTTTGGAGAACCTCACTGCCACCAAGCCTTCGCGGAGAGCTTCAACCTCCTCATCTGATTCTAAATCATCCTCCATATGGTCACCGAAACTAAAAGCCTGAGTGTAAGCACCTGGGACCTCCCCGACCAATCTATCCTTGAATGACCCTGTTTTATTCCAAGCGCCATTGCCATACCTCATCGAGGAAGAAAGAACGTCCTGTCCAATCTGCCCATCCTGATACTCTGCATGACCAACATTCTTAACTTTTTTATTACTACGAGAGAGCTCCTCTTGTTCTTCCGTTGAAAGCACGAGAGAGCGAGAGCTTTCCATTTTTTTTCAGTCCGAAACAGTTCATATTATTATTATGCATTCTAAAAGGCCTTGGTGTGTCTTAAATATTGATGACTTTTTAAAATCTAAACTTGATGCTTTTGAGTAAAATTATTTGCCTTATTAAAGGAATTTTCAAGAACAAGCATTAAAAACCAGATTTTCTTTAGAAAACTTGCCAAGCTATAGGTATTCAAGATACAGGGAAGAGAAAATTCGAGCTCAAAATTGGCTTGTAGGTGTAGTTCATTTGAGCATGTACAAGACTTATAATGGATCCAGGAATTGGATTAGAGCCCAATAATACTTTTTGGTCAGGATAGAAATACTTTGGGCCATGTGGGCCGACAAGCAATTGTTTTTTCCTTTTTTTTTTTTTTTTTTTATGAGAATTGTTTTTTCCATTTGTAGTTAGAAGCTTAGAGCCTTAAATTAGATTTGCGTAGGCGTAGCCCATTATATTGGTCCGTGTGAACCTAAAAGCATCTCCAATGGCTTCTTTAAAGCCAATTTTAGAATATCAACCCTCCAAAAACCCACTCCAATAACTTCTCTATCTCTATTTTTTAGAGTAGAGTTGCACAGTGCTTCTCTAAAAGTAGAGAACACTGTAGCTTTTACTATTCATCTTTCAAATATTTTTTTCTATTATAATAATCAGGTATTGAGTAAAAAAATATTGGAAAATGTGTAATTGTTAAAAAAAGAATAAATAATGAATAAAGAATGAATGAAGAAATAATATTTAAATGAGATAGAGAATATGTTGGAAATTATATTTGAAAATGTAGGTAGTTAAAAAATAAAAATCATGTTCATTCTTCAAACAGTACAAAAATTTGAAGAATCTACTGGAGATACTCTAAGAATGTGGGAAGCAAACATTCAGAAATTTCCAATCTCGCTTGAACTTTCTCGGGTAAGTTAGCAGCAATTACTTCATCAAATGCACCCCAGAGAAAAATAGTGTCAATAAGTTATATACTTAGATTCAATAGCAATTGACACGGATATCATAAGTGGACAAATTTCTCAGCTTCTCATGATCTGAAACATCAGAATAAGACTAGTCCATTAACAAGAATTCCTAAGAGCCATTAAAGGGCTATACACACTAGAACTGTACCACAATTAACAAGCACAATATACAGGTTTTGAGAACAAAAGATTAGGCAGACATACATTGTAAAAATCCACTGAAGGAAGCAGCTGTCAATATGCAAAACCAATTTAATCAACCATGTTGCTGCCGAATGTCCCATAACTTAAACTCCTGCTTCTTAACTGCAAATTAGCATACGAGAAACTAATTTAATCAGCCATCAAACACTTTTCATGACAACTTTTGACATAGCTTTTTCTTTCCTTTTTTTGGGGAGAAAGGGGGGGGGGGGGGGGGGGGGGTGGTTGTTGGGGGGGAAGGAGAGAAGTCTAAGTTAGAGAAAAAACATTGTACCTTCTCTACGGCATCTGCCAAGCGTTTGGCATCTTCCATCTCTTTCCTGCGGATTTCAACATGAGCACGAATATGGCGATTCTGTTCCTCAACCTAATAAATGGAGTGGTGATAAGAATACTCACCCACTACTTTATAATCATTCTTCTTTCATCTTAAAAAGCAAACAAAAGGACCAGAGCTTGAAACAATACTTCACTCTCTGTCCAACTGTTGTAAATTTAAGAACATGGAAACAAACAATATTTGCTTGGGTAAGGTTCTAATAAGATTTGTGTGGAGCCTGTATTGTGTTAGTGCATATAATTATAGGGGATATTTCAGTATTTGAGAATACATTAGAGCTTCAAGCACACTATGGTATTTTCACACATGGATAGGCAGTATATATACCTATGATCCGTGTAATTAATTTTGTAGGTCAACAAAAAGCTGCAACAACTTCGTGGACATAGCCTTGGTTTTGGGTGAACTACATAAAACTAGTGTTCTTGTGTTTGTATGCTTGGATATATTTTGTTTCTGTTTTCTGTTGTTCACATCTCACAAATCTTGGGTCAGGTTTAGCATTTCCTAACAAGTTCATCATCCAGAAGAGTACAAAAGAGAAGTTAGCACATATGATGATTTACCTTCGGCAAGATTAAATTCCTTATAGCTAAAGAATCAGCCACAAAGTAGAAATTTCACCTCCATGTGGAAGTCTAGGTGGCATATAAAACATTTTTATTTTGACTGCTAGCCACAAGCATTTTCCATCCACTACTTAATGGCGGGCGGGGACTATTTTGACACAATACCAAACGTTGGGGACTAAATTGACACATTTGAAATGTTAGGGACCACATTAGCCTTCCACCTAATCCTCCAATGCACACACAACTTTTCAATTCTGCAAATTTAAGTAATGTCTAGTGGTCAATTCTATTAATTTGATTTTGTGCATATCATATACAAGCCTAAGCACTGTGGCTTCTGGTGCAAGATTTTAATAGAAGATATCTAACGATTCTTCTTGATCAGAAAGGGGAAAAGGAGATGATAAAATGATTTATCCTAAGCAGTTAACTTACACCCTCTCACCCTCTTCAACCAATGCATATGATTTTATCCCTTCTACAAGTACTGATAAGTGTGATCATAAGTAAAAATCAGGGACGGACGCAGGATTTCAAACTAGGGGGGGCCGGAGATAAGCAAAAAAAAAAAAAAAAAAATCAAATGCACATCCATATAGTCACTGGCGAAGCCAGGAAATTTTCTTAGGAGGAGCAAATTAATTATGCCTACATTGTGTTAATAGGTTAAGCCTACGTTGGCTCAAAATGCAAAAAACTCAAGTTAATTTGGCCCAAATTATGGCCAAAATTAAATTACTTTATTTCACAAACTAACTTTAAGTAAACTTGTGCCTACATTTTTTTCACTGTACTAAATTATTTGTACTTAGGTTAATAGGTTTGAACTTACCTTTTTACATTTTAGAGCTTTTCTAAGGAGTTACATCTAATGTTTCAGCATTTAGGATAAAAAATTGATTAATTGGTATGAAATTTTGAAGATTTATACAATAATTTTTGTTAAAAAAAAGTGTGAACAATGAAGTGCAAATTACTATTTAAGTGCAATTAGATCAAATCAAACAATTAAAAAATTATTTGTCCTCCTACTATTATCAGATATAAAGAGATAATCTAATATTCTAATATAAACCACATTATTATATATTATATTATTATTATTATTATAAATAGATTTATACAATTTTTTTTTTTTAAGGCTTTCATGGGCTTTTGAAAACTCCTGGGCTGGCTGGCTGGGGGGCCCGAGCTAAAAACCAAGGGAGGCCCAAGCTAAAAACCAAAGGGCCCAAACCTGTTTTTTTAAAATTTTACATACTAAAAATTTGTTTTTTTGGACCCAGGGGGGGCCCGGGCCCCCTTTGCCCTGCACCTGGGTCCGTCCCTGGTAAAAATATACCCGTAAAAAGAGATGACAACTATCATAGTCTATTAAGTTAGTTAAATACAAAAACCCAATCACTCACCATATCCAGCATACCCGTCAAGTATTGGATCTCACTCCTCTTTGCTGATGAAAGATTTTGAGCAACATCCATTACATTAGTCCTGCATTTGAGTTAATACGTTACAAGCACTCTATAATTCCAATAAATGAGATCAAGGAAAACGTAATTCCATTCTAACCAACATAAAATATTGTAGAATGCTGATGCATAATCATATATTCTATTAAGGGCACTGTTGTGAATCCATTATAAAGTATATTACTACTGATAACCTATGAAACACGGGTGCGTTTCGGGACTCGGGTGCGGGTGCGGGTGCGGGACTCGGCAATTTTTGAAAAAGGTGGGTGTGGGTGCGGGTGCGGCGGGACTCGGCGATTAAAAAACTATTAAAAATATTTTTATTTATATTTTTAATATATTGCTAAGCATTCTTTTTCACATTATATAAACATATATCAAATTTAAAAGCAATATTAGATAATAACTAAAACATGATGTTCATAAATTAAATACAACCCATAAGATTGAGACTAAAACATTTCATGAGTAATAAGTTCATGAGGCCTGGTTCCCAATGAGTAATAAATCAAACCCAAGTTCACAGATTCACTCACAAATCACAAATCACAGATTCACAAATTTCTAATAAGTTATAACTATTAACTAAATAAAAGTATAAAACTAGCAGTGACACTGATTTATCTCTTGATGTTTGCTTGAGATTGGACCGTGGACCAGATGGTAGGTGGGAAGTTAAGTGGTCCAATGTCCAGGAAGTGGGCCAAAATGTTAAGCCCACAAAAGATTATTTTAAGTCTACAGCCCCATTCAACCCAGTCAAAGCCAAACAAGTCCACACTTTTAAACCCAAGCTCATCTCTGTCTGGCGGCCCAAAACAAAACAGCTCACTTCCTTCTCTTCTTTTCCAGCACGCAAAACCCAAATCCCAGGGATATCTTTGGCATCAGTCACGGCGAGTTCTGTGAGAGGTAATAAGATCTCCGATGTAATTATTGCCGAGTCGATGCTTCCTCAAGCTGTTCTCGGTAGCTATCCGACACTAGCCCACTTGACAAAGGTCGCCGATGAAGCCGATAATGAGATTATCAGCTCTGATGAGACCAGGAATGCGTCGGCAAACACCTCCGATGGTGAAGAGAATTTGCAACAAGACATCCAATTGATTCTTCAGCGCAAATCAGCCCGAGTCCTTGCCGCATCGGCGCGAGTCGGCGCAAAAAAAAAAAAAACCACGTGGCAGACGCGGCACCGACGCGGGTCAGTGGCGTCCCTCGCGAGTCGCCGCGTCGCGCCGCATCCGACGCGGGTGCGGCACCTCTGGCGCCGTGTCCGTGCTTCCTAGCTGATAACAGAGAACCTTAAACTTAGGTTTCGGACTTCTTCTGGTTTCCAATGTTTACAAAATAGTAAAATTTTCAATTACAAATTAGTGCGTGGGGATGGGAGGGGGTGGGGGGGGGGGGGTGTGTGTTATAAAAGTGGAGTTATAAAGACACCAATAGAATTGGGTAAGGTCTTGGGTTCAACTCTTAAGCTTGACCAAAAACAGAAATGGGGTATTAGGTATAAAGGTAAAGCAAAAATAATTTTCTTATGGAATATTGTCCACTAGCCTGCCCACGGTGGGGGAAGGGGAAGGTGTCAGGGTTTTTTTATGAGTGGTGAAGAGAAATTGAAGAAAACCAAAACTAGAAGATAGAAAATTCTAGAGTTCTCAAAAAACATGAAGAGATTAAGACCAACAGGCAACAAAGGGATGTTTTTATAAACTATGAAAAATCTTCTAGACAAATGGTTACCCTTGAGGAACACTACTAATCAACATGAAAATAATTAGGACGGTAGGAGAGACATTTCCTGAAGGGAAAAATGCATAGGGATCTTGTGAACTTTGGGCCATAATAAAAATAATCCCTAGTTCTTCTAATTTGAAATTAGATACTCTTTTTTTGATAAGTACAGAATATCCTCATGTGAAAAGCTCATGATTTAATTAATAAAATTCATTTTAAAACTCAATTTTTTTTCTTCTCTCCTAAGAAAATAGCAATGGCAAGTGCCTTCTACCCAAAGTGACTAATCATGGTTCGAGTCATAGAATTAGTCTCCAAAGAAAATGGGGGTAATGCTACTTACCAATCACCTCTCCTAGACCCTGCAAAAGTAAGACCTTTGTGTACTGGATACGGCCTTCTGTTTCTCTCAATCTCCAACCACCTGCTTCTTCTCTCTCCTCCTTATCTTCTTTTTCTCTTTTTCTCTATCCTTCTTTTCATATTCTCTCTTCCATCTGAACGGAAACTTCACCTCCTTTTTCTGTTCTTCTTTTCTCACCAGAGTGTCACCACGACAATTTTTGGGGCACAACAAATTTGAGTTGTGGGTGACACAGCTTGGGCCTAAATCAGCTTTAGTGTGGAAGGGATGAGTTTAGGAGTTAGTTTGAGTGGAGGGCCAATGGAGTAGAGCTGCCACTTGGGTGTTTGGCTGGTTATTTGGGTGTGTCTAGTTGTGCATTTGGCATATTTACTAAAGGGCTTCAAGAATACTTAAGGGAACTAGTTGAGGAAGGTGGTAGAAATAGAGTGATTTTGGGTGGGTTTCATGGTGGCCTGCATTGGTGCTTAATTACAAGCGGTGAGGTGGTGGTGTTTATGCCCTAAAAGGCAAGCTAGATGTGGATGGTGATGGGGGTCTCCTATGGTTGCCAGGTTGGCTCAATTTTCAGCCATGGGTAAATCCACCAAAGCACTGGTGGAGGAACAATAAAGCGAAAAAAAAAAAAAAAGAGTGAATTTAAAAATGATTTTTTTATTAATTTCAAACCAGTATTTTATTAAAATAAATCATGTACCCCATACGCGATAGGATTTTATGTCCATTAAGCCCAAACGAAAATCAAATTAGAAAAACAGTGTGTCAATTTTATTTTAACCCAAAGTTTAGAGAGTCCTTTTGCAATTTTCCCTTTCCCAAAACCAAAAGAATTAGAAGTCAAAGAGTCCCAATTTGCAACCCAAGATTTGAATAGGACTTAACTACTTCCCAACGAATATTTCCCAACAAATACAAGAATTTACAAATTACATATGGGATGAAGATTAACTTCAGCAAAGAAATATCCCCTAAGAATAAAATATTCTAAAATTGATTATGATACCAAGATAGAGGATGTTGAATAAATCTGACTAACCCTGAATTTGTTAATGTCTTTGAATTCCAGTATGAGCGTTTCAGTAAGCTGTAAAAGTTTAGAATCAATGGTCCTACTAGATTCTTAAAAGTCTTCAACATCGAAACAATCCTATAAATATATTACATCCCATTTACTAGAAATAATATAATAATAATTGAATTGTAAACTTTGGAAATTTCGGGTTAGATGAGAAGAGGGCATAATTTGAAAGAGGAGAAAATTAGATATTAACAAGCCAATTATAAAATCCCCTTAAGCTGATACAAGAATAACAAGCCAATTATAAAATAATAAATCAAATAACGACCAATACTACTAATAATAACAACGATGACAACAATTTTAGCAGCCAGCCAACCAATCAATAAATTTGAATCAAATTAATCAAAAATTAAATGATACCTACTTATCTGAAAACAAAGGGTCCAGGCTTTGTTCTTCCACAAGTTGCTCTACAGTATCTAGAGCAGCTCCCACCTGCATGTACAGTATAGGTTAACATGGTGACCAATTCAATTTGCTTACTCAGTGATGTGAAGCAACCAAGACACAAGAAAAAGCCAAGGATTCTTGAAGCAAAGTGCCAATAATGTGACAGTTCCGACTGGAAATTATATGAATCATCTTAGATGGTAATAAAATCTTCGTCTGCTAGTTTTTTTCTTTAAATAGAAATTTTTATTGAGAATAAAGAAACCACCCAGTACAGAAAGGGTGCACTTAGAGGGCAAAATCAAGAAAAATTATAACAGTCAAGAAACTCTAATAGATTGGAACACGGTTGGCCTGGTAAAACAGCCATCCATTCATACAAAGAATGTAAAAAAGGCATCTTAAGCTCTTTCGTATATCATTCAATGCCTTCAAAAGCTCAGCTATTTCGCTCTCGCCAAATGGCCCACGTAAGGTTCGAAGGGACAGCCTTCCAACTACCACCACTTTGATGTTTTGCAAACTTCCCCATCCAAAAGGCCAAAAAGCAACAAATCAACTAACTGACTAGGATGACCCAGTGCATTCCAAAGAAACACAAAACAAGAGACCATAACTATCTGGTGTAACCACAATGCATCAATATATGATCTACAGTCTCTCCACCCTTTTTACACAGATAATATCAATATACAACAATAACCCTTCTCCTTTGACGATTATCAGCCTTCCAACTACCACAACTCTGAAGTTTTGCAAACCACCCCGGCCAAAATGCCAACAAATCAACTAACCAATTAAAAATTTAAAATGACCCATGCACTCCAAAGAAACAAAAAACGAAAGACATAACTCTCTGGTGTAACCACAATACAGCAATATATGATCTACAGTCTCTCCACCCTTCTTACACAGATAACATCAATCTACAACAATAATCCTTCACCTTTGAAGATTATATAAACTAAGAATTTTCTCCACCGCAATAGTCCAAGCAAAGAAAGCTACTTATAAAGGAACTTTGACTTTCTCCATGGGAAATAAGGCTTGTCCCCATTAGAAAATAGCATATAGAAAGATTTTACCTCAAAAACTTACTCTTTGTAGGTCTCCAACAAATTTGATCTTCAACGTCCCCCCTAATCTTGATTGAATAAATGCGGTCCACAAAATCCACCAATGTTTCAATTTCCAATCATGATCATCCCGCACAAAAGTAACACCCCAATGCATGGACCCTACACTCCAATCATAAATAAAGGGGTCTTAAAAAATAACAACTTCAATTAATCAAATTTTGTTATTTCCCTTCAAAATAAGGGGCATTTCTTTCCCTCAAAAAACACCATATAAGCATAAATGGGTCACTTTTCAAATCCTCCTGTAACCTCTCGTACCAAAGTCTCCTTTCCAACATTATAGAAGCTCCATCATAGAACAAGCAAAGATCCAACCAACATGGTTATGGAGCCACCACACATTGGTGCAAGTGTCACCAAATTTTAAGCAACCAACAAAGTTATTCTGCCTATGTGCATTGGCAAGGCAGTGAAAAAAGGTGGTAGTTCTGTCCCTATCCTTTAACCAGGGAACCCATGACTTTTGTCTCCAACTCATTTCCTCCACAACAATTAACTTTTGCAATTCCAATTTATTATCTTCCTTAGTAACTCTCACATCAGCACTCAACCTTCCATCTTCCTCCCTCCTATCCATCTCCCTTATTTCATTCAAGACAAAAGACTTCCTGGATGCCACATCCCCCAAAAAAATTCCTTATTCCAAATTCTCAAATCAATTTTCACAGATTTGAGTTTCTGAGCCAACATCCAATTGGGTGACCCTTGACATTATAACTCCCGCACCAATTCTGGACTCATTCCACAAAGCACAAAGATTTCAGCCATATATTTCCAAACCCTACGTTATGCAATTGCAATAGAGTAGGATAGGAAAGGGGTCTGAGATGAGCTGTTGGAGTAATTTTTTACTCACATTAAGAAAATACATTTCACAATTCAATGATACCAAGAATCTGACTAGCCTGGACGTTAATGGTGGATCGTGATTGCTTGACCAAGTCAAGGCACCCCACCCCTCTCCAAGGGTAAATCTAGCAAAGCATGTTGAGAAAACCCACATCCCTGTTGTTATTCTTGTTGCTCCCTTTCTTTCTCTTGAAAAACAAATAACACTTAAAACCCCCCCTACGCACCAAGGAACATTCCACCAACTAACAACTCCCTAGCTCTATCCCATAACGCTAACATACCACCTGAAGCTCCCAAGGAATCCAAGTGTAACCAATTTGAGTAAGTATTCCCCCAAATGCTTCTATTCTTCTGGTCATTGGCTCAATCTTGGGTCCTTTAACATTTAAAGATAAGGGCTTTGGATTATTGGATGGGAAGGATTTTAGACTCATTAGCCTAATTGGCAACATTTATAAGATTTTGGCAAGGGTATTGGCAAAATAGATTGAAGTTGGTCCAAAGGAAGTCAGTTTCTCATTCTCAAAACACACTCATCAAATGTAGACAAATTCTTGATCCAAATCTAATTGCGAATGAGTGTCTTGATAGTAAATTGAAACAGGGCATGCCAAGAACGAAATCCTCAAATGTTTGAAGGAGCTGAACATACAACAATGGAGCTAAAGCTTTTTCATTTATTTTACGTACTTTGTATGGTTGGATGGATACATTAAGTGGCCATTCTTTCTCAGAATTACTCAATTTTTTATATTATTGTACTTTAAGTTAATGTCTAGCCATTAAGTACACATTCAGTGTACTTGGTTGTAATCTTTTTTCTTGATAAAATTTAACTTACCTATAAATCATTTAAAAATTAAAAGATCATCTGTCACCTAAACAGCATAGCCAAAACTTTCTTGTTTTCACTGTTTAAGTGCTTTTCGTTGTGGTTCCATTGATTCTAAAGATATGTTTCACATATGAGGCAACCCCTCCCCCACCCCCCTTACTTTTTTTTTCTTTTTCCAAAGTAAAAGGGAAAAAAAAATCATATCCTAGCGACGGAAACAACTTGCTTCAATTCTATGATGTGTAAGATACTAAGGGTATGTTTGGTAACTATTTTTTCCTCTTATTTTCTGTTTTCAAAAACAATTTTCTATTTTTGAGACTAAAAAACTTGTTTGGCAACCCAAAATAGACAGAAAACAAAAACTGTTCTCAAAACTCAATTTGTGAAAAAAACTAAAAACATGCAAAAGACTGTTTTAAGTTTTTAATTTTCAAAAGTCAATGAAAAAACACATTTAATTTAATGAATCTATCTCATTTAATAAGTTAGCATTAGAGTTTAAATCTGAGTAACAACATATTTTAGTATTTTCTATTTTTTTGTTCAAAACTACTATTTTTTTAATTTCAACTAACCAAACATGTTTTTTATTTCAAAAATACAAGAAAATTGTTTTTTCTTTATATTCCCAAAACAAGTTTTTGAAAATAGAAAACAAAAATTGTTACCAAACATAACCTAAACATTCAACGTAGAAATTGATCGTAATTAAGAAAAAATGACAACAGCAAAGATATTAATAAAATGAGTACCTGTGTTTCAAGACATAAAGACTCGAATTCATCCTGTCAAATTCAAATAAGGTAGCATGAAATTTAGAATTATACCATAAGATTATATCAAAACAACAATTAAGAAGTTGACCCTGTTGATTGCATGGAGCCCAGGTAGCAATCTAATTTATACATTCTATATAAAGTTGATGAAGGAGCTATTTCAGGAACTATAGTTTTTAACACATGCAATATTATCAACAACAAAAACACCATGCAATGGGAAGATCCCTACAAAGAAGTCTACTTTAGGCTTTAGCTAAGATCTTTAAGCAACACTACAAAGGGAATAAAAGATATAAAAATGAGACTAATTTTAAATTAATCATGCAAGATTTTTTTTTCCTGGTGAATAATTCGATAGTTGGGCATGAGGTCATGGATTCAAAACTCACTAGGGATGTGTGTAATTTACCTATATATATATAAAGCATGCAAGACTATTGAAATAGAAGCATCAATGCCCAACCAAAACATGCTTGTTACCAATCCCACTTTAGCAAAGCATTAAATATTCAGTCGAAGAATTTAAAATAATCTCACTTGATAACAAATAAAATAATGAGAAATTTTGTTTGTAGGAACAGAGAGTAAAAGGTCTATCATATTACATATGCACGATATTCCCATTAAATTCAATATGAGCGAATGCATACATATTTTCCCATATCATCCAAAATTCCAAATAATTTACTAGTTCAAATTCTCCTTTTTCAAACCCTAATGTCTGCTATTTTTATTTTATGAACTTATTAATTGCAAAACATGATAAATGCCAACATTACTAAGAAATTAACACATTGTTATTCACTTATTCACATTTATAAAAACATTATCTGATTTGATTGGCATTTTGCAGAAATAGATCAGCATAGAAGAAAAATTCATTTTTCTGTCTATGAGGCTATGTCTCTTGAACGATCACAATATCACGAACGATCATGAATTGTCTATTAGGCTATGTCTCCTGAACGATCCTTGTATACTTGGGTGTCTCTTTTTTTGATATCAATAAACCTTTATTATTTATCAAAAAATCCACTTGGTATTTGAGTATCAATTCCAGAGACATTTCATGTACACTAACACATGAAATAATGATAAATGTCCATTTTATTGGAAAACTAGTTAGACATGCCATAATAACCAAAGTGTCCATTTAACTCAATTTCATAAAATGGTTTCTCCATCACATAGGAAGAGGGATAATCAGACTGCAGCTAAGCTCATTAACACTCGAAAATTTTCTATGAATTGCCATGAACTGAAAAGCTAAGATCTCTCTGATGTATGTAGTAATGTAGGAGCATAGAGTAATTATGTTTCCTTGCAAATTTAGAAAATAAAATCATAACGGTTCTGAATGTTAAGTAGAGAGCCAAATTCACTAGAGTAATGGTCATCTTCAATAAGGTTTGCACTGATGCAGCAACACGGGTAACTATGTCTAATCCAATTTTTCAACTTTAGAGAGAGAGAGAGTATATAATAAAGGTGGTAAAAGTTAGGCTAAAATACTATTTACACCCTTTAAGCTTGAGGTCAATTCCAAATCGGGGTCCCTTGACTATGAAAACTTTTAATTTACAACCCTGAGTATTACGTCAATGTTGATGTGCCCTCCCATCATCATTAGTTAGAATCTTCCTATTACCCAACCCCCAAAAAAAAATGCCATTTTTAGGTGGGTTAACGGTGAAAAATGTAACAAACCATAATGGAAAGGGCCCATTAACATCATTATAATAGTCAATAGTATAAACTGCAAGTTTTGGAAGTCAAGAGAACAATTTAGAAGTGACCCCAAACTAAGAATGTGTAAAGTACGTTTTAGCCTAATATTTAAGTTGAGAGCAGGCTGAAATACTAAATGTTTCATAAAAGATGAGAACTTCAAGGCCAGAGAATGCAGAGAAGGCGCTAAGCACAAGGAAGATTTAAGTAATCACATTTGAGAGAATACACTGAAAAAAATAAAATCACTATCACAAATATGAAAGTGCAGCAATTGCATAGAGTACAGACTAGCCAAGTTTAAAAACAAGCCAATTAAGTAAACCAATTTGCCATTCAAACACACTGACCCTAACAAATAAACAACTCCCACAAAACATAAATCAAACAAGTGGCAACAAAGCTCAAACTCCATTCTCTTAATTTTGACAATTTGGCACACAACACCTTTTACACTTCCCCTACATCAACTCTTGCATACTTGCAGTAAAATCGACTTTGAAGAATGAACAAATTTTCTTTTTCTTTTTAATTTGGGTAAATTACAACTTACTCACCTATGATTTGACCAAAATTTAAGTTGTTTATCTATAATTTGAAATTTGACACTTTACACACCTGAGGTTTGACCAAAATTTAAGTTGCCTACTTGTGGTTTCAAATCTCATGATACAAGTGTTCTGCTAGATTCTTTTTGATCCTTTTTTATATTGTATTTTTATGTTTTTTGTGTTTTTAGGCGAGAGAGCATAAAAGTAGAGCAAAATTATATATTTAGCCATGTTTTTATCAAAAGTGGGTTACGGAACTCTATCTGAGCTAACTTCAGGTGGGTAAAGTGTCAAATTTCCAAACTTCAAGTAGGCAACATAATTTCGGTCAAACCACGTGTGGGCAAATTTAATTTGACCTTTTTTTTTTTTTTTAATGAAAAACAAACATGTGACCAATCTATTAAGAATCCATAGCCAACAATAAAAAATAAATTAGGGACTAAGGCTTTGTTGTTGTTGTGATGAAAATTACTATGATCAGTCAAACAATTTTCCAAAAACGGGTGAAGAAAGTAGCAGTGTGTACCTCAATACTTTCATGTAATGATGTAAGGACCTGAAACAACAACAACCAAAAAAAAAAAAAAGGCAGCAAAGAGAAGAGAGTGTTAGTTCAATAAGCCCTAATCATAATCATAAATTTAGGTGCAAAAAGAAGAAGGGATCATGTGCTGTACCTGAAGAAATAGGCGGTGGAGATGTTGTTGCTCCTCGGTACTGAAATTTGGAAAGGCACTGCAGAATCCCTACACCAACACGAGTTTACTCGGTTCATTTTTATTTTTTATTGTTAGGTTTTGGGAATTTGGTAAAGAGAAAAAGAAGAATGGAATTCAATTTACTTGGTTAGAGCAGGCGGTGAGGAGAGGGCGAAGGGCGAGGTTGAATGATTTCTTCATATCCCAACTTCGCGTTCCCATTCCCATTCCCATTGTTGGTGAAGGAGGAGCGCATTGCATATCATAAGGATCGCATTCACCACTTCCTTCCATTTCTTTTTTTGAGAGAAGAGTGTGTGTGTGTGTGTGTGTGAAAGAAATGAAATGAGAAATCAAATGCGTGAGAAAAAAACTCAACCCCAGAAGAAAAGACAACAACACTGCTTTCTCTCTCACTTCCGATTCGAAAAAGGTTTCTCTCGAGAAGCATAAAACCTTTTTTTGAATTTTGAAATTTAAAATGGACTAAAATACCCCTAATATATTATATTATCACTATATTTAAAAAATAAAAAATGGAGCAAATTAAATAACTAAATTCCAAAAAATAATAATAATAATTCAAAAAATTCAAATCTCAGAGTTGTGTGTGCGATCAGGCTTTTTTTTTTTTTTTTTGGTTAGTATCATAATTTTTTATTGATTTTAATTTGAGATTTACACGTTTTTCTACAAAAATTAATGAGTTGTTTGGTAACGTTGTTCCAGTAATGCTGTTTGTATTTTTTAAAAATATGTGTGAATGAAAAAGTGTGTAAAAATACGTATAATATTATTTAAAATCTGAAAAGTGTTATTTAAACTACCATACCAAACAGCCCCTACGTATTTAGAACTACTAATACAACTAACATTATCATAACGCTAGCTCTAAAAAATGAATACAAATCATATGTTCATGTGTAGATTTGTTCATTTTTTATAAATAGCCTTGTGATACTTCTAGCCGTATTAGTAGTTCTAAATCATATGATGTTTCCATGACCAACCCCGATTTGTGCATATGTACATATATTAAACTTCCTTGAAAAAAAAATTTACAAGCCTAGTTTGTACACATATTTCCGACGTTCTTGCTCCAACCCAATCGGCAGCAACCACGAGCAGGTTCTGCTAGGGTGGTGAGATCAATGGCAAAAATGAGCAGCATCAAGACCACGAAGTCCGGTGATGATGCAACCTCTCTTTGTTCGCATTTGTTTTTGGATATACATACATTTTTTTTAATTTTAAAGAAAAGACAATAGATTGTTTTAGGTAATTTAATTGCACATGCATTTGGGCATGAGTCATTTTTAAATTTTTAATAGCAAACCAACGGATATCTTAATTTGGCAAAAGTGTAGAGTTCACGTAGTAAATCGGCAAATTAAAAGTTTTGGGAGTGTAGCGGCCACTGCCTCAAAGTTCAAAGGGTCTCTAGCCATTTTTCCCCATTTTATATTTTGAGAAACAGCCATAACAGAATCAGATAAACTAAGAATAAAGCATGCATGTCTAAAGGAACCAGTCTTTTACAATTATGTGCGAGAGTATGTACCTTTTACCTAAATAAACCAGAAAATAATTTGAAGTATGAATAAACGAATGTAATTTTCAAAAAATATATGTATCAGTATCACAAAGATCACTTATTAAACGAATTGGTAACTCTTTCAAGGCGACTCAACTGGTAACACTTTAATGTGGCGTTTGATACGGGGTAATGTTTTAAGATTCTTAAGAATGTCTAAAGATTTTCATGTTTGGTTGTAAATCATGTTAGGGAATCAGATGCCATGGGAATCTAGATTCCCCCCTTAAACCCCTCTCAGTAGGAATGTGGATTCCTTTAAAACAGGTAGGAATCCAAATTCCGAAGCTTAAAGGAAATTGTATTTTTTATAAATTGATAATTTTAACCCTTTTTCCTTATCTTATAGACCTAAACGTTGTTAGGTTGTTTTGTTATGGATTAAACTCTTTTAAAAATGTTATTAAGAATAAAGCATTTGAAAATTTAAATAATTATTTTTGTATTATACTTGTCATTTTGAAATGTTAGACTATAATTTTAATGAATTTGTCATAATTAATAGTTTATATTTGGTTTTTCATTATTTATTTAGAAGAAAGATTTTTTTTTTCTAAAATGACTTGATAGTTCACATTCAAATCTAAGGATAGAATGAAAAAAATAAATAATTTATTTAAGATTCCTGAGAATAAACCAAACATTATTATCTCACATTTTTAGTAATCTTAAGAGGTTCTCAATGAAACCAAATATAAGAATAGCTACATTCCTAGAAATATGATTCCTAGGAATGTGATTCCTAAAAATCTAGATGCCAGGAGTAATGTGGATTTTCCTATACCAAACGCCACCTAAATTGTATCTTACAAACTTTAGATACTCTGCTCTGGTTCTACCAAGCTTGTACGCACTGTACCAAAAAAAAAAACCCCAAAAACAAAAAGCCTCTATGCACAGCACTTTATGTAATGGGATTACCTCCAATCCATGCTCATTATTATATTTGAAATTACACGATTAGATCTTGAATGTCAAATTCAAACAAGTGGCCTCTCATGATCCAAGATGATGTAAAATTGGAAACCAATGAAAAATGAAAAAAAAATGTGGAAAAGAGAACTCACTTATACAGCGTTATTATTACAACAAGATGTCTCCAATGCCATGCCGAGCAAAAGCATACAAACATGCTCAGCAGAACCCTTTTGCTTCTGGAGTGCTCCAAAACCCCAAATGGGCTGCGGCAGCATTCACAAAAAGCTGCATGTTGACTCGCTCAAAGGGAAAACCTCAAATGCACCAGCTATGGTTCTATTCCTACCAAAAGTTCTATTGTCCTTCAACCAATACAAATCTGTACCTGATTTTACAGTTCTGGAGGTTGAATTACTCCATTCTCAGCGTCACTTGCTACTCTGATTGTTTCACTAATTGTACAATTTATAAATATTGCCCTGTCTAATAGCAAGCTGCTCCAGAAAACCATATGCATATCACAAAGCAATCAATCTTCAAGCATCTTTGATTTAAAACTTTGTGTCTGATGAATTTAGCCAAGCAAATCACTAAACAAGTTTGGATTTTGACTTGAAGGGGTGACACCCATCTGCCTCACAAGTGCATCCTTTTCTAGGGCATCTTTAGGGTTTGGACCTTTAGTAAATTGTGTTGGAAGTGTAGCTCCTGCATTAGTAGTGCCGCTAGTTAAATTAGATAACTCAGAGGTGAGATTGACATCATAGCTGTTGCTTGGCAGAGAATTTTCAGCACTGCTACTCTGTCCACCAGCAGGTGTCCCTACATATAGCGCCATAATATCAGGTGCTTCAGTAGCACCAACTGCACCATGATTCACTGTTGAAGTAACTTGAGTTGAGTCAAGAAGCCCTTCTAACTGCTTGAATGGATCCACAGACGGAGCACTATTTGTAACAGTCGGTTCACCCAAGTCAAGCAAGTCTGGAGGAGGTTGATGATTGATCTTCTCCAATGTAGCTTGATTGGATACGACTGCTGCCTTTGGTGCCTGAGACTTCTCTGCAGCATGGCTACTTGCCTTGGCTACCTTATGGCTAGCTGAAGTAGGCCTCTTCTCAGTTTTTGAGGGTCCACCAAACAACGAAGCAGCAAGCTTCTGCTTTTCTGGAGTAATTTCAGCTTGTGGCTTCCTTGAATCATGAGTATTACGTGCTTTTGAATTTACATTGGCTGCAGAATCTACTTGTGTGACCCCATTTGATGTACTCTGGGAAGCATTTGAGGTAGATGATGTAGGAGAAGAGTATGTTGGTTTACCCCACTTTCTTTGAACACCATCAAGTCGTAGCCTGAGTTCTGTTGACCCTGCATCTGATATGGATGGCACTGATGCAACCTGGTGGGTCTCCCTTGAATAAGATGGCTCAGGTACTGGAACAAGTTCAGTTGAGGGTGCAACTGAAGCTGGAGGAATTCTTGATGTCACTGGGGCCTTTGTAAGCTCATATGCCTCAAACCTAAGACCATGCATTGAAGCTTCAGGCTGGTCTTGGCTTCTGAAATTGCTGATATCTAACACACCAGAGCGCTGACTCTCAGGAATGTAAGGCTGGGCACCATTTTCCAGCGATTGTTGGACATAACTGTTGAGGAATGAGAGATTTTTATCAATCTGCAAGGAGAATTTACAGATTTTAGTATTCTGGAATTAAATGATGTGAAGAATATCAAAACAGACCAATCCAAGTGGCAGGCATTTAAAGTCAGCCAAAACAGAAGAGATGCCTTTCAAACATACTAAGATGCACACCCATGCAGGCACACTGCCCACCCGCCCACAGGTGCATGCACACATGTGGCCCCACACCAACACACACACATGCCCACATATGTCCTCATCTACTGAATTGTGCATCAGCACATTACATATTTTCTCAATAAATACATCCAAAGTATGAATGCTCTTCCAAGCAACTAACAATCATAAACTAGAGGGGCAGAAACAGGATGTACATGAAACAAATTTAGATTACGACCAAGTATAATGCATTAATTTACAATCCAAAACGAAGATTTTCAAGCAATCAAGCAAAGGATTTACCTTTGCAAAACTTTGATAAAGTTGATTTCATAAAAAAAAAAACAAGACACAAGAACTAAGTGCAACAAAAACCAAAATCCAATAAAAGCCTGCTAAGAATACAAGCATGCCACACAGAGGTACAAATTACCAAATAAATAATATTATTGGCAGAACCTACTGAATCTGCAAAATATATGGATTCCTTTGCACTGAGAGTCAGAGAGTATACTGAATGTTGACTAACTATGACCCCTAAGCTTAAACTGATTCTGAGTTTTCAGCAACCTAACCCCAAAAGCCCAGTAGGCAAGTTCAGTTGATACTCATTCTACTATGTCAAGTTCAATTGAATAAATCTCAGAACCTTCTCCAACTAATATTGATGTATTTTTTCTTCAACAAACTAACAAAAAAATCTAAAAAAAATTCCCATTTCATAGAAATAGTAGCTCAATGATTGATCAACAGTTCATTGGTTTTGAAAATTAATAGAAGGCCAAGGATAAGATTTTTTTTTTTTTTTTGATAAGTAAGGCCAAGGATAAGATTTGTAAGACCAAGAGAGAAAAAAACAAAGGATTAAGAATAAAAGGAATGGATGCAGAGGCACAAGGACTGCGAATGAGATCTAATTTATTAGTTGAGCAAAGTATTCAGACATCAAACCATGAAAATTGATAAGCTCTCCTCTAAAACATACTTTTTAGCATAAATGGGACATATTATTAATTAAACAAATTTTGACTTGACCAAGCCGCTAGAAAGTACTATTAAATGATTCAGATATAATTCATACTGTCATTTCCACCAAGAATTTAGCCACTTCAGTACCCTCCACTGTAAGAAAACATACCACCAAATTTATCTGACTATTGAAAAGTCAGAACATATATATCTCTCATACACTCAATTTTTAATTCATATTTAACAATATTAACAAACCCTGAACCACAATTTATCTTTGATTTAACTGTGCCATCCCAGAAATTAGAACTATAATTCAGAATAGCACTTGCAAAACCTGAAGTCTGTATCTTTAGTAATCACTTTTATATCACCTGCCTCAGTCATTAATCTCTCTAAGTAAAATCACATAAGGTCAAGTAGATGGTAACCAAGCAGGACTTGATAAGTCCTAGAAATTAGTAACTTACATTTTATCAGAAGATCACATACCTAAAACATGGCACACATTGACGTCAACCAGATGAACAAACTCAACACCTGATTTCACAATGGAACTTAAGCAAGAACTCAAAATATAAGCATGAGGCCTCTAGAAGAGCAAACTTTTTTGATAAGTTAGAAGGGGCAAACTAATAAACGGAGAAACAAGAAACAAGAAATAAGTTTAGATAATTAGATCAGCACATAAATAGGAGATAGGCAGGATTAAAATATCTTCCAAGATTACCAATAAGCATTTAAAAGGGGAGGCACTTGCATGAGATTCAAAATAATGCTAGTAGGTTCTGTAATTACCTCTATGTCCTCACAACTTGCGTCTAATGGCATAATACTCTCAACAGCATGAGCATCCAAGCTAACGACCGCTTGCAATTCATATGCACGTTGCTGCAAATCCGTAGAGTGGGAAGCTGATAATTCTTCAACCAAAGATTGACACTACATCAAGAGAAAGAGTTACTAATCTAGAAGTTCGCTTGCAAAGTATCATAATATAATAGCAAATTAGCAATGCCAGATTAAAATATATATATATATATATATATATGAATGAATACATTCACAAACAGATGCAAGAATGCCCTAGCATTTAGTGGAATTTTCTATGAAAACTAAAATCTATAAGAAGTTACTGATAGAAGTTAGGGCATCCCAGTGGACCCCAAACGCAGTTAAAGGCGAGCAAGGATTAGTTAGGGAGTTTCCCACTAACAATCGCAAATCGAAAAAATAGTAGCAAATTATATAAAAAATGGAAAAAACAAAAAATAAAAATAAATCACATCAGATGGCTTCAAAAAATAATGGGAAAATCACCATAATTACCAGAGGAGGCTAGCAACTCAAATCATGTAATCACCAGAATCTGGTGACCATGTCAGTGCTGACATCACCAATGATGTCATTGCACGGTGCTGATGCCAACAGCCCAATCATCTGATGACAACCTCCAAATTATTCTACTATATTCTAAGGTTGGATCAATACACTCTGATACCAAGTTGAGTTGTAAATTATGAAATATTATGGTTAAAAGAAAGAGAGAGAGAGATCTACCAAGGAGACTTGGTGGCAGAATGAGAACATCCAAGCAGCAGTTAGACTAAAGAGAGAATGGTATAGAAGCCTACCTAGACGTAGAGACAATGCCACTTATGAAAATTAGAGAGATAAACAAGGAAGCAAAAAAGACAGTCCAAGAGGCTAGATTTAAGGCCTAAGACGAATTATGTAGCTAGTTGGATATTTATAAACTTGCTAAGACAAGTACAATGAAAACAATACTTAAATTGTGTCAACATTAAAGCTGAATATAAGTGTTTGAAAAGGAAGAGGAGATTATAGAGAGATTGAAGAGTTATTCTGATAAACTTTTTAATGGAAGCCATACAATAAAGTAGACTGATCAAATTGAGTAATCTAATTGAGGATAGAAAACAAGAGCAATGGAAACGTTCAAGGCTTAGTCTTGTTTCTTGAGATCCACAGTTGCCTCTAAAGTTTTGAAATTAAGGCTTAGTTGTTGTTGTCCTAATAACAACCAAATCTCAGATAAAGAGAATAAAATAATAAGTTTTTCTTTTATGAAGTACAAAAAAATAAGTGTTAGATAACTGTAAGAGAGAAAGATCATAATGTAACATCATTTTTTTTATAAGTAATAAGTTTTATTGATATCAAAAAGGGCCACCCTTGTACACGGAGCTTAAAGGGGTCAACAATCAAGTTACAAGAATCAAGAAAATCATAATGTAGCATCATATCTTAATAGAAATTTCAGTTTCATTATGAAGCAAGCACTTAAAAGGGGGTATTTTGGGAGCGTTCAATTTCAAACAGATATTGAAGGAACCTCTACCAAGCACATATGTGTGGCACAATTATAAGAGAATTCCAAAAATATTACATGAACAATTGTTGAAGAATCCTATAAAAACAACAATTTCTAATTTATGGGATTTAAAAAAAAAAAAAAAAAAATTATATATACCTTAGCTTAGCATTGCAGGTCACTAAAATCTCATATTGTTTTTGTTACCGATATTCAAGATCAATCTCATTTTTCTACCATCTAAATTATGGCTCAGATGGTCTTCTTATTACTTAAGCCACATCAGATTTAGAAAGAAACAAGACTAAAACTACCAGACAAAGAAAAACCTATCAGCGAATATATATTTGTTACGTGTTGAAATATGATTATATAATATCCACAATAATCTTTAGCCGAAGGACAAATAAGTCATTTACTAAAATTAATTTTTGTTTGTTCTACATTCCCCATGCACAATCATTTGCAAGACAGAGCTCTCTCTCTCTCTCTCTCTCTCTCTCTCTCTCTCTCTCTCTCTCTCTCTCTCTCTCTCTCTCTCTCTCTCTCTCTCTCTCTCTCTCTCTCTCTCTGTGTGTGTGGAAGTTCATTTGGTTGTGATAAATCTCGAATCTTCCAAAAAAAAAAAAAAAACGCATACAGGATGAAAATGATGCACTATCTTCTGCCAAAACAACCTGGGATTCATATCCACACACTCATGTCACATCATGTTGACACAAGTACCACGGGGGAAAGTGCCAAATCCATGGAACAGCCAGTGGGTCGTGGTTTTATCTTAGCAGTATATTTGCTTTGAGTCATAAAAAATGTTGTTATCTATCTCAGGTAACATATCCACTCTTCTCCCAGATGCCACTCAAAATAAAGAAATCAATTACAATGGAAAGGATATTTGGTCTTCAAGCTTAGTGTTTCACATACCTCAGGTAACATATCCACTTTTCTTCCAGATGCTATTTCAAATGCATATATTTTCATGAGTGCTGTAACTGCATATGCCTTCAAAAGAAAAGAAAAAATTGTCCAATTAACAACAAAATGTAAAAGAAATTAAGGCAGAAGTTTTTTGATGAAAAAATGTAAAGTTTTTGGAGACAAATCAATTTCCTTCTCAAACTGAGTCATAAAATTTATACCCAGCATTGATGTGCTAATATTGAGCTTAAATGTGTTTCTTCACTATTTAAAATCACAATCAAATCCAAAGAATAAGAACAAAATACCTAATGGAAAATATAGCAATTTGGTACTTAGCACATACTACAGTATACTAATGAGTAGTTTTAGCAATCATATCCTCAAATTCAGCTCTATATTCAAATCATGCTTTATTTTATTATGTATTTGTAATTAATGTTCCGATTGCAAACATTGATCTCACAAATAAGCTGTAACCTGAGCTTTTTCTAAGAAACTCAATTGTAGAGTACTCAGTTGCTTGAAATCATCCATTAAAACACCCATATTCAGATAGATTAACATCTTCCCAGCCATCTCAAATTGTTTTAAACTAGGAAATTACCTGAATGTCCACTCAAATCAATTACTCTCCTATTGCATCCATTTCTTCCAAGATACATGCACATATAGGTGATTAATGAAGCATACAGCTATGCATGTTCCTAAGTTTTTAACCAAAGATGGAATCAAACATGTAACTTTGAAAAGTCAACTACACAATGTCCCTGCCATAAATTTTATTTTTTATTTTTTTAAATGTAGAGTTGGACAAAGATGTCAATATTAGCACTAGCAAGGAAAATAACACAATCCAATTATCATGATTTAACCTTGGGATGATGGAGGTGTTTGAAGGGTGGTGTCAACAATAGGGTGATTGTAGTCACTGCAAGGCAATAATATGGTAAACTAGAATTGATGGTAAAGTTGGCAGTAAACCAAACACAACCTTAGTTACTATGAGAAGTATTCAATAAATTTAAAACATGCCAACCAAGGGCAACTTAAATTTAACCATACAGAATGTAGTGAGGGATACCTTTACAGTTTCATCATTTGAATATGCCTCTGCCACATCACATAATTTACCAGTAATATAAGAAGCAGAATACTTCCCATCAGCTGTTCCATACTCCCCGAAAACCCAACAAATGACCTGTAATCAGAACTAAGTATTACGATAATAATAATTTTTTTTTAAAGTATTCTTTCAGCAACATCTACATGCAGGTAAATAAATAAAAATGAAACCAAAGTAAGATAGTGTGTACTTGAAGAAATACAGACGGAAGCTTTGGCTCTCCAATAATGCGCAAATATGACTCCACCTGCACCCCCAAGAACAATTGCCATCAATAAAAATAAAATGGATAAATTAAAAAACAGTCTTCATTGCAGAGCTGAAGCTATTCACATATGCATATTTGTAGATACAATCTTCATTCCATAAGCTCCTGACCTTTTATGATCACACACAGAAACAAGTGAAAAGGGTCTTGCCTTACATCTTATCTATTAACTCTATTCGCGGACTTTTCAGTTCAGTCAAAAAGGAAAATAATATATAAGAATTTACTAGACTTATCTTAGGAACAGATAATAGTTTTTACAAAAAGGATGTACACTGTATCTTAGTGCAAAACCATATCTGTATGGTAAAGAACAATTGGGTGAATTATATACAACAAGATGGAAAATATTACATGCTTATGCAAGCTTTCTGCCATAACACAAAACTTAGGCTGTCCAAGGGTGGTTATATCATTCTCTCTGTCATACACCACGATTCAGGTTACATCAGGTTGTTATTAGACCATGAATGGATAAAAATAGCCATTTGGAAGATCATGTGCTTTCCTAGCTTCTTTATTATCATCTTAAATTCTCATTCTATTATGTTCTTCTCCTAAAATCTCCTCTTAAAAATCCCTCTCAATCTCTACTCCTCCTGGATTGTCTCTCACCTCTTTTTTTTTTATAGGTATCTCTCACCTCTTCCTTATCTATCTTCTCTCTACTAAGGAAGTTTTCTCCCAATCCCTTCCTTCTAGGTAAGTCTCCTTCCCTTCTTTTTTCTCTCATCAGTTCTTTTCAACATAACAAAAAAGAGAATATTTTATTATCAGATTTCTCTCAACATGTTTGATGAAATGCCCTGTTGGCCCCGAACTTAGGTCACATCAAGAGAACATAGCACAGTACAAACTTATTGGCTTATATACTGTAGAAGTACCATCTAGTTACTTAGAGCGTGACACAAATAAGTTCAAGGGCAAGGTTATGAATTTCTCATCTATAAGTTGATGCTCTTCAGATCCTTGTTTGAATGGATGTTGTGTTAGGCTCTTTTTTCTTTTTCTAATATTTTAGAGTTGGTTGATCATTGAAATTTTAGAATTTAATTGTAAGCTTCATGTGCACTAGGGCTTATGCCATTCTTATGTCTGACGATAGACAATTTGAGAAAAAGGAACGAAAAAGGAAGGTTTGGATATTGGATTAGTGTTATATGTGCAAGTATAATGGTGAATCGGTTGACCATCTTTTCCTTAATTGTCTTGCTGCTATGGATTTTGTGGTCTATGGTTTTGGATTTATTTGGGGTAAGTTGGATTGTGCCAAAGTAAGTAGCTGGGCTTCTAGCTTTGCTGGCAAGGTCAGTTTGGTTAGCATCGAAATGGACATATATGGATTATTGTTCCACATTGTTTGATGTGGTGTCTTTGGAGGGAAAGAAATAATAAATGTTCTGAAGATAATGAGAAGTCCATGCCAGACCTCAAGTTATTTTTCTTTAGAACCTTATTGGATTGGTTGTCCACTTTGCAAAACCAATCACTTTCTTCTTTTCTTGATTTACTCAATTTATGTAATCTTTGTACTTAATTTGTAGACCCTTGTACACTACCTATGTACTAGGGTGTCACTCTTTTGATATCAATAAAAATTATTACTTACAAAAAATAAATAGTATGACTGCTTTTTTTTTTCCTATATAAGCTAGTAGATTATGTGACATAGCAAAACAATACATGGTAGCATCCCTACTTGAATCTGTTTTTCAAAAATTATAAGAGAAAACACAACTAAGAAAACAGTATTAAAATTAACTCAGCTAGGCTTTTTGTTTACTATTGATAAGTTATCTAGATTTTTCCTATTCTTTTTGATAAGTAGACTTATCCTATCATAAGTAGCTCATCTACATGATTATCTTATCTTCAAAATACTATATAACCTCAAAATCTTATATAATATAAAATTCAGACAATGAAATGACATAAAAATTTGACACACATATTTCATAAATAAGGTGCACAACAAAGTAACATACAGCAGATGATCTGAGTTGACTATCTGCAGCATCATCATCCTCACCAAATCCCTCTGCAATCAACCGCATCAAGTTATGTGCCACCTTAATATTCACGAGATCTCCCGCATGCTCAAAGACTTTATTCATTGTCTGTGGAGTACACATCGTAAAAATTATATTATACTCAAAAACACTCTAGAATGCAGAAATGCAGAATGCAAAGGCATTTAATAATTACCTGGATAAACCAATGATTACTGGGTGCAAATTGCTCTGCAAGCTCAACGCATCGAGATGCTATATAGGTTTTGTAATGGTTATCATTAATGCTTATCATGTAGTCAATCATGCGGTCGACAATCACTTCAACATTGGAGGACTTAGTCATTTTATACAGTAGCTCAAAGGTTTTTCTCTTTAGAGTATCATCCGGGTCCTGCATCATGCACATCAAGCCATAAATTCAAAAACATAGTTGTATTGACCAATGCAGCACAAATAGTGTTATCTTTCTCAAGTACAACTAAATTCAATGCAATTGTGTACAGCGCATACGGAACCATCCCTAGGTTTTACCCCACATTTTTTTTTTTTTTTGATAGATAACGAAAAATTTTATTAAAAAAGAAGCCAACCCAAGTACATTGGGGATGTACTGTGGGGGCAAAAATCAAGAACAGTTTTACCCCACATATATAATTTGCAATGAGCAAAACTCCACATCAAAACCATAATAATAACCACATGAATAGATTTCAAGCAATTTGAATGATGGTAAATTTAATAGAAAATATTTCTCACCTCTAAGCAATCAATCACAGCAAGTTGGTGTTGTTCAGCAATCTCAGGACTTATCTTTATGAGTCTACCAAGGGCATCAATTCCCATATATTTAAGATTGTGACTGTCACTCTGCCCACAAAAAATAGTCATTAGAGTGACCAAAAACTAGTACAATGTGAATAACCTCAATCTGGGTATCACAGCAAATGGGCATACCTTCAAAAACCTTGAAATTACGTCAGCAGCAGCTTCTAACAATTTAGGATTTGGATATATAGATGAAACACAACAAATGCACTCGTAAAGTACCGCATTTCCTATATTACTCGTCGAATCACACTTCCTAAATATGTCCCCAACAACAGTATACATCTTTTCACTTGCTAGCTTATCACCACTACCCAGCAATGCTAAAATCTTCAGCAACCTGATCTGAATAAACGGTGCAGGCATCTGATGATAGTCATAACCTTTCGGTAACCTTCGTTCAGCTACTTGTTTAAGAATGCTCACAAAACTAAGCACCAAATCCTTATAAGAATTAACATCAACCGTTATAAGATCGAAAAGCGGGCACAGAGTGGCACCCATGACACCAGGATCATTATCGCAGAGCCGTTTACGAAAATTAGAGAAGAGATGAGACACCGAAGAAGGAGACTTGTGGTAGAACCGATGGAGCGCCATTATTGCCTTTTTCCGGACGGCTTCTTTCTGGTGACCTAACAAGTCGACTACCTGAGGCAAGAAAGCAATTTATAAAAAAAAAAAAGAAAAAATCCCACTTTCAAGACCTGGGGTTTCTAAACTTTTTTTTTTTGATAGGTAATAAGAATATTATTAAAACAAACTGAAAAACAAATGTAAGTCAATACAAGGCGTTCATGATGGTGAACAAAAGGAAAAGCAACAAACAAACAAACAGCAACAAAGAACAAGAAAAAACTTAAAGTGCAATACTAAGAGAAGAAATAAACTCGAAGATAGTGGAGCAATCCGAGAAGCCCCAACACCTAGACCAATCAAATAAAGTCTTCTGACATAGAGCTTGTAATTGAACCAAGGATTTCTCAGTATCCTCAAAAGAGCGCCGATTTCTTTCCATCCAAACAATCCACATCAAACAGCCAAGAACCATATTACATTCGTTAAAACACCTCACGTGTTTAATCTTGAATCTATGGATTACATTACAAACCCATAAAGGTAATTTAAAAAATCACACTTTAAATAGCTAAGTTTCTAAATTTTCTAACTAAATGGAAGTCCTAAACTATTTAGGATTATTTACTCTAATGGATCAAAATATTTAATCATAAAGAACTCTATCCTTAACTTACGAAGATTCTTAATCTCATTAGAATCTCTAACTTATAATTACAGCTTTAATCTCATTAAAAAATCTAATTAAAATAGATAAAAGACTTTTTAGTCATACAAAAATTCCAATCTCATTAAAATGTTTATTAAAAGAAAATCCTAAACAATGTTAGGCTAAGAGTTCTATTTAACTAAATGCAAAACAACACCCAAAATCGTTAAAACAACTTTTCACGTGTTTAAACTTGAATCTATGGATTGCAGTTCAAACCCAGAAATTTAAAAAAAAATTAAAAATCACACTTTAAAGGGCTGAGTTTCTAAATTTTCTGAACAATACAGACAAAACCCAGAAAGGAAATTTAAGAAATCACACTATAAAGAGCTGAGTTTCTAAATTTCTGAAGAATACAAACAAAACCCAAAATCGTGAAAGGAAATTCATTTCTAAATTTCCTGAACAATACAAACAAAAACCCAAAACACTTCAAAACATCTCTCACCTGTTTAACCTTGAATCTATGGATTACATTACAAACACAGAAAGGAAATTCAAAAAATCGCACTTTAAAGAGCTGAGTTTCTAAAATTCACCTGAGGCAAAACGGCAGGGATAGTCTCGTCGTTTATGAGCCTACACACGGCGTTGAGGGCGGCGCAAACGATGAGATAGTTGTCCGATTTCAAGTCCTTTTGGATGGTATTGACGATCAAGATGATGAGATCGTGATCGTCGTTCAAGAAAAGCGTGACGGCCAAGTAACCGGTGCGCTTGAGAAGCAAGGTATCGTCGTGGGTCATCTTCACGGCGTGGATGTACCCAAACGACGCGTCGTGGCCGAGCATTTCGATGTAGACGAGTCGGATTATGAACTCCTTCATCTTCCTCTTCGGAATGTCCGGCTCCGAAATCCGACGCTTCAGGGTCTCGATCTCGTGGAGCACAATTCGATCCTCCTCAGCTTTCGATCGAGCCTCGCCGATCGATTTCACGAGCTCCAAGAACTCCTTCGATTGGCCGAACCCGCCTTGGGATCCCATTGCCAATTCTCGACCGATGGTTTTCAATTGCTCCATTTTTTTTTTGGTTTCTGGGAATTGGTTTTTCTAGGGTTTTGAGATTGGGATTTGTATAAGCATTTGATTTTTGTAGATCTGAGAATTAGAGAGAGAGAGAGAGAGAGAGAGAGAGAGAGAGAGGTGTGAAGTGAAAGTGAAAATTGGGGGAAATCAGGTGGTGGGTACTTGGGGCAGTGGTGGAGAAAAGGTGAGTATAATTTGGTTGCATATGAGACGTGATCGAGTCGAATCAGTGGGGTTTGGGATTTGTATCGACCGATGCCTCATGAACGGGTTTTCTTCTCTCTCCTTCAGCAAATATCAAGAGTTTTTTTTTTTTTTTTTTTTTTTTGACTTGTTTGAATTTCACTTATTATTAAAAACTTAAAAATATTGTAATAAAATAATTTTTAAATATATAAATACTGAATAGTACCATAGAATTCAGGCCAAAATAGCTAACTAATTTTTTTTCACTAACTATCTAGTTAGTAGTTTCAGTTTTGAAACTATATTTATTTTTAGCATCTCGAGTCTAAGAGGGTCGAGTTTGGTCCGTAAATCGAGTTTTTGAGACTCGATTTTCATGAGTTGTTCACGTCTGATGTGGCATTTTATCCACGTGACAACTTCATAGAAATCGAGTCTCTAAGACTCGATTTACAAAGCAAAACAAAAAAAAAATTTAAGTCTCAAATCTCACACAGCCATTCCCAGAAATACAAAAAAAAAAAAAAAAAAAAAAGTCTCCAAGAACTGCACAATCAAATCAGCCACTACAAATCATCCAACCAAATCTACCCAACAACCACCTAAAATCCAGATTAAAAAAAAAAAAAAAAAAAACTCAAAAACCCATCAGATCAAAGAGAAAAAGACCAGATCAGCAGAAGACCCAGAAAGAAAGAAAGAGAGAGAGAGAGAGACCCATGGCGAAGAACCACCAGAACATCAGAGAAACCCAGAAGAAGAAAAAAAAAAAAAAAAAAAACCTGAAACAGAAGACCCATGGCGAAGAACCACCAGAACATCAGAGAAACCCAGAAGAAGAAAAAAAAAAAAAAAAAACCTGAAACAGAAGACCCATGGCGCTGCGCGCGGCCTGGGTCGCGGACCCAGGCCGCGCGCAGCGACATGGGTCGCGGACCCAGGCCGCGCGCCAGCCCCGGCCGCGCCTGGGTGGTGAGGTGAGTTCTCTCTCTCCCTCTGAACTCTTTCTCTCCCTCTGATCTGAGTTTGTATTGAGATTGATGTGGTTGGCCCGCTGCTTCTTCTTCTCTCTCTCCCTCTTTCTTTCTTTCTGCTGTTTCTGCGTTTGGGAGATTATAAATGGGTTGTAAATCAAAATTTTTTTAATTTTTTTTGTAAATCGAGTGTAAAAGACTCGATTTCCAACCGGGCAAAAATGCCAGATCAGACCATTGAAATCGAGTCTTTTAGACTCGATTTATGGGCCAAAATCGAGTCTAAAAGACTCGAGATGCTAGAAATACATATAGTTTCAAAACTTTAACAACTAACTAGATAGTTAGGGAAAAAAAATTAGATACCCATTTTCGCCTAGAATTCAATTTTAAAGTTATTTTTATGAAAAAAAAAGCGTAAATGTACTTTTAGTTCTTACATTTTGACTTTTTTCATTTTAGTCTCTATATTTTATTTTTACCACTTTTAATCCCTATCCCAATTAATGCCTTTCATTTTAGTTCTTGAAGCACTATTTCGTCACCAAACTAACAGGAAAGCTAACGTGGCTGACAGATCAATTAAAAAAATCATTATTTAACATTTTTAAATGCCACGTCAGCATTTAAATTAATAAAAAAATCAGCTCAGAAAATTTAAACTAAAAAATAAAATAAATTAAAAAACAAACCTTAAATCTAATTTTATTTTTTAAAAAAATTATACGGAAAAAACATAAAATTAAATTAAATTTTAAAAAAAAACCTTAAATATTATGCTAATATGCATAATCCAACAAAGCTCATCACTGATCAGTGACAAAGTCTTTGTTACATTGTCTCTTAGTCTCTACCACGCTCAGGCTTCTCTCTATCTCCTCCAAATCCACATCCAATTCTCTCAGAAAATCCAGCTCTATATCACCCTATTCATTTACTCACTTGAGCATTTGCAGCAGTGGTGGTATAAAGCCATAATGCTATATTTTAGCTCCACTTTCATTAAAAGGATGCTCCAGCAGTGGAGCTAAAGCAAAAAAATATACATGATTCGCTACAGTGCACATCTAAAGATAGATGTGCATTGTAGCTTGGAGCTAAAAATAAAAAAATGTTTTTTTATTCAACTGACCACTGGTTCCAATTTTTTTATTCATTTATCTGGTTCTTCACGCTCACTCTATTCTCACTCTCTCTCGTTCATACTCCAAGCCTCTCAAGCTCACACACAGACACACACATAGACCCACCGCCATCCCCAACTCCGGTACGGTCACCGCCATCCTCAACTCCGGTACGATCACTGCCATCGTCAACTCCGAAACGGTAGCCATCCTCGTCAACTCCGGTACGGTACAACCTGCTTCTATTTTTTTTCTTTTTTCTTTTTTCTTTTTTTTCATTTTATCAAATCCGGTCTCATGATTCACTCTCTCGCGTTCACTGTCATCTCTCATCTCAAGCCTCTCAAGCTCACTCTCTCAACGTCGCCGGCCCGACCATCGTCAACGTCGCCGCCATCATCAAGTTCAGACCCACGTCGCCAATCTGCCTCAGCCGCACTTCGCTTCCACCGATCCACTTCAGGTCAGTTGTGGATGCGTTGGGTATTAATATCCTCTTCGTCGATCCGCCGATCCACTTTTAGTTTTTGATTTGGATCCACTTCATGTGGATTTCTCTGTTTTTTATTTTTGATATTTGATTTTTTATTGTTGTTTGGTGTTTGGTGTTGAACGATTTGTTTAGCTTCAAAAACTCATCCTCTCGTATTGTAAGCACCTGAATTATGTTAGATTAAAAAGGAATTAGCATCCTCTCTGTTTAGGTATTAACATCCTCACTCTCTCTCGATATTATTATTTGATTGTTTGGTGTTTCTACTCTCTGTTATGGATGCTTGAAAATAGAACTACCAACGAATTGCAAATTTGGATGAGATAGCATTGGTGCAGGGATTTTGTTTTAATGTTTCACATCTGATTTGTGCGGATTTTGTTGGATATATTGTTGCACAAAACTAGAAACAGAGCACACAATTCTTGTGGTCATTTTAATGTGAAATTGTTAGTTTGGTTGTGAGATGCTCAAAAATGAATTTGGTATTTTATTTATTAGTGGGATTAAGTTACATGTCAAGTTAAGTATTTATGCATAATCATGTTCTATTGTTATAATTCTAAGTATTTTAAGTTTTGATACAAATGTTGGTTTGGGAATTTTCTGTGTGCAGGGAAGTTTGCAATTTTTTTTTTTCTAATTTTATGGAGTCGCATAGAGGCACTGAGTTACATAGAAACCTACCATATTATATAGGTATCATGAATAAGGATATAGAAATTGACTCGCAATTGTTGGGAACGGCTCAAAATACTCCTTTGTCAGTTTCTGATTCTCCACCTCCACCTCAACCTCAAGTTGAAAATGCCTCTTCTGCAAAAGGAAACGAGGCTCTAACTTTAGTGTAGAGGAAGATAAACTCCTAATGGCAGCATGGCTCAATACTAGTGTTGATGCCGTAAATAGTAATGAACAAACACAAAATACATTTCGTAAAAAAGTTTGGGAGTATTTCCAGAAGTTCAATACATCCGGTACTACACGTACTGTTGTCTCCTTACTAAGTCGTTGGGGAACGATTAGTGAAAAGGTACATAAGTTTGTTGGGTGTGTGGCTCAAGTTAATGCACTTCATCAAAGTGGTACAACCGAAGAAGATAAGGTATAAATTATATTGCAATAGTGTTAACATGTCCATTCACCAATAGTTTGAAGATATTAATTATGTTATATTTCTTTTAATTTTTTTAGATTAAAGATGCAAAGGCTTTGTTTATAGAGAAGCACGGGAAACCCTTTCTTCTTGATCATTGTTGGCTTATGTTAAAGGACCAACCAAAGTTTGCCGATCCTAGCAGTGCTAAATCAAGATAATCTATGCCTCTAACTCCAGAGTCAATATCTATTGGTGAAGGGGATTGTGGGTCCGGACTTGGTGACTCTTCTAATTTTGAGAGACCTATTAGTGACTCTTCCAATTTTGAGAGACCTATTGGTAGGAAGGTTGAAAAGGCCATCCGAAAGAATAAAGCCACCGAAAAAGATGAATATTTGACCAAGAAATTGAAATTGATTGAGAATGTAACTCGATTGGAAGAGGAGAAAATGTCTATTGAGAGGGAAAAACTTGCGGTTGAGAAGGAAAAAAATGATGAAAAACGTAAGATTGAGAAGGAAAAAATCATGATTGAGAAGAAAAAATTTGAGATGACAGAATGGTTAGAGGAGGAGAGAATCATGATGAAAGATACAAGTGGCTTGACTGAAGCACAAAAAGCTTTTTATGAACAACTCCAAAAGGAAATCATGGCAAGACAAAGTTCACGTAATTAATGGGGTTGATTGCATTTTGGATGTAGTTTAGGTTTTTATGTATTTTGCAGTGGCTTATGTAGGCCTTTATGTATTTTGGTAGTAACTTTATGTATTTTGTAGTGGCTTATGTAAGCTTTTATGTATTTTGGTAGTAACTTTATGTATTTTGTAGTGGCTTATGTCACTAGATTTTAATCTTAAACTAGATGTATGTGTTATGACTTGAAGTGCAATCTTTTTTATCTTTTGATAAGTTCTTTTCAGTCTTGTGATAGGCATTGATATAATTCTTGGTTTTGAGATGACAGGTCTTAGAATAAATCTATGAACAATGAGCATTCATAGTATTTCTTCTTTTACTTATCTTTTGAAAGCAAATCTATTTGCTTACCATTTATTAGTTTCTTTAAACTAGATGTATGTGTTATGACTTGAAGTGCAATCTTTTTTATCTTTTGATAAGTTCTTTTCAGTCTTGTGATAGGCATTGATATAATTCTTGGTTTTGAGATGACAGGTCTTAGAATAAATCTATGAACAATGAGCATTCATAGTATTTATTCTTTTACTTATCTTTTGAAAGCGAATCTATTTGCTTACCATTTATTAGTTTCTTGGTCCTACTGAAAGTAATTTTTATTTTTTGGTTATATACTTATATTTGATAAATGCTTGAGCGCAAGCACAAAATTGTGTTTGTGTTTGTGTTGTGACTTGTGCGTGAATTAGTTATATTCATTTTGTTGTGGCTTATGTCACTTGGCTTTAATCTTTCATCTATAGTAATAATTGTTTTTCAATTATCTTGAAGGTTGCATCCATGAATCATTATTTGGTTCGCGAGTTCATTTTTGATGACTCAGATGAAGATGAGATAATCGAATAACTTGTCATGGAAACGTCACAACCTAAACGTCGACGTTCTATCCGACGTAATCATTTGGCAGGCCATGAAAGGCTTTTTCTTGATTATTTTGCTCCCACACTAGTATATCCACCTACTTTATTTCGTAGAAGATTTCGGATGAAGCGTTCTCTTTTTCTCCGTATTCAATCTAAAGTAGAAGCTCATGACTCTTACTTTGTTCAAAAAAGAAATAGTGCCAACAAACTTGGTTTATCTTCATTACAAAAGATAACTGCTGCACTTAGAATACTTGCGTATGGAGTATCGGGTGATTTGATAGATGAATATGTGCGGATTGGAGAAACTACTGCATTAGAAAGTTTGAAAAAATTTGTTACTGCAGTAATTGATATTTTCTCTGAGGAATACTTGAGAAAGCCAAACAATGAAGACATTGTTAGACTATTAGCTCATGGCAAACGTCGAGGGTTTCTAGGTATGTTAGGTTCAATTGATTGCATGCATTGGAAGTGGAAAAATTGTCCATCTGCATGGAAAGGTCAATATTGTGGTCATATTCGTGAGCCTACTATTATTTTGGAGGCAATAGCATCATATGATCTTTGGATATGGCATGCATTTTTTGGATTACCTGGGTCAAATAATGATATTAATGTGTTAGAGCGGTCTCATGTATTTAATGAACTTGCTGAAGGACGTGCTCCTACAGTACAGTACTCAATCAATGGTCATGACTACACAATGGGATATTACCTTGCTGATGGCATATATCCAAAGTGGGCAATATTTGTGAAAACAATCCCAGCTCCACAAGGACAGAAGTATAAATTATTTGCAGCAGCCCAAGAGGCGTGTAGGAAGGATGTTGAGCGTGCATTTGGAGTGCTTCAAGCACGTTTCGCAATTGTCCGTGGACCTGCACGATTTTTCCATCTTGAAACACTCCAAAAGATCATGAAAGCGTGTATAATTCTCCATAACATGATTGTTGAAGATGAGCGGGATGATAATGAAGTGGTAGAGTTGGATTATGAACAAGTTTATGGAGTGGATAATCCTCCTCTGCAAGTGTTACGTGAACAAAGTGATGGATTTATGTCATACATTGAGAGGCATGGACACATTAGAGACCGAGAAATTCATTTTCAACTCCAGTCAGACCTCATTGAACATTTATGGCAATTGCAAGGCAAGTCGTAGGAACTTTCTTTTTTGTATGTTGAGAAGCATGAGTCATAGGAACTTGTGCGAGTGTGTGAGTTTTATTGTAATTTGATTTGAGTTATGTATGTGAGTAATGTATGGGCTACATTGTTCCTACTATAATATGTGTTCTATTTTATATGTTTTCTTATAAAGTTCATTAATTTCATAGTTCACATTGTTTCAAGATTGCTTCCAGACAATTGAGACGATAATAGACTATCATGATAATTGAAAAATTGTTTTAGTAAAAAAAAAAAAATGTATAAGTATTATTTGGGGGTTAAAAAAATCACTTGTTTATACTAGACGATTATTTGCTATCATATGGTGGCGGCGGTGGTGGTGGCGATGGCAGTGGCGGCGGCGGCGACAGCAGTGGCAGCAACGGCGGCGGTAGTGGCGGCGGCAATGGCGGCAGCGGTGGCGGTTGTAGGTGGTTGTGATTGTTGTTTATTGTAATAAATATATTATTTTATTGTAGTAGATATATTATTTTATTGTGATGTTTATATTATTTTATTGTGTTGAAAGCTAAAATAGATCCACTGCTGCAGCATGTGTGTAGCTAAAATAGATAAAGTAACTTTTGGTGGAGCTAAAAAGCTAAATTTTTAGCTCCATTGCTGTGAATGCTCTTAGAAACCCATCTTTGTAATCCCACAAGCTCTCCTATCTCTGCAAACCCATTTGGGTCTCCTCTAAACCAATTCAATTCTATAAATCCAGCAAAAACTCCAGATGGGTATTCGTTTTCTCACCATTTTGATCGAAATTTTAGTTCTTTCATCTCCAAGATTGGTTTTTGTAAGGTTTCTTCATCTGGGTATTGACTAAATTGTGCAAATTTAAGGACTTGTGAAAGAAATGGAAGTGGGATTTCAAGGGGTCAGGGTTTTGTGAGTGGATTGAGGAGTTTCAGTAGTGAATCGGACAAGGATCCATGGAGTATGATGTTGTTATTGTTGGGGCAGGACCGACAGGGTTATCGGCGACGATAAGGTTGAAGCAAATGTGCATTGAAAAGGGGGTTGATTTATCAGTGTGTGTTGTTGAGAAAGGTGCTGAAGTGGGTATGTTTCTCATATCATGGTTCCCACATCCAAAGATCTAAATGGTCTGACCGATCTTCGTTTTCTCGAATCAAGATCTCTCTCTTTCAGCTTTTTCTTTGGGATCTGGCTTTGATCTGGCTTTAGAGAATGAGATGGTCTGATCGGTGGCAATGGTGGTAATTGGTGGTCTGATCGTTTGCTCTTGTTCTGGGTTTATTTGGTTGGGATTGACTTGCTCTTAATCAATGGTGGTGGTGGGTTTGATCGTGAGAACGTGAAGTTTTCTTGGTTGCTCTTAATCAACTTGCTCTTGTTCTGGGTTCAACTCGCTCTGTTGGTTTATTTTATTTATTTCTTTGTTTTTTTGGATTTGATGGAGATTAGATTTGGTTGTTGGATTTGGATTTGGGTTTCCTAGAGATTGGTTTGGTTGCTAGTTTATTTCTTAGATTTGGGAAGAACTTGAAGAACATGTTCTTGCGGGAAAAAAAAATAATAATAAATTAGATTTAAGGTTTGTAAAATAATTATTTTTTTAATTGACCCATCAGCCACGTTAGTTTTTTCGTTAGTTTGATGACGGAATAGTGGTTCAAGGACTTAAATGAACAGTGTTAATTGGTTTAGGGACTAAAAGTGGTAAAAATAAAATGTTGGGACTAAAATGAAAAAAAGTCAAAATGTGGGGACTAAAAGTGCATTTACGCTAAAAAAAAAAATACTTGCGGGTCTCATGAACAGTACACGAGACCCACTAAAAAAGCTGGATGCGCAAAACTCCAAACGCAAGACGCTATCCAAACGGATGTTAATTGTGTGTTTGGATTGCACTTGCTTATGGGCATCTGGGTGTTTGGGCGTTTCCTTTTTTCTTTTTTCTTTTTTTTATGCACGCATTTCAAGAAATATTATGCACTGTTCAATGTGTCCCATGCAAAATTCACGGAACTTAAAAATATTTTATTAAAAAAAATTAAAAATGGGTCCCACAGTACTATTCACACATTTAAAATTTATTTTGCTACAGTATTTTCAATTTTCAGTTTTTAGCAAAATAAGTGGTATCCAAACGAATCCTAAAATGAAATAAAAATGTTTTTTTTTTTTTAAGAATTCGTGTCCGTTTCTAATAATAGCTCTTTATTATCAGATCAAGATAATAGTCGATTTTTTGTGTAGGCGGGAATTAAACCCCCAATCTCTTAATTCAATTATCATGAACTTTACCGAAACTCACAAAATATATTATTATCAAATATATTAATAATATTTTAGATTAAATATGTTTCTAAAGGTAATCAACTGGTGTCTTGACTTATAATCATAGGTTGAAATCTTATTATCTATCAAAATGAAAGTGATTGTTTGTTAATTCATTGTAAACTTTCCTGTTTAAAAAAAAAAAACAATTCATATAAACTTTTTTTGATTGAAGGTGATTTATGATTTGGCCAAACTAAAAAATAAAATATTATCGCCATATTATACATATTAATGATTGTAAACACTTATTGATTTGTATTTATGTTGATTCCCAAAAAAATAAAGATGAGGGCGGAAATTGAAGCTTAATTGAAAATTGAAAAGGACAGACACTGATGAAATGGAATGACAATTTGATGTTTTCATGGACACTCATTGTATAATAATTAGTTGCACCCTTTTGAAGGGTTGTGACCGTGGACAGATACTTCTCTATGAAAGAGTCATATTCGCTCGAGAAACCAAATGTGCATGAGAAGCTATCAAACCACCAAGAATTTTTAGAAGTTGCCACTTAATTAATTTTATCAATGAATTTTATTGATACATGAATAAATTACAATATAGTTTGAATTAAAAAAAAAAAAAAAAAAAAAAAACAAATAACAACAACAACAACAAGATTTGGATCCCTATATTATAATATAAAACATAGCAAAATATGAAATTTTATTTCTTACTTACATTCTCACGGAAACAATTACAATAATGAAATTACATAGATAAAAGCTAATCTAAATATCTTGGTCACTATTGTCAACCCAAATGAACTCCACCTGATTTCTCTTTTAAGGATAACAATATCTTCATCTTCATATTGACAGGCTTCTTGAGTTTTATCATAGGTTTTAAAAACTGGACTGGCTAGTCCGACTAGTTGAACTAGGAACTGGAGACCAGTCTAGTCTGAAAATATTCCTAAAATTGATGAAAAGCGGGAAAAATGGTAAAAAATTGGTCAAAACCAGGAACCGAAGGCAAATCTAATTTTGCCTCAGTCCAGTTTTTAAAACCAGGGTATTATCATTAGAGCATTCGTATCAAACGTTGTATAAGTGCTAAATGCTATTTTTAGCTCCTGAAACCACAAAAAACATGCTACATCAAGAATGGTAATTGTAAAAATTTTAGCAACTTCGCTACAGTAGACTATCAAAGATAACAGCCTACTGTAACTCAAATCTTATAAAAAATAATAATATTTTATTAACCTTTTAATTAAAATATCATTTCTCTCTCTCACACTATTTTCTCTCTTTTCTTCTGGTGCTTGACTTTCTCTCTTTTCTTCTTTGGTTCACCAACCTCTTTCTCCATCCCGTTCTCCATGTAGAAATTGCACATACGGTAGAGCACGACGATGACAAGTGGCAACCTCTGACGCCACTTAGACCAAGTGGAGCGATGGTGCTAGCGGAGGAGAATGAGGGCAATGTTGGAGCACCGCCAAACCAAAGCCTACATAGAGATGGGCAATGTCATTTTATCTCTCTCTTTCTCTGCCAAATCTTTTATCTCTCCCGATTTGCCACCGTGGGTATGTGATTGGTGGGTTGGATTATGGGTTGTGGATTGTGAAGATTATGGGTTGTGGTGGAGGTTGTGGGTTTTATGGGTTGTGGTGGAGGTTATGGATTGTGGAGGTTTTGGGTTGTGGTGGAGGTTGTGGTTTGTTTTGTGGGTTTTGTGGTTGTGGGTGTGGGTTGATTGGGTCTGGGTCATAGTTACAGGTCTAGGATGTGGGTGGGTTTTGACAGCCTTGGGTGGTTTTACTGGGTCTGGTTGTGAGTTGATTGGGGTGGCTTTGGGTTGTGTGTGGGTTGATTGATTCGGTGGTTGGTTCTAGTGGTTTGTTGTGGGTTATGTCGTGGGTTGGGGCCATGGGTTATGCCATGTGGCTGTGGATTGCTGGGTGTTCAGGTCGTGGTTGTCGGTGAGGGTGGTGACATTGAGTGGGTGGTGTTTGGTGGTGGCCATAAGTGGTGGGTTGGTTGTTTTGCTTGGAGAAGAAAGCCACAGAAAGAGAGACAGATATGTCTCATGGATAATAAAAATAAATTATAAAAATAAATAAACAATATTTTAATAAAGTAGTAAAAAAAAATAAAACTTATGATATTGAGTGTGCTATAAAGTAAAGTGTTAAAATTGATAAAGTAGTGTTTAAAAATGTTAAATGCTATATTTTTTGACATGTTTGATGGGAATGCTCTTAGTCATTACTATCAGCCCAATGAACTCTACCCTTAATTTCTCTTTTACGGACAACAATATTTTCATGTTGACAATAAAAGTATAAACATCATTTATTAAGGATTTGACTTACCATGAATTCCCCATGTACGTAACCATGAACAAAAAGAAAAAAAACGGTCAGTTAGAGCATTCACAGTAGTGTAGGCAAAATTTTAGCTATTTAGCTACACAAAAAGTCACTTTATCTATTTTAACTACACATATGCTGCAGCAGTAGATCTATTTTAACTTTCAACACAATAAAATAATATACATATCACAATAAAATAATATAAATACTACAATAAAATAATATATCCTACTACCAAAAATAACATCCACAGCACCAATCACAGCCACTCTACCATCAGCCACAGCCATAGACACACCCACAACCACCAACACCACTAGTCCACAGCAAGAAAAAAAAAAAAAACCCACAGCACCACAAAACACGGCACAACCACCGCCAACACAGCACCACAAAACAAACCCACTCTACCATCAGCCACAGCCACAACCACACCCACAACCACCACCACCACCACCACCACCAGTCCACAGCAGGAAAAAAAAAAAAAACCACAGCACACCACAAAACAAACCCACAGCCACAAATCACAACCCCGATCTCAACCCCAATACCAACGCACACCGGAGCACAACCACGACCCAACGACGGAGTGGAGGTGAGGGAAGCCACTTCGATCCACGAGGCCAGAGCCGATCGGCGACGTGGGTCTGAGGCGGATGGCGGCGTGGGTCTGAGGCGATCGGCGCTAGGTAGGGGCTTGGGTTGGCGGCGAAGAATGAGGGAGCTTGAGAGAGTGACGGTGAGAGAAAAGAGTGACGGTGAGAGAGGAGAGTGACGATGAGGAGATCGGCGGCTTGGAATGGCTGGGTCAGGCCGGTGGCGGTAACAGAGAGATGGTGGGGAAGGTTGGCAGCGGTAGCAGAGAGGTGAGAGCTTGAGAGATGAGAGCTTGAGAGAAATTTCAGATGGGAGCTTGAGAGTGACACTGAGAGAGAGCACGGTGAGATGAGAATAAAAGAAATGAAAAAAATAAACAAGATGGAACGGTGAGATGAGAATAAATGAATAAAAAAATATATTTTTCTTTTAGATGTCTGCTACAGTGCACATCTATAAATAGATGTGCACTGTAGCAATTCAGCTAAAATTTTTAGCTATTGCTCCACTGTTGTAGGGGTGTTTTTTGTGTTTGTAAAGCTAAATTTTAGCAATATAGCATTATAGCTACACTACTGTGAATGCTCTTACGTGGTTTAAAACCCAATAAAAGATCTTTACGTGAATGCTATTTTGACATGGCGACTGACATGTTGAGCAAAACTCTATTCCAGAGCTTTTTATTTTTTATGTCATCCTTAACCTCCTTCTATCATGTTATTTTGCCTTTCTCGAAACTTATTTATTCCTTACTTTTAACAAAAATTTAAGGTGAGTTTGGTTCAACTTTTTGATATTGTGCTTTTAAAAAAAAGTGATGGTTTTAAAAAAATGCGGTATGTAAAAACATTTTTAAAAAATAGAATGTTTGGTAAAAACAGTTAGAAACTATTTTTCGAAAAAGTTGAATGTTTTGTTAGCATTAATCAAAATTGCAGATATAAATTTGAGTTATTTAGGGAACTTCAGGAGAGTTAGGTTATAAGTCTACTTTATGAATCTTTAGGAAATCTTAATCGACGATTTCGTTGGGGCTATTAGTTTCGTTTTGAATGTTGTGCTTTAAGAGACGGTATAGTGTGGGTTTGGATAGCAATTAATCCGGCGTCTGCGTTTTCAAAGCGCGTTTTCTCCTTTTTTTTTTTTTTCTTTTTTTTTTTTGCCCGCATTTGTTGACTTTGAGAGACAATATTTACTGTTCATGCACTTGATTTTATAGCTTGGAGTTGTTTAACTTGGAGTGTAGTTCATTGTTATTATTTTATTTTTTTGCTTTAAAAAAAGGACCCGTAGCTATGGTTACTAGTTCTGGCCAACTTAAACTCTATCATGTATGACATAAGATCACCATGTGCAATAGTATGACTTGCCACTACTTGAAATCACAATTCTCAAACTTGCAGGTGTGATAGATCATTAGAATTTCCTACTATTTAGAGCATTCAAATCAAATATGCTAAAATAGCTCACCCGAAGGAAAAAAAAAAAAAAAAAGAACCCACAACAACAGAGGTGTTAAGCTTACAAAGTTTTAACACTTAAAAGTTCGTTTGAGAACAGCTTATTTAACTGAAACTAAAAACTTTTTACTGAAAGTACTATAGATAAGCTAAAATGTAGCTGAAATAGTATAGTGAGACTCATAAATAATACCAAAAAGTGTAATGAGACCTATAAATAGTATAAAAAAATAGCTAAATAATAGAAAAAATAGCTAAATAGTAAAAAAAATTAACTTTTTAAGCTAACGCCAAATACAACCTTAGTTATAGTGAGTTATACAAAAATAATATTATTTTATTGAGTCCAAATATTCTGTCTCACTCTTCCTGCTCTACTATATACTCCACAAATAAAAACATACCATATGTCCATCTATTTTATTAAATGCTAAATTTATATCTTCTATTATTTTAATTACTTAAAAAAGTAATTGAAATAATAGAATACATAAATTTAGCATTTAATAAAATAGATGGACATATGTTATATTTTTATTTGTGGAGTATACAGTGGAGCAGGAAAAATGGGATAGAAGATTTGAACTCTATTTTATTCGGTTCTCTTCTTTGTCTTTCTTGTGCCCGTCTCTCCTTTCTTCTCTTCTCTACTCCATCTCTGTCTCACATTTTTGCTCCATCTCTCTCTCTCTCTCCATCGTATTGTCACCAAGGGCATCTTTGTTTTATGTTCCATATTAGCAATGGTGTTGAGATTGGTGACAGCTTGAGCATGCAGTGGTGGTAGAGATTGGCGTGTAGTGTTGGCGTGCAGCATTAGTGTTATGGGTACGTGGGTTGCAAGTTGTTGAGATCGTTGGGTTTTGTGGGTTGTGGGAGTGGGTGGCAATGGTGGTGGGTTGCGGTTGTAGCTAGTTGTACTTGGTCTTTTTGCTAGGTGGTTGTGGTTGACAATGTTGTGGCTGGGTTGATCATTGTTGCAGGTCACTGTGTTCACTGGTTGGTTTTTTGTGTGGTAGGATTTTGTTGTGGCTGGCTTTTGTTAGAGTTGTGGTTGGTGGTAGTGTGGCTATGGAATGGTTGGTGGCTTTTATGTGAAATGGGTGTTTAGCTGTGGCATGGCTATTTTGTGGTTGTGGGTTTGGGTGTGACTCTTTGTGGTTGTGGAATGGCGTTTGTGGGTGTATTGGGTACAAATTGTCTTTATTATTTTAATATATTGTATGCTAAAATAGAACATTTGATATTGAGTATATTAGAGCATCTACATTGGTGGAGTTATAAATTTAGCAATTTGGTATCACAAAAAACTAATTTATTTATTTTACCACCTCACTTTATAAAACACCCAACACCAGTGGTTTTATTTTACCTTTCAATGCAATAAAATAATATATCTACTACAATAAACAATTCATTTATTTATTATTATTTTTCTCTATCCTTCTCTATCTCACTTTCTTTGTCTTTTCAATCCACAACCCTTATGCTGCCACCACCACCACCACCACTACCACTACCACAAGTGTGAAACTTCTTCAAGCACTCACGACACCACCACCACCACCACAAGTGTGAAACTTCTATGAGAAGAAGAACCAAAAAGCCAGCAAAAACACAAACCCACGATCTCAACACACAGCCCACAATAGATTGGAAAACACAAACACAAACCCAAACCCACAACAGCCAAACTTGAAACCCATTCAAACCTATAGAAATCCACCAAACAACTACAATCCACCGCAGAAATCCAACAAACAACCACAATCCACCGAAACCCAACCAAACTCGAAACCCTACAAACCCGCTACCACGACCAAAATCCACCACTAACCACACAAACTCAACCAAACCCGCTACCCACGTTGAACACAACAACCCACGGCAAATGCCTCAAGTGAGAGAGGCATGAGATAGCAGAGAAAAAGGGGACGGAAAACGAAGAGAGTGAGGGTCAGTGCTAGGCAGGGGCTTGGGTTGGCGGCGAGTGGAGGAAGAGGTGGGTCGGAGCTGGGCAGGCAAGATGGGTCTTTTGGCAGCTGGGCAGGCGAGATGGGTCAGCGAGGTGGAGGAAGAGAGAAAAATCTAAGGGAAGAGTGGGAGAAGTGAAGAGTGTAAGGAGAGAGGAGCTTGTAACGGGAAGAAATGACAAAGGAAGAGAAAAATAAAAAATGGAAGAAAAGAAATTATTTAAATAATATGATCCAATGTGAACACAAATAAAATAATGTTTATTTTTTTTAACATTTGAGCTACAAAGTTGTGCACTATAGAGCATCCGTAGCAGCCGTTGCAAAAATTATGCCATTTTACCACACCAAAAGCCTACTTTATTATTTTACCACATCATTTTACAATATCTCATTTATCAGATGTTCTATATTTTTATCACTTCATTAAAATATAATTTCTTAATTCTTATTTTATTCTTTCTTTATTATTTGTTCAACGGTAACATTTTGTCATATTTTCAAATCTCATTTTCAAATCTCGTCAATTCTAACGGTAACATTTTCATCTTAATTCTTTCTTTTTTTTTTTTTTTTTTTTTTTGAGAAACCAGACAGCCTGGGCTTATTGACAGAACCTCAATGGGCATCAAATTTTGGCCTGTACAAATTTTGGCCTTTTTTGCTAGTAATCTAGCCACACCTGCTGCCCTGTACAAAGTTTGGCTTTTTTTGCTAGTAATATTTTTTGCTAAAGCATCAGCCATAGTATTAGATGCATGACAAAATTCTGAAAACTGAAAATACTCTTAATTCAACAATACTCTTAACTCAAATGAAAATAAGTAAACAATACTCTTAATTCAACAATCTAAAAGCCAACCTGTCAAGTTGAAGTTGTTTCAACTAAACTAAACTACCAATGCAGTCCATAAAAAACTTACACAAATAACTCATCCAATAACATTAACTTACACATAACCAATTGAATCAAGCATAGTTGAGCTTGCCACTTCCTTGATGACAAATGGTATTTAAATTTAACACAACAAAACAATTGGCTAATACTAAACTTAACACAACAAAACAACATAGCCAATGAGTTTTAATGGTAGCTTCATAAAAACAAAATGAAACAAATAAACAAAATCAAAAGTTTGAATGGCAACTCCATAAAGAAGAGGAGACAAATAAACAAAACCAAAAGTTTTCATGACTCTCCTCGTAATTACCATAAATGTTCAACGAGATTCATTTGGAGTTGAGAATGAACTTCTCGATCCCTAATGCATTGATGAATTTGAATGAATTCCGTAAATTCATTTGTTGGCTCACGTGACATTAGTGTACATGAAATCTCATCAATTTGTTCATAATCTAAGTCCACTGCTTCAGCTTCGTCTCGCTTATTTTCAACAATCATATTATGAAGAATTATGCATGCTTTCATAATGTCTTGTAGTGTTTCATGATAGAAAAACCGTGCAGGTCCACATACAATTGCAAATTGTGCTTGAAGCACTCCAAATGCACGCTCTACATCCTTCCTATACGCCTCCTGAGTTTTTGCAAATAATTTTCTTTTTGGTCCTAGTGGCCTTGGGATTGTTTTCACAAATGTTGACCATTGTGGATATATGCCATCGGCAAGATAGTATCCCATTGTGTAATCATGACCATTGATTAAGTAACTGCAGGAGCACGTCCTTGTGCAAGCTCTTCAAATACATGAGACCGCTCCAACACGTTAAGATCATTATTTGATTCAGGTAACCCAAAAAATGAGTACCATATCCGAAGATCATATGAAGCCACTGCTTCCAAAATAATACTTGGCTCACGAATATGACCACAATACATCCCTTTCCATGCAATTGGACAATTTTTTCATTTCCAATGCATACAATCAATACTTCCCAACATGCCTGGAAATCCACGGTTTTGGCCATGAGTTAACAATCTAGCGATGTCTTCATTGTTTGGTGACCTAAAGTACTCTTATGAAAAAATAGCAACCACTGCTGCAACAAATTTTTTCAAACTGGTTATTGCAGTGGTTTCTGCTATTCTTACATATTCATCCATAAAATCAGCTGCTACTCCATAAGCAAGCATTCTAAGTGCAGTGGTCATCTTTTGAAGGGGAGATAGACCAAGCTTTTTGGCAGCATTTCTTTTTTGGGTAAAGTAAGGTTCATGAGCTTCTACCTTAGGTAGGATTCGAAGAAAAAGAGAACGTCTCATTCGAAATCTCCTTCGAAATAAGTTGGGAGGATATACAGGTTCTTCGGCAAAGTAGTCATCATAAAGCCTTCTATGGCCTGCCAAATGATTACGATCGATATACCGACGATGCTTACATTGTGATGTCGAACCCGTGAGAAGTTTTATAATTATCTCATCTTCATCTGAGTCATCATCAAGCAATTTACGAAAAAAAGAACGACCCATAGAGATAAACTATAAGAAAACATTAGAAAGCAATTATCAATATAGATGTAATTATCATAATATGAAATGAAATCAATAACTTTAAAAGAAAGTTTGATTGCAATATCTTACAAAAGAAGGATAAGCACATATCATATAAAATCTATAATCTATAATGTGAGTCTAGCCAAACGGCAACAATTTATATGAAACAATTAAAAATGTAAAAAGGTTGAAAAATCTAAGTAAGTAAATGAAACATAAAGTAGTCACTATAGGGATATGACATGCAGTAACAATTTAGATAAATGAGTGAAAATCCTGGACAAAAACTATAGCAGGATAACGAAATCTCACCTTCACAAAATAAGAAAATTTCCTTTCCAACACACCCCACACCAAATAAAAATATAGTAATCAGTAAAGGTGAATGTGAGTAATTGTGTTAACATATCCATATACAAAATATTCAGGAAGCATCTGTAGAGTAAAAGATAACTTTTGTGTCAAAAGCTATTGTTAGACAAGCCAAAGCAATAATTTTTAATTTTTTAGTAGCAAAGCAACAACTAATAGCTTACCCAGATCTTTTAGATTGTGTTTGGTTGGTAGGAATCTAAAGTAGGAATGCAAAATTTTCAGAATTTACCAAAATTAGTGTTTGGTTAACTATTATTATGGGAATTAGAAATTCTCAGCATATTGCAATTCCCACACCTTATGAGATTCCTAAATGTTAGGAAATTTGATCTCCCACACCTTGCGCACAAAACCAGAAATTGATAAACGCACACCTAAACAGAACAGAGCAATCCCTTTCATCTCTCAAATATCACCCCCAACAGTAATTCTCACTAATTTATTTTAATAGCACAAGTTACTGATTATGCTATGAGATGTGTCCAATGGGATATCCAGAAAGAAAGTTCCTTGTATATACTCCTAATCTAAATATATCACTTTGCTAGATAATATATATTCTTTTATGTGGAAAATGTAAATTCCTTTTCTTTTTCTTTTCCCCATTCTGATTTATGAATATAAGCACATTGCCACTCTTTGGTTAAGTAGGTTTCTTTACATCATGTTTGATGGCACCAGTGGGTATGAAGTTACTAATGGAAGAAGTTAAGAAAATTTCAAATGATGATGCTGATCTTCTTATTGAATTATGGAGTATCTCTCTCAAGATAAAAAGAATATTGTTTTACGAGATAATCAACGGAAAATATGGTTACTAAAGTACCTGTGTTATTCTGAGTGATAGCTTCAAAAGCATTACACAACCAAGTATTTGAATATTGAATATTGAAGATTGACTAAAATGAAAACATATCTAACTACACAACAGTATTTGACTACACTACCAAGTAACAATGAAAACATGATTGACTACACAACAATATCAATGACTACACAACCAACCAAGTAACAATGACTGCACAACCAATAGTATTTGACTACACAACAGTATTTCAGGTAACCAAATTCAAAGAGAAACAATGAAAACATATATTTGACTACACAACAGTATCTAACTACACAACCAAGATTGACTACCCCATATACACAAGTCAGGGACAAATTCCCAGCAACAAACAAACCAAACTACAAGATAATGCAAAGCTAAACAACCACATATCCGCTTGGCAAATAGCAGGAAGAAAAATCTGCAAAAGCTGGAGAGTTGTACAGGTTTTTTTGTAATATAAATTCAAACATAGAAAATACACGACATTTTATATAAGCTAAAATGTTATGATTAATTACATGGCAATGGCATATCAAAATCTACAACGATATCACATAATAAAAGAGTTAAGACCTTTTGCTAAGATCACAAAATACATATCAAGGCCTAAAATCAACTACATCCAAAAAATGCCACAAAATACATATCACGGCCTAAAATTAGTTACTACCAAAATAAGGTTGAAACAAGACATCACCAAAATCATCTCAACCCAACGAATGACTTGATCTTTGTTTTGCAAGGATTTCCTTTTTGAGTCCATCATAAAAAGTTTTTTGGTCTTCATTCATGCCACTTGTGTCTAGCATCATAATTCTTTCATTTTCTTTCAACTCTTGCAAGCGAACCTTTTCCGCTTTGATACGTACTTTCTCTTTTTCGGCTGCACAACCTTCTTCAAGAACTTTCATTTTCTTTTTCAAATATTCCGTTGCAATATCTTTCCCATCATCTTTTCTCTTTTGATTAGCCTTTTCAGCTTTTTTACCTATTGGCCTCTCAAAATCCATAATGCCATCAACCCCCCTTCCTTGATCTATTGAATCTGGAGTTTGAGGCATTTCTTTTCTTAAATCTTCCCTAGGCGTAGTAGATGCCCACTTTGGAAAATCCTTCAAGATTAGCCAACAATGTTCAAATTGAAAAACGGAACCGTGAATTTCTTTAAACAATTCCTTTGCTTTCTCAATCTAAAAAAAATTAAATAAATATAACATAATTAGTTTCTTCAAACAATTCATTTGTGTTGTAAATCTAAAAAAATTAAAGACCATTGCAAAATTTATACCTTGTCATGAGTTGTGGTTCCACTTTCATTCTTTACTTCAATTTTAGCTAAAGACCCAACAAATTTAACTGTTTCCCTATTAATAGTTCCCCATCAAGTTGTTAGGGATGCAACACTACATGTAGAATCAGTCTTGTGTTCCGTAAAGTATTTTGCAACTTTGTTATAAAATGTTGATTTATGTTGCTCATTACCATACATAGGATCAACACTAGTATTGAGCCATGCTACTACAAGCAACTTGTCTTCCTCAGCACTGAAGTTGACACCACATGCTGGTTTTTTCTTAGAAGTGGCAACTTCATCATTCAGTGGAGAATCTTCAACTAACAGGGGACTACTTTCAGATATATCGAAAAGTTCATCCTCAAGATTAATATTCCCCCGTATGAGATCAGTGAATGATGAATAATTTCTTGAGTCCATGCTCTAAATATATATGGAGACTGCTTGTTCTGGTTTGTTAATTACAACAAAATATATCATTACTAAACTTTGTCAATGTATCTCTCTAGCAAAATTTGCCAAACTTAAAATGTGAGCTCTCATCAAACACATGCATTTGTTTTGTTTTGTTTTTAAGAATAAGTAGACTGTATTAAGGTTAAAGACAAGAGCAACAGAGAAGATTGTCGGATAGATTAGGTAGAACAAATACATACGGTTTTAGCACAGCAAACAGCACATATGAACTAAGTAGATAGAAAGAATCAAAAGTAGACACTGAAATACCGAGACAATCATAGAGAAGACGGAGAACTTACATGTACGGTGAATCGATGAAATAGTATCGCCCAAACAGAGTAAGACCAGCGAGCTATTCCTGTCGTGATTCTCGTGCACAGATTTCACCAGGGCCTCTTTCACGAAACCGGAAGTCCACTCACAAAGTTCTTGCACCAAGAATTGATTCAAAGAGCCTACTCTCTGATGAGACAAGGGCTCGGTCAGTTCACCGGGATATAGAACAGAGATGAGAGACCCACAACAAAGAGACCAATGCCCACGCCGATCACAATCGAAAATCACAACCAGACCCACAACCAAACCCATAATCGGAAATCACAACCACAACCCAGACCCACAACCAGACCCACGCCGAGAAAACAGAGAGGAGAAAGCGAAGAAAAGGGGGAAAAAAAACCGATGAAGGATATAGATCAGTGATGGTAGAGAGGAAATCGGTGGTGGCTCATATTCATGAATGGGAAGAGAATAGAGCAACAGGGAAGAGGGAAGTGGAAAGAGAATGGGAGAGTGGAGATAGAGATGGAGGCGGTGAATACTGAATACTGAAGGAGATGAAAGAGAAATGAGAGTGAATGAGGAATAAAAAAATTAATAAACCAATAGACCGCATCTTACCGTACAGTTGCAAATTTGTGATTGTACTATTCAATGTTGCAAAAAATATAACATTTAGAACATCTGATAAATGGGGTTAAACTTGGTTTGGTGTGGGATATGTGCCAAATATTTAGCATTTGGCACATATCCCATATCTGCTGTGGGTGCTCTTCAAAAGAAAAATTATTGCTTTACCTCCACTAATGCAGTTCCAATTTTGTAGTTCGTGGTGCTGAAAATAGTAATTTAGTTTTTTAGTACCACCAATACTAATACTCTTATAAATTAAAGAATTAAAATAGATAAAATAATTTTTTGAATTGCTAAAAGCTAATTCTTTTTAAAATTTTGACGTGAATGCTCTAACGCACGCACTTATGACGGTGATAACCTGGAAGGGAGTTAAAAGTTAGATGCAAAAATTGTAGTTGACTTGGTGTCTAATCCATCTTCATCTGATAAAACTCTTGTACTACTTTTATAATATCTTATAACTTATTGGGCAAGTTCAACCAAAGTGGATGAAGTATGTCTTCAACGAATCAAATAATTGTGGTGATGCAAAAGCTAATTCTTTTTAAAACTTTGACGTGAATGCTCTAAGGCACTTATAACGGTGATAACCCGGAAGGGAGTTAAACTTAGATGCAAAAATTGTAGTTGATTTGGTGTCTAATCAATCTTCATCTAATAAAACTCTTGTACTACTTTTATAATATCTTATAACTTATTGGGCAAGTTCAGCCAAAGCCGATGAAGTATGTCTTCAACGAATCAAATAATTGTGCTGATGCAATTGCAAGATAAGATGCCAACACTTTTACAAGACTTTGTAACCTTTTTCTTCTCCTACTTTTGACGGGGAGCTTTCCTTTGCTTCGAAGTGTATGCTAATAAGTTTGCTTTATTAGAACTTCTTTATCTTATATAATCAGATAAAAAAAAAAAAAGAGTGAAAAAAATTGGCATCCTAGCATTTTTCTAGGTTAAAATATTATTTTCGTTTATAAATTTTGCATGAATTTCATCTTTCATAATACACATTTTTTAATAACATTTTTTTCACATTTTAGGGGCCAAATAAGGATAAAAAAAAAAAAACTTTTTTTTGTTAGTTTAAGATTAATTTTTTTAAAGTTTAAAAATAGAAAGTATAACATTTTGGATAGCTTAGGGACAAAAAAAAAATAACACTTTAAAGTTTAGGGATAAAATCTAAATTTATACCTAATTCAAAGACAAAAAAAAAAAAAAAAAGAATTAGTTTTTATTTTTATTTTTGGAAAATATTGTTTTTTATTTATTTATCAATATTGTTTGTATTTAATTGTTTTAAACTTAAGAAGTGTAAGTTATTATTGATTCTAATTTAAATTTACCAATAAAAAGAAAATTCTTAAGTAGTCTTGGAGTATAGTGAAATTGTGCTTTTTACTCTCACATTCATGGTGGATCATACTATGAATTTAATGAGCAGACCCCATTATGAATATGAGAAAAGGGAGAACTATTATCTGTGTTCCGGGAGTAGCTAAGAGTAATTCCAATAAAATTACTTTTTTACTCAAAAATAACAACCTCTACTTATAATTTATTAGGAAAATATTTTTACATCTATACTACTATTTAAGGGGCTTCCACTATTTGGATTTCTCATTTTTTATGCCTAAAATACCTTCATCATCCCCACTTACAAGCTTTCAACTAACGGGGATAAATATGTAAATTAAAACTCTTACACTTTAAGATCCACAAACTCACGTACATTTTGCAGTTTCTATCTCACTTTCTATCTCTCATTCTTTTTCAGATTGAAGACATTTAGTTTAGCTCCACATCCTCATTTCTTTTTCTTTAGATTAAAGACATACTGTCAAAGGCTCCAACAAATTTTCAGGTTCTATCTTTTGCAAGTTCCTCTTTGATTTCTTTTCTTTTGTTTATGATTGACTTTCTTTGAGTTCCACTTTTTTTTATTTATTTTTTATTTATTTATTTTTTATGTGTATCACATTAACTCTTTTTTTTTTAAAATGTAATTTTGAAATGAATGGTTCCTTCATATACTATACCACTGTACTTCTTAATGAATTACCATTTCATGTTGTAAGTATTGTGATCCAAAGACAAGTAGCATTCAAAATCATTCGTGAACAGTTAAAGAGTATGGCTTCCCTTACCTCCTTTAGTAGCCTTTGTTTACATTTTATTTAAAAATTTGGAATTGAAATAAAAATAGTTACCACAATAATCTCTGATTAATGATCAAAATATAAATAATCAATTACTATTTCCTTCTCCTTCCTCACTTTTTTTTCCCCTTCTTCGTATTTTTTTTTTCTTTTTAAGGAAGTTTTTTTTACCATCATTGTATATGTTTTTGGTGTTAAATTTTTTTATTTAGGTATGTAGCAACCTTGAGTTCTACTTTTTATTTTTTTTTATTTATTTTATATGTATCACATTAACTCCCTTTTTTTTCTTTTTTTTTTTTTTTTTTTAATGTAATTTTGAAATGATAACTCCCTTTTTTTTTTCTTTTTTTTTTAAATGTAATTTTGACACCTTAACTCCCTTTTTTTTTTAGATCTCCATTAGTTATTTATTTAAATAGTTGATGATGTGGTGATAAGATTTTAAAGAGTCAATGATAGAGTTAAATTCTAAAAAATTTTTATCTTTATTCTGAACAATTTTAATAGGATTTTCAGGAAAAATGATCTCATCAAAATTTAAATCAAACACAAACTCTAACAAACTTATGCTATTATCTTGAATAACACCCACGCTAACTTTGGTTTGTTGATTAAATTTTTTTATTTAGGTATTTAGCAACCTTGAGTTCTACTTTTTTTTTTTTTTTAATATATATACGTATCACGTTAAATCCCTTTTTTTTTTCTTTTTTTTTAATTTAATTTTGAAATGTTAACTCCTTTTTTTTTTTCTTAATGTAATTTTGAAATGTTAACTCCCTTTTTTCTCTTTTTTAAATGTAATTTTGACACGTTAACTCCCTCTTTTTTTTTTTTTCTTTTTTTTTTCTAGATGTCCATTTGTTATTAATTTAAATAGTTGATGATGTGGTGATAAGATTTTAAAGAGTCCATGATAGAGTTAAATTCTAAAAATTCTTTATCTTTATTCTAAACAATTTTAATAGGATTTTCAGGAAAAATGATCTCATCAAAATTTAAATCAAACACAAACTCTAACAAACTTATACTATTATCTTTAATAACACGCACGCTAACTTTGGTTTGTTGATTAAAGTTTTTTTTTTTTTTTTTTTTTTTAAATACTTGGTTTAACCCTAATTCTTTTATATCTCTCAGGTTCATGTACGCACAAATTTTTGGGATTGCATTAAGGAGTAATTGGAATGGAATATTAGATAAGTTTGGGTGAGAGACTTTACAAGAATTATTATATGTATTAAACCTCACATAAAGTGGTTGTTATCTAAGAAATTGTTATAAAAAAATTTCTTCTGTAATAGAAACTATACTTATCATTTTTATAATTCTATGTCAAATTCAATTTAAATTTTTTATCTTTTAAATTTCCCTAAAATTTAGCCTTTTATTTTCTTTCAAAATCAGATATGTTAGTGGCTAAATATAAAAATATTGATGGAGAAGTTATAGTAGTAGTTTTATAGTAGGAGTCTTTTTTTTTTCCCCCAAAATATGGAAGATATTTAAAAGAAAAAAAAAAGAGGAAAATGTGAATTTGGGTTTAAAAAAAGAGAGATGCTACGTCTACAACAATTTTACAACATTTTTACAACATGAAACTAACACTAAGACTATTTTTTTGCCCCAACAATAACAACCAGTAATAACTTGCCACTTAAGATTTGTTGTAAAAATGTTGTAGAAATGTTGTAGACGTATCATTTCTCTTAAAAAAAGGGTGGCCGGGTAGTTTTTAAATGTGGGATAGAAAGTGGGATTTTTTTAAACAGTTCATGGTTAGAACATGGGATTTTTTTTTAACGTGTAGTTTTTCTTTTTTTTTTTTTTTGATAAACTTTTAAATAAAGATAGGGTCACACTAATTCCCCACCTTAATCTTTTAAATTTCCCTAAAATTTAGCCTTTTATTTTCTTTCAAAATAAGATATGTTAGTGCCTAAATATAAGGATATGGATGGAGAAGTTATAGTAGTGGTTTTATAGTAGAAGTCTTTTTTTTTTTTTTTTTTTTTTTTGCAAAATATGGAAGAGATTTAAAAAAAAGAAGAAGAGGAAAATGTGAATTTGAACTTAAACGTGATTTTGGATGCTGTTCCTACTGCTATAAACTTAAACTACATTTAGTGTACTTTTGTTCAATAAAAAATTTAGAAGAACAACATTGACGAATTAAAATAAAAGTTCATTATCATTCCTATTGGGTTTTTGTTAAACCACCTTTAATAATACTTTATAGTATTTTTTTTTTCTTCTCAACAAACAATCATGAAGTTTTTATACAAATTTTTTTTTTTCTAGATACTTCTAATCATTAATTCCCAATTGTAGTAGCCTTTAGTTAAGGTTAAAGCACCATTTAATACTTTATTAAAAAAAATCTCAAAATACAATTGTGGTTTTATACAATTAACATATATCTCTTGCCATAAAATTTTCAATTTAAGCTTTCATTTACTTATGTTATGGATGTGTAGTAAATGGCTAAATTTTAGGATTAAAAAAATTACATGTTAGGATCAGACAAAAAATGACACCTGTTATACATAAAATTTGAAAAAAGGAACAATATCAACAACACCAAATAGGAAAAAACACAAAAAAAGAAAGAAAGAAAAATCTTTTTAATTTACTACTCTATAGAAAATGTTACGTACCTTATAAAATACAATATAAATATTGACTAGCCTCTGAGCATGCGCTCACGCGCTTGCTCAGAGGCTATTTTTTTTTATTTATTTATCTATACTATTATTTAAGGGGTTTTATCTGTTTGGATTCCTCAATTTTTTGTTCAAATATAACCATACACTCCTATGTTTAAGTAAAGACAAAACTAGAGGACAATTTGGTAAAAATACAACTTTAACTTTTACTAAAACGTTGCCTAAAAAATAGGACCACTGTCTTGTTAATTTTTAAATTGCTTTATCCACTTATTAATTAGATTTTCAAAATAAAAATTATATATAAAAAATAAAGACACAAGTTTCTTTTTTTTGCTATAAAATAGGACCACTAAACCCAAAAAAGACACAATTTTTTTGTTGTTGAAAAAAAGCATCATCACACATGCGAAGTGCATGTGTTGAGACTAGTATTATTATTTAAGGAGTTTCTCTTATTTGAATTTCTTATTTTTTTAATTTAAAAATACTCTTCTACTAGAGATAAAACTAAAAGATAATTTGATAAAAATACGTCCCAAACTCTCACTAAAACATTACCTAAAAAATAAAACTAATAAAACGTTACCTAAAAATTAGAACCACTTTCCTGTCCTTCTAATTTTCAAATCGCTTTATCCGCTTGTAAATAAGATTCCTCGAGTGTGGGACTTTCCTCTTTAAAAAGGAGAAACAAACTGAAACTGAAACGCAAAAAAAGCAAAGCAAACCAAAAGAAAACTGTGTTGAGAGAGAAAACAAAACAGCAACTGAGTTCAGAAGAGAGAATTCATATTCCTATCAACTTCTAGTATATATATTTTTTCTCTCTGTGGATTATTAGGTACTTGTTTGAATCTTGACCGTCACACATAACCACAACAACTGCAATGGCGACTGAAACCGCTGCCGCAAAAGACGCTTCGTCTTCTTCGAGTTCGGCGGCGGCGGCGGCGGCGGCGGCGGAATCGTACATAGGAAGCTTCATAAGCCTGATTTCCAAGTCCGATATTCGCTACGAAGGACTTCTCTCCTTCCTCAACGTCAACGATTCCACCATTGGCCTCAACAACGGTACGCTCCTTTTCCTTTGATTCCCAACCATTTCTTCTAAACTAGGGTTTGGGTTTGTGTGTTTTTTTTTTTTTGCCTCTGTTCTTTTTTCTTTTTGACAAATAGTTTGGGATTTTTGTTAACCCTAGGTATAGAGAGTTGTCCACAGTTTCAAAAGATTCTCGTAAATAAAATTATAGAATCGACCAATGAAGAACAACAATTGGCATTGTCAAAAACCTATGAAGCATGTCTGTTCTTTGGAGAATTAGGACACGACATGGTGGAGACACTGCAATTAAACATTAGACTACTCATACATAGTCATACATAGTTTGTTGGCGTGCATTTGATAGCCAGTGGTCTTAATTTTTGAGAATAATTGTGTGAATATAATGTCACTATAATGTTTTCACAAAATGAGATTGTATGGAGTTTTGTTTTTGTTTTTTTAATAAATAAAAGCGGTTCCTATAATATTTCGATTGGTAAATCTAACATGTTAGTAACTTTCTTGAGAATTTTATCAAATTTTTATTCGAATCAAATGCGGAAAAATTATATTCTGTGGCGTTCAAGTTTCTAGGTATTCCATTTGGGGATACAAATGCGGGGGGGGGGGGGGGGGGGGGGGCGGCATATTGAATTCCCTCAACCAAGTGCGGGGAAAGGCTATTTTTGTAAAAAAATTTCTGCCCAAGTAAGAAAAAAGAGCTGATTTTAGTCATGGAAAATCTCTGAAACTTAATTTCTTTGCATAACTTAGAATGCTTCCAATCTATGTTGAAATCACTGTTTCTTTGTGGGGTCACGTGTTTGGCGAAGGCCTCATGTTATCTATATTTGTTTCCTTTTGAGAGTGATGATATTGAAACAACTACGGATAATGAATTGCAGTCCAAGGTCAATTGTACTTTAAATGGAGTGGAGATCTTTCCTATAAAAAAAAAATGGAGTGGAGATCTCTACAAAATGCTGAAGTTTTTATGGTTGTTAATTGATAGGATGACTACTTTGAGTCTTCGAGTTCTTTTCCTTATTCTACATTTATGGGTTTTCTTGTTTTGTTAAACTACAGATTGTAATTTTTTGGAGAATCTCTTTTATAAAGTCTTTTTACTTGAGGTTATCCTCTTATACTTAATAATACTATTTTATTCACTAATCCAAAAATAGAAAAGAAGATAATAAGGGTAGGTGAAATACTTAAAGTTCAACAAAAAAGTACGGCACTCATCCTAAAATGTTGGGGGTTATATAAATTCTAGCTTGGCTGTTGCATTAATGGAAAATAATAACAAAAAAAATAAAGCCTTTTGTGATCTTGCAGTTAGGTCTTTTGGAACAGAGGGGCGAAGGAAAGATAGCCCACAAATTCCACCAGGTGATAAGGTGTATGAATACATTCTTTTCCGAGCAAGTGACATTAAAGTAAGTGAGAGAAACTTATTTTCCATTCTTAGCATGCTTCTTTTCTCATTTTGAGGTCTTTCATGGTTTTCTACAAGCACCTCCCCTCCCTTCTTTTATTTATTTGAAAATATAGCTATTATTTAAATATCCTTGTGTCTTGATTCTTAGAACAAATATGAATGTTTTCAGTAACTAAGAGCTATGGTATATAATGTCTCCTTTTTTAGCTTTACTTAATAACCTAATCAAATATGTTCAACCATTTAAATGGAATTTCATTGCGTTTGGAATTTAAAATTGGTGGAGGGTTTAATTTGTTATTTTTTGAAATCTCAGGGTTTACTTTTTCATTTTTCTGAAACTATAAGGATTCATTTGTTACTTTTTGGATTACTTTGAAGACTTAGGATTTAATTTGTTACACCCTTAAATTATATGGTTTAAAACATAATTTTCCCTAAGCTTAAAAAGAAGAATGCAAACACCCAGTACTTGGTTGCATTATCATTGCCTTTGACTATATATGTACCCTCTCTCTCTCTCTCTCTCTCTCTCTCAGACATACTCATTCTTTTTTTGTATTTTTTTTGAGGAGCTAGGCTGATAAGTTGATGTTGCTTCTATATGATTCTTATGAAATACTTTTGGTAATCTTCTAAAATTGATGTTGCTGCTATATGATTCTTTACTAAATACTTGTTTTGGTAGTCTTCTAAAATTGTGGGTATGTTAAATATGTTGGTTTCCACTTGTTTTAGTGTTTATTGCTCCTTGTTGCTGGAAATTTTAGATGTTTGTAGTTTTACATCATAGTTTTTTGGTTGCATTTTTCTTGTAAATGTCCTGTGGACTATGATTTTGCCCATTTTCTTTATTTTAATAAAATTTTATTATTCATAAAAGAAAAATCCTTATGAATTTTTACTATTTAGGACTTGCAAGTTAAAGCCTCCCCACCTGTCCAAACAGAAGAGCAGATTCACAATGATCCTGCTATCATCCAGGTATTGACATTCTGGGATTTGAAATTCAAAATTTGAAGTGTCATTCAGAAAAATCAAGTTCACCTATATATCTGTTTTGCTTTATCTTTGCAGTCGCACTATGCTGGGGTGCATTTGAATTCTCCACCTTTGGCTTCTGTTGGTGGTAAAACCTTGACAGAATCAACTCGATGGCAAGATACCCCTGCTTTGACAAGCAGAACCTATACTGGAGTACTGCCTTCATATCAATCTGTATCCCAACCTGCTACACAACTTGTTGGTTCTCCATCTTCTTCTATGCCAATGTATTGGCAAGGGTACAATGGAACATCGGGTGGTATATCTCATGCTTCACAGCAACCTATTCCTTTTCAACCCCCATCAACTGGATCATTTCCCTTGACAATGCAGGGTCAGTGGCAGACTCCTGAAATTCAGACACCCACAACCCTGAGCTTGCCGAATACATCAGAATTTGGTACCCCTGTATCTTCATATATTGCTTCTGCTTCTGTACATCCAAAATATTTACCCTCTACTAGTCCAGTACAGTCTTCTACTTCTCTTGATATTCCGTCCTTCTTGTCCACAAAATCATCTTTACCACATTCTGAATCTTTAACTGCTAACAGATCAACTCTGTCTTCATTTCCTTTGTCTCGTGAAGACTTAAACACCAGTGAAAACCAAATTGTTGGTAAAGCTGTTTCTGACTCACAATCGGTTCTCCCTGTCCAGTCCATGTCTTATCCATCTTCATTTGCGGATTCTTCAGGCCCCTTGCTAACACCTCCTCCATCATTGTTAACTCCGGATCAGTTAGCACAGTCTAGACCACATGCGCTTTCTTCCATGCAGAAACTCTACCCTGTTCAGACTGATATGAGTGCTCCAATTCTGACATCATCTTATTCTTCATCATCATTTTCCATTCCAGTATCTCAAGCACCTCTTTTGCCATTGCCAACTTCTACAAGACAGGTAAAATTCTCTCTCTCTCTCTCTTTTTTTTTTTTTTGGGGGGGGGGGTGGGGGGGAGGGTGGATGCTGGGTCCAAAAATTATAATTCCCATTTTTTAGGATATTTTCTTGTTACTATTGCATCTTGTACCATTTAATCTGTAATCTGTTTTAATCTATTATGTTGGGGAAATATTATGCAAAACAATTTAGGGGGTGCTTTTTATTTGCCGAGACATTATTAATAGTATTTTTAGCGTTCATCATGCTTGAATCTAATTTTCTTGGTTTCTGCTTGTTTTTGATAGTATATTTAAATTTTAATGCGGTTTTGTTTACTGGATTGATTAGGAATTTTATTTTTTTGATAAGTAAAGATTTTGCAATAATTTAAAAACAAAGGGAGGGACTTTGATATACTGGTTGGATATGAAAAATTATGCCCCAAATAACATTTACAAATACAAAAATTCAAGAAGTCTAGAATATTCGATGGCCCATCTAATGACATTTTAAAATAAAATTTGTACAAATCTGGCCTTATTCTATTGAGAGAAAGCTCCTGCCCTTTAAAATTTTGTTCGTTTTTACCTGGGTTATTGTCCGCATCATGCACACTCAGGGTGGAACTACATGTTAGCTTGGGGAAGGGGGCATGCCCCCCCACCCCCCCAAAAAAAAAAGGTTCAATGATCCTCTTAATGATCTTTTTGAAAATATAACTAAGTGATTGGCTTAGTGGCTATAGAGAATTATTGTTTATTTATTTTGTAAAATTTTCTCCTATATTTGCTAAAGTTTCGAGGATTTCATTGGTTCCATTGTAATTGTTTTATTCATTTTAGTAGAAAATTTGAAAATTTAAATTGAAAAAGTGAAAATTTTAAGAATTTCTAGCTTTAGGTGCATGATAATAGATTAGTTTACTAATTACACCAATCACTTATTTTAAATTTAAAAAAAAAAGATAATTGATTAATTTACTTTAAGAAAGGTTATCTTCAAGCTTAAGTTTGACAAGAGATAATAAGTTATTTTTTATGACATTTTTGGTTGCGTCTAATATCAATTTAGATCACTTTTGTCTACTCGTTAGAATATAAAAAATGACTTACTTACTTCAGGGTTTGTCTTGATTACTGTCTAGTACCGTAACTTGGCCCCCAAACCAAAATTCCTAGTTTCGTCCCTCGACACACTACAGCCTTATTCTGAACCTTTTATTTTTTATTTTTTTGGGTATGAAGTAGGTTTGCTATGCCCATATTGAAGTAGGATAGCAAAGTAAACACTTAGGATAACCCCATATGATGCCTAATATCACAGAGACAAAAGTCCACAAGATTGTTTAGTTCATAGGCGCACTTTTGAAGGGATTGAGTGTCCAGCCATGGAGGTAATTTTTTTTTTCTTTGTCTTTTGTATGGTCGGATGGCTGCCATGATTGGAAATCCTTGGATGTCCACTTTGGCTGTTTTTCCTTATCTTATATTTTTGATTTGTTGGATTTGTGTAATTTGAGGCTTTCATTGTTTTGTCCCCATTTGTATACTTCCTGTATACTTTGGGAGGTCTCTTTTATTTGGGATCTTAATAAAACATTTATTACTTATAAAAAAATGATTGGACATCCTTCTTCCTCCTTGGAGGAATTTCTTGACTTATTTAATATCTGTTGAATGTTGTGCTCTCTAGTGTACTACTTGTATACAGGGAAGGGAACCTATTGTTGCTTGATTTCTCAATAAAATGTATCATTTATCTATAAAGAAAAAAACAAGATTGGTAGTTTACCAGGAAATGAAATAGGAAAAAGAAATAGAATACCAAAAGCTTGATTCGTTACTTAATTAAAGGGGCTATAAGATTTGGTGGTCAAGAGATACCAAAGAGTGAGGGTTTTCAATATCTTGGTTTAATTTTTCATAATGATGGAGAGATTGAATAGGATGTGAATCATTGGATAAGAGTTGGGTGGATGAAGTGGAGAAGCGAATCCGGAGTATTGTGTGATAGTAGAATACTTATTGGGTTAAAGGAAGTTTTTTAAAAGATTTCTTTAAGACCAGCTATAAGTTATGGTATTGAATGTTGGTTTGTTAAGTATTAACATGTTCATAAAATGAGTGTAGTTGAAATGAGAATATTAACATGGATAAAGGGAAATACAAGAAAAGATAGGATTTGAAATGAGAAATTCCCTTAAAGATAAGGGGCCCCTATTGATGAAAAGAGAAGCAAGAGTTACTTGAGATGGTTGGCTCATGTGCAAAGGAGAGCATTTAGTACACTAGTGAGAAAGAGTGAGTGGAATCAAGTTGAGCGAATGTAGAAAAGTAGAGGAAGACCTAAAATAGCATTAGTAGAAGTAGTAAAAAAGGATATGTCAATTAAGGATGTAAGAGGGATGATGACTTTGAATAGAATATAGTGGCAAAAAAGAATACATGTGGATTACTTGAGTCTTGATTGCTGTTGGGAGTATAGCCGACCCCAAAATTTGGTATTAAGGCTTAGAGGGCCTTGAACATAAGAAGTGGAGATTAAATGACAATGGTAGGTTTGATGTGTGTTCACATTGAATGGCATATGGGTTGAGAGGTGCATATTTCCCTTGGAAAAACAACTGGTATGCTAAGGCTCTAAAATGGTCGCTCTCTTTGTGTTAACAGCAACTTGGAGAAAGATTCGGACATGTGATAATCTCTCAAAGAGATGAATCATGGTAGTAAATTGCTGGTGCATCATAGGAGTAGTGGTAAGAACGTGGATGGTTTGTTGTTGCACTCTGAATTCGTATATGCTTTATGGAACTTTTTTTTCCTTGATGGTTCAGATTCATTGAGTAAAGCCGATGAGTGTTGTTGAGCTTCTATCTGGATGGTGGAAATGGTTTGAAAAACAATCTTTTTTTGTTTGGAATCAAGTCCCTTATGTCTATTATGGACACTATGGAAAGAGAGGATTCAACATACTTTTAAAAATGTGAAAGCTTTGGTGGTTCAACTGAAGTCAACTTTTACTAGATCTTTGATGTTGGGCGAAAAACCAAATTTTGTGCAACACCGAAATGAAGGAAAAAAAAAAAAAATGCTAGGAATTAACACCTAAATTGGTTGGAATCAGCATTAGATCATTGAGAAAATTTCAACAGTTTTATCAATCAAGCGCTTTAAAACAATTCTAAACCCCTCGTTCCTTAAATAGAATTTCAATCTTTGTATCCTAGTAAGAATAAAAAATAATTCATCTAAGCTAGTAAGAAAAGAAATTATATTCCAAATTCAAGTAGGATAAGAAACTAAGGTTTAACCAATTACATAAGTAAAATAAATATTAGGCTTTAGGCCCATCTTGTAGCAGGCTCAATTTGTAAGGCTACTGGTTGGGTTGTCTTCTTTTGTGTGTCTATGTCCGTGTTTGTGTAATTGGAGGCCTTTATCTTGTCCACACCAACTCCCTTGGTTGGGAACAACCCGATCCTATCAATAGTCCTGGCATCTCTGATAGTACTTAAGCAAGTTTGGATCAATTTGCTGTAGCTCTTCTCGAGTAATCCAAGTGCAAGCATAATCCGATTGTCCTCAATGAACTAAAGGTTTTGTGGATAGGGTGTGTAATCCCGAGAAAAAAAGGACTTAATAAGTGGAGTAATTAAGTAAACCTTTTTGTAGGACCAATTTTATAATTAATATTATTGAGAGAGTTTTCAGAAAATAAGGTTGAAACCCTAGCTATATATAAGCTAATTAAGTTAGCGTATAACTACAGATAATTTGAGAGAGATGACTTCTCAGGATACTCAAGTAGAGAAAGACTGATGACACTTTTGAGGTAAGAGTGTAAGAAATCTCATCCTTCGTTGAATCCAAGCTTTATATGAAATTAGAAAATTTATGTGGGTAATTGGTCAGTAATCAGACTATTTAAATTTCCTATGGGTTTTACAATGTAAACAAAGAAGGGTTTAGGCTTAAAATTTTGGGAATCTGGTGTTAAATCCCCTCTTCACCATACTTCTTTCTCTGTAATATGATTCTTATTTTGGATGTCCAATGTTGTGGTTATTCGTGGACAGAAGCTACAAATTCTTGTGCTGGGTTTGTCAAGGAGTTACTTTAGGTGCAGACTTTTCTTTACTGAATATTTCTTATAAGAAACAGTAGACTATTTATTGGACTTGGTGAGTACTAATTCAATAGTCTACTAGTCTAGGCTTTAAAGTCTAAGGTGATAAGTGACAGAATATATATATATATATATATATGTATGTATGTATGTATGTATGTATGTGATGCAAGTTTCTTTGAGGATGTTTGTTAATCTCTCAGTAGGCCTTTCACATTTGTAGGGTGAAAACTTTATAAGCGTGTGACCATTTTATCATGCCTAGCTTAATGGTCGGGTTAGGGGTGTGACAATTTAATGGTACTAGAGCTCTAGGTTTGATCTGTAGGGATTCTCACAGGTTTAGTTACTGAATGATAGTCAGGATATGTCCTATTCAGAATGTGAGTGCTTGATCATTATTAGGGAATTAGAAATTGCAGAACATTTTTGGGGTTATGGTTTGATGTTAGAGCCATGATTCCTCGATTTTAGTTTATATGGAGTTAGGATATTGACGGAAAATTCATAGTGTGACAGGAAAATCAATTTGTTGTTATTGTAGTTCACATTATATTATATGTTATGATATAAATTTTTAGGGTGTTTTTGCAGTACGGTTATAATATCGGTTGATTTCCTTGGATTCTAATGTTATTGACTTTCTTTTGGATCATTGTTCTTGTTAGGGTTGATCTGCATGGATTACCATAGCCTAATATATGGGTGAGGTAGTGCTTAAATGTTTTTGGGACATGCTTTTTTACTTAGAAGTTCTAGGTCCACCTTTTCTTTTCTATGGACTTGGAAGATTGTTTAATATTCTAGGGGATAAGTTTTGATGCAAGAAAAGTAATTCTTTGATTTTAGTTGAAGATTAATTTGGATAAGTTTGAACTAGTTCTTGTGGAAGCGGTACCAAATTTTGAGATGCTAGTAGATGCATTGGGTTGTAAGCAGGGCTCACTTCCTATGAAATATCTAGGCCTTCCATTGGGTGCAAAATGGAAAGATAGAGCAGTTTGGAATCCCATCATTGAGAAGGTGGATAGGAGGTTAGCAGGATGGGAAAGATTGTATCTATCCAAAGGCGGGAGACTTACTCTCATAAAAAGTACTTTATCCAATTTACGTACTTATCTCCTTTTCCTTTTTCCAATTCCAACAGATATAGCATATCGTATAGAACAACTTCAACGAAATTTTCTTTGGGGTGGTCTGGGAGATGATTCTAAACGTCATTTGGTGAATTGGTCCAAGGTATGCTCTCCTATCTAGTCTGGGGGTCTAGCAATTTGAAACTTGAGATACTTTAATGAAGCACTATTGGGAAAATGGTTGTGGAGATTTGGGTATGAGAGAGAAGTGCTATGGAGGGGTTATAAGAGCTAAATATGGAGCTGAGGAGGGAGATTGGTGCCCTAATTCGGTTCCAGGCTCCTATGGGGTGAGCTAATGGAAAACTATCAATGTTGGTTGGTCTACTTTTTCTCGCTACATTTAGTTTTAGATTGGAGATGGGACTAGAGTGAAATTTTGGCATGATGTTTGGTGTGGGGATAATCCTTTGAGTATGTGTTTTCCAGATTTATTTAGAATCAGTAATGATAAGGAGGCTTATGTGGCTGATCTCATGCAGTTTCCTAATGGGGTTCTTTTTTGGGACTTAGAATTCCTGCGAGATATTCATGATAGGGAATCAAATTCTCTGTCTATTTTTTGAAATGTTATTGAGAGGTATTGGTGAGGATAAGATGTGTTGGACACCTACTAAGAGCAAGGGTTTTGAGGTAAGTAGTTACTATCAGGCTTTGCTGGGTGTATGTACTCAATCCTTCCCTTGGAGAAGTATTTGGAAGCAAAAGGTTCCCTCTATAGTTGCATTTTTTGTTTGGACTACAGCTTTAGGAACGATCTTGACTATTGATAATTTATGTAGGAAGAAGTGTTGATTCTAGATTGGTGTTATATGTGCAAAAGTAATGGAGAATTGGTAGACCATCTTTTACTACATTATCCTATTGTTTATGAATTGTGGTCTATGGTGTTCACATTGTTTGGTATCCGTTGGGCGATGCCAAAGACTATAGTTGAGCTCCTTGCTTGTTGGTAGGGAAATTTTGGTCATCATTGTAATGGTGTTATTTGGATGGCTGTCCCTCATTGTTTGATGTGGTGCATTTGGTGGGAGAGAAACAACCGGTGTTTTGAAGATTCTGAAAGGACTATAGCCGGTTTAAAACTTTTCTTTAAACTCTATCGGATTGGATGTCTATTATAGGAAGTCATTCTATTTCTTCAGTCTATGATTTGATGGATGCTTGTAATTTATGTATTTGATTATGTTGGTCCCTGGCTGTATACTTCCTATATACTCGGGTGACTCATTATTAAGTTCTTGAATAAAATTTCCTTTACTTATCAAAAAAAAAAAAAGAAAAAAAGTTGATAAGAGTTAATGGATTGACTCAATAGAATGTGAAGTGTGTAGAATGCAAAGTTTGTGGTATTATTAAATTGGACTAGTGAACCATATATTGATTGGATGTTGATGGATATGGGGTGGTAAGAGAGTTTATTTTGAAAGACTATTACAATTTGAATTATAGTCAATTGTGGTACCTTTTGTTTTGTATTGACAGATGGTTAATGATTATAAAGTTGCATTGTACTCTTAAGTTCTAGGCTGCTGGGACAATTTTATCTGTCAGTTAAAAAAAAAAAGAGAAAAAAGAAAAGAAAAAGGGGTTTGAGATAATTTATAGACTTTCCTTCTAGCCAATGTACACTTAGAGATTATACTTATCAAAATAAAAAATGTACACTTACAGATTATGATTTCATAATCAGTATATTTATGAGGAACCAACTCTTCAATGAGTTTGGCCCAAGCATCATCTAAAGGTTAAAAGTGAATAAAATTTTGCTTAATCGTGAAGATAATTCATGGAGACTTTGGAAATTTCTATTTTACAAACTTTGAGGAAGGAAAAGTTTACGCATATTGTGAAATAGTTTTGAACTTATATTTAAGTGGAAGCAATATACAACTTAATGGGATGTAAGAGCATAGTGATTTAAGGTAAACTTCGATTATGTGGATTTTCTTGCATCATATTCTTGGAGGCTCCTTATGCCTTTAGAATTATTGGAGATTATTTATTGAAGAAATATCATTTTTACTGGGTTTATTTGAACAAGCAGGTTTCAAAATTTTTATTCACTATGGAAGTAACTTATAGAGCTATTTGGGTCAGAGTGATAGGTTGCTGAAAGGGATTTTTCATAGTTTAGTTGCTCTGGGGAAAACGAACTGTGTTGAAAGTAGATTTAAAGGCATGGGACAAGGGGGAACGTGTCTGTGGGGCGATCTGGGGGTTAAAAAGAAAGGCTTAGTGGAAGAGACCAATTGCTGGATGCTAGAGAGGAAGTTAAGCTTTTTTCTGCTGAAGAGTGAACACTAAAGGAAATTGCAAAATCAGAGTTAGAAAAGATTCTGCTTATGGGGAAGGGAAGATATGTTGGAGACAAGTCAGGGCTGTTTGCTTAATGGAGGTTGATTTAAATACTATATTTTTAATGGTTTGCATAATTAGTGAAGGATCAGTTATTTCATTGAAGCTTGGATGTTAAATGAAAAATTTTATAAGACTGCTATATGAAAATCTATGCTCTATGGTACCAAGTGTAGTTGAAAGGAGAATGTTAAGATAGAGATTAGCCCCTTGATGCAGTTCATTTTGAAAGCTAGTTGTTTACTAGTGCTTATGTTGTATGATAAGTAGTTCATTTCACTTGTAACAGAAAGTTAGTTAGTTGATAGATTGTTAGTGATAAGTGCAATAGCCTATCAGTTAGTTAGAGATGTTTGTTAGACTTTGACCAATCACATGACAGCCACATGGTAGGTTCTTGTAACTAACTTTCTAGCCAATGAGCAGCTTGCTTATGTATCTATAAATGAGCAAGGCTGCCCTCATGGTAACTAGTTGAATTTGAATCCAAGAAATCTCTACCTATGAGGTATTATTCCTAGAGAATGTCTCTTGAAGAGCTAGTTCATTCTTTCTTTTCCCTAAGCAACTTAGCTTTCTAAAACATCTTTCCTTATCACCATTTTTCCTCCATCACCCCTATTGATGAAAAGATGAGGGAGATTTGCTTGAGATAGTTTGGTCATGTTAAGAGGAGAGCGATTAATGAACCGGTAGGAAAGAATGAGTTGATCCAAGTGGAGGGATCGAAAAAAGGTAGAGGTCAAGAAGGCCAAAAATAACATTAGTAGAAGCAATACAAAAGGACACATCAATTAAGGAAGTAACAGAGAGTATGACTTTAAATATATGATGGAGGAAAAGATTACATGTGGCTGACCCTAAAGTAATCTGTTGAGTATCCTTAGCTAATCCTAAAAGTTTGGGACTAAGGCTTTGTTGTTGTTGAAGCTTGATTAGGAGTCATGAAAGTATGATAAAGATATTTGTTTAAGAAGTGTCTAGGTAGATTGGTACGCTATGTATGTGTTTTTATGTGTCAACAAATATTTCGATTATTGGTCTTTGTACTATTCTACAGTTGGTATTCCTGTGCATGCAGAGTATGTAACTTATTTATCTCTTTATTTGTTTTTCTCTGGTGTGGGTTTTGACGTGTTCCATTGGAAGTGCAGTGTTGCTGTAACTAACATTGTGTGCATCTGGTGACTATGATCTCTCGATCATCTATCTGTCTTTCAGTTGGCATTCATGTGGATTCATGCCCTTGTTTGGGCATGAAAATAGGTTGCCTACTTGGCTCTTTAGGTTGCTGTTTGGAGCATGTTTGTGTACGTTGGCTTGTGTGTTTGGATATATATATATATATATTCATTGCACTCTTTTCTGTGTACAGAAAGTAGATCCGTCTACTTGGTTGGGTGTGATGCTTGTGTATTTTCACAGTTTTATTTAGTCTCTACGGGAAGTATGTATGCCCATTGCACTATTTATTGAAATTTCCAATTGTTGTGTTGCTGATTTTTTGCAGCCTCAGTATTCGGCTACACAATTCACAGAAGAGTTCGATTTTACAGCCATGAATGAAAAGTTTAAAAAAGATGAAGTATGGGGTTATCTTGGAAAGGGCAAGGATAAAACAGGGGGAGTTCAGGGCTTTACTACTGGTCAAAGCTTGGGGGACAGAGAAGGTCATGGCTTAATACCTAATCCTAAGGTTGGACTTCCAACATTTCAATAAACAGGAGTCAGATTTTTTATTTTTATAATTTTATTTTTAATTTATAATTTTATTTAAAATTGTGTGTTTTCTTCTTTTAACAAAGAACATGATTGTAGTTTTTATGGTTATCCTTGTCTAGTGCATATAGTCATGTTAATACTTAAATGCATGCCTTTTCCTTTCCCCCTCTGTGCAGCCTGCATACGATAAGGATGAGTTCTTTGACACAATTTCTTGTAATTCGCTTGCCCGTGGTGCAAGGAACGGACAGAACAGGTTCTCTGAGCGAATCAAGCAGGATACTGAGGTTTGCCAACTTATTTGTATCATTTCCAAATTTGAGAATTGAAATCACGAGGCATGATTTTGTGCCAAGAAATAAAAGTAGTCAAGGGATGTCACTGAATTTCTGTTACTCTTGCAGACATTTGGCAATATCCAACAGAGACCTAATCTAGGTTATGGTGGTTATGCTGCTGGACATGGTGACAATTACCGGAGCTCATATAACTGGGGAAGGGGACATGGTTATGGTGGAAGGAGGCGTGGTGACAACATGCCTTTCTAATGGTATCTGGACCTCAATTTTATCCAAAGGTCCATGGTTGCTTCTATCCAACATGGTTCTGTCTGTCAGTCAGTCCCTTTTCTTTTATAAACCTCATTGCTGTCCATTGGCTTTATAAGCAATGAATCTCAAGGTAAATGATGTGAGCACCTTATATTGGGGTTTTCATTTTGAGAGACTTGGTAGAAACTATCAGTATTACCAATTATTGCTGGTTCATGTTATTTTTATGCCCATGAGCTGGCCTCTCACATTTTTCTTTTTTAAGCAATGTTATCAATGAACAAATTGGTCATGGAGGAAATCACACGCTGAAATAGTTATTCTAACCCTAACCCTTTGTTTTCCTCTATGCTTTGTTGTCATTGTTGTTTTTTCTCTTCTTCTTTTTTTAGTTGTCTTCTCTATTTTCCCAACACATTTTAATGGTGTTCACATTCATGAATGGGAACAACAATCATGATATCATTGCTTATGTGTTTGTCTGTAGACTTTGCACTGTAATTTTTAATCAAGTTCAGTGTTGATAAAAGCATAAAGTGCACTTATCCGCATGGTCCTTTTGGAGCCTAGGCGCAAAGCGTAAATGCTTGATTGAAGTAAAACATACCTTTTCAAATATAATTTACAATAACTTCTAATAAAAGGACTCATAGCATAAAATTGAAAAAAGTTAATAAACTCAAAATAGCAAATATATTTTGCCTGTTAGCGCAAATGGATAGTGAAATTGCACAAAGTTTATGAAATCAAATTTTATATAAGTTATTTCAATTCCTTAAAATCTTTATATAGTAAGTTTGAAAACAATAATGAATGGACAATATAATAATAATAATCTAGTCTTATAATGTTTAAATTTAACATTTTATATAATTTTCTTATGCCATATAAAAATACATAGCTGTGACACCTATGATAAAAATCAAGAAAATGCACGTTTCAATCAAAATATATCAAAAATGCAAAGGCCAATAAGCACAAGAATAGTAAATTAGCCTTGTTCGTGTTTTTTGATACCAAATTATTTTTATTTAGTACAACACCGAAGAATAGGGTTTGTATAAATCAATTGTCTATATCATTCTCATCAAGATAAAGGGGTTAATTTTAACGATTTATATATTTTTTATCAAAAAAAAGAAAGAAAAAAAAGTGCACCTAGGCATGCATTATGTTTCTTCAAAAAGCACCAAAAAAGTATGCATGAGGTGCGCTTCATTAAACGAGCTTTGCTCTGTTTGATCAAAGTGCTTAAACTTTGAGGCTTTGAGCTATAAGTGCATTTTAAGTACAGTGTTAAATTACTGTTTGCCTTTGCACACTTATGATGTGCAGTATGTTAAAAGAAAGTTTTTAGGATTAAGTTTGTTTCTTTAAGTCTTTTTTATTTTTAAACTTAGTATTTTTGTTTAGTAAATGGTGTGACTTTTTAATTTGTTATGTGTCTTTTTGAATAAGCATGCAACCATTGATAGGACAGTTTTAGACATAATATTTGATCTAAGTTAATGGTTGTGGTTGTGTCTTAGTTAGGGCAACATTCTTTGTCTTATTTAAGGATTAATGACTTATGATTTTTTTTTTTTGGTGGAGAATCAATAAATTTTCTGCCAAGGTTTGTGCCTTTTCTCCCTCTTTGTTTTAGGGATTGAGTTGGGATGTTCTTGCTAATTTAATAGCTTTAACTTGCTCTCTGTTTTCATTTCATAAACTCTTATATTCCCTCAATCATATTTAGAATTGCATCCTCTTGATTAAAGGAACCCAAATTCCAAGGTTTATGGAGCTTAACTTCTGTCCTTTGGTCTTATAATACTTGTCATTAAGTTTCCATTTGAAATGAGTGTATTTTTTGCATGTGTAGGTTTCTATTTTTCTTCTCTTCCAGTTTTAGGACATGGTAATTAATCCATTGCTATTTTTTGGCTGGTGCCATCTTAAGATTCTATGTAATGAATTAATACTTCCAGTGGTCAATGTATTTACTCTAGCAATTTTCAGATCAAAATTGAGTGAATTCTGGAAGCCTAGGTTGCCTGCTTACCCAATTATATGTGATAAACCATATACTGTCCTTTTGAGTTGAGGGGCTTAAGCATGAGATGCTTCTTAAACTTCCTCTTTGTTATATTGGAAGGTTTACCGCTTGTTTCTCATTAGCAGATTCCTATTAGTCAACTGTTTCCTGTATGGATTACTTCTATAAACAACAAAAGGTATAAAACGCAAAGAAAGAAAAGGAAGGAAAAAAAAAGCTCTGGATTGTCAATGGAAATTTCTGTTGAGTAGGATGTAGTAGTGTTTCGTTTCATGGGCTATTGTTTTGGCCTAAATCCTGGAACTTATATACCTCACATGTCCTTCAGCATTACACAATGTGTTGACAGGATATCCTAATCTCCTGCACTTCATTCTTTGATTGTAGTTTGCAATTGGAGGGATTAGATTGGGTCAAGCATGGGTGGATTTGTGATTGCTACGTCAATATGTTGTGTTAAACTTACCTTTTACAAAAATATCTGAATTTGATGTTGGAATATTTGATAATGTATCGGTTTTTGTTTGATGTTAAGAGTCAGTATTGTGGTTACTGTATATAGGGGATTACTAAGTGGCAGCAAGGGCACGTCTTTTTAGAAGATACTGCCTTGGTTTTACCATGAAGCGCCCTGAGCCTTGCTTGGAGGAACCAGCAATGGAAAAACCATATGCTCTTGATTAGGAGCCCAGAACTCCTAGGAATGTGGGTTGGATTGAGGCAGCTTGGAAGAATGCTGGAGCCTTTACTCCACCTTGGCATAGACATGTAGGTTGCCATTTGGAGACTGCCATGTGGACATTAGTTTGGAGGGATTAAGGTAGAGGTGGAGATTGCCATGCGGACAGTGGTTTGGAGGGATTAAGGTAGAGGTAATGCCGTTAAGGTGACATTCAAGAGACTTGCGCATTGATTTGTGCCTTAATCTTGGTCACGTATACAAAAGGGTGTTTGGTAAATGAGTTAGTCAGGGTGATGTGTGAATGGTATTTATTAATAAAAAATAAATCATTTCATTTTAACACTTATCTATAAATACAGAGACTCAATAAACAACCTCCTGTGTCAGCTTTGGTTCTGGATTCAAATATTCTATTCTGAAATCCTCATCTGCCTACACAAATATTCTTTTGTATAATTGCTTAACCTTCTCATCTGAGTCAATCCTTGTGTGGTTTCCTCATGATGGTAATGCAATTACTTGAACTCTATTAGAGAGGATTACAAATGGCAATGCAATCACTTACTTGAACTCTACTAGAGAGGATTAAAAGAATGAACTTTAGCCTAGGTTTTCATTGTGCACTTCACTCAATTTTGGGGTCACTAGCATTAATGTTGCTTACCAAGTTGAGAGTAGGACCAAATTGTTCTTGGAGTGGAATATTATATTAATTCCTTTACCTGCACATCAACTATGTATAAAAATTGAGCTTTAGGAGCCGAGCCTGTGCCCTCCAAACTTGCGCGAGTTGGTGGCTTTTGATGTGGCCCTTTCTCTAATTGTTTATATCACTTGTCAAACAGGAAACAGTTGATTAAAGATGATTGAATTCCTAAGAAAATATTAGCTGAAGATCATTGAATTATTTTCCTTATAACATGTGGTTGTTGACTCTTTGTTACTTTAGGGAACATTTTGCAAGAAAAGAACTTTGGCTCACTCAGTTTTTGGACTTTAATTTGAACTTCTTTACTTACAAATTAATAGATACAGAAAGTGTTTCACTATCACACATGTAATCGTGTGATTGGAAAATATAAAGTATCATAATAGTATAGATATATATTTTTTTCCCCTTCTACTGGGTTCCATCGTTGACGATATACGTTTTAAAGAAGTCTTCCTTTCATTTCGATGGAAATTATTTCTGTTCACATTGGGTGCGGGGGCAGGTTACAGTTGGTTGTGTTATTGTTTTTATTCACCTTTCTTCCCCGAGAACAAATGAAAAAGAAAATGTTGCTTCAAAGGGGTAGAGGCCCGACATTCTTCTTTAGCTGGTGTTGCTGCTACGTTTGGCATTGCTGTGTCTCCCAAACTCTTGCGCAGTTTGCCCTGAAGAAATCCACCTCTGTTTTCTAAAATCTTTTCACATATTTCCCACTATCTGTTTTTTCATCCTACTTGTGCATGTATTTTTTGGCCTTTATCGGTCTGACTTTTCCTTTTTGTTGTGATGGCTGAGCCAAGTGTTGAACCTATTGTGATTAGCACTAGTATTGCTGAACCAATATATGTGCCGTCTTTGACTAGGTAGCATTCGCCGTCCAACCATCCTTTCCCATAGGACTGGCTTCTGCTCATACTTATTGCTCCACTCATTAATATAACTGCAATTCCAAAGCTCAACCTGCAACATGGATTAGTTTAAGACTCGTTCAGCATTTTCTACTCTGACCATGTTTCTTTATAATGTTTATTATTTTTCTAGGTGCCTGAATCTCAGATTACATTAAGAAACTGAGACATCTCCAGCTGTCCATGTTCTTGTTAGAATTTTTTTAATCATAAAAAAGTCTATCAAGTTGCCTACATGCAGCATATCACAGAACACATCATTCCATAGTTGACATCACGTGGCTCTTAGTTCATAGGAAGTAGCAGGAAAAAGAATGTGGATATGGCATGTAGTTTAAAGGAAGCAGGAAAAAGAAGAAAAAGGTAAATCTGATTAGGTAATGGCATTCAAAGGTGGTTGCCAGAATGCTTGAAAATTCATTGAGCATTCAAGTGTGACATTTTGACCAGGTGTAACCTGTATCGTGGGAGTCAAATTTCTGTTCATTGGAACAGTATGTGATAGCAATGTATTACTAGAAAACTGTAAAGAAACGCCAGTTTTGCCAAAGATTGATCACCTACCATGAAATTGACAGGAGGATTGAGGCAGTTCTCGGTCTTCTTGTCTTGCAGTCGTTTCTCTCCTCCCTTGAACAAGAATTCATGCGAATGATCAGATTGCCGATTATCTGAGCAATAAGCAAACAGACCAAAGCTGCAATTCCGAACCCAAATGCTGCATGACTTCCTGGCAAATAACACAGTTTTCCATCCAACTTGATATCCTTGATCTACAAAACACACAAAAAAAGACACGAAATCATTCACATAAAAAAAAAAAAAAAAAAAAAAAATTTAAACAAATGCATCACATGTGAACCAATGACTTTGTTAACCGCTACCTTTGTTCTCTTTAACTCAGCAGCTATACACGATAGGAAGGAAGCAAGACCAAGGGAAACAACAATGGAGAAACTTAATACAAAGCCATATTGGTGTTTCTCCATAGGGGGGGACCGTGCTCTTTGGGAGGTGGCTTGAAAGTAGAGAAAACAGGCAACAAGGCTTGGAACTTACTCAAAGGAAAGGAAAATATAGTCTCCTGTTGGTGTAATTGGTCCTCCCTTTTCTGGGGTTCCTTCCTCAGTGGTAGTTGGGATTTCCTTCCTAAGAAGTCTCTCATTGCTTTGAAGGAGAGATACCGTCCCTTGTAGTATTTAGACGACCTTGGATTATAAGTGAAGCTTTGGATATCAAACAATTGGACATAGAGTTGGTCAACTTCATTGCCAGGATGGAGATATCTGTGTGCGTGCGTAAGAGTGGGGCAAGTTGTTTAGGATATGGTAGAAGAATCAAAATAAAAGCAAAAGACAGGTTTATGTGGGTGTTTCTGTTTTTATTATTATTAATCTGAAGATAAGAATGTGATTCTCTTATTGAGAAGAGACATTTTATAATGCTTAGTAGGTTCTTCGTGTAGTCTGATGAAAGCTTAATTGGAGTTTTGAGGTGGATATATTAATTTTTGCAATTGTAATTTTCCTTTCATGTGGTACAATTTCTTTTTCTACATTTAAAACTAGAAGGGTTACAATTCTAAAATGAATTGGCATACCCTTTACTCTAGGGAGTTCAGTGGGGCCAGTGACTTGGAAAGGAAGAACTCAAATCTAAAAAAGAAGAAAGAAAGAGAAAGGAATAATCAAAGGCATTGATTTTGTTTGTTCCCCCAATTGCGGATGCCAAGGCTTCGAAGTTTCTTCTTTGAAAGTTCCTAAAAGGTTTACTCTTGACTTTAAAAAAATGAGTTCTGAAAATGAAGATGCAGAGTTATGGATCCCACGATAGGTTTGCATGTGGGATTAAGTGGTAGGTGCTGGCTGTATCTCATTCCATCCTCACCTACAAATGGACAAAGAAGGAAATACTGTCATTAGAGCTCTCTGGACATCTCATCCACAAATGGACAAGCAGAGAATAGCGCCATTAATGCTTTCGACATCTCATCCTAAAATGGGAATGACAATGCAGGATTTAATTCTAAATTCTAAGTGAAGATGATCAAGAATCTCGTAATTTAATGACACAATTTTCTTAAGAATGAGAACTAAAATGCGAATCTTTCTTTCCCAACTAGCAAATAAGATGTAAGAGGTGAGAGCACTAGTATTAGTGCTTGTATAATAGAAAAAGAAAATTATATTTTAGCCAATTAAGTCCAAAATTCACCCACTTTTGGCCATGTAAAATTGTGTAAAAATACATTTGTTACAATAACTGTGTAAATTTACATTGCCACTATTAATTTTATATCTAATTTTTTTTCTTCATGTATATTGAGGAAGAAGAAAGAGAGTGGATGGTTGTTGTTGTGTATGAAGAAAGTGAAATAATTAAAAAAATTGATATTTTAATAAAATGTAAATGTTTTCGTGAGATTTGGGCTTGATTAAAATTCTGCAGAACATGATCTTTGATTGATCGAGCTTTTCTTTCGATCATCTGCAACATTGCTAACTGTTAACACGATATGCTCCATAAAATTTCAAAATTAGGATGTCACTAGTTGAATCCCATATATGAAATAGCTAGTTGAATTGGCTAAAAATAACTTGGCAGACATGGTCCATTGTCAAATTCTACTTAATATTCAGCAAGCCTTCTTTTGCCATGAAAGTAATATGATTTTATTTCACCATAAACATCTTTACATTTTCTTAATTCTAATAAATTTTCATGTGATTCAATACTTTTACTTGGAGTTTCCAAAATGATTTATAGTAGATACTAGCTTATGTTCATCTCTGATATTTTGGACAATAACAAAACAGAGAGAGAGAGAGAGAGAGAGAGAGAGAGAGAGAGAGAGAGAGAGAGAGAGAGAGAGAGAGTGCCGAACCTTCTACCATCGTTGAGAAAACCTAGTTGTTGGTCCTTATAGCTGAACCTTGTTGTCGCTGTTTGTAACTTCTACTTTAGCTGAGTGAGTTAAGTATTAGGGACAGAGATGAGCATAAGAATGAGAGATAATTTTTCCCCCAAGCCCAATATCATGTGAGAACAACAATTTGTTTATTTATTTATTTTTAATTTTAATATGATGTGCTTGTACAGTTGGCAGCTAATGTGGCAAGTAAATTAATTTTTTTATTATTCTGTTTGACACGTCAAAATTTTCCATCCAAGGGAAAATGATAGGGACCAAAATGACACGGTATTGAAATGTTAGGGACCAAATTAACAAAATTAAAAAGTTGTGGACCAAATTGACATATGATGTAAAAGATAGGGACCATTTATGTAGTTTACCCTAATATCTTTTTCACACATGCTACTTATAAGTAAAGTTTCTTTCTAAAAAAACAAGTGCCAAGTGTCTTAGTTATATTCCAAAATAGTGATCCACTAGGAATAAATTAAAACAAGTTACTATCCTAAAGATAGATGTAGGTGTTGTAGAGTGTCTAACACCTTCACGCGTAACCGAACTTCTAAGTTCAATTCTTTTGTTTGAGAATTTTCTTCCTTTTAGCTTAGAAGCCATTAGGAAATGCCCTAGTTTATTAAGAAAATAAAATAAATTAGATATAAGTAACTAATCACACCTTAGAAGCCAATGGTTTATGACAATTCCTTAAAAAATAGAAAAATAAAAATAAATAGACTCATTCTCACACACATCACCTTAATGTCACAAATTGAACACACGTCATACACGCATCACCCAGACACTCCCGAGGGATGGAGTGGTGGGCTCGAGAAAAACCCTAGTGTCCACTATTGATATTGTGTTTTGTTCAGACTCGATTTACATGCTAAAATACTAGTTTAAGCCTTAAAAAGCAAAAAATCGTATTTTTAAACATAGAAAGATAATGAATTGCATGAAAAAGTTCTATTTATCCCCATCAAATGTTGTATATATAATTTTGATGATCCAAGAGTTCAAAATTCCAAAATTGCCATTTTTTTCTAAGTTTGACCAATGTTAACTAATCCTAAACAAGATTAGTAAAAAATTTGACCAAAAATTCGACCATCCAATCAAGATAAATTTTTCTCCATCTTAAATATCATGAAATTCCCTTTAAAAAGACAATTCACAAGCCCAAATTGGAATTGAAATGTATAAGATATCATAAAAACATCGAAATCCTGATTAAAATACTTAGTCATTATTTTTTAGGTTAAAAGGTTGTTGTTGGGGCGTCTGGAGTACGCAGTGCGTATGTGACCCCTGGTCTCCTTAGTCAAGACCCTGTACCATGCAGCAACACGATTGGTGTTGTCCTTACCTGAGAATGGAGGCGAAGCCTATAAAAGGATGAAAATAGAGCATCAAAATTGCAGTCGGGTGAGAAAATAAGTGAAAAAGGAGCTAAAATAGTCAAAATAGGGTTTCTGAGTGCCAGAGTGCGTATGCAGGCTCGTGTTTGCATATGCAGGTTGGATCATGCGTTCGTGTAAACTGAAGAGCACGGATGCGTATGCATGAAGAGAGCCTCCGTACGCATGAGTAAAGTATGCGTACGCATGAATACAAGCTGCATACGCAAGCCGATACCAGCGTACATGTGAACCCAGACAAAGAAGTGTTCTTCGACATTTTCAAGCACATTTCAATCAAGAGTCGTCCTAAACATGTTCATACCCCTCCTAAAATGTCAGGTTTTGATCTAAACCCATCCCACAGCAAAACCCAAGCATTTGCATGTCCAAAAACATATTAAATTGGAAGATCAAAGCAAAACTCGAAAATGAGAAAAGTTTGAAAAATTTGCCAATCCGGTCCGTGCACTCTTTGAGATATGTCATGTGGCCTGTGGGTCAATGAAGAGGACTTGTTTAACCTCCTAGCCCAATTCCAGTTGGTGAGGTTGAGCACATCACCGAAAATCATGTATGAACTCTTTTTGGACTTGGGTGCCATAGAGATGAGAGAGTTTGAGGGAGAAAGAGAGTGTGGGAGAAAAAGAGAGTTTCAAATTGTGATTATGAGAGAGATGAAGTGAGGGAGAGGTAGAGAGTATTTGTAGAGAGAGGGATGGAAGTTAGAGAGTTAGAGAGAATGTGAAGAGATGAGGAATAGGAAGAGAAATGAGAAGAAAAAGAAAAGAGATGGTTCGTAATTGTTGGAAAAATTTGAAGAGGTGGGAATGCATCTAGTGGCTAAACTACATGTAGTTTAGGCCTCCCTACTAAACTATGTGTAGTTTAGTAAAAAAAAAAAAAAAAAAAAAAAAATTCCAATTATCCCTAGTGGGTTCCCAGAAGGTAGGAAGTGTAAAAAAAATTTAAGAATGCATCCAAGAATGACATAAATACCCTTAGTTGGGTAAAATACACAAGCCGAAAAACCTCCAGTGGATTGAAAGCATTAAGAACATCCCTCAATGGATCAGAAATCACTAAGGAAACTCCCCCGTGAGTTAAGACCATCAACCAAATCCCCAGTAAAGTACAGTATCATGGAAGGACTCCCTCGTGGGTATGAGGCACAAAGGCAACCCCCTCGAGAGTTGTGAAGAAAAATTTCCCTATTAAGTTGATAAAACTCCCTCGTGAGTGGAATCAACACAAGTTCCCCAGTGAGTCATGAAAGAGAAGAAGAAAATTTTCCCCAGCGGACTACACCCCATTAATGACTTCCCCGTAGGTCAAAGTCACCAGTAAACTCCTCAGCGAGTTATCTTATCCCCAGTGGATTACACACCAACAAAGACTTCCTCGTAGGTCAAAACCATCAAGAAGGCTCCTTAGTGGGTCACCAGCACACTCATTAGCAAAGTTATTTTTCCCAATAGGTCATACGCCAAAGACTTCCTCATAGGTCAAAATTACCAAGAAGACTCCTCCATGGGTCACCAACACACTCCTTGGCAAATCATCCTCCTTAGTAGATCTTTCGACCTTCTCATAAGTTAGAACACCAAAGCCGCTTGTGTATATATCCTCTGGGAATTGAATATACAGGCATGGATCCCATACAAGCCACAAAAGAAAGTATAGAAGTTGTGCACATATCTCGAGGAAATTAAACATGCAGGCACAGATCCCATACAAGTCAGAAGAGAAAGTACAAAACTTGTGCATATATCTTCCGGGAATTGAATATGCAGGCATAGATCCCATACTAGTCAGAAAAAGAGAATACAGAACTTGTGCACATATCCCAAAGGAATTGAATATGCAGGCGCAGATCTTATACAAGCCTGAATTTGTGCACATATCTCGAAGGAATTGAATATGCAGGCACAATAGAAGATGTAGAGATAAAGATAGAGACCAAGGTCACCCCGAGGCAAGAGCCTTATTAGAGTAGGTAAAGATCGAGATAGAAGACAAGTACTACCCAGAGACTAGAGGTGGCATTCGTGTTCACGGGTTGAGTTCGTGTCGTGTCGAGCTATGTGTATTCAGCTATATGGGTTGACCCGAACCTGACCTGTTTAGTAAACGTGTCAGGAATTGTCAACCCGAATACGACCTGTTTATTAAATAGGTTGACTCGACCTGACACGTTTAACTCGTTTAATTAACAAGTCATATAAAGGTCAATACAAATGACCCATTTAATAATCTATTTGATTAATAGGTCATACCAAACTTATATAATTTTTATCAATTCCCATATATCTAAAATTAAAATACAATTACAACTATAAATATAGTAATAAACATATAAAAATAGCCATTAATTAAGCAATAATATCAAAATATCTAATAATTTTATAAGCTAAATTGGTCAAATGAATCAGACGGGTTCGCATGTTGAACACAAACAAGACCCGTTTATTAAATGGGTTAGCCGTGTCAACTCGAATATGACTCAAACCCGTTTAGCCTTAACCCATGATTTGTTTATAAACGGGTTAGTCGTATCAGGTTTGCGGGTCGTGTCAGAGCCCTAGATGGACACTACATATATGTATTCTTTAAAGCTCGTAAGAGCACCTTGTTTGTTTGGTTGATGGTTGTGGCTGTTGGCCTTTTTTGTTTTTCTTTTTTAAGTGACTTTAGGATAGTGAGTCACTCGCCTTTTGCTAGCAATTGGCAAAACAGGTTCTAGGATAGTGAACCTGTTGTTGCTCGCTTCCCTAGCGACAAAGGTGGGAATTCGGACATACAAATCCCATGCGACTCTGCGGAGTTGTACCTCGCCCCATGTATGCGTGTTGTGTGCTTGTGCATGGGTTGTGCCTGAGCCGTACATTGAAACAAAATGTTTTGTCTCTTATTCTTTCGATTTTGTTAATGGAGCTCACGAATCAAAAGAGGGGCATTTGTAGACACCGCATTTGTACCTTTTACGACTCGGGCCCCCGTTCCCCAATGATGAAAAATTCTAAAGCCCAAGGTTGGTTTAGGGTTTGATCAGATTCAAATTGACTTGAGAAAGGTTTTTAGGGAAAATATAACTTTTTTATGAGCTAAATTAAACTATTTTTGGAAAATAAAGGCCACGGAATCCATAAGGCATGCGTACGCAGACACGCGTATGCGTATGCATGCCCCAAATCTGCGTATGCGAGCTTTATGCATGCGTACACATACACGGGCATGCGTATGCATGTTAGGGTTCTAGAAACTATGAAAGACAAGTTTTGTGCATTAAAGTTGAGGTTTGGAATGAATTCCACATCGTCTGAGAGTCGTTCCAAATCCCCATTTTTTCAATATAAAAAGCCATACTACACATACACGGGCATGCGTATGCATGCTAGGGTTCTAGAAATTATGAAAGACAATTTTTTTGCATTAAAGTTGAGGTTTGGAATGAATCCCACATCGTCTAGGAGCCGTTCCAAACCCTTATTTTTTCAATATAAAAAGCCATACATGGTAGGGATGAGTAGTGATCGAACCTCACCGATAAAACCGAGCCTCACCGACCAAACTACACTGAACTTTGGGCCGACTGAAAGAGCCGATGTCGGCGAACGGAACTCGGTAACCTTTCCGACGCGGTTCGGTGATACAGTTGGAGTTGATTTTTGAAATCGACCCACAAACTATACCGACCGATTCATATATAGAGATAGAAATAAAGGAAAAGGAGAAAAACATTCTTAGTAAATAACTAGAAAGAAATCTTCCTTATGTTGCAACCACATCTATTTTTTTGCCTGAGCCTCTAGTTGTCTGCTCAAATCTGCCTTAATTTTGTGTAAATCCACCTCTTGTCCTTTCTGTTTGCATAGCTCTAAGTGGTATAGTACAAATCTCTCACTCTCTCTGTGACTGTGTAGTTATCTCCATGTATTTTTTTTGGTTTGCATAATACTGTCTTGTGATTTTGAGTACTTTGTTTACTTTTTTTTTTTTTTTTGAGCAAAGAGTACTTTGTTTACTAAAGTGTATTTCATTGAAGTTGACAAAAATATCTAAGCTTTTTTGGTTAACATGGATTACACTTTACAGCTAGATTGCACTAGTACTTGTTTGTTTGTTTGTTTTTTTTTTTTCTTGTTTTTTTTTTCCCCGCTAAAGAACTGATACTAACTTAACTTAAGATATTGATAATATAAAATATAAATTATATTTCTGATAAGATTTATTCTTTGTAAAGTATTTATTTGGTCAAAAAAATTATTATGTTATTGTTACTGTTGAACTTGATTGTGATTGAGTAATGACTAACATTTTTTTTTAATATTTCAAACTGATCAAACTGATGAAACCGACCGCAAAAAAAACGTACTACTGTAGGTCAGAAAACCAATCTTTGGCGGTATGCATCGGTTTCGATTATGGAAAAACTGATCCGTTTCGGTTCGGTATAAATTTCGAAAAAAACCGCACCGATCGAACCGCGCACACCCCATGGTACCTTTTCAAAACACACAGAAAATACAAAGGGAAAACCTAAGACTCGCTAGAAATAGTGAATCAAAGAGGGAGTTTTTCACAAAACATCCTCATGTCAATATTTTTTAATTGAGGTTTTCTCTGGTCTTGATCTTCGACTTTTGCGATTACTAATCACTTTTGTATTTGATTGTGAATAGATTTGACTGAGGGGACCTGCTAAAATCAAGCCAAGGAATTTTATATTTGAGGTATATGTCCTAAGTCTTTTCTTTTTAATTTCTTGCTTTAATTTTTGTTTTTCTTGTTTATTTGTGATATAACATGTTTATTTAGGTTTAGGCTTTCTTTGTTTACGATTTAAGGCAGGTTAGGTTGTTAGATTTGTCGTTTTAAGTTTTTGTTCATTTTTTGTTCTTGCTGTTTTTGGGTGTGTATGCGTATGCATGCTTTTTGCATGTGTACACACACTCGAAGTATGTGTACGCATACAATTGGGCCACATATGCAGGCCCTATGTATGTGTATGCATACTCAAGCCCAGAAACCTTAATTCGACATTTTCTGCTTTAGTTTCTTTATTTTATTTGTCTAATATGTCTCTGTTCTAGCTTATTTTCGCATGTATATGTTTCCATCTCTTTGTTTATTTGTTCGTTTGCCTTTAACACGTTAGATTAGGATTTCATTTTTATGTTTTCTTTGTTTTTCCATAGACACGCATTCATATGTCCATGCATTGATGCATAGGTGTTGTGGTGCAGAAAGGTAAGTGAGGTAAGTTATGCATTCACATGAACATGCATTTTGGATGATGAATATGTTTTTTTGATGCTTTGGCACTATGCTTAGATGTTTGAGGTATGCTTGATGTTAGTACCTTGTTGATATTGCTGTTTTGTGATGTGTTTTGCTGCCCTTGGATACATATTGCTAGATGAAGGGTAGGGCTTTTAGACTATGGATTTGATGATGAGTATGAGTATGCTTGTTTGGATGATGCTTAGATGCAATCACATGTTTGTTTAATCTTACCATGCCTATGTTTCTGCCTTGATTTGATACATATATGTTGCTGCCTTCGATGAAATATGAGATGTGATGTTAGGCTGTGGGATAGGACAAGATGTATGTTAGGGTTTTGGGATGATTGATGCCATGTTGTATGTTAGTTTGTGTTTGAGTTTAAGATGCTATATTGAACATGTCTTTAAGGAGATTAAGACATAAGACACAATGAGTAGAAGTTGACCCACGGGTCGGGCGATCTTGGGTGCCTACCTAACACCTTCCCAAGCCATACCTAAACTCCGAACCTGTACTCTGGTAGAAAGATCAGTCTTTCCATGTAAAGGCACTATATACATGGTTCCTAGACCATAAAATAAGGTGGCGGCTCCATTTATCTTTTTCTCCACCCTGATCCACTTGGTTGAGGCATACTCTCCCATTGTGCCCATAGACATCATGCCTAAAATTATGGACATTGTGCGTAGTATGGCATATTAACTAATGTGTGAGAACAATTATTGTTTCTTAAGGCAACGTTAAGGATTTATCTCACTATCTCTTAATTAAAGCACAAAGAAACAAGATAAAAAATACTTCAAAAACCAAAAATAGTGACAAACTATTTTAAAACACCATACCATTCATGTTTACTACCTTAGACTTTGAGACTACTTCACATTCCATGCATAAGCGCTTTGTAAAAATCCTTTAACTCCACTTTAAAATAAACCCTCATAAAATATCATAGCAATATGACAATTTGTCAATGAACTAAAATTTAAATCCTTATTTCATAATAATAGCACATTATCATTTTCTGATAGGTTTACAATTGTATTGCAATTGGTGGATGGTCATGTCCTGCACCGGGGCTATGACCAGGAGTTGTTGGGCGAAAGGCTTCAATCTCGGACATTTTATAACGATTTATAGTGAACTATGTAGACGGAGGTTTTGGCTTGTTTAAGGAGCCTCTGGAAAATGTTGGTGGATGAATATTGGTTGGCCTTGATGCTGTTATGGGGCTAAGGTTTTGTTGCAGAAGAAGGATAACCATGAAAATAGTTATCATAAAAGTTTTGTTTGCCATGAAGCTGGATGGAAAGAAGAGGTTTTCTTAAACTAATTAAGCAGAAGATGATGCTTGTTACTAGTTTAGAGTGCTATTTAAATATGTTTGTAATGGGCCCACATGCATTTATGTCAAATTCATAATTTATTATCACACAATAATTAGTGCATGCATTTATGCATATGTATTTATTATCTAACCATTGCATAATGGCTGTGTATTAATTCATTTTTGTATGTTAAATGAGTAGATGATGCATTTGGAAAAGGACAAGACTTAGGGATAGTACTTAAGTGTTTTTCCTTATGTTCTCTTCTTAAGATTCTATCATGTGGATTTTTTCTCATGGGATGAAATTATATTTTTTTAGTTAAGTAGTCACATGGCTGAATTTTAAGAGGAGAATCTAAGAAATAGCACATAAAGTACTGTACCTAAGTTTTGTCCTTTGGAAAAAGTGTAATTTCCCAAATTAATATATAGAAGAAATGAATCTATTATTTAATATACAATAATGAGGTAATACTTTGACATAAATTCAAAGTTTAGATAATAAATGAACAGGAATAAATGCATTTGGGGCCATTACAAACATCTTTAAATAGTACTATCAACTAGTAACAAGAATCACCTTCTACTAAATCAGTTTAAGAAAACCTCTTTTTCAACTTAGATTCATGGCAAACAAAAATTTTGTGTTAACCATTTTTATGGTTATCATTCTTCTTCAACAAAACTTTAGAGCCATAGCAGCATTAAGGCCAGCAGGAATTCATCCACTAACATTTCCTAGAGGCTCTTAAAGCAAGCCAAAACCTCCTTCTACTGGTTGGTTCACTATAAATTGTTATAAAATGGTTGAGACTGAAGCCTTTTGCCCAACAACTCTTGGTTATAGCCCTGGTGTAGAACATGACCATCCACTAGTTGCAATATAATAGTAAAGCTATCACAATATGATGATGTGTCGTTATTATAATGATTTAAATTTTAGTTCATTGAAAAATTGTCATACTACTATAATATGTTAAGAGGGTTCTTTAAAATGACAAAAATACCCCTAATATCTTTAAAATCACAAATTATGCTAAAAAACCACTAAAATGACCAAAATGAGCAAAATCTCTAAAATGAGCAAAATAGCCTTGAAACCTATAAAATGAGCAAAATACCCTCGAAATCACCAAATATGCTAAAAAACCACTAAAAATTACCAAAATGCCCCATAAACCTAAAAAAATGACTGAAATACTCCCAAAACCTAAAAAATGACCAAAGTACTCACGAAACCTAAAAAATGTCCAAAATACCTCCGAAACCTAAAATTTTACCAAAATACCCTTGAAACATAGAAATTACCAAAATACCCCATAAACCCTAAAAATGACTGAAATACCTCAAAAACCTAAAAATTGACTGAAAAACCCTTGAAACTTTAAAATTACTAAAATATCCCTTAAACTTAAAAAATGATTGAAATACTTCGAAACCTAGAAAATGATCGAAATATCTCCGAAACCTATAAAATGACCAAAATACCCCCGAAACTTATAAAATGAAAAAAATGCCCTTAAAACCTATATGATAATAAAAATACACCCTCAATCTAAAAAATGACCAAAATATCCTTAAACCTATAAAATGACCAAAATACCACTAAACCTTTAAAATGACTAAAATACACCCAAAACCTCTAAAATGACAAAAAATAACTCCAAACCTCTAAAATTACCAAAATACCCTGAAACTTATAAAAAAACCAAAATCCCCCTCAAAATATCTAAAATGACCAAAATACCCTTGAAAATTTTAAAGTGACCAAAATACCTCTAAACATGTAAAATGACCAAAATATACTTGAAACCTCTTAAATTACCAAAATAGAGGTTTAGCGTATTTTGGATGTTTCGAGGGAATTTTCATCACATCAAACATTCTAAGAACATTTCAGTCATTTTGTAAGTTTTGAGGGAATTTTAATAATTTTTTAGGTTTCGGGGTTATTTTGGTCATTCTTTAATTTCTAAGGGTATCTTAGTCATTTTTTACGTTATGGGGGCATTTTTGTCATTTTTTAAGCTTTAGGAGTACTTCGGTAATTTTTAGATTTTGGGGCTATTTCGGTAATTTCTAGATTTTGGAAGTGTTTTGGTAATTTTAAAATTTTGGAGGCATTTTGGTAATTTTTTAGATTTCGGGGTATTTTGGTCATTTTTTAGATTTTGGAGTATTTTGCCTATAGTTTGACTGGTTGATGAACTCTACAACTTAAATTTGGTCCCCCCTCACTCTTCTCCCTCTACCACTCCTAATTCTTCCCAAATTGTTGGGCTTAATTTGCCTTATAGTTTGACTGTTTGTCCATTTCTTTTGAGAAACAAAATGAGTACATACCTCTATGATCTTGTTTAGGACTTATCCAAATTGTACTCCATGCCTTCATGACCCACATACATGTTTCTTATCTTGTGAGTAGAGCATTAAAGCACGAAACAACAAGGTAAACAATGTCTCAAAAACAAGGTAAAAAAAAAAAAATAGCAATCAATGAAACCAGGAAAAGTAAAGATGACAAGCGATATATGACTTAGGAAAACTAATGAAACCAAGAGTTTCAAGGTAAAAAACTTGGAGAGGATTTAACCTAAACTATCCTTAAGACAACAAATTCTCTATGATAGAATGGAAGTCTTACATTAGATTTTTCTTTAAATCTAAAGCTACCTCTTGTAGTACTTACTCACGTGACCACATGCATGTAGCTCTGAATCTACGAACTCTTTTATCTGAATTTGCTGAACACAAATAGCCCCATTTGTGATTTTGTGATTCCACTCAAAGCTTTAAATCATCAACTATGAATGATCTTGTATGTAGCAACTTATTCCACTAGTTCTTGGATATAGATATTTTTTCCTGTAGATGCTTGTTGTGTTAGAATGCTACAGATACCTCACAAATCTCATAGGAGTAACTTACAAGACTTTTAAGAACTATTGAAACGTATTTAGGTTTTTTCATTTATACTAGGTAGTGTTGGACACAAACCCTAAGATTGAGTTTGGGAACTTGAATTTGGATTTGGATTTGGATTTGGATTCTAAATTAATAGATTTGAAATCAAGGGATTTCAAATCCATTGATTTTAGGAATTATGGATTTTAAAATCTAAATCCTTGACATTTTTAAAACTTTCCAAACAAGTTATTTGGATTTTAATCACCTAAATCCAAATTCAAATACCCAAATCATGTCATGCAAACACACTGAAAGAGTATTTCGGTCAGAGGGTTTATTGGGTCACCCTTACCCTAGCCTCTATACTCTCCCTTTTATATAATCTTCATGTCTAGTTTTATTATAAAACTATCTTGTAAAAGTACTTTTTTTTTTTTTTTCTCAATGATTAAGATTTTTTTTTGGTTGAATTAAAACCTATCTAGTGTGTTGACTTCATTTGATGCTGGTAGCAGCAGCACTTGGACCTTTTTAACCAAAAAAAAAAAAAAAATTTTTTGAGAATTACTAAATTTCTTTTAAGAAGTCTTTTATTTATTAGCTGAATAAAAAAGTTAATTTATCTTGGCTTCAAAAAATAAAAAAAAGAAGTTAATTTATCCTAGAATTCAGCCCATCCCCTATCTAGCGTATTGCTACTTCAGTTGACGCCATCATTTATCCGAGAGTGTTTATTGTGCTGTTGAAACTTGAAATTAACTAAAAAGGTACAAAATATTAAAATGTGCTATTAGACCTAGGATTTTGCCCATGCAGTTTGTATAAATCAACAAAATTAAGATACTAAATTTTAATTGCAAAAAAAAAAAAAAAAAAGATACTAAATTTTACACGATCAAAACTAGATTCTTTTGGGGTATATTAGACTATAAATACAATTTTACAGATAATATCTATGTAAATAAAGATAATTAAAGTAGAATTAAATTTATAATAAAAAACAGATTTAAATTTGGATTACCGCTTACTAACTCAACATATTTGAGATAGTAGTAATACTATATGTTGGTGCAAACACAATAATAATGGAAATAAGTGATTTATTTCCATTTTTGATACCTCCACCCTTCACCTTCCCTTTGCACACGTATCTAGCTCAATATTTGAGACAATTCTTGTTAGCCCATTAATTACCACAATTAAAAGAAATAAAATAGTCTCTTTTCTTTTCAATGTGGGATTAAACATTTCACTAACTCCATATCTTCCATATTCACTCCCACATCTTTACATTTATGTTGTAACATTTATTCATTTTAATTATTTAATATTAAAATGCTCCAACACTATAAGTGAGACTTCTTTTTTTTTTTTTTTTTTTTTTTTTTTTTTTTTTTTTTTTTTTTAAGGAAGCAGTTGCTACTCTATTGGGATACTATTTCATTGTTTACAATGGGTTAAAGGAAACTTGGGACAGTCCTCAATCCAACACTGAGGCCCCTCATTTTCAAGGGCAGCCCTTGATGAGTATGGGCTGCTTGATAACATTTTTGTCCAGACAACAAAATATGGCCTGGTTAAAACTTCCACACAAAACCTTTGCATGGCACTAATTGTGGTTTACATACACTATTTGATATACATTAGTTTAGAAAATATTCACATTTGTAGTGTGTACGGTAGCATGTACTGGGTAGCGTGCAATAACCATTACGCTCTTTACATTGTGTGTGTTTGGTTTCCCTTTCAAAATGAGCGTTTGATAAATCAAAGGATAACACCTCATCGAACATAACACTATCTGATAACACCTTGCTGAATATACTCCTCTCTCTCTCTCTCTCTCTCTCTCTCTCTCTCTCTAACATACCCAAAAAAAGTCAGCCCGCTCTCCAACAAACACAGCATATAGACTTCGATCTTCACATTCAAAAATTAGGTACAATCCAAACCTTGAGATTATGGAAAGAAAGGGAAAAAAAAGGCATAAAACTTATAGAAGGGATTAAGGGAATATACAAAGCATTTCTACCCTACAAGTAGGACAGGCCTATGGTAAAAAAAATTGATTCAGCACAAGTGTGGACATCAAAATTAACAGGACGCAGCTCCATCTGATCCTCAGACGCAAAAATAATACAGATTCTTGTATGCAACAAATATTATGCCTATCATAAGGAACTACGTACACCCAACCAAAAAAAAGAAGAAAAAGAAAAAAAGAACCACAATAATTAGTAAAACCCAATATATATAAATATATGGGTAAAATTTACCATCCCTGAGGTTAGGGCTAATACCAGTCAGGTCCTAAATATTTTAAAACTAACCAAATTGGTCTTAAGCCGAACTTAATCCCTAAACCCCGTTAGTCTTTGTTAGCCATTTAACTCCTCTCTTTCTCTGCCTCTTCTCTCTCTCTCTAATCTGTATCTGCCTCCTCTCTCTGCCTCTTCTTCTTCTACCTTTTCTCTCTCTCTACCTCTTCCCTCTCAGACCTGCCTCCTCTCTCGAGCCTATCTCTCTCTTATTTCTGTGACTCTCATTGTACCCACCCACCGTTAAGCTTGGGTTTTGTAAGTGCGTCTCTGCTTGTAAATCCGTCTTGGACAAGCTCGAATCCATCTCCAACCTGTCATTCTCGCTCTCAAATCCGGCTACGCCAAAGTCGTCGAGCCCGCTCTCGATTGCATCTTCAAATTGTTCTCCCTCAACCTCGTCAAGGCCGAGATCGATCGGCCCAATCCCAACTCCAATTCTGATTCCAATTCCAATACCAATATTGTTTACAAGATTATCGATTTGGTGTGCAAGTCCAGGGGGCTCGAAGAGGAACAAATCAAACTCGGCGTGCTTCGGGTTCTTCTCTCTACGGTTCGATCACCCACCGTGTTGATCCATGGTGATTGTTTGATTCATGTAGCGGATTCCAATATGGTGGTGGTATTGTTGTTGGGTTTTTTAAGTTACTTAATTTTGGGTTTTGTTACTGTGTATCGCTGCATCTTGGTTGTAACAGATTTAAGGTATAAGAGAGAGGGGTCAAGAGGGGAGAAAGTCATGGGGAGAAGGAGAGAGGAGACTAGTCTGAGAGAGGAAGAAAATCACTAACGGGTGGGCTAACGGTGTTAGGAACTAACTTGGACTTATGAACTAATTTGGTTAGTTTTAAAATATCTTGGACCTGACTGGTATTAGCTCAAATTTCAGAGGTGGTTAATAGAATTTAACCTAAATATATAACTAGATTTATTCCAAAGCATGGATCGGCAAAGTTATTTATGTCAATGAGTCATAGAGATATAATGTTTTTTCACAATAAATGCGTTCTTTTCCCTCACATAATAGTAGATTTTACTAACTTTTTTTTAAACTTTTTTTTAATTATAAAAAAGAGACTATCACTAATTTAATTCATGGGAAGAAGTAGAACACATATTTATTGTGTTCTCAGAGCACTGCATATTTATTATTTATAACAATTAGAGTAATCATTTGTTTGTTTGGATTGATACCCCGTCAAAATGCTATCAATATTGCTTATTAGTTAAAGAGAATCTTAAAATCCAATGCCATGTTTGAAAAAGAATATTTTACCATCCCATGGGAAAATTCCATCAAGTCATTAGCCATCTGATCATCATCTCCAATTAGAAATAAGAATATTCAAAAATGCACCAAAAGCAACTAAAAGAGCATTTAGAGGTCCAAAATGTGTATGAAAATTACATTACCAAAAAAAAAAAATCATTGAATAAAAAGAAAACAGTATTAAAGTTTAAATAACTAGCAAATAATAAAATATGTACCTGAATTGTTTTGTTTCCCGGAATGGTTTATATGTAAAAGTATGTAACAAACTTCTCTAATAAAGACACACCCATCATCCCACTTTAAAGCTAAACAAAACCCTAATTGGATCTAAAAAAAAAAACCCTAATTATATTCCAGCAAAACCATAACACATAAATATTTTTTTTTCCAAAATAACCAATAAACAATGAATAAATAAATACAACCAACATTTTAGAAGCTCTCTAAGTACCGTATCATCAGCAAAAGCAAGATAAAAATCAAAGAGAAAGAGTGAATCGAAAGACCCCAAAAAAAAAAAAAAAAAAAAAAAGTAGTGAAAAATGGTTTAAGAACAAGGAAAACTTGCTTGGGGTGATCTTAGAAGTAGATGATATTCCCGTGAGAAAGTAGGTCAAGAAACAATAGAGAAGTATACGAGAAACTAATTAACAAAAGGAATTCAACCATTCAAGAAATTGAGAGAAAATACGTATTTGGGTTTCAAAAGTGAACAAAATAGCATTTAAGAAGACTGAGAAAAAACTTAGGTTGTAAAATTATGGTTTTCAAGGTCTATGGGGGAAAGGATGTAAAATTATGGTTTAGAATATCTATGGTGGGAATGATGGCTGTGTCTTTATTAAAGACGGGTTTCTTACTTTCTGAGAGAACCTCCGAGAGCCATTAAATTGATTTTTAAGGTACATGCTTGACTTGATTAGCCTTTTTATAATGTTAGTCACCATCCCTTAATTGTAATCGTGTAATATTAGAATCCTTAATTATAAGAATTAATACTTATCCTCATCAATACTGTATAGTTATCTCATCAAAAAAAGAAAAAAGAAAAAAGTATAGTTATCCTCGTCTATAATCTACCATTAGAATCCTCAAAGGGTTTCCCAAAAAAAAAAAAAAAAGGGAAAAAGGAATAGATAATTATCCTTATCTATAATCTACTATTTTTAACATATATATATATATATATATATATCATATTATATCATATATATATATACTATATAATAAAAGTTGAGCTTAAAAACTATGGTTGTGCCAAGTGACTTCACCAAAATACATAAATTTTTTTAGATTTTTAAGAAAATATATATAAATTTTTTTTCTTATCTTCTTCTCATATAATTTCTAAGTTGATAAAAATCTTAATTTGCAAATTTTTTTTTATAGATTTTTAAGAAAATAGATATAATTTTTTTTGTTCTTATCTTCTTCTCCTATAATTTCTAAGTTGATAAAAATCTTAATTTGATTACAATCCAAATTCTTCATCTTATCCTTTTATTATTAACTTATTTTTTACTATTTTTTTACTTAAATTATATTACTACACAGTCAAGAAAAACAGCAATGTTATTTCACTTATTTGTTCATATTTTTTAGGATAAAAAAAATAAATATAATAGTTTTTTTCTATCTTCTTCTCCTATAATTTATTAAGTTCAACATATTATTGTTTTTCCCTTAATTGTTAATATCAACTTCTCTTTCCTTTTTTATCTTTCCTCTTCACTTTATGAATTATCTAAAAATCAAATTTTGCAGTAATTTAGGTTCTTATCTTCAGTAATCACTTTCACATTTTTTTCGTGTACAAATTATCTACAATTTTTTTATTTTCATATTTATCTTCAAGTATATCTACAACTTGAGATTAGATTATAGGGAATAAAATCAATTGGAAAAAAAAAAATTTAAATTATAAATATTTTTGCTTCACCTCCCTCAATCCACATCACAAATATGTTGTGAAAGATTTGTGTTTTATTTTGGTATGAGATGGGTTTTCATTTTTTTTTAATTTTTATTTATTTTAAACATAATGAGATAGTTGATTTAGATCTAGAAGCAATAAAGAAAATAATCCTCAAAGATCATAATTGCCTTGTTCTTTTAGTATTTTTTCTTGATAGGAAGGTATTATTTACTCTGGTGTGCTCATGAAGCATTATTACATCCTCGAGCCTCTGCCTCGCGGGAGTCAATGAAAACATTGGAATTAACTAGTTTGCTATCCTCAACAAGTATGAAATCTAACACAAGCTTTTCCTCTTAAGAACTTGAAGAGCTGATTGAGCAGTGCAATAAGCAATAGCCTGAACAGTGACCATTGGATTAACACCTAAAGCTGTTGGAAACACACTAGTATCTGCCACAAATAGTCCCTCTACCTCCCATGTTTCTCCCATTTGGTTCACCACTGATTTCTTTGGATCAACCCCCATCCTACAACTCCCCATTTGATGTGCTGAACATATCGGCGTCGAAAGGCCTCTCAATGCCCTCGAACTCTCCTCTTTCACAAACCTCTCAAACTCAGTTGAGCCCACGTTCTTCACATTTAAGGTCTTTCCTTTGCAGTGATGAGTCCCAATTTCTTCAGCTCCTGCTGCTGTCAATATCCTCAGTATCTTTTCTAGCCCTTTCTTTAGACTCTCTTCATCAGAAACTTCCATTTGGTAATTGATTGAGTTTGGTGAAACCACTGTTCCTGATCCTTTATCCCTTGCCAATGCAAATATATGGGCAGTCCTAGAAAACCTGCACATTCTGTTTTTTATATCTGTCCCAGAAATCCATGGCATTAAAATTGAGAATGTAGCAGGATGCAATGAAGGCGTCTGTATTACGGCACCATATCCAGACCCATCCAAATTTGCAACAACTGTAGACATTGCTGTCATTATCCCTCCTTCATAGCTCTTCTTGTCTTCCTCTGGCCAAACATTGGGAAAAGGTGTATCTGGAAAGTAGCCCCATGCCATTGTCACTGGATGGAGATGCAAGTTCTTACCAATGTTACCATTCTTCAAGCCACTTGTTTTCAACAATGCAGGTGTACTGATGGCGCCACACGCAACTATAGTCACCTTAGACTCTATCACAGCAATGTCTTTTGCTCCTTTGTACTCAAATTCGAAAGCAACCCCAGTTGCTGTCTTCCTATCTCTTCCTTTCTTTGTCTTGGTTAAAACTTTAATGGCCTCACAACCGGGAAGAATTGCACCATTGCCTGAATTTACCAAGTCCACAAGCCATGTTTCGGACGTGCCTTTCTTTCTTCCATCCTTGCAGCCAAAACAACACCAACCACAATAATGATCCGCCGGTGAATTTCTTGGTATGTTTTTCACAGGATAACCCAATTCTTGACAACCTTGTCTCAAGACCGCGTTATTGAATCCTTCATCTTGGAATTCCGACTGAACTCCCATTTTGTCACAGACAACATCCAAAGCTTCTTTGTATAGTTCACTGCCAAATAGTTCAAGTTCATAGCGATCACACCATTCATTAATTACATGCTGGGGTGTCTTAATTGAAGCTGACCAGTTAATTGTAGAGCCTCCGCCGACTGTGGAGCCTGCAAGTACTAATACACCCATATCATCAGTTGCCAACAAACCACTGGATAGGTACATTTGATCCATAGTCGGGCCTTCAAGAAGAGACAGATTTTTCCTGGCACAATAGTTTCCTTTCTCCAGTACAAGCACTTTGTAACCGGCCTTTGCTAGAACACCAGCAACAACACCACCACCTGAGCCAGAACCAATCACTATTGCATCACATTCGATAATTAAAGAAGGATAAGATAGGCTGGGAGGATTGGTTTTCTGAGAAAGAACTGAGACAGGAAATCCAAGTCGACGTAGAGTATTTGCAGCCATGTCCCGTGATTGTTTTAGATTGATGAGGCCTCTGTAAAGAGGTCCACAAAACCATTCTTTACTACCATCTTCTTCTTTATCAGATTCTTTATATCCAATTTTTTTTAATGCCTTGGACTGCTCAGTTTGGGTTTTGAATTCTGGGTCAGGTCCACTATAACCAATTGCTTTCCATGATAGGTTATCGTCCTTCTCATCCACCTGGACATGTTAATTTGGGCATGTAGGATCAGAGTGAAACATAACATACATGAATTTTCCTGAATATGCAACTATACATTTTGTTTTCTGTAAATCTGGAAATGTAGATTCAAATTGAATATTGGTATTGGCATGCCAGTATATCATTAAAAAAAAAAAAAACTTTCTAGTAGTAACAATAAGTTCCTGGTTTTTTAACATATTCCAATCTCTATGGGAAGGTAAATTACAAAGAAAGTCTGACATAGTAATCATAGTACATCAATACTATAAATAAAAAAAATATTAATAATGTTGTTAAGTTGTGAACTTGTGTACTTGCCAGTGTAAATGGTCAGTGGCACTTTAACAATTTGAGTTGCCCCAATTCCCCCAAAAGAAACAAAATAATTTCTTAATTCTAGTTTTTCTCTTATATGCTAAGATTTGCTCTTGCATCTTGGTTCTTGAAATCTTTTTTCTATTCGATTTTAACAAACAATTTTGTAATTTACATTGAGTGGGAAATTGTTTAAAATTCACTATGAAGATAATAATGGAATTTTATTATATGAAAGATCATAATTAATCATTGCTTTGATGGGAGATGCTTAGGGGGTTTTTAATTTGAGTGGATATTTTTATATGTCTATAGCAAATTAGACGGCTTTTATATGCTCATTAAAATTTAGGAAGAAGATAATTATTCTAGTTAAAATAATTATCTTATATATATATATATATATATAATTTTGTATATAATATATCTATGAGTTATAATTCACTCTAGTACTAAAAAATTGTTATTCTTTTTCTATATACAAATATATGATTATATACTTATATGCATGTTTATGCATGTATGTGCTCTGAATCTTGATTGATGTATTTTAATACCATATTTCAGGTTCTTCAAACAAAAATTCAAGGTATAGTGTAGACCCGAGAACTTGAGTATGGGAAAAATATGCTTAAAATTTTTAGTTGTTCAAAATTAGTGATGAATTCTTAGATGATGGATGGCAGATCTAAAATAAAAAATGCTAAAGTTACTACATATTGTATGTGTTTGGATAACACTTCAAGTTGCGGTTGCATTTCCTATTTCACATTTCGGAACTTTTTTTTTTTTTTTTTTTTTTTTCAACACATGAACAGTAAAATCACTATGCAGGAGACAATTATTACTGTTCATGCATTGTAGCAGTACTGTTCATGCATTAAAAAAATAAAAAATGGGTCCCACGGTACTATTTATACATTTAAAAATTATTTTGCTACAGTGTTTTTAGTAACAATTAGTTTTCAGCAACTTTCAGCAACAATAAGCTGTATTCAAACGGACCTATTTTACTATAAATTGCTTACAAACTGTTATGATAATGATTGCGATTGGTAAATTTCATTATTTTAATAAATGAATATTTGAATTACTTTTTTTGTAATTGGCAAGTAGCGACACCCTAGTTTGTAATATTTATATATATTAAAATTTATAATCTCCTACCAAGACTCATATAAAAATAATGGAAGTTTTAATTTCTTTTTCTGTATAATACTCTTGTAAGAATTTTTACTACATAAATATTACAAACTATATTATTTGCCCTTTCTTATGGGGGGGGGGGGGGGGTGTCCATGTGTTCAGCATGCATCGGATTAATAAATTATATAAGACAAGTATACCATATAATCATATATGCTAGAAGAATGCTAACATTAACACAGTTCCAAATAATTAATTCTAACCTGACTGAAGAAAGCATAGAGTGTGAGAATCTTCATGGCCTTGCTGAGCATTCTTAGAAGATAGAAATAACTAAGAGATAATGAAAGCACTATTTCTTCTCTTTTTTGCGGAGACACCCGAGAAAATCTTTGAAAGTATGGGAATTGACTAGAAAGGCTTGCTCTCCCACATAGTATTAAGGTCCCAATCCAAGTTGATAACACCCATAATGCCACTCTCATCAGCCACTTCTTTGGGTGTTTCAGTCTGTCGCTTATCAGTGCCCCAACCTACATGCATGTTCAAGTACTTCTACATAAAAATAAAAAAAAATCCCCATAACATTTAATGTCTAAAAAAAAAAAACTTCAACATCAACAACACCTACCACATGGGTCTAAACGACAACAGCAAAAATTGCATATTTTTTTTTGTAAAATTACTTTCCAAAATCTTTATTTTCCAACAACCTAAGACATATGCTTGTAATACGGTAAGAGTTTTCTAACTTAGTGATATTGTTTAGTCTTTTTTACTAGAAGAATCAAGATTCGAAACACTTCCCCATGTATGTAATTATCAGAAAAATAATTAAAATAGGTATGGATAGTATAATCTTACTCGTTCTGGAGTTCCAGCCATAGAAGCAGAAGTGGTGTAGAATTTGACAACAGAGTCATCGGTTGTAAGGTTGGAAACATCAATGGACGGCAAGAAGGTGTCACAAAGCGCAATGAGTGAGTCCATCTCCCAAGAGGACAAAGAATTTACTCTCTCTCCTTTCTCTCTTCCGTTAGTCTTTGAAGGTGAGAAGCAAACATCTCTACAAGCACCACTTGACTCCATATTTTGCTTGCTTGTTTGTTAGTGAGAGCTTTTAAGAATGATAAAGCTTCCGGGGTTTATAAAATAAATAGATAAGAAGGGTACTATTATTGGTTTGCTTATTGAGAAAGCAATAAGATTCATTCAGTGGGGCCATTGACTTGGAAATTAAGAAAGAACTCAATGATTGTGTGTTGAACTAAAAAAAAATATCAGTTGTTGATCCCCCCAATTGCGGATGCCAACGCTTTTAAGTTTCTTCTCAGAAATTTCCTTTAAAGGTTTAAGCTCAAATTAAGAAAAATGCTATAGCTATAAACTATTTTACAAAATGCCAATATGATGAGTGATTATTGATAAGTAAAAATGTAATGTTTCATTGTTTGTTAGTCATGGGCTCAAATGAGAACTAGTAAAAATTGACTACAATAATAGTTTGTAAAAATGTTGTAAAATAGTTTATGACTGTAGTATTACAATCAAATTAAAATATAATGTATGATAATGGTGTTATAGACTATTAGGTATGCATTTTGGATTAAGTGGTAGGTGCGGTCCGTGCGGATTTGCCTCTAGATTGTGTAATTAACATTTTTACTTAAGAGGGAAAAGTTGAGAAGTAAAAAAAAAAGTGCATCAAAGGAAGTAGGTAAATATATATAGGAAAAAATGTCGTCAAAATCTATATATATATATATATATATAGATAAATATGTTGTTTTCCTCAGATCCCTCATATATAGGTAAAAAAATATCTGGATTTAGTGTTATTGGTGGAAACAAAAGTTAATTCCAATAAAATAGATTGGATAAAGCAGAGGATTGACTTTGTATATAGTTTTAGTGTCGGGCCTGAAGGTGAAGTAGTTTGTAGAGGATGTGGGTTGATATTGAATTAGTGTATTCTAATAAAAATTTGGTGGCTTCTTTCGTGTTTTTGAGCCTCCTGACTCCTGAGCAAGCTTGGATGCTATGCTCTGTTTATGACCCTCATTCCCTTCATGGGAAAGCAATCTTTTCGGGAACTGGTCAACAATGTTGTGGATCCCTTTGTTAGTCCTTGGCTAACAATTGGAGATTTCAATAGTAAGTGTAGCATGAGGGAATATTAAACCAGGAGTGGCAATTCATGTTTCCAAAAGTGGGAGTGAGACATTTATTAGTTGCTCCCAATTCAGACCTCTGCCCCCATTTTGTTAGGCCTTTCAGATTCAAAACTATGTGGATTAAAGAGCCATCAAGTTCCAAAGTAGTGGAAGATGCCTGGCAAGTGGAAATTGAATGATACAATGGTTTTGTTTTGCAGTATAAATTATCGAGTCCACCAAATAAGCAAATACTCCAATGGTAATTTCACACTTAAAGTCAAATAGTGTGAATGCTATGAGGGCATTGCACCAGACACTCTTGACCCAAGCATCCTTCTATAATCCCATATCTTTTCTTTTTATACCTGCATGTCAACAATTTTAAGTGAGAAAGTGTATATCTTAATTAATGTGTAACTTTTATTAAGCTTGAAATCCATGTGAAGAACAATTTGTTAGAAAAATGTTAATATGTTTATGGGTTGGGCATTGGATTAGGCTTAGGCATGTATGGATTGGGTCATCTTGTTCAAATAATAACATTTTATTATTTATTTTTTGAGTCAATAAGCCTGTACACAATAGTTTATTGCTGAACAATATGCATGTTCACTAATGAATATATTCATAGTTACTTATTCATAAAAACAACTTTTGACTGAAAAACTTCAAAGAGAATATTTTTGTCCACACATCTGCATAGAGTCAAAGAGAGAGAAAGAGATATAGTTCAGTTTGCTCGCTGAGCACAGATATTGCATTGTTTCTTCTCCATGTCGTTGATAATTTTATTCTGGGAGGCACATGTCTGTAATTCTCTAAGTACCACATATTGTGTGAAGGACAAAATCTGCTTTAAGTCACATATTCTTCATGCATTGGTCTATGAATTATTTAATTATTTTACCGATTTCATCTTATATGCATATCTATATATCGATTTTTTCTATTGAATCTATTTGTGTTCTTGTTTATGATGTTATATATATATATATATATATTATATGTTGTTCTTGTTTGCATAGTCACAAAAATGAATTGTTTCTAAAATAGATCCAACACAATTAACTTCATTAAAAAATCCATTAATTGGTACTAGCCCACACGCACATAAAAAAGAAATTAATAAAAAATTTCAAAAGAAAAAAAATTACTATATTACATACATTAAGCTGAACTTTCATATGCAATTGAATACTAAAAAAGAAAAAAGAAGAAGATGAAAGGCATTTATTTTAAATCATTCAAGATTAATTTGCACTCTAAATGAAGAAGGGAGTGAAATTTCTTTTTAAAATTGACTTCTAATTCGCTGAAAAGATAGTAATAGAAAAAAAAAATTGTAGGAGAGCTTAAATTAACTTCATCTTCATGAACCTCAAGGGATCGACTAAGTGGTTTCTAAGATTTTATGATATCCAAAAGATTCTAGATTCGAAACCTCTTGGTAGCATTTTCGAGTCATTCCCAAGGGATTACTCTTTGTAATAACCTTTGAGACGAGGGACTGCATATATCCGAAGGAATAGTTAGATACTTGAAAAGGTCTGGATACCTTTGTTTGTAAAAAAAAAAAAAATTGTCTTCATGTATATGATTTAATTTGGTTTCCTTATGCTCTGTTTGGATGCCTGGATTTGGGTCTATGGATTTGGATTTGAGAAGCCCATATCCAAATTTTTTGTTTAGGTTACTTAAAAAGAGATGGATTTGGATTTAGCCCAAATCTAAGTAGGATTTGAGATGTGCAAATCCATTGATTTGAAATCCTTTCAGAAATGATGTGGAATTTGGCAAAAATCCTCCCATGCCTTGCTTCTTCTCTCAACACTTCTCATCCTCTTAAACCTCTATATCTCTCTTTTCCTTTAGTACTAAATTTGAATTCACAAAATATCAATGGTTTTGTCTATGGGATTTTGTATTTTCTATGAGTTGTTTGTGGCTTTGTTTCCATTTTGTTTTTGTTTTGTTTTGTTTTTGTTTTTGTTTTTATTTTTTGGGTTTTTGGGTTTCGTTTGGATTTGTCAATCTGGATCAGTGTCTATTGGTATAATAGCTTAATTTTGCATATTTATATCATTATTATAAAGCATTATCATACTTATTTTGAGTTAATTCATGCATTTTATAGTTGATTTTGGAATAATGCTGAATAATCAATTTTGTGCTTAATTGAATTTTAATGCATGAATTTGTCTTTTGTAGGATAATGAAATTAAATAAGTGGATTTGTGCAAAGAAGAAAGCTAATGGACTTTACTGTTACAAGGGCCATGATGAAGTCAAAGAGGGCCAACCTAATTAAATTCAAGTTCAATTGGAGCAAGGAATCAAAGGAAATTTGTATCTAATCCAAATTCAATTCGGATTAAGATTCCAGCTTGCACACCAGTTAGTATTTGGAGCATAACTTTTGGCTCAGATGTCCAATCAAAATGATTCAAGTTGGGCTGGAAATCTAACTTAAAGGGATACAACTTTTTAGTTCACTAAAAGTCCGAATTCTGAAGTTAAATGGGCCAAAAACGTCAGTTAAGTGAAGCCTAAAAACTTGGGATTTTCTCCAAACGGGAATTCAACTTGTAATAGGATTCCTTGACCTATTTAAAGGCTTTTTAGGGCAAAATTCAAAGGGGAGCTGCTGTAGAACATAATTTAGGTTTTCTTAAAGTTTCTTTACAATTTTTAGAGTTTTATTTGTGTTATGGCTTGCTAGAAGCCTTGCTAAGGCAAGGGGTGAAACCCAACCGTTTATTGGTATGTTCTTAACAATTATTTATTGGTTTTAATGATTATATTTTTATGTTTTTGATTGTTTTACTTATCTAGGAAGTGTTTAGTTCTGTATAATCCTTTGATTTATCGTAGACTTCGGGCACGTTAAATGCTTAGTATTCCTTGCGAACTAATTCACTAGTTTTGTTTTGCCTAAAATCAATCAATTGCATGAAACTACCTTAGACAATTACTTCTTGAGTTTTTATTGTTAAATCATCCGACTAAGATCATCCTTCGTATGAATTTTAGTTGAGTTATAAAATAAATATTGTTAATGTACGGCCCTGTGATATAGAAGCCCGTTTGGGCCTTGGACTATGGATCAATAGTATGGCCTAAGGGCCTAACCTTTACTCTGCCCTAGATCCTAGCCCAAGCCCACCGAAGTTACGAGCCTAGGTTGAACGTTGTTCAAAGGCTTGGGGAGTGGCCCAGGCCGAGTGTTGCTGCATGGTAGTTGCTCGGCAAGTCTTCCCGAGCAAGCAGTTGTTCGGTCATACCACCTTCTGCATACTCGGCATTACCTTAGGGAATATCACTGCCGAGCATATCTACTGAAGTGGGAATCATTTCCAAAGCCATTCTAACCTAAACACCCACTTACCATTAATGAGATTGGACCTCTCATTGCACTAATTTTGAAAGTCATCATGATCATCCCACTGATAGTTGGCTATAAATAGGAGAAGCTAGAGAAGGAAAGGGGTGGGAAATTTGATAGAGAGAAAGAGAGTAGAAAAAGAGGTGAAGTAATGCAGAAAGAGAGAGAGAAAAGTGATCTCATTGAGTCTCGATGTCAAGAACGACCCAAAGTAGGAAATCCAAGCCCACTATACAAATAAGTTGTGAGCCCAAGTGAGGTCCAATTAATAGCTTCATTTCTGGCATGCACAATTGGTGCTGTCTGTGGGGATCTCCTACAAAGCTATGGTTCAACTGAGACTCACGCACGAGAAAACGTCTAGAAGACGTTCGGGGAGTGACGTTGAAAGTGGTTCAGTGGGATCATCTCGGGGATCCTCTTGGCAAGAGCAGAGGCAGAAGAGGTGCGAGGATAGGGATCATGAACGAGAGGAAGAACGGTCTGGTCTGGGAGAGGGGTTGTACCAAACACAACGAATGGTGTCTAATGCTTCGGGGCACAAGCAATTTGATGAAAGGGATGAAGAGCTTGAACAGTTACACAGGTTGGTGAGAAACTTGGAGTTGGAAGTAGAGAAGAGGCACCGTAGAAGGAACCGAGACGACTGAGAAAGAAGATCTAATACGGGGGAAGATTCTCACGGGACGAGGTCCAATCAATTTGAATCCTGCCATCGCCGAGAACGTTCGCATTCACATGAGTCCCGTCAACATAGAGACCTTTTGCATTCGCGGGAATATGCATATCGGGGTTTGGACTCCTCAAATGAGCGACGGCCCCATAATGAAGCCATGGATGCAATGAGCCGTGCACTACGTAGAGCTGCTCGGTCGCTGTTTTCAACCAACATTGAGCGAGCCCGATGCCGGACAGATTTACACGCCCTCCATTCAATTCCTATGATGGGAAAATTGATCCAATAGAAAACGTTAGCCACTACATCCAGATGATATCTCTGCACACTCATAATGATGCGCTAATGTGCAAGGTATTTTGTTAGGACATATGTGTTCACAAATTAAGAACATATGTCATAATGTTTATGTAAATTGGCTAATCCTTTGACAAAACGCACTATACTTGTAATTGGGCAGTTCTAGGTGTTTTTAATACTTCAAGAAACAAGGTTTCAAGATCAAGTGTTGAAGTCATCAAGTTTGTCCAAGAAAAAGCAAGTTGGAGTGCACAGTTTTTAAATCTCGACACCTGCTCGATAGCTACCTTGACACCTGCTATCTGTCGAGAATTAAAAACTCAGATTTTCTGTTCTGATTTTCTTGGGATCCATGAATATGTTTTTGGGCCTTCTTTTCTTCTAACCCTAAACATATAAATGGAGTATTTTAAGAGACGTCAACATAGACACAAGTTGCAAAAGTATTGAGCAATCCTTGTTCAAGCAAATTGTGATCAAAAGACGAAGTTCTTGACCTAGTTCATCTTCTCTGAAGAAGTTGCTGTGTATTTTGCACCATAGGGTTTTGTGACCAAGCATCTTCTAGATCTTCATCGCACAGGATGAACTAAAGAACTTTGTAGCCAACCTCTCCTTCTAAAGTTGGTGTTTGAAGTCGCGTACTGGGATCCGTGCATCTGGTTAGTCACGTACTTGGGAGCCGTGCATCAAAAGGGGAACTGTCACTACAGATCAAGTCCGATTGGGTATTGGGGTAAGGGTTCAACTGTAGGTTGGTAAGGTACTTGGGATTCCTTATTTGTAACCGCTTGATTTGATAATAGTGGAGTTTCGGGAGTGGTGACCTGAAAATCACCCGGTGGGGTTTTTGCCGTTAGGGTTTTCCCCATTCGTGAATAAATCACCGTATCATTTATTTTCCGCTGCATATTTAGTTATTCGGTGATTTATTTGTGCTGCCAAGCGTTTGCATGTTAATTGAACCTAATTAATTCACTTGGCTAATTAATTGGTTAATTAATCACAAGGGGTCATTCAGTTTGTGGCCTATCATATTTCTATCAAGCCTCGGCCCCACCGCATTAAGATGGTTTAATGGGTTGCGGAAGGGCTCCATCCATAATTTTACCGAGCTGATACAGGAGTTTGGTGTTCAGTTTGTAACTTGCAGTCGGGTACCACAACTGGTAGACGCGTTACTGTCCATGAAAATAAGGGTAGGGGAAACCTTTCATAGCTATGCTGGTCTGTACTGGGAGCTTTACAACAAGATCGGCGGGGGCAATGAGAAGATCGCGGCAAGCACTTTTAGGATGGGATTACCTGAGGATTCTGGGTTACGAGAATCGTTAACTAAGAAGCCTCCTAAGGACATGAGACAACTGATGAGACGTATTGAAGAGTACAAACTACTAGAGGATGATCAGTTGCAAAGAAAAGGTAAAACACGAATCATAAATCGTCGTCGGCAGAGCAATTTCCCACTTAGAATTGGGAGGGGGGGTTGAGGATTCAGGGGCCAGAAGCGCAGGTAGTGGAGGTAAATGTAACGTTCAAGGAGCCAGTGCATAGAATTGTAGACAAGATTAAACAAGAGCCATACTTCAAATGGCTGAACAAGATGGGAGGTGACTCATCTAGGAGGAATCAAAACTTGTACTGTACTTACCATAAAGACAAAGGCCATACTACAGAGCAATGTCAGGTATTGAGGGATCATCTTGGGCAACTAGCGAAGGCTGGCTACCTGAAAGAATTCGTGATGGATGCAAGAAATTAAGGAACAGGGAAGGCGCCCCCTCCAATAGGGATTATTGAGGTCATCCATGCCGACCCGGGGGGTCTCACCGCAGCAGGAAGGAAAGGAGTATTGGCGGTAGTACCAGTAGTAGGTAGCTCAGGCACACAGCCATCCGGGAAGAAGATAAAATTTGCCTAGGAGCTTATCGCTTTCGATGATAACGATTTGGAGGGAAAGGTTCAATCGCACGACGATGCGTTGGTGGTTACAGCCCAGATAAACGGTTTCTTAGTGAAGAGGGTGATGGTGGACCAGGGAAGTGGGGTCGATGTGATGTATCCTGACCTGTTTTGGGGGCTCCGGTTAAGGAATGAGGACCTTTCAAAGTATAATACACCCTTGGTCGGGTTTGATGGGAAAGTCGTAGTACCTGAGGGGCAAATCTCTTTGCCTGTGAATATGGAGAGTAAGGAGGTGGTAGTAACGTTTATACTGGTTGCTTTGTTCTCCCCGTACATTGCGATACTAAGGAGGCCGTGGATCCACGCAATGGGAGCTGTCCCGTCCACCTTGCACGTAAAAGTTAAGTTTCCTACTGAGTAGGGTATTGCGGTAGTAAGGGGAGCCAACAGACGGCAAGACAATGTTTAGTCACCATAGTTAATTGGAGGAAGGAGATAGCCGATCAGAAGGAGCAAGCCGAGCAAAAGGCCACGCCATAGGGGGTCCTGTTATAGCAATTACAAGATCCTCGAGGAGAGAAGGGGGGTGGCTGTGCCGAGAAAATGATGAGAGTGAAGATTCTTCCAGATGTTGACAAGTGTTTCCATATAGGGAAAAGCATGAACGGTCAAGATAAAGTAGAAATGTTCTTACTCCTGATACAGAACGTGGATGTGTTTGCATGGAGTCCATATGAAGTACCTGGAATGGATCCCGAATTCATTGTCCATAGACTTAGAGCTGACCCCTCGTTCCTTCCTAAGAAATAGAAGCCGAGGAGATTAGCTAGGGAGCATGTCGAGGCAGTGAAAGCGGAGGTCCAAAAGTTGAAACAGGCTGGGGTGATAAGGGAGATCTTCTTCCCGGAGTGGTTAGCAAATACCGTGGTAGTAAAGAAGAAGAACGGAAAGTGGAGGGTGTGCGTAGACTTCACAGATTTAAACTGAGCATGTCCAAAAGACCCGTTCCCCGTACCGAAGATCGATCAATTAGTAGATGCCACATACGGGTATCCGAGGATGAGCTTTCTAGATGCTTTTCAGGGCTATCATTAGATCGCCCTGGCGCTCAAGGACCAAGAAAAGATGGCATTCATCTCCCCGGAGGCCAATTACCATTACATGGTGATGCCTTTTGGATTAAAGAACTCTGGGGCCACATACCAACGAATGATGACGAGGATGTTTCGAGACAAGATAGGACGTACGGTTGAAGTCTACATTGATGATATGGTGGTGAAAAGTAAACATGAAGTGCGGCATGTAGAGGATCTTCAGGGGGTGTTTGAGGTGCTTCGGCAACATAAGTTACGTCTTAACGACGAGAAGTGTGCATTTGGCGTGGGGGTTGGAAAATTCTTGGGGTATTTGATCACTAATCGAGGAATAGTGGTCAACCCTGACCAAATTGAGGCTGTGAAAAGGCTGAAGTCGCCGAGCAACCCGAAAGAAGTACAGGTGTTAACCGGGATGCTAGTTACCCTTAATCGGTTCATCTCCAAATTCGTAGATCGCTACCAACCATTTTATCAACTTCTGAAGAAGTGGACAGGATTTCAATGGAACGAAGAATGTGATAGAGCTTTGCAGGATATGAAAGATTATTTGGTACAAGCACCCATGCTAACGGCCCCGAAACCTGGTGAGGATTTATTCATGTACCTGTCAGTGTCTGATTATGCTGTGAGTGTCGTGCTATTGAGAGACCAAGGAGTGCAGTAACCCGTGTATTACATCAGCAAGACTCTAGTTGATGTCGAGACTAGGTACTTACCTCTGGAGAAGTTGGTGCTAGCCCTCATACATGTTATGAGGAAGCTGCCGTATTACTTTTAGGCTCATACGGTATACGTCTTGACTTAGTATCCCTTACAGTCACTGTTGAAGAGATCAGACTTCATGGGCCAAATAGCTAAGTGGGGAACTCGGCTTGGTTCTTTTGACATACGGTACAGACCGCAAAGTTCGGTGAAGGGCCAGGTCCTCGCAGATTTTGTTGTTGAATTTTCACTGAAGAACAATAGGGAGATAGTTTGCCATGTGGAGACTTGCTCGTGGAAGGTATTTGTGGACGAAGTGTCAAATGCCCTAGGAGTTGGTATCGGGATCATTATTATCACTCCTGAAGGAATTTGGTTAGAGCATTCTTTTAGGTTGGGATTTAGAGCCTCTAATAACGAAGCCGAGTATGAGGCCTTACTCGCCGGGTTGAGAGCGGTTTTGGAAATGGGAGCTCGGGACGTGGAGATGCATTTAGATTCTCGGTTGGTTGTCAACCAAATACAAGGTAGCTTTGAAGCCAGAGATCCTCGGATGAAAGCATACTTGCAGGCGGCAAAGTAAATTATGAGCAAGTTTGTTACGGCAAAAGTGTCCTAAGTGGGCTAGGCGCAAAACAGACATGTTGACTCCTTAGCTACGCTAGCATCATCGATGACTGAAGATGTTCCTCAGTTAATCAAAGTGGAGCTGATAGTAGAACTGAGCATTTGTGCGGTAGTTAGTGTCGGTGTTGCGGAAAATATAGTTGCCGTAGTCTCGGCGTTCGGGCCATGTTGGATGGACCCGATCATTGCCTTCTTAGCCAAGGATCGAGTTCCGGATGATGAAAAGGAGGCCAGCAAGATTCGCCGAACAATTGCTCGGTATTGGTTGTCGACAGATGGCAAGCTGTACCGAAGGTCTTTCGGAGGACTGTACCTTTTGTGCTTACACCCCGAGAAAGTAAGGGAACTTTTGGCTGAGCTGCATGACGGGATGTGCGAAAGTCATGTAGGGGGACGCTCGTTGGCACATCGAGCAATGACCCAGGGGTTCTGGTGGCCACAAATGTAGAAGTACGCCGCCGAATATTTACGTAAATGTGAACAATGCCAAAAACATGCCCCCTTAATTCATTAGCCAGCCGGTCAGCTGAAACAGGTCAGCAGTCCATTGCCCTTATTGCAGTGGGGGCTAGATATTCTCGACCCATTTCTCCGGGCAATCGAAAATCGCTAGTTCGTACTCGTGGTTGTTGATTACTTCACTAAGTGGGCGGAAGCCGAGACTTTGGCCGATATCCGGGATGTAGACGTGAAGAAGTTCGTGTGGAAGAATATAGACACAAGGTTTGGGGTGCCAAACTCACTGATATCCGATAATGGGCTACAATTTGATAGTAAAGCTTTTTGCACTTTTTGTAGTAATCTCGGTATCAAAAACAGGTACTCCACTCCAGCGTATCCACAAAGCAATGGTTAAATCGAAGCCACCAACATGGTAATCTTGAACTGGATGAAGAAAAGGTTGGATGGTGCAAAGGGTAGATGGACTGAAGAGCTACCAAACGTTTTGTGGGCGTACCGAACAACCCCCAAGAGATCCACGGGAGAGAGCCCGTTCTCTTTGACATACGTAGCGGAAGCCGTGATACCAGCCAAGGTGAATCTATGCAGTGCACGAGTCGTAGGATTCGATCCCGCCTAAAACGATGAGATGATGGTAGGACGCTTAGATAGGTTGGAAGAATGCCGTGAAACGACAACTATACGACACGCAGAGTATCAGCAAAAACTTGCCCGGCGCTATGGCCGAGATGTGAAAACGAGGGAATTTGGCGCTGGAGATTTAGTTCTGAGAAGGGCTGTGAGGAATATGCAAAATACAAATGCCAGGAAGTTGGCACAGACATGGGAAGGACCCTACACGGTTACTGCCATTGTTGGCGTGGGAGCGTATTACTTGGAGGATCTAGACAAGAGACTATTGCCTCAGCCGTGGAATGTCCATAACCTTAAGAAGTTTTACCACTGATCGGTTGTACGCTGAGTTGTAAGTTGAATGTAATATCGTGTATATGTTTTACTAATGAGAATAGTGATATTTACTCATGCAGACTTATGTTATTCTATTATTGATCCTCAATTCGATCCACATCACTGAGCGGGTGGAAACCTTAAAGAATCTAAGGACAGAAGCCTGACTCTCGGTTCGATCCATATCACCGAGCAGGTGGAAACCTTAAAGAATCTTTCTAAGGATAGAAGCCTAACCCTCGGTTCGATCCATATCACCGAGCAGGTGGAAACCTTAAAAATCTTTCTAAGGACGGAGGCCTGATCCTTGGTTCGACACGTATCACCGAGCAGGTGGAAACCTTAAAAATCATTCCAAGGACAAAACCCTAATCCTCGGTTCAATCCACCTTGCCAAGTGGGCGGAAGCCTTGAACAACACTTAAAAGGGAATGACACGCTTCTTGGATTGACTGATTCACCGAACGTGTTCAAACCTTACGGAAGAAGCACATACATTCAAAGGGCAGACAGTTTACGCCGAGATGACACCTAGGGACAGATACTCACCCCATTGTTCCAACAAAATCATCTAGCTAAAGTCATCCAAGAACGAGGGCCTACATCTCGGCTCACTCTCTATTGCATACCTAATGCAAGAAAACTAATATGTGCTAAAAGGTTTTTCAATTACCGAAGATTCAACTCATTCTAAGGGGTGAATGTGTGTGGAAAATAGAAAAATGTATCGCCAACCACATAATGTTAAGCATTCACCAAAAACAGTCAGGATAAATGATCGGCAAAATAAACCTTAATCAAAACAAACCAATGTCTAAGGACTGAAACCTGCTTCTCGGTTCAATCCTTATCACCGAGCAGGTGGAAACCTTACACTAAAAATTTCTTTAAGGACTGAAACCTGCTTCTCAGTTCAATCCCTATCACCAAGCAGGTAGAAACCTCATGCTAAAGGTTCTTCCTAAGGACGGAAGCCTGTCTCTCGGCTCAATCCCTATTACCGAGCAGGTGGAAATCTTATGCTAAAACGTACTAAGGGTGTAAACCTACCATCAAACCTATTTATTGACTATCAATACCCTAAGTCTTCCTCGAGGGAACCAACATGTACTGTAAAGTATTTGAATGCCGAGGGGCCGACTAGTCCAATCTTTCAAGACGATACTCCTTACCTGTCTATTAGAGGCATGAACATGTATAGGTAACGATAAATATAACAAAGAGGCTAGCATATTACTAGGCATTTATAATACGACTAAGGTAATTGTTCGACAAATAAACCTTAATCAAAACCAAACATAAAGAACTAATTGTCTTGTCACCAAAATCTGGTGACATAAAGGTTAAACCCATCAAAACCAAACATAAAGAACCAATTGTCTCGTCACCAAAACCTGGTGACATAAAGGTTAAACCCATAAATTAAAAAAATGTTTAGTCACCACAACCTGGCGATGAAGGTCAATCAACTCGAAATAAAATTTGCTTAAACAGAGAAAAGTAAAATGATGTAAAACAAGTTCTGCAATCAATCGGTAAGATCCACGGGCTGTCCCTCGGCCACCATCTCGAAAGGCTGTTGCTCGGACGCAGGATTTTGGAACTGAGCGTTTTCACTGGACTCGTCGTCAATAGGGGGTTACTGGTAGCTTCAGTCCCGATCAATTCCATGTGAGCATCAATTTGCTCCACTAGCTCCCTTAGGCTATCTGTCTCCTCCTCATCGATAAGCCCCGTAAGGTTTTGCACAGCTAGAGAAAAGTCCGGAAAAGGAATCTGGCCAGGATCCCTTAGGGGGGAGTCTTCGGGCATTCTTAAGGCATGCAGAGCAGCCATCCAGCCATCCTGAAAAGACAACTACCGAGCTTCCTTGACAACTGGTTCCACACCCCTCTCGGCTTCCACAAATCCTTCATTGTACCATTTATTTTCGCAAGCCTCCAAAGTTGCTCGCAAGTCGGCTATTTCCTCGGCTAGGGCAGCATTCTGGCTTACTGCGTCAGCCAGCTTCAGGTCCATTTCATTTTTCTTCATTTTCAACTCTGCCGACCTTTTTTTTTGCTAGTGCCTGGGCCTTTTCCGCTGTAGCAGCTCTCTTCTCGGCAGCGTCAGTGGCTTTTGCTTTGTCTTTTGTTGTTTTGGTAGCCGCTTCCCTGCCGGCCTTTTCTCGGTCAACATCCTGAGCGAGGTCCTTCAACCGTTCGTTCAGGATGTGAGCTAGTTGAGCAGCCTGATGAAACGACGATAATCAGCATGGCATTGTAAAGAAACAGTATATATGGCAGTAATAGGAATGTGTGTGAAAATAAACATACAAGGAAAGAGGGGGTTACTGCAATAGTGTGCCACTGAAGCCTCCTTCCAATAGATTCTTTGGTTCCATCCACAAAGGCATTCACGTCCTCAGGCAAAAGGAGGCCGTGCGCCAAGCTTTGGGTTACACGACCCCCTTCACCTTTCTCCCACACCTGTATGCTGGCGTCAACAGAGAGAGGCATGCCATTCAACTTGAAGGTAGGCTGCCATGTTGGTACAGGTCTGGAGAAGGACGCCACATTTGTCCCCACCTGGGCCAGGGGCTCCTGGATAACAATGCCCTTTAATGAATGGGGGGAGTTTGAGTTTGAGCTTCACCTGGGTCGGTGGGAGCCTGTTCTACAGCCCGTTGTCTTTTACGGGTTCATGAGGGAGGAGGAGGAGGAGGAGGAGGAGGATGAGCAGGGGGAGTCTGGACACATCCCTAAGCTGGCTGCTGCTGCGCGATCTGACGTGCGCTAGGAATAAAGTAGCTAACTGTTAAAGTCTTGCGGGTTACCATTTCTTCACCACTAACGGAATGTGTTCTAGAAGAGTTACTAGATTTTGCGGCTGCATGCTCGGCTTCTCGATCGGGAGCCTCTGGTGCGGTAGAAGCCTCACGTTCGGCGGGGGCTTCGCGTTGAATGGCTTCGTGAGCACGTTCTTGGAGACGTCGAGACATAATTTCGGTTGATTCATCTCTTATAGGAGCGAGCTCATCCGAGAAAGTATATTGCCGGCCGAGGTCCCGAGTTTCACCTACTGTGAAATTTGGAGGAAGGAAGTTTGTATGCCGAACGTCTATGTAGGAGAGAAGGGGGTTGTCTACTAAAAGAGCTTGACCAAAGGGTTGCCAAGTAGAGTACACAGGATCTACACCAAGAATGAGATGGGATGCTGGTGCACAAAAATCTCAAACCTGAGTACAAAATTCAGATCTCGTATGTGTACTGTTTTAATGTCTTGGGTAAACACTATACCGTTTGCAGCAAAAAGGGAACAAGTCAATGTTTGGGTAAGGAAAACAGTTACGAAAAGAAGGGAGGAAACAAGTTAAAAGTTAGAACGAACCCACTTCACGCCGTGAGAGAGGGGGAGGGACGCCATTAGTAAACTAGTTACCGCACACTCGGACGAATTCCCAGGCAGAATTCCTATTAAAGTCCAGTAGGCATGAAATTGACCGTACCTTCATATCTTTAACCTTTAAATAGTAATTAGTTTTCTTCTTTCCACATAGGCTATACATGTGGTTTATGTCATGAAGGTCTAATTGCGAACCAAATGTTTGATTTAACTTACTCATACAACTCACTACCCGGTAAAAATTGGGGGGAAGTTGGTCGGGACACAACCAGTAGTATCTAAGGGTGCTAAGCAAAAGAGGGTCTATGGGAAACCTAACCCCACCCTCTAGAATCGACATCAACAGGAAAAAGGCAGTGTTCGCCCCTCTGTGGAGAGTGATGTTGCTTTCATGGCAATACATCACTTCCACATCATCAGGGACACTATAATCTCGCCTAAAGGTGACTAGGGACGCTTCAGTATTCAAAATATAAGCGTAACCCATCTTAAAGGCTAAGAATTATAGAGAACTTGGAGAAAAGAAATTAAAGCCAAGGAAAGGGGAAGAAGACTTACTTTTTGCTCTAAGGGAGAAGTTGATTCTGGGTTGGTGAGCAAGAGCGCAAGTGAATGCTCAGCAGAGAGAAGTTTCGGAAAATGAAGAATGAAAAAAAAAAGAAAATGGGCTATTTATAGAGGCTAGGAAAGAATGGACGCCAATTAATGAGCGATAATGGGGGTTAATTAGCAATAATGAAGCAAAGAAAAAGAAAAAACCTTACATATACCAAGGGCAGCTGACACGTGCCCCTCGGTTCACGAACCAACAAGTGATAATGACGGTTGAGTCAAACACAATACACCTTTTAAGAAACGCATTAATGGATCTCTGAAACCGCTCAAACTGCACCCATTGAGTTTCTTGGGTATATGTTGCCTCTTTGGCTCCTTGATTCATTCCTGAGAGCCGAGCATGAATCAAGGGGGGGGGGGGGGGCTAATGTACAGCCTCGTGATATACAAGCCCGTTTGGGCCTTAGACTATAGATCAATAGTATGGCCTAAGGGCCCAACCTTTACTCTGCCTTGGATCCCAGCCCAAGCCCACCGAAGTTACGAGCCCAGGTTGAACATTGTTCAAAGGCCTGGGGAGCAGCCTAGGTCGAATGTTGCCGTGTGGTAGTTGCTCGGTAAGTCTTCCCGAGTAAGCAGTTGTTCGGTCATACCACCCTCTGCGTACCTGGCATTGCCTTAGGGAATATCACTGCCGAGCATATCTACTGAACTGGGAATCATTTCCAAAGCCACTCTTACTTAAACACTCACTTACCATTAACGAGATTGGACCTCTCATTGCACTAATTTTGAAAGTCATCATGATCATCCCACTGATAGTTGGCTTTAAATAGGAGAAGCTAGAGAAGGAAAGGGGTGGGAAATTTGATAGAGAGAAAGAGAGTAGAGAAAGAGAGAGAGAGAGAAAAGTGATCTCATTGAGTCTCGATGCCAAGAATGTTCCAAAGTAGGAAATCCAAGCCCACTATACAAATAAGTTGTGAGCCTAAGTGAGGTCCAGTTAACAGCTTCATTTCTGGCGCACACAGTTAAGACTACCAATAGATGTGTTGTGTGTGGATCCCTAAACCTTAGCACCTTAATATATTGTTATTTTCTCTTAATTTAGATTACCTTTACTAAACTATCAAAAATCTCTTTAGTTAAACTTTATTATTTTAGTTTTATTCTCTTGTGGTTTGCTAATCTATTCCCTTTTCCCTATGGATTTGACCTCAGACTTTCCGAGTTATTACTTCGTGACAATTTGCACTTGGGAGCATTATTTAAGTCACAGCAGAATTCACAAAATATCAATGGTTTTGTCTATGGGATTTTGTATTTTCTATGAGTTGTTTGTGGCTTTGTCTCCATTTTGTTTTTGTTTTTGTTTTTGTTTTTGTTTTTGTTTTTTTTTGTTTTTTTTTGTTTTTGGGTTGTGTGGGTTTCGTTTGGATTTGTCTATCTGGATCAGTATCTATTGGTAAGGTTGGGACTTTGGAATGGCAATGTTGTTGAGGTTTTTAATTTTTTTGGAGTTATATATGTGGTTTAATGAACTGGGTAGGTTTAGTTTTGTTAAGGAATTGTTGGATTTCAAACTCACCCTCTGAAATAGAGATCTTAAGTCTAAATCCTTAACACTGAGTGAGCATGCACACCTCCAAAGATTCAAAAATTAGCCAATTATTTTTGAAACGTGACCAGCTTAGAACAATGATCTCAACCTCAAAGACTAAAATACTTAGTAGAAAGTTTAGCACATGTATTTTATAGATGCCACTTATCAATAGAATTATAAAAACTTTACTTATTAATCAACAATTCTCAAGATGGAGATCGGGAATGCCTCAGGGATGGTCAGGAGAATAGCCCGGGTGGTGGGGATTCTTGTGGTGGAGAGAACACGCTTCACCATCAGTAGTAGAGTAGGTATAGGGAAAGATCAGTCTGCCCACCTCGGACGTATAGGGAAAGATTAGTCTCCCCACCTTGTAGGTATAGGGAGAGATTGGACTTCCCTTCTCATGCATTCAGAGAGAGGGTGGATTCCCCTCGCGTTGGTATAAGCAGAGAGAGTTTTCTCCTCATTGAACCATATGAAGGGTGACTTCCCCAAGAGGGAACCGAGTGCCCAAGAACTGAGGTGAGCCTTCCACCTCGCGTATCATGGGGAATGACACATTGAGTAAGGCATTGCAACAAATTTCTTGTTCTCTTTTCTTTGAGGAGATCGAGAGAGGTTTGTGTGGGTTCAAGTACCCAGGCCCAAGTAGAAACAAGGATCCTAGGCCTTATACTTGTTGTTTGGTAGACTTGGCTTGGTTCACCGCAGCTATATTGGGCTGATTATGAATTAAGTTGTGCACAAAACATGGGCCTTACAACATATACATATCCATACATGCAAACATATACAAATTGTAAAATAAATTGCTAAAGAACAGTTAGGAAATAAAGATAAAGCAGGTATGGACGTTAGGGATCCTCAAAATATAGAATGATATTTCATTATATTAAGTTTTAGTACATTGGACCCTTCTTTTCACTGGGATGTGTCACAAGGTTCAAATAAGTTCAAAAGTCACAGACTTAGATAACTCTTTATAGGCTTCCAAGACTTGTGAGGTTTAAATCCCCTTGAATCTAAGTGTATCCTCTAGTGCCTATCTTAGGATCTCTCACAGTGTTTTTTCCTTTTTCTATTTTTCTGAGATTTAAAGAAAATTTTCCAAGGATCTTTTTGCTCTGATTCCTTATTGCTGAATGAATTTTGTTGATGACTTGATCCCCTTTTATAGTACATTCCTAGGGTTTTTGGTGTATCGTTGATTCCTTCCATTTGTTGCTCTGGGTACGAGAACCAATGTTCTGTTAGCAACATTGGTGGCTGGTTCTTTTCTCATTTTCTCACTATATTCTTCTTTCGTGGTTTCCCTCTAAAAAGTCCCTAGGTAACCTTCCTCTTTTGGGGGTTCATAGGGACTAACTTTTAATCTCTTTTTCCAAGACTTTTAGAGAGGCTTTTTAGAACCCCCATTTAGCTGCCTCATCCTTTGTCTTTTTTCTCCAAATAGGTAGATTTCCCCCTGTCAGGCTGAAAGATCTCCAGCCACCTTCCTTTATGGCTATCCTTGTTGCTCTTCCTTGGGTAGTTGCCTCATCCTTTGTCTTTTTTCTCCAAATAGGAAGATTTCCCCCTGTTAGGCTGAAAGATCCCCAGCCACTTTCCTTTATGGTTCTCCTTGCTGCTCTTCCCCAAGTACTAGGCTTCCCTTCATAGTTGCTGGTTCTTAAGTCATCAGTTGTTTCCAAAGTCTTTTCTTCTGAGTTGCAGGTGGTTGATGGGACATGTCTTTCTTCGTTCCTTGTGCCCATAAGCATGCTTCCCTGAGCTGTCCAACTCCCAGCTAGTTGTTTCTTGCACTTCTTGAGGATCTCCTCCTTGGTTCTGGTAGCTCCTCGGTATCTTGGTTTAGTCTCTTTCTGGGCTCCTTAGGGGTTCTTCTCACAGAGGCTGGGCCAAGCTTCTTCTTCTTTTTCTTCCTTCTCTAAGGTCCAAGACTTATCCATTCATTAGCTTGGGCTTCCTTTTACCCATTTTAAATGGGCCTCGGCTCACGGATTGGGCATTTCCTATCCTCATGGGCTCATTAGTTTTGGATTTCAATACTTGTAATATTTTGGACCTCAACAGTTTGTAAGGCCCACCTTCGTCAATTAAGACGATAAGTTTGATCCCGTTAAGCATGTTAGCCATTACAATCAAAGTATGACCATCTACTTTAGGAATGAGGCTTTGATGTGCAAAATCATTCTCTCAAGCCTTGGACCCATGGCCGTAAGATGGTTTGATGGATTGGATATGTAATCCATCCACGGATATGATGAGTTAATTAGAACCTTCGGTGTGAGGTTTGTGACTTGTAGCCGAGTTTCGAAGCCTTTTGATTCCTTGATCACCATGTCTATGAAGGAAGGCGTGACTCTCAGAGCGTATTCTAATCGCTATTGGGATTTGTATAATAAGATCGGGGAGAAGTTTTGTGTGATTGATGTGACTTCCCTCCACACTCCCACCTCTTCCTTCTTTTATTTATTTATTATTATTATCTTTTTTTTATTTTAAACAATTGAGGTTTATTACTCATTTTATTGTAAAATACTCACAAACTAATATAATTATTATAATTGGTATCACATCAAAAACTATTTACAGTCTTTGTCTTCCGTTTAAAATTTGACACAAAAATTTATAAGACCAAGGTAATAAAATCATAATATCCTTGGTGTCACTTTCAATCCATACCTTAACATGTGAAAAGATTTGTGTTTTGTTTTGGTATGAGATTTTCTTTTCTGGGTTAACATAATCATAATGTGCAATTTTTTTTAAAATCTGAGAAGCAATGAAGAAAATAGCCCCCAAAGGCCATATTTGCCATATTCTTCTTTTGGTATTATTAACTTTGGTGCATAATGTATTCATGAAGCTTTATAATGTCCACGCCTCTGCCTCAAGGGAGTCAGTCAGCTGTTATTGAAGTACAGGAAAACATTGGAATAAGTTGCTATCTTAATAAGTATAAAATCTAAAACCAATTTTTCTTCCTAAGAACTTGAAGAGCTGATTGAGCAGTGCAATAAGCAATAGCCTGAACAGTGACCATTGGATTAACACCTAAAGCTGTTGGAAACACACTTGTATCTGCCACAAACAATCCCTATACCTCCCATGTTTCTCCCATCTGGTTCACCACTGATTTCTTTGGATCAACCCCCATCCTACAACTCCCCATCTGATGTGCTGAACATATTGGTGCCGAAAGGCCTCTCAATGGCCTTGAACTCTCCTCTTTCACAAATCTCTCAAACTCATGTGAGCTTACATTCTTTACATTTAAGGTCTTTCCTTTGCAGTGATGAGTCCCAATTTCTTCAGCTCCTGCTGCTGCCAATATCCTCAGTATCGCTTCTAAGCCTTTCTTTTCCATTGGGTAACTGATTGAGTTTGGTGAAACCACTGTTCCTGATCCTTTATCCCTTGCCAATGCAAATATATGGGCAATCCTAGAAAACCTGCACATTCTGTTTTTTTTTTTATCTGTCCCAGAAATCCATGACATTAAAATTGAGAATGTACCAGGGTGCAATGAAGGCGTCTGTATTACGGCACCATATCCAGACCCATCCAAATTTGCAACAACTGTAGACATTGCTGTCATTATCCCTCCTTCATAGCTCTTCTTGTCTTCCTCTGGCCAAACATTGGGTAATGGTGTATCTGGAAAGTAGCCCCATGCCATTGTCACTGGATGGAGATGCAAGTTCTTACCAATGTTACCATTCTTCAAGCCAATTTTTTTCAACAATGCAGGTGTACTGATGGCGCCACACGCAACTATAGTCACCTTAGACTCTATCACAGCAATGTCTTTTGCTCCTTTGTACTCAAATTCGAAAGCAACCCCAGTTGCTGTCTTCCTATCTCTTCCTTTCTTTGTCTTGGTTAAGACTTTAATGGCCTCGCAACCGGGAAGAATTGCACCATTGCCTGAATTTACCAAGTCCACAAGCCTTGTTTCGGACGTGCCTTTCTTTCTTCCATCCTTGCAGCCAAGACGACACCAACCACAATAATGATCAGGCGGTGAATTTCTTGGTATGTTTTTCACAGGATATCCCAATTCTTGACAACCTTGTCTCAAGACCGCGATATTGAATCCTTTATCTTGGAATTCAGACTGAACTCCCATTTTTTCACAGACCACATCCAAAGCTTCTTTGTGTAGTTCACTGCCAAATAGTTCGAGTTCATAGCGATCACACCATTCATTAATTACATGCTGGGGTGTCTAATTGAAGCTGACAAGTTAATTGTAGAGCCTTCGCAGACTGTGGAGCCTGCAAGTACTAATACACCCATATCATCAGTTGCCAGCAAACCACTGGATAGGTACATTTGATCCATAGTTGGGCCTTCAAGAAGAGAGATTTTTCCTGGCACAATAGTTTCCTTTCTCCAGTACAAGCACTTTGTAACCGGCCTTTGCTAGAACACCAGCAACAACACCACCACCTGAGCCAGAACCAATCACTACTGCATCACATTGGATAATTAAAGAAGGAAAAGATAGGCTGGGAGGATTGGTTTTCTGAGAAAGAACTGAGACAGGAAATCCAAGTCGACGTAGAGTATTTGCAGCCATGTCCCGTGATTGTTTTAGATAGATGAGGCCTCTGTAAAGAGGACCACAAAACCATTCTTTACTACCATCTTCTTCTTCATCAGATTCTTTATATCCAATTTTTTTTAATGCCTTGGACTGCTCAGTTTGGGTTTTGAATTCTGGGTCAGGTCCACTATAACCAATTGCTTTCCATGATATGTTATCGTCCTTCTCATCCACCTGGACATGTTAATCTGGGCATGAGACTAGGATCAAAGTGAAACATAATATACATAAAAAATGGTATTAGACTTTTTGTTTTCCGTTTTCTGTAAATGTAGAATTACAGAAATTGCATATTGGTCATTGTATGTTGGTTTATCGTCATCTAAAAATACAAAAATAAAAATAAAAAACATCTTCCTAGTATAACTATAAACAATAAGTTCCTGGTGTTTTATTAAATTCCTATCTCTCTAGGATGGTAAGTTAAATCAAATTCCCAGTTGGAGGCATTACCAAAGTCCGAAATAGATAATAGCATATCAATAATGTGGTTGTCTACTTGCTTTGTGGGATTTGTTTCCGAGGTTCAATCCCTCCCTCCACTTAGCAAAAATAAGTCAACTACTTTCTTCTTTTTATTTATTTATTTTTTGAGTTTTGACTAATTTATATTACTTCAAAAAGGATCTAGAATAAAAAAGCTAAACAGAACTTAACATTGCTTTATAAATTTCCCCTATCTTGTAGGTCTCAAATAATTAAGTGAATAACTAACTGATTAAACAAGAAATGATAATTACGATACAATGTTTGTTATTCTTTAAAACTAAAATCATGTAATATATAAAATGCATATGTTAAATTTTTATGATAGTTGAGCCCTCAAAAAAATTGAGTTGGCACTCGAACAAAATTATTTTTTTTTTCTCTAGATTTTCTTTTATATGGTGAAATTTGCTCTTGCATCTTGCTTCTTGAAATCTTTTTTCTCATAGATTTTAGCAAGTTTTTCTCTTAAAAAAGAAAAAGAAAAAGTTAGCGTGCAATTTGGTAATTTACATTGAGTGGGAAATTGTTAAAAATTCACTACGAAGATAATCTATATATATATATATATATAAAACCGAAACCTTTAAAGCTTTCACAATTTTCCACGTCATCACTATTTTCTTTTTCTTTTTATTTTAGATTCTTTTTATTTTAGGTTTTATATCTTATATAGAATCGACCAGACTAACAATAGACAAAAGTTTGAATTTTTATTAATATCAATAATATTGAAAAACGTATATAAACTTGGAGGCCTATTTAAGGGCTCCATAAAACTTGATGGATAAGAAAATATATTTTAAAATAAGCCCTAATTAATACCTAACCATAATAGGAACCAAATTTGACCTAAAAAACATTAAAAGAACCTAAAAACTAGGAAATAAATCACCTAGACCTAAAATAACGTTTTTTGCATAAAAATACCAAAATTAAATAATTACAAAAATTAAATTGTAAATTCTATCCTACCTCAACTTATCACAAAAATCATCATCTATGTTTATTATTATTATTATCATTATCTATATATATATATATATATAACTGAAACCTTTAAAACTCTCACAATTTTTCACGTCACAATTACTTTCTTTTTCTTTTTATTTTAGATACTTTTTATTCTAGGTTTTATATCTTCTTATATTTATTAGTGTTACAATAGTTTAGTTTAAGTAAAACTCTATTAGATATATTTTGTTGGCCTCTCCAAAGCTTATCACATCATTATTATTATCTATATATAATATAAAATTGAAGATTAAAAATTAATTATAATTTTTTAAGATACCTCACGTTAGAATTAAAAAAAAAAATGACCCACTTTAGGTTTCAAAAATAAATAAATAAAATAAAAAATAACACGTTAGAATTCTTTTTTTTTTTTTAAAGGACTCACCAAAAAAAAAAAAAAAAAAAACTTTAGGATTAAGAAAAAAAGAGAGAAATTCCTGGTAGGACTCTCTCTTCTCTTCTTAAAACCCTAGCAATTACCATCTCAAAACCCTAAACTCAACTTCACTTTAAGATTAAAAAAATAAGGAGAGAGACTCACAAAAAAAAAAAAAAAAGTAGGTTTTGTCTTTTTTATTTGCTTTCATATGTGCCTGAAATTTTCATTCTATCTTATTGTTTTATTATGTTTAGAATTGATTTTCTTCTAAGTATTTAGGTTAATCTCTATATTTTGATAGTGTTTTTATGGGTTTGGTTTTTCGGTTGAAATTCTAATAATTATTTTATATTGTATATGACAAATGAAGCATCTCTATTTTTTGGAGAAAAATCAAAACTGCAACCTATGTCTTCCAGCCCAAGGTATGGTAAATTTTTATATGCTCTTGCTTATTTTTATTTGGGTTCATGTGATTTTTTGTTTTTTTATTAAAGTTTTGATTTTTGGTTGATTAATTATTTGTTCGAATTAATTTCAATTAATTATTTGTTTGGATTCAACGTAAAAGATAATGGAATTAGGTGTTATAAATTTGATAATGTTTCATGTTTTGAATTGTTTATATTGTTAAGACTCCTAGTAGGACTCTCTCTTCTCTCCTTAAAACCCTAGCAATTATCATCTCAAAACCCTAAACTTAACTTCACTTTAAAATTAAAAAAAAAAAAATAAGAAGGAGAGAGACTCACGTAAAAAAAAAAAGAAAAAGAAAAAAAAAGTAAGTTTTGTCTTTTTTATTTGCTTTCATATGTGCCTGGAATTTTCATTCTATCTTATTATTTTGTTATGTTTATAATTTATTTTCTTCTAAGTATTTGGGTTAATCTCTATATTTTGATAATGTTTTTGTGGGTTTGGATTTTGGGTTGAAATTTCTAATAATTATTTTATATTGTATATGACAGATGAAACATCTCTATTTTTTGGAGAAAAATTAAAGCTGCAACTTATGTCTTCCAACCCAAGGTGTGGTAAATTTTTATTTGGTATATTATATATGAATTTTTTGAATTTGAAGGGTTTTGTTTGGTTTAGAAGTAGAATTTGGGGATTCTATAAAATTTGGAAGTTTTAAGTTTTGGGGTTTTTGGTATTTGCGTCTTAGTAGGTTGATCTTAATTCTTTACCTTATATGTTTTTGCTTTTTTGAGAATTTTTATTTGGGTTCATGTGATTTTTTGTTTTCTTAATTAAAACTTTGATTTTTGGTTGATTAATTATTTGTTTGGATTAATTTCAATTAATTATTTGTTTGGATTCAATGTAAAAGATAATGGAATTATGTGTTATAAATTTGATAATGTTTCATGTTTTGAATTATTCATATTGTTATTACTACGACTAAATAAGATTTGTTTTTATCTTTATAGTTTGTATCAGTTTTGAGTGTGTGTGTATATATATAACTTTTGGGAATTTTGCTTTATTAATTTAAGAATTGTAAATTACTTTGTAGGTTTCAGTAACTATGCATCTTTTATAAAAATCTTTCTTATAACCCAATAACATTCTACGTTAGACAACATTTCTAAACTATAGAAAAGCATAGAAGTTAAATATTTATTTCCATTGTATTTTATTTAATTATGACAGATCTTTTTTTTTTTTAATACTAACTAGCTAAATGTCTATAATATGCATATTATTAAACTAATTTTCTATTTCTAAATTTCTTAGATTTTATTATATCAATTTTTTTTTTCTTTTAAATTCTTGGTGGGCAAATCAGTCTCTCACTAATTCTTTTACCTTAATGTGATGTTGGTTAATTGTCCTTTTATTTAACTATCCCGTGCATCGCACGGGTTAGCGACTAGTAATGTTAATAATGGAATTTTATCATATGAAAGATCATGTTTAATCATTGCTTTGATGGGAAGTGCTTGGGTTTTTATGTGTGTGGATATTTTTATTTCTACAGCAAATTTATATAAAGCCAAAACTAAGAGAAAATCCAAATAGAATCCTCAATTAATGTCTAATTTTGCGTGTGTCTCTATTTTTTTCTTCTTCTTAATTTTGGTGCCAAATAAGTTATTTAACACAAAATACAAGGAGCTATTTTTTTTTTTTTTAAATTTTAATGCATGAATTTACACTTTACGATGAGAACTAAGAGGTCCAACACGTTAAAAAGTTAAAGAGAATATATATAAGAAATTTGTGATCATCTATTGGACTTTGTGGTCTCAATAGAATTATTTTCTTCATGAAGGAAGCTTACGTGAACTAGTGCTGTTTCTGAAATCAACTCTTCAACTTTGTTTAATTATTTTCATTTTTTTTGGGTATATTGTAGGTACTTCTCATGTTGTCCCTTTTAACCTATGAATTTGGTTCTTTAGGTGTACTAGGAAATTCAAGAATGCCATCAAGGTTAGTCCTCTCTCTGTTTTTTTTTTGGTTGTTCTTTTGATGGGTTTTATATTTTGAATGTTTATGTATGAAAATTTTGAGAATGTTATCCTAGTTAATCCTCTCTCTCTCTCTCTCTCTCTCTCTCTCTCTCTCTCTCTTATATTTTAATCTCTACATTGTCATTCACCTTTTGTAATGTTGTTAAAGAATTTGTTGCTTTTGTTCCTTCTTTGGGTTAAAACCTTCTTCTCCAAGGCTTTAGTCAATTAACTTGATAAAATCTTCAACTCCTCATAAATGTTTTATGAATACTTGTTAATTAGATTTTATAAAGGCCCATGGACTTCATAAATCATATATTCAAGGTGTCAATTGAGGTAAATATTTTTGCACTCCTATTTTCCCTCTTCTTTTGGGATTTTAAGTTTTTTATTGTTAATTTTTAATTTAAAAATATTAACATTTAGTAATCATTTTCAATTGGTGGTGTTGATGTGGTGCTTATGTTGAGCAAGTAGTAAATACAAACAACAACAATTCAAGCCATAAATAAATCTTATGGGTAAGTTTTATAGCTACTATTGCATTTGGCAGTAGATAGTGCATTCTCTAAACTGTAGCTTATAGTAACATCTTAAAATAAAAAAAGAAAAGAAGGAAAAAATATTGTACAAAATAATAAAAATAGACTAAGATTTCTATGAATCTTATTTTTTTTAATAGTTTTCAGTGTGCTTGGATTAATATTTTGTTAATTTATTAAAAGTGGAAAAAAAAATATAATCATATATATTATATTAAGTTGAAGTACAAATTTAGAATTCAAATCGAATCAAAATTAATTCCTAATTGTAGTCTTATTTTGTGAAATTTTTCCGATTTAATTTTTTAAATTTTGGTGCCGAGTGGCCTCCATTTATAATGCTTAGTGTGGAAACTAAGATGAATATCTCATTATCATAATTGTTGAATGGTTTCGTGTGTAATTATGGTTACATGCTAGTTATATTTAATGTCAAAATTCAGAGAAAATTTAATTGGATTTCTAAATTGGATTTCAATTTGACTCTAATTTTGTAACATATATAAATTCAATTTCTTAATTTTTGTGAAGATATTTACTACTCATTTCAAAAATTGAGAAGAGTTATTAGTACAAAAGCCAAGGACTCAAAAAAAGAAAATCCAATTAGATTTTAAATTGGAGTCTAATTTTGTGTCATATGTCCCATATAATTTTTTAATTTTGTTCCAAGTGATTTTTCAGTGTTAAAGCTGAATAGCCAAAAAAAAAAAAAGAAAAGGAGAAAGGTTTGGTTAGATTTTGACAAAGTATTAACGTGATTTTTGGCAATGGAGTTGGGAAAAATTAAAAATTAAAAAAAAAATAAACGAAAATAGAATTTATATTTATGCTGGACTTAGGTTTCAGCTTAGGTTTCGTTCCCATTTAGACCAAAACTAAATTAATGTAAACTAAACTCTAGCACAAAACAAAATTAATAACATTTATTATTATTATTATTATTATTATTATTATAATATAATGGTTTGACAAACTATATAATTTGGAATTTCATGGATAACAATTTGAATGAAAATTTTCTCATTTGTTTCAAATACAATTATATTTCTTTTATAAGTAGTTATTTTATATTTTCAAATATACAAACATTATATATATTATATATGTGGGGGAGGATTTGTTCTAAGCTCGCAAGCAGTTTGTCCGCTCTGGGGCTGAAGTACTCGAACGGCTTTGTTCCTTCAAGTGACATGAGTAGTTTTGAGACTTGCTCCCACATCGAAGAAAGATACGCCCCACTCATGCCTTATAAACCTTAGTTGAAGGCAAGAGTGTACCACATGTGTAGTAGTGTACTCTTGCCTTCAGCTAAGGCTTATAAGGCATGAGTGGGGTGCATCTTTCTTCGATGTGAGAGCAAGTCTCAAAAACTGCTCATGTCGCTTGAAGGAACAAAGTCATGTGGGTCCTTAAGCCCCAGAGCGGACAAACTGCTTGCGGGTTTGGAACAAATCCTCCCCCACAATATATAACCTTGGTAAAATTTTAATAATTTATTCTAGTTAAATAATCATTTTCTATATATATATATATATATATATATAAAATTGAAGACGTTTTACTTTGGTTGACCTCATATTATTATGTCGCATACATTTTTGAAACCTCACAATTTTATAAATCATTATCCATTTAATATATATACAAACATAATCATAAAAATGTCTATTAATAATTATCATAATTATCAATTTACATATTTAGACCAAATAAAGAGAAAAAAAATTATATTTAAACTTTCCCATGCATTGCTCAAGCTACCCACTAGTGTGTGTGTATATATATATATATTTACATGGATAATTTTGTGTATATATGTAAGGGTCATAATTTATTCTAGTATTACAAATTGAGATTGGTATTTTGTTTTTCCCATATATACACATATATGGGTACGTGCATGTATTTACATATGTATGTGCTCTTGAATTGTCTTGACTGATGTATTAATACCATAAGTCAGCCTCCTCAAAGTAGACCGTAGAATAATTGCTAGTCTTATAACTCCCATTTAATGATAGGTTGGTCTTAGGACATTTTCTTCTTTGTAAAAGTATTCTTAAGGTACAAAGACCATTGATCTTAAAATTAAAAAAGAAAGAGTTACAAAGACCATTAATATTTATATATTTTTGTATGAATACAATTTTACGATATGATTGATTAGTGATGATATGATTTGGGTGGTGGATTAAGAAAAATGCTACACCTATCACATAATTAATTATAAAATGTTTACAAAATGATGAAATAATAAATGTTATTGGTGGATTTCAATAACCTAATAAATGAATGTTTGAATGAATTTTTTTTTTTTGTTATTAGTGACACCTTAATTTGTAGTGGAAATTACACTTTACCACCTTAAATTATATCTTATGTTACACTTTGCACCATAAACTTTTCAAATACACTTTTTGCACCCTAAACTTTGGCCCTTGTTACACTTTGCATCCCGATGTTAAGTTTGCAATTAACTTGGATGGAAAAATATGACACTACGTGAAACGACCTAATTGTCCATCTTCTCAATGCTTTAAAAATAAAAGATAAATTACACTTTACCACTCTAAACTATATTTCTTATTACACTTTGCACTCTAAACTTTGAATTTTCATTCAAGTTAACAGCAAATTTAACGGTAGAGTGCAAAGTGTAACAAGAGTCATAGTTTAGTGTGCACAACGTGTATTTAAAAAGTTTAGAGTACAAAGTATAATATGAGGTATAGTTTAAGGTGGTAAAGTGCAATTTTTCTTAATTTGTAATTCTTATATGATAAAATTTTGTAATATCAATCCCTAATAATACTCAAATAAAAATAATGGAATTCTTATATTTTGTTTTTCTATATACTACATAAGTATCCGGTTAAGTACTGCATAAGGCTGCAAGCATTCTGCCGTTTATCCTCATATATATATATATATATATATATATATAAAAGTTGCAAGCAAAAAGTCTTGTATCACAAATCTCTAATATTAATAAATTGCAGGGACCCTATGAATGCCACTGTGAAAGGCATACCTTGGAGGATTATCTTTCCTTTGGGGCTTTGGCAGCTGTGGCTGCATAGATATAATTTTGTTTTTACAACAAGAATTGTAGATAGTCAGTGTTGGAAAAAATGTTTGATGTATTGCATTGAATTTTTTGCTATTGGGTTGGAAGCAAGGAGAAAGCCGGCCAAAACTATCATTCCTATGGGATGGGAGAAGCCACCGTGGGGCTGGTTGAAGCTAAACTCTGATGGTTCAGCTATAAATAATCCCGGCAAGGCAGGTGGAGGAGGCTTATTTCTTGATCATGAAGGTAATTGGGTGAAGGGATATGTTAGAGGGATTGGGCACACCAACAGCTTCATGGCTGAACTGTGGGCGTTAAGGGATTGATTAAATATAGCTAGGGAGATGGGTGTGAACAACCTTATCATTGAGCTAGACGTGTTGAGTATTGTTTTGCTTATGAACAGTGAAATTGAAAATATCATGATGGAACCTTTACTCTCTTATTGCAGGAGCCTCTTGAAGCAAATCCCAAACAAGTGCGTTCTTCATGTCTACCGTGAAGCTAATCAATGTGCAGATGCTTTGGCCAAGCTTGGAGCACAGTTCGGCTCTCATTTTGTTGTTTTTTGTAACCCACCGTCTGTGGTGGAGAATTTATTAGCTTTTGATAAAGTTAGTATGTTTTGTAATAGACTTGTAAATTCTTAGTTTGAATATTATATCATGGGTTACCCAAAAAAAAGAAAAAAAAGAAATTGTTGTGCAAAGCACCAGCAAACTTTATTAAGAAGAGGAGTGTACAAGTGTTTGGCATGCGTACATGAATTAAGACAGTTGAAGTTGAAGTTGAAGTTGAAGGACGTGCCTCCAACACTTGTTGAAAAGGCGGTTCACTTAAATTAATGCCCACTACTTTTTGCACAGGACTTGGTTTGGACACATTTGTGTTGGGCTTTGGCTTCGACTTTGACAATTTTTTTGCTATTTTAATTTTAAAATTTTTTAGGGTCTTTTTGTTTGTTTGTTTTTTTTAGCAATTTTAGAGACAATAGAGACTTCTAAAAAAGGATAAATAGATAAATATATTCAGATTATTTTTAAAAAAAATCTAAGAGTGACCTATCTTCTAAACTCAGATCCTTCTACTATTATTATTATTAAAATTTTAATCCAAATTGATGGAAGACAAATTAAGGCGTTGGACAATATGAGCTCGCCTATTGGTGGTGGCAATAAGAGAGCTCATTGCTTTTGGATCACAATTTTTATATTATAATTTTTACCACAATTTTGATGTGGCAAACTAAATGATTACCTATTACTTTTATATAGACTCACTATTTTTTTTTATCAATCACAATTATATACATAAGAGTTATGACAAAGTTGTGGCACAAAAAATTGTGGTTTTATGGGGATGTTTGGTAATGTTGTTCTAGTAATATTGTTTGTTTTTTTGAAAATACTAGTCGCTAACCCGTGTGATGCACGGGATAGTTAAATAAAATGACAATTAACCAATATCATATTAAGGTAAAAGAATTAGTGAGAGACTGATTTGCCCACCAAGAATTTAAAAGAAAAAAAGATTGATATAATAAAATCTAAGAAATTTAGAAATAGAAAATTGGGTTAATGATATGCATATTATAGAATCCCCAAATTCTACTTCAAAACCAAACAAAACCCTTCAAATTCAAAAAAATTCATATATAATATACCAAATAAAAATTTACCACACCTTGGGTTGGAAGACATAGGTTGCAGTTTTGATTTTTCTCCAAAAAATAAAGATGCTTCATCTGCTGTATACAATATAAAATAATTATTAGAAATTTCAACCCAAAAACCAAATCCGCAAAAACATTATCAAAATATAGAGATTAACCCAAATACTTAGAAGAAAATAAATTCTAAACATAACAAAACAATAAGATAGAATGAAAATTTCAGGAACATATGAAAACAAATAAAAAAGACAAAACCTACGTTTTTTTTTTTTTTTTAGTTGAGTTTTTCTCCTTCTTATTTTTTTAATTTTAAAGTGAAGTTAAGGCTGTGTTTGTTTTGGGTGAAAAGCATTTTTGGAAATGCTTTTCTGAATTTACGGGTGTTTGGTTGCACTGAAAAATTGATTTTTCGGAAATTAATTTCCGTTGACTGTCGGTCAGAGGTGAAAATGGATTCCGTTCCTATTTTCACTTCAAATCCTATTTTCCGGAAAACCCAAAAACAGAGAGCACGAAGAGGGAGAGGGAGAAAGAAACAGAGAGCACGAAGAGGGAGAGGGAGAAAGAAAGAGAGAGCCCAGCGCCATCGTCGATCTAAGCCCAGCGCCCAGCGCCCATCGCCGGCGGCCACGAACCGCCGATCCAAGCCGAGAGACCATCGTCGGCGACCACGAACCCACAAACCCAGTCCCCATCGCCTCACTGCAACGATCGTGCCTTCGATCCAGTCGCACCTTCGATCGCGCCGCGCCGTCGCCTTCGATCGTCGATCGTCGATCCTTCGAACCCAGCGCTCTTCGCACCGGCGAGTCGCACCGCGCCGCGCCGTGCGGTCGATCGTCGTCTTCCTCGATCTCTCCGTTTTTTTTTTTTTTTAAGTTTGATTGTTGTTTTTGTTTTTTTTTTTGATGAACTGATTGTTGTTGTGGTTGTTGTGTTGTAGTTGTTGTGTTGTTGTTGCCGGAATTTGGTGTTGTTGTTGTTGTTATTGTTGTGTTGTTGCCGGAATTTGTTGCTGGAATTTGTTGTGTTGTTGAGAAAATGCGAAAAATTTTCCGGAAAATAGCATTTTTAGAATACATCCAAACACATGAAAATATTTTCCACAACAATTTTCATAATTCAACCAAACGCTTAAAAATATTTTTCTTTTCCGGAAAATAACATTTCTAGAAAATATGTATTTTCCGGAAAACGTTTTACACGAAACAAACACAGCCTAAGTTTTGGATTTTGAGATAGTAATTGCTGGGGTTTTAAGGAGAGAAAAGAGAGTCCTACCAGGAGTCTAAATAATATAAACAATTCAAAACATGGAACATTATCAAATTTATAACACCTAATTCCATTATCTTCTACGTTGAATCCAAACAAATAATTAATTGAAATTAATCCAAACAAATAATTAATCAACAAAAATCAAAGCTTTAATAAAAAAACAAAAAATCACATGAACTCAAATAAAAATTCTCAATAAAGCAAGAACATATAAAAATTTACCACATTTTGGGCTGGAAGACATAGGTTACAGCTTTGATTTTTCTCCAAAAAATAGAGATGCTTCATTTGCCATATACAATATAAAATAATTATTAGAATTTCAACCCAAAAACCAAACCCATAAAAACACTATCAAAATATAGAGATTAACCCAAATACTTATAAGAAAATCAATTCTAAACATAATAAAACAATAAGATAGAATGAAAATTTCAGGCACATATGAAAGCAAATAAAAAATTTGAGATGGTAATTGCTAGGGTTTTAAGGAGAGAAGAGATTTTAGTATTTTTATGCAAAAAACGTTATTTTAGGTCTAGATGATTTATTTCCTTATTTTTAGGCTCTTTTAATGTTTTTTTAGGTCAAATTTGGTTCCTATTATGGTTAGGTATTAATTAGGGCTTATTTTATAATATATTTTCTTGTCCATCAAGTTTTATGGAGCTCTTAAATAGGCCTCCAAATTTGTATACGTTTTTCAATAATATTGTTATAAGATATAAAACCTAAAATAAAAAGAATCAAAAATAAAAAGAAAAAGAAAATAGTGATGATGTGGAAAATTTTGAGAGCTTCAAAAGTTTCGGTTTTATATATATATATATATATATAGATGTGTGGGTGAAAAAATATGTTAAAATACGTGTAATATTGTTAAATACTGAAAATTGTTGCTCAAAACACCCTACCAAACAACCCATTTTCTCAAACACATTACACCAAGAGGTCATTGACATGTCTAAAAAAATATATATATTTGACTTATTCTACACAATCAATAAATAAACAATACCTTATCCAAAAAAAAAAAAAAAAAAAAAAAAATCAATATAACCATATTAATTTATAGTGAAACAGACATTCTTGAATAATCCACATTTCTACTTTGATTATAACTAAAGGTTCTCTTTCTTCGTTGAGAAACACATATCAATATTTAATACACATCTTTACTTTGATTGTAACAAAGAATTATTCTTTTCTATTTCTGTTGAAAAGCTCCTATCAAAAATTTTGATTTGGAAAGAATTATCTTTAGAATTGATATTTTCTTTTAACTTATTATGAGGGGAAGGCATCTTATAAAACCATTTTGTGGGTTTCATTTCCTAATGATAAAAAGTAATCATCATTAGCAGACAGTCCATTTTCTCAAACTCATTATACCAAGAGGTCATTGACATGTCTAAAAAAAAAATATTTGACTTTTTCTACATAATCAATAAATAATCAATATCTTATCAAAAAAAAAAAAAAAAAATCAATATAACCATATTAATTTATAGTGAAATCAACATTCTTGAATAATCCACATTTCTACTTTGATTATAGCTAAAAGTTCTCTTTCTTCATTGAAAAAAACATATCAATAATTAATACAAATCTCTACTTTGATTGTAACAAAGAATTATTCTTTTCTATCTGTTGAAAAGCTCCTATCAATAATTTTGATTTGGAAAGAATTATCTTCAGAATTGATATTTTCTTTTAACCTATTATGAGGGCAAGGCATCTTATAAAACCATTTTGTGGGTTCCATTTCCTAATGATAAAAAGTAATCATCAGAAGCAGACATTATAAATTGAAACTATCTTTTAAAAAAAAATAATTTATATGATATTATGTATATTATTAGATAAAATAAATTCTTAATTGTAAAATGGTCTCAATTTGTCAATGAATGTAGTTGACTATTTATGTGGTTGAGGGATTGTGTCTTTGAGAATAGGTAAGTCTGCTAGTGACAAAATATGCGACTTATTTGTTCATGCCTTCATGGATGGGGCAAAATTCTTCATTGGGCGGGAGAGAAAAAGGCAGGTTTTATTTAACGGATGCATATCAGTATCAATATCAAAAAAAGAAGTTTCTTAAAAAAAAAAAAAAAAGTATAAAAAAAGAAAAACAATGTGCTGATGTTGCATTCCAAAAGAAAAATAGTGTGCTGGTTTGCTAGATTTATTTATTTATTTTTATAAATACTGTAAAATATAAACTTATAAAGTCCACTCCATGATATGATTCATTACTCTTATTGTTAGATTAAGATACTATATCTTAATGACTTTTCCCAATCTACATTTGCTTTACTAATGACCTTTTGGTTTAGAATTAATTTCTTATATATAAGGGTGAGGTTTACGATTCAATTTAATTTAAAAGTATCATTTTTAGAGATTTATACAATAATGGGATTATATATATATACCTATATCCCTTTTGTTAAATTTGGAAAAAAAAAAAAATCTACAGTATTCCCTAATTGGTTGCGATTTCCTTATCCATTGGTCTATTAATAAAGTATTTTTATAATATTATAGTGAGGCAATATAGTTTTCAGAGTAATTCTATGCTACCCCCAAAAAAAGGGGTACTTTACCCACAAGAAGGTAATTTGTTACACCATGTTACTTTTTTCTTACATTTGACGATTCCATCATCACATTGTACAATTTCAACATCACATGTGACAATTTTTTTTTTTTTTTTTTTTTTTAACATTTGGTGGTTCCCTTACTTTTTTTTTCCTCACATTTGACGGTTCCATCCTTATATTGTGCAGTTCCAACATCATATATGACAGTTCTTTCGTCACCTTGAGTGATTCCCTTACTTTTTCTTTTCACACTTGACGGTTCCATCCCCACATTGTGCAGTTCCAACGTCCCATGTGACAGTTCTTTTCTCACATTTGGTGGTTCCCTTACTTTTTTTTTTCTCATATTTGACGATTTCATCCTCACATTGTGCGGTTTTAACATCACATACGACAGTTCTTTTGTCATATTGGGTGGTTTCCCTTATTTTTTTCTCACACTCGACGGTTCCATCATCACATTGTGTAGTTCTAATATCACATGTGATAGTTTTTTTCTCAAATTTGGTAGTTCCCTTACTTTTTTCTCACATTTGACGGTTCCACCATCCTCACATTGTGCAGTTCCAACATCACATGTGACTGTTTTTTTCTCACATTTGGTGGTTCTCTTACTTTTTTTCTCATATTTGACGGTTCCATCCTTACATTATGCGGTTCCAACATCACATATGAAAGTTCTTTCGTCACATTGGGTGATTCCCTTATTTTTTTTTTTCCACACTTAATGGTTCCATCCTCACATTGTGTAGTTCCAACATCATATGTGACAATTTTTTTCTCACATTTGGTGGTTTTCTAACTTTTTTCTTATATTTGACAGTTTCATCCTCACATTATACAGTTCCAACATCACATGTGACAGTTTGTTTCTCACATTTGGTGGTTCCCTTACTTTTTTTTTTCTCATATTTGACGGTTCCATCCTCACATTGTGCGGTTTCAACATCACATATGACAGTTCTTTTGTCACATTGGGTAGTTTTCCGTATTTTTTTCTCACACTTGACTGTTCCATCCTCACATTGTGCAGTTCTAATATCATATGTGACAGTTCTTTTCTCAAATTTGGTAGTTCCCTTTCTTTTTTCTCACATTTGACGGTTCCACCATCCTCACATTGTGCAGTTCTAACATCAAATGTTACAGTTTTTTCCTCACATTTGGTAGTTTCCTAACTTTTTTCTCACATTTGACGGTTCTATCCTCATATTGTGCAGTTTCAATATCACATGGGATAGTTCTTTTGTTACATTTGCGGTTCCCTTACCTTTTTTTTTTTTTTTTTTTTTTTTTTTTTTTTTTTTTTTTCACATTTGACGGTTTCATCCTCACATTGTGCAGTTCTAACATCACATGTGAATATTCTTTGACCTTATGATTTTGTAACCTAAATGACCTTGAAACCTAAAAATGACGGAAATGATCTTGTAACTTAAAAAATAACTGAAATACCCTTAGAACCTAAAAAATGACAGTAATGCACTTGAAACCTAAAAAAAACCAAAGTACCCATAGAACCTTGAAAATGACCGAAATGACCCTGAAACCTAAAAATTGACCGAAATACCTTTAGAACCTAAAAAATGACGAAAATGAAACCTAAAAAAATGACTAAAATGACCTTGTAACCTAAAAAGTGACTAAAATACCCTTAGGACCTAAAAAATGACCTTAATGCACTTGAAACCTAAAAAATTACTGAAATACCCTCAAAACCTAAAAAATGATTGAAATACCCTCAAAACCTAAAAAATGATCAAAATACACTTGAAACCTAAAAAATTACTGAAATACCCTCAAAACCTAAAAAATGATTGAAATACCCTCAAAACCTAAAAAATGATCAAAATACACTTGAAACCTAAAAAATGACCGAAATGGCTTTGAAACCTAAAAAATGATTGAAATACCTTTGAAACCTAAAAAATGACCAAAATACCCTTAGAATCTAAAAAATGACTGTATTGCCATTGGGGAAAAAAAAATAATAAAAACACCGAAATACCCATATAACCTAAAAATTACCGAAATGACCTCGAAACCTAAAAATTGATCTAAATACCCCCAAAACCCTTTAAAATTACCGAAATATCCTTAGAACCTAAAAGCTTATCAAAATACCCTTAGAACCTAAGAAAGACCAAATGACCCTGAAACCTAAAAAATAACTGGAATATTCAATTGTGATGAGTTATGCTCAAATGATTCACAAATGAATTTTGATCTTTTTCTTAGAGATGGAGAATTGGAGATACAAAAATAAGGTGGTTTTGTTTCCACCTCTTATAGTCTTCCTTGTTTGACCACTTATTGAATAAATTTACATAATAGAGCATTAGTATTGATGGAGGCAAATTTCTAAAATGCTAAATTTACTAACCAAACATAACAAAATGCTCATGCATTAGTGGAAGCAAAGCCAAATTTTTTGGCTTTTGAGCTACGGTGCACAGCTTTCTTTGCATGTGCACTGTAGCTCAGATGCTTAAGAAAAAAAAAACTATATTTTTATTAAAAGATATATTATTTTATTGTGTTGTTGGTGGTGGTTGTTGTTTATTGTAGTTGATATATTATTTTATTGTGTTGTTTATATTATTTTATTGTGTTAAATACTAAAATAAAACCACCAATGTTGGATGATTTGTAAAATGAGATGGTAAAATAGATAAAGTAGCTTTTTGTGGTACTAAATTGCGAAATTTTTGGCACCACTAATGCTGATGCTAAGGGTGTCTTTTACATAAGTATTGTTGCAGCACAAAGGTGGAAAGAGCTTTATAATTAGTCATTTTTCATATCAAAATTCAAGGCAATTTCTTTTTCTTTTTTATTAATCTTTCAGTTCTCCACATTATATCAGGGTAATTTGTGTTTTGCATTGCCACCCTAGAGCATCAAATGAATTGAAAATTTTCTTGAAATGCCTTATTAGCCTTAGCATTTACAGAAATCTAAAAACACCTCAGCTTAGTTCAAGACATCTACCCCTATTTGTCAAAAGAAGAAAATTAACTATTTTATAGTTGAAACTAACTAGATAAAGCTTCTAACTACAAGACAATGACTTCTTAACAAATATATCACTCCAGAGCCACTTGACTCCCTGAGTCATTGCATGTGTGATCGATCTTCTGTGATTTTTTGTTGTGACAAACATCTGTGGAAAATCTGAGAAACAAATGTCAAAGAAAAATAAGAAAAGATCAAATTAAGAGTCAGAACCAATTTTACATTGAATTTTGATTAAAAATATTTCTAGATTTGATTAAAGCTGTTAATATATATTAGAATTGACATCCTCAAATAAGTCCAATTGTCAAGCACAAGCTCCTGACAAAGAAAACCAATGCTATGCTTCTGCATTTGGTTGTTGCTACAAGGTCTATGTAACTTGTAGCAACATTCATTTCTCGATCAAGTAACATTGCACTTTTTCTACATAGCTCACTAAAATGAGTCAGATGGAAGTGTCATTACCAACAAGTTGAGAACAATGTGCATATATGAAACTTTTCCCATTTTCTTGACAGTTTTTATATTAGGATAAAACTTACCTAAATCCTTACTTCATATCCAAGAAAGTAGGAAAACATTGGACAAAAAATTGAAAAGAGACATCTAAGAATGCTAGGAATAACTAAACTCATGCAAAATTGATGCATACCCCAAATGCAAAGAAGTTTCTGAATGTTCATTTTCCTCAGATGCAGAGGTTGAAACAACTTTTGAGCCTGAGAGTAAAAACTTCCTCTCCAAAGGGTTGAATTCAAGGAAAGGTGACTTGCAGATTCACTGTATTTCATCAAGCTTTTTATGATTTGAACATGAAAAATGAAGGCAATAGATTTTGTTTTATGCAAAAATTATTGTATAGAAGAAATGGTTTTGATCTCACCTATTTGCTCAGAGCCTCATTCTCTAGCAGGGCCTTTTGTTCCTGAAGGTAAATAAAGCCAAAAAGAAGATAAAAGACATACCAAAGTTATTTATTTAAAAATGGAATGGTATTCCAATGAAGCATGCTCATTGGGTTCTACACTACTATTTTCATTAGCCTGAGTTTGTTTCTTGCTTTCTATTATAATACAACCATGGACACTTCAGCAGAAGATATCATTTACTTACTAATTCCCTAGTAAATGCTATGCCAAATTGCCTCCCCCCCACCCCACAAGAAAAACTTATGAATTCTTTAAAAAAATTTCATCTTTCCAACTTTGGTCAAATTATTTCAAACCGGAATTCCATATTTTCTTTTATGTGATTTCAGTTGAGCCTATATGTTCACCATCACCACATGGGAGCAAACTTTAAGTGTGCTTAGGTGGAACCAATATAGAAGCTATACTAATTACTATTCCCAAATCCCAATTGAGTTCTCAAACACCAAAAGAATGATTTTTAAAAATAAATCTCCAGATTGATATATGACATAACCCAAAAACAGATCTTACTAAAGAGGTTATAAATTTATTTTACTTTTTCATACCAAAGGGAAACATTCAAAGGCACCCTCTTTTTGGGCCTTTGTTGGTTGGACCATGTTAGTGACCTACCAAGTTAATAGATGAAAACTTTGTGCTCGATAACTCAAAGGGTCAATCATAAACAACCTTTTGTAGAAAGAAATGCTTTCTAACTGTTGAGACCCTTTTTTTTATTGATCCTAATCAAGATGCTCGTTCATAAAAGCAACCAAAAGACAGAAAAAAAAATTAAAGAGAATATTTAGTTTTCTTGTATTTTGGACTTCTTAAGTTGCTCCAAAAGAACTTCCTCCTGCAATATTAAAATTAAAATTAAGTCTTGTGGAATAAGCCACATAATCTCCAAGCTTATTAAATTGAAAATTGGTTGCCATTTTGCTAATAATTGAGGGACTAATTACAATTTGGGTGATCGCCTATATGAAAGAAAGAAAATCTTCTATATATACATGTAAAACAATGCAGAATTTTCTTAGAAATCGGTAGAAATTCCCACAATTTTGGTCTCTAAAACTTCCGGTTTGCACTTTCTTACCCAAAAAGAAAAAAAGTTTGTATTGTAATGTTCGGACCAAAAATAAGAAAGAAAAGAAAAAGATTGATGTTTTCCAAAAATCCAAATCTTCCACTATGAGTAATATGACCCACGAAAACCAAGTTTGTTCGACAATTAATATAAACCATATTGTGCCACTTAACAAATAATAGATCAGGGAAGAGTTAAAAACAAACCCAAAAATAAAATTAAAATGATTAAGTAAAAGAAAAAATATCTAACCATTCTTCACGACTCAATGAAGGTCATGTAGGTGTAGGATTTGATCTTTTTAGGTTCCAGTGACTTCAACCAATTGAGAGGAAAATGATTAAAAATCAAAATCCTGATTTGAATACCAAAGACAGGAGCCATGAAGGTTTGAGAGAGGCGGCTAGACAGAAGAACCGTGATCATTCAAACTCTCTTTGTCAAAAGAAGAACTTTGTTTTGTTTTTTTGGGTTTTATACAAAACCTAGATGATCGGTAGCAGGTATCTTAATAAAATTAAATAAACGGACCAGATTAAAACAAACAAGATCTATGACTAAGATTTAAGTGGGTACCGTACCCTCTCAAAAAATGGGAGTACAGTAGAATGACCCCGAAATCCTTTGAAATAACTATATATAAATATTTATGCTAAGAATATCTAACATATGGATTTTTTATTTATTTTATTTTTAAAATAACAGATAAATTTTTGGGTGACATCATAGACGATTCTATTATTGACTAAGATAAGATAATCGATAGATATTAATTAAACAAAGAAAGTAAACATTTGGAGAAAATGGATAGATACATGTACATATATGGTAAATAATTATAATTATATAATAAAAGTATGAAGTCATACATGCAGGCTTGTAGAAGTGGTGTAGAATTTGACAACAGAGTCAATGGTTGTAACGTTGGAAACATCAATGGAAGGCAAGAAGGTGTCACAAAGCGCAGTGAGTGTGTCCATCTCCCAAGAAGACAAAGAGTTTACATACGCCTGCGAGTGGGATCTCTCTCCTTCTACAAGAAGGTCTTGTGTGCCAAAATTATCTATCTTAATCACCTTGTGTTCTTCTTTTTCATTAGCCTTTGGTGACTCAATGAGAGCTTTTAAGAATGAAAGAGCTACAAGGGGTTTATATAAAAATTAATGAATCTAAGGTCAATTATTATTATTTTCATTAAATCTTTGGAAGTACTTGTTTCATTCTCAAGGATAGAGAGAATGTGGAAAAATTTAACTCTCAAAGTGATGAAGGCGTACATTTTTTAGACCCCTTAAACACAAACATATTAACCTAGTTATTTAGCCAAGTGATTAACTTAGGTAAATTATTTAGATCTAGGTTAATACAAGTAAATTATATCATTGAAACAGTGCGAAAAATAAATAACACAACGATATGATAACCCAAGAAAACCAAACCGGTAAAAAACCTGGAGATGATTTAACCTATCTATCCTCAAGGTAAAACAGATCCACTATGAAAGAATTGAAGTTTACACAATAGCGACTTAGACCACTAACATCCTATTGCTACATCGAGTAGGAAACTTACTACCACGATTATGTGACAACTCCAAGTCCACGGACTATTTCTTTCTTGGATTCACAACATTCACAAGTACTCCGCCTTGTGTTTTCTTTAAGCTCTTTATGCAGCAACTGAAACGATCACCAAGCTCTTGACATCAATCTTAAGATTGGAAACCCTAAATATGTATGAAGACAAACACCTCTATATCTCACAAGAGATTCACATATACAACATAAACAACAACTACAAAACGTGGCTAGGGTTTTTCCTTTTATACTTAAGGCAAAATATAAAACCTACATGTCATACGGGCTTGGGCTGAGTTAGAAAATTTTGCAGAAAAACAATCTGCACGAGCTTCGATCGATTGAGTCTAATTTTTGATCGATTAAGCCTGATAGATTTACACAATAAATCCTGCAGTACACTCGATTCCAACTTTACATATAAACACACTTTGAGCAGCCTAATTCTAGACTTTAAGTTTTGATCATGGTTTGCCAACATTGCACATTGAAGTTCTAATACATTTAGATCCTAAATCCTTAGAACCCAACACATATTTGAATTTTTTGCTAATTGGATGTTATTTACTATATGATCTATAAACATATTTTTTATACATAATTTTAGACTATAAAAACATTCAATTTAAACAATTAATTGATAATATAGCTATCAATCTTATTTTTTGGAAATTTTGGAAATATGGAATATACAATTAAGAAGAAAATATAATATGATAGTGTATTTGTCAAAATTCTTATTTAATAAAAAGATATTGATTGAAATTGTAACCTTAGACTACAACTAAGTTTGTAGCCAAACTTTTTCCATAACTTAATAACTCAATAAATATTAAATCTATTATAAAAAAATAAAATATTGTGTAAGTAACATTACTTTTTTTTTTCCTGAATGCAAGTAACATTACTCTTAATATATAATAAATAAATAATTGTACCACCAAATATTAGTTTGGCTTTTGAGAAAGCAATAAGCATACATGAAACAAGTTTTTGTTGTTGTTGTTGTTGTTGTTGAGAAAGCATACATGATACAAGCTAAAGTACAACCCTCAAATAAAAAAAATAAATATCATGGACAGAGATAGAACACGTGTCGGTAATGACAAACCTAATTGTAGATCACAACTAACAAGTGTGCAGCGCCGAACGGAAGATGCAGAAGCCAAAAGCAATCGATGTTATAAATGTAGCGTACAACGCTATCTATTAACTCATTAAATCTGCCTCCATTTAATTTAGTAGGGTTTATGTATCGGACTTACTACACCTCTCAATTCACGCCATTTTGTATTGGGTTATGTAGGTTGTGTTTGGGATAGTTTATATTGAGCAACTTTTTTTACTATTTAGTTTATTTTTGTTATTATTCATGGGTCTTATGTCACTTTTTGGTATTATTCATGGATCTCACTATACTATTTCTACTAATTTGTAACTTTATCTACAGTACTTTCAATAAAAAGTTTTCAATTTCAGCTAAATAAGCTATTCCCAAACAGGCCCATAGTCAGCATTTCACAAATTCGTGTTGTATAAATGTACACAAATGAAATTATGTCAAACTCTTTCACTCTACAATTTTTTATTTTAATTATGTAATTGTTATGTGTGTATCTACACTCACATCTCTAAAAAAGAAAAAAAAAAAATTCTGAATATTGGGTATCAAAATTTTATTTTTAGACTAAAACATAAATTAAAATTATTTAATCATTTAAAGACATGAAATATATTAAATTAGAATATGAAACGTATATAATATCTATTTGGTGTATATATAAAAGACACAAAATAACTATTTATTAATGCATTAATTAGTGCAAGAATATCACTTTACAACACAAGTTGATAGGCTATTAATTTTTTTGATCATTAATAGATGGATTTATCTCAAGTAGGGACGGATCCAGGTGGGGGCCTAAGGGCCCAGGCCCAAAAAAAAAAAAAATTTAGTAGGTAAAATTTTCAAAAAAAAAAAAAAAAAAAAGGCTTGGACCCCCCTTAGTTTGTAGCTCAGGCCCCCCATTAACCATCCCTATCCCAGCCGGCCAGCCCAGGAGGCAAGAGCCCACGTAAACCTAAAAAAAAAAAAAAAAAATGTAAAAAAGAAAAAAAAAGAAAAAGAAAAGAAAACCCAAGAGTCCAAGACTCCAAAGCCAAACTGAAAAGCGAGAAACGAAGGAAAAAAGAAAAAAAAAAAGAAAAAAAAAAAAAGAAAGAAAGTGAGGGGCGAGATAGAGAAAGTGAGAGGTGAGAGACTTACAGAGTACTCAGAGACGCCGCCTACGCTGTGATGTTGCTGCCCATGTCGTGACGCTGCTACCCATGCCCACGTGAGAGAGACCCATCTTGTTACCCAGTAGTCAGTACCCACGATGCCATCATGTGAAAATCGTCCTTGTGAGCTGTCACATACCTAAACGGGAAATGGCCACACCAATGCCGCCACATGAGACCCATCTTGTTGCCGCCGTTGGTTGCTTAATTTTCCTAGCCCAGCTTCGTTGCTCCAGCCTTCACAATTCACAGGTATTTAATCTATCATTTCCTTCAAAACCTAATATAATGTTTGTGAATCTCAGAATCTAAAAATCTATGCTTGTGGACTTGTGGTGTTTGTGTTTTTACTGATGAGTGATGAACTGATATTGGTGATTCTGTGATTGTGAATTGAATCTGTGCCGTGGTGATTTTTTTTTTTTTTTTGTGGCTTTTTGGCTTTGTAACACTCTGTGACTCTGTGTTTGTGACTCTCTCTCTCTCTCTCTCTCTCTCTCTCTCTCTCTTGTATTATACAGATAAGAGAGATATAGAGAAAGAGTAGATTTTGTAGAGATTAGAGAATATATTAGTGTAGATAGTGTAGTGTTTGTCTGTTTGTTCTTTGTTGACTGGTAGTTGGGCAATAATAGGGAAAAGTGACAGAAAAAAAAAGGGGGTAAAGTTAAAGAAAAGTTTTTGTTAATAGTGCAGAATAAATTTATAGTGTTGGTAGTGGGATTGGGTCAGTGTCTGAAATATGGAGACAAGACAAAGACAAAGAGATAAATAAAGGCAAAGAGCCAAAGACCAAGACAAAAGAAAAAAACAAATCATATAATATAGAAAATTTTCACACAAATTTAAGAAAATAACAGTGATTCACTTGCGCCTATTGTTATCTCATAATGCTAAATTAGATAAATTTATAAATTGAAAAGAAGTGAGAAATACTAAATTTATAATTAAATGCATAATGCATATTACCTAGATTCTAGTATTTGTCTTTAGTTAGTAACAACAACCATTTGTGAGATAATATATATGATTATTATTTTATTTGTAGATCATGAAAAAATCAACTACAATGTTTGATTTTTTCAAAAGAAAAGATTCAAATTCTTCAGTAGTCAACGTGAGATTGCCAACAACTAATGTTGCTATTCTAATTCCAGAAAATGTGAATGTTCCAATTCTAGAGATTCTCAAGAACCCTAAAAGTTCTCAATCCTGCTCACTTAACCGACAATTTAATTCTTGTAATTGAGAATCATAATTGATTTGCATAATCTATATGTGGCTCGACATGGAAGGAATGAGAAATCGTCTAGGATGACTTCTATGTTGGCAAAACGAAGGGATAAATAACGATAGTTATTCTATGAACTTATATATATTTGATGGGAAAGTAATGCCTAAACCAAAAAGTTTGAATTTTGGTATAGCTTAATATTTTTTTGCCATATAAGCTGTACAGCATCCAATGCCCAAGCCCATTTGGGCTTGGAACTATGATGCAAAGGCATAGCCCATGGGCCCGGCCTCCACTTGCCCAAGGGCCCAGTCTGTACCCGTGTAAGCCAAGGGACCAAGTCTTGCCACAAAGGCCCTGCCCGGGAATACGACCCCGGGCATCGAAGGAAAAGTTGACGAGCAAACACACCATCTCTTGCATGTCGGGCAGTGCTCGGTGGGACGTCGCTGCCGAGCTGTCTACGCGAGTGGGAACTAAGTTCCAAAGCCACCACCACCTAACCAACCACTTACAATCAATAGTATTGGACTTCCCATCGCACTCACCACGAAACGTCACTACCGAGCTGTCCATGGAAGTGGGAACTAAGTTCCAAAGCCAACCACGCCTGACCACCCACTTACAATCAACTATACTGGACCTCCCATCGCACTTGTCAAGGGAGCAATGATGATCTCTCCACTAATGGGGAGCTATAAATATAAGAGGGGGAGAAAGGAAAAAGGTTGTTGAAAGATTCTGGAAAAATTGAGAGAATAGGGAGAAAAGAGTGAGAGAGAAAAGGGAGAGAGAGGGTTTTATTGAGTCTCACAGCCGAGAATTACCCATAGTAGGAAATCCTTAAACCCACTACAAATAAGTTGTGAGCCCAAGTGAACCAACGACCTTGCCATTGGCGCGCACAATTGGCACCGTTTGTGGGAATCTCCTACGAAGTAGTAGTTCGACCAAGACTCACGCATGGGAAGATGTCCGGAAGGCATTCCGGGGGTGAAGGTGAAAGTCGTTCGGCAGGATCCTCTCGAGGATCGTCCTGGCGAGAAAGAAGGCAAAAAAGATGTGAAGACAGGGACCATGAACGAGAGGAGTGGTCTGGCCTCAGGGAGGGGTCGTACTAGACGCAGCGAACAGTATCTAGTGCCTCGGGGCATAGGCAATTCGATGAAAGAGATGAGGAGCTTAAACGGCTGTGCAAGCTGGTGAGAGATTTGGAGTTAGAAGCGGAGGACAGACGACAAAGGAGAGATCGAGACGACTAGGATAGCAGGGCAGGTGCTGGGGGAGATCGTCAGGGTACGAGGTCCAGCCGATCTAGGTCCTCGACGTCGAGAACATTCACGTTCGTAGGAGTCCCACCATCGCTGAAACCAATCGCATTCACGGGAATCCTGTCGTTGCCAGGATTGTTCATGGTCACGGGGATATGCGGACCGGGGATCTGACTCGCCCGAGGAGCAACAGCCGCATAACGCCGAAATGGATGTAATGAGCCACGTCCTTCAGGGCCTTTTCGCAACGAGCATCCTCCGCCAGATCCTTAAGGCGCCCGTCAAGTATGTATGCCAGTTACGCAGCCTGGTGAAACAACAAGGGCGATCATCAAACACGGGAGAATGGGACGTTAGTGGGAAGGGGTAGAAAGGAAAAGGAAAAAGAAGAAGTGTAAATAGTAACAACAGAGACTCACCGTGATAGTGTGCCACTGCAGCCTTCTCCCCATAGACTCGTCCGGCCCCTTTTCGAATGCATGAGCGTCTTCAGGCAGTAGAAGGCCACGCGCCAGAGTCTGGGTAACGCAACCCCCCATTCCTTTTCCCCATGTGTGGGCATTTACGTCCGAGGGAAGGGGTTTGCCGTCCAACATGAACAAAGGTTGCCATGCGGGGATAGCTTGGGAAGAGGACGCCACCTGTGTCCCAGTTTGGGCTGGGGGTTCACGGATCACAATGCCACCTGATGGCCGAGGAGGGGTCCTCGAGGGTGCGTCGCCCAGGCCAATGGGAGTCTGTTCGATCATCTGTTTCCTTTTTCATTGCCGAACGGGGGCAGGAGGGGGAGGGGGAGAGGGAGGAGTCTGGCCGCGACCCTGGGCTTGTTGCTGCTACGAAGCGGGCCTTGCTTCGGGAATGAAGCAGCTGATTGTCATAGTCTTTCGGGTGGGAAACCGGAAGTTTCAGCAACTACTTCTTCGGTGTCCGGAGCTGGGGCTTGAGGATTGATAGGATCTTCGGTGTCTGAAGCGAGGGCTTTTGGGTTGACAGGATCTTCGGGTTGAGCAGGGACTTCTTGCTGAATCTGCTCATGGGCTCTTTCTCTTCGAGCTTGGGAAACACGCTCGACTGATTTGTCCCGCACAGGCTTGAGCTCGTCGGAACAGATATACCGAGGACCTAATTCTCGGGCTTTTCCTACTGTAAACTTTAGGGGGAGGAAATTTGCATGTCTAACATCAATATAAGACAATAAAGGACTATCAACTAATAAGGCTTGACTGAAAGCTTGCTAGGTAGAATACACGAGATCGACTTCAAGTATTAGATGATGTTATGCTGGTCTAACTGTAAACCGAATATCTGGTTCAATCGGCTAACACAACTAACTACTCGGTAAAAATTTGGAGGAAGTTGGTCTGGGCATAACCCATAATACCTAAGGGTATCTAGTAAAAGGGGGTCCACGTGGAACCTCACCCCGCCCTCCAGAATCGCCATCAAGGGAAAAAAGGCAGTGTTGCCCCCCCTGTGAAGAGCGATTTCGCTCTCGTGGCAGTACGCCACATTTACATCGTTAGGGATGTCAAAAGCCTGCCTGAAAGTGGCTAAGGTTGCGTCTGTATCCAGAAGGAAAGAATATCCCATCCTAAACCCTAGGAGAAAAATGAATGAAGATATAGAAGTAAAAGGGAAATGTAGAGAACTTACTTTAGGCTCTAAGGTGGAAGGAAATTTTGGGCTGGAGTATGAGTGCGCAGATGAATGCACGATAGAGAGGGGATCACAGAAAGTAGAGAGTAAAAGGTAAAAGAATGGTTTGGAACGGACCTTTTATAGGAGACCCAAGAAAGGCAAGCAACGGTTAATTAGCCATTATGAGGATTAATTAGCAAGCCTTATTGATTCCAACACAAACTGGAGCTTGCGCCACCTCGGTTCGCGAAGCATCAGGTACTGATGAGGGTCGAACCGAATGCTAGATTCGGCATGCCTTTTTAGGGACGCATTAATGGCACTCTGGAACACCCCAGACGTCGCTTCACTGAACTTAAATAACGTGCACCTTTTGGATTCTTTGATTCACGCCGAGTGCCGGGCATGAATCAAGGGGGGCTAATGTACGGTATCCAATGCCTAAGCCCATTTGGGCTTGGACCTATGATGCAAAGGCACAGCCCATGGGCCTGGCCTCCACTTACCCAAGGGCCCAGTTTGTACCCGCGTAAGCCAAGGGACCAAGTCTCGCCACAAAGGCCTTGCTTGGGAATACATCCCTGGGCATCGAAGGAAAAGTTAACGAGCAAACACACCATCTCTTGCATGTCCGGTAGTGCTCAGTGGGTCGTCGCTGCCAAGCTATCTACACGAGTGGTAACCAAGTTCAAAAGCCACCACCACCTAACCACTTACAATCAACAGTATTGGACCTCCCATCACAATCACCATGAAACGTCGCTGCCGAGCTGTCCATGGAAGTGGGAACCAAGTTCCAAAGCCAACCACGCCTAACCACCCACTTACAATCAACTAGACTGGACCTCCCATCGCACTTGTCAAAGGAACAATGATGATCTCTCCACTAATGGGGAGCTATATATATGAGAGGGGGAGAAAGGAAAAAGATTGTTGAAAGATTTTGGAAAAATTGAGAGAATAGGGAGAAAGGAGTGAGGGAGAAAAGGGAGAGAGAGGGTTTTATTGAGTCTCGCGGCTGAGAATTACCCATAGTAGGAAATCCTCAAACCCACTCTACAAATAAGTTGTGAGCCCAAGTGAAGTCAGGCCCAACGGCCTTGCCATTGGCGTGCACATAAGCTTTTGTAATTTCACAGTTTTACACATCATTTTATATTTATATATAATGGCGGAGTAGAGAGGCAATTCCCCCCTCCCCAAACAAAAAAACAGTTCTATGTATATATATATATATATATGGCCTAAAGTCCCAAATACCCTCCACCATTCTCATCTTACTGTTCTTTCCACAAACAAAACCAAACCCACTGATCCCCCTCTTTTGAATAATAGTGAGAGAAAGAAATATTACATGCTATAATTTTTTTAAAGCAAGAGCTGCACCTATATAACAGTGATTTATTTTCTTAATTTCCTTTTAAGAAATCAAATATTTATGAATTTACTAAAGTATTACGTTCCCCCTTTTTTTAATTATATTAATTAGAAAAAACAAATTTGACGATGATAATTTTACACTTAAATTAGTGGGAACAATTAAATTTTTTTTCAATTCACTCAAGAAATTTATTCATATTTTTTATTGTAAAGAGTCTTATACCTCAACTAGTTGACATCTCATAGTGTGTCTAAGACATCTAGGATTCATATCCCCCATTCCCTTTTGTAATTATAATAAAAAAAAAAAAATCAATTACCCAAGGAATAATAAAATAAAGACGTTGCTATGGTTTAACCTCAACATATTTTGCAACATACGATTTTGAGGTCGAACAATTGACAATTTTACACACCATTATTTTAATTGATTGTAAATTCTATTTTATATTTAAACACTCCATTAAAATTTGTCACATCAAATGTTTTTTAAATGTGAGAACAAATATTTCCACGAACAAAAATACAATTATAATATTTACATATTAATAACCACCATATGTGTGTGTGCATGCGTGTTTGTTTCTCCAAAAATGAATGGGTAATTGTTCCATATTACTTAAGAGAGTGTGTTGTGTGTAGTATAACTTGCTCCACACTCCCTTAAAAATTACCATGACTTTTGAGTGGAGTTTGTGGTGTGCTTTTGTATTAGAACTTTTTTTTTTTTAATTTCCCTTGTGTTTGTATTTATTTCTTTAAAAAAAAAAAAAGTGATAAAAAATTGTTAAAATTTTCGGTACAATGCATGAGTTATTGACAATTTTTTTTAATAAAAAAAAAAAAAACCAAACACATAATTCTTTTAACTAAAGAAAATGTTGTTAAATAAATAAATTAAAAAAAAAAGGCCAAACACTTTGCATTGGCACAAGCAAGGATGGGATTTATTTTTATTCAACCAAAAAAAAAAAATATATATATATATAAAGTCAAGTATGACATTTATTTTTATTTTGTCAATAAAGGGAATTTAAAAAAAAAAAAAAATTTGGGATAAGGCCACTGATGACATATATAGTCTAGGACGTCATATAATTGTTTTTATTTCTCTTTAGACAACTTTCCATTTTGAGGAGACCAAATAAATTTTATAAACCTAAACTTTAAAATTTTATCAATTTATATGTGGACACTTTATTTTGTACTGGTTAATAATATTTTCTTGGCTCTAATGATGAGCTTGATATATGTCAATCAAAAGTAATTAATTGAAGTAATTTTGATAGTTCAGAAGTAATCACAATTTAAAAGCACTCAAAAACATTTTCTCACAATTTTGACAATATCATTTGAACCTCAAAGAATTTTTGAATGAGTTTTTTATATTGGAAATTAAATATCTTGGGTTTCAGTTTTAACAAAAATTTTGCCCAATTTGAATTTAAAATGAGTATATAGCCGTTTGAAGACGAGGCATTAGTGTTGTCGTCTTGATTAAATCTTTATATCGATGATAAATCAACGATGGTGGTGTACAAGGATATGCCTTTGCTCACCATATTGATCTAGAATATAGATGATATATCAAGACAGACTCATCTTGATTAAATCCTTATACCTAAATAAAAAATTGTGGTGCACAAGGATAAACCTCCCCTGATCACCATATTGGTTTAGAATATAGTGGATATATCGAGATGGACTCATCTTGAATAAATCCTTATACCTAAATAAAAAATGGTGGTGCACAAGGACAATCCTTCACTCACCATATTGATATAATCAAGATGGAATGTTGGTTTCCTTAAAATCCATGGGATTTAGTATACCTATGTAAAAGAAGGTGCAAAAACCTTCACATATAGCATATACCCGTGAATATGTTATAAAGGAAAACAACCCTCAAAGATTATAATAAAGACAATGGTATAATGACTTGTATTTGTGGGTTCCAGTTAGCTCAATTGATAAAGTTTCTGATAGATGATGGTTGAATAAGAAATTTGAGGTTCAATCCTCACCTACACCCAAAACTAACTGGTGTCCTAGTCTGATAATAAAGAGCTATTATTATAAGCAGACGCCGGAGGTTGAAACTCTCTCTAAAAAAAAGACTTGTATTTAAATGACAATTAAAATAAATAACTTGAATGTAAATAGCAAGGAATGTAAAGAGTTTAAATATAAAATACAAGGTGATGATGTGCTGAAATCGTCAGTGAGTTGTAGGCTTCAACCCACTCCAATAGGTACCTATGGAAGAAGAACAAATGGACTAAACAGAAGACACTGGTGTGGTACTAGCCAAAAACCCTTCGAAAGTCAAGTTAAAAAATGAGAAATCTCTATCAACTCTTTAGTGAGAGAGTTAGGGATTTTTTGCGTACCTGTGAAAGGTGGAGGTCTGGTGTTTATATAGAAGTGAGTGGTGAATCGAAATCCCTTCAAAGTAGAGATCTTTCCGTGCTGGGAGGGCTTAGCGCTTAGAGTTTCCAAGATTTTAGGGTGTTTTTCCATATAAAAGAGATACGAGCGAATAATGGGTCCTATCTTGCGGGTCACGCAAGATATTTCCATGTATAGGTATTCATTGGGACCAAGATAGGCCACGCTGGCCCTGTCAGCTTATCCTCCCTGTCAGGCCCTTAGCCCGTTAGATGGTTTCCCGTCAGCCTACAGGTGCTCGTCTAGTTTTATCATGGGATCATCACGTTTGGTGCTGTCCGCCTAAGTCTTTCGTTGGTTTCTATGAAGCTAATGGGTACGTTGGTATTGTTAACCTTTTTATGCAATGCTTCGGGGGTATTAATTTTATAGCTAAAATATCCCTATCAGCTGCCCCCTACTCCGTGGTACCATCTGGAGTTTATATAGTAGCGAGTGGTAAATCGAAATCCCTTTAAAGTAGGGATCTTTCCGTGCTGGGAGGGCTTAGCTTAGGGTTTCCAAGATTTTAGGGTGTTTTTCCATATGAGAGAGATATGAGCGAATAATGGGTCCTATCTTGCGAGTCACGCAAGATATTTCCATGTATAGGTATTTATGGGGACCAGGATAGGCCACGCTGGCCCCGTTAGCTTATCCTTCCTGTCAGGCCCTTAACTTGTCAGATGGTTTCCCATCGGCTTACAAGTGCTCGTCGAGTTTTGTCGTGGGATTGTCACGTTTGGTGCTGTCTTCCTAAGTCTTCCGTTGGTTTTTATGAAGCTAACGGGTACATGGGTATCGTCGACCTTTTTGTGCGATGCTTCGGAGGTATTAATTTTATAGCTAAAATATCCTTATCAGCTGGCCCCTACTCCGTGGTATCGTCAGCTTTGGCTGACGGGCCATAGAGTACTGAAGTATTTATGACTATTAATTAGGTGTTTTGTTGGAGAAAGTGTCATTAAATGGTGTAGGCAATAGTAAGCTTAAATGCCAGGTGACACGTGGCACTTACTAGTTGGCCTCGTTTCTAACCAAAAGCGTTGCTTCGTTTGTCGCGCCCTTTCTTTCTATTAATAGTTCCCTTCCCCTCAGTTGTCCCCTTTATTTTATTTTCATCCTTTGGAGAGCTTTAGAGATCAGAGTGCCTTGAGTTCATCCGTTGTTTTCGAGCGCTCGTCCTTTGCATCGCTCCGTCATTTTTGAGGGGTTCGCTACTTTGAGTTACCGTCTACTTTGAAAGTTACCTTTTTTCTTTTTCTCCCCTTTTTCTTTTTTATGTTTAGTTGGTCGTCATCTATACAAAGACTAGTCGAGTAGGTTCTTAAAATACCTCCGTCGCTTCTAGGTGAATAGATGTCAGGTGGTAGAGGAGTGACGAGTGAATAGTCGTCGTTAGTCTGTGAGTGCGCATTACGACGAGGTCTACCTGTCAGGTCGTGGGCCCAAGGAAAGGTTATCCTGGTCCCTGGAAAGGGAACCGTCTGCTCATTCTCTTGACGAGGGGGAGGAGGAAGAGTATGAAGTAGACAAAGGAGAAAACGACAAGAGAGAGGAAGGAGAAGAGAGGGAAGATGAGAAGGAATAAGAGAGTAACGAAGGAAGTTACGAGGGCAGTGATGAGTTGGTAGACCAGACAGACGGTAGAGGCAGTAGGCCCTTTATTCTTCCCAAGATATGGATGGTGAATGACTTATATCTGTCCATGTCTCAAAAGGTTTTTAATACCCTTCGTGACCGTCACCAAATCCCTGAGAGCATCCCTATTCTTCTGCCAGGCAAGTTTGAGAGGTGGTATTAGGGAAAAACGGCGGATGTGGGTATGTATGGCACTATGTTCACCGTGGGGTTGAGGTTGCCGTTGACAGAACTGCACCATCAACTTGCTAATTACCTAGGTTTGTTCGTCAACCAGATTACCCCAAATGCATGGAGGATTTTTATTGGTGCGGAGGTGATATGGGGTCAGTTGAGTGGAAGGAACCATCACCTTACGCTTGACGAGTTCTTTTATTGTTACAAGCCCTAGCAGATATCTTCATCAAAGGGCATCTACCATTTTTTAGCTAGAAAGCCGTCACTCAGGCTTGTGTTTGACATGCTAGATTCTAACAGAAATTGGAAGAGAATTGGTATTTTTATCGTCAAGGGGACGGAGTGGGTGTGCAGTCTTGAAGAGTGGGCCAGCATGCTCGTCGGGTTTGATAACACATGGGGAATTGTCAAGGAGTCTGGTGAGCCTTCGGCTGTACGTGTCTTTGTTATGCCTGGTTTTGTATCTAACACGATCTTCTCTTTTTCAGCTTCCGTCCATCCTAAGATAATTGACGAGTAGGAAAAATTTCTTCGGAAGGTGTGGGTAATCCCTTTGGAAGAGAGGAAGTGGAAGGATTTGGTCAACTTTGACACCCTCCATGCCTTTTGCGGTGGTCTTAAGTTGAGATAACTGACGAGTAGGAAAACTTTCTTCGGAAGGTGTGGGCAATCCCTTTGGAAGAGAGGAAGTGGAAGGATTTGGTCAACTTTGACACCCTTCACGCCTTTTGCGGTGGTCTTGAGCTGATGCCTGTAGTCCAACGTCTACATGCTTCTTCACGACATCGTAAATTTCCTTATCTGTTAGTATTTTGCTGATCCCTATTTATGTAACTTGTCCATCCATTTTTTAATTCGTCCCATCCCCCCTTCTTTTCAGAGATGGATATAGGCAGATAGAGGGCGCTGATAAGAAAATCAGCTACGGCTTGTAAGCAACAGGGGAAGGCATTAGTATCGGCCCCTAAAGTGGTCCTTAAGGCATCCAACAAGAGAAAAAGTGAATCCTAGGATGACTGTCCACCCAAGAAGGGGACGGGTCCATCAATTGGGGACTAGCAGCGCAAATCTCCTCCTCCCCTTAAGCATGGTGCTAGTAAGGGTTTGGTGACGGGTAAGGGCCCTGTCGTTAATGATCTAGTCGAGAGGCTTGTTATGCACAAGGAATATGCTGTTGAGATGGTTAATTCGATCATTAAGGAGACGGATCTAGATCCTTGTGGGGAATACTCGACAAAAGACCTTGGGGCCTTTGGACTTTTTGATTTGTCGAGGGTATGTATTTGTTGTTCTTACTTTGGTAATTCTTGTGTATCCATCCTAATCACCGTCGTTATTATTATTTTAGGCGTTGGTGAGGATGAAGGCCCTCTAAGACAGATGCGTGGCCAAGGAAGGGGTGATCATGTGGTTTTGCAAGCGTCAGGAGATTGAGAACAAAAAGCAGGACCAGTACAAGGAAGCCGTCCGTATTTTCAACCAGGAATTGACGACCACGCTTGCAAAGCTGAAGGAGGAGTCCAATCTTAGGATGGAGGCAGAGAAAATAAGGACTAACTTGGCAACGGAGCTAACTGCCCTTCGTGAACAGGTGGATAAGGCCAAGGCTGAAGTCGTGGCAAAGTTCGAGGTCACGCAACCTTTCTTTGACGTATGCAGTACATAATATGGCGTTAGGTTTGATGACTTCCTAAAGCAGGTTGGATCCATCTGCCTCGACCTGGATTTGTCCCAGTTCATCATAGACGACACCATACCGCCAACTCTTGGAGGGGACGATGCCGCCGGTAACGAGACCGACAATTCTGCTAACACAGTTGAGTAGGAGGTGAAGGATGATGGTGTGATTATTGCTCAGCATGCCCCTGAGGGCCCCGTCGCTCTTATGGTCTTGTCAATTATGGATTTGTCGCTGAATGTGGCCTGACTTTTGCCAACCCAATGGCCTCTGATGCTCCTCCGTCCTGATTCTCCCCCCTTTTTTAAGTTGTATTTAAATTTTGATTTTGTAAGTTCATTTGACAAAGAATATTGAACGCCCTTTTTGGTTTTTGGACTTTTATGTTAAACGCTTGCCTCGTTGGGTTTAATTATACTATTTTGTATCTATGTGTTTTTTAGTTTCACTATTGATTCCATCTACTTTTTACTTCCTTTTAATCCATAGTAGGACTAAGGTACTCATCGGTACTAGTGGTCACTTGCCTGCCCTAGGGTAGGACTCAATAAAATTTGTAAGACTAGGTACCCGTTGGTATCCTTGGTCGTCCGTTCACCCCGTAGGTAGGATTTAGTAAAATTTGCAAGGCCAGGTACCCATTGGTATCCTTGGTAGTTCGTCCACCTCGTAGGTAGGACTTCGTAAAATTTGCAAGAGTAGGTACCCGTTGGTATCCTTGGTTGTCCATCCACCCCGTAGGTAGGACTTGGTAAAATTTGCGAAAGCAGGTACCTATTGGTATCCTTGGTCGTCCATCCACCCCGTAGGTAGGACTTGGTAAAATTTGCGAAAGCAGGTACCTATTGGTATCCTTGGTCGTCCATCCACCCCGTAGGTAGAACTTAGCAAAATTTGCGAGACCAAGTACCCGTTGGTATCCTTGGTCCTCCGTCCACCCCATAGGTAGGACTTAGTAAAATTTGCAAGATCAGGTACCTGTTTGTATCCTTGGTCGTCCGTCCACCCTATAGGTAGGACTTTCTAAAATTTGGGAGACCAGGTACCCGTTGGTATCCTTGGTCGTTCGTCCACCCCGTAGGTAGGATTTCGTAAAATTTGCTAGACCAGGTACCCGTTGGTATCCTTGTTCATCCGTCTACCCCGTAGGTAGGACTTCGTAAATATTGCAAGACCAATTACCTGTTGGTATCCTTGGTCGTCCGTCCACCCCGTTGGTAGGACTTAACAAAATTTGCGAGACCAAGTACCTGTTGGTATCCTAGGTCGTTTGTCCACCCCGTAGGTAAGACTTCGTAAAATTTGAGAGACCAGGTACTTGTTGGTATCCTTAGTTGTCCGTTCACCCCGTAGGTAGGACTTAGTAAAATTTGCGAGATCAGGTATTTGTTGGTATCCTTGGTCGTCCGTCCACCCCATAAGTAGAACTTAGTAAAATTTGTAAGACTAGGTACTCATTAGTATCCTTGGTCGTCCGTCCACCCTGTAGGTAAGACTTAGCAAAATTTGCGAGACCAGGTACCCGTTTGTATCCTTTGTCGTCTGTCCACCCTGTAGGTAGGACTTAGAAAAATTTGCAAGATCAGGTACCTGTTGGTATCCTTGGTCGTCCGTCCACCCTATAGGTAAGACTTAGTAAAATTTGCGAGACTAGGTACTCGTTGGTTCGCTAAAAGGTAAAGAGTAAAGCAATGTTTTTGATAATGCATTTAAATCTTATTAATGACATAGAAAGAGCTAAAAAAGAAACTTAACATCCTTAGAGTCTTTGACATTCAACTTTTAATAAAGAAAAATGGAGAAATGAAAAGCGATAAAATAAGCTGCATCTAATTGTCACTCGTAGTACTTCCTCAAGTGCTCGATGTTCCACAGGCAATGCAGTTTTTGCTCGTCGAGGGTTTCCAAGTAATAAGTTCCCTTTCTACGGCAGTTGATGATCTTGTAGGGTCCCTCCCAATTTAGGACTAGCTTACCTTGTGAGGGATCTTTAGTGGCCGTTGTCACCTTCCTTAGGACTAGGTTCCCGACCTAAAAATGACGAGGCCTGACCTTGGTGTTGTAGTGTTTTGCCATAAGGTTTGGTAACGAGCCATCCTCTATTCTACAGTTGCTCTAACTTCGTCAAGAAAATCTAACTGTAGTTGCATCCCTTCCACATTCCTTCCTTCATTATAATGGGATACTCGGTAGCTGGTCAGTCCTACTTCCGTCGGGATGACGGCTTCGTGCCTGTACGCAAGGCAAAAAGGTGTCTCTCCTATAGGCATGCAGATTGTTGTCCTATACACCAAGTAACTTATCTGGCCATATGCCCTTTGCTCCCTTAAGTTGAGTCTTGATCATCTTAAGCAGGGATCAATTTGTGACTTTAATCTACCCGTTGGCCTGGGGACAAGTGGGGGAGGAGTAATGGTTCTTGATCCCCAACTGTTGGCAGAAATCTCTGAATGTGTTATTGTCGAATTGCTTTCCGTTGTTAGAGACGAGGACTTTGGGGATTCCAAAGCGGTAAATGATACTTTTCTAGACAAAGCTCCGGACGTTCTTCTCCATGATAGTGGCTAATGGCTCGACCTCGACCTATTCGGTGAAGTAGTCGATCCCCACAATGAGGAACTTGAGCTATCACACAGCCATGGGAAAATTACCCACTATGTCTAATCCCCATTGGGCGAATGGCCACTGTGCGCTCATTGGCGTGAGTTCCTCCATCAGCTGTCATATAGTGTTGCTGAAACTTTGGCACCTATCACATGCCTTTACATAGGACTGAGCATCTTTCTGCATAGTAGGCCAGTAGTATCCAGCCCGTATCAGCTTCTACACTAGTGAGCGTGACCCCAAGTGGTTTCCGCATACCCTTTCGTGTACTTCTCTCATGACATAATCCGCTTCACTAGGGGTCAGGCACCTTAGATATGGATGGGAGAAACCCCTTTTGTAAAGGACATCCTCCATCATGACGAAGCATGACGATTGTACCTTCAGCTTACGGGAAGAGTTGCAATCTTCTAGCAATGTTCCATCCCTGAGGTAGGATATGATTGGCGTCGTCCAGTTGACTCTTAGGGGAATGTTCTGTACTTCCACTTTGTCAATTGTAGGGGAATATTGGATGAAGGATAGTGCTTGTCCAGGGATGTCTGTATACTCAACAAATGCTGCTTTGGCTAAACGGTCTGCCTATTCGTTATCTTCCCTTGGGATTTGTACGAACTTAACCGAGAACCCCTCACCCATCTTGCTTTTGACCATGCTTAAGTATTCTTTCATCCGTTCCCCCTTCGCCTCGTAGTCACCATTGATGTGCCCAACCACAACTTGTGAATCGCAGTGTATGATAGTTAACTTAGCTTCTGTTGCTTTAGCTAGGTCGAGGCCCAAAAGGATTGCTTCGTATTTGGCCTTATTGTTGGTCATTGAGAACTGCAGGTGAATCGCACATTCTATTGTATCTCCTTTTAGTGACCGTTAGCAGGACCCCAGTTCCTCCGACTTGTTGGTTGGACGAACCATCTATCCATATCTCCATGCCATCAGTTTCTCTTCATCTTCACCTGTTGTGAACTCGGCAATGAAATAAGCTAAATTATGTACTTTGATCATGGTCCTTGGTTGGTAGTGGACATCAAATTCCCCGAGCTCAATTGCCCACAGAACTAATTGTCCTACTGACTTCTGGTTGTTCATTGTTTTTCACAACGGTTTGTCTATTTGGACCACTATGGTATGCGCTTAGAAGTACGGCTTGAGCTTTTGGGCAGCAGTGATTAGTGCGAAGGCTAGCTTCTGCATTAGGGGATATCTCCCCTCAACTCCTCGAAATGCCTGGCTGGTGTAGTATACGGGTAACTGCACTCGGTCTTCCTCCCGAATAAAGGAAGAATTGACGGCCGTTGGGGATACAGCCAAGTAGAGGGAGAGTTCGTCACCAGGTTTGGATAGACTGAGCAATGGTGGGTGTTGGGAAATTTAGATCCCAGTTGATATAATTAATAAGTTTTAAACCCAAGTTATTAATTAAATTTATTATAAATAAAACTTGTTAAAACAAACAAACATCAATATCATGTCAATAATGAATGCAGCGGAAAAGCAAATAAGACAAGATATGATGACCTAGGAAAACCAATGAAACCAACCAGTTTCACAGTAAAAAACCTAGGGGGAAGCCTTCCCATAAAGCAATCCACTATAGTAAAGAGAAGTTTCAGATCTAGTATAAAACTTTTGTCCTTAGACTCTACAATCCCCGCAGATGAACTCACAGCAGAAACCTTCTACTGCTTCAGAACCTCTAAACTTTTCAATATATGAACGCCACCCTTTGATGATGCACGAATCTTAGTACGTGATTAACCAATTGCGCGGATTCCAGTACGTGACTTAATCATCAATGTGAGTTCAATTTGGGTATGAAACACCCTTGATTGTTTAGACCCCAATTACAAAATTACCAATTCAAGCTTTATATCAAACAATCAATGTGCGGAATATGATAACAAGCTTATATCAGAATTAATAAATACACTAAGCCAAATATAAACACATCCACAGCAGTAAAAATAAGGCAAAGATAAAGGAAGGAAGATGCAAACACACGGACAACACACGATGTGTTATCGAAGAGGAAACCGAAGCCCTCGGCGTAAAACCTCTCTGCCAACCTCCAAGCGGTCAAATAATCCACTAAAGAATATAGTTAGGATACATAAACAGCAGAAGACCCTCCAAGCCTAATCTACCCAAGTACCTAAGCCCTCTAAGCTTCTTGCTCCAACGAGGTTACGCTGAACCTATTTCTTCTTTAGCTTCCCGGATTCTGCTACTAGACCATAGTATCAACCAATGTAGATTGGTTCCTTCCTAACTGCTTCCCAACAACACCAAATGAACCTTCTGACAGACGTGGATGTGGTGAGGTAAGGATTTGGTATAATGCCTCTCAAAGGTACAACAATGGAGAGGAAGAGAGAAGAGGAATTTGTAGAGTCTCTAAGGTGAAGATTGGGGATGAGGCAATCTCATTTTTCTCTAGGGTTTCTCTTACAAAATTCTCTCTAGAAGCTCTCTCAATATAGTGGGTATAAGGGTCTATATATAGTGTGATGAGAAAAGAATACGAAGAGACAATTTTTTCCAAACAGGGTAAATTAGCAGCTTGGTCTCGCGGCTTATCCAAGTCGCGAGTTCAAGTCGCGACGTAACGACTTGGCCAGCCTGGGACTTTTGTCCTGTAGTGTGACAGCTGGCGCGACCCTTCAGCTTCCCTGTGTGCATCTCACGTGCCTTCATTTGGCGGCTTCCTAGTCGTGATCCACTCGTGAGTCCTAGCCGCAAAGCTCTGCTTCTTTGCACATATTTGAGCTTTTCTTCATATCTTCTCACACACTACCCTTACAATTTTCCCACCTAAATACAGGGTCACTAAGTGCTGAATTACAAGCAAAATAGTCACGGACTAAAGCCAACAAAATGGTTGATTAAATTCAATCTTACAACTAACTAGAAGAAGATGTTGGCTGTAAAGTTTTTCACTTCATCAAGAATGAAGATTAAGAAGCACTTGGTTATAAAACCCTAAGGCGCAAAAGATGTAGTAGCTTCCTTCAGAGAGAATAAGGTATCGGTCACCTTTTGCATATGTTCTCCTTGTATTCTCTTTTGTGACGGCCTCTAAAATAAGCCTTATATAGGTCTAGGGTTGTGAGAAAAGAAACTTTACACAAATACAAAAGCTTGGCCCAAAAATCAAATCTGAAAATCTGAATTCCTGTAACCTCGATAGATACCTTGATTGATCGGGAGGTGTCGAGATTTAAACCTCGATAGATAATAGGCGTCGAGGAGGTGTCGAGAAGCTGTCGAGGGGACAGGAGCTTTCTCGATCGATCCACCAACTGTTGAGAAGGTGTCGAGATTGCGATAACAATCAACTGAAGAGCTCGATAGATAGCCAGTTGTTGAGCTATCTGTCCGCAGGTGTTGAGCTATCTGTCCAGCTTTATTGAACACCTTTTCTTCACTTGTTTCTTGGTCCAATCTTCATGGCTTTAATACTAGACTTGAACAACATGTTCCTTGAAGTATTAAACACATCCTACATCTACCCAAATACAAGCAAAGTGCGTTTTGTCAAAGGATTAGCCAATTACATAAAATATGTCCTTAACAGTGGGGATGCGAGGTACGCCTTCAGTTCCTCAAATGCCCCCTGGCACTCGTTGGTCCACTCGAAAGCTTTCCTTAGCAACTTAAAGAATGGTAGACACTTATCTATTTCCTTAGAGACAAAACGGTTAAGGGATGCAACCCTGCCATTCAGGCATTGCACCTTCTTAATGTTTTTCGAAGGAGCCATTTCCATTATAGCCCGAACTTTGTCGAGGTTGGCTTTCACCCCACGCTGCGACACCATGAAGCCAAGGAACTTTCTTGACGCCACGTTGAATACACACTTACTGGGATTGAGTTTCATGTTGTAGAAGTAGAGGGTATCGAATGTTTCCTGGAGGTCGTCCAAGTGGCTAACTTCTCATGCACTTTTCATAAGCATGTTGTCCATGTACAGTTCCACGTTTCGCCTAATCTGCTGAGTAAACATCTTGTTTACAAGCCTTTGGTATGTTGCCCCTACATTCTTCAACCCAAATGGCATGACTTTGTAGCAGAAGAGTCCTTGGCTTGTGACAAACGAAGTCTTCTCTAGGTCTGCTTCATCCATTTTAATCTGATTATACCCTGAGAAAGCGTCCATGAAACTTAACAGTTGATGGCCAGCTGTAGAGTCCACGAGGAGGTCGACGTGCAAGAATGGATAGCTATCCTTTGGGCAAGCTTTATTCAGGTCGGTGAAGTTTACGCACATTCTTCACTTGTTGTTTGCTTGCGTGCCAATACGGGTAGTTCGGCCAGGGGTATCATCATCTAAGGAGATTTCTTCCAGATCCTCTGTTAGCTCTACAGTGACCTTTCTTTCCTCGATGTTCAAGGCTTGTAAGTGATCGTCCATCTCAAGCATGGCTATGTAGCACTCTTAAGCTGCCATTTGGTCTTCTTGTGCTTCCCCTATCCCGTACTCCATTGGAAACTTTACTAGCAGGTGGTATGTGGCCATGCGTTAAGCGTGGGACGACCAATGATAGCGTTGCAGGCAAAAGAGCAATCGACAACAAGGAAATTGACCTCTTTGGTGAGCTGTTGAGGGTACGTCCTAATGGTTACCGGCAAAGTGATGGTTCCCACGGGGAAGACTTGGTGTCACCGAACCCTACTAACGGCGTGTTAAAGGGTAGTAGGTGTTCTCTATCAATCCTCATTTGCCTGAAAGCCGGGTAGTAGAGGATGTCTGTCGAGCCCCTGTTATCTACTAGAACTTGTCGGGTATTGAAATTTGCAATTGACAGGTTGATAACTGTTAGGTTCTAAAGACTTAGGATTTTATGTATTTAGAACTTTAATGTGTAATGTTGGTAAATCATGATCAAAACAGTTTGTTTAGTCTTGTTTAAACTTGCTCAAAGTTGTGTCATTTTATGTAAAATTGGAATCAAGCTAAGGCAAAAGTTACTGTGCATTTCGGCCTGGCTCGATCGATCGAAGCTTAGGCTCAATCAATTGAACCTCGGGCAGAATGCGTTTTTTGCATAATTCCAACTCAGCCTTAGTTCACTTAAAATGTTTTAGGTTTTATGTTTTTACCCTAGGTATATAAGGGAAACCCTAGCCACGTTTTATTGGTTGCTCTTGTTGCTCATATTGCGGTTTATGTGAATCTCTTATGAGATCTTTTGAGGAGCTTTCCTTCACATAGACTTAGGGTTATCAAGAAGGAGATTACTTCAACATCTTGATGATCATTCAGTTGCTGCTATAGGAGCTTAAAGATACACAAGCGGGTGTGCTTATACTTGCTGGAGAATCCAAGAAAGAAGGAGTCCGTGGATTCGGAGCTTGCACGTGGTCGTGTTAGTAAATTTTACTGGTGGGTAGCAATAGGATGTTAGTGGTCTAAGTCCTATTGTATGAACTTCGATTCTTTCTCATAGTGGATTCAAGTTTATCTTAAGGATAGCTAGGTTAAATCCTCCCCAGGTTTTTACCAGTGTGGTTTCTTGGGTCATCATATCATTGTGTTAATTACATTTCCGCTGCTATATATCTGATATGATTATTTAATTGTGTTAACCTAGATTTGCATAATTTGACTAAGTTAATCACTTGGCTAATTTACTAGGTTAATCCAATTATTGTTTTAAGGGGTCTAAAAACTTATCAAGTGGTATTAGAGTAGGTAGCTCTTTTGTTGTAGATCTTTTGGTCTCTGAGCTGATCCTTGACCTCTGTTGTCATGGAACACAGAAACTCTCTAGTTATTCCTCCTCATTTTGATGGGAATAATTATTCTTATTGGAAAGTAAGGATGAAAGCATTTCTAAAATCCATTGATGAGAGAGTTTGGAATTTCGTCGAGTACGGATGGGAGAAGCCCACTACTCCCGTGAGTGAGTGGCAAACTTCTCAAAAGGAAGCAGCTGCATTCAATAGCAAAGCTATGAATGCTATCTTTAACGCTGTTTCTATGGAGGAATTTAAGAGAATCTCTAATGTTGAGGTTGCTCACACTACTTGGAATATCCTCCAAACTGTACATGAAGGCACAAAGGCAGTTAAAATAAACAAGTTGCAGTAATTGACTACTAGATTTAAGAGCATTAGGATGTTTGATGATGAATCCTTTGATGAATTCTATGCTAAGCTTAATGACATTGTTAATTTTGCATATAATCTGGGTGAAATCTATGATTAACCTAAAATTGTTAGGAAGATTCTTAGATCTTTAACTGAAGATTTTAGACCCAAAGTGACTGCCATCATTGAAAGCAAGGATGTGGACTCCATCCTTGTTGATGAACTTATAAGATCTTTTTAGTTCTATGAGTTAGACCTACCCAAAACTAGTAAATCCAAATCAATGGCTCTTAAGTCAGTTGATGATATTGAGGTTGATGGATTTAATGATGAGCTTTCTGCTACAGAGACTACTTACCTTGTCAAGAACTTTAGAAACTTTCTTAGGAATAGTAACAGAAGGGCAAGAAGTACGAACACTGCTGAACCTAGAAACTTTATAAAGAGATCCCACTAAGGTTAACAACAATGAAAAACCTAGAGAAAAAGTTGGTCAATCTTCTAATAATTCTATGGGTCTCCAGTGTTTTGGATGTTAAGGGTATAGTCATGTGAAATCTGAATGTCCTACATTTTTGAGGTCTAAGGGTAAGGCTATGGCCGTAACCCTTAGTGATAACGAAGCTTCTGATGATGAGTCTGGGTGTGACGAGGATGGAAACTTCATTACTTTCACTGCTACTGCTATAGTCAATGAAAGCATGTCTGTTGAAGAGAACCCTTTTGATGGGAAACTCTCTGAGGATGCAGATCTTCAAGAGACCTACAATAAACTTTGCAAAGTTGTTGCAAAGGATGCTATGAATGTTGAACTTGGCCTGAAGAAAATTGAAACTCTTGAGCTTGATAAGAAGAATTTGCTTGTTAAACTGTTTGATGCTAATGAACTTTTGAATAATGTGAAAACTGAGAATATGCTTTTGATTGATAAAGTTAAATCTTTAGAACTTGATTTATCTGTTGCTAGATTTGCTAGTTCTAAATTTGATTAAATGCTGAGTGTTCAAAAGTCTCCTTCTGACAAATCTGGATTAGGTTTTGTTGATAGCATCTCTGTGTCTGCACCACATTCCACAAACTTTGTTCCTTCATCTTCTTCTGAACCTTCTATGAGTGAGGTTGTGAGTGAAACTGTTAAACCCCCTGGTAGTGAGGCTGTCAAACCTATAGAAGTTTCACCATCTAGGAAGATTAGGGTTGATCTGAAAGAGTCTAAACCTAAGGAGTCCACCCTTTCTAAGGACAAGATGCATGGTAAGTCCATTTGGGTTTGTCATTTTTGTGGGAAGTTTGGACACATACGTCCAAATTGTTACAAGCTGCAAGCTGCTAAGAGAGCAAACAAACCAAAAGTGCCTGTGCTTCAAACACAAGATCCTATGGCACTTATTGGTGAATTGGTAAAGACTCTCAACCTTTATTCCAATCCTGGAGTTGGAAATCACTCTAATTTGAATAAGAACTTCAATGCTTGTGGTGCATCTAAACGGTTTTGGATGCAAAAGACTCGAACTAATTGAGTCTTTCTGACATGGTCCTCGTGCTTCATTGCTCTACCCTTTGTGACCAATTTTTTTTTTTTTTTTTTTTTTTTTTTTTTTTTTTTTGTTTCTAGGATTTGTATTGCATAACATTCAAACATTTCATTCTAGGATTTCTTTTGTTTCCTTTTTTTAAAATAAAAAAAAAAAGAAAAAAAAAAAGAAGGGAAGCAAATTGTGTTTGGCATTATTTTTCTTGGTTTTGAAAACAAGGTTGGTCAAATCTATTTTCACATATCATGTCTTTGTACCTTGTTTAGATTTGATGAGCTTATTTATTGCACTTTACTAGTTTGAGTTTTGTAGTGCATGTTGTGTGGGAAAGATGTTTATAGTTTTTGATCACTTTGTCTTAATCTTGAAATCACATGCCTTTGATTGTTGGACTTGAACCTTTTGAGAAAGACATAAATAACCATCTCACCATTATTCACTAGCCAATCATGAACCCCTTAGTGCATATCGTAAGATTTTGTGCTCGAGAAAATGTAGCACATGCACAAAAACAACATAAGGTGTAGCCTCAGTTTAAATGCTTAAAATTGGTGTGTACATTATTGAGCTTAAATCAAATTAATAAAATTGGTGTGTACATTATCCCGGTTATTTAATAAGTTTCTGAACAATTAATTTGGTGTGTATATTATGAGGCAAAAATCAAGAAACTTACATGATTGCAAGCTTATGTTCTAGGAGATGTGAGAGTTATATGATGTAACTTTTTTGGTGATAGTCTCTTTCAAATTCTATGTAATGAATTTTGTAGACCTTGTGCTTAATTTCTATTCACATATCACCTCACATGTATCTCAAGCTTATGCTAGTTGCATACACTACACAAGTTATTCTTTGCTAAACATTGTACATGTTATTGTGTGTGTTTTGGTTTGACCAACCAAGCTTGAAAATACCTTGAGTTTTATGCAAAACATATTTGTTGCTTGAGAATCTAAGAGAATGCTTGAAAATCTTAATTTTGTGAAATCTGGGTTTAAAACTTGTGTTTTTGAAAAGCATTTCATCTCATACTCATGCATTTTAATTTGAAAATTCAATGCTTTGAGGTGTTTTTGTGCAAAATTTCTTTGTTTTTCAAAAATTTGATTTTTCCAGAATTTGATCGATCGAACATGTTTTTCGATCAATCGAAATTGCGATTGAAATTTGATGTGAGCCTCTGTCTGTTTCGATCGATCGAACCTAATGTTTCAATCAATAGAAAATCGTGAATCAAGTTTTTTTTAAACTGAGTTTGACTTGTTCTTTTTCACTTTTCAAAACCTTTTCAAGTTTTTTTCTCTCTCTCTCTCCGATTCGGACTAGGCTCCACGTCAAATTTTTGTTGTTTTCCTCCAAATCTTTTGCAAGGTTTTTGTTTTCTAAGGTCGGTAAGACCTTTTTGCCCCTCTTTTTTATTTTATTTTCAAGTTTTATGCACTTTTCATGCATTTTTCTTTGAAATTTTTGAACCTATGCATATTGGGTTTTTTGATGTTTCAAGCCATATTTTTTGAAATTGATCAATGGGTTTTTTTTTTCTAGGATGTTATAAACTTGATCTTGATGGTTTAATTTGATCAATTTGTGAGAAATTGAAATTTCTAGGGCTTGTTTTAATCCGAATTGGGGATTTTGTTCAAATAGGATCAAATTGATGCAATTGGCTTGTTGGATTGATGTAATTGGTCATTCTAAACTATTTTGTATCTTGGGTGATGATCAATTAGTCAATTTTTTATAAAAACAAACACGTATTTTTTCAAATTTTGGGGTTTTTGTTAGAAACTCTATGTTTAAGCAAATTTTATGAATTCGAACTCTAATTGAACTAAGTTCACTGCATTAGAGCATGCATCATGATATTTAACTGTTCATGCATCATATAGATCTTTATTCTATATTTTTTTTCCTTGTGCTAACTTGTAGTCTGCCCTTGGTTTTCTTTTTGTTCTGTTTGGGTCCTGCTTTGTGTCTTTGTCCTTTCCTTAGCATCATGCCTAGGAAAACTAGAGCCCATAGGACACCCTCCACCTTTTCTGAGTCTCCCTCTAGGAGTGAGGTGTTTCGGAGTAACAAATGCAGAGAGGCCTATGAGAAGCTAAACATTAAGAGAAAAATTTGGGCTGAGCGGAAGGTGTTGTTAGATGAGTTAGATCCTGCCATTAGGGAAAATTTTGAGAGTCGAGGCTGGTTGTCTTTGTTGGAGATAGATCATCCACCCCCGTCTGCCCTGATTAGAGAGTTCTATTTGAATCTCTCTTGCCACCTCTATGATTCCAACACCCTTGTTAGGAGTTGGATACGAGGTGTAGAGTTCACCATTACCCCTAGGGTAGTACCTGAAGCTCTTGGGGTTCCGATTGTTAGGCAACTCGACTATCCTTATGAGGAGTCTCCACCTCTTGATGACGTTATATCATACATCACTGGGTCTTCTATCTAGTGGGGTTCTGATCCTCAGATCACGTCCGCTGAGTTTCCTGAGACTACCTATCTTTTTCTTAGGATAGCGTGTCATTCTTTGTGGCCTATCTCTCACCTCTACACCATCCATCTTGAGCAATGTGTGTTTTTGTATGTGCTTGTTTTTGGTGCTTCTATTTCTTTCCCCTATCTGTTTCTTCATTCTTTGAATGAGATTCATAGGAGTAGCGCTGTTGGTCACACTCTTGTTTATCCTATTTTCATTCAGAGGATTTTGTTACATTTAGGCTTGACTGGTTTCCTCGCATTTGAGCCCGTACATATTACTGGTCCCATTGGTGCCTCTTTCCTTAGGCAGAGGGCTGCTCATTTGAGAGCTCCTTGAGTTGCGCCTTCTGGTACTATATCCCTCCTCCCACTTCTACAGGTGATGCATAGGCTAAGGCGTCTGGTGCTGCTGCTGCTGCTGATGCTGATGTTCCGCCACCGACTACTTTGAATGATTCTGACATTCAACGTATGTTGGATTATGTCTTGACAGTTCAGACAGCTCATGGATAGATTTTGGTAGACTTGCTCGATGAGGTTCGTGCTTTGCGTGCAGAGCTGGCACATTTTAGATGACCACCTTCACAGCCTCCTTTTAATGATGGATTCTGATTGCCTTTTGGCATTCTGTCACAAAAAGGGGGAGTAGCATTTTGAGTAGCACTTGTAGAGTTTTTGTTGATAGGGGGAGTTTTGATTGTCTTGGAGAGCCTGTGGTGATTAGATTGTATCTAGGAGCTGCACTTTGTATCTACATTTTTTTTGGCTCTTGATGTATGTGGTTGGGCTATTCATGTTAGGGAGATACATTTATTTTGCTATATATGTTTCTTGTTTCACTGCTTATTGAGTTATATTTATGATACTATTCATTGGTATATCTGTTTATTTTGTGTTTTGTAAAATCAAGATTTTGTTTTGTTTTCTTGTATTATTTCCACACATGCGTTTATGCGTTTTGTTTAGTATTTCAGGAAATATATAGGTTGATTCAATTTTGCTGTTGTCTAAACTTGCAACTGATGGATAGTAGTTAGGATTAAATTTGTTGTTATGAGAATTATTTTTGTAAAGGGCTTTTATTTGTAAACTTTGATCTTTTAGTTTGTGTTTTATCACAGATTGCCAAAGGGGGAGTTTGTTAGGTTCTAAAGACTTAGAATTTTATGTATTTAGAACTCTAATGTGTAATGTTGGCAAACCATGATCAAAACAGGTTGTTTAGTCTTGTTTAGACTTGCTCAAAGTTGTGTCATTATATGTAAAGTTGGAATCAAGCTGATGCAGAAGTTACTGTGCATTTCGGCCTGGCTCGATTGATCGAAGCTTAGGCTCGATCAATTGAACCTCGGGTAGAATGCGTTTTCTGCATAATTTCAACTCAGCCCTAGTTCACTTAAAACGTTTTAGGGTTTTATGTTTTTACCCTAGGTATATAAGGGAAACCCTAGCCATGTTTTATTGGTTGCTCTTGTTGCTCATATTGTAGTTTATGTGAATCTCTTGTGAGATCTTTTGAGGAGCTTTCCTTCACATAGACTTAGGGTTATCAAGAAGGAGATTACTTCAACATCTTGATAATCATTCAGTTGCTGCCATAGGGTCAGTAAGTGGATTCAGAGCTGGAGAATCCACTTACTAAGCTTGTACTTGCTAGAGAATCCAAGAAAGAAGAAGTCCGTGGGTTCAGAGCTTGCACGTGGTCGTGTCAATAAGTTTTACTGGTGGGTAGCAATAGGATGTTAGTGGTCTAAGTCCTATTGTATGAACTTCGATTCTTTCACATAGTGGATTCAAGTTTACCTTGAGGATAGCTAGGTTAAATCCTCCCTAGGTTTTTGTCGGTGTGGTTTCCTGGGTCATCATATCATTGTGTTATTTATATTTTCGCTGCTATATACCTGATATGATTATTTGATTGTGTTAACCTAGATTTGCATAATTTGACTAAGTTAATCACTTGGCTAATTTACTAGGTTAATCCAATTGTTGTTTTAAGGGGTCTAAAAACATATCAATAACCAAGGCATCGTCATGGGGATGGTGTAGTCACCTAGTGTCGTCTTCTGTGAAGCTGATGACGGGGTTGTCGACCTTTTTTTTTCCTTAGAAGACCGTTCAGAGATTTGGACACTCTACATTATACGTAAATACGTCTTCCTTGCCTTTTTAGGTGATCCTGCCATAGTGCTTCCTCCTACAATTACCCTTATCTCTCCGAGTGGGGCTTTAGGTCTTTCTTCGGCTCGTCGGTTGTGTTTGGGGTCCTTTGGTGGGTTGTTTCCACCTTTGACAAATCGCTACAACTTCCCTTGCTTGATGAGGGATTTGATCTGCTGCTTAAGGTTGTAGCATTCAGAGGTATCGTGCCCGTGATCCTGGTGGAAACGGCAGTACTTGTTCCAGGGCCTTTTGCTTGGATGGCCCTTCATCTTGTCTGGCCATGTCAGCATCGCGTCGTCCTTTATTTGCATGAGGACTTGATCCAACGGGGTGTTTAAGGGGGTGAAGTTTATCGTCCTCCCTGACGGGGGTTTCGATCTCCTTTTGTCCCTTCGTTCACTTGTTCGAGACAACTTCCTTTCTTTGTTTGGACGATGGTCATCTTGTCTTTGTCTCTTCCTTGGCCCATCCCCCCGAGCTATCATCGCATCTTCGGCATTCATGTATTTCATTGCCTTGTACAATGTTTCGGCCATTGTCTTTGGGTCATTTTTGTAGAGGGAGAAGAGAAACTCCACCGGTTGTAACCCACGGGTGAAGGCAGTAACAAGGACTTTGTCGTCGGTTTCGTCAATCAGGAGGGTCTTTTTGTTGAAATGGTCACGTATGACCTTAGGCTTTCATCTTCCCACAGCATAATGCTCAGTATGGCCGTTGAGGATCTTCTATGTCTTTGTCCCTTAATGAAGTGAGTGACAAAGTGTCCACTCAACTCTTTGAAGGTTGAGATGGTGTTCGGAGTGAGTTTGCTGAACTATACCCTTGCTGACCCTTTTAGTGTGGTAGGGAAAACTCTGAACATGATTTTGTTTGGAACTCCTTGCAGGTGCATGAGGGTCTTGAATGACTCCAGGTGGTCAAGTGGGTCCTTTGATCTGTCGTATGCTTCTACATGTGGCATTCGAAAATTTGCTAGAAGGGAGAAGGTGGTCACTTGGGCAGTGAATGGGGAGTTCGTCTGTTGAACCAATTTGTCCAAATTGGTGGACACCCGTCCCTTCAAGGCATTCATCATCATATCTATTTTTTCTTCATAGCCTGCATTTCTTGCATCATATGTAATGCACCAATTTCCAGCTCGAAGGGTTGACTGGTATCTTGTTGATCTCACCTACTGACGGCATTACTTTCCTCCTGGTCATCCCTTTCCTAGTTATCGTTCATCGTGGGATGACCATCATCACGCTCATCCCTTACCTGTCTGTCATTCTGGTCATTTGGCTCCTGATCGTTCTGTTGCCCCAACTGTCATTCCAGCTCATGGTTCCGCTGAGTGTGCCATTCCACTACTATGGTGAGGGTCTACACTTGCCTTTCTAGTGCGTTGGGCGGGTTTTTAGTCTTTTGGTTGGTGGTAGCCATTGATCGTGTCAAGACCATGCAACTCTTGTCTTTGGGATAGCAATATGGCTTATTACTCGTAGAAGCTCCCTACAGATGGCGCCAATTGATGATGTGTTGAAATCGATAGTGAGTTGTAGGCTCTAAACCACTCTATTGGGTACCTGTGGAAGAAGAACAAATGGACCAAACAGAAGGCACCGATGTGGTACTGGCCAAAAACCCTCTGAAGGTTAAGTTAGTGAATGAGAAATCTCTATTAACTCTTTAGTGAGAGAGCTAGGGATTTTTTGCATACCTGCAAAAGGTGGAGGTCTGGTGTTTATATAGTAGTGAGTAGTGAATCGAAATCCCTTCAAAGTAAGGATCTTTCCATGCTGGGAGGGCTTAGTGCTTAGGGTTTCCAAGATTTTAGGGTGTCTTTCCATATGAGAAAGATACAGGCGAATAATGGGTCCTATGTTACGTGTCATGCAAGATATTTCCATGTACAGGTATTTTTGGGGATCAAGATAGGCCACGCTGGCCCCGTCAGCTTATCTTCCCTGTCAGGCCCTTAGCCCATTGGATGGTTTCTCGTCGGCTTACAGGTGCTCGTCAAGTTTCATCATGGGATCGTCACATTTGGTGTCGTCCGCCTAAGTCTTCCATTGGTTTCCATGAAGCTGACGGGTATGCGGGTACTATTGACCTTTTTGTGCGATGCTTTGTGGGTATTAATTTTATAGCTAAAATATCCTTATCACAAGGAATTTAAAGAGCAAGAATATAAAGTGCAAGAATTTAAAATGACTTGAAAGTAGACAACAAGAATATAAAATCTTGTATTTAAAGAGAAATAATATAAAAGATCATGAAAAAAGAAATAACTTAATAGATTATAAGAGTATATACAAGGAAAAATCAAAAGGAAATGGTAGCTATGGTAGTAACTACATTGTCCTAGCTTTAGCAAAAGAAATTAGAGGCTTAAATATGCGGTTTTGGAGGATGGAAATGAAGAAAAAGGCTGCTGGATTAATTTTCTTGGTATGGTGGGTTTTTAGCCTAGACTAGGGAGAGGAAGAGAGAGAAGAGTGGTTTTGAGAAAATCCTAGAGAAGTTTGGCAATGTATGGGAAATTTGTGCGTGAAAAACTACGAAGGAGGGGGGTATTTATGCAAAAATGAGGGAGTAGGATCCCTCCATGGTGTGCGCCAACTGTAGTAGACGCCCACCCTAGTGGGATCCTATTACTACCTCATTGTTTACTCTAGAAGGCCCTTCATTCTTCCTTTCCCGATTTTACCCATTTTTGATCATGTTTTCATGTTGCTGTTTGGAGGTCTTTGGGGGCTCGAATTTCTTCAAATTGGACATCTCGGAAAGGTCTAGATGTCTAGTTGTCATAGGTTCTAGCCTCATTACATTTGGAGCTAGGGTCACTGATATATTGCGATTGGAAGGGAGGTGATGTAGTGAAGAGAATTGTATAGTACTTGTATTGGAAAATTAATTCCTCTTAATCCAAAGAGGATATTGTCAAGCCCTTTTCTTTAGCATAGCTAATCCATCGTACTTTAATGTGGTTTAGGCCTTTCACATCCATTATGGTTGGATTTGTACAGTTTGTTGAGCGAAGACGGCCCAACAACAACCTTTTAACCTGAAAAATAATTATTAAGTATTTTAATCAGGATTTTGATGTTTTTATGATATCTTATACATTGCAACTCCGATTTGGGCTTGTGAATTGTCTTTTAAAGGGAATTTCATGATATTTAAGATGGAGAAAAATTTATCTCGATCGGACGGTCGGATTTTTGGTCAAATTTTTTACTAGTCCTGTTTAGGATTAGTTAACATTGGTCAAACTTAGCGAAAAATGGCAATTTTGGGATTTTGAACTCTTGGATCATCAAAATGATATATACAACATTTGATTGGGACAAATAGAACTTTTTCATGCAATTCATTATTTTTCAATGTTTAAAAATACGATTTTTGGCTTTTTAAGGCTTAAACTAATATTTTGGCATGTAAATTGAGTCCAAACAAAATACAATATCAATAGTGGACACAGGGTTTTTCTTGGGCCCACCACTCCATCCTTTGAGAGTGTCTTGGTGATGCGTGTATAACGTGTGTTTAATGTGTGACATTAAGGTGATGTGTGTGAGAGTGAGTCTCTTTATTTTTATTTTTCTATTTTTTTAGGAGTCGTCATAAACCATTGGCTTCTAAGGTGTGATTAGTTACTTATATCTAATTTATTTTATTTTCTTAATTAACTAGGGCCTTTCGTAATGGCTTCTAAGCTAAAAGGAAGAAAAATTATCGAAAGAAAGAATTGGACTTGAAGTTCAGTTACGTGTGGAGAAGATGTTAGGCACCCTACAACACCTATGTCTATCTTTAGGATAGTAACTTGTTTTAATTTATTCCTAGTAGATCACTTTTTTGGAATATAACTAAGACACTTGGCACTTGTTTTTTTTAGAAAGAAAGTTTACTTATAAGTATCATGTGTGAAAAAGATATTAGGGTAAACTACATAAATGGTCCGTATCATTTACACCATATGTCACTTTGGTCCCCAACCTTTTAATAGTGTTAATTTGGTCCTTAACCTTTCAATATTGTGTCATTTTGGTCATTGCCATTATCCCTTGGATGGAAAAGTTTGATGTGTCAAACGGAATAATAAAAAATTAATTTACTTACCACATCAATTGCCAACTGTGCAACCACATCATATTAAAATTTATATAAAAAAAATTGTTGTTCTCACATGAGATTGGGCTTCGGGAAAAAATTATCTCTCATTCTCACGTTCATCTCTGTCCCTAATACTTAACTCTCTCAGCTAAAATAGAAGTTACAATCAGTGATAGTAAGGTTTAGCGGTGAGGACTGACAATTGGGTTTTCTCATCGGCAGTAGAATGTTTGGCACTCTCTCTCTTTCTCTCTCTCTCTCTCTGTCCTCTGTCTCTGTTTTTTTATTGTCTAAAATATCAGAGATGAATATAAGCTAGTATTTGCTACAAATCATTTTGGAAACTCCAAGTAAAAGTATTGAATTGCTTGAAAATTTACTAGAATTAAGAAAATGTAAAGATGTTTGCAATGAAACAAAATCACATTACCTTCGTGGGAAAAGAAGGCTCACTGCATATTAAGTAGAATTTGACAATGGACCATGTCCACCAAGTTATTTTTAGCCAATTCAACTAGCTATTGCATATATGGGATTCAACTAGAGACATCCTAATTTTGAAAATTTATGGAGCACATCATGTTAACAATAAGCAGTGATGCAGATGATCAAAAGAAAGGCTTGATTGATCGAATATCGTGTTCTGCAGTATTTTAATTAGGCCCAAAGCCGAGGAAAATGTTTAAGGTTTGTGTCCAACACTACCTAGTGTAAGACAAAAAACCTAAATACGTTTTAGTAGTTCTTGGAATTCTTGTGAGTTACTCCTGTGAGATTTGTGAGACTTTTGTAGCATTCTAACTCAACAAACATCTATTGGAAAAAAGATCTATATCCAAGAACTAGTGGAATAAGTTGCTGCATACAAGATCATACATTACTAATGATTTAAAGCTTTGAGTGGGATCTCAGAGTCATTAATGAGGGTGTTTGTGTGTAGCAAATTCAAATAGAAGAGTTCGTGGATTTGGAGATGCCTATGGTTGTGTGAGTAAGTACTACAAGGGGTAGCTTTAGATTTAGGGAAAAATCTATTGTAAAACTTCCATTCAATCATAGAGAATTTGTTGTCTTAAGGATAGTTTAGGTTAAATCTTCCCCAGGTTTTTTACCTTGAAACTGTTGGTTTCATTGGTGTGAGAGACTGAGATTGGCTCCCAAAAAAAAAAGATAGGCATCAGCACCTCTCTTTTTAGGATTATATGGAGTCGCCACTTATTTTTTATTACAAAAAAGAAAAAAAAGAAAAGAAAAACTATGTAAGGTACATAACTGAATAATTCCAAGTTTCATTGATAGAATAAATGAAAACAATTTTGATAGAAGATCTTTACAAGGTTTTGCTCTTACATACAATCTATGTATAAAATACAAAGCTTTAGTCCTAGATACAATTTACCAAAATATACAATAACACACTTTTTCTACGAACCAAAAACCTAAAGTTCGAGGGCTAGGTTACAGAATGGAAAGGTGTTAGGCATCCATTCAGCTCGGAAAAAGTCCGGTCTTCTAGGCTCTAAAATGATCATTTTAGTACACTTGTATGATATTATTTTAAATGTAACATATGCCATGTTAAATTCTAAATCTAAGGTTAAGTCACTATTTAAGAGTCCTAGATTTGCAATTCTATTTTATATGAAAAAAAGAAAATTTTTTGATGAGATTGCTTGATGAAAAATCTAGATCTGAGTTTCTATGATGAAAAGAATGAATTTTTTTTTAATTAAAAATTCAGATCTAGTTTTTATATTTATAAATGGAAAGAAAACAAATTTTTTTATGAAAGTGTAAATTTTAATGAAAACATAGATTTGGTTTCATTTAAAAAAATTCATATATGATTTTAATGAAAAATACAGATCTGGCTTTTGTTAAAGAGAAAAAAATTTTAGATCTGTATTTTAATGAAAAATACGGCTCTAGTTTTTGTTAAAGAGAAAAAAATTCGGATCTATATTTTAATAAAAAATACAGATCAGGTTTAGTTAAAGAAAAAAATTCAAATATGTATTTCAACGAAAAATACAGATCTGGTTTTGTTCAAAAAAAAATTTAGATCTGTATTTAATGAAAAATACAGATTTGGTTTTTATTGGAAAAAAAGAAGAAGAATGCAGCTTTCATAATAAATTTCTTGATATCTAAAAACCTTAAAAAGAAATTTAACCCTAGATCTATGCATATTAATCAATTAATGTATTAAAACCTAAACTAAGCATGTGAATTTGAAAGAAAGGATAAAGGGAGAGTATGCAAAAACAATTTAAGAACATGGCTAGGTGAATAATGAAAGAAACAAAACAAACATTCATAAAAAAAAAATAAAAAAAAAATAAAAAAAATCAAAAGAAACAAGAACATGTTTATGAAAAGAAAACAAGAACAAGATTGTGAAAGAGAGAAACAAAGTAAGAAAATACCTTCATGAATGTATTCTACAAGAGGGGAGTATTTTAGAGGTCAAAGAAGATGAATCTCTTTGAGATCTAAAATAGTATCACTTACAGAAAAGAAATTCCTAAAGTAGAGCTTCCATAATTTCTTTAATGTAAGGGAAGAGAGGGGTGCTGAATTTTAGATTTTCTCCTCTATTTATAGAGGTATGTCTGCTTAAAAAATAAGCTAGGGTTGCTTAGAAGATCAGCAGATGCAAGTTAGGTTAGGTTTTATCTCTTAAAAATCAAATCTAATAAGTTTATACTTAAGCTAAACATTTCTGGGCCGGGCTTAAAATCTGTGCCAATTGGCACTCAAAATCTATGCCAATCGGCACTCTACAAGTGCCAATTGGCATTGTTGGAGTGCCTATTGGCACTCTTCAGTACTCCGTCCGGTTTCCTTTTCTGGTTTGTTTTGGACTATTTTTTAGGCATTTTCTGGGCCGGGATTTGTACTTGGATGTTTTTTGAACGTGTATTCTAAATAAAATCCATTTTAACTTGATAATTAAGTCCTTAAAAGAATAATTATCTGAAATATAATTACTTCTAGAAGCCTAATTATCAACAATTCCTTCATTATTAGATTATCCCTTTTATTCCTATGCAACCAAACTTATTTGAATCAAATTTAACATCCAATTCCATACATTATTTAATTAATTTTAATTTTTGACCAATCAAAATTAATTTCAATTAATCACCAGTGATCGCTTTCACCCAAATGAAATGTACGTAGACCGTGAAAACTTGATCCTGTGATATCTTTCAATCCGACGGTTCGATTTGAGAACCGGACATACCGTTGCGATCGTTAGAATCTCAAGATCATTTTTATGATATGTGATGAATGATTTAATGCATGAAATGCAATTACGATTTTTGGGGTACTTAAAATGATCATTTCAGCCATCTTCCAAAATTAAATTATGGGTGCAAAATTAAGTGTCTACAATTAGTTTTCCTTGGTCATCATATCACTTGTCTTCTTTACTTTTCTGGATCAAGTGATATGATTGTTTTTGTTTAATCTAGATTTGAATAATAAACCTAAGTATCAACTTGGTTAATTAATTAGGTTAAACAATCTAAGTTTACAAGGGTCTAAACAAACTAACACTTGAAATAAACTGATAATCATGCGTTGAATGGAAATGATTTAAGTTGAAATGATACCAATGTACTGTTTGAAAATAATTCAAAGGAACTGCTAGTCTTGAGAATCTTGAAAATAAGGCTAAGGAACAGGGGAGTTTGCGGATTCTTCTTCATCATATGCTGCTTCTAATAAATGTTTGTTATATTCTTTTTGGGCTATACTACACAAATTTAGATTGGTCTTGACTCTTTTGAAGGAGAAACTGGTTTTGGGAAACTAATTCTTCTTTTATTTTAGCTTTAACATTGACACCTTTATATCTTGGACACCATCTAACTGTTGTTTTCTAACGACATATTTTGTTTGTGATTGTTGGGAGAAATCATAATCCCATCTCATTATCAAGGGAGTTTGTAGTGGATACAATAGACTAATAATTTTGTAAAATTGAAAAAAGTGTGAAGGAATTGGATAATGTTTTTCAAATATTTAAAATCATTATGCATAGAAAGAGGGTAGCATTTCCAATTCAGCTCCAAAATAAGACCACCACTTATTATACCATTGAGGAAAAAATGTAATTTTTTGCAACGGTCAAAAAAGAAAAGCCAGGAATGTTGATTGCTATATATATATATATATATTATTTTTTTTATTACCTTGTTTTTGAGATATTGTTTACCTTGTTTTTTCGTGCTTTAATGCTCTAGTCACAAGCACCATAATAAGAAACATGTATGTTGGTCATGAAGGCATGGTGTGCAATTTGGATAAGTCCTAAACAAGATCCTAGAGGTATGTACTCATTTATTTATTTATATATTTATTTTTTTTATACAAGATAGAATTTCTACTCTAGCCTAATCTAAGTGTATATGTGTGTGAAGTTCCCTCCTGGAGACTTGAACCCCAGCCCTTGCCCCCCACACCCCACAAATACTTATACTTGTAGAGTTACCAACGCACCAAGGGTGTGTGGTGGTGTACTCATTTTGTTTCTCAAAAGAAATGGACAAACAGTCAAACTATAAGGCGAATTAAGTGCAGCAATTTGGGAAGAATTAGGAGTGGTAGGGGGAGAGAGTGAAGGGGACCGAATTTAAGTTGTATAGTTCATCAACTAGGCTACAATTATTAATTAGTATTTTTTTTTTAATAGACATTGGCTCTCACACACTCTTGGTCGTACATTGTCCATACACATCAACAACTTCATGTTTTAAATGTGGCACCAATAAAATATATAAAAATCATGCTTAAAATTATGGACTTTGTGTGTACGAAATGATATATTTAAGGAATGTGAGAGAACAATTAACATTATTGGATGCAATGTTACAGATTTATCTCAGTATCTCTTAATCAAAGCACAAAGAAACAAGATCGAAAATATCTCGAAAACCAAGAAACAATGACAAACTATTTTAAAACACCATATCATTCTTGTTTGCTACCTTAGCCTTTGAGACTACTTCACATTCCATGCTTAAGTAGGGATGGCCATACCCATTGGGTAATGGATATCCAATCATACCTGATCCATATATTCTGGGTAATACCCAGTTTTTAATGGGTAGAAGGTAATTGGGTAGGGTTTGGATATTATCTATTTACCCATTTAAATAATTAAATCTAACCCAAACCTAACTCAACCAAATTATTATGGGTAAACCCCAACCCACCCAATTACCCAATAACCAAAATTACCAAATTGCCTCTAAAACTTGAAAATGACCAAAGTACTCCAAAGTACTTCTAAAATCCTCTAAAATTGCTAAAATGCACCCTAAACCTAAAAAATGAATGAAATACACCCAAACGCTAAAAATTACATAAATACCCCATAAACCTAAAAAATGATCGAAATACCCTCGAAACCTAAAAATTACAAAAATACATCGAAACTAAAAAAATGACCAAAATATCTCTGAAAACTAAAAATTACCAAAATACCCCCCTAAATCTAAAAAATAACTGAAATATCTCTGAAACCTAAAAAATAACTAAAATACCCCCGAAACCTAAGAATTACCAAAATACCCTCTAAAACTAAAAAATGATCGAAATACTCCCAAAACCTAAAAATGACCAAAATACCCCTAAAACCTAAAAAATGACCAAAATGCCTCTAGAAACTTAAAATTACCAAAATACCCCCTAAACCTAAAAAATGACTAAAATAGCCCCCGAAACCTAAAAATTACCAAAATACTCCTTACACCTATAAAATGACCAAAATACCATTGAAACTTATAAAATAACCAAAACACCCCCTAAATCTATAAAACGACCGAAATACCCTCCGAAACCTATAAAATGACAAAAATGCCCCTAAAACCTATAGGATGATCATAAAAATACACCATAAACCTAAAAAATGACTGAAATAACCTCGAAACCTAAAGAATGATCAAAAGACCTTAAAATCTAAAAAATGACCAAAATACTCCCTAAGCTTAAAAAAATAACCGAAATACCTCCAAAACCTAAAAAAATGACTAAAATAACCCAAAACCTAAAAAATTATCAAAATACCCCTAAAACCTTAAAATTACCAAAATACTTCAAAAAACTAAAAAATTACCAAAATAGCCCCAAAATCTAAAAATTACCAAAATACTCCTAAAACCTAAAAAATGACAAAAATGCCCTCGTAACCTAAAAAATGACTTAGATACCCTTGGAATCGAAGTAATTACCAAAATAACTCCGAAACCTAAAAAATTACCGAAATTCCCTCAAAACCTCCAAAATGACTAAAATATTCTTAGAACCTTTGATTTGATGAAAATTCCCTTGGAACATCCAAAATACCCCAAACCTCTATTTTGGTAATTTAAGAGGTTTTAGGTGTATTTTGGTCATCTTACATGTTTAGGGGTATTTTGGTCACTTTAAAATTTTCAAGGGTATTTTGTTCATTTTAGATATTTTGAGGGGAATTTTGGAATTTTTATAGGTTTCGGGGTATTTTTGGTAATTTTAGAGGTTTGGGGTTATTTTTGGTCATTTTAGAGGTTTTGCGTATATTTTAGTCACTATAAAGGCTTAGAGGTATTTTGGTCATTTTATAGGTTTAAGGATATTTCGGTCATTTTTTAGGTTTAGGGTGTATTTTTTTCATCATATGGGATTTAGAGACATTTTTTTTTATAGGTTTCGAGGGTATTTTGGTCATTTTATAGGTTTCAGAGGTATTTCAGTCATTTTTTAGGTTTTGAGGTTATTTCAATCATTTTTTAGGTTTAGGGGGCGTTGAGGACTCTTTTTTCGCCCCACATGGCACTACTTCATTGGCAACCTACGCCAGATCAACATATTATTGATTTTTTGGGTAAATCTCTTTAAAGCCCAAAATAAGCTTATATCTCATGAATTGGGCTCACATGGCCCACAAGATCCTTACTTCAAGAGGCAGATTCATGGTCCACATTTCCTCTTCATCAATTGGGATCATAGCCCCACAACATCATCAACATCAACATATGGATCGGGCTCAAGCAATAAATCAAGGCTTACGAGCCATATTACCTCTCTCACGATCATGGCAAGCGGCTTCTTCAACAAAAGCCCATATTTACACCAAATGACAACAAAACCCAAAGTACGTCATCTCATCTTCGGCTTATTATCTAAGCTCATGAGCCTCTTTGGGGAAACTTTGGGAGTCGTGGTTTGGAGGGCCAAGAGGTATGTTCAGTAAAGCTTCAGCGATTTAAAGTTGATAAAAGAAACATGTTGCTTGGCATGTCTTCTCCAACTCCCTGAACTCTGACGAGTCCATGTGTAGCGGGTAACATATGGTAAGCATCTCTTATCACATAGCGCTTAAGATGATAAAAATCCCCATTGCTCCATTCCTAAAACTTAATATTCATCCTATGACAAATACTGAATATCTCCAGCCATCTAAATGTTGACAAAATAATTATTCATTCAACCTCCAATTATTCCTATACAAATTTAGAAACTTCATTATATTATTCTATATAAACTACATTACTACTTTCAGCTTAAATACAACTCAAATACATGGCCAAATCTGATTGGCTATCTTTAATCTCCAAATATATAAAATATTCATGATATCTCTAATATCAAGCTGCTATCTGCCATAATTAGACTAGATATTCCTCTGCCAGCTGCAAGAGCAGAGCATTAAATGCTCTTCTTGCTCACCAAGATTAAGTCACAACACAATGAGACCTTGACTAAATCTTTAAAACTTCATTAACTTTCAACCAATCATTCTATTACTTACTAAAAATGTGTTGTAATAGAACCTTGGACAAAAAACACAAACACCCAAAAAAGGAAACATTTCCAGTAGAACTCTAGCAATGTGTTCAGCACATGACACCTGGCTGAAAGTGACATCATCAGTCATTTAATACTGAAATTCCAATAGCTAGACATCTGACCTCATTTGCTTCTGCCTAGAGCAATAGCTATGACAGTTGTCTTATGATAGCTGCGACAGCTTTTCCTGACAACTGAGACAACTTTTTCAGAATAGATGTAACAGCTGACCCAGCAGCCTTGAAATTACTGATTCTCCCTCATTTGGCTAAAACCCAAAACCAACTAAAGAAACTATCTTTTTATTGTTAAAATACTTTCATTTTCTGCTACTCTTTCCCCAACAGCTCTTACCCAAAACAGCAAGAACAACTTAAAACTAAACATACCATTTTAGGCCAAATCCTAGGATGGATTCTTTGAAGATTCATTGCTGATTGAGACAGATTTTGGCTTAGATTATTTGCTAAAAACCCCCTTAAACTCAGCTATAAATAGAACCCTTCATCAACACCTCAAAGACACACCAATAGAGAAGAACAACTCTCTCATAAACTTCTCTATTCTCTCTCCCTCTAATTATCTTCTTAAGCTCTTAATGAAGTTCTAAGCTTCTGAGTTTTTAGTTCCAAATTAGGAATTAAACTCTTTAGCCCTTAGCTCATAAATGCCCTTCATAACCCCTCATACATCCTCTAGCAGAAAATCCCAATAGCCATGCTAAACACACTACAACACCATTACTTTCTTATACACATTCTATCACTCTCCATATTCAGAAAATACATCTATCTTACTGGTCCTATCTCCAAATACCTAAACACATCTCCATAGTCTTCTCTTACAAAATCTTTCCTCTTGGAAAGCAATCTCTACAACTTCTCTAGCAGTTATAATCTGATATTTTTACTATCTTTAACCACCATATCTCTATTACTTCCATATATCATACATATTACAAATACTACATCACACAAAACATCTATATCTTTTACCATCTCCACACTTCTCAAGAGATATCAAATACTCATACTAAAAGCCCTTCTCATGGAAGACATAAGCTTTTAATACTAAAGCCCTTCTCTTAGAAGGCACAAATACTTCATACAAAAGCCCTTCTCATGGGAGGCAACGCCATTCATAACTTCACAACATCTAAAAGTGCATCGTCAAAGGGGGAAACTCATTTAAGTGCATGATAAGAGGGGCAAGCTTAACCAGCCTCTGCACACTGCTGGACATACTCCCTCTGCACACTACTGGACATACTCTTTTTCCCTCCAGTTGCACCCATTTTTCCCCTTCAATCTTGAAGTTATTATGGCAAATTGCCTTTCCACCGCTAGAATTACTCTACTGGAATCCTATCAACTCACTGACGCTACACAGTTGGAGCTACAAACCATATAAAGATATGTGACTCTGCTTACATATCTTTAAATTTACATCATTGAGTACATGATTACTTCACCTTTAAATACATATTACATTATTTTAACTACTATTACAACTATTAATTAAAGCTATTATATCAAACGCATATTATATATTTATTCAACCATTATCATGATTTTTAGGGTTTGGCTTTAATGGGTTTGTAGGCTTAAAAGTACGCTGGTAGCCATTGGACCACGTGGCCCAATGTTGAGTTCCGGATGCAACTCCCTAAACACCCGAGCTTAGCAAGGTCACCCCTCCAATGGATCACAAGTGGCTGAGCTTCGAAAGAAGGCCCTCGAACAGGGGGCATTTTGGTAATTTTAAAGTTTCAAGGGCATTTCGATCATTTTTTAGGTTTCAAAGGTATTTTGGTCATTTTTTAGGTTTATGGGGTATTTTGGTAATTTTTATGTTTCGGGGGGTATTTTGGTCAATTTTAGGTTTTGGGGGTATTTTGGACTTTTAAAGGTTTCATGGGTACTTTGGTCATTTTTTAGGTTTCTAGAGTATTTTGGTCATTTTTTAAAGTTTAGTGGTATTTTGGTCCTTTTTAGTGGTTTTTGAGCTCATTTGGTGATTTCGGGGATATTTTGGTCATTTTAGAGGTTTTAGGGGTATTTTGCTCATTTTAAAGATTTTGGGATATTTTGGTCATTTTAGTGGTTTTTGGGCATAATTGCTAATTTTAGAGATAGCAGGGGTATTTTGGCCATTTTAGAGGTTTCATGGGTATTTTGCTCATTTTAGAGATTCTGAGGTTTTTTTCGTCATTTTAGTGGTTTTTGTCTTTTTGAGCATATTTGGTGATTTTATAGAAATCAAGTTTGGGTAGGGTGTAGATATCCATGGATAAGCAAACCGGGTAACAATTGGGCATGGGTACTAGTTGGGTAAGGTAATTGGATATCTAGGGATAAATTAATTGGGCCGGATATGGGTATACCCTACCCATACCCTACCCATGGCCATCCCTGCCATAAGTGCTTCTTAAAAATCCTTAACTCGACTTTAAAAGACTATGGAGTGAGGAACCCTCTTAACATATCATAGTAGTATGACAAGTTTTCAATGAACTAAAATTTAAATCATTATTTCATAATAACATCACTTCATGCATTCATTTATTCCTATTCATTTATTATCTAAACTTTGCATTTATGTCAAAGTATTACTTCATTATTGTATATTAAATAATAGATTCATTTCTTCTATATATTAATTTGAGAAAATTACACTTTTTCCAAATGGATCATCTACTCATTTGACATACAAAAATGAATTAATACACTGACATTAATGCAGTAATTAGATAATAAATACATATACATAAATGCATGCTCCAATTAATGTCTGATAATAAATTATGAATTTCACATAAATGCATGTGAGGCCATTACAAACATCTTTAAATAGCACTCTAAACTAGTAACAAGCATCATCTTCTACTTAATTTCTTTAAGAAAACCTCTTCTTTCCAACCAGCTTCATGGCAAACAAGACTTTTATGATAACCATTTTCATGGTTATCCTTCTTCTTCAACAAAACCTTAGTCCCATAACAGCATCAAGGCCAACTGATATTTATCCACCAACATTTTCCAAAAGCTCCTTAACCAAGCCAAAACCTCCATCTACATGGTTCACTCTAAATCGTTATAAAATGGCCGAGATTGAAGACTTTCGCCCCACAACTCCCGGTCATAGCCCCGGTGCAGGACATGACCATCCGCCAGTTGCAATACAATTGTAAACCTATCAGAAAATGATAATGTGCTGTTATTATGAAATAAGAATTTAAATTTTAGTTCATTGAAAAATTGTCATATTGCTATGATATGTTGTGAGGGTTTATTTTAAAGTGGAGTTAAGGATTTTTACAAAGCACTTATGCATGGAATGTGAAGTAGACTCAAAGTCTAAGGTAGTAAACATATATGGTATGGTGTTTTAAAATAGTTTGTCACTGTGTTTTGGTTTTTAAAGTATTTTTGATCTCGTTTCTTTGTGCTTTAATTAAGAGATAGTGAGATAAATCCTTAATGTTGCCTTTAGAAATGATAATTGCTCTCGTACATTCGTTAATATGCCATTAGTACGCACTTTGCATGGTTCACTGCCAAATAGTTCAAGTTCATAGCGATCACGCCATTCATTAATTACGTGCTGGGGTGTCCTAATTGAAGCTGACCAGTTAATTGTAGAGCCTCCGCCGACTGTGGAGCCTGCAAGTACTAATACACCCATATAAAAGAAGTGAAAATTGTAGTTTAAAAAGTGTTGTTGCAATACGTGTTTTTAGTGTTTATAAAACAAAAAAATGTGTTTGGTATCATGGTTTAAATAACATGTTTCAGTGTTCAAAAATATAAAATATGAGTTTGGAATGTGTGTGTTAGATTGTAAAAAAAAACTGAGCAAAGTACAAAATAAATATTTTTTAATGCTGCACAGTTGCTGTCTGTGTGGGTGAGAGAGATCCTTGTTGATTCGGTGTGAAGAGATCTGAGGAAGAGAGGAGACAATTCTTTCAAAAAAGCTGACCAGGTGGGCCCATAATAGTGTTCAACCAAATTACGGAAGTGCCACTGAACACTAGTTTTTGTTGTTAAAAATCAGCCCAGAGGTGATTTCCAAAACCATTATTTTAAACATATGTTTTGAACAATATTTTTCAAACAGCCCTGCTGCGGAATGGTCCACCAAACGCATTTTTTTGTTTTTGGACACTAGTGTTCAGTGTTTAAACACTGAACACGATGTTTTGAAATTAGTGACCAAACGACCTCTTAATGTTTTGACAGCTTTTTTCATTTTCCATAAAAGTGATGTCAAAACTTTCCTAAAATAAATTGTTAACCAATGCCTTAAGAGCACTCGTTAGCATTACTTTTTTTTTTATTTTTTATTTATTGCCTTTGACTGTTCTATTTGGGTTTTGAATTCTGGGTCGGGTCCACTATAGTCAATTGCTTTCCATGATAGGTTCTCATCCTTCCCATCTACCTGAACACGTTAATTTGGGCATGTAGGATCCGAGTGAAACATAACATACATGAATTTTCCTGAATATGGAACTATACATATTGTTTTTTGTAAATCTGGAATTACAGATTAAATTGAATATTGGTATTGGTATGCTAGTATATCATCAATTAAAAAATAAAAATAAAAAACTTTCCAGTAGTGACAATAAGTTCCTGGTTTTTGAACATATTCCAACTCTCTGGGATGGTAAATTAAATTAAATTCCCAGGTGGAGGCATAATCAAAGTCTGACATAGTAATCATAGTACAAAAAAAAAAAAAAATGTCAATAATTTCATTAATTTGACTAAAAAAAAAAATGTCAATAATGTTGTTAAGTTGTGTGCTTGCCAGTGTAAATGGTCAGTGGCACTCATAACAATTTGAGTTGCCCCAATTCGCCCCAAAAGAAACAAAATATTCTTATTTCTTGTTTTTCTTTTATATGCTAAAATTTGCTCTTTCATCTTGGTTCTTGAAATCTTTTTTCTATTCGATTTTAACAAACAATTTTGTAATTTACATTGAGTGGGAAATTGTTTAAAATTCACTATAAAGATAATAATGGAATTTTATTATATGAAAGATCATGATTAATCATTGCTTTGATTGGAGATGTGTAGGGGGTTTTTAATTTGAGTAAATATTTTTATATGTCTATAGCAAATTAGACGACTTTTATATGCTCATTAAAATTTGTTGGGTCTCAAATAATATTATCAATAATATTAGCAATCTAAAATAACAATTACACATAAGAATACAAAATTTACGTGAAAAGCCCTTTCTCTTTGAATGGAAAAATTACGGGACAAACTTCGAATAATTTCACCATAATCAAATCAATTACAATAATTTTTGTGTATGTCTCACGACTAAAGAAAAAATCTCTCTTATTTTCTTTACTCTCACACACACTAATTATCTTTCTCAAAGACGGCAACACTTTACTCTCTCGTTTCTATTTTTCTTCTCCATGCACAGCTCTCTCTCTCTTGACTATCTTCTTTCTCCAAGCGGCTCCCTCTTGGCTGCTCTCTCTCTCTCTCTCTCTCTCTCTCTCTCCTATGGCACCTTTTTCTTTTTTCTTCACTATGCGGCACGCGAGATGCATGAACAGCTGTATGTGAGTGCTTTCCTCATTTCTTTACCCATACTATAAAAATTCTCATTATCCACGAAATTATAAGGAGAGTTCAAAGAGAAAACCCTAGAAATCCATTGGAGAGTCACAGATTGCATACCTACAATCTTATACACATTTCTTTTAGTTTTCTTCATTCTCTTCCCTCTTTAATTCCATATCCTTTGAAAGGTTCTTAGCCCAAACACAAACCACACCCATTCAGAGTGTTGTGAGTGATTTGGAGCAATTGGGAAGTATTGGGTCATGCCAATCTTTGGTGGATGCAATTGGGGATAATTGCAGGATCTGGAAAGTTAGTGAAGACAAGGCTTGGTGAAGCCCGTTGGTAGCTGAGACTTGGAAGGTCTAAGTATAGAGGGTAGACTAGGATTGGAGGGTTTATTTTGTAATCCTTGTACTCCAACTTATTTACTAGTGGATCAATTCAGTTTGGAGGGCCACAGAGAAGTTTTTACATCGAGCACTTCAATTTTCCTCTTCGATAACACATTGCGGTGTTATCTTGTGTTTGCTTCTCTCTTCCCTTTACTACTTGTGTTTATTACTTAATTGTCAATTATGTATGCCCATGCACTAGGTACTTGTCCCAGTTGATTGCACATTTATTACTCTTGTTCCACATTTATTTGAGTAGATTAAATGCAATCTAGCCGTAATTTAAAAATTGAGAGTCTAAACTAGTTCGTTCTAGTATTTATACTAGTGAACTTTCAATAGCAACACATGTGTCCCTTAAGTTTCTTCAATTAAATACTTGTAACTATATTGATGAACACTATTTAGAGAATGATATCTTTTCAATACATTACATACGTTTTCATTAAAAAAAAAAATACATTGGTTAAATATCTTATTTTATTATATACTAACCTTATTGCATGCACTATGCGTTTTCGAATCAACAAATAAGATTGCAGTGCGATGAAACCTAGCAGTAAAAAATGGACACAACCACATCTACACACAAATAATGACTTCAATACTATATATATATATATATATATATAAACTTCAATACTATTTTAATGTTCGTTTTTTAGTTTTAGGTTTCATCGCACTAACTAATGTCTATATTGTTAATTGTGAGAGCTGATATCACCCCACGAACATCTTTCAATAATTGCATGATTCCCCCACCTAGAATCATATCCAAGGCGACCCACCACTCAGTGCACCAACCAAAAACACAGTTCTTAGAAAGATCATTGTACAGTTCTAGCAATGTGTAGATTCTCTTAGCATTTCTATTGACCACTGAGAGCAGTAGAGTATAATTAGTTAAAAATTGCCAATTATATTTCATGTTAACATTATAAAAGCATGTACATAAAAAGATCTATCACATCAATAATTGTTGTTCACACAAGTGAAGAGGGCGTAGGGACTTTTTTGTGCCCTTGACACATTTCTAGATGCTACTTGACACCTTCTTGCCCAGGCTTAAGGTTGTGAAATTCAGATGAGTTGGGTTTGGCTCTTTCTATAGGATGAACCTGATCAGGGGAATGAGCTTACCATGCTACAAACCAGTTTGTGCATAAACAACTAATCCAAAGTCCAAATAGAAAAAAATTCTTGCATATGAACTCAAATTTCTGTCAATTGCATGGCTGAATCTTGGTTGATCTACGGTCAGGCTTGGGTTGACCACAATTAAACTTGGTCAAATTTGAGGAAAATATTTGAAAACATTGATTTTAATTAAAATTGGGGATTGGGGGTACTCTTAAGCTTATTTGACAATCCAACAACTTGATTGAGGTTTCGGTCATTAGGGGCATTTTGGTCATTTTGCCTCTTGGACCAAAAAATTAGGTGAACTGACATCCGAACGAAACAAGTTAAATCATTTTTTAATATTTCCATAATCCAAACACCCAAACTCACCACCCAAAGCATTCTTCTAAAAGAACGAGGCTAATTTTCTGAAAATACATTGTTTGATTTCTATTCATTCCAACAAAATAACTTATATAGCGCTTAGAACAACCCTCTAACTCCAAGCATAGGAGAAAGAAAACAATTTTAATTCACCATATTTTCAAGACTAAAGTCATAATAGACTCATAGAATTTATAATCATAATAAAAGACTTGTCTACTTTGATTACTAGACTATAATGGTTGAAATAACTACTAACAAGACTCCATAAATAGGTTTGGCTGAATAATAAAGACAAATAGATGCATAACTTATGACACATGTTGGCTACGTGGTTGCCATGTAATTTGTCACTTTGCTTTCATGTCAAAGTGCTTTCAATTGACCTTTTTTTTTTTTTCCACAAACACTACTGCTTTTCTTCCTTGGATGGAATCATTCAAATCCTTGAATGAGCCTTGATTCACTCACTTATTTGTAGAAATCCTATTAAGGAAGCAAGGAAATTGAGGCACCATTAGCTAATAATAATATAATTAAAGTTTTAACACCAAATCCAATGTAAAACTATTGAACCTCGAATAGATTGTATCAAAGGACAAAGTTTGGCTATAAACTTAATCTATATATCTATATATTCCCTCTGTTCCACTTTTTTTATCCTCTATTCCATTTTGAGATGTCTCAAAATATTATCCTGTTTCTAAAAATAAAAGTCATTAATTTACTAATATTCCTATTATACCCCTATTAATATACTAATTCAATTTTTTAATAAATTTTTTTAAGAGTAGTTTTAGAAACTTATACATTTTTAAAATGTAGACAAGACAATAAATGATGTTATCTTAAAAAGTTTGACTTTTCAAACAGGACAAAAAAAGTGGAACGGAGGAAGTATATATAAAAATAGGTGAAGCAGAGAGAAACTCAAATTGCAATTCCAAATTAAAACTCTAATTTTGTGCCATGTGTCTACATTTATGTGGCAATCAGTTCATAATTATCCTTCCAATTGTTCAATTAGAATCTAAAATTGAAGTTGAATTTTGCTCCATGTGGCTAAATATATGTGAGCCCATTCTCATTAAAACCACTTTTATGTATCGAGTCAAGTGAGTTACTGTGCTAATTAAGTTTTTTCTTGATTTTGTAGTCAAATGTGAAAACCAAAGAGGCTATTTTTATACCCAATGAAATCACTGATTTCACAAGACATAGGAGGAGGGAGAGAGTCGTAGAGATTTCTTTGGAAACTTTCATTTAATTCTTTTAATAATGATTGTTTCCTCCTTTGGTTCAGACCTGCCAGGTCCAAGCACTGCAGCATTTGTGATCGCTGTGTTGCTCGCTTTGACCATCATTGTGGATGGATGGTAAAATATCAAACTATTTTGTTCATTATTTTTTAATCTTTTGCAGTGAGATGGTTTGTTTTTTAATTGTTAAATATTACTTTCAATTTCTACTTAGCTCTTCATTGGTGTAGAATAATTGTATAGGGGAGAGAAACACTGGCTACTTTATGGCTTTTCTTTTGTGGTGAGTAATATCTGATTTGCAATATTGTTTATACTTTCTAGATATATGCTATGGTAAATAGCCTTCTCTGGCTACATAAAATAGTTCATTATTTTAGTTAGTGCCTCCTTAGAAGATGTTGATAATGAGGGGTAGCAAATCTATCTCTACAGCTAATGTTGTGAGATGGGCCTTTGAACAAAGCTTTAATTTTCTTCTATTTGGAAATTTGACCATTTAATCCTCATGTCCAAGATTGTGAGGTGATTAGCAAAAAGAAGACATACTTCCTATGCTATATAAAACTTTTGAAATTCATGGCACAGTAGTGGAGAAGTTCCAAACTATTTTCTTAACTTTCGTTCCAAGTTTTAAATAGCGTCAATCAGTGAGAAGTTTCCTTGATGTTTCTTCTATATTTTTGTATCAATTATTGTAACTTTATTTGAGATGTAAGGCAATACGTTGTATCTATTTGTTCTTCTCTGATTTTTATTTTAAGATTGTTTTTCAAGTTCTATTTATTTTACATGCTTCTTTAACGATTTGTAGGCATTTCCTTCTCTGCATATATGGAGCAGTTACCATTGGGTTGATTCTTGCTGGATGATTAAAAGAATTAAGAGTTATATATATTCTAACTGGTAAAATTCTAATTTGCATTATATAATTTCAAGTTTATGGCTCAGTTGCATCTGAGCCTAAATGTGACATCTTTTTCCCCGTTTATTTGTTGCAATTTATTATGGTGTAGAAAATTCTTTTTTAAGTTTAGCTCCACATGTTGTACAGGTGAGTGCTCTATTTCCCTACTTTTCCTGTCATGATTTGATATCTCTAGATTCCTCCTCAACTAAAGGTCCGCTATGAAGAAGCTTAAAGGAAGAATAATCTTTAATTGCTTTAAGGGCATATTTGAATTCTTCTCTAGCCACCTAGCACCTCTCCCCTTATAAGTTCTTAATAGAGGGTCAGGTCATGGGTTCAAGACCCATTGGGTGCAATAAAAAAAAAAAAAAAAAAAAAGGTTTCAGTAAAGGTTTACTGTTGTCATGTTGATGATTGATGATTAATGGCATTGAAAATTCTTTTCATAGTTTAGCTCCACATGTTGTATAGATGAGTAAGTTTTTTCTTGATTTTGCAGTCAAATGTGAAAACCAAAGAGGCTATTTTTATACCCAATGAAATCACTGATTTCACAAGAGACAGAGGGAAGGAGAGAGTCATAAGGCACTGTGAAGGAGAGATTAAGGACCACCACCATGTTAGACCATCTCCCACCTTCAACCCAGCCTCTTGCCACTTATATATACTGCCTGAACCACTATTGATACAAGTATCATTAAACAATAAAAATTGGTATCAAATATGATTTAGGTTTTGTTATTTTGGGTTGATTTTTATTAATTTAGGTATTTGGGTTATTGGTTTTGATTAAGCTTGAATGACGAAGAAATAAATGGCATGATCAAAGACGTTAGAAACCCATTTAGGTTAGGGTTAACAGCCATTGAAGGTATTGCCGAGAAACAAGGAATTTTCTTTGCTTAAACGCGGTTTGGTTGTCATCCTATATGATGTTCTTTTCTTTTTCTTCTTCTTATTTCAATACATTCTCTGAATTTTATTTAGTGTTTTTTTTTTTTTTTAATCATTTGTTTTTTAATTCCTTTTGATTTTGGTGTCTTTTTTTTTTTTCTTCAAATTTTTGTATCTACTGGTTTGGGTGTCAAAGTTAACTTTCTAATTTAATGAATACTCCAAATTGGATTGAGTATTGAACGCCAACTATTTGATTTGTATTACCCTTTTCTTATTATAATTATGATTGTTGTTTGGAATGAAAAATTGTATTATTTTATTTTTCTATTTGTCTACAGGGGACAAGAACGAGGCACTCCATACATATAACAGAACTCTTGCAAAGGTCTATTTCTACCATCTTTTGTGAAACTTTATTTCTTCTGCTGTCACACCGCCAGAGCCATTATTGGGTAGGTTCCTTTGACTCTCTATTGATTCGATTTTAATATCATTTATCATAGATTTATTTCAAGTATAGATTCCCCATGAGATCTCGACTGCACTCTTTGTAAATGTTTCTTTATTTATTTCTGGGTTTGTAGGTGGAAAGGCCAAGCTTTTGAGGCAACCCAAAGTCCAAGAAGAATGGGTACGGTTAGGTCTATTTTTCCTTTTATTGAAATCCTATGAATTTAGACTTAACTGAGCCTTTTAAACATGAATAAACTCATGATTAATAATATATCCATTCCTGTGTGGTAGCACGAGTTACATACTAGTTGTAACTAATGGCTACAACTCCATTTAATATCTTTTATTAGATGTGAATTTTGATAAATCCACAATTTAATTACATTTTATTTTTATATCCTTAATGTTTGCAAAATTTACAGAAAATCAATGATCAATATCTATGTTATCAAAAGATTTCAAAACTAACCAATTCGGTCCTTAAGCCCAATTTGGTCCCTAAACACTATTTAACTCCGTTAGTCATTTAAGCCTCTCTTCTCTCTCTCGTCTCTCAGCTCTCAGCTCTCAGCTCTCTCGACCCTCTCTCTTGTCTTATCTCAACCTTTTCATATCCTCTAAACTCTAATCCCCCAAAATCTCATGGCTACTGCCGGTAAGCCATAGCCGTTGCAAGCCATAACCACGATGGCTTTCTCTTTCTCTCTTTTTCTTTCATTGTTTCTCCACAATCAGGCAACACTAATTCATGGGTTTTCTATGATGATCGTTGTGGGTCGTGGAGGATGTTGACGGTGTGGCTGACTATGGGTTTTTTGGATTGGATTTAGATGGAGAATTTGGATTTTTGGACTGGTGGTGGGTTGTTGGTAGTGGCGATGGTTTTTGGGCAGTGGGTTTTGTGGTTGTGGGTTTGATGGTGCGTGTCTCTCTCTCATTTCTATTCTTTTTTCCTCTAATCTCACTTAATTTTCTCTTTCTATATTCTTTTTCCTTTGCTTATTCTATGTTTATTTTTTGCTTGGTTGAATTAACCCTTGATGGGTTGGTGGTTTGGGTTGGCTGTCTCTTCTCTCTTATTCCTTTGTTTCTCTCTCAAGCGAAGGAAGTGGTGTGTGGGTTGGTGGTTTGGCTTGGCTGTGGGTGGTGGTTGTGGGTTGCCAATGGTGGGTTTTGATGGGTTGCCAGTGGTGGGTTTCGATTTGTTATGGGTTTTTTGGATTTGGGGTTTTAGTGGTGGTGGGTTTCGATGGTGGTGGATTTGCTTTGGGGTGCTTATGGGTACCGATATATGGTGCTTTGGTTGTGGTAGTGGTGGGTTTGTTGTCGGTTGTTTGGGTTTTGTGGCCATTGGTGGTGGGTTTTGATATGAGTTTGGATTTGTTATAGGTTGATTGGATATTGTGGTCAGTGGTGGTGGGTTTTGATTTGGGGCTGGATTTGTTGTTAGGGGGGGGGGGGGGTTGGGTGGGGGTGGTTGTGGGTTTTGCTATGGTGGTGGGTTTGATTTTTTGGATTTGGGCTTTGTTGTTGTGGATTTGATTATGTTTTGGTATGAGTAGAATTGGGTTGGTGTTTGCCTGTGGCTAGGTTGTGGCAAATATGAGGTTAGGGAGAAAGAGAGTGAGGGAAGGAGAAGAGAAAGTCACAGTGAGAAGGGAGAGAAACTAACGTGACTAACGATGTCTAGGGATTAAATTGGCTTTGGGGACCAAATTGGCTTGTTTTGAAATGTGTTGGACTTGGTTGGCATTAACCCAAACCTCAGGGTATATTAATGGAATTTACCCTTAACAATAAACACTAATGCTTCCACATGATCATTGAAGTTAAAATTAAAAATTGTTTTCTAATTTGATGTAGTGGATATATGTCTCTTGAGTATGCCATAGAGGGAATTTTCTCTATAAAATCCGACGTTTAGAGTTTTGGAGTTCTTATGCTTGAAATCGTGAGTGGAAGGAAAAACAATAGTTTCTACCATACAGAGCACTTGTTCAATCTAGTTGGATATGTATGTCAAACATATATCATCTTGGATAATTCTATGATAATTAATATATGTATTTGTTTACCTCATATAATCTTGTTTCAAGCATGGGAATTATGGAATGAAGGTGCTCTGCTAGACCTAGTGGACCTATCACTTGACAATTCATATATTAAGGATCAGATGCTTCATTGCATTCATGTTGGTCTCCTATGCGTAGAAGATAGCGCAATTGATCGGCCAGTAATGTCAGACGTCATAGCTATGTTGAAAACTGATAATTTTTCATTGCTTGCCCCTAAAAAACCTGCATTTGCTCTTGCTAGACAAGCAATTTAGGCACATATATGTAAAATTCATTCAATAAATCAGGTTTCCATTTCTACTATGGTTCCAAGATAGAGTTATGGGTTTATTATCATATCATACGCTAAGGATGTTAATGGTGGTTTTAGATACTTAACCGAAAATACTTGCCAAGACTTAAATGTTTCACTTAAATATTTACTATTATACAAACTCAAGTTTCTATTTGTAATTATTGCAATTTTTTAATAATATATATTCCTTTTCATTTGCTGCAAAACTATGTGGAGATTGATCATTACAAATTTCATTTAATAATCTTTTGCATGTGATTAAATACAATTTGATTTTGTTTTGAAGAAGCAAGTAATGGCTCTACCAAGCGCTACAAAATCTATATATTTATATAGGTCATGTTAGGTGTCCTTGTTTTATTGCTTTCTAGCATGTTGATTGCTTTGTTTTATTTTTCAAGCATGTTTTATTGCTTTCTAGTATGTTTTATTGCTTTCCTAACATGTTTTGCTACTTTTGATGTTGTTGGCCTAGCCTTCTAGGGGCTAGAATATGTCTAAATAATTTGTTTGTGCTCTTTGCCATGTTTATGTGCTTAATTGCTTTGTTTGGATGCTATGCATAGTGCTTTTTATAACTTTAAAATATCTTGCTTATGCCTCTTTCTTGTGTTTTGCTTTTGGGTAGGGTGTAGATCTAGATCTAAAGGTCTAGGCTTGCATCCATACACCTGAGTACAATAAAGGGTTTGGATTCGTTCCTTTTTACATGTTTATGCTTTTTTTGATCTCTTCCATGCTTCAACCTTTAGATCCATGCTTGTGTGCTTAGATCTAGGTTCTTGCTTTCTTGTCTTGCATGTTTATGCTTTGTTTCTCTTTTAGGTATGTGTGTTTGCACCTTTGGTGCCTCTCTATTTTGTTCGGTTGCATCCTTCCCTTTTTGTGGTTTGTTTGGGTGCAACCATATGGATAGATTACATCTTAGTGATGTTGGCTAGCTTGCCGCTTGCCTTTTCTTTCCTTTGCTTAGCTTTGCATGTTAGAGTTTCTCATGTTAGCCTTGTATATGCCTTATGACATGTTTGGCCTTATCCTTGTGTGATAACATGTTTTGCTTCTTTTGTGCTTGCTTTGTGCCACCTCATGTGGTTTCCTCACTTTGTTTGCATCTTTGCATCTTTGTTGCATGCCATGCATAAGTCTTTGCTTGTTTGTTTGTGTCATCAAGAATGGTTCCTACCTATGATTTTGTGCGGGTTCACACCCGTCTTTATACATAAAATCCCGAATCCCTTTCAAGAAATTTTCTTGAAGGCACATGTGTTGTTTGTACTCCAATATAATGGACCTAATGGCACCACATCCAAACCCACATTTGTCCTTCAAGGACGCCTTCTCTTCTTATTTGCTTGTTTGATAACATGATTGTTTGCTCCCTTACGTGTTTTCTTTATTTGTTTGCTTGCTAGCATGTCTTATTTCCTTTGCTTGCTTGTCTTTCTTATTTGCCTGGTGCTTTCTATGCTTGTTTGTTATTTCTTTGCTTGCCTATTGCTTGTGTTTCTTCTGTTTGTTGCATGTACGCATGGAGCATGGGTGCAACTTAAATACAAGCCAAAAGGGCAAGCCCAAAGGACAAAGATTAGTAGATTAGGAGACTTAAACTCTTCGTGGGGTCCTCTCTCTCCCTCTCTCTCTCTCTCTCTCTCTTAGCCTTTTCTTTAGAACCATGTCTATAGCTTTCTAGATTAGGGTTCTTTTTCCTGTACCTTGCTTGGGCCACATTCCTTGAGTATGGTAATGTATGATCCTTTCTTTCTCTTGTACCTTGCTTGGGCTAGACCCTATGGATACTAGCAATGTCTGATTAATTTTCCTGCTCTGTATGTTTGCATTGTGTGTGATGTATATGATATATATATATATATATATATCTGTTTTTAAAAGATGGTCATGTACTTTGTATGATGGATGCACATGGTTAGGAGGGAAACCCCTTCCTTATCATGGGTGCACTTGACCTTAGAGTGTGGGTATGCATTCAAGGCTTATGTTGTAGATGTGTATTCATGCTACATCATGTGCATGATCGTCTCGGTGTGATTGCCCTCATTCATGTTAGCTAGTGACATTGGTTTCCCTGTGTATGCAACATGCATCAATATTTTGATGCTTCGGTGAGCCTTGGCTTGCCTTAGTATGAACATACTGATGCATGCTGTATATGTAGGTACGAAACCTTGCCGGTTCACCATAGCGCACCAAATGCAAAACTCTGCTAGATTTTTGTCATGAAAATGGGGCATCCTTTTGTCGTATTCTCACAGCAAAAGCTTGGTGAGAATAGTATTTTATGTGCTATGATGCACCTAATCCAAAATGCTACTGGATTTCCGCTAGAAAAATAAGGCGAAATTGTTAGGTTCTAAAGACTTAGGATTTTATGTATTTAGAACTCTAATTTGTAATGTTGGCAAACCATGATCAAAACAATGTATTTAGTCTTATTTAGGCTTGCTCAAAGTTGATTAATTATTATAAAGTTGGAATCGAGTGGCTGCAGAAGTCTTTATGACTTTCGGCCTGGCTCGATCGATCGAAGAACAGACTCGATCGATCAAAAATCGCATAGGTTGCGTTTTCTGTAGAATTTCCAACTCAGCCCTACTTCATTAAACGTTTAGGGTTTTATGTTTTTACCCTAGGTATTTAAACAAAACCCTAGCCACGTTTTTGGAGGTTGTTCACATTGTATTGTTGCTCATACTTTGCGGTTTGTGTGAATCTCTTGTGAGATCTTTGAGGAGTTTTCCTTTACACAAAACGTAGGGTTTTCAAGGTAGATATTATTTCAACATCTTGATGATCAACTCGGTTGCTACCATTGGAGCTTAAAGAAAAAAAAGCGGGGAACTTGTAGCTGATTGAAGAATCTAAGAAAGAAGGAGTCCGTGGATTCGGAGCTTGCACGTGGTCATGTCAGTAAGTTCTACTGGTGGGTAGCATTAGGAAGTCAAGCGGGGAGCTTGTAAGTCCTTTTGTATGAACTTCGATTCTTTCATAGTGGATTCAGGTTTACCTTGAGGATAGCTAGGTCAAATCCTCTCCAGGTTTTTACCGTGTGGTTAGGTTTTTACCGTGTGGTTTCTTAGGTGATCATATCTTGTGTTATTTATTTTCCGCTGCTTTATATCTTGATATGATTATTTAATTGTGTTAACTTAGATTTGCATGAAATTGGACTAAGTAAATCACTTGGCTAATTAACTAGGTTAATCCAATTGTTTGTTTTTAAGGGGTCTAAAAACCTAACAAGTGGTATCAGAGCGGGTAGCTCTCTTGAATTCACATCAATCATTTTCATGAAAAATAATCTAGTGCAGGGGTGGACTCAAAATAGAATAAAAATTATGACCAGCTACTAACATCCAAGAATGTACTACAAGGTGATACTCATAACAAGTCCATGAATAAAATAAAATTCTTTATCTTCACTCCCATCCGACCCAAAATAAATAAATAAACAATAGATCAACACTATTTTTTACAAATGAACAAACTTACTTATTTATAATTTAGGAAAAAAATTGACCACTGTCTAAATTTGCCTTACATAATGAACAAGGATCAATAAAAACATCAACCTACACTGCAACATAGATAATCAAAGAAGTTTCATGGTTTAAGTATATACAATCATCATAGTTTTCTCACCTGCTAGTGACCAAAAGGAGTAATAGAAGAATTAAAACCTGTTGGGTTGTGTTCCTAGCAAACCTGCGAAACCAAAAGGGAACCAAAAATTAAAAACAATCAAGCAATAAAGGGACCAAACGAAAATTTTAAATATATATAATAAAAAATAAAAACTAGATGGAAAAAGGAATGAAAAAAAGGGATGTACCGAAATTTAGAGGCGATAAACGGCAGATTTCGCGAACAAAGAGAGATGCAGAGAGAGATAGAGGAAACTGTATCTTTTATCATCGACATCGGAGGGAAGAAGATATGCTGCTACCGAACTGAGAAAACTGCGGAACAGACAAAACTTTAGAGCTCCATGGGCTGGCGGTACTTATGGGATTCTTAGAGCTCCGTGGGTTTGTGGGATTCTTTGCTTGCGAAAATTTTGAAATACAACCGTTTTTTTCCGCGGGAATTTCAATATAAAATTTTATTCTTTCTTTCAATATAAAATATTTTCAAATGTAAAATATTTTGCATTTTACACGTAAAAAATATTTTACTGTAAAATATTTTCAAGTGATTGGAAGGATAAATCACATGAAAAATGCAAGCCATCAAGTGTTTGGAGCTTGCTGGTAGTGCCTAGATCTATTTGATTGACTAAATATATTTTACTACAAAACAAACACTGTCAAATGTGAAAAAAAATCTTAGAGAGAGAGACAGAGGTGAAAACTAAAAGAGGTTAAGGAAAGAATTGTTGGTCAGAGGAGGTGAATTTACAAGAAATGAGGGAGAGAGTCATTCTTAGATTTCAGGGGCATTATAGTCATTTTCTATGTTCTAATGGTGTTTTAATCATTTTGTAGTTTGTAATGGTATTTTTTTTTAAATGTTAGAGGGAATTGAAGGAGTTTTGGTCATTTTTTAGGTTTTGAAGGAATTTCAGTCCTTTCTAAGGTTTTCGGGTTCATTTTGGTCATTTTTTAGGTACTAAGGGTAGGGGTGTGTAGCAAACCTGCTAACCCACCAAAACCAACCCGACTTGACCCAACCCACTGAGTTAGCTCAATTTTTAGGAGATGGTGGGTTGGGTTGGGTCATGGTTTTTTTTTTTTTTTTTTTGTTGTAAATAGTGAGTCGGGTTAGGATTAGGTCATGAGATTTACAAACCTGCCTAACCCGACCCGACCCACCTATATTTAATATACTTTTAAATTTAAAAATATATATTATATATTTTTTATATATATTTTTTCCCCTCTTCCTAAATAAACCATGTACATTACACCACTAAAGCATGGGAGAATGCATATGTGGTTGGATTTGGACCCTGCACTTGGAATGGTTGTGAGCAAAGGAAGAGGAAGCATTGGCTAAAAGATTTTATTCTTGGTCCATGCCAAAGGCGTGACTAATTTGGGAAGAAAGTAAGATATGCACCTAACATGGGACTCAAGTACTCACAAAAAATGAGATAGTGACTTTCTAAGGTCAGCAACTATAGGGACACCCCTTATTGGTTGAATGCATGTTGGACTACCTTAGAGATACATGTATGATTCACAGTACTCCTGATGTCCCTCTCAATGTCCAAGACTTGTTTCCCAAGTAGTGGCAAAGTCACCTACCCACAGGTCTCAGTGCCACATTGGTGCAATCTCTATCCCTTAATCAGCTTTCCATATCACAGCTATGGAAAGGTCCAAAATAGAAAAATGATGACTTGACACTTGTCTTTGTACTTAGCCATATTTCTCAAATTATAAGAGGAACATTCAGCTATATTTTAGGACCCAAGTAAATATTTGAAGAAGAGAGTAGAAAGTTGATAAGATAGGAAGGTAGAAAACAAGGCCTCTCTTTAAGGAAGAACACCCTTATTGTACAAGAGTGACCTCTTTTCCCCACATAATACAAATTTGAATGGAGCAAGAACATTCAATTCTTGCTCAAACCGTAGTTTTTCATCCCTTTTCCTAGGGTTTTCCACGTACATCTTGTGTCCTTTCTTCTTCTTCTTCATGTAAATGTACTATTAGATAACTTATTTTATTCCTTTATATAAGCTCAAATCTAACTTGCACATACAAAACCCAAACCCTTAGTTTTTCGTATATAGTTTGTGTTTGTTTGGTGTTATGCTCATGATTATTTAGTTATAAATTTGCTTTTAATTGTAGTGGTGTTGTTCTAACGCTCAATTTAATAATAATGAAAAGAAAAAATGGCAAACCCATGGGTCCAACCGACCCAACCCGATCCACGTCGGTTGGGTTGGGTTAAGTTGAACCCTTATGATGGGTTAGGTTGGATTTTTTTTTAACCCACCATGGTGGGTTGGGTTGAAAAAACTTCTCAACCTGATCCATGCACACCCCTAACTAAGGGTATCTCGGTCTTTGTTAAGTTTCTAAGGGTATTTTTAGATATTCTCTATGTATAGGGACCGTTATGGTCATTTTCTTTTGTAAGGGTATTATGGTCATTTTCTTTTCTAAGGGTAGTTTGGTCATATTTTAGTTTCGTGGTCATTTTAGTAATTTTTTATATTTTATGGTCATTTCGGTCATTTTTTAAGTTTCTAGATTATTTGGTCAATTTTGTTTGTTTTAAGGGTGTTTTGGTCACTTCTTAGTTTTTGTGGTCATTTTAGTCATATTTGGGTTTTTTTTGGTAAGTAGTTTTTATTTTATTTTATTTTATTTATTTAAGTTTTAGCGTTATTTTGTCATTTTTAGGTTCTAAGGGTATTTTGGTCATTTTTTAGGTTTCATCGGTATTATGGTAATTGGCAAGGAAAAAAAGGGAACCATAAAATGTGACAAAAGTACCACTAAATGTGAGAATAGTATGGTCAATGGTCATTTTTTAGGTTTCATCAGTATTATGGTAATTGGCGAGGAAAAAAAGGGAACCATAAAATGTGACAAAAGTACCACCGAATGTGAGAATAGTATGGTCAAATGTGATATTGGTATTGCCTAATGCGACAATAAAACCATCATTTGTGAGAAAAGAAAAATTGAATCACTAAACGTGACAAAAGCACAGTCACATGTGATTTTTAGTACATGCTAATACAATTTGAAGATGGTACCATTAAATGTCAAAAAAAATACGAGTACAACCGAACATGGCAAAAGTACCGTTCGGTCTATTTTGGCACACTTAATAAAAATGAGAAAAGACAGGTTTGGTTGAGAGTACTTATTCCAAATCATAATTTAAATTTATAAAGATGACAAAAGTAATATTATATTTTAATTGTTTAATTTAATGATTTGTGGTATCTACCAAGGCCTTGTAAGTTGTAACTGAATTGACACTTTCTTATGCACAAAGTATTTAAAGGTCTAGGGGAAAAAGGGTTTGAGCTGCGAGTTAGCAGCATGTTGTAATTATCTCTAAAAAAAATGATTTGTGGTATATTTTTTTATGTTCTTTTTTCCCTTCTTAGCTGATATTAATATTTTAGTTTTTGAGTGAATTACACAATGTTAGTGTTTTGATATGTTATAATTTGAATTTGAAGACAAATTTCTAAGTCATATAGAAATTAGGAGATTACTATAACTGTGATTGTCTTAAGCTTTTAAATGATTCAGTTGAGCACGTGAAAGCTTTTTTCTACTAACATATGAAGCTCATCTTGCAATATATATATGTTATTCAACATATCATACCAAAAATTCCTTCAGAAGTATATTATTGATCCTTTGAAAGGATTTATAGCACACAACAGTTACAAAATAACATATAACACCAGAGGGTTCCACAAAATTACCCAAATCCGTACCATCTCATCCTATAAAAAAAATATTGCCAATACTATGGCTTCAACACCATGTATACACGCCTCACCACTTAGTTGCAACTTGCAAGACAATCCCTAGCTCCTATCTTCACTCAAGTAAAAAATTTTGAAAGTATAAAAGAAGAATAAAAGACACAACTCTTAGATACTAGTACTACTCAATGTAAAGATAGTACTATTAATTGTGAGAGAAAATAAGACAATGGGAATGTGATAAAAGTGCAGTGGCATGTGATGTAGGTGCTGCATAATGTGAGGTGCTGCATGTGATGTAGGTGTTGCATAATGTGAGGATAGTACTATTAAATGTGAGAAAAAAAAAAAGAGAATTGTCGAATGTGACAAAAGTACAGTTACATATAATGTTGGTACTGTTTAATGTAAGGATGATACCATAAAATGTAAGAAAAAAATTTAGGAAACTATCGAATGTGACAAAAGTACAGTCACATGTAATGTTGGTAGTGCGCAATGTAGGGCTGGTACCATAAAATGTGAGAAAAAAATAAGGGAACCACCGAATGTGACAAATGTATAGTCCCATATGATGTTGGTACTACGCAACGTGAGGATGATACCATAAAATGTGAGAAAAAAATAAGGGAATCACCAAATGTGAGAAAAGTACAGTCACATGTGATATTGGTACTGTATAATGTGAGAATGGTACCATAAAATGTGAGAAAAAAAAATAAAGGAACCATTGAATGTGACAAAAGTACAGTCACATGTGATGTTGGCACTGCGTAATGTGAGGATAGTACCATTAAATGTGAAAAAAAAAATGAAGAAACCACCGAATGTGACAAAATATAGTCACATGTGATCTTGATACTGCATAATGTGAGGATGGTACCATAAAATGTGAGAAAAAAATAAGGGAACTATCGAATGCGACAAAAGTACAGTCACATGTGATGTTGGTATTGCGCAATATGAGGGTAGTACCATCAAATGTGAGAAAAAAATAAAGGAACCACCGAATGTGACAAAAATACAGTCACATGTGATGTTGGTACTGCACAATGTGATGATAGTATCATCAAATGTGAAGAAAAAAAATAAAGAAACCACTAAATGTGACAAAAGTACAGTCACATGTGATGTTGGTACTGTGCAATGTGAGGATAGTACCATCAAATGTGAGAAAAAAATAAGGGAACCATCGAATGTGACAAAAATACAGTCACATGTGATATTGGTACTGCACAATGTAAAGATAGTACCATCAAATGTGAGAAAAAAATAAAGGAATCACCGAATGTGACAAAAGTACAGTCACATGTGATGTTGGTACTACGCAATGTGAGGATGGTACCATCAAATGTGATAAAAAAATATGGGAACCACCAAATGTAACAAAAGTACAATAATATGTGATGTTGGTACTGCACAATGTGAGGATGGTACCATCAAATGTGAGAAAAAATAAAGGAACTACCAAATGTGACAAAAGTACAGTTACATGTGATGTTAGTACTACACAATGTGAGGACATGTGATGTTGGTACTGTGCAATGTGAGGATGGTACTATCAAATGTGAGAAAAAAATAAGGGAATTATCGAATGTGACAAAAATACAGTCACATGTGATATTGGTACTGCACAATGTGAAGATAGTACTATTAAATGTGAGAAAAAATAAAGGAACCATCAAATGTGATAAAAGTACAGTTACATGTGATGTTGGTACTACGCAATGTGAGGATAATACCATCAAATGTGATATAAAAAATATGGGAACCACCAAATGTGACAAAAGTACAGTAACATGTGATGTTGGTACTGCACAATGTGAGGATGGTATCATCAAATGTGAGAAAAAATAAGGGAACTACCAAATGTGACAAAAGTACAATTACATGTGATGTTAGTATTACACAATGTGAGGATGGTATCATCAAATGTGATGTTTTGGTAACCTGGTATAACAGGTTGCCTACTAGTGGGTACCATACCCAAAAAAAAAGGGGATATGCTAGAATTACCCATAATAAACACATTCTTTTTGTTACCAAATGAAAGGCTTGTTGTGTAAAATTGAAATTTCTAACAGTTCTACCCAAAAAAAAAAAAAAAACGAAAAAAAAAAAAAAAAATTTCTAAAAGTTGTTTCAAGTTTCAAAACACTACAGTAAATTCACATGATAGGTCTTGGTGGCTCATAAGCCAAGAGCCACGTAAAACAAAAGAAAAATAAATGATGGTCCAACCAAAGTATAAGAAGGAGAAGAAGTAAAAGAAAGCGAGGGGTGGACTGAGAAACTTGAGGAGTCGGAGAGGGAGATGGCCGGCAATGTGGGCATGTCAATTGGAAACGTGATAATCACATCAACATGAGTTCTGCCACTAATTTCTCTTTTTTTCTTTTTTTTTTTGCTTTTTCACGTTTTTGTACAGCCCGATTTAGATTTTCTGATACAATCCAGTATCAAGTGATACGTTTTAGAGGTAATTTGATATCGATTCACTGGCTGGGAAAAAAAATATCGGCCAGTATGGTATGGTAGCGACTTCCTTGGATATGGCTAGTGAATAAGGTCCAAATTGCAAGGTGGCTAGATATTCAGGTTTTATGGGTGTGGCTGTGCGCGTCTCAACTCTGAAGTTTTTCAAGTTTGGGGGTTTTCAGAAACAAAGTCGCTTCTTCTAAGGCAAAGCCGCATTGCTTTATATATACATAAAAGAGACTCCTAACAGGAGTCTCTGTTTTTTTCTGTTAACGTGAGTATTTTTTTTTTTTTTTTGAATTAAATTATATATATTATTTTTTAAATATTATGTTGTGCTGACGTGAAAAATTATGGTGCCAGCAGAGGTTTTGATTATATATATATATATATATATATATAGATTAGGTATGCATTTTGGATTAAGTGGTAGGTGTGGTTCGTGCGGATTTGCCTCCAGATTGTGTAATTAACATTTTTACTTAAGAGGGAAAAGTTGAGAAGTAAAAAAAAAAAAGTGCATCAAAGGAAGTAGGTAAATATATATAGGAAAAAATGTCATCAAAATCTATATATATATATATATATATAGGTAAATATGTTGTTTTCCTCAGATCCCTCATATATAGGTAAAAAAATATCTGGATTTAGTGTTATTGGCGAAAACAAAAGTTAATTCCAATAAAATAGATTGGATAAAGCAGAGGATTGACTTTGTATATAGTTTTTGTGCCGAGGCTGAAGGTGAAGTAGTTTGTAGAGGATGGGGGTTGATATTGAATTAGCGTATTCTAATAAAAATTTGGTGGCTTCTTTGGTGTATTTGACCCTCCTGTGTAATACCCCGATTTTATCATCATTATTAATATTATTATTTTAGCTTTGACAGGTGTGGATAAACATGTAGTGTCATGATAGGATTATTTACATAGTTAGTTTTTGGATATGCTACATGTGAGGTGTAATTTTGTGGTCAAACAAAGATTGCTACCCAAAGTAAGAGATGAAACAATAGATTGCACAATTAGGTAACGTGTAGTCCTCATTTATTTTGTTTCAATTATTGAAATATTAAGGAATTAAAGCATTTAGTCTCCTTATCAGTTAAGGAAAAGGATGAGAGAATAAAAACCTTTTTGGATAACAAGTCTAAGAGTTATTCGAATCCCTTGGAGTTCTAGCTTACCTAAATAGGTCAGTAGTTAATAATACCAAGCTTTTCGGAACCGGACCAGACCAAGAGGTCGGATCGTGAAAACCGGAAACTGGAATGAAAACCGATTTTTTGAGTCTAAAGAACCAGATTTTTAGTTAATTCCATGAACTCCTAAAACCGGGGTTGGACTGCACGAACCGGTGGCAAGAACCGTGCGGTCCAACCCCTTAGCAAATTTTTTTTTTTTTAATAAAAACAACTTAACACAATTTTATTTTACTTAATTAAATTATCCATCTCTTACAAGAAATAAAAAAAAAATTATAATTAAAATCTTTCAAAGATATTCAACTTTACTTCAAAAATTAATCATAAATTTTAATGTTTTCATGGTTATTATTTTATTTTATTAACTTTATTATTTAATTATTAAATATATGCTTGAAAATCATTAAATTTCCCTCACATATATAGATATATTAGTCAATTTTGCTAGTTTTATAAATTTAATATCTATATTTAGGCTTTAATTAATTATTAAATTAATTATGACGTCATCATGGTTCGACCTCGATTTGATCTCGGTTCAACCTCAAAAACCTTGAATCTCTCCCTTTTACAATTCAATGAACGGTCTGGGTCTGAAAACCTTTATAATACCATAAATTGAGATTAATTAGAAGCTATAAAATCTTGGAAGGCTCTAGGGTTTCTTCATTATACGCGTTAACCAAAAGTCGAAAAAGAAAAAAGAAAAAATAAAAGAGCATGGACGGTTGGAGGCATCATCTATAGACTATAGTTAGCGCTCAAAGATTGATCTCTCATCAGGTAATCTTTCCCTAGTCTTAGCAAGGGCAGATCTGTAGTTTTTATTAGAACTGTTGTCATATAGTATTTGGCCTGTGATTAAAGATGAATAAAATTTCTGTTTAAGTGTATCGCTGCCATGATTAATTTGATTATTATACTTTAGAGCGTGAAAGATTTTGGTATGAAAGACTAGACTAGACTTTGAATATATACTTATTATATTACTAGTTTAGGATTGACCTTAAAGAGAAGGTGGCGTTCAATAATAACATGAAGTCTTGTAATTGGTTTAATATGATATTTGATATATTGGTCGATTGTTATAGAATAACTAATAGGTATATTCGGATTAGATGTTTTTACGTATGGGAAATAGTTCTGCCTATATTATGACTCTAGGAAAAAGAGAAGGTTATGGAGGATTATAGTTTTTTTCTTAGGAAGTAGTTTATGATAATGAATTTTCATGCTTATTGATTAAAGTAATTTTCTATTTAGAGCTTACGGAAGACTAAAAGTGCTTAGCTGTGTTCGGATATATTAGCAAGAGAGGTAAGTAATTATGCATAATATGCATGAGTTTTATTCTTTAGGTTCTTAGAAGCTAAAGGTTTTTCAAAAGTTATGTTTTTAAAGCTTACGTTTTCTAAGGTTTATCGAAAGCATTATTTTTACATCATTGAAAGAGAAACTTCGACTTTTAGACAATTTTTTTAAAGAGAAATTTCAAATTTTAAGCAACGTTTGGAATGTCCAAATTTCATTTAAAAGATGATTTCTAAACCAAACTATTTTCCGAAAACAATTGAGTTTCAATGTAAGTTTTCTAAAAAGGATTTTGTTCTTTAAATTTGTTAAAACCAAGTGATTTCAAAGTCATATTCCTATTCTCCAAATGGTATTTAAAATGATTCTTTTAGCAAATTAAATTTTCAGATTTACTCAAGAATTGTAATATATTTATATAAACTCCTCAATTTCTATTCATTTCCCAAGAGAGTCAAGCATCCTTTGATTTATGTTCTATTCGATATCGTGATCTTTGATATGCCTCTATATTTGAAAAGAAATTGTTAATATCAAGTAAATTATTATATTTTGTATAAACTGTGTTTCGTGATATGTGACTCAAAATAAGTGCTTTTAGAATTGATTAGATATGTTAGGTATATGTGTAAATCCACTCATAGAATTGTATGTGAGAATATGTGTTGATCCCTCACCAGCAGGGGTTAGATGTTGGTATCCGCTCGCATGATTGTTTGTGAGAATATGTGATGTGTATATGTGACACTGTGCTCTGATCAATTTTATGTATGTGATTTCAAATGATTTTAAGATGTGATTACATATGTATTAAATGATTCATTATATGCTTTATGGAATAATTATTTTGATATCATTGAATGAGTTTGTGAAAAATCAAAATACTCGTGCTTTGCTTGACTCTATTCCGTTGTGTATTCTGTATAATTACTTACTGGATGTGTGGCTCACTCTATCAATTACAATTTTCAGATTAAAGTTTAATTGGGAAACAAAACCTTTGGATTGCATGGGAGTTTTAGGTGAAGTCAATAATACTTGAAGTCTTAAAAGATTATTAGTTATATTTTTATTCCGCTTTAGATTTCATAGTATTTTGGAGATTATTCTAAATTTGTGGATTTTCGTTATTGTAAGAGATTTATCAATAGCATTGTTTATTTGGAGTTTTGAATTATGTTTAAATTAATCATATATACTGAGTTATGTAAGATCAGTAAGTTAGTCATGCATCTAAATTTATATTCCATGAATATGGGTCGAGACATCCTGACTCTTGAGCAAGGTTGGATGCTATGCTCTGTTTATGGCCCTCATTCCCTTAATGGGAAATCAATCTTTTCGGGAACTGGTCAACAATGTTGTGGATTCCTTTGTTAGTCCTTGGCTAACAATTGGAGATTTCAATAGTAACTGTAGCATGAGGGAATATTAAACCAGGAGTGGCAATTCATGTTTCCAAAAGTGGGAGTGAGACATTTATTAGTTGCTCCCAATTCAGACCTCTGCCCCCATTTTGTTAGGCCTTTCAGATTCAAAACTATGTGGATTAAAGAGCCATCAAGTTCCAAAGTAGTGGAAGATGCCTGGTAAGTGGAAATTGAGTGATACAATGGTTTTGTTTTGCAGTATAAATTATCAAGTCCACCAAATAAGCAAATACTCCAATGGTAATTTCAGACTTAAAGTCAAATAGTGTGAATGCTATGAAGGCATTGCACCAGACACTCTTGACCCAAGCATCCTTCTATAATCCCATATCTTTTCTTTTTATACCTGCATGACAACAATTTTAAGTGAGAAAGTGTATATCTTAATCAATGTGTAACTCTTATTAAGCTTGAAATCCATGTGAAGAACAATTTGTTAGAAAAATGTTAATATGTTTATGAGTTGGGCATTGGATTGGGCTTAGGCACATATGGATTAGGTCATCTTGTCCAAATAATAATATTTTATTATTTATTTTTTGAGTCAATAAGCCTGTACACAACAGTTTTTTCCTGAACAATATGTATGTTCACTAATGAATATATTCATAGTCACTTATTCATAAAAACAACTTTCGACTGAAAAACTTCAAAGAGAATATTTTTGTGCATACATTTGCATAGAGTCAAAGAGAGAGAAAGAGATATAGTTCAGTTTGCTCACTGAGCATAGATATTGCAATGTTTCTTCTCCATGTTGTTGATCATTTTATTCTGGGAGGCAGACATTCGTAATTCTCTAAGTACCACATATTGTGAGAGGGGCAAAATTTGCTTTAAGTCACTTATTCTTCATGCATTTGGTCTATAAATTATTTAATTATTTTACAGATTTCGTCTTATATAAATATCTATATATGGATTTTGTCTATTGAATCTATTTGTGTTCTTGTTTATGATTATATATATATATATATATATATACATATTATATGTTGTTCTTGTTTGCATAGTCACAAAAATGAATTGTTTCTGAAATATATCCAACACAATTAGCTTCATTAAAAAATCCATTAATTGTTACTAGCCCACACGTACATAAAAAAGAATTTAATCAAAAATATCAAAAGAAAAAAAAATTACTATATTACATACATTAAGTTGAACTTTCATATGCAATTGAATACTAAAAAAGGAAAAAAATAAGAAGATGAGAGGCATTTATTTTAAACCATTCAAGATTAATTTGCACTCTAAATAAAGAAGGGAGTGAAAATTCTTTTTAAAATTGACTTCAAGTTCGCTAAAAAGATAGTAATAGAAACAAAAAATTGTAGGAGAGCTTAAATTAACTTCATCTTCATGAACCTCAAGGGATTGGCTAAGTGGTTCATAAGATCTTATGATATCTAAAAGATTTTGGATTTGAAACCTCTTGGCAGCATTTTTGAGCCATTCCCAAGGTATTACTTCTTGTAATAACCTTTGAGACAAGGGACTGCATATATCCAAAGGAATAGTTAGATACTTGAAGAGGTCGGGATATCTTTGTTTGTTAAAAAAAAAAAAAAAAATCGTCTTCATGTATATGATTTAATTCGGTTTCCTTATGCTTTGTTTGGATGCCCAGATTTGGGCCTATGGATTTGGATTTGAGAAGCCCAAATCCAAATTTTTTGTTTAGGTTACTTAAAAAGATATGGATTTGGATTTAGCCCAAATCTAAGTAGGATTTGAGATGTGCAAATCTATTGATTTAAATCCTTTCAAAAATGATGGAATTTGGCAAAAATCCTCCCATGGATTGCTTCTTCTCTCAACACTTCTCATCCTTTTAAACCTTTGTATCTCTCTTTTCCCTTAGTACTAAATTTGAATTCACAAAATATCAATGGGTCTATGGGATTTTGTATTTTATATAAGTTGTTTGTGGCTTTGTCTTTATTTTGTTTTTGTTTTTGTTTTGTTTTGTTTTGTTTTTGTTTTTGTTTTTTTGTTTTTGGGTTGTGTGGGTTTCGTTTGGATTTGTCTATCTGGATCAGTATCTATTGGTAAGGTTGGGACTTTGGAATGGCAATGTTGTTGAGGTATTTAACTTTTTTGGAGTTATATATGAGGTTTAATGAACTGGGTTGGTTTCGTTTTGTTAAGGAATTATTGGATTTCAAACTCACCCCCTAAAATAGAGATCTTAAGTCGAAATCCTTAACATTGAGTGAGCATGCACACCTCCAAAGATTCAAAAAGTAGCCAATTATTTTTGAAATGTGACCAGCTTAGAACAATGATCTCAACCTCAAAGACTAAAATACTTTGTAGAAAATTTAGCACATGTATTTTATAGATACCACTTATCAATAGAATTATAAAAACTTTACTTACTAATCAACGATTCTTGAGATGGAGATCAGGAACGCCTCAGGGATTGTCAGGAGAATAGCCTGGGTGGTGGGATTCTCGTGGTGGAGAGAACACGCTTCACCATCGGCAGCAGAGTAGGTATAGGGAAAGATCAGTCTCCCCACCTCGTAGGTATAAGGAGAGGTTGGACTCACTCCCTCATGGATTCAGAGAAAGGGTGGATTCCCCTCGCGTAGGTATCAATAGAGAGAGTTTTCTCCTCGTCAAACCATAGAAAGGGCGACTTCCTGGAGAGGGAACTGAGTGCCTGAGAATCAAGGTGAGCCTTCCATCTCGCATATCATGGGGAATGACACATTAAGTAAAGCATTGCAGCAAATTTCTTGTTCTCTTTTCTCTGAGGAGATCGAGAAAGGTTTGTGTGGGTTCTTATTTTGGACGGTACTTAGGCCCAAGTAAAAACAAGGATCTTGGGCCTTATACTTGTTGTTTAGTGGATTGGGCTTGGTTTACTGTAGCTATATTGGGCTGATTATGAACCAAGTTGTGTACAAAACATAGGCCCTACAACACATACATATCCATACATGCAAACATATACACATTGTAAAATAAATGGCTAAAGATCAGTAAGGAAATAAAGAAAAAGCAGGTATGGACATTAGGGATCCTTAAAAAATAGAATGATATTTCATTATATTAAGTTTTAGTACATTGGACCCTTCTTTTTACTGGGATGTGTCACAAGATTCAAATAAGTTCAAAAGTCACAGACTTAGATAGCTCTCTGTAGGCTTCCAAGACTTGTGAGGTTTGAATCCCCTTGAATACAAGTGTGTCTTCTAGTGCCTGTCTTAGGATTTCTCACAGTATTTTTTCCTTTTTCTATTTTTCTGAGATTTAAAGAGGTTTTTCAAAGGATCTTTTTGCTCTGATTCCTTATTGCTGAATGAATTTTGCTCATGACTTGATCCCCTTTTACGGTACATTCCTAGGGTTTTTGGTGTACTGTTGATTCCCTCCATTTGTTGCTCTAGGTACCAGAACCAATGTTGTGTCAGTAACATTGGTGGCTGGTCCTTTGCTCATTTTCTCACTATATTCTTCTTTTAAGATTTCCCTCCAAAAAGTCCCTAGCTGACCTTCCTCTTTAGGAGGGTCCTAGGGGCTAACTTTTAATATCTTTTTCCTAAACTTCTAGAGAGGCTTTTCAGAACCCCCCCCCCCCCCCCCCTTTTTGGCTACCTCATCCTTTGTCCTTTTTTTTTTTTTTTTCCTCTTTTAATAAGCAGATTCCCCCCTGCTAGGTTGAAAGATCCCCAACCACCTTCCTTTATGGTTCTCCTTACTGTTCTTTCCGAGGTACTAGGCTTCCCTTCATAGGTGTTGGTTCCTAAGTCATCAGCCGTTTCCAAAGTCTTTTCTTCTGAGTTGCAAGCAACTGATGGGACATATCTTTCTTCTTTCCTTGTGCCCATGAGCATGCTTCTCTGAGCTGTCTAACTCCCAGCTGGTTGTTTCCTACACTTCTCGAGGATCCCCTCCCTGGTTCTAGCAGCTCCTTGATATCTTGGTCCAGTCTCTTTCTAGGCTCCTTGGGGTTTCTTCTCACAGAGGCTGGGTCAAGCTTCCTCTACTTTTGCTTCCTTCTCTAAGGCCCAAGACTTACCCATTCATGGGCTTGGGATTTCTTTTACCCATTTTAAATGGGCCTTGGCTCACGGATTGGGCCTTTTCTATCCTTGAGGGCTGATTAGTTTTGGATTTCAATACTTGTAATATTTTGGACCTCAATAGTTTGTAAGGCCCACCTTCGTCAATTAAGATGATAAGTCTAATCCCATTAAGCATGTTAGCCATTACAATCATAGTATGACCATCTACTTTCCCTCAAGCCTTGGACCCACGACCATAAGATGGTTTGATGGATTGGATAAGAAATCCATCCACGGATATGATGAGTTAATTAGAGCCTTCAGTGTGAGGTTTGTGACTTGTAGTCAAGTTCCAAAGCCTTTTGATTCCTTGATCACCATGTTTATGAAGGAAGGCAAGACTCTCAAAGCGTATTCTAACCACTATTGGGAGTTGTATAATAAGATCGGGGAGAAGTTTTGTGTGACTGATGTGACTTCCCTCCTCACTCCCACCTCCTCCTTCTTTTATTTATTTATTTATTATTATCTTTTTTTATTTTAAACAATTGAAGTTTATTACTCGTTATATTGTAAAATGCTCACAAACTAATATAATTATTATAATTGGTATCACATCAAAAATTATTTACAGTCTTTGTCTTCTGTTTAAAATTTGACACATCAATTTATAAGACCAAGATAATAAAATCATAATATCCTTGGTGTCACTTTCAATCCATACCTTAACATGTGAAAAGATTTGTGTTTTGTTTTGGTATGAGATTTTCTTTTCTGGGTTAACATAATCATAATGTGCAAATTTTTTTAAATCTGAGAAGCAATGAAGAAAATAGCCCCAAAGATCATAATTGCCATATTCTTCTTTTGGTATTATTAACTTTGGTGCATAATGTATTCATGAAGCATTATAATGTCCACGCCTCTGCCTCAAGGGAGTCAGTCAGCTGTTATTGAAGTACAGAAAAACATTGGAATAAGTTGCTATCTTAACAGTATAAAATCTAAAACTAATTTTTCTTCCTAAGAACTTGAAGAGCTGATTGAGCAGTGCAATAAGCAATAGCCTGAACAGTGACCATTGGATTAACACCTAAAGCTGTTGGAAACACACTTGTATCTGCCACAAACAATCCCTCTACCTCCCATGTTTCTCCCATCTGGTTCACCACTGATTTCTTTGGATCAACCCCCATCCTACAACTCCCCATCTGATGTGCTGAACATATTGGTGCCGAAAGGCCTCTCAATGGCCTTGAACTCTCCTCTTTCACAAATCTCTCAAACTCATGTGAGCTTACTTTCTTTACATTTAAGGTCTTTCCTTTGCAGTGATGAGTCCCAATTTCTTCAGCTCCTGCTGCTGCCAATATCCTCAGTATCTTTTCTAAGCCTTTCTTTAGACTCTCTTCATCAGCAACTTCCATTTGGTAGCTGATTGAGTTTGGTGAAACCACTGTTCCTGATCCTTTATCCCTTGCCAATGCAAATATATGGGCAGTCCTAGAAAACCTGCACATTCTTTTTCTTATATCTGTCCCAGAAATCCATGGCATTAAAATTGAGAATGTACCAGGGTGCAATGAAGGCGTCTGTATTACGGCACCATATCCAGACCCATCCAAATTTGCAACAACTGTAGACATTGCTGTCATTATCCCTCCTTCATAGCTCTTCTTGTCTTCCTCTGGCCAAACATTGGGTAAAGGTGTATCTGGAAAGTAGCCCCATGCCATTGTCACTGGATGGAGATGCAAGTTCTTACCAATGTTACCATTCTTCAAGCCACTTTTTTTCAACAATGCAGGTGTACTGATGGCGCCACACGCAACTATAGTCACCTTAGACTCTATCACGGCGATGTCTTTTGCTCCATTGTACTCAAATTCGAAAGCAGCCCCAGTTGCTGTCTTCCTATGTCTTCCTTTCTTTGTTTTGGTTAAGACTTTAATGGCCTCACAACCGGGAAGAATTGCACCATTGCCTGAATTTACCAAGTCCACAAGCCATGTTTCAGACGTGCCTTTCTTTCTTCCATCCTTGCAGCCAAGACAACACCAACCACAATAATGATCCGGCGGTGAATTTCTTGGTATGTTTTTCACAGGATATCCCAATTCTTGACAACCTTGTCTCAAGACCGCGTTATTGAATCCTTCATCTTGGAATTCAGACTGAACTCCCATTTTTTCACAGACAACATCCAAAGCTTCTTTGTATAGTTCGCTGCCAAATAGTTCAAGTTCATAGCGATCACACCATTCATTAATTACATGCTGGGGTGTCTTAATTGAAGCTGACCAGTTGATTGTAGAGCCTCCGCCGACTGTGGAGCCTGCAAGTACTAATACACCCATATCATCAGTTGCCAACAAACCACTGGATAGGTACATTTGATCCATAGTTGGGCCTTCAAGAAGAGAGAGATTTTTCCTGGCATAATAGTTTCCTTTCTCCAATACAAGCACTTTGTAACCGGCCTTTGCTAGAACACCAGCTACAACACCACCACCTGAGCCAGAACCAATCACTACTGCATCACATTGGATAATTAAAGAAGGATAAGATAGGCTGGGAGGATTGGTTTTCTGAGAAAGAACTGAGACAGGAAATCCAAGTCGATGTAGAGTATTTGCAGCCATGTTCCGTGATTGTTTTAGATTGATGAGGCCTCTGTAAAGAGGTCCACAAAACCATTCTTTACTACGTTCTTCTTCTTCATCAGATTCTTTATATCCAATTTTTTTTAATGCCTTGGACTGCTCAGTTTGGGTTTTGAATTCTGGGTCAGGTCCACTATAACCAATTGCTTTCCATGATAGGTTATCGTCCTTCTCATCCACCTGGACATGTTAATCTGGGCATGAGACTAGGATCAAAGTGAAACATAATATACATAAAAAATGGTATTAGACTTTTTGTTTTCCGTTTTCTGTAAATGTAGAATTACAGAAATTGCATATTGTTCATTGTATGTTGGTTTATCATCATCTAAAAATACAAAAATAAAAATAAAAAACATCTTCCTAGTATAACTATAAACAATAAGTTCCTGGTGTTTTATCAAATTCCTATCTCTCTAGGATGATAAGTTAAATCAAATTCCCAATTGGAGGCATTACCAAAGTCCGAAATAGATAATAGCATATCAATAATGTGGTTGTCTACTTGCTTTGTGGGATTTGTTTCCGAGGTTCAATCGCTCCCTCCACTTAGCAAAAATAAGTCAACTACTTTCTTCTTTTTATTTATTTATTTTTTGAGTTTTGACTAATTTATATTACTTGAAAAAAGGATCTAGAATAAAAAAGTTAAACAGAACTTAACATTGCTTTATAAACTTCCCCTATCTTATAGGTCTCAAATAAGTGAATAACTAACTGATTAAACAAGATTTGATCATTACGATACAATGTTTGTTATTCTTTAAAACTAAAATCATGTAATATATAAAATGCATATGTTAAATTTTTATGATAGTTGAGCCCTTAAAAAAATTGAGTTGGCACTCGAACAATTTTTTTTTTTTTTTTTCTAGATTTTCTTTTATATGGTAAAATTTGCTCTTTCATCTTGAAATCTTTTTTCTCATAGATTTTAGCAAGTTTTTCTCTAAAAAAAAAATGTTAGCTTGCAATTTGGTAATTTACATTAAGTGGGAAATTGTTAAAAATTCTGTTTATAATGGAATTTTATCATACGAAAGATCATGGTTAATCATTGCTTTGATGGGATGGGAAGTGCTTGGGTTTTTATGTGTGTGGATATTTTTATGTCTATAGCAAATTAGACAAATTTTGTATGCTCATCACACACACACATATATAAAGCTAAAACTAAGAAAAAATCCAAATGGAATCCTCAATTAATGTCTAATTTTGTGTCATGTGTCTCTAATTTTTTTTTCTTAATTTTGGTGCCAAATAAGTTATTTGACACAAAATACAAGGAGCTAATTTTTTTAATTTTAATACATGAATTTACACTACAGTGAGAACTAAGAGGTCCAACACGTTAAAAAGTTAAAGAGAATATATATAAGAAATTTGTGATCGTCTATTGGAGTTTGTGGTCTCAATAGAATTATTTATGAAGGAAGTTTATGTGAACCAATGTAGTTTTTGAAATCAAATCTTCAACTTTGTTTAATTATTTTCAATTTTTTGGGGTATATCATAGGTACTTCTCATGTTGTCCCTTTTAACCTATGGATTTGGTTCTTTAGGTGTACTAGAAAATTCAAGAATGCCATCAAGGTTAGTCCTCTCTTCTTCTTTTTTTTTTTTTTTTTTTGATGGGTTTTATAAATTTTGAATGTTTATGTATGAAAATTTTGAGAATGTTATCCAAGTTTATCCTCTCTCTCTCTCTCTTCTATATTTTAATCTCTACATTGTCATTCACCTTTCGTAATGTTGTTAAAGAATTTTTTTGCTTTTGTTCCTTCTTTGGGTTAAAACCTTCTTCTCCAAGGCTTTAGTCAATTAACTTGATAAAACCTTCAACTCTTCATGAATTTTTTATGAATATTTGTTAATTAGATTTTATAAAGGCCCATGGACTTCATAAATCATATATTCAAGGTGTCAATTGAGATAAATATTTTTGCACTCCTATTTACCCTCTTCTTTTGGGATTTTAATTTTTTTATTGTTATTTTTTTAATTTAAACATATTAACATTTAGTAATCATTTTCAATTGATGGTGTTGATGTGGTGCTTATGATGAGCAAGTAGTAAATACAAACAACAACAATTCAAGCCACAAATAAATCTTATGGGTAAGTTTTATAGCTACTATTGCATTTGGCAGTAGATAGTGTATTCTCTAAACTGTAGCTTGTAGTAACATCTTAAATTGAAAAAGAAAAGAAGGAAAAAATATTCTACAAAATAAGAAAAATAGACTAAGATTTCTTTGAATTTTATTTTTTTAATAGTTTTCAGTGTGCTTGGATTAAGATTTTGTTAATTTATTAAAAGTGGAAAAAAATATAATCATATATATTATATTAAGTTGTAGTACAATTTTAGAATTCAAATCAAATCAAAATTAATTCCTAATTGTAGTCTAATTTTGTGAAATATTTTCGATTTAATTTTTTAAATTTTGGTGCCAAGTGGCCTCCATTCATAATGCTTAGTGTGGAAACTGAGATGAATATCTCATTATCACAATTGTTGAATGGTTTCGTGTGTAATTATGGTTACATGCTAGTTATATATAATGTCAAAATTGAGAGAAAATTTAATTAGATTTCTAAATTGAATTTCAATTTGACTATAATTTTGTAACATATGTCAATTCAATTTCTTAATTTTTGTGAAGATATTTACTACTCATCTCAAAAATAGAGAAGATTTATTAGTAGTACAAAAGCCAGGGAGTCAAAAAAAGAAAATCCAATAAGATTTTAAATTAGAGACTAATTTTGCACCATATGTCCCATATAATTTTTTAATTTTGTTCCAAGTGATTTTTCAGTGTTAAAGCTGAATAGCCAAAAAAAAAAAAAATGGTTTGGTTAGATTTTGACAAAGTATTAACGTGATTTTTGGAAATGGAGACTGGAAAAAATTAAAAATTAAAAAATAAATAATAACGAAAATAGAATTTATATTTATGCTGAACTTAGGCTTCAGCTTAGGTTTCATTCCCATTTAGACCAAGACTAAATCAACGTAAACTAAACTCTAGCACAAAACAAAATTAATAACATTATTTATTATTATTATTATTATTATTATTATTATTATTATTATTATATAAATAATGGTTTGTCAAACTATATAATTGGGAATTTCATGGATAACAATTTGAATGAAAATTTTCTCATTTGTTTCAAATAAACTTATATTTATTTTATAAGTAGTTATTTTATATTTTCAAATATACAAACATTATATATAACCTCAGTAAAATTTTAATATGCATTTAATTATGCTTATTTATGAATGTATCTCATGCATATGCGTGAGTTACAAGCTAGTTAAAATTTATGAGGATGAAAATTACTCTAGTTAAATAATTATTTTGAAAATATATATATATATATATATATCTACAATATATAAAATTGAAAATGTTTTACTTTGGTTGACCTTATATTATTATGTCAGATATATTTTTAAAACCTCACAATTTTATAAATCATTATTATTATTATTTTTTTTTTAGAATACTAAGTATTTTTAACACACACGGAGAGAGGGGAGAAACATAATCATAAAAATGTCTATTAATAATTATCATAATTATCAATTTACATATTTAGACCAAATAAGGAGAAAAAAAAGTTATATTTAAACTTTCCTATGCATTGCTCAGGCTACCCACTAATGTGTGTGTGTGTGTCTATATATATATATATATATATTCACATGGATAATTTTGTGTATATATGTAAGGGTCATAATTTATTCTAGTATTACAAATTGAGATTGGTATTTTGTTTTTCCCATATATACACATGTATGGATATGTGCATGTATTTACATATGTATGTGCTCTTGAATTGTCTTGACTGATGTATTAATACCATAAGTCAAAAGTAGACCGTAGAATAATTGCTAGTCTTTTTTTTTCTTTTTTCTTTTTTTGAAGCCAATAATTGCTAGTCTTATAACTCCCATTTAATGATAGGTTGGTCTTAGGACATTTTCTTCTTTGTAAAAGCATTCTTAAGGTACAAAGACCATTGATCTTAAAATTTAAAAAAAGAAAAGAAAAAAAAAAGAGAGTTACAAAGACCATTAATATTTATATATTTATTTATGAATACAATTTTAAGATATGATTGATTAGTGATGAATTCTCACTTAGATGATGGGTATTAGGTGGTGGATTAAGAAAAATGCTAAAGCTATCACATAATTAATTATAAAATGTTTACAAACGGATGAAATAATAAATGTGATTGGTAGATTTCAATAACCTAATAAATGAATGTTTGAATGATTTTTTTTTTTTTTTTTGTTATTAGTGACACCTTAATTTGTAGAGAAAATTACACTTTACCACTTTAAATTATACCTCATGTTATACTTTGCATCATAAACTTTTCAAATGCACTTTTTGTACTATAAACTATGACCCTTGTTTCACTTCGCACCCCAATGTTAAATTTGCAGTTAACTTGGATGGAAAAATATGACACCACCTAAAACAACCTAATTGTTCATCTTCTCAATACTTTAAAAACAAAAGATAAATTAATCTTTATCACCTTAAACTATACTTCTTATTAATTATACTTTGCACTCTAAACTTTGAATTTTCATCCAAGTTAACAGTAAACTTAACGGCAGGATGCAAAGTGTAAGAAGAGTCATAGTTTAAGGTGCATAACCTGCATTTGAAAAGTTTATGGTACAAAGTGTAACATGAGGTATAGTTTAAGTTGATAAAATGTAATTCCCCCTAATTTGTAACTCTTATATGATAAAATTTTGTAGCATCAATCCCTAATAATAGTCAAATTAAAATAATGGAATTCTTATATTTTGTTTTCTATATACTACGTAAGTATCCGGTTAAGTACTTCATAAGGCTGCGAGCATTCTGCCGTTTATCCTCCAAAAAATAAAAATTAAAAATAAAAAAAAAAAGCCTTTTTTTTTTTTTGAAATGAAAATAAAATAAAAAAAGCCTGCAAGCATAAAGTCTTGTATCACAAATCTCTAATATTAAATATTAATAAATCGTTATACAAAGCACCAGCAAACTTTATTAAGAAGAGAAGTGTACAAGTGTTTGGCATGCATACATGGACTAAGACAGTTGAAGTTGAAGGACGTGCCTCCAACAGTTGTTGAAAAGGCAGTTCACTTAAATTAATGCCCACTACTTTTTGCACAGGACTTGGTTTGGACACATTTGGGTTGGGCTTTGGCTTCGACTGTGACAAATTTTTTGCTATTTTAATTTTAAAATTTTTTTGGGTCTTTTTTTGTTTGTTTTTTTTAGGAATTTTAGAGGCGATAAAGACTTCTATAAAAGGATAAATAGATAAATATATTCAGATTATTTTTTTAAAAAAAAAAAATCTAAGAGTGACCTTTCTTCTAAATTCAGATCCTTCTATTATTATTATTATTTAATTTTTAATTTTTGACCCAAATTGATGGAAGACAAATTAAGGCGTTGGACAATCTAAGATTGCCTCTTAATGGTTGCAATAAGAGAACTCATTGCGTTCGGACCACAATTTCTATATTATAATTTTTGTCACAATTTTAATGTGGTAGATTGAATGATTACCTATCACTTTTATATAGAATCACTATTTTTTTTTTTTAATCAATCACAATTTTCTACATTAGAGTTATGACAAAGTTGTGGCACAAAAAGCTATGATTTTATATTTTCTCAAACTCATTACACCAATAGGTCATTGACATGTCTCCAAAAAAAATATATTTGACTTTTTCTACACAATCAATAAATAATCAATATGTAGAAAAAGTCAAATATATATTTGACTTTTTCTACATAATCAATAAATAATCAATATCTTATCAAAAAAAATAATAATAATATAACCATATTAATTTATAGTGAAATCAACATTCTTGAATAATCCACATTTCTACTTTGATTATAACTAAAGATTCTCTTTTTTTGTTGAAAAACACATATCAATAATTAATACACATCTCTACTTTGATTGTAACAATGAATTATTCTTTTCCATTTCTATTGAAAAGTTCCTATCAATAATTTTGATTTGGAAAGAATTATCTTCAGAATTGATATTTTCTTTTAACCTATTATGAGGGCAAGGCATCTTATAAAACCATTTTGTGGGTTATATTTCCTGATGATAAAAAGTAATCATCAGAAGCAGACATAATAAATTGAAACTATCTTTTTAAAAAAAAATTTATTTATATGATATTATGTATATTATTAGATAAAATAAATTCTCTATTATTATTATTATTATTTAATTTTTAATTTTTGACCCAAATTGATGGAAGACAAATTAAGGCATTGGTCGCAATAAGAGAGCTCATTGCGTTCGGACCACAATTTTTATATTATAATTTTTGTCACAATTTTAATGTGGTAGAGTGAATGATTACCTATCACTTTTATATAGAATCACTATTTTTTTTTTTTTTTTTTAATCAATCACAATTTTCTACATTAGAGTTTTGACAAAGTTGTGGCACAAAAAGTTGTGGTTTTATATTTTCTCAAACTCATTACACCAATAGGTCATTGACATGTCTCCAAAAAATATATATTTGACTTTTTCTACACAATCAATAAATAATCAATATGTAGAAAAAGTCAAATATATATTTGACTTTTTCTACATAATCAATAAATAATCAATATCTTATAAAAAATAATAATAATAATATAACCATATTAATTTATAGTGAAATTGACATTCTTGAATAATCCACATTTCTACTTTGATTATAACTAAAGATTCTCTTTTTTCGTTGAAAAACACATATCAATAATTAATACACATCTCTACTTTGATTGTAACAATGAATTATTCTTTTCCATTTCTATTGAAAAGTTCCTATCAATAATTTTGATTTGGAAAGAATTATCTTCAGAATTGATATTTTCTTTTAACCTATTATGAGGGCAAGGCATCTTATAAAACCATTTTGTGGGTTCTATTTCCTGATGATAAAAAGTAATCATCAGAAGCAGATATAATAAATTGAAACTATCTTTTAAAAAAAAATTTTATTTATATGATATTATGTATATTATTAGATAAAATAAATTCTTAATTGTAAAATGGTCACTATTTGTCAATGAATGTAGTTGACTATTTATGTGGTTGAGGAATTGTGTCTTTGAGAATAGATAAGTCTACCAGTGAAAAAATATGCGACTTATTTGTTCATGCCTTCATGGATGTGGCAAAATTCTTCATTGGGCGGGAGAGAAAAAGGCAGGTTTTATGTAACGGATGCATATCAGTATCAATATCAAAAAAAGAAGTTTCTTTAAAAAAAAAAAAAAAAAAAAAAAAAAAAAAAAAAAAAGGTGTAAAAAAAGAAAAACAATGTGCTGATGTAGTTGCATTCCAAAAGGAAAACAGTGTGCTCATTTGCTAGATTTATTTATTTATTTTTATAAATACCGTAGAATATAAACTTATAAAGTCCACTCCATGATATAATCCATTACTCTTCTTGTTAGATTAAGATATTATATCTTAATGACTTTTTCCAATCTACATTTGCTTTACTAATGACCTTTTGGTTTACAATTAATTTCTTATGAATACGATTCAATTTAATTTAATAGTATCATTTTTAGAGATTTATACAATAATGGGATTATATATATATATATATATATATACCTATATCCCTTTTGTTAAATTTGGAAAAAAAAAATCTACAGTATTTACTTAATTGGCTGCAATTTCCTTATCCACTGGTCTATTAATAAAGAATTTTTATAATATTATAGTGAGGCAATATAGTTTTCAAATAATTTTGCAAAAGTAGAAATTAGCTGTTGGCCGACAATGTTAGGTTGGAAGTTGGTTTGATGTCGAAATCCTCAGAAATAACTATATATAAATATTTATGCTAAAAATATCTAACATATAGATTATTTATTTATTTTATTTTTATAATAACAGATAAATTTTTGGGTGACATCATGATTCTATTATTGACTAAGATAAGATAATCAATAGATATAAATTAAACAAAGAAAGTAAACATTTGGAGAAAATGGATAGATACATCATACATGTACATATATGGTAAATAATTATAATTATATAATAAAAGTATGAAGTCATACATGCATGCTTGTATGCAAAATTAATGAATTATCAAATAACCATGATAAATCCAAATAATTAATTCTAAAGGGAAACCAGCTCTAACCTGAGTGAAGAAAGCATAGAGTGTGAGAATCTTCATGGCCTTGATGAGCATTCTTAGAAGATAAAAATAACTAACAGATAATGAAAACACTATTTCTTCTCTTTTTTGCGGAGACACCTGAGAAAATCTTTGAAAGTATGGAAATTGACTAGAAAGGCTTGCTCTCCCACATAGTATTAAGGTCCCAATCCAAGTTGATAACACCCATAACGCCACTCTCATCAGCCACTTCTTTGGGTGGTTCAGTCTCTCCCTTATCAACCCCCCCACCTACATGCATATTCAATATCAATATCTACCAAATGGGTCTAAATAAAAAATCAGAAAAATTGTACATATTTTTGCATAAGAACTTTGCAAAATTTTTCTTTCATAAAAACTAAGACATCCATAACCTTCTAGCTCAGTGACAGTGCTTGTTCTCCTTTAAGAGAAAACCAAGGTTCAAATCCTCTTTATCACTTGTTGTAAAGATTTAATTACTAACAAAACAAAAAAGGCATAATATATGAAATTTCAGCATGCATGCATGTATCTAATTGTTAGAAAAATTATGAATATGGGTATGGATATGAGTTATCTTACTCGTTCTGGAGTGCCAGCCATTGAAGCAGAAGTGGTGTAGAATTTGACAACAGAGTCATTGGTTGTAACGTTGGAAACATCAATGGAAGGCAAGAAGGTGTCACAGAGCGCAGTAAGTGTGTCCATCTCCCAAGAAGATAAAGAGTTTACATATGCCTGCGAGTGGGATCTCTCTCCTTCAACAAGAAGGTCTTGTGTGCCAAAATTATCTATCTTAATCACCGTGTGTTCTTCTTTTTCATTAGCCTTTGGTGACTCCATTGTTTATGAGAGCTTTTAAGAATGAAAGAGCTACAAGGGGTTTATATAAAAAATTAACGAATCTAGGATTATTTTTTTCATTAAATTTTTAATTAGGTGCTAAGTTATAAATAGTAGATAATAATGTGATACATAGTACGTAATCTCAGTGATATGTATAAATGAGAATCAATAATAACTTAAGGATAAAGTTTGGTTACAAATTTTCTTGTAGTCTAAGAAAATAACTTCCTTTTAAAAAATTAACATTACTATATATTTTGAAATTCTAATTATTGGATTTTATGTTTTTTACGCTCTTAATATATATGTTGAATTTTGTGATAATTGGATGTTGTCTGTTATATGATCTATAGACATATTTTTTATGGATAGTTTTAGACTATAAAAACATGCAATTTAAACAATAAATTGATAATATAACTATCGATCTTATTTTCTCAAAATTTTGCAAATATGGAAGATATAATTAAGAAGAAAATATAATATGATAGTGTATTTGTCAAAATTCATATTTAATAAAAAGATATTGATTGAAGTTGTAACTTTAAACTACAACTAAGTTTGTAACCAAACTTTTTCCATACCTTAATAACTCAATAAATATTAAATCTATTATAAAATAAAATAAAATATTGTGCAAGTAACATTACTCTTTTTTTCTGCTGAATGCAAGTAACATTACTCTTAATAAATAATTGTACTACTACATATTAGTTTGGCTTTTGAGAAAGCAATAAGCATACATGATACAAGTTTTTTGTTGTTTTTGATGTTGTTGTTGCTGCTGCTGAGAAAGCATACATGATACAAGTTAAACTACAACCCTCAAATAAAATAAAATAAATATTATGGACAGAGATAGAACACGTGTTGGTAATGACAAACCTAATTGTAGATCACAACTAACAAGTGCGCAGTGCCAAACGGAAGGTGCAGAAGCCAAAAGCAATCGATGTTATAAATGTAACGTACAACGCTACCTATTAACTCATTAAATCTGCCTCCATTTAATTTAGTAGGGTTTATGTATTGGACTTACTACACCTCTCAATTCACGCCATTCTGTACATTATACACAGATGTGGCTTATAACTGCAAAAAAAATAAAAATAAATAAATAAATAAAATAAATAAATAAAAATAAATAAATAAAAAAAAAAGAAGAAGAAGAAGAAGTCCATATTGGGTTATGTAGGTTGTGTTTAGGATAGCTTATATTGAGCAACTTTTTTTACTATTTAGTTTATTTTTGCTACTATTTATGAGTCTCATGACATTTTTTAGTATTATTTATAGATTTCACTATATTATTTCAGCTAACTTGTAACTTTATTTACAATACTTTCAGCAAAAAAAAATTTCAGTTTCAGTTAAATAAGTTATTTCTAAACAAACTCATAATCAGTATTTTACAAATTTGTGTTGTATAAACGTGTAACCACACAAATGAAATTATGTCAAACTCTTTCACTCTACAATTTTTATTTTAATTATGTAATTGTTACGTGTGTAACTACACTCACATCTCTCAAAAAAAAAATTTCTAAATATTGGGTATCAAAATTTTATTTTTAGATTAAAACATAAATTAAAATTATTTAATCAGTTAAAGACATGAAATATATTAAATTAGAATATGAAACGTATATAATATCTATTTGGTGTATATATAAAAGACACAAAATAACTATTTATTAATGCATTAATTAGTGCAAGAATATCACTTTACAACACAAGTTGATAGGCTATTAATTTTTTTGATAATTAATAGATGGAATTATCTCAAGTAGGGATGGACCTAGGTGCCCCCCCCCCCCCCCCCCCCCCCCGAGGGGCCCAAAAAAAAAATTTAGTAGGTAAAATTTTCAAAAAAAAAAAAAAAAAAGGCTTGGGCCCCCCTTAGTTTGTAGCTTAGGCCCCCCTCAACCATCCCTATCCCAACCGGCCAGCCCAGGAGGCAAGAACCCATGTAAACCTTTATAAAAAAAAAAAAAAAAAAAAAAAAAACCAGCCGTCCAAGACTCCAAAACCAAACGGAAAAGCGAGAAACGAAGGAAAAAAAAGAAAAAGAAAGTGAGAGGCGAGAGACTTAGAGAGTACTCAAAGACGCCGCCTATGCCATGATGCCACCACCCACGCCCAAGCGAAAGAGACCTATCTTGCTACCTAGTACCCATGTCACCATCATGCAAGACCCATCCTTGTTAGTTGTCGCATACCCAAATGGGAAACGGCCACACTAACGCCGCCACGTGAGATCTATCTTGCCGCCGCCATCGGTTGCTCGATCTACCCAGCCTAGCTTCGTTGCTCCAGCCTTCACAGTTCACAGGTATTTAATCTATCATTTCCTTTAAAACCTAATATAATGTTTGTGAATCTCAGAATCTAACAATCTATACTTGTGGACTTGTGGTGTTTGTGTTTTTATTGATGAGTGATGAACTGATGTTGGTGATTCCTTGATTGTGAATTGAATCTGTGCCATGGTTTTTTTTTTTTTTTTTTTGGCTTTGTGACTTTCTGTGACTCTCTCTCTCTCTCTCTCTCTCTCTTGTATTATATAGATAAGAGAGATAGAGAGAGAGAGAGAGAGTAGAGTTTGTAGAGATTAGAGAATATATTAGTGTAGACTGTGTAGTGTTTGTCTGTTTGTTCTTTGTTGTCTAGTAGTTGGGCAATAATAGGGACAAGTGACAGAAAAAAGAAGAAGGTAAAGTTAAAGAAAAGTTTTTGTTAGTAGTGCAGAATAAATTTATAGTGTTAGTAGTGGGATTGGGTCAGTGTTTGAAATATGGAGACAAGACAAAGATAAAGAGATAAATAAAGGAAAAGAGCCAAAGGCCAAAGACAAAAAGAAAAAAAAATAATCATATAATATAGAAAATTGTCACACAAATTTAAGAAAATATCAGTGATTCACTTGCGCCTATTGTTAACTCATAATGCTAAATTAGATAAATTTATAAATTAAAAAGAAGTGAAAAATACTAAATTTATAATTAAATGCACCATGCATATTACCTAGATTCTAGTATTTGTCTTTAGTTAGTAACAATAACCGTTTGTGAGATAATATATTTGATTCTTATTTTATTTGTAGATCATGAAAAAATTAACTACAATGTTTGATTTTTTCAAAAGAAAATATTCAAATTCTTTAGAAGTCAACGTGAGATTGCTAACAACTAATATTTCTATTCCAATTCCAGAAAATGTAGATGTTCCAATTCTAGAAATTCTCAAGAACCCTAAAAGTTCTCAATCCTGCTCACTTAACCGACAATTTAATTCTTGTAATTGAGAATCATAATTGATTTGCATAATCTATATGTGGCTCGACATGGAAGGAATGAGAAATCGTCTAGGATGACTTCTATGTTGGCAAAACGAAGGGATAAATAACGATAGTTATTCTATGAACTTATATATATTTGATGGGAAAGTAATGCCTAAACCAAAAAGTTTGAATTTTGGTATAACTTAAAATTTTTTTGCCATATAAGCTTTTGTAAAATCACAATTTTACACATCATTTTATATTTATATATAATGGTGGAGTAGAGAGGCAATTCCCCCCACCCCAAACAAAAAAAACAGTTCTATGTATATATATATGCTGCCTTTTTAAGTTACTTATCACAATACCTATGACCTAAAATCCCAAATACCCTCCACCATTTCCATCTTACTGTTCTTTCCACAAACAAATTCAAACCCACTGATCCCCTCTTTTGAATAATAGTGAGAGAAAGAAATGTTACATGCTATAATTTTTTTAAAGCAATAGCTGCACCTATATAACAGTGATTTATTAGAAATCAAATATTTATGAATTTAGTAAAGTATTATGTTCCCCATTTTTTAATTATATTAATTAGAAAAAGCAAATTTGATGATGATAATTTTACGCTTAAATTAGTGGGAACAATTAAATTTTTTTTTTTTTCAATTCACTCAAGAAATTTATTCATATTTTTTATTACAAAGAGTCTTACAACTCAACTAGTTGACATCTCATAGTGTGTCCATGACATCTAGGATTCATATCCCCCATTCCCTTTTGTAATTATCATAAAAAAAAAAATTAAAAAATCAATTACCCAAGGAATAATAAAATAAAGAAGTTGCTTTGGTTTAACCTCAAAATATTTTGCAACATACGGTTTTGAGGTCTAACAATTGACAATTTTACACATCATTATTTTAATTGATTGTAAATTCCGTTTTATATTTAAACACTCTATTAAAATTTGTCACATCATATGTTTTTTAAATGTGAGAACAGATATTTCCGTGAACAAAAATATGATTATAATATTTACATATTAATAACCACCATATGTGTGTGTGCAAGCGTGTTTGTTTCTCAAAAAATGAATGGGTAATTGTTCCACATTACTTAAGAGAGTGTGTTGTACGTAGTATAACTTGCTCCACACTCTCTTAAAAATTACCATGGCTTTTGAGTGGAGTTTGTGGTGTGTTTTTATTTTAGAACAATTTTCCATCTCCCTTATGTGTGTATTTATTTCTATAAAATTTTTTTTTAAAAAAGTGATAAAAAATTGTTAAAATTTTCGGTACAATGCATGAGTTATTGACAATTTAAAAAAAAAAAAAAAAAAAAAAAAAAAAAAAAAAAAAACAAACAAACAAACAAACAAACAAACACATAATTCTTTTAACTAAAGACAATGTTGTTAAATAAATAAATAAAGTCCAAACACTTAGCATTGGCACAAGCAAGGATGAGATTTATTTTTATTCAACCAAAAAAAAAAAAAAAAAAAGATAAAGTCAAGTATGACATTTTTATTTTTTTGTCAATAAAGGGAATTTAAAAAAAAAAAATTTGGGATAGGGCCACTGATGACATATATAGTCTAGGACGTCATATAATTGTTTTTATTTCTCTTTAGACAACTTTCCATTTTGAGGAGACCAAATAAATTTTATAAACCTAAACTTTAAAATTTTATCAATTTATATGTGTAGACATTTTATTTTGTACTGGTTAATAATATTTAGTTCCCAACTCCAATGATGAGCTTCACATATGTCAACCAAAGGTAATTAATTGAAATAATTTTGATAGTTCAAAAGTAATCACAATTTAAAAGCACTCAAAATCACTTTGAAAACAATGTTAAAAAATGACATTTTCTCACAATTTTGACTATATCATTTGAACCTCAAAGAATTTTTGAATGAGTTTTTTATATTGGAAATTAAACATCTTGGGTTTCAATTTTAACAAAAATTTTGCCCAATTTGAATTTAAAATGAGTACATAGCCGTTTGAAGTCAAGGCAATGGTGTTGTCGTCTTGATTAAATCTTTATATCGATGATAAATCAAAGATGGTGGTGTACAAGGACATACCTCCGCTCACCATATTGATCTAGAATATAGATGATATATCAAGCCAGACTCATCTTGATTAAATCCTTATACCTAAATAAAAAATTGTGGTGCACAAGGATAAACCTACCCTCGCCATATTGGTTTAGAATATAGTGGATATATCAAGATGGACTCATCTTGAATAAATCCTTATTCCTAAATAAAAAATGGTGGTGCACAAGGACAATCCTTCACTCACCATATTGATATAATCAAGATGGAATGTTGATTTCCTTAAAATCCATGGGATTTAGTATACCTGTGTAAAAGAAGGTGCAAAAACCTTCACATATAGCATATACCCGTGAATATGTTATAAAGGAACACAACCCTAAAAAATTATAATAAAGACAATAGTATAATGACTTGTATTTGTGGGTTCCAATCAGCTCAATTAATAAATTTGCTGACGGATGATGGTTGAATAATAGATTTAAGGTTCAATCCTCACCTACACCAAATCAACTAGTGTCTTGATTTAATAATAAAGAGTTATTATTAGAAGCAGACGTCATAGGTTGAAACTCTCTCTAAAAAAAAAACTTGTATTTAAATGACAATTAAAATAAATAACTTGAATGTAAATAGCAAGGAATGTAAAGAGTTTAAATATAAAATACAAGGTGATGATATGCTGAAATCGTCAGTGAGTTGTAGGCTCCAAACCACTCAAATGGGTACCTGTGGAAGAAGAACAAATGGACCAAACAGAAGGCACCAGTTCGGTATTGGCCAAAAACCCTCTGAAGGTCAAGTTAGCAAATGAGAAATCTTAATCAACTCTTTAGTGAGAGAGCTAGAGATTTTTTGCTTCCTTGCGAAAGGTAGAGGTTTGGTGTTTATATAGTAGTGAGTGGTGAATTGAAATCCCTTCAAAGTAGGGATCTTTCTATGCTAGGAGGGCTTAGTGCTTAGGGTTTCCAATATTTTAGGGTGTCTTTCCATATGAGAGAGATACAAGTGAATAATAGGTCCTATTTTGTGTGTCACGCAAGATATTTCCTTGTATAGGTATTCATGGGGACCAAGATAAGCCACGTCAGCTTATCCTTCCTGTCAAGCCCTTAGCCCATCAGATGGTTTCCCATCAGCTTACAGGTGCTCATCGAGTTCCATCGTGGGATCGTCACATTTGGTGCTATCCGCCTAAGTCTTCCATTGGTTTCCATGAAGCTAACGGGTACGTAGGTACTGTCAACCTTTTTGTGCGATGCTTCGGGGGTATTAATTTTATAGCTAAAATATCCCTATCAGCTGCCCCCTACTCCGTGGTATCGTCAGCTTTGGCTAACGAGCCATGAAGTACTGAAGTATTTATGACTTTTAATTAGGTGTTTTATTAGAGAAAATGTCATTAAATGGTGTAGGCAATAGTAAGCTTAAATGCTAGATGACATGTGGCACTTGCTAGTTGGCCTCGTTTCCAATCAAAAGTGTCGTTTTGTTTGTCGCGCCCCTTCGCTCTATAAATAGTTCCCTTCCCCTCAGTTGTCCCTTTTATTTTATTTTGAACCTTTCGAGAGCTTTAAAGATCAGAGTGCCTTGAGTTCATCCATTGTTTTCGAGTGCTTGTCCTTTGCATCGCTCTGTCACTTTCAAGGGGTCTGCTACTTTGAGTTACTGTCTACTTTGTAAGTTACCTTCTTCCCTTTTCTCCCCTTTTTCTTTTTTACACTTAGTTCGTCGTCATCTTTACAGAGACCAGTCAAGTAGGTTCTTAGAATACCTCCATCGCTTGTAGGTGAATAGATGTCAGGTGGTAGAGGAGCGATGAGTGAACAGTCGTCGTTAGTCCGTGAGGGTACGAGTTACGATGAGGTCTACCTGTCAGGTCGTGGACCCGAGGAAGGCTTATCTTGGTCCCTATAAAGGAAACAGTCTACTCATTCTCCTGACAAGAGGGAGGAGGAAGACTATGAAGAAGACAAAGGAGAAAACGACGAGGGAGAGGAAAGAGAGGAGAGGGAAGATGAGGAGGAAGAAGAGAGTAACGAAGGAAGTGATGAGTCAGTAGACCAGATGGACGGTAGACGCAGTAGGCCCTTTATTCTATCCGTCCATGTCTCAAAAGGTTTTAATACCATTCTTGACCGACACAAAATCCCTGAGATCATCCCTATCTATCTGCCAGGCAAGTTTAAGAGATGTTATTCGAGAAATTTGGCGGATGTGGGTATGTATGGCGCTATGTTCACCATGGGGTTGAGGTTGCCATTGATAGAACTATACCGTCAACTTGCTAATTACCTAGGCTTGTTCATCAACCAGACTGCCCCAAATGCGTGGAGGATTTTTATTGGTGCGAAGGTGATATAAGGTCAGTTGAGTGGAGGGAACCGTCGCCTTACACTTGACGAGTTCTTTTATTGCTACAAGCTCTAGAAAATATCTTCATCAAAGGGAATCTACCACTTTTTAGCTAGAAAGTCATTGCTTAGGCTTGTGTCTGACATGCCAAATTCTAACAAAAACTGGAAGAATTGGTATTTTTGTCGTCAAGGGGACGAAGTGGGTGTGCAAGCCTGAAGAGTGGGCCAACATGCCTGATGGGTTTGATAACACATGGGGAATTGTCAAGGAGTTTGGTGAGCCTTCTGCTTTACATATCTTTGTTATGCCTAGTTTCATATCTAACACAGTCTTCTTTTTTTCAGCTTCTGTCCATCCTGAGATAACTGACGAGTAGGAAAAATTCCTTTGGAAGGTGTGGGCAATCCCTTTGGAAGAGAGGAAGTGGAAGGATTTGGTCACCCTTGACACCCTCTATGCCTTTTGCGATGGTTTCAAGCCAACGCCTGTAGCCCGACGTCTACACGCTTCTTCACAAGGTCGTAAATTTCCTTATCTTTCAGTATTTTGATGAACCCTATTTATATAACTTGTCCGTCCATTTTTTAATTCGTCTCATCCCCCCTTTTTTTCAGAGATGGATATAGGCAGACAGAGGGCGCTAATAAGAGAATCAGCTGTGGCTCATAAGCAACAGGGGAAGGCATCGGCGTCAGCCCCTAAAGTGGTCCTCAAGGCATCCAACAAGAGAAAAAGTGAATCCAAGGATGACCGTCCACCCAAGAAAGGGACAAGTCCGTCCACTGGGGACCGGCAGTGCAAATCTCCTCTTCCCCTTAAGCATGGTGTTGGCAAAGGTTTGGTGATGGGTAAAGGCCCCGTCGTTAATGATCTCGTCCAGAGGCTTGTTATGCACAAGGAATATGCTGTCGAGATGGTCAAATCGATCACCAAGAAAACGAATCTGGATCCTTGTGGGGAGTACTCAACGAAAGACCTTGGGGCATTAGGACTTTTCGATTTGTCGAGGGTATGTATCCGTCGTTCTTACTTTGGTAATTCTTGTGTATCTATCCTAATCACCGTCATTATTTTTATTTTAGGCGTTGGTGAGTCCAATATTAGGATGAAGGCAAAGAAAGCAAGGACCAACTTGTCGACGAAGCTAACTGCCCTTCACGAATAGGTGGACAAGGCCAAGGCTGATGCCATGGCGAAGTTCGAGGTCACACAGCCCTTATTTGACGCATGCGATACATACTATGGCGTCAAGTTTACTGACTTCCTAAAACAGGTTGGATCTGTTTACCCCGACCTGGATTTGTCCTAGATCGTCATAGACGACACCGTACCGCCAACTCCTGGAAAGGACAATGCCACTGGCAGTGAGACCGACGATTTTGCTCATACAGTTGAGAAGAAGGTGGAGGATGACGGTGTGATTATTGCTTAGTATGCCCTTAAGGGCCCTAACGCTCCTATGGTCTTATCAATTGTGGAACTATCGCCTGAATATAGCCCGACTACTGTGAACCCAACGGCCTCTGATGCTTTTTCGTCCTGATTCTCTCCCATTTTTTAAGTTGAATTTAAATTCTGATTTTGTAAGTTCATTTGTCAAACAATATTGAACGCCCTTTTTGGTTTTTGGGCTTTTATGTTAAACACTTGCCTCATCAAGTTTAATTATACTATTTTGTATCTGTGTGTTTTTTAGTTTCATTATTGATTCCGTCTACTTTTTACATCCTTTTAATCCATAGTAGGACTAAGGTACCCATTGGTACCAATGGTCACCCGTCCGCCTTATAGGTAGGACTCAATAAATTTTGCAAGACCAGGTACCCATTGGTATCCTTGGTCGTCCATTCACCCCATAGGTAGGATTTAGTAAAATTTGCAAGACCACGTACCCGTCGTAAAATTTGCAAGACCAGGTACCTGTTGGTATCCTTGGTCGTCCATCCACCCCATAGGTAAGACTTAGTAAAATTTACGAGACCAGGTACTCGTTGGTATCCTTGGTCGTCTGTCCACCCCGTAGGTAGAACTTAGCAAAATTTGCAAGACCATGTACCCGTTAGTATCCTTGGTCGTCCGTCCACCCCATAGGTAGGACTTAGTAAAATTTACGAGACCAGGTACCAGTTGGTATCCTTGGTCGTCCATTCACCCCATAGGTAAGATTTAGTAAAATTTGCAAGACCACGTACCCGTCGTAAAATTTGCAAGACCAGGTACCTGTTGGTATCTGTTAGGACATATGTGTTCACATGATTAAGAACATATGTCATAATGTTTATGTAAATTGGCTAATCCTTTGACAAAACGCACTATACTTGTAATTGGGTAGTTCTAGGTGTTTTTAATACTTCAAGAAACAATGTTTCAAGATCAAGTATTGAAGTCATCAAGTCTGTCCAAGAAAAAGCAAGTTGAAGTGCAAAATTTTTAAATCTCGACACCTGCTCGATAGCTACCTCGACACCTGCTATCTGTCGAGAATTAAAAAGTCAGAATTCCAATATGATTTTCTTGGGATCCGTGAATGTGTTTTTGGGCCTTCTTTTCTTCTAACCCTAAACATATTTAAGGAGTGTTTTAAGAGCCGTCAACAGAGACACAAGTTGCATAAGCATTGAGCAATCCTTGTTCAAGCAAATTGTGATATAAGACGAAGTTCTTGACCTAGTTCATCTTCTTCAAGAAGTTGCTGTGTACTTTGCACCGTAGGGTTTTGTGACCAAGCATCTTCCTGATCTTCATTGCATAGGATGATCTGAAGAACTTTGCAGCCAACCTCTCTTCCTAAAGTTGGTGTTTGAAGTCGCGTACTGGGATCCACGCATCTGGTTAGTCACGTACTTGGGAGCCGTGCATCAAAAGGGGGAACTGTCACTATAGATCAAGTCCGATTGGGTATTGGGGTAAGGGTTCAACTGTAAGTTGGTAAGGTACTTGGGATTCCTTATTTGTAACCGCTTGATTTGATAATAGTGGAGTTTCGGGAGTGGTGACTTGAAAATCACCCGGTGGGGTTTTTGCCGTTAGGGTTTTTCCCCATTCGTGAACAAATCACCGTGTTATTTATTTTCCGCTGCATATTTAGTTATTCGGTGATTTGTTTGTGCTGCCACGTATTTGCATGTTAAATTGATTAATTAATAACTTGGGTAAATTAATTAATTAGTTTAAATCACAAGGGGTCATTCAGTTTGTGGCCTATCAGTATCCTTGGTCGTCCATCCACCCCATAGGTAAGACTTAGTAAAATTTACGAGACCAAGTACTCGTTGGTATCCTTGGTCATCCGTCCACCCCGTAGGTAGGACTTAGCAAAATTTGCGAGACCAGGTACCCGTTGGTATCCTTAGTTGTCCATCCATCTCATAGGTAGGACTTAGCAAAATTTGCAAGACCAGGTACTCGTTGGTATCCTTGGTCGTCCGTCCACCCCGTGGGTAGGACTTAGCAAAATTTGTAAGACCAGTTACCTGTTGGTATCCTTGGTCATCCGTCCACCCCATAGGTAGGACTTAGTACCCCGTTGGCATCCTTGGTCATCTGTCCACCCTGTGGGTAGGACTTAGTAAAATTTGCAAGACTAGGTACCTGTTAATATCCTTGGTCGTCTGTCCACCCCGTAGGTAGGACTTAGTAAAATTTACGAGACCAGGTACCCGTTGCTATCCTTGGTCGTCCGTCCACCCCGTAGGTAAAACTTAGTAAAATTTGCAAGACCAGGTACCCGTTGGTATCTTTGGTCGCCCATCCACCTCGTAGGTAGGACTTTGTAAAATTTGCAAGACCAATTACTCGTTGGTATCCTTGGTCATCCGTCCACCTCGTAGGAAGGACTTCGTAAAATTTGAACAGGTACTCGTTGGTATACTTGGTCATCCGTCCACCCCGTAGGTAGGACTTAGCAAAATTTGCGAGACCAGGTACCCATTGGTATCCTTAGTTGTCCATCCATCTCGTAGGTAGGACTTAGCAAAATTTGCAAGACCAGGTACTCGTTGGTATCCTTGGTCGTCCGTCCACCCCGTAGGTAGGACTTAGCAAAATTTGCGAGACCAATTACCCTTTGGTATCCTTGGTCGTTCGTCCACCCCATAGGTAGGACTTAGTACCCCCGTTGGTATCCTTGGTCATCTGTCCACCCTGTGGGTAGGACTTAGTAAAATTTGCAAGACTAGGTACTTGTTAATATCCTTGGTCGTCTGTCCATCCCGTAGGTAGGACTTAGTAAAATTTGCGAGATCAGGTACCCGTTGGTATTCTTGGTTGTCTGTCCACCCCGTAGGTAAAACTTAGCAAAATTTATGAGACCAGGTACCCGTTGGCTTGCTGAAGGGTAAAGAGTAAAGTAATGTTTCTGATAATGCATCCAAATCTTGTTAATGACATAGAAAGAGCTAAAAAAGAAACTTGACATCCTTAGAGTTTTTGACATTCAACTTTTGATAAAGAAAAATGGAAAAACGAAAAGCGATAAAATAAGCTGCATCTGATTGTCACTTATAGTACATCCTTAAGTGCTCAATGTTCCTCGGGTGATGGAGTTACTGCCCATCGAGGGTTTCCAAATAGTAAGTCATCTTCCTACAGTAGTCAATGATCTTGTAGGGTCCCTCCCAATTTAGGCCCAACTTACCCTGTGAGGGATCTTTGGTGGTCGTTGTCACCTTCCTTAGGACCAGGTCCCTAACCTGAAAATGACAAGGCCTGACCTTGGTGTTGTAGTGCTTTGTCATAAGGTCCTGGTAACGAGCCATCCCTTGTTCTGCCATTGCTCTAACTTCGTCAAGAAGATCTAACTATATTCGCATCCCTTCCTTCATCATGGTGGGATACTCAGTAGCTGGTCAGTTCTACTTCTGCCGGGATGACAGCTTCGTGCCTGTACGTGAGGCGAAAATGTGTCTCTCCTGTAGGCATGTGAGTCATTGTCCTATATGCACACAAGACACCAAGTAACTCATCTGGCCATATGCCTTTCGGCCCCTCAAGCGAAGTCTTGATCATCTTAAGCAGAGATCGGTTTGTGACTTCAACCTGCCCATTGGCCTGGGGGTGAGTAGGGGAGGAGTAATGGTTCCTGATCCCCAATTGTTGGCAAAAATATCTGAATGTGTCATTGTTGAATTGCTTTTCGTTGTTAGAAACGAGGACTATGGGGATTCTGAAGTGGTAAATGATACTTTTCCAAATGAAGCTCCAGATGTTCTTCTCTATGATAGTGGTTAATGGCTCAGCCTCGACCCATTTGGTGAAGTAGTTGATCCCTACAATGAGGAACTTGAGCTGCCACACGACTATGGGAAAATGACCTATTATGTCTAATCCCCATTGGGCGAATGGCCAGGGTGCGCTCATTGGCTTGAGTTCCTCTGTCGACTGTCGTATAGCATTGCTGAAGCGTTGGCATCTATCGCATGCCTTGACATAGGACTGGGCTTCTTTTTGCATAGTAGGCCAATAGTATCTAGCCCGTATCAGCTTGTGCACCAGTAAGCGTGCCCCCAAGTGGTTTTTGCATACCCCTTCGTGTATTTCTCTCATGACATAGTCCACTTCATTGGGGATCAGAAACCTTAGATATGGATAGGACGATTGTACCTTTAGCCTACGGGAAGCGTTGCGATCTTCTAGCAATGTCCCATCCTTGAGGTAGGATATGATTGGTGTCGTCCAGTCTACTCCTAGGGGAATGACCTGTACTTCCACTTTGTCAATTGCGGGGGAATATTGGATGAAGGATGGTACCTTACCAAGGATGTATGTATACTCAACGAATGCTGCTTTGGCCAAACGATCTGCCTGTTCATTATCTTCCCTTGGGATTTGTACAAACTAAACCAGAACCCTACGCCCATCTTGCTTTTGACCATGCTAAAGTATTCTTTCATCTGTTCCCCCTTCGCCTCGTAGTCATCATTAATGTGCCCGACCACAACTTGTGAATCGTAGTGTATGACAATTGACTTAGCTCCCGCTGCTTTAGCTAAGTCGAGGCCTAAGAGGACTGCTTCATTTTCGGCCTCATTGTTGGTTGCTGAAAACTGGAGGTAGATCGCACATTCTATTGTATCTCCTTCCAGTGACCATAGTAAGACCCCAGCTCCTCCAACTCATTGGTTGGACGAACCATCTGTCCATATCGTCCATGCCATCGGTTTCTCCTCTTTGTCTTCACCTATTGTGAACTCGGCAATGAAATCAGCTAAAGCTTGCACTTTGATCGTGGTCCTTAGTTGGTAGTAGACATCAAATTCCCCAAGCTCAATCGCCCATAGAACCAATTGTCCTACTGCCTCCGAGTTGTTCATTATTTTTTGTAATGGCTTGTTTGTTGGACCACTATGGTGTGTGCTTAGAAGTACGGCCTGAGCTTTCGGGCAGCAATGATTAGTGTGAAGGCCAGCTTCTCCATTAGGGGATATCTCCCCTCAGCTTCCTAAAATGCCCGGCTAGTGTAGAATACGGGTAACTGCACTTAGTCTTCCTCTCATATGAGAGCGGAACTGACGGCCGTTGAGGATTCGGCCAAGTAAAGGGAGAGTTCTTCACTAGGTTTGGATGGACTGAGCAATGGTGGGTTCGCGAGGTACGCCTTCAGTTCCTCAAATGCCCCCTGGCACTTGTCGGTCCACTCAAAAGCTTTCCTTAGCACCTTGAAGAATGGTAGACACTTATCAATTTCCTTAGAGACAAAACAGCTAAGGGCTGTAACCCTGCCATTCAGGCTTTGCACCTCTTTGATGTTTTTCGAATGAGTCATTTCCATTATAGCCCAAACTTTGTTGGGGTTGGCTTTCACCCCACGCTGCTACACCATGAAGCCAAGGAACTTTCCTAATGCCATGCCGAACACACACTTACTGGAATTGAGCTTCATGTTGTAGAGGCAAAGGGTATCGAATGTTTGCTGGAGGTCACCCAAGTGGCTAACTTCCCATGCGCTTTTCACAAGCATGTCGTCCACGTACACCTCCGCGTTTTGCCCAATCTGCTGAGTAAACATCTTGTTTACAAGCCTTTGGTATGTTGCCACTACTTTCTTCAACCCAAATGACATGACTTTATAGCAAAAGAGTCACTAGCTTGTGACAAACGAAGTCTTCTCCTGGTCTACTTCATCTAGTTTGATCTGATTATAACCTAAGAAGGCGTCCATGAAACTTAATAGTTGATGGCCAACCGTGGAGTCCACGAGGAGGTCGATGCGCGGGAATGGATAGCTGTCCTTTGGGCAGGCCTCATTCAGGTCGGTGAAGTCTATGCACATTCTCCACTTGTCGTTTGCTTTTTTAACTATGACCACGTTGGCCAACCATTTGGAGTAGTAGACTTCTCTGATAAAATTTGCCACCAGCAGCTTGCATATCTCTTCGGCTATGGCTTTGTCCCTCTCTTGGGCGAAGACCCTCTTCTTCTAGGGGAAGGACGGGCATACGTTGAGCTTGTGTACCATGGTACTGGGACTAATCCCTGGCATGTCTTCGTGGCTCCAAGTGAAGACAACTTGATTGTTCCTTAGGAAGAGGGTAAGCTTTTTGCGAACCAAAGGGTTGACTTGCGTGCCGATATGGGTAGTCCAGCCAAGGGTATCATCATCTAAGGAGATTTCTTCTAGATCCTCTGTTAGCTCTACAGTAACCCTTTTTTCCTCGATGTTCAAGGCTTATAAGTGATCGTCCATCTCAAGCATGGCTATGTAGCACTCACCATCTGGTCTTCTTGCGATTCCTCTATCCCGTACTCTATTGGAAACTTTACTAGCAGGTGGTATGTGGCCATGCATTAAGCGTGGGACGACCAATGATAGCATTGTAGGCAGGGGAGCAATCAACAATAAGGAAATTGACCTCCTTAGTGAGCTATTGAGGGTACGTCCCAATGGCTATCGGCAAGGTGATGGTTCTCGCGGGGAAGACCTTGGTGCCACCAAACCCTACTAACGGCATGTCAAAGGGTAATAGGCATTCTCTATCAATCCTCATCTGCTAGAACGCTGGGTAGTAGAGGATGTCTGTCAAGCTCCCGTTATCTATAAGAACTTGTCGGGTATTGAAATCTGCAATTGACAAGCTAACCAAGGCATCGTCATGAGGGTGGTGTCGTCGCCTAACGTCGTCTTCTATGAAGCTAATGACGGGGCTGTCGACCCTTGTTGCCTTAGGAGGCCGTCTAAAGATTTGGATGCTCTGCATCATACGTAAATATGTATTCCTTTCCTTGTTAGATGATCCGACCATAGTGCTTCCTCCTACGATTACTCTTATCTTTTCGAGCGGGGCTCTGGGTCTTTCTTCGGCTCGTTGGTTATGTTCGAGGTCCTTTGGTGAGTTGTTTCCACCTTTGACAAACCGTTGCAACTTTTGCTGCTTGATGAGGGCTTCGATCTGCTACTTGAGGTCATAGCATTTGGAGGTATCGTGCCCATGGTCTCAGTGGAAATAGCAATACTTGTTCCGGGGCCTTTTGCTTGGATCACCCTTCAGCTTGTCTGGCCATGTCAGCATTGTGTCGTCCCTTATCTACATAAGGACTTGATCCAGCGAGGTGTTAAAGGGGGTGAAGTTTATCGTCCTCCCTAACAGGGGTTTCGATCTCCTTTCGTCCCTTTGCTCACTTGTTCGAGACAACTTCCTTCCTTTGTCTGGACGATGGTCATCTTGTCTTTGTCTGTTCCTTTGCCCAACCCCCCAGGCTATCATCACATCTTTTGTATTCATGTATTTCGTGGCCTTGTACAGCGTTTTGGCCATCGACTTTGGGTCATTTTTATAGAGGGAGAAAAGAAACTCCCTCGATTGCAACCCACGAGGGAAGGCAGTAACAAGGACTTTGTTGTCAAGTTCATTAATCAAGAGGGCCTTTTTGTTGAAACGGGTCACGTATGACCATAGGCTTTCATCTTCCCAATGCATAATGCTCAGTATGGCCGCTAAGGATCTTCTGTGTCTTTGCCCTTCGATGAAATGAGCGACAAAGTTTCCACTTAACTCTTTAAAGGTTAAGATGGTGTTCGAAGTGAGTTTGCTGAACCATGCCCTTGTTGGCCCTTTTAGTGCGGTAGGGAAAACTCTGCACATTATTTCATTTGGAACTCCTTGCAAGTTCATGAGGGTCTTGAATGACTCTAGGTGGTCAAGCGGGTCCCTTAATCCGTCGTATGCTTCTACCTACTGCATCCGAAACTTTGCTAGAAGAGGGAAGGTGGTCACCTGGGCAGTGAATGGGGAGTCCGTCCGTTGAACCAATTTGTCCAAATTGGACACCTGTCCCTTCAGGGTGTTCATCATCATATCCATTTTTTCTTTCATAGCTTGCATTTCTTGCATCATGCGTAATACACCAATTTCCAGCTTGAAGGGTCGACTAGTATCTTGCTAATCCCACCTACTAACGGCATTGCTTTCCTCCTAGTCATCCCTTTCTTGGTTATTGTTCGTCGGGAACAACCATCATCATGCTCATCCCTTGCTTGTTCGTCATTCTGGTCATTCGGCTCCTGATCATTCTGTTACTCCAACTGTCGTTCTAGTTCATGGTTCCGCTGAATGAGTCATTCGATCGTTGCAGTGAGGGTCTACACCTGCCTTTCCAGTGCGTTGGGCGGGTTTCCGCTCTCTTGGTTGTTGGTAGCCATCGATCATGTCAAGACCATGCAACTTTTTGTCTTTGGGATGGTGATATGGCTTATTACTCATAAAAGCTCCCCACAGATGACGCCAACTAATGATGTGCTGAAATCGTCAGTGAGTTGTAGGCTTCAAACCACTCAAATAGGTACTTGTGGAAGAAGAATAATTGGACCAAATAGAAGGCACTGATATGGTGCCAGCCAAAAATCCTCTGAATGTCAAGTTAGCAAATATGAAATCTCTATCAACTCTTTAGTGAGAGAGCTAGGGATTTTTTGCATACCTGCGAAAAGTGGAGGTCTAGTGTTTATATAGTAGTGAGTGGTGAATCGAAATCCCCTCAAAGTAGGGATCTTTCCATGTTGGGAGGGCTTAGTGCTTAGGGTTTCCAAGATTTTAGGGTGTCTTTCCATATGAAAGAGATACGGGAGAATAATGGGTCCTATCTTGCGTGTCACGCAAGATATTTCCATGTATAGGTATTCGTGGGGACCAAGATAGGCCATGCTGGCCCTATCGGCTTATCCTCCTCGTCAAGCCCTTAGCCCATCGGATGGTTTCCTGTAAGCTTATAGGTGCTCATTGAGTTTCATCGTGGGATCGTCACATTTGGTGCTGTTTGCCTAAGTCTTCTGTTGGTTTCCATGAAGCTGACGAGTACGCGGGTACCATCGACCTTTTTGTGCAATGCTTCGGAGGTATTAATTTTATAGCTAAAATATCCCTATCACAAGGAATCTAATGAGCAAGAATATAAAGTGCAAGAATTTAAAATGACTTGAAAGTAGAAAACAAGAATATAAAATCTTGTATTTAAAGAGCAATAATATAAAAGATCATGAAAAAAGAAATAACTTAATAGATTATAAGAGTATATACAAGGAAAAAGGAAAAATTAAAAGGAAATGGTAATTATGGCAGTAACTACACTGTCCTAGCTTTAGCAAAAGAAATTAGAGGCTTATATATGGGGTTTTGGAGGATGGAAATGAAGAAAAAGGCTGCTAGATTAATTTTCTGGGTATGGTGGGTTTTTAGCCTAGACTAGAGAGAGGAAGAGAGAAAAGAGTGGTGTAGAGAAAATCCTAGAGAAGTTTGGCAATGTATGGGAAATTTGTGCATGAAAAACAATGAAGGAGGGGGGTATTTATGCAAAAAAGAGGGAGTAGGATCCCTCCATGGTGTGCACCAACTGTAGTAGACGCCTGCCCTAGTAGGATCTTGTTGCTAACTCATTGTTTACTTTAAAAGGCCCTTCATTCTTCCTTTCTCGATTTTACCCATTTTTTTATCATGTTTTTATGTTGCTGTTTGGAGGTCTTCAGGGGCTTGGATTTCTTCAAATCGGACATCTCGAAAATATCTAGATGTCTAGTTGTCACAGGTTCTAGCCTCATTAAATTTGGAGCTATGGTCACTAATATATTGCGATTTGAAGGGAGGTGATGCAGTGAAGAGAATTGTATAGTACTTGTATTGGAAAATTAATTCCTCTTAATCCGAAGGGGATATCATCAAGCCCTTTTTCTTTAGCATAGCTAATCCATCACACTTTAATGTGGTTTAGGCCTTTCACATCCATTATGGCTGGATTTGTACAGTTTGTTGCGTGAAAAAGCCCGAACAACAACCTTTTTACCTGAAAAATAATGATTAAGTATTTTAATTAGGATTTTGATGTTTTTATCGGTTGGGAAAAGGGAAAGCCTATTCTAGAGTTGCTGCTCAGATTCTTTTGGGGGTAATGTCCTGCTGGGATGGCTTACCACCTAAAAGAAGTAAGGATGAGTTGGAACCACTAGGTGCATGCCATGAGGGATAGAGAGAGAACGCCCATGCTATGGTGGATAAGAATGCCACTGTGAGCAAGCAAACAAAAATAATCTTCTTTGTCTGGTGATAGAGAGTGGTGCAGCCAACACAGGTAAGTGGTGGTGGCTGGATAGCTGACAAACTAGTGGTTGTCGGCAAGGACACCCAAACCAAACAAAAGTAGTTAAAGGCTAAAATGGTAAAAGCCAATCACGACAGGTAGTATATAAAGGACCTTTGTCATGCACAATATCATCATCACGATAATAGTAACCATTAGGAGAGAATTACAACATCACTACATGGGTAAGCATTGAGAAAGAAAGAAAAGAAGAGAGAAAGAAAAGAAGAGAGAAAGAATCATAAATAACAAAAATAGAGAAGAAAGAGAGAATAAGGAAGAAAAAATAGAGAGTGTAGAATGGCAGACATGCACTAATAGGCTAATCCATTCTCTCCCTCTAAAAGCCTACCTTTTGTTAAGGATAAATGATTTATTTGGGCACAAGCCATTTAGGCCTGTTCCCTCAAAGTGGATAATTTCTGTAGTAGATGAGGTTATCCACGTTGAAGGAGTGGTCCCCTCATTGGCCTTAGTCTTGTGACACAATTGAACACAGCAGACTAACCATTATCTTTCGATTTTGCCGTTTATCAAGATTATTTCCTTTCTCACCTTTGTAATCTCACTTATAACGTGTCTCTTATACCGTTCTTTTTCCTACTTTGCTTAAGAATTCCTCATTTATTCTGTTTAACAGGAAGCATACGAAAAATGGCAATTTTGGAATTTTGAACTCTTGGATCATCAAAATCATATATACAACATTTGATTGCGACAAATAGAACTTTTTCATGCAATTCATCATTTTTCTGTGTTTAAAAATACGATTTTTGGCTTTTTAAGGCTTAAACTAGTATTTTGGCATGTAAATCGAGTCCTAACAAAATACAATATTAATAGTGGACACAGGATTTTTCTCTGGCCCACCACTCCATCCCTCGAGAGTGTCTTGGTGATGCATGTATAACATGTGTTTAATGTGTGACATTAAGGTGATGTGTGTGAGAGTGAGTCTCTTTATTTTTATTTTTCTATTTTTTTAGGAGTCGTCATAAACCATTGGCTTCTAAGGTGTGACTAGTTTTTTTTTTTCTAAGGTGTGACTAGTTACCTATATCTAATTTATTTTATTTTCTTAATTAACTAGGGCCTTTTTTAATGGCTTCTAAGCTAAAAGGAAGAAAAATTCTTGAACGACAGAATTGGACTTGAAGTTCAGTTACGTGTGGAGAAGATGTTAGGCACCCCACAACACCTACATCTATCTTTAGGATAGTAACTTGTTTTAATTTATTCCTAGTGGATCACTATTTTGGAATATAACTAAGACACTTAGTCACTTGTTTTCTTAGAAAGAAAGTTTACTTATAAGTATCATGTGTGAAAAAGATATTAGGGTAAACTACATAAATGTTCCCTATCATTTACACCATATGTTAATTTGGTCCCCAACCCTTTAATAGTGTTAATTTGGTCCCTAATCTTTCAATATTGTGTCATTTTGGTCCCTGCCATTATCCCTTGGATGGAAAAGTTTGATGTGTCAAATGGAATAATAAAAAATTAATTTACTTACCACATCAATGTCCAACTGTACAACCACATCATATTAAAATTTTAAATAAAAAAATAAATTGTTGTTCTCACATGAGATTGGGCTTCAGGAAAAAATTATCTCTCATTCTTACATTCATCTCTGTCCCTAATACTTATCTCTCTCAGCTAAAATAGAAGTTACAAACAACAACAGCAAGGTTCAGCAATGAGGACCGACAATTGGGTTTTCTCATCGGTAGTATAATGTTTGGCTCTCTCTCTCTCTCTCTCTCTCTCTCTCTCTCGCAATCTTTTCTCTGTCTCTGTTTTGTTACTATCCAAAATATCAGAGATGAACATAAGCTAGTATCTGCAACAAATCATTTTGGAAACTCCAAGTAAAAGTATTGAATCGCATGAAAATTTATTAGAATTAAGAAAATGTAAAGATGTTTGCAATGAAACAAAATCATATTACTTTCATGGGAAAAGAAGGCTCATTACATATCAAGTAGAATTTGACAATGGACCATGTCTGCTAAGTTATTTTTAACCAATTCAACTAGCTATTGCATATATGGGATTCAACTAGAGACATCCTAATTTTGAAATTTTATGGAGCACATCGTGTTAACAGTAAGCAGTGATGCAGATGATTGAAAGAAAGGCTCAATCGATCAAATATCGTGTTTTGCAGAATTTTAATCAGGCCCAAAGCCGATGAAAACGTTTAGGGTTTGTGTCCAACACTACCTAGTGTAAAAGAAAAAACCTAAATATGATTCAGTAGTTCTTGGAATTCTTGTGAGTTACTCCTGTGAGATTTATGAGGCTTTTGTAGCATTCTAACTCAACAAACATCTACTGGCAAAAAGATCTATATCCAAGAACTAGTGGAATAAGTTGCTGCATACAAGATCATACATAACTGATAATTTAAAGCTTTGAGTGGAATCTCAGAGTCATTAATGGGGGTGTTTGTGTGCAGCAAATTCAAATAGAAGAGTTTATGGATTCGCAGTTGCATGTGGTCGCGTGAGTAAGTACAACAAGAGGTAGCTTTAGATTTAGGGAAAATCTATTGTAAAACTTCCTTTCTATTATAGAGAATTTGTTGTCTTGAGGATAGTTTAGGTTAAATCTTCTCCAGGTTTTTTACCTTGAAACTTTTGGTTTCATTAGTGTGAGAGACCGGGATTGGCTCCCAAAAACAAAAGAGATAGGCATTAGCACCTCTTTTTTCAGGATTATATGGAGTCGCCACTTATTTTTTATTACCCAAAAAAAAAAAAAAAAAAAAAAAACTATGTAAAGTACATAACTGAATAATTCCAAGTTTCATTGATAGAATAAATGAAAACAATTTTGATAGAAGATCTTTACAAGGCTTTGCTCACATACAATCTATGTATAAAATACAAAGCTTTAGTCCTAGATACAATCTACCAAAATATACAATAACGCACTATTTCTACGAATCAAAAATCTAAAGTTCGAGGGCTAGGTTACAGAATGGGAAGGTGTTAGGCATCCATTCTGCCCGAAAAAACTCCAATCTTCTAGGCTCTTAAATGATCATTTTAGTACCCTTGTATGATATTATTTAAATGTAACAAATGCCATGTTAAATTCTAAATCTAAGGTTAATCCACTATTTAAGAGTCCTAGATTTGCAATTCTATTTTTATATGAAAAAAAAGAAAAAAGCTTGCAATTCTATTTTATTAAAAATTTAGATCTAGTTTTTATATTTATAAATGGAAAGAAAACAATTTTTTTTTTATGAAAGTGTAAATTTTAATAAAAAACATAGATTTGGTTTCATTTTAAAAAATTCATATATGATTTTAATGAAAAATACAGATCTGGCTTTTGTTAAAGAGAAAAAAAAAAAATTAGATTTGTATTTTAATGAAAAATACAGATCTGGTTTTTGTTAAAGAGAAAAAAAATTTGGATCTATATTTTAATAAAAAATACAGATTTGGTTTAGTTAAAGAAAAAATTCAGATCTATATTTTAATGAAAAATATAGATCTGGTTTTGTTCAAGAAAAAATTTCAAATCTGTATTTTAATGAAAAATACAGATTTGGTTTTTATTAGAAAAAAAAAGAAAAGAAAAAAAGAATGAAGCTTTCATAATGAATTTCTTGCAGATCTAAAAATCTTGAAAAGAAATTTAACCCTAGATCTATGCATGTTAATCAATTAATGTATTATAACCTAAACTAAGCATGCGAATTTGAAAGAAAGGATAAAGGGAGAGTATGCAAAAACAATTTAAGAACATGGCTAGGTGAATAATGAAAGAAACAAAACACACATTCATAAATAAAAAAAAATTAAAATCAAAAGAAACAAGAACATGTTTATGAAAAGAAAACAAGAACAAGATTGTGAAAGAAAGAAACAAAGTAAGAAAATACCTGCATGAATGTATTCTACAAGAGGGGAGTATTTTAGAGGTCAATGAAGATGAATCTCTTTGGGATCTAAAATAGTATCACTTAGAGAGAAAAAAAATTCCTAAAGTAGAGCTTCCAGAATTTCGTTAACATAAGGGAAGAGAGAGGTGCTGAATTTTAGATTTTCTCATCTATTTATAGAGGTATGTCTGCTTAAAAAATAAGCTAGGGTTGCTTAGAAGATCAGCAGATGCGAGATAGGTCAGTTTTATCCCTAAAAAATCGAATCTAATAAGTTTAGATTTGAGCTAAACATTTTTGGGCCGAGCTTAAAATCTGTGCCAATCGGCACTCTACAAGTGCCAATTGGCACTGTTGGAGTGTCAATTGGCACTCCTCAGTACTCAGCCCAGTTTCCTTTTCTAGTTCGTTTTGGACTATTTTTTGGGCATTTTCTGGGCCGAGATTTGTACTTGGACGTTTTTCAAACTTGTATTCTAAATAAAATCCATTTTAACTTGATAATTATGTCCTTAAAAGAATAATTATCTGAAATATAATTACTTCTAAAAGCCTAATTATCAACAATTCCTTCATTATTAGATTATACCTTTTATTCCTATGCAACCAAACTTATTTTAATCAAATTCAACAACCAATTCCATACATTATTTAATTAATTTTAATTGTTGACTAATCAAAATTAATTTCAATTAATCACCAGTGATCAGTTTCACCCAAATGAAATGTAGGTAAACCGTGAAAACTTGATCCTGTAATATCTTTCAATCCGACGGTTCGATTTGAGAACCGGACATACTGTTGCGATCGTTAGAATCTCAAGATCATTTTTATGATATATGATGAATGATTTAATGCATGAAATGCAATTACAATTTTTGGGGTACTTAAAATGATCATTTCAGTCATCTACCAAAATTAAATTATGGGTGCAAAATTAAGTGTCTACAATTAGTTTTCCTGGGCCATCATATCACTTGTCTTCTTTACTTTTCCGCATCAAGTGATATGATTGTTTGTGTTTAATCTAGATTTGAATAATAAACCCAAGTATCAACTTGATTAATGAATTAGGTTAAACAATCTAAGTTTACAAGGGTCTAAACAAACTATCACTTGAAATAAACTGATAACCATGCGTTGAATGGAAAGGATTAAGTTGAAATGATACCAATGTACTATTTGAAAATAATTCAAGGAACTGCTAGTCTTGAGAATCTTGAAAATAAGGCTAAGGAACAGGGGAGTTTGCGGATTCTTCTTCATCATATGCTGCTTCTAATAAATGTTTGTTATATTCCTTTTGGACTATACTACTACAAATTTAGATTGGTCTTGACTCTTTTGAAGGAGAAACTGGTTTTGGGAAACTAATTCTTCTTTTATTTTAGCTTTAACATGGACACCTTTATATCTTGGACACCATCTAACTGTTGTTTTCTAACGACATATTTTGTTTGTGATTGTTGGGAGAAATCATAATTCCATCTCATTATCAAGGGAGTTTGTAGCGGATACAATAGACTAATAATTTTGTAAAATTGAAAAAAAAAAAGTGTGAAGGAATTGGATAATGTTTTTCAAATATTTAAAATCATTATGCATAGAAAGAGAGTAGCATTTCCAATTCAGCTCCAAAATAAGACCACCACTTATTATACCATTGAGGAAGAAATGTAATTATTTGTAATGGTCAAAAAAGAAAAGCCAGGAATGTTGATTGCTATTTTTTTTTTTACCTTGTTTTTTTGTGCTTTAATTCTCTACTCACAAGCACCATAATAAGAAACATGTATGTGGGTCATGAAGGCATGGAGTGCAATTTGGATAAGTCCTAAACAAGATCCTAGAGGTATGTACTCATTTTGTTTCTCGAAAGAAATGTACAACAGTCAAACTATAAGGCGAATTAAACGCAGCAATTTGGGAGGAATTAGGAGTGGTAGGGGGAGAAAGAGTGAGGGGGACCGAATTTAAGTTGTATAGTTCATCAACCAGGCTACAATTATTAATTAGTATTTTTTTTTAATAGACATTGGCTCTCACACACTCTTGGTCGTACATTGTCCGTACACATCAACAACTTCACATTTTAAATGTGGCACTAATAAAATATATTAAAATCATGCTTGAAATTATGAACTTTGTGTGTACGAAATGATATATTTAAGGAATGTGAGAGAACAATTAACATTTTTGGATGCAACGTTACGGATTTATATCAGTATCTCTTAATTAAAGCACAAACAAACAAGATCGAAAACATCTCAAAAACCAAGAAACAATGACAAGCTATTTTAAAACACCATATCATTCTTGTTTGCTACCTTAGCCTTTGAGACTACTTCACATTCCGTGCATAAGTAGGGATGGCCATACCCATTGGGTAATGGATATCCAATCATACCTGATCCAAATATTCTGGGTAATACCTAATTTTAATGGGTAGAAGGTAATTGAGTAGGGTTTGGACATTATCTATTTACCCATTTAAATAATTAAATCTAACCCAAACCTAACTCAACCAAATTATTATGGGTAAACCCCAACCCACCCAATTACCCAATAATCAAAATTACCAAATTGTCTCTAAAACTTGAAAATGACCAAAGTACTTCTAAAATCCTCTAAAATTGCCAAAATGCACCATAAACCTAAAAAATGAACGAAGTATACCCGAAACCTAAAAATTACATAAATACCCCCTAAACCTTAAAAATGATCAAAATACCCTCGAAACCTAAAAATTACAAAAATGCCCCGAAACTTAAAAAATGACAAAAATATCTCCAGAAACTAAAAATTAGCAAAATGCCCCCTAAATCTAAAAAATAACTGAAATATCCTCGAAACCTAAAAATAATTGAAATATGCCCGAAACCTAAAAATTACCAAAATACCCTCTAAAACTAAAAAATGACCAAAATACTCCCAAAACCTAAAAATAACCAAAATACCCCTAAAACCTAAAAAATGACCAAAATATCCCTAGAAACTAAAAATTACCAAAATACCTCCTAAACCTATAAAATGACTAAAATACCCCCCGAAACCTAAAAATTACCAAAATACTCCTTACACCTATAAAATGACCAAAATACCCTTGAAACTTATAAAATAACAAAAACACCCCCCAAATCTATAAATAAAAATATACCATAAACCTAAAAAATGACAGAAATAACTTTGAAACCTAAAGAATGACCAAAAGACCTTGAAACCTAAAAAATGACCAAAGTACTCCCAAAGATTAAAAAAATAACCGAAATACTCCCAAAACCTTAAAAAATGACCAAAATACCCTAAAACCTTAAAATTTATCAAAATACCCCCAAAACCTTAAAATTACCAAAATACTTCAAAAAACTAGAAAATTACCAAAATAGCCCTAAAACCTAAAAATTACCAAAATACTCCTAAAACCTAAAAAATGACAAAAATGCCCCCGTAACCTAAAAAATGATTGAAATACCCTTGGAATCTAAGGAATTACCAAAATAACTCTGAAACCTAAAAAATTACCGAAATTCCCTCAAAACCTCCAAAATGACTAAAATGTTCTTAGAACCTTTGATTTGATGAAAATTCCCTCAAAACGTCCAAAATACTCCAAACCTCTATTTTGGTAATTTAAGAGGTTTTAGGCATATTTTGGTCATCTTACACATTTAGGGGTATTTTGGTCACTTTAAAATTTTCACGGGTATTTTGGTCATTTTAGATCTTTTGAGTGGAATTTTGGACTTTTTATAGGTTTCGGGGTATTTTTGGTAATTTTAGAGGTTTGGGGTTATTTTTGGTCATTTTAGAGGTTTTGGGAGTATTTCAGTCACTATAAAGGTTTAGAGGTATTTTAGTCATTTTATAGGTTTAAGGATATTTCAATCATTTTTTAGGTTTAAGGTGTATTTTTATCATCATATAGGATTTATGGACATTTTTGTCATTTTATAGGTTTCGGGGGTATTTTAGTTATTTTATAGGTTTCAGAGGTATTTCGGTCATTTTTTAGGTTTCAAGGTTATTTCAAACATTTTTTAGGTTTAGGGGGTGTTGAGGACTCTTTTTTCGCCCCACATGGCACTATTTCATTGGCAACCTACGCCACATCAACATATAATTGATTTTTTAGGTAAATCTCTTTAAAGCCCCAAATAAGCTTATATCTCATGGATTGGGCTCACATGGCCCGCAAGATCCTTACTTCAAGAGGTAGATTCATGGTCCACATTTCCTCTTCATCAATTGGGATCATAACCCCACGACATCATTAACATCAACATATGGATCGAGCTCAAGCAATAAATCAAAGCTCAAGGCCCATATTACCCCTCTCACGATCATGGCAAGCGGCTTTTTCAACAAAAACCCATATTTAAGACAAATGACAACAAAACCCAAGGTAAGTCATCTCATCTTCGGCTTATGATCCAAGCTCATGAGCCTCTTTGGGGAAACTTTGGGAGTCGTGGTTTGGAGGGCCAAGAGGTATGTTCAATAAAGCTCCAACAGTTTAAAGTTGATAAAGGAAACATGTTACTTGGCATGTCTTCTCCAACTCCCTAAACTCTGATGAGTTCGTGTGTAGCGGGTAACATATGGTAAGCATCTCTTATCACATAGCACTTAAGATGATAAAACTCCCCATTGCTATTTTCCTAAAACTTAATATTCATCATATGAAAAATACTCAATATCTCTAGCCATCTAAATGTTGACAAAATAACTATTCATTCAACCTCTAGCTATCCCTATACAAATTTAGAAACTTCATTATATTGTTCTACATAAACTACATTACTACTTTCAGCTAAAATCCAACTTAAACACATGGCCTAATCTGATTGTCAATCTTTAATCTCCAAATACATAAAATATTCGTGATATCTCTAATATCCAATTGCTATCTGCCATAATCAGACCAGATATTCCTTTGCCAGCTACTAGAGCAGAGCATTAAATGCTCTTCTTACTCACCAAGATTAAGTCACAACACAATGAGACATTGACTAAATATCTAAAGCTTCATTAACTTTCAACCAATCATTCTATTACTTACTAAAAACATGTTGAAATAGAATCCTGGACCAAAAACACAAACACCCAAAAAAAGAAACATTTCCAATAGAACTCCAGGAGTGTGTTCAGCACTTGACACCTGGTTGAAAGTGACATCCTCAGTCATTTAATCCTGAAATCACAGCAGCTTGACATCTGACCTCATCTTCTTCTGCCCCAAGCAACAACTGTCTTATGAAAGCTGTGACAGCTTTTCTTGATAGCTGGGACAGCTTTTTTAGAACAAATATAACAGCTGACCAGCAGCCTTGAAATTACTAATTCTTCCTCATTTGGCTAAAACCCAAAACCAACTAAAGAAACTATCTTTTTCTTGTTAAAATACTTTCCTTTTCTACTACTCATTCCCCAGCAGCTCTTACCCAAAATAGCAAGAACACCTTAAAGCAAAACATAACATTTTAGGCCAAATCCTAGGATGGATTCTTTAAAGATTCATTGTTGATTAGGACAGATTTTGGCTAAGATTATTTTCTAAACCCCCCCCCCCCTTAAACTCAGCTATAAATAGAACCCTTCATCAACATCTCAAAGACACACCAATAGAGAAGAACAACTTTTTCATAAACTTCTCTATTCTCTCTCCCTCTAATTGTCTTCTTAAGCTTTTAATGGAGTTTTGAGCTTCTGAGTTTTTAGGTCCAAATTAGGAACTAAACTCTTTAGCCCTTAGCTCATAAATGCCCTTCATAACCCCTCATACATCCTCTAGCAGAAAATCTCAGCAGCCTTGCTAAACACACTACAACACCTTTACTCTCTTATACCCATTATATCACTCTCCATATTCAGAAAATACATCTATCTTACTACTCCTATCTCCAAATACCTAAACACATCTCCATACTCTTCTCTTACAAAATCTTTTCTCTTGGAATACAACTTCTCCAGCAATTATAATCTCATATTTTTACTATCTTTAATCAGCATATCTCTCATACTTCCATATATCATACGTATTACAAATATTGCATCCCACAAAATATCTATATCTTTTACCATCTCCACACTTCTCAAGAGATATCAAACACTCATACTAAAAGCCCTTCTCATGGAAGGCATAAGCTTCTAATACTAAAGCCTTTCTCTTAGAAGACACCAAGATCTCATATCAAAGCCCTTCTCATGGAAGGCACAAATCTATCTTACATAAAGCCCTTCTCTTAGAAGACACAAATACTTCATACAAAAGCCTTTCTCATGGGAGGAAACACCATTCATAACTTCACAACAACTAAAAGAGCATTGTTAAAGGAGGAAACTCATTTAAGTGCATGATAAGAGGGGCAAGCTTAACCAGCCTCTGCACACAGCTGGACATACTCTCTCTCCCTCTAGTTGCACCCATTTTTCCCCTTCAATCTTGAAGTTATTATGGCAAATTGTCTCTCCACCGCTGGAGTTATTCTGCTGGAATCCTATAAACTCACTGACGCTACACAGCTGGAGCTACAAACCATACAAAGATAAGTGACTCTGCTTACATATCTTTAAATTTACATCATTAAGTACATGATTATTTCACCTTTAAATACATATTACATTATTTCAACTACTATTACAACTACTAATCAAAGCTATTATATCAAACACATATTATATATTTATTCAACCATTATCATGATTCTTAGACTTTGGCTTTAATGGTTTTGTAGGCTTAAAAGTACGCCGGTAGCCACTGGACCACATGGCCCAATGTTAAGTTCCGGACGCAACTCCCCTAACACAACCCGAGCCTAGCAAGGTCACCCCTCCAATGGACCACACGTGGCCGAGCTCCGAAAAAAGGCCCCCGAACAGGGGGTGTTTTGGTAATTTTTATGTTTCAAGGGCATTTCAGTCAATTTTTAAGTTTCAAATGTATTTTGGTCATTTTTTAGGTTTAGGGGGTATTTTGGCAATTTTTATGTTTTTGGGGATATTTTGGTCCAATTTTAGGTTTTTGGGGTATTTTGGACTTTTTAAGGTTTCGTGGGTACTTTGGTCATTTTTTAGGTTTCGAGAGTATTTTGGTCATTTTTTTAGGTTTAAGGGATATTTTGGTACCTTTATAGTGGTTTTTGAGCATATTTGGTGATTTCGGGGATATTTTGGTCATTTTAGAGGTTTCAAGGGTATTTTGCTCATTTTAAAGATTTTGGGATATTTTGGTTATTTTAGTAGTTTTTGGGCATAATTGCTAATTTAGAGATAGCAGGGGTATTTTGGCCATTTTAGAGGTTTCATGGGTATTTTGCTCATTTTAGAGATTTTGAGGATATTTTCATCATTTTAGTGGTTTTTGTCTTTTTGGGCATATTTGGTGATTTTATTGAAATTAGGTTTAGGTAGGGTATGGATATCCATGAATGAACACACCAGGTAACAATTGGGTATGGCTACTAATTGGGTAAGGTAATTGGATATCTAGGGATAAATTAATTGGGCCGGATATGGGTATACCCTACCCATGGCCATCCCTGCCATAAGTGCTTCTTAAAAATCCTTAACTCGACTTTAAAAGACTGTGGAGTGAGGAACCCTCTTAACATATCATAGTAGTATGACAAGTTTTCAATGAACTAAAATTTAAATCATTATTTCATAATAATTTCACTTCATGCATTCATTTATTATCTAAACTTTGCATTTATGTCAAAGCATTACTTCATTTTTGTATAGTAAATAATAGATTCATTTCTTCTATATATTGATTTGAGAATATTACACTTTTTCCAAATGCATCATCTACTCATTTGACATACAAAAATGAATTAATACACTGACATTAATGCAGTGATTAGATAATAAATACATATGCATAAATGCATACGCTAATTAATGTGTGATAATAAATTATGAATTTGACATAGATGCATGTGAGGTCATTACAAACATCTTTAAATAGCACTCTAAACTAGTAACAAGCATCATCTTCTACTTAATTAGTTTAAGAAAACCTCTTCTTTCCACCCAACTTCATGGCAAACAAAACTTTTATGATAACCATTTTCATGGTTATCCTTCTTCTTCAACAAAACCTTAGCCCAATAACAGCATCAAGGCCAACTGATATTTATCCACCAACATTTTCCAAAGGCTCCTTAACCAAGCCAAAACCTCTGTCTACATGGTTCACTATAAATCGTTATAAAATGGCTGAGATTGAAGACTTTCGCCCAACAAGTCCTGGTCATAGCCCTGGTGTAGGACATGACCATCCACCAGTTGCAATACAATTGTAAACTTATCAGAAAATGATAATGTGCTGTTATTATGAAATAAAGATTTAAATTTTAGTTCATTGTCAAATTGTCATATTGCTATGATATGTTGTGAGGATTTATTTTAAAGTGAAGTTAAGGATTTTTACAAAGCACTTATGCATGGAATGTGAAGTAGTCTCAAAGTCTAAGGTAGTAAACATGAATGGTATGGTGTTTTAAAATAGTTTGTCACTGCTTTTTGGTTTTAAAGTATTTTTGATCTCATTTCTTTGTGCTTACATTAAGAGATAGTGAGATAAATCCTTAACATTGCCTTCAGAAACGATAATTGTTCTCGCACATTGGTTAATATGCCATTACTACGCACAGTGTCCATAATTTTAGGCATGAAGTTGTGGGCACAGCGGGTTTTCTCCTAAAAATAAAGAGGAGTACGCCGCAGCCAAGTGGACCGAGGCGGAGAAAGGATGGAATTGCTACCTAGATTAGGTCTAGCAACCATGAATATAGCGTCATTACGTGGAAGGATTGATCTTACTACCAAAGTATGGGTTCAAAGTTTAGGTACGACTTGGGAAGGTGTTAGGCACCCAAGACCGTCCGACCTGTGGGTCGGCTTCCACTCATTGTATCTTATGTCTTAGTCTCATTAAAGGCACATTCAATATTGCATACTAAAGTGACACACACACTAGCATACATATAAGCATACAACATGGCATCGATCATCTTGAAACCCTAACATGCATCTTGTCCTATCCCACACCCTAACATCACATCACATATAGCATTGAAACCCTAACATACATCTATTCATCCATGCATATCAAATCATATCTAAGGCAATAAACAAACAAGATATAACAAGGGCAGAAACATAAGCATGCTAAGATCAAGCAATCATGTTATCATATCCAAAGCAAAGCATTTGCAAATATACATTCATGTTTATCAAAATAAGATCAAGATCATATCTTAAACAAATGCATGTCCATGTGAGTTCTTCTCTTACCTTGTTGCATCACAGCACCTTGGGGAGTTAAACGAGCCAAGCTTTGTCGAGTAGTGCATGTTCAAGCTTGGCTTGTCAGGAAAAATCAAAAGCTTAAGCTTGGCTTGAGCTTATGACAAGCCTAAAAATAGTGTTTAAGCTTGAGATCTAAAAAAATTACATTATTAAATGCATAAATCTCTAAAATTAAGAAAAAATGAAATAGAAAATAGTATACTCTTTTTATCATGCATCTAGTTTTACTTATGATTAGCCATTATTCAAATTAATAATTTACAATTTTACAAAATTAAATTCATTCATTCATCATTCCTTGTCTACAGCTTCAGCAATTGTTCAAAATACAATTTTTACATTCACATTAGATGGTGAAGGACTAGAAAATACCTATTTGTAACTATTATGAATGAGAAAATACTAACATGTTTCATAACTCTACTTTAGATGATTGATATGGAAGGATCATATGTGGCCTACTTAATTATTTATTTATTTTTAAATGTAACTATAATCTATAGTGGTTCTTGATCAGTTTAAAAGGAAGGAAAAAATTAAGGTAATATAGGTAGTGGTCTCATGTTGGTCATGTTATTATTAAGAAATGTAACTATGGTCTATGCCTAAATTGTTATGTATCAAGCCTAATAGCTCAAGAGCTTGTTTGTGAAATTTTTTTTTTGCTTGGGCTCGGCTTGTTCATTAAATGAGCCTAAAACTAAGGCTCAAGCTTGGCTTATTTATAAACTAACAAATATGAACAAGCTTTTTATCGAGCCAAGCCTGAGTTATTCATGATCGACTTGGTTCATTTATAGCCCTGTCAGCACCTATGCATCAATGCATGCTCATATCATATGCATGTCCATGGCAAACAATGGAAATATTAAAGAGAAACCCTAATTTTCGGGTAAGGTTTGGATATTACCCATTTAACTAATTAAATCTAACTCAAACCTAACTCAACCAAATTATTATGGGTAAACCCCAACCCACCCAATTACCCAATAACCAAAATTACCAAATTGCCTCTAAAACTTGAAAATGACCAAAGTACTCCTAAAATCCTCTAAAATTGCCGAAATGCACCCTAAACCAAAAAAATGACTGAAATACACCTGAAATCTAAAAATTACCAAAATAACCCCCTAAACCTAAAAAATGATTGAAATAACCCTGAAACCTAAAAATTACCAAAATACCCCGAAACTTAAAAAATAACCAAAATACCCCCTAAATCTAAAAAATAACCGAATACCCTCGAAACTTAAAAACAAACCAAAATACCCCGAAACCTAAAAAATGACCGAAATACCCTCAAAACCTAAAAATTACCCAAATCCTCTAAAGTTAAAAAATGACCGAAATACTCCAAAAACCTAAAAATTACTAAAATACCCCTGAAACCTAAAAAATGACCAAAATACCCCCAAAAACATAAAATTACCAAAATACCCCTTAAACCTAAAAAATGACTTAAATACCCCCCCCCCCCCCGGAAATCTAAAAATTACCAAAATACTCCCTACACCTATAAAATGACCAAAATACCCTTGAAACTTATAAAATGACCAAAACACCCCCTAAATCTATAAAAGGACCGGAATACCCCTCGAAACCTATAAAATGACAGAAATGCCCCTAAAACCTATAAGATGATCATAAAAATGCACATTAAACCTAAAAAAAATGATCGAAATAGCCTCGAAACCTAAAGAATGACCAAAAGACCCCGAAGCCTAAAAAATGACCAAAATACTCCCAAAACTTAAAAAATAACCAAAATATCCCTAAAACCTAAAAAACAAAATGACTAAAACACCCCGAAACCTAAAAAACTATCAAAATACCCCCAAAACCTTAAAATTACCAAAATACTTCCAAAATCTAGAATATTACTGAAATTGCCCTAAAATCTAAAAATTACTAAAATACACCTAAAACCTAAAAAAATGACAAAAATGTCCTCGTAATCTAGAAAAAGACTAAGATACCCTTAGAATCTAAAGAATGATCAAATAAGCCCGAAACTTAAAAAATTACCGAAATTCCCTCAAAACCTATAAAATGACTAAAATGTTCTTAGAACCTTTGATTTGATGAAAATTCATTCGAAACATCCAAAATAGCCCAAACCTCTATTTTGGTAATTTAAGAGCTTTCAGGGGTGTTTTGGTCATCTTATATGTTTAGGGGTATTTTGGTCACTTTAAAATGTTCAAGGGTATTTTAGTCATTTTATATATTTTAAGGGGTATTTTGGTCTTTTAATAGGTTTCGGGGTATTTTTGGTAATTTTAGAGGTTTGGCATTATTTTTGGTCATTTTAGAGGTTTTGAGTATATTTTAATCATTTTAAGGGTTTAGAGGTATTTTGGTCATTTTATAGGTTTAATGATATTTCAGTCATTTTTTAGGTTTAGGGTGTATTTTTATCATCATATAGGATTTAGGGTCATTTTTGTCATTTTATAGGTTTTGGGGGTATTTCGGTCATTTTTTAGGTTTCTAGGGTATTTCAATCATTTTTTAGGTTTAGGGGGTATTTTGGTAATTTTTATGTTTCGGAGGTATTTTAGACATTTTTAAAAGGTCTTTTAGGCGGTATTTTGGTAATTTTTAGTGGTTTTTGAGCATATTTGGTGATTTCGGGGGTAATTTGGTCATTTTAGAGGTTTCATGGGTATTTTGCTCATTTTAGAGATTTTGGGTCATTTTAGTTGTTTTTTAGCATAATTGGTGATTTTAGAGATAGCAAGGGTATTTTGGTCATTTTTGAGATTTCATTGGTATTTTGCTCATTTTAGAGATTTTGAGAATATTTTAGTCATTTTAGTGGTTTTTGTCTTTTTGAGCATATTTGGTGATTTTATAGAAATTAGGTTTGGGTATAGTATAGATATCCATGGATAAACAAACAGAGTAACAATTAGGTATGGGTACTAATTGGGTAAGGTAATGGGATATCTACGGATAAATGTGATAGGCCAAGAATGTATTGACCCCTTTGGTAACTTAATTAAATTAACTAGCCAAGTGAAATTAATTAAATTCAATTACATGCAATAAGCGTGATAGTACAAACAAATCACCAACTAAGTTAAATGCAACGGAAAATAAATTTGACACAGGTGATTTGTTTACGAATGGGGAAAACCACCGAGGTAAAACCCCTCTGGATGAATTTAAGGTCACCACTCCCGAGAATCCACTATTATCAAAACAAGCAGTCCAATACCCAATTGGACTTGTGATGTAGCGGCAATTTCTCCGTTCAATGCATGAATCCCAATACGTGACTAACCAATGATGCATAGATCCCAGTATGTGACTAACACACCAACTTGAGGAAGATGTTAGCTGCAAAGTTCTTCAATTCATCTAACAATGAAGATCAGAAAGCTCCTTGGTCACAAAACCCTTGGCGCAAAGACGCAGTAGCTTCTAGAGAGAATATGATGAGTTAGGACAAATTCTGTCTCCGGTCATAATTTGCATGCACAATGACTTTTCATCAAGTTGCATCACCTTTGACGGCCCTTAAAATAATCCTTATATATGTCTAGGGTTATGAGAAAGGAAACCCTACACAAATACACATGGATATACATGAAATTAGATCTGGAAATTTGAATTTCGTAATTCTCGATAGATACAGCTTCTGTCGAGCTGCAGTTGAGCATCAACATTAAACCTTGATAGATATGATTTGTCGAGCTATCTGTCAAGCTTTAATGAACAACACTTCTTCACTTGTTTCTTGAATAGATTTGCATGGCTTCAATACTAAACTTGAACCCATGTTCCTTGAAGTACTAAAACCATCCTAGATCTACCTAATTACAAGTAAAGTGCCTTTTGTCAAAGGATTAACCAATTTACATAACATATGTCTCTAGCAAGTTCCACATATGTCCTAACAAAATTAATTGGGTCGAATAAGGGTATACCCTACCCATGGTCATCGCTGCCATAAGTGCTTCTTAAAAATTCTTGACTTTAAAAGACTGTGGAGTGTGGAACCCTCTTAACATATCATAATAGTATGACAAGTTTCAATGAACTAAAATTTAAATCATTATTTCATAATAGCAGCACATCATCATATTGTGATAGCTTTACTATTATATTGCAACTGGTGGACGTTCATGTCCGACACCAGGGCTATGACCAAGAGTTGTTGGTCGAAAGGTGTTGAGGACTATTTTTTCGCCCCACATGGCACTACTTCATTGGCAACCCATGCCACATCAACATATTATTGTTTTTTTGGGTAAATCTATTTAAAGCCTAAAATAAGCTTATATCTCATGGATTGGGCTCACATGCCCCACAAGATCCTTACTTCAAGAGGCAAATTCATGGTCCACATTTCATTTTCATCAATTAGGATCATAACCCCACGACATTATCAACATTAACATATGGAAAGGGCTTAAGCAATGAATCAAAACTCACGGCCCATATTACCTCTCTTACACTCCGGGCAAGCGGCTTCTTCAACAAATGCCCATATTTACGCAAAATGACAACAAAACCCAAGGTATGTCATCTCATCTTTGGCTTATGATCCAAGTTCATGAGTCTCTTTGGGGGAAATTTTGGGAGTCGTGGTTTGGAGGGCCAAAAGGATGTTCAATAAAGCTCCAGCAGTTTAAAGTTGATGAAAGAAACATGTTGCTTAGCATGTCTTCTCCAACTCCCTAAACTCTGACGAGTTCGTGTGTAGCAAGTAACATATGATAAGCATCTCTTATCACATAGCACTTAAAACGATAAAATTCTCCATTGCTCTTTTCCTAAAACTTAATATTCATCATATGACAAATACTCAATATCTCCAGCCATCTAAATGCTGAACAAATAACTATTCATTCAACCTTCAGTTGTTCCTATACAAATTTAGAAACTTCATTTTATTATTCTACATAAACTACATTACTACTTTCTCTAAATCCAACTCAAACACATGGCCTAATCTAATTGGCTATCTTTAATCTCCAAATATATAAAATACTCATGATATCTCTAATATCCAGCTACTGTCTGCCACAATCAGACCATATATTTCTCTGCCAACTGCTAGAGCAAAGCATTAAATGCTCTTCTTGCTCACCAAGATTAAGTCACAACACAATGAGACCTTGACTAAATCTCTAAAGCTTCATTAATTTTCAATCAATAATTCTATTATTTACTAAAAATGTGTTGTAATAGAATCTTGTACCAAAAATACAAACACCCAAAAAAGGAAACATTTCCATCAGAACACCAGCAGTGTGTTCAGCACTTAACACCTGGCTGGAAGTGACATCATCAGCTATTTAATGCTGAAATCCCAACAACCTAACATTTGACCTCATCTGCTATTGCCCCAAGAAACAGCTATCTTATGATAGCTGTGACAACTGTCTTATGATGGTTGTGACAGCTTTTTTAGAACAGATGTAACAGCTGACCCAGCAGCCTTAACAATACTAATTTTTCACATTTGGCTAAAAACCAAAACCAACTAAAGTAACTATCTTTTTCTTGTTAAAATACTTTCCTTTTCTGCTGCTCTTTCCCCAGCAGTTATTACCCAAAATAGCAAGAACACAATACAATACCATTACTCCCCTATACTCATTATCTCACTCTCCATATTCTGAAAATACATCTATCTTGCTGCCCATATCTCTAAACATCTCTTTCTCCACTTCTCTTATACAATCTCATACACATTTACTACATCATTCACTACCAAAAAAAAAATGGGCTATTGCGGCGGGCAAAAACCACCGCTAAAGGCCCATTTGGCCTATTGCGGCAGTTCCACCCGCGTGCTATGCACTGCCACAATAGTTCAACTGCGACGGTAACAAAAAACACCGCTATAAATTCACCTTTTGGTGGCGTTTTTGGTTTTTTGTGGCGGGAAGAAAACCACCGCCATAACCCACCGCTATTGCGGCAACCTGTAGCGGCGGGCATTAAGCACCGCTATAGGGAACGAATTAAAACGAACTCATTAAACTTTTAGCGGCAGGTAGAAATGCCGCTATATATGCAAACATTTCAGCAGCAGGGAAAATGCCACTATAGGGAATCATTTAAATCATAATATGTGCGCCTTTAGCGGCGCTTTTTGACCACCGCTATAGAGTTTTTTTTTTTTTCCCCCCCAGCCTGCCTGTATTAAAACCACTATTTTTTTTTTTTACAAACCTATTACAAAGAACCTGTAACTAATTAACACAATACCACAAATGTAACTAATTAATAACACCACAAATGTCTCCAAACCAACGTAATATTAACATCAAAATATATTATCAATTTACATATAACATTGTCTAGTTAATTGAATAGTTGCTCAAATAGTTTAATATACAATACATACATTCTGTTTTAATTGAATAGTTGCTCAAATAGTTTAATCCTGAGAAGTTCCAGTTATAAGACATGCTTCTCCATCAACATATCCCTTGTACCATCACATTGTAAGCGTCCAGCTCTTCGGTCCTAAAACCAAATGCAAAAAACAAATTTTGATAAGAATTCCATACCTCAATGATAGAATTGCTATAATCATCTTTGTACACAAAATGAGAAGAAAAATGAATGAAGTGGGCTGCTTGGTCAAATGAATGGAGCTTGCATACCAGTTGGCTCCACTGATAGCAGTTGATTTAATGCAGAATGCACAAATACAAGCATTTTTTATTTAGCTATTGTTGTTGATATCTTATAAAAAGGTACTCTATTTGTAGCTCTATTTGTATGGCAAGTGGAAATGGTTCACATCATTGCATTAGAAAGACTATGGATCCAACTCACAGCTGATATCAGACAATATCAGCAACACTAACAAACTAAATTTGATGAGAAAGCTTGGACCTAAGAATCCAAATCATATAGAAGCTTATTATATATGATACATAATTCAACTTACACTATCAGTGGTATCAATACAACATGTTGGTGACTTCAAACTTCAAAGCTTGAAGTTTCAAACAACAAAGGGAAACCAACAACTAAAATCTCTACCCTAGTTATCACTTGAATGCATACTCAAAAGTCTTATTGATTTGGACCATATACGTGCAGACTATTTTATAAACACAGTCATATTAAATAATGGCAAATTATACTTATCAAACAAATTTTAAAAAAAAATGTAAATTACACTCTTTTTTCCTATTGTTGTTGCAGAAAGCAAGTCTAGAGCAAGGATATATAATAAGTACTTTCATTGCATATGCATAAATTGCTATTGAAAGGTTCACAACAACCAAATGTTAACTGTGATTATATGTGCAAGTGCAAGTAGGAAAGATAATAAACTACAACAAACATCAGAAAATTGTTTCAAAAATTCAGACTGTATTGTTCAAGGAAATAGTACCTGCAGGTGGAGACAAATATGATGGTGACAGAATGCCCATATCTTCCATTTTAGACAAAATGTACATTAGATAAACATCCTTAACATTGTTGGCAATAAAATATACTGTTGTTTTAGAGTGGCAACTGTCTTAAAGCCTTTGTATGCCTCGTAGAAGTATGCCGTATTTGAAGAAAGCTCAAGCAATGCTTCTAGTTCACTTGTCATTATTGCAGAAAATAATAGAGTTTGCCGATTTTTTGGCAAACACTTAAAGACCACCATAAATTCCTCTTTAAATCCAATGCCCAGAACTCTATCTGCTTCATCCAAAACTAAGAACTAAACAAAATAAAAAGAACATATAAACAAGTACTTCAATTAAAAAAATGAAGAAAAAAATCACTAACTTCAAGTCATGTAACAAATTGGACCAACAAGTTCCTTAGTGACAAATGGGTGGTTTGAGTATTAAGAATTTAAATAGGAATCAAACTTCCAATGTTAAATTCTTAATACTCAAACCACCCATTTTAGTGACTAACTTCCTGTCAAGGTTCTTGTCGGTTTGAGCAACCTGAACGAGATAGTACCGGCCACAACGGTAGCAAAGGAAGGGGAGATCAAGAGCGCTGGTGGGGCTGGGAGTGGAAGTGGACGGCGCAGATTTGCTGGGTGGGGTTTTGAAGGGACAATATATAGCCCAAGTACCTGAACAACAAACTAGGGAATTTATGGAAAACTTGAAGGTAATCAACCATAACAATAGCAAAAATACAATAAATTTCATACAAACTTTAACCAAAAAGCTCAAAAACCTTAAGAAATAATGCCAGTGACATGCCAACGCCGGTCCCATATAACAGTGTAGGAACAACTTACATTACCAACAACAAAGGTCCTACAATGGTGGTAATTTAAATTTTTCAGAAAAGAGTATGTTCTTATGTCCGTCAATAATGATATTAATGAAGGTATAATTATTAACATGACTACAAGATATCAAAAAGCCTTATCCAATTCAGCAATTAGATAGGAGATAATTTCAAACAATTTTAAGGAGAAGAAACTAACCAGAGAGAGGTTTTGAAACTCTAAGACTCATCATCACTAGACTTTGTATCATTGGATTCTAATTAAATCTTCAAATTTTAAGCTTGCTCAACAAGGGACGAAGGTGTTGAAGGCCAACTAAATTAAATCATCCTTTTCTTCCAAGTGTGATGAGCCCAAGGTTTCTTTTCCACATTGGTACTTCACCAACAACTTTCAGCCAAAAAAACTGATCTCAGACAACATTCAAACCCATAAAATAAAATAAACAAAAGGTAATCTTAGGTACAATTTCTTACATGTTGTACTGTAGGTTCTCTAATTAAATTCAGCCATTTGTTTGCATTGACTAATAGATCACATGATTGATTTTAATTTTCCTTGAAAGAGAAAATATTTTTGTAATAAATTGATGCGGTTAAAATTTTAATGGAGAACTAAGATACATTACCTAAGGAATTGTACTATAGTTTTGCCCAAAAAAATTTAAAAGATAATCTCAATCAATTGTCAACAATAACAGGATCCACAAATCCATTTTACCATAAAATTAAGTTACAAAAGAGAATGAACCAAATAATCCATCTAAAAAGGGTCAAGCAATGGCCATATATTACTTCTTTTTTTCTTTTTGATAAATAACAATGGCCATATATTACTTTTTTTGTAATCTGAACAGCAAGGCAGAGACAAAGAAAGAGGAAGGGAGATCTGGATTAAAACCTATTCCATTGATTTTTATTTCTTCGCAAAGAATCTATAAGTCCCACCCAAAAAAAAAAAAATCCTCCAACCAGAAAAAAGAAATTGGATTTGACAAACATTGGTTTGGATTCCCCCACCCTTATCTTCTTAAAGCTTTAACGCAATTCATATTGGATACTGAGAAAGAAAATTGGATTTTGGGGTTCCATGTCATTAAGGGGAAAAAAAAATCAAACCATAAAATCAGAAAAAATCATCTGATGGAATTGACTGAGAATTAAAAGAAGGTCCTTACTGGACACATTTACATTAAATTAACATCATAGTGCTGAACATATTTACATTAAATTTATCAACATAAAAAAATAAAATAAAAAGGAAAACATTAACATTGGAAAATCATATAGTATTAAACAATAAATAAAGATATTGAGGAAATGGGGTTACCTGATGAAGCAACTGAAACTGAAGAGCTTTTGACATCGGCAGTCTTGACGTTGACGAAGCGACAAGTGATGCGGCTGAGGAAGCAATAATAATTAAAGTGGAGATGGAGATGAATGTGCTGGGACCTAGAGGTGGAGTTGGTGGCAGCAGCGGCGGAGATGGATTTGACAGCGGTAGAAATTTGGAGAGAGTGAGAGTTCGGAGAGAGTGAGAGTTTGGAGTAAGTGGGAAAAGGGAATAAGTGGGAAAAGGAAACCTAATAAGAGGGAAGACGAAAATAACAGAAGGAAATTTTGGGGGAAATTTAAAGGTCTATAGTCCAACGCACCACTATAACTAAGAAAAAGCACCACAAAAAGGAGACATATAGCAGTGGCAGTCCACCACGCTGCTATAACTAAGAAAAAGCACCACAAAAAGGAGACAAATAGCAGCATTTTTGTGCCCGCTGCAAAAAATGTTACAGCACCCAATAACTTATTATTGAATTTATATTTTGAAAGTCCAACCATTGGATTACATTTTCTATATGTTATTAACATTCATGCCAATTTTCATGCCAATCGGGTGTAATTTACCATTTTATCTTTAAGTGGGAAGGCGAAAAAAAAACAGATGAAAATTATGGGGTTGGGAAATTCAAAGGTCTATTGTGATGGTCCAACCCACTGCTATAACTAATAAAAGCGTCGCAAAAAGTATCCCTATTGTGGCGGTCATACAAACCGCCACTACAGCTAGCATATTGCGGCGGTTCCTCTCTACCACCGCTATAGCATCTACACAAAATGATGTATTTATTGCGATGGGTTTCAGGAGTGCTGCTATATCTATGTTACCACTGCTAAAACATATATATGGCAGCTGTTTTATGTCCCACTGTAGTAGGATGCCGCAAAAAACTATACCTATAGCGACGATCTCAAAAAATGCCGCAATAGACCATATGTACAGCAGAGGTCCCAAAAAAAGCCGCAATAGGCGATATATAGCGGCATTTTTTGCACCCGCTGCAATAGTTTAGTTTTTTTTGTAGTGATTACATATAATGCACTACAACTCTTCTAAGTTCCACTCTTATACTTTCTCACTCTAAAGTTCTACTATTTTGCTGCTCATAAACACATCTCAATACTCTTCTCTACCTCTCTTATAAAAGCCTTTCTCATGGAAGGCATAAACTTCTAATACTAAAGCTCTTCTCCTAGAAGGCACAAATCTATCTTATATAAAGTCCTTCTCTTAGAAGGCACAAATACTTCATACAAAAGCCCTTCTCATGGAAGGCAACATTATTCATAACTTCACAACAACTAAAAGAGCATTGTCAAGGGGAAAACTCATTTAAATGCATGATAAGAGAGGCAAGCTCAACCAGCCTCTACACACAGTTGGACATACTCTCTCTCCCTCCAGTTACACCCATTTTTCCCCTTCAATCTTGAAGTTACCATGGCAAACTGCCCCTCCACCGCTGGAGTCATTCCACTGGAATATTATCAACTTACTGACACTACACAGTTAGAGCTACAAACCATACAAAGATAAGTTACTCTGCTTACATATTTTTCAATTTACATGGGGTGTCTTGGGGTTGAAGTGTCTCCCCCCCCCCCCCCTTTTGTGATATGGGAAATTTTTGTTGGGTCATTTAAATTGGTGTCTTGGGGTTTGAAGTGTCTCCTCCCATGTTGATGTTGGGCCATTTGATTAGGGTTCGAAGTGTCTCCCCCCATTTGTATGTATTGGGTTGTTTGATTAGGGTTCGAAGTATCTCCCCCCATATGTCAGTGCTTGGTTATTTGATTAGGGTTTGAAGTGTCTCCCCCCATTTATGGATGTTAGGTGACTTGGTTGGGGTTTAAAATGTCTTGTAGGTCGAATATAGGATTGTGATGTTGCAACAGCGAAATGTCTTCTATGCTTATAGGCTTCAGTACTGTGATGGGAGTGATGGGCTTGGAACTGGAATTACTGGCTTGAGTGTAGGCCTTAGGTTTTCTTTACAGCCTTCCTTCATATCTTGACCAAATTCTCCCCAAATGACAAGCTTGGTCGAGTTAATCAAAGCTAAGTCCCCATCCATATCAATCAATCAACCAAACAAACACACACAACATGCAATGCAATTTTAACCGAGACCAACCTAAGGGTAGGTTCTAAGTTCAGTGCTTGGTTATTTGATTAGGGTTTGAAGTGTCTCCCCCCATTTATGGATGTTAGGTGACTTGGTTGGGGTTTAAAATGTCTTGTAGGTCGAATATAGGATTGTGATGTTGTAACAGCGAAATGTCTTCTATGCTTATAGGCTTCAGTACTGTGATGGGAGTGATGGGCTTGGAACTGGAGTTACTGGCTTGAGTGTAGGCCTTAGGTTTTCTTTGCAGCCTTCCTTCATATCTTGACCAAATTCTCCCCAAATGACAGGCTTGGTCGAGTTAATCAAAGCTAAGTCCCCATCCATATCAATCAATCAACCAAACAAACACACACAACATGCAATGCAATTTTAACCGAGACCAACCTAAGGGTAGGTTCTAAGTCATTATGTTGTAGGGTAGGATTGTTATTTCATTGTTTCCCATAGCTAGGACGTTACACCTCCCAACTTATAATGTAATGAACATTGCGTTGGTCCAAACAGCATAGTTTGTCCTTTACAGTCAATAGGAAATGATTCAGTGACTTTAGGCTATGAGTTGGTGAGTTCACCACTAGGTACCTGAATCTAATGTAGACCGATGATCCATGGTTACTACCACCAGAAGTTGTTGAGAGGGGTGCATACATATTTGTTGTTTTGATGGCACATACTATGACAGTTAGGGAAAGCTCTTAACAAACAATACAAACAACAACATATCATACAACAAAGTATCATACATCATTTCAACAAACATAAATAAACAAACAAACAACAATATCATGCAAGACCATGCAAAACAAGGGTACATATTTGGTCACTTAAGTATAATATGAAGTTTAGCCCTCAACATTCCCAGTGGAGTCACCACTGTGAGAGACCAGGGAAAATCCCCATTTGGCGCTCTCAAAAAAGAGATTTAGGTACCTTTTAGGGCACCTCTCTTTTTGGGTAAGTGGTGTGGAGTCGCCACTTATTTTTTATACAAAATAAATAAATAAATAAAACTTTACATGGCTGAATTGTTTCATTTCATTGATTGAATAAAAGAAAATACATGTTTGAAAAACTTAAAATTACATGGCTTTGGGTCTTAGTTACAAACTACCAAATAATTACATGGCTTTTTGTCCTAGTTACAATCTACCCAAAATAAAGCAAAAATAAGACCTAAGTCTACCTATCCAAAGATACTAATTCGGAGGCTAGGTTACAAAATGGGAAGGTGTTAGGCACCCATTTCGCCTAGACAGAGTCTGATCTTCTTGACTCTTGTGACCAATGTACCTTTTTATGCATGTTATAAATGATATGTTGCACATGCGAAATAAACTAAATCACAAATTTATTTATGAATGTATCCTCTTCTTTTTTCTTTTTTTTTTTAAAGAAATTCATATCTGTTTTTGTGAATTTAGAAAAAATGGTTTTTGATTTATAAAAGATCAAATCTATTTTTAAGAACTTAAAAAAAATGGTTTTTGATTATGACAGAAAAATTAGATATGTTTTATATGTTCAAATAAATATAAAAAAGATTGCTTTAGAAGAGGATTTCTTTCATGAAATAAATTTATGCTACATGTATTGAATAAAACAAACACAACAAATACAACCATTCATGATCTTTTTCTTTATTTCAAAATTTGCTAAAAAAGAATCAGATCCATATCTAAGGAAGATACAAATCAGTTTTTAATTAAAGAAAAATTCAAATCTGCATCTAATGAAGATGCAGACCAGTTTTTGATTTAAAGAAAATTCAAATCTACATCTAAGGAAGATGCAGATCCGTTTTTATTTTTAAAAAAATTCAGATCTGCATCTAAGGAAGATGCAGATCCATTTTTATTTTAAGAAAAAGAATTGATTACATGCAAATCTTTGAAATTAAGAAAGAGATCACAACAATAATAAAAGAATCAAGAACAAGCTTTAACAATATAAATTAACAATTCATGTTATGGATACTTGAAACAATATATATATATATATATACACACACATATGTATATATATATATACACACAAAACTGGTCTGCATCTAATGAAGATGCAGACCAGTTTTTGATTTAAAGAAAATTCAAATCTACATCTAAAGAAGATGCAGATCCGTTTTTATTTTTAAAAAAATTCAGATCTGCATCTAAGGAAGATGCAGATCCATTTTTATTTTAAGAAAAAGAATTGATTACATGCAAATCTTTGAAATTAAGAAAGAGATCACAACAATAATAAAAGAATCAAGAACAAGCTTTAACAATATAAATTAACAATTCATGTTATGGATACTTGAAACAATATATATATATATATACACACACAAACATGCATCATCACTACAAGAGAAGCATAAAGAAAAGAAAAGGGTAATCAGAAACAAACTCTTGCATGGAGCACTTCTTCTTCTTGAGAGGATGTTTTAGGGTTCAAAAAAATTTATGCAATTATCTTTGAAACCTAAAAACCCTAGTTTAAGAGAGAATACCAGAAAGGGAGTGAGAAATTTGAGAGTGTGAAAAGGTGTCTCTCCTAGAGCACAAAAGAATGTGCTCTCAAAGCACAAAAAGTGTCCTGAATTTTGAGATCCAGTCTCTATTTACAAAGGTTGGAATGCTTAAAAAATAAGCAATGATGAGTAGAATGCGAATCAGGACGCGACTTTCTGCGAATAAGTCGAAAAAGATATGCCTTATCATCACCCAAAGAGAGTTGGGCCTTAGCCCTTAAGGGTGCCATTCGGCACTTTGAAAGTGCCGATCGACACTCCAAAAGTGCCGAATGGTACTCTTGGGTGCTGATCGCACTTTCATGTTCGAGTGCGTTTTGGACTCCTTTTTTAGGTTTTCTTGAACCGGGCCTTGCACTTAGACGTGTTTGCATTCTGTATTCTAAGATTTTTATCACTTTTCTAGATAATTCAGGTCTTTTCAGCAACAATTATCTTGAAGATAAATATTCTAAAATAAATTTTGATAAAGTTCAGATTATCCACAATTTTATTGTTATCTAATTATCCCCTTAATCTTATGCAAGCAATTCTATTTTAAACACTAATTGTCAACCAATCACAAAATTATTTAATTAATTTTAATTGTTTAATCAATCAGAATTAATTTAAATTAATCATGCGTGGTCAACTCTACCTAGACATAATGCATGCTGATCGTGCAAACTTGATCATGCAATATCTTTCGATCTGACAGTCTGATTTGAAAATCATACATACCGTCGCTACCGTTAGAATCTCAAGATCATTTTTAGGATATGAAATGAATGAATTAATGAATGTAATGAAATCATGATTTTTTGGGATACATGGATGGTCATTCTAGTCATTCTCCTTAATTAAATCATGGGTGCAAAATCGAGTGTCTACAATAGTATAACACATAACAAAATAAAGGCAAAGAACCACATTGGGTAAAATAAAATAAGCTAATATTGATATGTTTTTTAAAATAGTATGGTTTTAGGGAATGAAAATTTTAAAATTATAGCCCTTATCAACGCAGGGCGGGGAGGGGACGAGGACGAGCAAGGCGGGGTGAGTCTAAAAAGTCTAAACCCATCCCCTCCCCGCTCCATGGTGCGGGCCTAAAATCTCGCCCCATTTCCACCCCACCACCTTTGTGGGGTAGGGAAAACCCGCGCGAGGCAAAGGAAGGAAGGGCAGGTTAAGCGGGGCGGGGCAAAATTGCCATCCTTACTTCAGATCAAAATTATTAAAGATTTCCACTTTTTGTTATTAGTTCTCTAGCTAAATAATCAAAATTATTCAAGCTTTTCACTATTTAATCTCATCTTTCCCGAACTATTAGTATTATTGAAGAATTTATAGTCTACAATATTTTTGAACGTATTAGAAAATTATTTCTAACAGTTATTGTACAGTCACTATTCATGCAGAGAAATAAGAAATTATTTATGACATTTACTCCGCGACACTATTGTGCAGTATTGTTCACTTTTTTTGTTCACTGTAATTTCAAATTTATTGTTCATTTTTTTTTTCCCACTTTTGTAAGTCTATACAAAGGCATACGTATCAGTTGTATGAGGCCATCCTGAATGTTCTTCAGAAGCCAAGAACTAAGCCTTTCTCAGTCTGTTATCCTCCTTATCAATCTCTAAAAATACTTCCCTTGTATCAGAAAAAATTGTCCTTTTAACATTTTCAAGAATTTAAATGAGAATTGGTGTTTGAAGTATTATTCAAAGTTTTCTAGAATCAGGTAAGTTTTAAAGCTTTCATAATAGATTTTTGTTCAAGAGTTATGTCGTCCTGTTGCATATCTCTTTCACAATATTCATCAACACTTCCCTCTTCATCCACTCACTTTGTCATACCCTAGAATGTCTTAAAACTACCTTTGTATTAGTCAAAGATTTGTAGACTATAGTATTATTGATAATGTTTAACTATCATAAATAATACTATAGCCATGAATGGATTTCCAAAAGTTTTAGTCCCTCTTTTTTTTTTTTTAATGGGAAGATGTATTATTGAAGAGTTTAAATCTGCAATATTTTGGACGTAGGTGTATTACTGTGCAATTACTGTATACACAAAGAATCAGAATTATCTTCGACAAGTGTTCACTATTGTGCAATACTATTTACTTTTACTGCTCACCCTATTATTTTGAATTTACTTTTCATTTTTTTCCACTTTTTGTAAGCCTATATAAAGGTATTTGTATCCGTTTGCATAAGGCAAGTCCTGAAAGTTCTTCAAAAATCAAAAACCAAAAACTAAGAGCCCGTTTGGTTTAGAGATAACTCAATTTTCAAAACTCATAACTCAAACTCAAAACTTATAACTCCCTACTCAAATCTCACCTTCACTCAAAAATTGCAAAACATCTGTTTGGACTCATAACTCAATTACATATCTCTACAACTTTTTGCCAAAATCGTGGACCCCACCCACTGACACTACCCAATGTTGCCTACTGTTGGTATCCGTGTCTCATTAACAAAAAATCTCCTTCTGCTTTACTTCTCCAACTGTGGCATCCTCTTACTTTTTCATTTCTCTGACTCTCCCTTTTTTCTATCAAAATTCTTTGTCTATCTCTCTTTCTCTGTCCCTCCCCTCTTCACTCTATATTTGATTTTTTTTCCACTTTTCTCAGTTTCTTTCTTAGCTTTCTCTGTCTCTCCCCTCTTCAATTTGTATTTGATTTTTTTTTCTCTCTTCTCTGTTTCTTTCTCAGCTGTTTTTGGTTGGTTTGAATCAATGGTTATTGGGTTTAAAGTGGTGGGTTGTTTCAGTGGATACTAGGTTCAGATTGGTGATGGTGGGTTTCGGTGGTGGTCATTTGGGTGTTGGCTGGGTTTCACTGTGGAGATCTAGTTTAAGTCACGGTGGAGATCGGGTTATGGGTCACGATGGAGATCGAGTTTGAGATTGGGTTTTTGGGCTTCAGTTGTTTCTCAATCTCAGTTCTTATGTCTCAGTTCCTGTGGTGGTTAGTATGGAGAGTGGTGGAGGCATGGCTTGAATCGATTGGGGCTGGGTTAACTCGATTGGGGCTGGTTTTGTGTTTCGGTGGTGTGGATCGGCGATTGGTTTTGTGGGTTGATTTTGGTGTTTTGGAGGTGTCTAAGTTTCAATTTCACAGTGGTTGTTGGTGACGCTGGGTTTGTTGTGGTGGTGTTGTGGTTGTTTGCAACGGTAATATCAAACAGCCTCTAAATTGACATGACAACACACAAGCTATGGGCCCCACAAAGTCCAAATATTTACGTTGGTGCCACTAAGTTTCCTATCTAAGTTTTTGAAAACACCCATTTGTTGTTTCCTATTTCCATCACTCTAACTCAAATTTTTTGAGTTTTGAGTGATGGAAAGAAGGGTTGAAAACCAAGCCAAACAAGAATTTTTTTGTGGGACCCACATGTTTTGAAAACTCAGTTATGAAAACTGAGTGATATGATCCAAAAATACCCTTATCCAAACAGGCTCTAAGCCTTTCTCAACCCCTTACCTTCTTATCAATATTTAAAAATCCTTCCCTTATGTCATAAAAAATCTCTCTCACTTTTGAAAACATCTGCTTTTCTTTATCACAGTTACAAAGATATAAAAATAAGGGTTTGGCTTGCCTCCAGTACTTTTTTAAAAGGAATCTCATTTTGTTTTAATGAGAGATTGCTACATCACCCACTAACTAAATAAAATATGGAGATTAAAACCCACTACCATTTGCAATTATATATTTAAAATAAAAGGACATGTCTAATTAAAAATGTACTAGAGGTAAACCAAATCCTAAATATAATAAATGCCAAAATGCAAAACTCACCATTTAATTTTCATCACTTTTCATTTCAATCCTTTAAGTTTGCATTTTGTTATTTCAGTCCTCTAAATTTTAATCCTTCTCAATTTAGTCCTCCGTTAACATTCCATCAATTCATGCCGTTAAACTATCCAAAACTACGTCGTTTTGGCCTTAACTAGATATTTAATATTTATTTTATTATTTTTTTCTTTCTTTTTTTATAAAAAGTTAATTACAAAAAAACCCCAGAAATTAACATAGCAGCCCTCCCTATTTGAAGAACATGACTTGGAACCCACCCACTCACGACCTTTATATTCTCTCTTTTATCCCATCTTTTCACATCTCATGTGCAAGCTAGGTGTAATGTGCCTTGAAGAGTGGTCTTGTTAGTTCGGTGATTTTGGGTGGGTGCTTTGTATATTTGGTTTGGTTTTTAGTTTCACAAGGAGATTCTGAAAATGCCTATGTTTCAGCCCTTTAGGTGGGATGGCCAGATGGGGTTGTTGGGTATGAAGGTGGTGGAGATGGGCATGTTCTAGATCTCGACACTGCTGTCAAAGATGAGGTTTTGGGTAGGGTTGTTGGAGCTAGTGTAGACTGAAGAAAATGATTGAAGAGTTGGACTTATCTGAGGTTCCATCTATGTTCATTTGTCCAATTCGTGTTCTTTGGATGAGGATGAGTGTTATTTTAATTTCTGATTTCTTTTAACTAACGTTTTTTTTTTAAATTAAGAAATAAATAATAAAATATATATTAAATATTAAATTATGGGAAAAACGATGTAGTTTTGAGTAGGCTAACGGCAGAAATGGATGAAATGTTACCGAATGACTAAATTGAGGAAGATTAAAACTTAAAGGACTGAAATGACAAAATGCAAACTTAAAGGACTGAAATGAAAAATGATGAAACTTAAAAAGTGAGTTTTGCATTTTTGTCTACAATAAAATGTTGATTTGGGAAATGAATAGTGCTCCCTAAAGATAGGGAGCAATTGTGGCAAAAATGGCCAAATACCACTATTGGCAAAAAAAATTTGCAATTTACCACTATTTTGAAAATATATGAGAAAATATTATTTTTTTGGAACTCGAGTTTGTGAAACTCAAGTTTGCTGTAGAACTCGAGTTTCATAAAAAAGCCACCATGGCACTTGCTAAGGTGGATTTTTTTAATTAAAAAAATGCTACATGGAACTTGAGCTTTGTAAAATGAAGTTCTTAGTAAAAAAAATCGAGCTATGTAAACTCAAGTTATTCAAAATTTAAAATTTTGTGTTTGTTGTAAATTTTTATTTGTACTCGAGTATGCAAAGCTCGAGTACTGTGTATGACATACCAAAAGTAAAACGTAAAGAAAATGCAGCTGACTTTAAAACTAAATTACTAATATTAAACAAAACTGAAAGTTTCATTATCAAATTTCAAACATACCCAGATAATGATTTGCAGAAACATGAATCAAATTGAAGCTGAGTCACTCTTTCTTTGCATCTTCGACGGTTCGACCTGTTAAGTTGACAAAGATCACACTTTTTTTTTTCTTACCAAAACTTTGCAAACAGCTCCTTCTCTGCTTGAAAATCAAAAAGCAGAGGCCATGTAAATGCACGACTTTTGCGAAAATCAATTATATTTTATTGTACTAGCAAATAGAGAAGATTTATAATGTTTATGTTAATTTAATATATCAATGACCTGCGTTGAGTATATATCAGGGTAAGTGCCATGCATTTTGTGAAATTATATCGTACATAGTACTCGAGTTTTGCAAACTCGAGTATCAATAAAAATTAAAACTTAAGTTCTCTGTTCAAATTTGAACATTTTTTTAATAACTCAAGCTTAAAGAGGTTGAGTTTTGTTTACAAGGAACTCGATTTTACAAAATTCAAGTTGGAAGTGACATTTTTTAATTAAAAAAATCCACCTCAGTTGTGAAACTTAACTTTCAAAAAGATGGTATAGTGCTAATTATTTCGCAAACAGTTGTATATTACTAAAAATTTCAGCCAACAGTAGTATTTGGCCATTTTTGCCGAGCAATTGTAGCAAATCCCCATATCGCGGTGGAAATGGCTAATTTAATGTGGTAGGTTTTTGGGTGATTTTTGGTTTTGATTACCTATATTTATCTCTTACCCTATTTTAGATAATCTTCTACCAATGCTCTAAGGGCATTTTGTGCAAATTCTTTTCTTCTTTTTCCAATTTTTTTTTAATTCTTTTATTTAAAAAAAAAATTTGGCGAACTTGAAATAAATTTCAAAAAAGCCCAATTGCCGTTTGTTGTAACTTGTAACTATGGAGTGCATAGCTTTTCCCTTAGTAAGGATCGCCCATGGGGGAGATCTTTTTCTCTTGTTTGGTTAAGACCCATAATGAGTTTTAAACCTTATGGAGGCCTTCTTTTTAATGTTTGCATTTGTGGGCTTTGGGCCCAAAGTTTTGGTTTTTCCTAGAGGGTTTCGATCAAGGTGGCTTGATGTAGAATTTTTACATTGTCTCCCTGGTAGTCCTGATGCAAGGCGCTTCTGTTTTGGACTTTAACAAATGACCATGACAAGTTTCTTAAAAAGAGAAAAACACTAACTAAGACGACATGCATATGCAGAATTTTTATTGTCATAAACATGCAGAATTTTTATGAAACCGAGAAACATTTTAGTTCAACCCAATATCAGAAGGATAACATGAGGCATTCTGTTCTTAATTTTTCTCATACTTATTACTTCGTTTAAACATTAGATAAAGAAGTGGCAGCCGTTGCTTTCCCATTTGCCCTTCAGAAGCTATACACAGCTAGAACACAAAAGCTTCAACAAAAAATTAATTGAGACCTCGAAAGCCCTCCAAAATTCCCAAACTAGTTAAAGTATGACAAACCCGAGATTTCTATACCAAAATATGTGGTTTGAACAACTTTAATAAAAAAATCAGATCGTTGGATCGTAATGATTTCTAGACCAAAGTGAAGATATATCAATCCCCTTCAAAATGAGAGGTGGATCAGCAAAATCGATGTAAAATTAATAATATATCACCATTGTTATATGTATAAAGACAAGATCAAGTAAAATTTAGTATAACGTTTTGTTATGATAACACCATTCAATAACTTTTAATTTGATTGATATGTTCAAAAGCCAACGGTTGGGTTTCAAAAAAAAAAAACCAATATGATTGTACTACACATTTTTATTTTTCTTAATATGGATATTTTGTTTTATATTTGATTAATAAACTCTTTTTTATTTTAAAACAATAAAACTTAAATTGTCAACACTTTATATATGAAATAGTTATTTGTTTATGATCATCTTGATATTTTTGTATATATGTAGAGTATAAAGTAGCAGTATATAGTAGATTTGTAAAAATACTCATCCAATAGAAAGTTAAATTAATGAGAGTTCTCTATAATATGAATGTAAGTGAGCTTCTTTATGTCAACTTTGCAGTTGATTGATGGCAGATTTCTTGACACTGTTCTCTCCCTAATCAAAAGCCTTTAAAATCTTGACATATGTAAATTGAAAATATTAATAGTACTATTACTATTTTGTTACAAAGGTATTACAAATTTACAACACAAGGAATGTAGTTAATGCCACAACAATAATAAAGTAGAAAATAAATTTATTTTTTTGGTATTGTTTTGTTTTTAAAAAGTTACTGTATGAATTTGTAAAGTTTATGTACCAAGACTTTTAGTACTTCTAATGCCACTATTTGCATAGTATAGACTAACAAATGGTGGGGGCAGCTAGTACCAGTGCATGACATTTTTAAGGCCACTGTTCTATATTATATTATGCATATCCGACCTAGGAAAAGAACAATATCAGATTCAGGACAAAGAAGATAGAGACAGTGGTGCACTAGCTATATATTATACATATATATATAGATATATTTTTAGGGCACTGCTCACTAATATATTTTCTTTTGCAGTTTGGATATGTTTTTGAAAACTATAGTTGTGGCAAAAATCATAAACAAGAAAAGGGTGACCCTTACATTCTCCCTAGATCAAGTTTCTGATGAATCACCACACTACTTCTCTTCCTTTTCAATGACAGCTTAAGAAGCTTTGTAGTAGTGCCCAGGTGATAGTGGACACAGTGCTGTCGCATTACGCAGCTTTTGTAAAAAATTAAGTAGGATCTCTTAGAAGAAAAGGACAAACTATCATACTATGATGTGATCTAAATCCAATAATTTATGGAGAAATGGGGGCGCGGCGTGGGGAGAAAGAGAGAACAGAGAGAGTGGACCAAATTTGAGCTGTTAAGTTCATCAACCAATTAAGCTACATTAATGATCATTGGTACTAGCTTTTCTGAAAAGACACAATCTTTGGGATTTATCTCAATATATATCTTAATTAAACACAGAGAAACAAGGTCAAAATTATCTTAAAAACAAAGAAACAATGACAAACTAATTCAAAACACCATATCACGCATGTTTACTACCTTCACCTTTGGGAGAACTTCACATTGAACGCAGAAGTGCTTCTTAAAAATCCTAACTCATCCTTAAAAACAGAGATCAAAGAAACCCTCGTAAAGAAATCTTTATTTCATAGTAACATATCAATCTGTCAATGGACTAAAACTTATATCACTATTATGCCGCAGCTGGTGGTGTGTCATGACCTACACCGGGGCTATGACCAGGAGTTGTTGGGCGAAAGGCTTCAGTCTCAACCATCTTATAGCGATTTATAGTAAACGAAACAGTAGGAGGAGCTTTTGGTGAGCTCAAGTAGCTTCTAGGAATTGCTGGTGGATGAATAGTACCAGCTGGCCTCGATGCTGCTATGGAGCCAAAGTTTCGCTGAAGGAGAAGGATAACCATTAAAAAGGTTAACATGAAAGTTCTGATTGCCATGAAGAGTATGAAAAGAAAGAGGTTTCCTTAAACTAATTAAGAAGAAATAGTAAATAGCTAGGAAGAGAAAGATCCAAGCTTCTTAAGTCAATGGCAAATGACACTTGTTACTAGTTGTGACTGCTATTTAAAGTATTCTTTAGCTTTCAACATGAACATCAAATAAGGGTTTGTTGCACATGGAGATCTTTGTTAGATACTTTTAATGAAAGAAATAACATGGGAATATTGTCTATAATTAGAAGGATAACATTTCTTGACTCATTCCATGTCAAACAACTTTCTCACAGCCATTCATTGGAATGCATTATAGAATTTTATAGGAAAGAGAGCTAGGATAATGATTAGACAACATAAAGAAAGCTTTTCTTTTAACATTGATTATGGTTTTGTTAATTTAGTATGTTCCGAAAGACTGAATAAGTCTGCAACAACATACATAATCTAAGTAATTTTTTAAAAAGAAAATGCTTCTTCCACTAAGGGATTTGTTAAAGCAAACAGTCTCCTTATACATCTTTCTCGATCAGCATGAGTACTGTAACTTTTCAAGGTTTATATATTGCGCATGCATTTTCACTTTGCTTGAACAGGAAGGCCTGTAATTAATTGCAACTTATTTTGAATTCGTCTGGCAGACCACATAGAAAGATGGATGAGGTTTGAGTATGTAGAATTTATTCTACCATTGCTAATGTTTTGTACGTGTTTGCGTGCTTGATGTGCAACCGTCTCTGTATATACGAACAAGAGAGAGGGACTGATCATATATATTACGGTGTCAGTGGGATGTCATCATAATAATAATGTCACTTTGATGCAAAAAAAAAAAAAATATATATATATATATATATAGTTTGACTCGTTAATATATGAGTCCAGTTAATTAACTACCAAAAAAAAGTTTTTATGGGGAATTAAAAAAATTATCAAAATAATTAATTATTTTTTTGTTTTTTCATAAAAAATTTTTTAAAATAGTTTACTAATATATGCCTTAAGTCACACATTAGTAAATTCTTTAATATATTTATAATTTATGTAGACCCCACCTGATCAGGTACAATCTTCACAATACAGTGATATAAAATTCTCTCTCTAGGATTTACTGTTCACCGTCTTTGAACAATTGTTGACCACCATTAAATTTTTTTTTTTCTCTAAATGATCCATAAGAAGCTTGAAAACTTTGAAAAGCCATAACTATTGGCTTGGTTGTCCATAACTTCTAAATGGGTAGCACTTACCTAATACTTAACAGTCACATGATTAACATAAATGACTTTATATGGTAGACAGAGACGTATTTTAATCAACGACACATATATATATTTGGCATTTAACCAATGGCGAAGCCAGGGGGAACTACAAAAAAGATCCTGTGGCCACGTTTTTAAAATGCGGCCATAGGTCATAAAAACGTGGCTATAGGACCTTTTGGCCTATAGCCACGTTTTTTTAGGCCGCGTTTTCCAATGTGGCCTAAACCTCGTGACTATAGGCTTAAGGGGGTCTATGGCCACATTTTTCAAATGCGGCCTAAAACTAGACCCTATGGCCGCGTTTAAAACGTCGCCTAAGACCAAGATATAGGTTGGAGTGGAAGCTATTTGATGTCTTTTAACCTGCATTGCTACTCATACACATACATTGGTACATGCAAGCATACAAGGTCCAGAACCAAGAATCAAAAACTCTTCCATCCGAAAACAAAATGAATCCATAAAAACAAGACCAAATTTTAAACTGTTTTCAAACTCACCGGGAACAAAGTCTTCAAAAACTCAAAGTCAGTCTTGGGAGCCTCAGCGATCCTTGTGACCCAAGAGATTAACATCATGACAGACCCACATGCAAGCAACAGAGTTGAGGTCAGCCATGGGTTTATTATAGAAACAAAATACTATGAAAATGAAAAGTTGACCAAGATCATACCTTGCATAATCGGATTTCAGTATCTCTCAGCTTATTCTGATTTCACAGCGAGAGAAAGAGACACGGACTTCGTCTGTGCGACGACGTTGGGGTGTCAGATCGGAGATATTTTGGGTGAGGGTTGAGATCGGGCTCTTCAAATTGGAGAGATTTTGGGTGACGGTTGAGATCGGAGATGAAGGGTAAGGGGTGAGATCGGAGATGGAGGCTTTGACGGTCAAGGTTGAGCGTAGACTTGTCAGAGATGGAGGCTGATGGAGGGTGAGGGTGAGGGTAGAGATCAGGCTCTTCAGAGATGGAGGCTGAGGTGTGGGAAGGGCTAGGGTTGACAATTTTTAACCGAACAGTATATATACAAAGCCTAAAGCCGCGTTTTAAACCTGCGGCTATAGGCAAATTCTGAGGCCGCATTTAATAAATACGGCCCCATCCCAAAACTGAAGCCATGTTTTAAACATGCAGCTTCAGACCAAATTTAAAGCCGCGTTTTAAACACGTGGCTTCAAACCAAATGTAAAGCCGCATCTATAAAACGTGGCTTTAGGCATGCTAGAGCCGCATTTTATCAACGCGGACATAGTTAAGGAAAACAAAAACAAAAATTCACAAAAATTCACAAAAATTCACAAAAAAAGGAAATACGAAAGGTCCTATAGTCGCATTTTTTAAACGTGGCCATAGCTACATGCAAAAAAATGCGGCTTCAGACGGTTTTATGGCTCCGCGTTTAAAACGCGGTTGATGTTTCAAATATTAAGCCGCGTTTTTTATAAACGCGGCTTTACTCAATCCTGGGGCCGCGTTTTTTCAAACGCAGCCCAAAAAAACGTGGCCTAAGGGGGGCGTTTTTTGTAGTGGGGGGCCGAGGAGCCATGGCCCCTTTGAGTTTTCAAAATTTTCTAGGATTATAGTACTAAAAAAAAAAAAAAAAAAGCAAAAACCGGTCCTCACAAATTTTTGACAAAAATACATAGCAATTCAGTCTTAAAACCCAGCCTATTCTTTGGCCCATAAATAATTTTGCTTAAAAAAAAAAACCATATCACTTGTTAGTAAGATTCCTATTCCTAATTAAATTAGGAATCTAAATTCTAATTAAATCAGGACTATAAAATCCAAATAAATAGATACTAATCACAACATTAAACTTTACAAACACAATTTATAAAATTTAAAATAAATAAATAAATAAAAACTTCACAAACACAACCCAAACTTCCCAACCCGGTAACCTAAAGATCTAAACTTCCCTAAACACAAGCTTGACCTAAACACAAGCAGTCAAGCTACCTTTGCCTCTGCCACTACTACCTTCGCCTCTATCGCAGTGCCACCTTGATCTATCTTCATTGTGGATGTTTGGTAAGTTTCTCACTCTCTCTATGCCTCCATCAATCTCTCTATTACTCTATGTCAAGTGTTTGTTCACTTTGTTGTTCAACCTTTCAAGTGAAGAAGAGTAAAAGTGTAAAGTATATTCTAGTAGCTACTAGAATATGCTTTATGTTTGTGGTGTCCAGCAAGTAGTTGAATCAAAAAAGAAAAAAGAAATAAACAAATGTCAAAAACTTAATAGAATAGGGTCTAGGTATTTGTACACATTTTAGGGTCTAGGTCTATACTAGTATACTAATTATTAATAGGCTTTATGTTGATCAATTGTCACTTGTCAGAGTTTGCCTTTCCAAGAAAGGCTTATGATAATTTGAAATAATAATTTTTTAATTATTTGTTTAATTGATAGTAAGAGTAATGACTTAGACAATTAAATTAAATTATTATTATATACATGTTTATTTTATCAATTTTATATATTAAGATTATAAAATTTAATATTCAAGATTTCATATTGCAAATAAATTATGAGAAAGCGATCTACAATTGATGCTTATTTTAAAAAGAAAAGTGTTCTAGACTCAGAGGTTACTGCTCAATCCTCTGTCTCAAATGCTGAAACTTCAAGTGCTAAAGCACCTAGAAAAGTTCAAAGATGTGAACCTAAATAAACAAATATTGTTCCCATAGAACGTGATCCTGCTGATCAAAAATCGATATGGAAATATCCCGTTAATGAACGCAATGAAGTTGTAAGAAAGTATCTCAAAGATGGGCCATATCAATATATGAGTGACAAATATCCATCTACAGATGAAAAGCATCCTCGTAGCTTTTGTTCTAGTTGGTTTGATATGTTTCCTTCATGGTTAGAATATTCACCAAAAAATGATGTTCTCTATTGTTTAGTATGTTATCTTACTAGTTGTTGAGAACTCTTTTTTTCGCCCCACGTTACACTACTTCATTGGCAACCCATGCCACATCAACATATTATTGATTTTTTTTTTTTTTTTGTAAAACTATTTAAAGCCCAAAAGAAGCTTATATTTCATTCAACTATATGAATTGGGCTCACAGGGCCCGTGAGATCCTTACTACAAGAGGCGGATTCATTATCCACATTTCCTTTTCATCAATTAGGATCATAACCCATGATATCATCAACATCAACATATGGATCGGGCTCACACAATGAATCAAAACTCACAACCCATATTACCTCTCTCATATTCATGGAAAGCGACTTCTTCAACAAAAGCCCATATTCACATAAAATGACAACAAAACTCAAGGTAAGTCATCTTATCTTCGGCTTATGATCCAAGCTCATGAATCTCTTTGGGGAAAACTTTAGGAGTCGTGGTTTGGAGGACCAAGAGGTATGTTTAGTAAAACTCCAGTAGTTTAAAGTTGATAAAAGAAACATGTTGTTTGGCGTGTCTTCTTCAACTCCCTGAACTCTGACGAGTCCATATGTAACAGGTAACATATGGTAAGCATCTCTTATCACATAACACTTAAGATGATAAAATTCTCCATTACTCTTTTCCTAAAACTTAATATTCATCATATGACAAATACTCAATATCTCCAGCTATCTAAATGCTGAGAAAATAACTATTCATTCAATCTCCAGCTGTTCCTATACAAATTTAGAAACTTCATTATATTATTCTACATAAACTACATTACTACTTTCAGCTAAAATCCAACCCAAACACATGGCCTAATCTGATTGGCTATCTTTAATCTCTAAATACATAGAATATTCATGATATCTCTAATACCCAACTGTTGTCTGCCACAATTAAACTAGATATCCCTCTGCCAGCTGCTAGAGCAAAGCACTAAATGCTCTTCTTACTTACCAAGATTAAGTCCCAATACAATGAGACCTTAACTAGATCTCTAAAGTTTCATTAACTATCAACCAATCATTCTCTTATTTACTAAAAATGTGTTGTAATAGAACCTTCGACCAAAAATACAAACACCCAAAAAAGGAAGCATTTCCAACAGAACCCCAGCAGTGTATTCAGCACTTGACACCTGACTGAAACTGATATCACCAACCATTTAATGTTGAAATCCCAACAGTCAACTGTTATACCCAAAATAGCAAGATATCCCTAAAAGAGATCTTACCATCTTCAGCCAAATCTATGAAATATCCATCCTAGCAGCCTGACATCTGACTTGATTTGCTTCTGCCCAAAGTAACAACTGTCTTATGACAGCTATCTTATGACAGCTGTGATAGTTTTTCTTGACAGCTAGGACAGTTTTTTCAGAACAGTTGTGACAGCTGACCCAGCAACCTTGACATTATAAATTTTCCTTATAAGGCTAAAAACTAAAACCAACTAAGTAACTATTTTTTTCTTGCTAAAATACTTTCCTTTTCTGCTTCTCTTTTCTCAGCAGCTACTATCCAAAACAGCAAGAACATCTTAAAGCTAAACATACCATTCTTAGCCAAATCCTAGGATGGATTTTCTAAAGATTCATTACTAATTGGGACAAATTTTGGCTGAGATTATTTGCTAAAAAAGCCCCTTAAACTCAGCTAAATAGAACCCCCCATCAGCACCTCAAGGAAGGACACCAATGGAGAAGAATAACTCTCTCATAAAGCTTCTCTATTCTCTCTCCCTCTAATAATCTTCTTAAGCTCTTAATGAAATTCTGAGCTTCTGAAGTTTTTTTAGTTTCTAAATTAGGAACTAAACTCTTTAGCCCTTAGCTCATAAATGCCTTTCATAAGCTTTCATACATCCTCTAGCAGAAAATTCCAGCAACATTGCTAAACACAGTACGACACCATTACTCTCTTATACTCATTCTCTCACTCTTTATATTCAGAAAATATATCTATCTTACTGCTCCTATCTCCAAATACCTGAACACATCTCTCTACTCTTCTCTTACAAAAATTTTCCTCTTGGAAGGCAATCTCTACAACTTCTCCAGCAATTATAATCTCATACTTTTACTATCTTTAACCTTCATTTCTCTCATACTTCCATATATCATACATATTACAAATACTACATCACACAAAACATCTATATCTTTTAACATCTCCACACTTCTCAAGAGATAGCAAACACTCATACTAAAAGCCCTTCTCATAGAAGGCATAAACTTCTAATGCTAAAACCCTTCTCCTAGAAGGCAACAAGATCTCATATCAAAGCCTTTCTCATGGAAGGCACAAATTCATCTTACATAAAGCTCTTCTCTTAGAAGGCACAAATACTCCATACAAAAACCCTTCTCATGAAAGGCAACACTATTCATAACTTCACAACAACTAAAAGAGCATTGTCAAGGGGAAATTCATTTAAGTGCATAATAAAAGAGGCCAGCTTAACCAGCCCCTACACACAGCTAGACATACTCTCTCTCCCTCCAGTTGCACCCATTTTTCCCCCTCAATCTTAAAGTTATCATGACAAACTGCTTCTCTACTGCTGGAGTCACTCTGCTAGGATATCATCAACTCACAGAAGTTGTACAGCTGAAGCTGTAAACCATCAGAGATAAGTGACTATGCTTCCATATCTTTAAAATTTACATCATTGAATACATGATTACTTCACCTTTAAATACATATTATTTTATTTCAACTATTATTACAACTATTAATCAAAGCTATTATATTAAACACATATTACATATCTATTCAACCATTATCGTGATTCTTAGACCTTGGCTTTAATGGTTTTGTAGGCTTAAAAGTATGCCGGTAGCCGTCGGTAGCCATTGGACCACGTGGCCCAATGTTGAGTTCCAGACATAACTCCCCAAACAAACCCAGGTCTAGCAAGGTCACCCCTCCAACGGACCACAAGTGGCCGAGCAACCGAAAAAGGCCCCCGAATGCTAGTAAACCAACAGCACATGATAATCCATTTGTTGTTGGAGGCTTTAGAAATTGGAAGAAAGTCGGAGGAGAAGATTGTTCTTTTCGTAAACATGAGGGGAAAGATCCTAACTCGACGCACAAAATTGCTTTAAAAGCGTGCAATGATCTAATGAATATCTCTTAGCACATTGAGAAGTTAGTAGAGAAGCATACTTCTGAACAAATTGCAGCTAATAGACTAAGAGTTCAAGTTTCAGTTGATATAGTTCGTTGGCTTGCATTTCAAGCTTGTGCATTTAGAGGTCATGAAGAAAGTGTGGATTCACTTAATCATGGAAATTTTATTGAACTAATACAATTATTAGCATCTTACAATGACAAGATTGCAAGTGTTGTACTACAAAATGCTCCATCGAATGCCTCATATACTTTATCACAGATCCAAAAGGAGATTATTTATGTCATTAATTTGTAGTAAGGTTAAGAAAGCGATACGTGAGGAGATAGGAGTTGCAATATTTTGCATTCTTGTTGATGAAACTCGTGATGAGTCCAAAAAAGAGCAAATAGCCCTTATTTTGAGATTTGTTGATAAAGATGGTTTTATTCGTGAAAGGTTTTTTGGTCTTGTCCATGTCAAAGACACTACATCTTTAACTTTAAGAGATGGGGTATTTAAAATTCTCTCTCATCATGAGTTAGTTATTCAAAATATTCGAGGTCAAGGATATGATGGTGTAAGCAACATGAGAGGTTAATGGAATGGGTTGCAAGCTTTAATTTGTAAAGAATGTCTCTATGCTTATTATATTCACTGTTTTGCGCATCACCTACAACTTGCATTAGTTACAACATCTTCTGAAGTAAGTATTGTTCATCAATTTTTCAATAATTTGACTTCAATCATTAATACCACTACATCTTCTAGCAAACAGAATGATGAGTTGAAAGATACTCAAGCTATTGATGTTGCAAGAAAATTAGCAAATAATGAAATAAAATCCGATTAAATCAAATTGGAACTTTGAAGCAAACTGGAGATACTCGTTGGAGGCTCTCACTTGTATTCAATATCTAACTTGATAAAAATGTTTGATGCAACTTATAAAGTTTTAGAGAATCTTTCTACGGAAGGAAACTACCGTCAGCGTGGAGGTAACAGATTTTGCTCTAAACTCATTAATGTCCTTTGACTTTATCTTTGTATTACATCTCATGAAGGACATCATGGAAATCACTGAAGTGCTTTCTCAAGTCTTGCAACAAAAATCTCAAAATATTCTAAATGCCATGGATCTTGTTTCAAGTACTGAAAAATTGATTGCAAAAATGAGAGAAGTCAGATGGGAAGATCTTCTTAAGAGAGTAAAATTATTTTGTGAGGAGCACAAAATAGGTATTCCTGATTTGAATGCTCGATATGTTGGAAGGCGTGGTCGATCTCGACGTCAATAAGATGATATTGATGTAGATCATTATTATCGAGTTGATGTGTTTATTGCCACAATTGATTTTGTGTTACAAGAATTGAACAATAGATTCAACGAGGGTGGCAGTGGAGTTACTTACTCTTAGTTCAGCTTTGAATCCTATTAATGGATATAAGATGTTTGATATTGATGATATTTGCAAGCTTGCTAATACATTTTATCCTGAAGATTTCACGAAGCAAGAAAAATGGAATTTAAAAACTCAACTTCTACTTTTTGAGCTTGATGTTCCCCAGCATGCAGATTTAAAGAATCTATTGACACTTTCTGAATTATGCCAAGGGTTGGTGAGAGTTGGAAAATCAAAAATCTATCCACTTGTTGATAGATTGATCAGACTTGTGCTTACTCTTCCTGTTTCTACAGCAACTACAGAACATGCATTCTTAGCCATGAAACATGTCAAGACAAAGTTTCATAACAAGATGGACAATGAGTTTTTGAGCGACTATTTAACTATATATATAGAAAAGGAGATTGCTAAAGAATTTAGTTCAGAATCAATTATAAATGATTTTAATGCCAAGAAAGAGCGTAGAGCACAACTTTTTTAAGTTAAAGTTAATGTGAAATAAAGATTTTTTTTTAGTCATTTTTTATATATAAGAATTTTATTATGTTTACCTTAGCCTCCCTCGAAAAAATTCCTGACTCCGCCATTGTATTTAACAATTACATTATTAATGGAATTGGACTTATGAGTAACATGTCTTAATGCACGACATTTACCTTACACTTAACAAGTTATATTTATAACAAAAAAGGATGGCAAGGCCAATATGATCAAAAATAAAAACTTTAAAACATAAAAAGGTTAAAATAAAAACAATCTCATATTAGGGCCAAAATTGTGCTTTAGCCTAATTTTTTTTGCCTAGATTCCAAATTAGGGTTTATTTTCTTATTTGAAGCAATCAAATGGCACAAAAATTTGAAAATATTTTCCTATTTAATGTATGTTTTATAATGAAAGTTTTTGTTCATATTACTATTTGGAATTATAATAAATATCAACGATGTCCCATTTAAGAGAATTGCAATAGACTTTATGATTTCTCTTTCTCCAATATATTGCTTCTTTGCCCTTTTTTTTTTTTTTTTTTCTTAATTTAAGGAAAACCTAGTAGTGCACCAGAAATCTGAAAACCTACGCTTGCTGGAGTTACACTTGACAACAAGGCATTAGATTCTTTTATTGGAAAATAAGTATTTTAAGGGCAAAAATTACAATTTTTCACCCTAAAATTATTTTACACTTCATCCCCTGAACTATCAAAACGCAAGACCAACCCCTTAAATCAAAAGTTTTATAATACTTAACCCCCTATATTGTCTATTTTTCTGTTAAGTCTAGCAGAATTTAGTACATGAAAAACCAATTTACCTCTCTACCTTCTATTTACCTTCTATTTTGGAGAGAGGTAAATTAGTCTTTCAATACTTAATTCTTTCATTTTTTTTTTTTTTTTTTGGGTGAAGAAATTCTTTCATATTAACACCAAAACAAAATTATAACTTTGGAAGTCAATTGTGCATTTTGATAATCATAGAGAAAAATATAAAATGGGATATAGTTTAGGGTAGAAAAGTGTAATTTTCCTTAATTTAAACTATTCTCTAAAGCCTTAACAGTTAATTAGGAAAAATTATTGAATACTCTGAGAGTACCATAAATGTGTACTCCCCCCTTTCACATGAATTGCGGATCCCACTATAAATTTAATTAGTGGGACTTGCAGTTATGTGAGAGAGGGGAATACGCATTTATGGTACTCCGAGAGTACGCAATAATTACTTGTTGATTAGGTAAACATATGACATATTCTTTTAATATGCTTTTATTCTACTCCTATTTTTAGAAAAATTTAAATCCCAAAGCATATATCTAGTTTTTTTTTTTTTTTTTTTTCTCCTTACATTTCATTATATTCAATTTCTAGTTTTTTTTTTTTTTTTTTTCTCCTTACATTTCATTATATTCAATTTCATAATTATGGCCATTTCATTTTGTGATGTTGGAGTGCTTATCAATGATTTTGACACTTGCTATGGTTTTTGGCATAACTATTTGCGGGGATTTCTAGATATGATACTTCCGATGCTCTCTTAACAAATGGTGATCCCACGTATATGTTTTGTGCACATATTAAAATTACTACTTCATAGTTAGAGTTTTATAAGTTAATAATATTAACTAATATTTCTAATAAAGACATTTAAAGGTGAATCATCTTTCCCCCACTTAAAATGTATCAAAAATTACTAGTTCCGAACTTTTTTATCCACCTTTTAGTATTCCGAAATCTAATGGAAAGATATATTTTGTATCGGGTATATGTTGCTTGCTGTGAGAGAGAAAAAACATATACTCGATTAGGGGCGTAGCCAGGATTTTATGCATGGGGGGGCCGATTTTCGACGACAATGATTATCATCGTTGTATAGATAGTCTATATATTTAGGTTGATATGAACCTTCTTTGAGATAAACTCGTCCGATTTCATCTTGTTTGTTGATAGGAAATTCACATATTTATTTACGTGATCCTAGATCACGATCTATCTCTTCATATTGAATTCTTGAACATTTGATGGGATGTTCATCAGGCATTGAAGTATCGACATTTATTTTTACAGCCACATTTGTTTCTACAACCACAAGTGTCCTAAATTTTGAATTGCTAACATTTTTTTTCTTTAAGAATGCATCAATTGTTTTTCATTTGCTCATAATTCTTTTAACTTTAAGAATATGACTCAAAAATTAACCTGAAAAGAACTTAAAAAATAAAATCTTAATTAGAAATTTTTACTTAATTATATGGATGAATTCATACTCAAGAAAAAAATAAAATTTTCACTATAATTTAAACAGTCAACCCATCATCATTCCTATTATTCAAATTTTCCTGTATTTTAAATTTTTTTAATTAAGAATAACTCCTCAAACAAAAGCAAAAAATTAAACACATAAGTACACAATATAAACCAAACAATTTAACAACACCCACTGTCATATGATATCTAACTAATCAAAAATAGTTAATAAATCAAAAAAATTGGTTAGAAAGCAAGTGATTTGTTTTTTTTTTTTTTTTTTTGACAATAAAATATGCTAAGTAATTTGTTTTAGAAAGCAAGAAGAAAGAAAAAATTGGTTAGGATTTTTTTTTTTTTTTTTTTCGGACTGGAGGATTGATGCTGAGTTTTGGGGCTGGTAGGCGGTACCAGTGGGGAGTGAAAGTGTATCACGAAAGACCAAAAAAAAAAAAAAAAATGAAGTAAAGAGAATAGGGATTTCGTGGGTGGGTTTTTGAGAAGAAGAAAGTAAAATTTTATTGTTTTTGTGTTTGGATTTTGAGTATTTAAATGTAAGTGGACCAGCTTTTTGTTTTATTTGGAGTATAAGAGCCTAAAACTAAAGTTGGGGGACTAAAGGCTTAAAACTAAAGACTTTTAGCTGTGAGAATAGATGCCTAAAACTAAAACTAAAGGGAGAATAGAGTGTCTCACACACACACGCATACACACTGTGGGTTTTGTCTAAATACTTTAATCCACACTTTTCAAACACCAAGCGCACACACAAACACGGATCCAGCACTTACTCTGTTTTTGCACACACCCTTGTTCATGCGCCACCATGGTCTCGGTTCACACGCCGTGCAAGCCGCCCTTAGCTCGTAGATCGGAGAGTAGTTTCTGGGTTTGAGAGGTAGAGAGACTTGATGATCCGAGTTCGGGTTTAGAGAGGCGGGTGTTGGGTCCGGGTTAGACCGAGATGCAGAGAGCAGAGGAGTGGTGGTGGTCTGTGAGTGTCACAGTGGAGCTTGGATGATGCTCCGATTCCTTTAGACTGTTGAAACCGAGGTCTAGGAAGGAGGGTGGGCTTAGATCAGGTCTGGGTTTGAGGCATTTGAGGGATGAACCACTGTGAGCGGTGGTGGTTGATGATTGGAGAGGAGCTTGAGAATGGGGGGGCCGGATCAAATTTCTTACATAGTCTAATGGAATTTTTTTTTTTTTTTTTTGTAGGGGCCACGGCCCCCCCAAGGGACAACGTGGCTCCGCCCCTGTACTCGATACATGATATGCCTTCTCCACTCCTACTAAAGTTGAAGCATTGTGCAAGTTAGACAACGGAAGGAAAGTGCAACTTTGAAAGGACCAAGCAAGTTTTACTTCATTACTTTGACCACCCACCCCACACCCCCCCCCACACACACACACACACACACACACACACACACACACACACACACACACAAAAGCAACCCTCTGCTCTGGCTGTAAATGATATGTGACTAGTAGCTCTAGCCATTTCATACTAATAAAGTTAGCATTTCATGGAAACGTCAATCAATAGTAATGTTAGGATACTATTTCAAAAGAGCCTAAATTTACTGTATTATTCTGCTACGTACTCATAATTATTTGTATTTCACTTTTATACTTGCCTATATAGATGGTTTTTTGTATAGTGTGTTTTACACATGATTAAATATACTCTTTAGTCTTTTCATGGTAACAGAACTTAGGGTTCTAAAAAAATCACCCTTCATCTCTCAAACACTCTATCACGTCAAGCATTGCCATCGTTGGTCTAAGATTGCCGCCTTCGTTCTGTTTTATTATAATATTCTAGGCTAATCATGCACAGATTCAAGCAACCAACCACTCGAATCGATAGACTATTGGGACCGACCATAAGGTTGGGACGTTGTTTAAGATGTCCTTTCTTCATATTCCTTCATCAGTAATCTCAGCATCAACAGTTTCAACTTATGTTTTGTCATGCATGGAATTTATATTACTCTCGATTAGGTCACGCATCTCTACCTCATGTAAAAAAGGTAGCGTTTTGGAGTTTGTTAGGTTTCGTTTCTTCCAGTCCTTTAGATTTTATGTCATGTCAACTTGGAAAACAACCTTTCTTGCCCTCTAATAAGAGTGAATCTATTGCATTGGTACCTTTTAATCTTACTCATTTGAATATATGGGAGTCCTCTCTTATCACCATGGTAATTTATTATATTAATTGTGGGTGTTTTTTTTGTGATATACATGGATTTATTTAATAAAAAATCATTTTGAAATTGTCACTATGATACTATATATAGTACTTAGTTTTCTAAAGTAAATACGAATGAAGTATAAGCATAGTAGTAAAATGAAGTACAAGCCCATTAAACCCAACTCACTGTAGTATTGTACTACATGTACTAGTCGTACTTCACTCATATACCTGTTTAAAAAAAGGAAACCATTTATACAGTTTTTCTTCAATTCATATACAAACGAATGTTTAATATTAATGTAATACCCGGAAAAAAAATAAAAATAAAAGGAGGGGTATTTAAGTAAATTTGTTTATGGGGTCAACTTTTATAATTAATATTACTAAGTGGTTTTTTAGAAAATAAGGTTGAAACCCTAGTTTACATAATCTAATTTTTTTAAATAAGCTTATAATTGAGATATTTTGAGAAATGAGACTACTCAAAGGACTGAAGTAGAAAATGATTGACTACACTCTTAAGGTAAGAGCTTAAGAAATTTTATTTTTTGTCAAATTTAAATTTTATGAAGTATTAGAATATTTTCTTATGTGAGTATTTTGGCCAACGGTGAGACTTTCTTTATTCATGGCCGCATGGGTGTGTTCAACGTAATTTTCTTAAAGGAATTGAATCGGATTGAAAAAAACAAAAACAAAAAAACGCTTGACGAAAAGGAAGAACACCAACTTCTTTCTAATATATTATTATTTGTTTATTGACTTGGTAGAGGAAGAGTAGAGTTTCAATAAAGCTTGTGTCAGAGCTTGATTTGTGTGATTTGTCTTAATGCCAAAAGAAAACTAGAGGCGGCAGTGGCAGGAGGAGGAAAAATAAATAAAAAGAAGAAGAACACATGTAGAATTATAGAAGATGGTCTAGGTGGTGCTTTTGACTCTAAATGATCATATGTAGACTACTAGGTTCTGTCAGTGGTAGTAGAGGATATACATTGAATACATGGATTTTTTTTTTTTTTTTTTTGAGATAATAAGAGAAATTATTGGATATTTTAGTAGTTTCTCTATTGACTGGGTACCGTTATAAGTCTTTTTTTTTTAAATTATTTGATTATTGAGTAAATTGTGCTTATAAATTGTTAGGTGAGATCTAAGGATTTTAGAGAACGTGTTAGGGAGAAATTCTTTGTGGTGAGCTAGCTAAGATAAGTAACCTTATCCTAATTGGTTTTATCTTTGCGTATTTTAACTACTGAAAATTTGTTTACAGTTCTTACAATTTATTTCTATTGTATTACTAATTTCAAGTAAAGAATTATCACAAATATATCTGATTACTGAATATATGACGTATTTTATTTAATTGATTTTTTTTTTCTCTAGCTATATTGATTTAAAGTAAAGAATATAGAAATATCACAAATATATTTGAATATTGAATATATGATTATATATATATGTATTTGAATAAGATATATTTTTATTAGAAACTATGTTTTCATATATATGATTATGGACAATTTGACTATGAATTGATTCTGATACCCAAACCAATGGGAGTTACTCATTGGTACTCTGATATCCAGCCAATGGAGGTTATTCATTGGTACTCTGATACCTAGTCATGGGGATATAGCGTAACCATAGTCATAAGAATGTTAAGAATATGAATTACATTTGAATATTTAACTATTTTGAGTCATTAAAACTGCTTATGTATTATTGGAACCCATTGTAAGTTATAGCTTTTGATATATGGAAAACTAACTACTTTCAAAATCATCTATAATATAATTGTAAGACTAAAGTATGTGATTTATTTGCAAAGTATTATTTTAAGATTATGAAACTTCTTTAGCTATTTTTGAAAACTCATAGCATATTATAACTTTTGAAGATTCATATTACATCTTATTACTTTACAAATCTATTGTTGGATAGAACTTATTTAGATTTTGGTTACTTATTGAGTTGTCAACTCACCCCTCCCCCCCCCCCCCCCTCCCCCTTTTTCTCCTTTTAGATTTTGATCAGGAAGAGTAGCATATGTTTGGGCTTCCGCTGGGATGTGCGCATGAGTGAAGTTTAGGAAATCAATGGAATAAGATTTGAACTTTTATGTTTAAGATTACCATTTGTGTAGTTCCTTAGATTTAAAGGATTTAGTTTATTTTTATTTGATGTTAGAAGATTAATATTTGGAGATCTTTTGAGGATGGCTTTATTAAGGATATTTTTAAATTTATTGATAAAATTTTCTTTGAGGATAATTCTTTAATTGTCAAGAGGACCTTACACACTTGTAGGGTGTAAATTTTATAAGTGTGTGGTTGTTGTCACGTGCCTAGCTCTTACTTGGGTTCGGGGCGTGACAGTTAAGAATATGACATAAATGTTGTAATCCCTTTAGTTAGGTAGTTAGTTGAGAGTATGATGAGTTGGTTATGATTTGAGCACATGTAACTCATTTAACACATGGCTTAATTCATAGAGCACATATTGAATTAACTAGCCAATTATCTTGAGCCCTGTAGGCCAATGAGATTAGACCTAGTCTCCTATAAATACATAATTTTAATTCAACATTAGATATCCATGAAGAATAAACCAATTTCTTAGTGCATTAGTGCATCTTTCTCTTTTAATATCCTTCTTTCTCCATGGAGACTACTTCGAATTAAGTCAATTCCCCTACAATTCATATTTGTCCCCATTAGAAACCACCAAGTTCCTAACTAGTGGTATCAGAGACGTTGATCTTGAGATGACCAAAGCCAATGGAATTCATCAAGCTCTCATGGAGTTTTATTTCGAAGGCAGAGATCCTTTTTAGTGGCTTGTCAAGCTCTATGAATTCTTTGCTCTAGACAACACATCATCACATCGCATGGTTTCCTTTGCCTCTTGTTGCATGGAAGGAGAAGCGTGGGAATGCATCCAAGATGCAGAGGCATCGGGTTTGTGCACAAATTGGGTGCATTTCATATGCACCCTACAAGATCGGTTTTGAGTACCAATCCTTGACGCATCAATAGAGACTATCACCCAAGAATCTAAGATGCAAGAGCCCGCAAATTTCATGCTGGAGGACCAAGAACTAATTCTTGATGCACTAGCAGAGGCTCCCACTCAAGAGTCTACAATTCAAGAATTGGCAATCTAAGTGTCGGTGATCCAAGAATCAAAGATACAAGCGTCAATTCAACATTAGATATCAATAAAGAATAGATCAATTTCTTAGTGCATTGTGCATCTTTCTCTCTTAATCTCTTTCTTTCTCTATAGAGAGTGACTAACTCAAATTAAATCAATTCACCTTCAATTCTATTCGTCTCCATTAGGACCACCAAGTTCCTAACATTTAATTTTTTCAATTAAGAAGTGCTCATGATAAACATTTTAGAATACGAATCCCTACTAATTTTCTAGAAGGAAAGTATAATTTTAATCTAGTTTTTCCTCAAGGCGCCAGTTTCTAACAAACAGTATTAACTTTTTTGTTAAAAAATTTCACCTAGTTAACTCAAATAACCTCCGTGCAGTATACTGATAACGGAGGAAGAACAAGAACATGAATAAACTCAATTACTCCGAGAAAAAAAAAAAAAAAAAAAAAAAAAAAAAAAAAAAAAAAAAAAAAAAAAAAAAAAACTCTCCATAAAATCTTTGAATCCATACAGAAAACACTGGAATTTACCATGAACTCAACTAAACTCTCTTAATTTTAGTTTCGAAATATATGAACCAATTTATAGTCTCGAATAAACTTATTTTTTGTAAAAATATTTTTAAACAAATTCTAATTGAAACAAAACTTTATTTTGACAAATAACAACTTCAAAATACCTAAGATTGAGGAAATAAATGTTGGGGTTCTGAGATTGTGATAGTTAAATATTAACAGCTTGAGGAGACTCTCTTTGTGAGAGCTTAATATAACATGTTGAAACATCACTTAACCAAAAAGTTGAATATATAGGTTTCAGCCTAATTATGTTATGTTATATTAACAATTTAATTTTTTTTCAATTTGGGACTTTACTATTTAATTAACCATACCACTCATAGTTTATTCCAACAATAACATTAAACACTTAGAAAGATCCTAAACATACAAAATAATAGCACTAATACATTTGATGGCGTATAACATACATCATGCATGTATAGTGTAATTTTCGAACTAAAGTTACTAATAATGCAAGGGATAAATAAATAAAGTGCATCCATCATATCTTAAAAAATATTCAAATTACTGTAATGTGTGAGTGACAGCAAATTAATGAGAGTCACCACAATTAATTGTGTCGGCAAAACTAAAATTCATAGACCATTCCACTCCACCCCCCCCAAACCAAAAAAAAACAAAACCAGAAAAAGAATAGAGCTCCAATTCCTGAGTTTTTGATTGCAGGTTAATTCAGTAGGTATCCTAGTATAAAAGTAGGTTTCAATTCTTTTATCTAGTATTCCTTTTGTTACTTCTATGACTCAATTTTACTGACCGTTACTTTCTTTTCCTTTGTGGCATTGGGGTCGGTGTTAGTATAAGAAATTTCAACTTGACTTAAGGGTTCTTCCAAAAGCATTTTTGTGGAGAATCAAAATTTTAATATCTCATGAGTCAAATAGACACTACTCTGCAAAAAAAAATAACTCGAAATTTTCAAATTTAAATAACTTTACAGGTGCTGAGCTCCATTTTTAATATTATCGTTTTTTTCAAGTTTGGTTAGATGCGGTGGGCTTTAGCTAATTTAATTCGTAAAGTTTCTTGTGATCGATTAAGAGATATGGAATTTAAACTTTGTCAACACCTAAAGCAAATTGGTGTCTTAACCTGAAGATAAAAATAAAAAATAAAAATCATTATGGAGCATCCGTCAAGGATAAAAATCTATTGAATCTAATGAAATCTATTATAGATATAAAATGTTTGATTGCATGCACTTAGGGTTTGAATATGTAAGAAACTTAGGAAGGAATAAAAGTATATCTTCAGATATTCTTGGACTATTTGTCGATGTGGGATAAGAAAATATGTAGTTAGTCAGTGGGGTGGCGGGCCACAATCGCGCACGCACGAATATGGGCAGACATGCATAGATGGACAATCATAGGAATTCTCACTAGGCACCATAATTTAATCATATACTTCACCTCAACAATAATGAATGTTTAATACATTATAATTGTCAAGGTCTGCTGCAGAGTTCTTTGCTTCTTTCTTTTTTTTTTTTTTTTTGTCCTTAATTTGAAAAGATACACCTTGTTTTATACCATAGAGGGATATGAGGATTAAATATGTATATATGAGCTAAAACATAGACCACTGTGAATCTGTGATTTGCTGGACTCCATCCAAGTGAGTATGAAAGGTGCAAATCATTCTTCCACTGTTATAATTATCAACTAGCAACATTGAGTTACTTTTGTCTTGATATAATGATGTCAAATCCTATACCATTTTATGCTTTATATTAAATTTTTTTAAATTTAAAAGTGTACAAACTATCACATCATTTAATATTTTAAATAACATGACAATCTATATACCATTAATCTCAACCGTAATAGAATGCTTGAAATAGAGAAGCTCCATGTGTTTTCTAATTAGAGACTTCATGCATTGTGCCGTTGACCAGTAGACAGTGGCAACTTCAGGACTTTTTTTCTAGAGGGGTCAATAGTGTCTTGAGCTAGGATTTTGTTGTGGGAAGTTAAAAAATAGAATGATTTTTTTTTTTTTTTTTTGTATATACAATTGTCATATTACATGCAATAATCTAACATAGTATTTTAAATAGTATACAATATAACTATATTGTACAATAGTCTTAAAAATTATTAATAGTTTAAAGATCGGTAAGAAAACAACAATTGAATGCATAAGTAAATAAAAATAAATAACTAATCATAATATTTGTCAAATTAATAATAATTTATTATAATCAAAAGTAATATCAATTAAATAAAAATATATGATAAAGAAGAATAGTAACACACCAAGAGTAGGTTTGGGAGTACACGTGATACTAAGGAAAAAAAAATAGTAACTTATATAAGATTTTGCTTTTGAAAGGTATGGATTTTTAACCACACACATGGTCATTCTCTTGGAATTAGAGCAAGCACTAAAAGACCTTTTTTACTCAAAAAACTGTAGAACACTTATCAAACTACTTGATTAGACAGAAAGAAAACATAGAAGGGAGAAAGAGAGAATGAGAAAAGAATCACAGATATAAATACAGATCAGTTGGTTGTACAAGTGGTGTAATTTTTTGCTGATGAAGAAGAAAAGTGCAGGAAAAAACCGTTTTATTCTACCATCAATGGTAAAGTAAGCCAGAATCCAGGGAAAAAGTTTATTTATTTATTTATTTATTAACAAATGAGCAATTTTAAGAGTAGTACTACTGACACAACATTTACGCAATAAAATTTAGGTGGCAAGTTGTTAAAAGTATGTAAAAAAGTTATGTCACTTATGAGTTTAGATAAAAAGCCAATTACAACTTGTCACTTAACATTTATTGTAAAAATATTGTGAAAATAGCACTAAGATAATCATATTTCAAATTTATTTCAATTAGTTTTAAACAAAATTTAGAGCCAGGATATTCAAAATTTTATTTTAGGAGTCAAAACAAAAAAATAATAATAAAATAAATACAAAATTTTCTCATTTTTTGGGGCCAGGCCAGGGGGTCCATTTTGAACCTCCTGGGCTGGTTGTAGAGCCGCCCCTGCCAGTGGATTTCATAATCAATTGCAGTTGCTTTGGAGGCCCCAGAAGTTGAAGTTGCTTTGGATTTCATAATCAATTACATGAATCTGTTTTCACCATTGAATTCTATTTAGGGTCAGTCAGCACACCCATAATGTCACTGGCCCCTCTTCTTTATTAATTATTAATATTATAGATATAGATGAAAAAATAAATTATTTTCTAAAAAGAAGTAGGGCCACAATGTACTAAACGAGCCAGGTACTATAATGCAATTAAATATGTGAGTTTCAGTTAACTCAATTGGTAAAATCTCTTATGGTTGAATAAGATATCTAAGATTCAATTTCAACCTACACTAAATACTGATTGATATCTTAGTCTGATAATAAAAAGATATCATCAAGAGTGGACACTATAGATTGAGACTCTCAAAAAAAAAAAAAAAAGGTGATCAAACAGGGTTTGTTTCTTTTGTAATCAGATTCAATTAACCAAACTCCATTTTTAAGATTAAACTCAATTTTTATGTTCAAGTTTGATTTGTTCATTTCTCATTCATAAGGTTTATTAACTTGGCTAAATAAATCAACTAGTTATATTTTTTTTAACAAAAAAAAAAATTCTATTTTCTACCTCACTGCATAGTAGCCATCAAAGATCAAACATTACTCTAAATCTACTCACTAATTCATTCACACTTCAATAGTAATTAATAGTTTTTATAAAACATGAATTAAAAAAATATTTTTGGACAAACTTTTCCTTTAAGTTACACAATAATTATTATCTTTAATGTACACAAACAATTTGAGTTTAGTTAATTAGTTGTAACTAAAAGTTATCATAATTGATAACTTTTGAGTAGAGCTTGTGATATGTCTAAGTGTTAAAATCACATTCCTTTACCTTATGCGTGTGTGCTTGTTTTTTTTTTTTTTAAATAATAAATAAATAATTAAAAATAAAATTGTAACTTAATTTGTTAACTAATCGAGCTTTAAACTTATCCCAGACTTGATTCTTTTAGATAATGAAAATGTTTTTAAATTTTTTACAATTTACAAGCAGCTTGGCCATAGCCTTACAAAGCCTAAAATGCATAATCACATACACACATTAGACTGCCTAATACACATTAACCATATTAGGTGAACAGAACAAAGAAGGCACTCCACAAGGACACAAACTAGAACAAAAAATATTAAAAGAAAATTTTAGTAATGATACTCTATATTTGGCATCAATAAAAAGGAATAATACCTTATGGAATAGCTCTTCAGCCAAATTCGCAGCTCATATTAAATCTAGTGTCTTTTCGATCACCCCTAGGACTTGTGCCTTTCCCTTCCATCACATATGTAACTTTTTCAACATAGAATCATTCATGCCTTATTGGTACATTCAAAAAGTTATATAAGTTATGTTAAATGCAACAAAGGCCATTTGAGTGATTATAGAAATCCTTCGTTAATCATTAATTTATGTAGGCCAATAACTACCTCAAATGACACCTCCTTTTTTCCTCCCTTTGTAAAAAGGTGGAACGTGAGGTCGTGGATTTAAAACCCTTCCGGACATGTATAACTGATTAAAATATTGTTGATTTAAGTAGCATTTGAACCTAGTTTTATGGGTTTCAGTTAGCTCAAATAGTAAAGACTATTTGGTATCTGATGAAAAAAAGTAATCATCATGAAGAGGACTACACCCAGGGTCGGCCCTTCCACTAGGCCAGTTAGGCAATTGCCTAAGGCCCCTAAGTGGAAGGGAGACCCCAAAATTTTAAAAAAGAAGGGGTAGTAGGGAAAAGAAAAAAAAAGTGGTTTCAAATGAATCTAAAAAAATCCGACACATCCTTTTGACCAAAAAACAAAATTTCTATTATACCCGGTTAAACATTGGTAGCACAAAAAAAAATTTTGGTCTAAACAAAATCAATTGTCCCAAAAATAACATCATTATCCTCTAAACAAACCAAAATTCAACAAGATAAACTACAAATCCAATCTAAGAAATTAACTACAAAACAATCAATAATCAAAACAAATAAAAAACCTCAAATCCCTAAAAAATTTACCATCTCTTTCTCATTATTGCTCTGCTTTTTTTCTATCAACTCTTGCTCTCCCCCTCTCTCATTCTTTCTCTCCACTGTTGTTGGGCCTGGCTACCTGGCTCAAGCTTCCTTTCCTCCGATCTAAATCATCCGATCGCATTTGATCTGAAAACTCTGAGGAGTGAGGACTGCCGAGCCGACTGCCTTTTTTTTTTTTAGCTGTTGCCGTGCTGTGTTTTCATTCTGGCATTCTGCACTGTAGAATGGGCGTTGACTTTTGAGCTTGAGGTATAACTTATAAGGCTTGCTTTCTACTGTAGATTTGTTAAAAGGGTTGGGCTGTGGCTAGATGTTTCACATTTGGGCCTTCAAGGCTTTTTTTTTTTTCTTTTTTTCTTTTTTTTTTTTGTTATAAGTGGTGTAATAGGATTTGTTTTATGTTTTTTGAGGGTAGGTCTTGGCAAGTTTTTTTTTTTTTTTTGCAAAAATTCAAAACTGACCCTCTAACTTTCAGTTTTTGTCATTTCAGTCCTCTAACTTTCAGTTTTGTCATTTCAGTTCCCTAACTTTCAATTTTTTATCAATGTAGTATTATGTTAAACCTCAGTTACTTGCTGCTACCTGGCTCAAGCTTCCTTTCCTCCGATCTAAATCATCCGATCGCATTTGATCTGAAAACTCTGAGGAGTGAGGACTGCTGAGCCGACTGCCTTTTTTTTTTTTCGCTGCTGCCGTGCTGTGTTTTGATTCTGGCATTCTGCACTGTAGAATGGGTTTTGACTTTTAAGCTTGAGGTATAACTTATAAGGCTTGCTTTCTACTGTAGATTTGTTAAGAGGGCTGGACTGTGGCTAGATGTTTCACGTTTGGGCCTTCAAGTTTTTTTTTTTTTTTTTTGTGTTGTAGGTGGTGTAATAGGATTGTTTTATGTTTTTTGAGAGTAGGTCTTGGCAATTTTTTTTTTTTTTTTTTTTGCAAAAATTCAAAACTGACCCTCTAATTTTCAGTTTTTTTCATTTCAGTCCTCTAACTTTCAATTTTGTCATTTCAGTCCCCTAACTTTCAATTTTTATCAATGTAGTATTCTGTTAAACCTCAGTTACTTGCTACCGTTAAGTGAGCCAAAACGACGTCGTTTTGCCCCTTTTTTTTCAAAATTAAAAGAAACTGGAGAAAAAAAAAAAAAAAAAAAAAAAAAAAAAAAAAAACAACAACAACAACAACAACATTAAAGAGGAACAACGTCGTTTCCCTTCCCCTAAAATCAAAACTAGAAAACACGATGAAATTCTAATTTTGAGGAAAACTGGGTCGGTTTGAGAGAAAGACCGAGTCACCGGAGGTGCGGTCAATACTGCGAGTTCATTCGCCCCAAAGATCAGTCTGCGATGAAGTTGACTGTGCAAAATCGTCAGACCAAGGTGTCGGTGGTGCCATCAGCGGCGACTCTGGTCATCAAGGCATTGAAGGAGCCAGAGCTTGACCAGAAGAAGACGAAGAATATCAAGCACAACGGGAATATCTCCCTCGACAACGTCGTTGAGACCGCCAAGGTTACGTGCCCTAGATCCATGGCCAAAGACCTCAGTGGGACCATTAAGGAGATTCTCGACACGTGCGTCTCAGTGGGTTGCACGGTTGATGGGAAAGACCCTAAGGATTTGCAGCAGTAGATCTCCGATGGTGACGTGGAAGTCCCTTTGGACTGAGTGAAAGAGAGAGAGACAGAGAGATAGAGGTTCTTCTATTTTAATTTTGAAAAAAAAAAATTGGATATTTTGGTGAATTTTGAGATATTTCAAGGTAATTTGATGATATGGATGGATAATTATTTAGTTTTTCTTATTTTGAATTATGGTGATTGTGTTTGATTCAATGATTTTTGTGGTCAATTTTGCTTTTGTGATTGTTTGTATTGTTTGGTTTGATGTGTGGTTGTTAGCTCTGTGTGGAAGACTGAGCTGAGAGTTTCTTGGCTTGATAGTATGATCTGATATTGTTCTTCACATGCTGGTGAAGTGACCTTAGAGGATAGTTCCATCTACCTCAACTACACCAATACTTGCTGCCACCATCCAAGAAGCTTTACTTGTTGCAGCCGTACTTCTTTCTTGCTCTAAACTAGAACTGAAATAAATGAGAATTTGGAAGTTTGGAAGATGAAAAATAGACATTGGGTTTTGAATTTTCATTTCAGGGAAAGGGTAAAGACGTCGTCCTTTTAAATGTTTTTTTTTTTTTTTACAGTTTTTTTTCTTTTAATATTATTAAAAAAAATTTTAAAAAAAAGTCACTTAATGGCAACCAGTTACATAGGATGAACGGAATACTACCTTGACAAAAATTAAAACTTAATAGGCTGAAATGATAAAACTGAAAGTTAAAAAGCTGAAACAACAAAAACTGAAACAGTGTCAATTTTGTTTTTTTTTTTTTTTTTTTTTTTTAGTTGCAAATAATAGGATTTGTTTTATGTTTTTTGTGGGTGGGTCTTGGAAGGCATCTTCTTGGCTGGGTTGGACTTATTTTTGTTATAATTATGCTTAATTTTTTTTTTTTTTTAATTTTAATCTTAATCTTGTGTTTATATATATATATATATATATATTAGTTATTGGTAATATAATGAATAAATCTTTATTTATATAGGTTGAAATTGCTAAAAACTTGTTATTATTCGCTAAAACTACAACTATATATATATATATATATATACATTTTAGTTATTGGTAATATAATGAATAAATCTTTATTTATGTAGGTTGAAATTGCTAAAAACTTGTTATTATTCGCTAAAACTACAACAATACTTTTTATATAAATCAGGTTTTATTTCTCATTTGCTGTACACTTGAAAGTTATTTTATATTTTAGTTTATATAAATATATTGTTTGATTAGAAATGTCTACTAGAAAATATGCATCTGAATATGAAAAACTTAAAAAAAAAAAAAAATTTAATTGAGTCTCGAAAAAGATCAATGGATAAATTTGTTATTAATAATAGATAAATTTGTTAGAATAACTTGAATACAAAAATTTAATTCGTTAATTTGCATCTCAAAATGCAGGAAAAAATATATTTTAAATAAAATATATTATAATATAAAAATATTAAATAAATATTAATTTAATTAATACATAAATATAAAAAATGTCATATTTTAGTTCTCACTTTAGGCTCCAAAATGTCAAGGGCTGGCCCTAACTACACCAATCTAGTTTTTAAAATTTTACCATATATCAAATAAGCTTAGCAGACAGCCTCAGGTGCTCAAACAATTTTGTTTTTATGTACGTAAACAGAAATATGGTCAATAGTATCAACAAAACTATATGGTAAACGGTCACTTATGACACAATTGGTTCAGGTAGCCCAATTCAAATGTAACTTAACAGCTAAGGCAAATCTGATAGGATGAAACTTCAACTTTATCATATTACAAGGTTCAGATTTTAACTTATACATTACCTGGTGTATATCATATATACAAATTTCATTACATATTTTCAAAGTATCATATATGACAACCGTCAGTTTGAGTCATTGAGCTTAGACAGCAGAAACAGGGAACCAGAGGAAAGGAGGACAGAAGCAGAGAAGCAAAGCAAATCAAAAGGAGAGTGTATAACAGCCTTCTTACTCTTGTCAAAAAGCCCAATTAGAAGAATCATCACTATAACATGGCCAAGCTTGGTTTTCAGCTCATTGACGGTTTTTATATCTAACCATTTAGGCCGTTCCTGGAAATGAAAATGTAAATTGAAGTATAGCTGTAAGCTAAACAAAGATACCATCAATATTTGCTTTTCCATCTAGTAAAGTTCAGTCATAACATTAATAAGTCGAGCATGGAAAAGCAGAAAAGACAAGAGGACAAGTAGAAATGCATTATTGCTATTAAAGCAAGGTTAACCCATCTCAAAGCTATTAAAAGAAGTGACAAATTCAACTTCAAGGAGGAAATCACCTACTAATATCATTTTCCAAATACTTTTACCCTACAAAGCAGTAAAACTTTCATAAATGAACAATTATCTGGCTTAAAACATCAAACAAGTCAAGGTTGGCCTTAGACCCACCAATGTAGGAAGTGCAAATACAGTAAATATTTATCTTAATTTAGTCTTATTTAATTTTGGAAGTCGACTATATCTGATTTTAGGTCTTAGTAGTTAATGAGGTCAACTAGTATTTTATTTAATTTCCTAGAATCAATGTTATTTTTGGAATTTATGAATTAGGATTTCCAAAGTCAATTAGAATTAGAGTCAAATATTCAACAAAAGCATAGTATTGTTCTTTTACGGAGACTGTATTTACAGTTTGATTGGGTAATAAAATTTATCTTGGAAATTTTCCAATGGTCGGTTGGGTGTTGACTACAACCAACTGTAGGTTTTGACTCTTGAAGGTATGTTATCCCTTGCTTGGTGCTGATTCCAAGCAAGCCTAGGTGTTTGACTCTTTTTTTTTTTTGATAAGCAGGTGTTTGACTCTTAGGTTATCTACTCTTTATTTTTCTATTCTTCATTTTGTCATTGCATCGTTTTGGTCATCAACAAATTTTTACTTTAATTTGGTCTTATTTAATTTTGGAAGTCAATTGTATTTTATTTTAGGTCTTAGTAGTTAATTAGGTTCATTAGTATTTGATTTAATTTCCTTAAAATCAAGGTTTTTTTTTGCAGTTCAAAATTGGGATTTCACAAGTAAATTACAATTAAGGTTTCTTAAATCAATTAGAATTAAGGTGAAGTAGTCTATATAAGGATAGCATTGTACTCCCTCGAATAATGTATCCAATTTGATTGTAATAAAATTCCTCTTGGAATTTTCCAAAGGTCTAGTACAGATTCAAAACCAACTTTAGGTGCTGATTCCTAGGTTTTCTATCCTTTAATTTTCTATTCTTCAATATTATTGTTGTATCATTTAGGTTGTCCTGTGTCACCCACATGCACAGGCCAAACTAGAAACCAAAACAGATATACAGGCATTGAAGTTGCTCAATTGCTGAAAGAATTCTCACCTACCTTTAGGGTGAATAAGCCAAATAGATTTGATCTGTATGGAGTTTTTTCCTCCGACAATGATTTTGAACTGTCAAGATTGCTGACAAAGAGTTCATAGAGACCCATTCCAAAAACCAGCATCACAGTTCCCAAAAGATAGACATCTACAAGTGCAATAGAGTAGTAATTAGTTACTTCAGCTGGCTAACAGGGAGTCTTACTGCACAAATCAGAAAAGAGGTGCTTCTTTGTGCCATTATGCATGCATTTATTTTCACTTCCATGCAAGTACTCTGTATACAAGGTTCTGTACTGAGTAGTGCTGTAAACAACAACATTGCTCCCCAAAAAACATATTAGTTTAATCTGTGCATCATATAACCCCAAGTCCAAGTAGAAGGTCAGTGATTAACCAGATCTAACCTTCAATTTGAAATCCTGAGTTCATGATCAAAGAAGAACAGTATGTGTCCCGTCACTTCTTTGCTCTAAGAATATTTTCACGATCAAGATTCTTCATACAAGTTTAGAACTCTTCCAGAAAACATGCATAATTGGCTTTTCACGTAACTTTTTTAAGGACAAAGAACTCCCCATTTTATTAGAATAATTTTGTTCATAAAAGCAAATGAACAAAAGTACATAATAGGTCCTGAATTTTACATTTTCTGTTTAGGGCCTTTAGGCTATCTACAAATTCTTAAAAAGAACATGAGGGAGTATTTCCTATAAAGCAACCACCCAATCATATAAACAACTTAGCACTGATTGTTTGATCATGTGGTTTGGATGTTCAACCCAATCAAGAGTTCATCTATTTTTCTCAACCGGAATAGTCCATAGGGCACAAAGGAACTGTATTCCAAGCTGCGGGCCCTGAGAATCATTACTTAGCAAAAAATAAAAGCTCCCTTTCCAACAGCTTAGCATTTGAACAACAACTTCAGCATAACAAATGATGAGCCAAATAAAGAAAACAAAAATGACCAAACATCTCCAGCGACCATACAAAGAAGCAAAAGGTGCTCAATTGACTCCCCCATCCACTACTATTGCTTATATATATATATATATATATTCTGAAACTTAACCGTCACTCTTACAATTATGAAGATTATAACGTCTACCTGCGCACAGTCTATAGCACCCTTTAACAGTCTCTCTCATCTTCATATCATAAGGATTCCCAACCCCACCTAGGGGTGCGGAAGCACTCACATCATATGTATTTGGGTAACAGCTCAAAAGTCAAGAAACCTTTGTTCTTGCAGGACCATTGGCTGTCATACTCTCTCATCCCCTGCTGAGACTGGAATGATCACTGGTGAATACAGACACTTTTGCCTTGGTACAATACACCAAGGAAAATTCTTTCACCAAATAAATAAGCTCTACCAAGAATTGCCAAGAACCCACAAGATATCTATTCTAAGATAGAGAGATTTCTGCACAGGTCAAGTCTTCCGCTTCTAACCCATTAGCTAAAAAACAGATAAAAAATTCTCATATTGAATTCAGAATGCCATGTTGGCAAAGGGGAAAAAAAAGTATGGCATTATTATTATCCAGAAAACAGCTGGATGTATGAGATTACACTGATTGCTACAAATAAGTCTCAAATAATCATAGGTCTGACTGCACAAAGCTACTGAATCAGCTTTGCTTTGAAGGAGTTCATCCTACACATCTCCTGCTATTACTTGTTCAGACTTGAGCCTACTGACATGTCACTGTTACTGCACCTAAAAATGAACATCTGGACTTAAAGGGCTGTTAATAATTGGAGTCTTTCGTATACGTCATTTGCTTTCAATCTGTCTTGTGCCACTTCAGCTTTCATTCCATGTTCCTCTGTGCTTCTCTCTCTCTCTCTCTCTCTCTCTCTCTCTCTCTCTCTCTCTTGTGACCAATAGATATGGAAAGTCAATTGTTACATTCCCTATACCCAAGCTTCTTATTGATGCATCCACAATTAACATCTCCTGGTGTTGAGGGAAGTGCATATAGAGAGAGTTAATCACATATTGAGCAAACCAAATGGGAAAAACACCTTACGTAATTTTTTTTTTTTTTTTTTTTAATTGATAGGTAATCAAAAAACTATTATTAATGAGTAAAAAATGAATAGTACAAGTTGTTCATGATGATGAACAACAAGAAACAGATGAAACAAACAGCAAAACAAAAAAGAGGGTAATCAAGAAGTTAATCTAAGGGAAAACATAAACTTAGAGAGAGAATAAGAATCAGTAAAACCCCAACAACAAGATCACTCAAAAAGACTACACTGGCATAAAACTTTTAACTCATCCAACGTCTTCTCATTGTCCTCAAAGGAGCGACGATTTCGTTACAACCAAACAATCCACATTAAGCACCCTAGAATCAAATTCCAAATGTTCGAATTATGCTTCCCAAGCCACTGATGCCAACAAGATAGCAAACCGGCCGCTGATCCTAGTATAACCCAATGAATACCAAAAGCCTGAAGCATATAAGTCCATAAGGTATGTGTAACAGGACAATGAAGAAGAAAGTGGTCCACCGACTCTCTATCACAACAACACATACAACACCAATTTGCTAAAAGAGCAACCCCTAAGCATGAGATTATCCAAAGTGAGAATCCGATCATGAGCAGTTGTCTACAAAAAGAAAGCTTAGGAATCTTTGGTTTCCAAACACCTTTCCAAGGAAACAAAGAATTCGGAGTACCCCGAATTGCTTGGTAGTAAGACTGGATGTCAAACTTACCATCACCTTTGAGCCGCCAACAAAGAGTATCTCTCCTATCACCCCAAGGAATACGAGTTTGGATAAACTGAAGTAGAGAATAAGATGCAGCTAGCTCCCAATCTTCAAAAGCTCTATAAAACCTTAAATCCCACACTCTAACAGTACCCCTTTCCAGAATCCACAAAACCTCATAGATGCAAGAATCCTTGGCAACTGAACACACATAGAGCTCAGGATAGAGATCTTTTAGGGTATTATCACCGATCCACCTATCATGCCAAAAGCGGATACGAGTGCCTTCACCCACCCTTCATGAATGCTTCTCCAAGGGCCACATCCATGAATCCTCCTGCAAACTTTCGTACTCCACCCCCCTTGACCCTCACCATATTTTGTGGAGATAACTCTCTGCCAAAGGTTGGTAACTTCATGCCCATATCTCCACAGCCATTTCCCTAATAAAGCTTGATTAAACGACACCACACTTCTTATCCCTAAACCACCCAATTCAACAGGTAAACACACCTTTTCCCAAGCCACCAAAGGATATTTGAAACTCCCCTCAGAAGCCCCCCAAAGAAAATTTCTCTGAATACTTTCTAATCTAGCAACCACAGCTTTAGGAATAGTAAAAAAAGATAAAAAGTACGTTGGAAGACTTGAGAGAATATTCTTTAGTAATATGAGCCTACCACCTTTAGATAAATAAAGACACTTCCACCCTGATAGTTTCTTCTTCACCTTCTCCAAAATTGGATTCCAAATCGAAGCTGTCTTAAAAGAAGTTCCCGACGGCATCCCCAAATATTTCATAGGCAAACTCCCCACTCTACATTGAAGAATATTAGCCAATGCATGTATTATTCACCTCCCCAACAGGGACAATCTCACTTTTCCGAACATTGACCTTCAAACCCGTAAAAGCATGAAAACAAGACAACGCCAACCTTATGGACTACATCTGATCCCTAGAGGCATCACAAAATAAGATAGTGTCATCAACAAACAACAAATGGGAAATACGCACACCAACAGAATTCACTGCTCCCACATGAAAACCCCAAATAAGATTACTCTCCTTTGTCTTCTTCAAAAGTCTACTTAAACCTCCATTATCAAGAGAAACAAAAGCAGGGATAATGGATCTTCTTGTCTCAACCCACGAGAGCTTCCGAAAAAACCTTCAAAGGATCCATTTACCAAGACTAAAAAACGGACAGAAGTAACACAAGCCTTAATCCACCCCCCCCCCCCTCCCCACCCCCCATTTCAACCTAAAACCCATCCGTCCTAACAGATAAAACAAGGCCTCCCAGTTTACATGGTCGTATGCTTTTTCAATATCAAGCTTACAAACCACACCTGGTAATCAGCTCTTCAACCTACTATCCAAACACTCATTTGCAATGAGCACTGAATCCAGAATCTGCCTTCCACTAACAAACGAATTTTGAGTCTCAGAGATGAGATTATCCAAAATCGCCCTCAACCTGTTAGCCAACACCTTGGACAGCAGCTTGTACACACTACCCACCAAACTGATAGGGCGGAAGTCCTTAATGTTAACAGCATTACAATTCTTAGGAATTAAAGTGAGAAACGAAGCATTCATAAACCGTTCAAACACAGAGTGCCGATGAAAATAATCAAAAAAATCCATGATATCCTTTTCCACAACACTCCAACATTTGTGAAAGAAAGCCATGGTGAAACCATCAGGACTAGGGGCTTTATCACCCTCCATCTCCTTTAAGACCTAGATGACTTCCTCTTTCTTGAACTCCTTCTCCAAGACCTCCTTCTCCAAGGACAACCTCTCATCCTCTTCAATACATGCAAAATCTAATCCATCCATAGTAGGGCAACCCAACTCAGTTTCCTCATACAACCCCTGATAGAAGAGAACTAACTGAGAGTGCACATCCGACTCATCCTCATAAAGAACACCATCCACCTCAATCCTCTTAATTTGATTAACATTTCTATGTGAGTTTGCTAATCTATGAAAGAAACAAGTATTATTATCTCCCTCCTTCACATACAAAGCCCGACACTTTTGTCTCCAGGAAATTTCCTTAAGAGAAGCCAACTGTTCTATGTCTCCTTTGAGTTGAAGACGACGACTCTGTTCCTCATTCGATAGACCTAGCAGCTCCTCTCTCACATCTAAACTCATCAGTTCAGTCAGCAAATTCTTCTTTCTAAAAGCCAAATCACCAAACTTCTCCCTGTTCCACTTTTTTAAATCTGCTTTCAGAGCCTTCAAATTTTGTGCCAAAATAAAACCTAGCGAGCCCGCAAAACTGTACCCAATCCACCATTGCTAAACTCTATCAACAAAACCCCCAACTTTCAATCACATATTTTCAAATTTAAAGGCACTTCGACCACGTCGAACAGCACCAGCTTCCAACAAAAGCAGGCAGTGGTCTAAAATAACAAGAGGAAGCACCCGTTGGGATACATTCTCAAAATGTTCCTCCCAATCTAGAGAAACCAAAGCCCTGTCAATTCTTGACATAGAGGGAAGACTAGAATCTCTAAACCAAGTGAAGGAAGCCCCCTCTAAAGGTAAATCAACTAAGAAGTTACTCTCTATAAAGTCCGAGAATGCAAACATAGCAGGGCTAAAAGACTCACAGCCAAGCCTTTCACTTGGGTACAATATCTAAGCACCATACCATAGGCCATCTGGCACGCACCTGTGACAACTCCTCCCACAAAGTAGACCGCTGTCCATTGTCATTGGGGCCATACACACACCTGTACAAGCCCAAACAAAGTCATCCACCACCACTCCTCTCAATAAGACACTGACAGAAAACTGTCCAACAATTACATCCAATTTTTCAAAAACCCTCTTATCCCAAATCAAAAAGACCCCTTCCGAAGTCTGCACAGCATCCAAAACAGCCCAATCAATAAAAGGACTACCCCATAAACTCCGAACAAAAGCAACGTCGATAGAAGATACTTTCGTTTTTTGAAAACATACAATATCACTTCCACTCTTTTAGAAGACTCTTACAAACCTCTCTCTTACGAGGATTGTTAAGCCCCCTTACATTCCAAGAAAGAAGTCGTAGAGTCATTTAAAACTACCAACAACCCCCACAGCAGTCGAAGAAGCTCTGCTCCTACTCCTAGAAGAGACACCATCATAATTAACATTAGAAATAAGCCCCTTAAGCTCCCTGAGACCTTGTGACCCTGAGTTTGTAGGTCACTTAGGCACCCCATCATCAATCACCTTAAGACACTCCTGTTCCAAAAGGCGAAACAAAGCCAAACATTGAACTTCATGTTTCACAATAGGGAAACCCAACATATTACAGAAATTTTTCATCAACTAGGACACCAATTTGAAGGTGGCCCTGACTCTGTCACCTGAGTTCCCTCTGCAGAATCCTGAACCAGCAACAACTCTCTGAGTTCATTGGGTTCTCACCGAGACAGAAGGTCACACTCCAACACACAATTGTCTTTCTCTCCACTACAACAGCCATGGTCAACCACTTCACTGGTCTCCCACGGTAGAAGGTGAAGCCCAGAATTTGTCTGAAATTTCCCAACAGAATCCACTGACCTTTGTTGCGTCATATCATCATGGTGATTACTCCTCTATTCTTCTTCATGATCTTCCCCTTCCGCAAACTCATCTTCTACCCCATTACCCAAGTCTGAGAGAGGAGAAAATTGATTTTGAACCACCCATGGATGCCGACCAAAAATCGACGACACAACTTTCAGAATTGGAGCCTTAATCGCCGCCGTCGCCGAGCTAACCATCATATCACCGGTGAACCCAAAGTCTCGATTACCTATTCCATGAGTTACCTCGGCATCAAAGTCTGTGCCCACAGAAGAAACAACCTTGACGGAGTCGAGAATAGTTGCAGCGGAGCTACACCTTGACGCCGAGACTTTTCCGGTCTCTGGATCTCCTAAATCTCTTGTTGGCATCATATTTTCGCTACTTGAGCTCTCACCTACCTGTCTCTCTAACGGCAACAGACCCCGAGACTCACTCTCGCCCAGCTGTTTCTCCATCGGCTTCAAAACTTGAGACCCCAGCACTTGTGCTACAGGCTGGACTAAAGGCTGAGTTATGGGCTAGAGTAAGGGATGGACTAAAGGCCCTTTGCCTTTAGGATCTTCCAGAGTCAAAATGTGGGCCTTGTCAAGCCCAGCATACATAGTCCTGTTGAAAATAGGAGGAATGGGCATTCGGGTTTCTACATTTAAAGGCCCATACTTAAAGACTTTGTTGGGCTTTAGCCTAAAGTACTTTCTCTTCCCATCTTCAGATTTAAAAATTCTCAAAGCCATATTCTTAGTAGTCAACTTAAAAATAAATGCACGTGTGGGTCTGCCATTAAAACTATTTTTGGTAGAATCACCAAGAATCACGTTATTACCTAATTTATCTCCCAAAATTTCAAAATTCCTAAACTTCTGCTAGTTCCCATAATTATTCCCAACTTGCCTATTCCAACCACCATTGGCTAGCGGAAAAACACCGATCTCATCTCCATTACCTGGCCTTGATTTGTCATTGGAAAAGAAGAGGCCTAATTCTTTGTGAAACAAAGACCATCCAGAACGGTTAGTGCTTGCTGGTATCATAACACGCCCTCAACGAGCCCCACCATAGTACTCAGCTATGGCCACAAAAATGTCAGCAATATTCGATCTCCCACAAAATTCCAACAACTTATTATTTTCCCGGAAACATTTACAAAGAGAAACTTTCCCCGGAACGACGAATATCAACAAAACAAGAAAGGATCCACTCAAATCCTTTAAGTCCTACCCAAATAGTGTGCTTGACATGCCAGTTGTTCTCGTGTATAGCATAAGAATCAGGTCGCCTACCGTTGAAAGAAAAAGAAAAAAACTTTGCATCAACACGGAAAGAAATCTTTCTGCCCCCATGATCCGATAAAGATGAGGAGGTATGAAGGTGTGGAACTGGTTTGGTATCAGTTTTAGGTAGTGAGATATCGGGTAACAATGGAGATGTAGGCATAGAAGGTTTTTTAGGCAATGTAGATGGTTGTAAGGGGTGTGATGGTGGGATTGAGCTAGAGTGGATTTCTGTAGAGGGGTGACAAAAGGTGTATGGTAATCCAAAAGGTGGGAATTGAGGTGGGAATAGAAAAGGATAGGGAGGGAGAGAAGGAATATGTGGGACTACCGATGGTAGGAAGGGGTAGAGAGAGGGAGTTGGGGACGGTTGGTGGTGAGGGTAAGGGTGGGGGAGGGGTGGGGGACGGGGAGGGAGAGACATCACTCAATAGATGTGCAACATTGGAGGCGCCTACAATGTTTTCCCATTTTAGGTGTTTATTTGCTGGTAAAATATGGTCAAACTTGTAAATTATTTTCTGTTGACCGTAAAATCCTTTATAAGAAGTTGTAAAATGTTTTACCTTTGAAAATTTGGTAAAACATTTTCCAAAAATACACTATAGCTTCCCCTCCCCCATCTAGGTCACCAGTCTGGTAGTTGGAGACACCATTCTGGCAACTAGTACCAACGGTCCGGTGGCCATGACTCAGATCTGACAATCTAGTGTCCGATGCCAACAATTCGTTGGTAGGAGACGCCTCACCAACAATCAATGCCGGTGGTTCAATGGCCGAAGATGCCACATCAATGACTAGTGTTGGCAGTCCAGTGGCCAAAGATGCCACATCACAACCGATGCCAAAGGTCTAGTGACCGAAGATGCCTTTTTTTCGACGGGTGTTGGCGGTTCGGTCGCCAGAGATACCACTCCGACAGTGATCGTCGACAATCCAATCATCGGAGCCACCGCTCTGATTGCCGATTCCAGCTGTCCGATTGCAAGAGCCACCATTACGGCTGCCAGTTCTAGCAGTCCAATCACTGAACCTCCAACACCCGTGGCTTTGGTGTGAAGCCATTGGTTTTGGTGGTTTGCTTGAAAAATTTTACTTGTCATACCAAATACCTAAAAATATTTTACTAAAAATATTTTTCATGTTTTCACGTTTGAAAATATTTTACTTCAAAACAAAAGCGGTGAAAGAAACTTGTACTTGTTCACTAATCTCAATCCCCCCTGTGTTGTATCTCACGTTAAGCACAACTAACTTTGACACATTAGTGAATACGTATCCATCAGAACACATTGATGTGCTGATACTTTTGCAAGCACCTAATCAATGTGTCTACTTAATTAGAGAAAGTAATTCATTAGTGAAAATATTAGAAACTCTGTTCTTGCTCAATCATTCAACAATCCACTTTTGTGTTGTCTGCCACACCAAAGACAGCAATGAGCATCCATCAGAAATCATTGTATGTGCTAGAATATTTGCCAATAACAACTGGTCCTGATGGTTTACTATTACATTCTTCCAATCCTGTTGGAATGTGGCCAAAGAGGACACATTGCAAGTTTTCACTGACTTCCACAACAAAGGTATGTTCGAACATAGTACAAATGGTACCTTTGTAGCTTTGATTCCTAAAAATGTTGGTGCACTTGAAGTGAAGGATTTAGGCCAATTAGTCCGATGGGTATTAATTACAAAATTATGGCTAAAGTTTTGGCAAATAGTTTGAAGGGCGTGTAAGGAAGTGTGGTATCTGACACACAAAACGCATTTATTCAAGGCAAACAAATACTTGACTCCATCCTTAGAGCTAATGAATGTTAGCATAGTCAATTGAAGTACGGCATTTTGGGGGTTTATGCAAACTGGATGTAGAAGAGACCTATTCTGGGTGCTCATTTCAAGGTAAGCAATATCTAGGATTCCATTATCGAAAGGATGCATACAAGATTGATTGGCTGGAAGAAGTTTTACTTATCAAAAAAGAACTCATTTTATCAAAAGTAAATTATGTAGCCTTCCAACTTACTTTTTATCTTTATTCTCCACTGCCTGTAGGTGTTGCAAAAAGGTTGGAAAAAATTCAAAGGGACATTATCTAAAGTGGTTTATGAAGCTTTTGCTTTTTAATCATGCTTTACGAGGGAAATGGTTGTGGTGCTATGGAGAAGAAAATCCTTGTGGAGGAGGGCGGAAGATTTGAAGTACAACACCACTTGGGGGGTTGGTGCTCTGATGAGGCTAGGGGGCCTTACAGTGTAGGTTTGTGGAAGAATATTAGAATAAAATTGTATCTCTTTTCATCCTTTATTAGATATGACGTTGGTGATGGCTCCAAAATCTTTGTTGGTGTGACCTTTGGAATGGTGAGACTACACTTAAGGAGAGATATCCTAGCCTTTTTATAATTGCAAAGGATAGAGAAGCTAAGGTTGTGAATTATTTAGAGTATAGAAATGGTTCTTTTTATTGGAATTTGTTGTTCATTAAAGAGGTGCATAATTGGGAATTAGAATCGATGGCTTACTTGTTGGAAGATATTTATGCTACAAAGTTGTATCGTGGGGGAGTAGACTGTCTGGTATGGATCCCTTCAAAGTCTAAAGACCTCCAAGTGAAGAGCTATTACAAAGTATTGAGAGGAGAAGGGAAGTATTTTTCTTGGCGGAACATATGGAGAGTTTGTGTACCATCAAAGTGGCTTTCTTCTTTTGGTATGCGACATTAGATAAGACGTTAACTACAGATAATCTACCAAAATATGGGTTGGCTTTAGCAAGAAGTTGTCTCTTTTCAATAAAATTTTTTCTTATTTTCAAAAAAATAAAAAATTATTATGGGTTGGTGCTTTCTGTGCAAGAACCAGGGAAAGAGTGTGATGCATCTCTTTCTACATTGTGTGGTGGCTCAAGAATGGTGGTCTTTGGTTCTCTGTTTGGTGTTTCTTGGGTAATGCCTCATTCTGTTTGGAAAGTTATCGTGTTAGAAGGGACATTTTGGAAAGAGAAGTAATGGAGAGATATGGTAAGTTGTTCCTCTGTGCTTAACGCGGCATCTTTAAGGAGAAATAAATGCTCATGAAAAACACCATCTCTTTTATTTTTCTTTTTTTTTATAAGTATAGTTTTCACTCACTGAATAACCTTAGGGGATGCTGAGTGCAAATTGTACTAATAGAAGAAAAATAAAAAAGAAAAGAGATGAGGTATTTATGTTTGTTAGAATCCTCCATTTGACAAATACATGGTTCTTTATTGATGTGTGTCCATATTTTTTTATTGGTTTTTCAACTCAGAAGTTTGACAAATATATGCTTCTTTATTGATGTATGTCCACACTTTTTTATTGGTTTTATGACTCGTAAGTCACGCGCCCATTCAATGAGTCTTGGACCCGAGACCTCACCTTTAACCCCATTCTTATAGGGGGAGGAAGTATTATCTAAGTTACAGCTCATTGACAAAAAAGATATGGAATTTCCTTGATTATTTCATCTTTTTTTGGAGCTCTACTACGTTTTAGCCTCAAACTGGTAATTGAAAATGATAGAGATCTTAAGTACTATTTCTTATTTCCCTAATAAGAGCCTTTTAATAGAGACTGTTCTTGGGATCAAAGTATAATATACACAATTCATGTGATAAATGAACTGTGTATATTATAACTTGATCCCAAGAACATGATTGATAATTTGCACTAAGGTATAATATACACAGTTCATATAATGGCCATTACTTTTTTGGATCTTAGAATGATCATTGCTTAGTGCAAAACATCGACAACCATGTTCCATTATGGTGCACGAAAGTATCTGCCAAAAATCTGTTACAATTTTCTGTAGAAGAAAATCTTTAAAGTGAACTTACAAAAAAATTTATCGCCGAAAGATTTACTGCTATAACACAAGACTCACTGCTGGAATTCAATGTTTAGAAAGATCTCATCTAATGGCAAACCAATTGCTATGCCACGCTATGCTGTTAATTTCCAATATCATTAGGTTATGTAATCTCATCTATAAATTAATAAATTTTTGCAACATCTACTTTCACATAATAAATTCAATTGTGTTTAACAATGGAGAGCTATTATTTGTCACCTAGAACACACACCCAAAAAAAGAGAAAAAAGAAAGTGGAGCATCATTCAATTTATGAGACCAAGCAAGAAGTACAAATGGAGCATGAATACCAGCAGTAGTTCATAAACACTCACCTATGGCGTCAACCAGCAACAGAATCACTTTTCCTCTATTTACAAAGTACTCCATAAAAGATGATACAACATGAGTGCAGCCCTACATGTCAACGGCAGAACTCATTGCATTGAGGAGATTTGCAACAGGTAACAGTTCATCAATGTAAAACCATTAAATTATTTTAAATTAATCAACCCATTTATCTATATAGCATGTGAAAGCAGAACAGCAGCAAACATGAGCCATAGTATTTTATAAGAGGAAAAAAAATTAATGAGAGAGAGACTAACAAGGATTGGCATGTATAATATAAGACCTAAGAACCTACTGATTTAAAATTGTATCACAGTAATTATCATAAGATAGTCTACATTTGCTTTTGAGACAGATAAAAAAAAAGTCTGCTTACAACTTTTTATAACCAAACTAACCCGTTTTTACATGAGTGAGCTTGAACCTATAACCTTTAATGGTTTAACCTGAAATAACTGGGAAAGCCCTCTCAACACCATTGAGCTATATCTCATTCATCAGTATTTATGGAACTGCTCACACTGATACATTCATCTTTTAACATGACAAAAAAAAAATGTTTCTGTTACTTATCCTTTAACAATTATAAGGCACATCCTCTCATTCAAATCCCAACATATCACTTGAAAACTTCGCCAATAACATTTTACTGGATCAGATTCTATTATTTAAAAGCATTTCTATGATTCAAAAAAATAAGCATATATTATTCTTGAAACCATATTTTTTTCAAGTAAATAGACTTCATTTATTTTTCACTTTCCAAGAAATTCTCCATGGCTTGGAACAGCAATGTTTCAAAATATTGAAGTACAACAGTAATGTTAGATTAAATCACCAAATCTTAAAAGTAAAAAACAAATAAATACATTATAGAGATGAATCAATTTATTCATTGATACACTGATAGTGCCAGCCAATTGATGAAATAAGATTTTAGATTTCATGATGTATTTGAAAGGAACTCCAGCCATGTTTAGTGTCCTAATCTTTTTACACGGTGCGATGGGTGTGAGAGGACAATTCTAGATCTGTTTGAATCGGTGTCAGCATCAGGAAGTTTCTCATTCTCAAACTTCTTAGCGTTTAATGATCACTGTACTTTTAGCAAAGTTTAGTATTATGTACATCTAGTATACTTCCTGTCCAATTGATGGTTTTCTAGTTTCTGATAAATTATTGCTCATCAAAAAGAAAAAAATCTTTTTACATGGTGGGTTTTATTCCTTGAGAAAGGAGGACAGCCATCAAAGCATCAACAAACCTTAGTCACATTATTTGAAAGGTTTTTTAAGAGAAATGAGTTTCAGCGTCTGCTACTAATGACCCGTCGAATCAATCACATATGAAACATGAAGTGGGCAAAGATTAGCTAAAACATTCCCTTTAAGGAATTTGCTTGATCAACACTTGAATGTAGTGAGAAATGGGGAAGAGTTCCACACTATCCATTTGAGGGAAAGATAAGGACAGTTGCTAGAGATAAATACAATGAATACAGTAGTGTGACTTACTTTGAAGAGAATGAGTAAAATTAGTTAGAAGGAGGCTTAAAGTTGTTAAAGATATCAAGGCCTCATTCCTAGTCAAGGTCCAAGTTTAATCCTACTTGGTGTACAAGCAAAGAAATTCCTAATTGGTGTGCATGCAAAGAAATATATTTCTTCTTGTATTGCAAGTCTTGTAATCTGTATTAGTTTAGGATTTATCCTACTATAAATACCCTACTATGGGTTTATTGTAAACGAAGCTTATAGTAAAGATGTAGCCATCAAGGACTTTCTACTATGGACATAAGCCGTCGGGCCAAACTATATTAATAATTAATTACCTCTCTTTCTCTTTCTTTTTCTTGGATCCAATTTGTCTCTCTAAAATATTTTATTTTCTTCTATCAATATTGACAAAAGTGACCTAGATAGATGTAATGAATAAGGATGTAATAAATGCAAGGTGACAGAGGCCTAAAAAACACATATGACCAACCGAAAGGATTATCAAGCCAAATCCAATTTTGTCAAATTAAGGGTCGGTGAAGTTGAATTTAATTTGGGATTAGGGCTTGGGTGAGTTGACTTGGGTCTTACAATGTACTTGAAAAAGTTATATCCAAATAACACACCCAAAATCCACCATTTCTAGGCAAATATTAGACAAAAATATCATTTTTTTTGTAACATTATTTCGTATGTTTGGTAAAAACTTTTAGCATTATGTCTCAGTTTTTTTTTTTTTTTTTTCTAAATTTAACAAAACTATTTTTTTCGAAAATAAGCTAATATTTAGCTTTTTGCCACACATTTAGCATAAAAGTTACCCAAAATTATATCTTTTTATAAACAATATGCAAATAAGCTACCAAAAACTCCGAATACCCAAACGGAGACGACCACATTTAAACGCTGATCAACACTACAAACCAAATTGAGACAATTTCAAACAGCATAATCATATATTTGTGTGTATATATATATATATAGTAACTTCTTACAGGAACATTTTTACAATGCCAAAAAATAAAACCATGAAATGAAAAGTGCATACCTTCATAAAACATAAAAACGATCCAACTAAAGACCCCAAGACTCCCAGAAGCGTCATGAAACGACATCCATAAATAGCCTACATTAACATAATTACATACATACATAAATACATATGAAAACAACAAGAAATAAAGTCACATGTCAAACATTTTGTTTGAGAATTTCAAGGTTGTAGCCAGTACCTTCTCCATGTACTCTTCTGTGGAGTTCACAAACGACGGGTCTGAATCGGGTCGTTGGACATCGGACTCGATTACGGGTGATGCAGAGTGGACCGAGCGGGTGGACATGGAGACTGGACAGAGTCTGATTCTATGTGGACTAGATTGAAAGATTGTCGGTTTGACATTTGAAGTGAATTTAGGAGTTTGAGTGAAGAAGAGCGGTTGTGTTCTAACAATAGTGATTGGTTTTGGGAGAAAAAGTGGAGACGGTTTCATGGTTTCGATGAATTCTCACTTTTCAGTAAACAACAACAAAAGTGTGTTCGGGTTATCCCATAATAAGACATATATAGTAGTGCTAAATTATAAGGAATCATGAGTCGGTGACAGAGTCAGACACGTGGAGTTGGAGAGATGGGAATTTGAGAAATTGGACGTCGCTGCATTTGAAAGTGAAATTTCAGCCACATAAATGAGCTTTCAGATTTTATTTTCCTTTTTCTTTTCTAGACGAAGCATTGTCGGCAAATATATTTGTCAATTTATTCTACTATTTAGTTTATTTTTGCTATTATTTATAAGTTTTATTATACTTTTTGATACTATTCATGAGTTTTACTGTACTATTTTAATTAACTTTTAATTTTATTTATAATATTTTCAATAAAAAAATTTTAATTTTGATAAAATAAACAAATCTCAGATGAACTCAAATTCATTATAATCAATAATAGGGACATATTTATTTTGATACCCATTTTCACAACTTGAGTCCATGTGAATGATCAATTAGTGTGTAAAACACTAATGAATGTTTAGACCCTCAATTACAAAATTACCAACACAAGCTTATATTCAAACAATATATATGCGGAATATGAAATATATGCAATACCCAATTTGGCAATCTGAATTAAGAGGTGACTAGGCTTTATGGAATCAGAGAAACTAAAAAGGCTTTATGGAAGGCAGAGGAAAGGGCAATGAGGGAGGGTGACTATCAAGAGGTGACGAGGCCGAAATCTGAATTAAATTTGCTTCTGGATAGAGAAGAGCAGATGTGGCATCAACGAGCACATGTGAAGTGGGTTCAGTGTGGTGACAAAAATACCAAGTATTTTCATGGTACTGCAACCCAACGAAAAAGAAAGAATTTTATTAAGGGCCTATTGGATGAACAGGGGATGTGGCACAGGGAGGAAGAAGCTGTCTCGGCCTTGCTTGTTGGCTACTATGAAAGCCTTTTTACCTCTTCAGACCCGCATAATCTGGATTCAGTCTTGGAGGGGGTTCAAGCAGTGGTTACGGAAGATATGAATGCTAAGCTTGTTGCGAGGTACACAGCAGAGGAGGTGGCAGCTGCAATCAAAGAGATGGCTCCGCTAAAGGCCCCCGGCCCTGATGGCATGCCACCTCTGTTCTTCCAGACTTACTGGCCAGACATAGGTATGGACATAACTGAAGCAGTTCTTTCTTGTTTGAATTCAGGCTCTTTGCTAAAATCCATAAATCATACATTTATTACCCTAATCCCAAAGGTTAAAAATCCTGAAAGAGTAAATGAATTTAGACCTATTAGCCTTTGTAATGTGATTTATAAGATTATTAGCAAAGTCATAGCAAATAGGCTTAAACCACTGCTTGACTCTATTATCTCAGAAACACAAAATGCTTTTATAGCTGGCAGGTTGATCACGGATAATGTCTTGATTGCATTTGAGTTACTACATCAGATGAAAACCAGCTGCCTCGGGAAAAAAGGATTCATGGCTCTCAAGCTCCACATGAGTAAAGCTTATGATCGGGTGGAGTGGGTCTTTCTGAAGAATATATTGCTGAGATTGGGCTTTCAACAATCCTGGGTTGATTTGATTATGGAGTGTGTGACGTTGGTCTCTTATTCAATCTTGGTGAATGGGGAACCAAAAGGAATGATTTACCCTAGTAGAGGATTAAGACAAGGGGATCCCCTTTCCCCTTATCTCTTCCTTTTTTGCGCTGAGGGCTTGAATGCTATCCTGAGGAAAGCTGCCAGTGCTGGGGAAATTGAGGGGTTTTCTTTATGCAGACTTAGGCCAAAGATTACCCATCTTTTATTCGCAAATAACTGCTTGCTTCTATGCCGCTCCACCTTAGCGGAATGTGAAAAAATTCAAGAGTTGTTAGCTGTCTATGAAGCTGCTTCAGGTCAGATGGTCAACAAAGATAAGACCACTTTATTTTTCAGCAAAAATACTGATGAAGTATCCCAGGAAGTCATAAAACAGTCCCTGGGTGTTCCAGCGATCCAGCACTACGAAAAATACTTAGGGCTACCCTCCTTTGTGGGGAAAAACAAGAAAGCTTGTTTCACATCAGTCAAAGAACAAATTTGGGCACGAATGATGGGTTGGAAGGAGAAGTTGCTTTCACAAGCCGGCAAAGAGATCATGATCAAGGCTGTCATTCAATCGATACTAGCCTATTCTATGAGTGTGTTCAGACTGCCTTCAAGCCTGTGCAAGGATATTAAGGCTATGATTAGGAAATTTTGGTGGGGGCAAGAAGAGAAGAAGAAAATACATTGGGTGAAATGGAGTTCGTTGTGTTCCTCAAAATCTGTGGGTGGCATGGGGTTTAGGGATTTTCAGAACTTCAACAATGCTTTATTGGCAAAGCAAGTGTGGCGGCTTGTTTACCAAAAAGATACCCTCCTTTATAGGGTGTTCAAATCGAAGTTTTTCCCAAATGGGAGTATTTTTGATGTTGCTATACCCGCAAAATGCTCTTACGCTTGGCGAAGTATAATGCAAGCTAGGGAGGTTATTCAGAAGGGTGCTATTTGGCGTGTTGGTGATGGACTATCAATTAAGGTGTGGGAACATAGATGGCTTCCTGATCCTGCCCACAATAAAATCTTGTCTCCTAGATTGAATTCTGCTATCTCACAGGTTAGTGAACTTTTACTTCCTAATGCCCAATCTTGGAATGTGGATTTGATTGATCATACTTTTATGAGTTAGGAGGCCGAAGAAATTAAACGGATCCATATTAGTGGACTTGGTCAGGAAGATGCTTTGGTGTGGCCATATACCTCAGATGGTGAATATTCTGTCCGGAGTGCATATCATATGCTTATTTCAAATTCAATTATGGTTGAACAAGCTTCAACCTTGTCAGAAGAGCAAAAGGTTTGGAAGGGTATTTGGCGTATCCGTGCCCCTAATAAAATTCGTCACTTTATATGGTGTGCCGTCAAGGATTCTCTGCCAACCAAGGAAAATCTGCACAAGAGACACATTCCACTAGATGTGACTTGTTCCCTCTACGAAGAGCATCAAGAAACAGCCCTGCATGCTCTTTGGTTATGTGATCAGGCCAAGGCAGTTTGGAAATCTGAGGTTTGTTTTGCTGTGCTGTATAAGACCCATTTCCGGACTTTCATAGATCTGTTTGAAGCGGTACTGGGCAGAGGATTCGTATTCCATGTGGCTTGGTTCTCCACAATTGCTTGGAGTTTATGGCAAAGACGAAATAGGCTTCGAGAAAAACAACCTTCTTGGCCCCTCCACGAAGTCAGCATGCGTGCAAAGAATTTGGTGATAGAGTACTTTGAGATCCACAAGCATCCACCTAAGCTTCAGAGGAGTGCTGTCCAGACACGTTGGCTACCTCCTCCTGAAGGTGTGTATAAAGCCAACTTTGATGCAACCTTTTTTGGCAACTCGGGCATGGCTGGCATTGGAGTTGTTGTCCGTGATAGTGAGGGGGAAATTATTGCTGCCCTTAGTCAGAAGATTCGTAAGCCTCACTCGGTGGATGCCGCTGAAGCTTTAGCATGTAGCAGAGCAGTCGCCTTTGCAAGGGAGTTAAGTCTTTTCTCTTTGATTGTGGAAGGGGATAGCATGCAGGTTGTGCAGGCTGTCAACAACAAGAAGGAGAACCTGACACTTTTTGGTCATGTAATTAAAGAGATTCATGGTTCATGTTCTAGCTTTACTAGAATTAATTTTCAACATGTTAGAAGGGAGGGCAATAATTTAGCTAATGCCCTTGCACGTAGAGCAATTCTAATTGCTGACACTGTTGTATGGGTGGAAGATCTACCCACTGATTTGGAGGTTATATTCCAATCGGATTTGGTTGTTTTATAAAAATTCACTTACCGGATTCTCAAAAAAAAAAAAAAATAATCACAAACACAATAGCAATTAATGGTTAAAGAGTAAGAGAAGAGAGATGCAAATACAAGGATAACACCGACACATGTTATCGAAGAGGAAACTGAAGAACTCAACGAAAAACCTCTCTACCACCCTCCAAGCAGTAAAATGATCCACTAGATAATCAGTTGGGATACATGAATAGCAATAGACCTCCAAGCCTAATCTACCCGATGCGCCTAAGTCCTCCAAGCTTCTTGCTCCAACAAGGTTATGTCTAACCTTATCTTCTCTAATTTATCGGATCCCGCAATAAGCTCCATATTGTATCCTTGGCATATCCTAATGCTTTCCAAGCTCCAAAAACACTCTCAACACTTTGAATGGGTGTGAGTAGTGTTTGAGTACAAATCTCATCTTAATGGGTATAACAATGAGAGAGGGAAGGAAAAGAGACTGCAAAGATTTCTCTCTAGAAATGAGTAGCTCTCTCTCTAATAAGGTGGGTGCATTGTAGAAACATTTCTTAGGGTTTTTCTCTCAATAGGCTCCTCTTTCAGCGCCATGTATTTAATGGGTATAAAAGTATTTATAGTAGGGTATGAGATGGAATGTGAAAAGTCAGTTTTCCACAAAACTAAACATTTTAGTGACTCGGCCTCGCGACTAGAACGAGTCACGATTTTGAGTCATGAGTTAACTGCTAGGCTAGACTATACTTTTTATCCTGTAGTGCTCCAGTTGTCGTGACCCATTTGCTTCACACGTGTGGCACTTTGGCGACTTGCTAGTCGCGAGATCCAGTCGCGAGACTCTTCTTAAATGCACACAACTTGAGTTTCTTCACATTCTCTCACACACAACCCTTACATTATTCCCACCTAAATACAGGGTTTCTACATGCTGAATTACAAGCAAATTTGGCACAGAATAAAGCCCACACATGGTTGATTAAATTCAACCTTACACCATGTAAATACAAGGAAGTAGCAAAAAAGTGTATCATTCTAAGTCAAGCATTTTATAATTTTTTTTTATAAGTGTATTTTATGAAATTATATGTAAAATTAAGTATCGTCAGCAATACTAGGACCCACCCATAACTTAATCTTAAGTGGTTTCGTATACCTACTTTGTTGAGGTGAAAATAAGTTGGAATTTAAGAAAAATGAAACAATTGTATTGATCTCTTAGGTTTTTATAATTACACTCACTAATCCTTTAGTTTGGAATTAAACACCTACCTCCTTTATCATTAACTATTATTATTGTTCTCGTCCACAACCAAGGACAAATTGTGTGAAAGAATCTTCGAAAAAAAAATTATTGTGAGAAAAAAGATTTTTTACTCAACCAATGTTAAATTATAGTTAACTTACACCACTTTTGGTTAAAACCTAAACTATACAAGCCAAGTAACCATGTTAGAGTAAAATATTATTGTATTTGCAAATATGAGTCAAAAGGCTCTTTTTAATGCATTTAAGTCTAAGTTTTTAGTGTCTAGAAGTTGGTAAAGTACATTTGAAGACACAAGAAAACTGCTTACACTTCTACTCAAAACAATAAAGGATCTATTGTATTGACACCTAGCTCTACACCAGCCAAACGATGGAGGTTGCTTATACATCAACACCAATTGATCGATCGAGCTTAGAGAATCCTAATCTGTCATGTTTCAAATGACATGGCAACCTTGGGATTTGTGCAATAGGGTTTCAAGACTAATTAAATGGTACTTTTTAGAGCTGTCATCACTAGAGATTTAAGATAACTCACGTGTGACCTCATAGTGAGTGATTTCGAGATGTAGGAGCACTCTACGACGAAGAACCAGTTACAACCTTGTATGCCTAAGGTTTTGCACTAAACTAAGTTTCCAGAGTTGCAAAGTTTAGTGTGTTTGAGTTGAAGATTACTACACTTTAAACCTTCAACAATCAAAGTATGATTATGTGAAGTGAGTCACAGATTGGGTATCTGTGCACCGAAGAGATTCATGTGTCATAGTAGTCCAACCGAGTTAGAGCTATGCACAAATAACGTTAATAAGTTCTACTATAGGTAGCTACTTTGGGATCAGGTAGTATTCCTTATAATTGTAACTTCAATCTTACATAGAGAATTATTAAAAGAGTTGGTGACATATCTATATATCACCTATTGGGGTTTTCCCCGTGACACTTTTCCCCATTGCCAGTATGACCATACTATGTGTTTCAAATTTATTTTCCGCTGTATTATACTCTAGATTGGAGATGTGGTTGTGCCTTAATTGAATCTTGCATAAATTGAACTAGTTAACCAACTTAGGTAATTGGCTAATGGTACTAGGATCAATTTTAAACCCATCAACTAGTATCAGAACAGAAAACCTTTGATTAAATTCTTTGTCATCAAATCATTGGCCCTTGTTGTCAACAAATAGTGGACAATCCTTAGTGATTCCACCTTTCTTTTGATGGCACCAACTATGCTTATTGGAAGTTGCATGTGAGAGCTTGAGCTTTCTAAAAGTCCCTTGATAAAAACTCCAGTTGTCTATAGAAGTAAGATGGAAAAAAACTAATGAGAAACCTGCCCGCTACAAACTTTATTAGTAGAGCACTGAATGCGATACTCATTCTTGCATCCATAGTTGTTAAAGTATGAATTGTATCATGAATTGATTTTTGATTTTTCTGTATTGTGTATCATAAGATTCACAAAACTTAATTAAATTTATAAAAAAAGTATAGATATACATATATAAAGTGTATTTTCATTATAAATTTTGAATATATTTAACTAATGACTAATTTATTTATCACTTATGTAATAATATTTAACAAACTAACTAAATAAATCAAACTAGTATATGTTTATAACATATAAATTTTTGCATGATTTTCACATTAATGCTCTAATTTTCTTCGAATTTTTTACTTGAAAACCCCACCTTAGTTCCCAAGTACTGTCATTAAACTAGTTTAGAACCTCGTGCATATGTACAGGTACACACAAAAAAACACACACATATCATAATATATATAAGTTTTTACCTAATAAATAACGACTGCTCATAGGAATATTTACAAAGTTGATAAATTTGAATTACTTTTAGCTAGACAAACAAATGGTTTTGGAAAGCATAATCTTTCAAACTCTCTCTTCTTCTAATTTTAGATATAGAAATAGGTATATGATAGGGTTTCTTATGGTTCATTTATATTGGGTTCTTTGTATTTTGCACTGAACTAACTCACTTATCACAAAAATTAAAAAACTTAGATGGGACATGCACATGGCGCAAAATCATACTTCAATTGAAATCTAATTTGGATTTTAATTGCATTTTCTCTCAACTTTGGCTTTAAATATTCTAATAAATAAATGGGCGAATCTGACCTAAGTGTTGATTGGCACTTCATCCCTAATCCTCTAAATCTTTTCCATTTTCATTACATCTATTTCCATTTTCAATTGGGATCTAATTTCTTGCGAATTTTGACTTCATTTCTAATTTTCTTGGTCCTTAAGGTCATCAAATTAATTTTAAAATTTTTAATTAATTAATTAATTAACCAATTTCTGCCTATTTTGTTGAGAATTAATAAATGATTTGACATTTGATTAAATTAGGTGTATGCAACATTACCATAAATCTTATCCTCAATCAATAGCATTATGACACATTATTAAATTTAATTTGGACTAAAATTAGACCAATTAAAATTAAGAGATCACAGTGGCAGCACCACGTTCAGTCCAGGGTGTTCCTAGGAACACCTTGACCTAAAAAAAAATATATATATATAATAATTTAAATTTTTTTTTATTTGTTTACCCTTTAAAAAAATTAGGAACACTATCAAGCAAAATTAGGAACACCCTCAAATAAATAAATAAAAATTATTTGTTCTACTTTCAAGCAAAAAAAAAAAGCCCGAAAAAAATTTTGAACTAAAATCTTAAAAAAAAAAAAAAATTGTAACAAAGCAAGCCCACAAAAAAACCCAACATCAATCCTAAACAATAGATGGTAAAGCAAACACAATCTAAAGAAAAAAAAAAAAAAAAAAAAAAAAAAAAAAAAAAAAAAAAAAAAAAAACCCAAAGCCCAATATACGTGTCCGCCAATTCATCAAATGATAAAGCTAAAGCAAAAACTGAAATCTCAAATCACTAAATCAGAAACCTAACCTAAAGACAAAATCCTCATCAGTCAACAGAGCAATGCTACAACACAACAACCAACAAAGCACAACTCAAGCTCCAGTCCAGAGCACATCGCATTGGGCATCAGAGACCGGTCCGATCGAATCAGAGATCAGTCATGCTCGTTGCTCAGCTTAGCCTGGATTCCTTCCTCACCTCGACGTGCTACCCAACGACGCTGCCCCTTAAGCCTCCCTACTCCCTCAAGGTATTTCATCTTTACACTTCTTTCTCTTTTTCTCTCTTACACGATCGGGTTAATAGGTTTGGGGGTTTGCTCACTCACTTTGCTTTTGCTATGGAGTCTCTGAGACTCTCTGTCTCTGTCTCTCTTTATCTGAAGACTGAAAAATGAAAATGAATTAATGAAATGACTCTCTCTCTCTCTTTCTTTATATGATTCTCTCTCTTTTTCTTTGATGTTTGAACTATAATTGGTTAGCTTTACTTTAGTCTTTATAACTTTATTAATATTTGCCGCTACTATTTTGGCTTTATCCGTTGATGTTGGTGTTGGTGAGTTACTGAGTTTGTCTTTTAGTGTATTGTAATTTGTGAATTCATCTGATTGGCTCTTGTGATTGGGGCCATAGGGCTTGTCTGTTGAATTTGGGGTGGATGGGGGCATGGGACAGGGTGGGATATTTGAATTGGGGGAAGTAAAGGCATCCAAAGCAAAGGTAGTAACTTTCCAATAAAAGACAAAATTAAATTATGGGGTGTGTACTAATAGTTAGTAAAGAAAAATAATGAAGCAACTATAAACAATAATTAATAATTTAATTTAATTAACTAATACATTATAAAAGACAAACAAATTAAATTATGTTAGGCTAAACAACAATTAATAATTTTATAATTAATGAAATAACAATATAACAAATTATAGTTTATAAAAGACAAACAAATTAATGAAACAACTAAATAACAATAATTAATAATTTTATTAATATTTCAAATGAACTTATAGTTTATTATTTATTCTTTTGCTAGAATTATAGACAAATATTTAATAAAAAAATCACGTACTCAAGATTCATCTCTTGTGCAAGATTCATCTTCATCTTCTAAGCGAATTCGTGTTGACTTTAATTTAGAAAATCTTCCTTCAGATCCTGGGCTACGAAAAAAGATATCATCTTAATAATCATAATGAAATAAGAATATATTATTTACAAAAAGGCCCTTATCAACCTGTTTTCCAAAACCATGATGATTACCCTCTATCATATTTTTTTGGAAAGCCCAGTCGATTTAGATCCGAATGGTATGTAAATAGAAAATGATTAAAATATAGTATAGACAAGGATGCAGTATTGTTTATATTGCTACCTATTTGGGCAAGATGTTGGTAAGCAAGGAGGAGGTGAGACTTTTGTAACGAAGGGATTCAAACTTTAGAATCAGAAAGAGAAGTTAAATTCTCATGTTGGAGGAGTTCATAGTGCTCATAACCAAGCTGTCAAGAAGAGTGAAGATCTAATGAAGGAAAAGTAACACATTCAAAGTGTTTTGGTTAAGCAATCAAATCAAGATAAAATTGAACATCGGGTTCAATCAAATGCAATAGTTGATTGCATAAGATTCCTTTTATGCTAGGGATTAGCTTTTCGTGGTCACGATGAATCTCAATGTTCAAGTGATAAAGGAAATTCCCTTGAACTTCTACAATTTTTTGGGGATCACAATGAATCAATCAATAAAGTGTTACAAAAAGCTCCGAAAAATTGCAAGCTTACCCACTATGAAATTCAAAAAGACATTGTGAATGCAATTGCACATGAAACATCCAAAGCCATCATCAAAGATCTTGACAATGGGTTCTTTTCAATATTAGTTGATAAGTCATGTTATATCTCAATGAAAAAGCAAATGGCCCTAGTTCTTCAATATGTGAACAAAAAAGAAATTATTATAGAGCGGTTCTTTTGGTATTGTACATGTAGCAAGTACCACCGCTTTGTCACTCAAATATGCTATTGAATGTTTACTTTATGAACATAATTTGAGTTTATCGAAATTATGTGGGCAAGGTTATGATGGAGCTAGTAATATGCAAGGTGATATCAATGGTTTCAAAACTTTAATTTTGAAAGAGAATAAGTCGGCATTTTATGTCCATTTTTTTGCTCATCAACTTCAATTGACACTTGTTACCATTGCTAAAAATCACATTAACATTGCTGAATTTTTTTATGTGGTTAGTAATTTAGTAACTGTTGTTGGAGGCTCTTGTAAAAGATGAGATGTTATTCGAGATGCACAATTTGCCAAAATCAAAGAAGAATTAGAGAATGGTGTGCGTAGAAGTGGGCAAAGTTTGAATCAAGAGACAAATCTTAAACGTCCTGGTGATATACGTTGGGGATCATACTATGAGACTATTCTCAACTTGATTTTGATGTTCTCTACTGTTGTTGATGCACTTGAGATTATTGAAGAAGATGGCCTCTCTGACCAAAAAGTTGAAACTCGATCTATTATGAGGTCAATTCTATCTTTTGAATTTGTCTTGACTCTATACTTGATGAAAAACATTTTAGGGATCACAAATGAGTTGGCAATAACATTGCAAAAAAAAAAAATCAAGATATAGTAAATGCTATGGATCTTGTTAAAGTGTCTAAACAACGATTGCAAGTGATGGAAGATGGTGAATGGCTATTTTTATTGACTGAAGTGTCTTCATTTTGTACCACACATGATATTCCTATCTTGAACATGGATGAAATATTTGTAGTTAGTGGGAGGCTGCGACTCAACACCCAACAAAATACAAATTTACATCATTATCATATTGAGCTATTCTATACAGTCATATATATGCAACTTTAAGAGATTAATAACTGTTTTTCAGAGGCGAATACCAATTTACTACTTTGTATGCCTTACTGGAATCCAAGTAATTTATTTGTGGCTTTTAATAAGGAAAAATTGATACATCTAGTAAAATTCTATCCATTTGATTTTCTTGGGACAAATATCTTGGCACTTGACTCTCAACTTCAAAATTACATTTTTGATATGCGCAACAATGACTTGTTTTAGAGCTTTAAGGAGTTAGTAAATTTGTTGAAAAGTTAGTGAACACAGGGAAGTATGAGACTTATCCATTAGTCTATTTACTTGTGAAGTTAGTTTTGACCTTTTCTGTCGCTACTGCAACAGCAGAAAGAAGTTTTTCAGCAATAAAATATATAAAGAATGAACTGTGCAATCAAATGAGAGATCAGTGGATGAATAATTACTTTGTTGTGTATATTGAAAGAGATGTAGCTTATAGCATTGATAATGAGACTATCATGCAACAATTTCAAAATATGAAAACTCGTAGAAGGCAATTGTAAACTTTATGTATTTGCGTGTTTTTTTATTGTTGTTGTTGTCAATATATGAATTTCTCTTTTTATTAGATTGTATAATTTATTCTTCTTAAGGAACACCCTGAAAAAAATTCCTGGAGCCGCCACTGAAAGATCAAAATCACGTATGGTCGGGACCTGATTCATGTAAGTGCATTTTACCGTTAAAAGTTATTTCTTCGATATTTTTTAATCTGATGGTCTGATTAATGGTTATGAACAGTTGTTTTAATCGATATAAAGGTCCAGAGTTAGGGTATAGGATAGGAAGATGTTAGGCACCTTAAGCCTGCCTAGCCATAGTTAGCCTTTATATATTGTTGTTGGATAGTGGTCAAATGGGGTTTGCCTAATGAGCCTATGTGAATGCGTGCATCATCTAAACCTTAGAGTTCTTTTACGGGTCATGTGAAATTGATAAACAGAAAGCAAAAGATAGATCATGTGAGAGGAAACCCAACATGTGAAGGTTAACAGAAGGTATTAGCATATGACATTTGATCATGTGAACATGAAAGTGTGAAAAGGTTGATGGTTCAGTAATTTTCTATATGGAAGGCTCTGTTTTTTTCTTCATTGAATAAAAAACATTTGAGTTTTCAGTTGAAGAAAGTGGTATGTTTTACCAGCTTTGTATTTATGAGAGAGACAGAGATTCTTTAAGATCAATTTTTATGGGAAAAGGAAGTGCAAAGAGATTGCAACTTAATGTGGAAGAACTGATCTCTAGACAGTCTCGTGGTCAGTTTGCGAAATCTTTTTGTGAGAGTGACAAATGTTTTATTCTTTAGTTAGGTTCCAACACATACGACTCTTTCTTATTAATTTATGAACTCATTCATGGTCGTCGTAAGGGTTCTATAGTGGTGCCAGAAGGGAAGTCGGGCAGTGGCTGGAGAGGGTTTGGTTTACACCTGAGAAAGGAGATAGACTGGGAGTCTCTAGCTCCCAAGCAAGCAACCACAGGTATTCCTAATAGAGATGCCTCAATATCCTATGCGTCGGTGGTGGTGGGGAAACGGAAAAACACCAGTGGTGGAGGAGATGAAGGAAAGAATAAAATTGCATTGGTTCAAAATTCAATTCCTAGAGATTTCAGTCGAAATAACCGTTATATCTGCAAGGAAAGTATTCTAGGACAGAGGGAGCAACTTAGGGAGAGATTTTATCAAATTTCAGCCGTAACAATCATGATACCTACAAGGAAAGTATCCTAGGATAGAGGGAGCAACTTGGGTAAAGCTTTTGTCAGATTTTAGCCATAATAACCATGATACCTGCAAAGAAAGTATCCTAAGACAGAGGGAGCAACTTGGGGCGAAGATTTTGTCAACAATAAATGGAATTGAAAGTGACGGGATAAAATTGAGCTGACCTTAGATCTTTTTATGCGTATGGTGCGTGGGAAAGATGGGAGATGGGCTATAGTGTGGTCTGAGGTTAATGAAATGGGCCCAAAAGTGGTGCAACCTATAAAGCCCACTGGTCTTAATATTATTCCCTCTAGCCCTTTTTATACAACCAAGCCTAAATCTGTTTTGAGGCCATGCCAATGCCAAACTTTGATAAACCCAGCCCACAGTCAAAGTTTAAAACCTGAACTCGTAGCCCAACTAGTGTATGTGCTAGGGTCTCAAGTTTTGAAGTTGATGGAGAATCTACTTTCGTTAAGAGACAAGTGGGTGCGAGCTCAAGTGGCGATGGGATGATGCCGATGAGTGTTTGTGGTGATCCAGTGACAGGAAAAGAATCGAAGGCAAGGTGTAGCTTCGATATAGTTAATCTCGACTCTGGCAAGGCTGTTTTTTCTGGGTTCATAGGCTCCGGTGCCGTGGTAACTCATGGTTTAGGCTTTCGAGACTCTGGGTTCACTGGTGATATGGTGATTAGCTCGGCAATGGCAGTGATTGAGCCTTCGATTCTGAAAGAGGTGTCGCCAATCCTTTGTTGGCATCCATGGGTGGTTCAAAATAGTTTTTCTCCTCTCTCAAACTTGGGTAATGGGATGGAAGCTAAGTTTAGGGAAGGGGAAGCTCATGAAGAAGAACAAAGTAGTCCTCATGATGATACAACGCAACAGAGGTTAGTGGATTCTGTTGGGGAAGTTCAAACAGATTCTAGGATTCACATTTTACCATGGGAAACCAGTGGGGTGGATGACAATGGTAGTGGCAGTGGAGAGAAAGATAATTGTGTGTTGGAATGTGAACCTCTATCTCGGTGAGAACCTAATGACCTCAATGAGGGTTTGCTGGTTCAGGATCCTGTAGAAGGAACACAAGTGTCTGAGTCTAGGCCATCCTCAGATTGGGTGTCCCAGTTGATGAAAAAATTCTGTAAAATGGTGGGTTTCCCTATTGTGAAACATGAAGCTCAATGTTTGGCTCTATTTCGCATTCTGAAACAGAAATGTCTCAGGGTGAACGACGATGGGGTGTCTAAGCGACCTGCAAGCTCAGGGTCATAAGGTCTCAGGAAGCTTAAGAAGCTTATTTCTTTTGTTAATTATGATGGTGTCTCTTCTAGGAGTAGGAGCAGAGCTTCTTCGACTGCTTTAGGGGTTGTTGGTAGTTTTAAATGATTCTACGACTACTTGCTTGGAATGTAAGGGGGCTTAACAATCCTCGGAAGAGAGAGGTTTGTAAGAATCTTCTAAAAAAGTGGAAGTGTGATATTGTATGTTTTCAAGAAACAAAAGTATCTTCTATCGATGTTACTTTTGTTCGGAGTTTATGGGGTAGTCCTTTCATTGATTGGGCTGTTTTGGATGCTGTGCAGACTTCGGGAGGGGTCTTGCTGATTTGGGATAAGAGGGTCTTTGAGAAGTTGGATGTCATTATAGGACAGTTTTCTGTCAGTGTATTATTGAGAGGAGTGGTGGATGACTTTGTTTGGGCTTGTACAGGTGTGTATGGCCTTAATGACAATGGACAGTGGTCTACTTTATGGAAGGAGTTATCACAAGTGCATGCCAGGTGGCCCATGGCATGGTTTCTAGTAGGTGATTTCAATATTATCAGGAACCCAAGTGAAAGGCTTGGATGTGAGTCTTTTAGCCCTGCTATGTTCGCATTCTCGGATTTTATGGAGAATAATTCTTTAGTTGATTTACCTTTAGAAGGGGCCTCCTTTATTTAGAGATTCTAGTCTTCCCTTTATGTCAAGAATTGATAGGGCTTTAATTTCTCTTGATTGGGAGAAGCACTTTGAGAATGTATCCCAACGGGTGCTTCCTCGTGTTCTTTCAGACCATTACCCTCTTTTGTTGGAAGCTGGTGTTATTCGATGTGGTTAAAGTGCCTTTAAATTTGAAAATATGTGGTTGAAAGTAGAGGGCTTTGTTGATAGAGTTAAGCAATGGTGGCATGGATACAGTTTTGCGGGCTCTCCAAGTTTCATCTTAACACAAAAATTAAAGGCTCTGAAAGCAGATTTAAAAAAGTGGAAAAAGGAGTAGTTTGGTGATTTGGCTTTTAGAAAGAAGAACATGCTGACTGAGCTAATGGGTTTAGATGTGAGAGAGGAGTTGGTGGGTCTTTCAAATAAGGAATGGTTTCGTCGCCTTCAACTCAAAGGAGACATAGAACAGTTGGCTTCTCTTGAGAAGACTTCCTGAAGGCAAAAGTCTCAAGCCTTGTATGTGAAAGAGGCCGATAATAATACTCAGTTCTCATAGATTAGCAAACTCTCATAGAAATGCTAATCAAATAAAAAGGATTGAGGTGGATGGTGTTCTTTATGAAGACAAGTTTGATGCACGCTCTCAGTTAGTTCTCTTTTATCAAGGGTTGTATAAGGAAACTGAGGTGGGGCGTCATACTATGGATGGGTACACTGTTCTTATAAAGGACACCTACTGAGTTATAAGGCTCTTTGCATTTCAATATGATTTATTATTTAGAAAGTGTGAACACGGGTACAACACAGTGACTAAAGCAATTTTTGAAAAATTATAACTTACGATTTCGATATGACATGGGTACGGCACCCCAAATGAAGTGTTCTTGCTTCCTAGTTTATTATACAATTGGGTATTTTAATTGCTGGCAATAAAAATGCAACAAACTTCATATGCTTTTGCTCATCTTGATTAGTTAATACTAAGATATTGGTTACTTTCTAACTTCTGCTTTTTTGGTCGTGGGTGGTTTTGATGAATAATTGTGCAGGCTAATGGGTGGATAGTGGAGAAGATTAGTTTATTGGCGCCATTTAATCAAGCTTTATTAGGAAAATGGTTGTGGAGATATGGTTATGAAGTTACCCATCTTTGGCGATGAGTTATCTCTACAAAATATGGTGAGGGTTAAGGGGGGTGGAGTACTAATGGTTGCAAGAGGACTAATGGGTGTGACCTATGGAGAAGCATTAATGAAGGGTGGGAGAGCTTTTCTAAGCATCTATCTTTTGTAGTGGGTGAAGGCACTCGTATTAGCTTTTAGCATGATAGGTGGATTGGTGATAATACTCTAAAAGATCTCTATCTTGAGCTCTATGTGTGTTCAGCGGTCAATGATACTTATATCTCTGAGGTTTTGTGGATTCCAAAATGGGGTACTGTTAGAGTGTGGAATTTAAGGTTTTATAGAGCTTTTGAAGATTGGGAGTTAGCTGCATCTTTTTCACTACTTCAGTTTATCCAAACTCATATTCCTCGGGGTGATAGGAGAGATACTCTTTGCTGGCGGCTTAAAGGTGATGGTAAGTTTGACACTCGGTTTTACTACCATGCGATTCGGGGTGCTTTGAATTCTTTGCTGATTCCTAAGTGCATGGCGTTCTTTTTGTGAACAACTACACATGGTCTGATCTTCACTTTGGATAATCTAATGCTTAAGGGTCGCCCTTTGGCTAATTGGTCATGTATGTGTTGCTATGATGGGGAGTCGATAGACCACCTTCTTCATTGTCCTGTAACTCATTCTTTATGGACTTTTATGATTCAGGCTTTTGGTATTCATTGGGTTATGTTAGGATTAGTGGCAGGTTTGTTATCTTGTTGGCATCAGTGGCTTGGGAAGCATAATTCAGACATTTGGAATTTGGTTCCAAAATGCTTAGGGTCCGTTTGGATATAAGTTATTGTTACTGAAAACACTGTAGCAAAATAATTTTTAAATGTGTGAATAGTGCTGCGGGACCCATTTTTAATATATATTTTTTTTCTGAATAAAGTGGTTGTGGGTCCCATGAACAGTGTGTGAACAGTACCGAAATAATGCATGAACAGTGTTTTTTGTCCCCTGTACAGTAAAATTCTGTCTTTGAACCACGTGAAAGCAAAAAAAAAAAAAAAAAAAAAAAAAAAAAAAAAAAAAAAAACCTGAAAACACAACAATCAACTTTAGCGTGCACGTGGGTCCTAGCACTAAAACGTAAATGCAAGAAAACGATAAATTAATTTGTATCCAAATTGATACTTAATGTGGATTGTGTGGTTGGAACGAATTGTTGATCCTTTGAGGACAATGAGAAGACGTTGGATGAGTTAAGGTTTTATGCTAACGCAGTCTTTTGGAGTGGTCTCATTGTTGGGGTTTTATTGATTGTTCTTCTCTGTCTGAGTTTATATCTTCCCTTAACTTAGTTTCCTGACTACCTTCTGTTTGCTGTGCTGATTGTTTCTTTTACTTCTTATTGTTCATCATCATGAACTTCTTGTACTTTTCATTTTTTTTCTCATTTATAATAGATTTTTGATTACCTATATAAAAAAAAGAAAGTACGCGAACATCCAAACATGTAAGCATGAAAGTATCTAAAAATGTGAGCACAGGAGCATCCAAAAATGTTTTTCTTAATTTTGTTAATTTAAAAAAATATCAAAATTGGGACACTATTGGGAACTACTTGACGATGGAAATTGACGGAAAGTCAAATTTTTGTTTTGTTTTGTTTTTGTTTTTGTTTTTTTTTTAATGACAAAATTCAAATTAAAGTTGTGAAATGAATTATGATCAAAAAGTAAAATTATTTTTTGGGTGTCCTTGACCTTGACGACCCAAAAACCAGTTGAGTCGCTATATATAATTCCCTCTGGCACGGGGCAACAAAGAAACAAGAATCCATGAAATTCCAGTTACCCACCCTCACACTGAAGGACTCTGGTCTTCCATGTTGGCTCCTAATTCAAAACTCAGTTCCCTTCCCTTCTTCTCCTCTTCAATTTCTCACTCCCTTCGATTCTACTGCAATCTCTCAACTTCAAGGTTCTCTCTCTTTTCCCCCATTTCTCTTCTCTTCAAATTTGAAATTCCCATGGTTTCTTTACATTTTGTTTGTGTTTGTAAATTTTAAATAAAAAATCTCCTAAATTTTTCATCCAAATTAGCATTTCTTGTACTTTTTTTATATGACAATTTTTCTAGGGTTTTGTAAAAAACTTTAATGGAGGATACGAACGCCGCAACCCTAAAACCGGGGCGACTTCTTCAGCAGTTTCCATCTCATGTGGATTCTACTGACATCACCTTAACCGCTCGAACCTTATGCGAAATCCTCACTCGCTCGTCTCCCACCGCCATTGAAACCGCTCTCTCCTCCACCGGAATCTCGCCTTCTACCGATCTCGTGTGCGAGGTGCTGAAATACTGCTACCATTACCCGTCCTCCGCGGTGAAGTTCTTCCGCTGGGCCGGGCAGCAGGGGACCAAGCACTCCACGCCGGCGTGGAACCTCATGGTTGACTTGCTAGGCAAGAACCAACTCTTCGATCCGATGTGGGACGCGGTGAGGTCGATGAAGCAAGAAGGCGTGCTGTCCATCACCACTTTCGTGTCGATTTTCGGGAGTTATTGCAATGTGGGGAGGTTCGAGGAGGCGGAGATGAGTTTTAACGTGATGGATAGGTATGGGATTGAGAAGGATGTGATCGCTGTGAATTCGTTGCTCAGTGCGATTTGTAATGAAGACGATCAGACGGCGAGGGCGGTGGAGTTCTTCGAGCGGGTCAAGGCAAAGATACCGGTGGATGGGGATACTTTCGCGATTTTGTTGGAAGGGTGGGAGAAAGAAGGCAATGTGGCCGAGGCGACTAGGACTTTTGGCGAGATGGTGGTTAGTGTCGGGTGGAGCCCTCAGAATATGTCTGCTTATGACACCTTCTTGAATACGCTCGTGAGTGGTTCGCAGGTTGATGAGGCGATCAAGTTTCTTCAACTCATGAAGAAGAACAGCTGCTTTCCAGGTTTGAGATTCTTTTCCACTGCTCTTGTTATTCTTATTAAGCAGAACAATCCGCGCAACGCAATTGCGTTGTGGGATACCATGGTGGGTAATGGATTGGTACCAAACTTGACAATGTACAATACCATGATCGGCTTGCTCTGTGACAATGATGATTTGGACAATGCAATTCGGCTCTTGGACCAGATGCCCTTCAATGGTGTTTTTGCTGATTCTTTAACTTATAACATGATTTTTAAATGTCTGATTAAAAGCAAGAAGGTTCGCGAAGTGAGTAACTTCTTTCGCGAGATGATCAAGAATGAATGGCAACCTACGCATTCTAATTGTGCGATGGCCATATCGATGCTTTTTCAAGGCTATGACCCCGAAGCAGCCATTGAGATTTGGAACTATGCGACCGAGAACAATATCACACCTCTTGATGCGAGCGCGAATGCTTTGCTCCTTGGTCTTTGTAACCTAGGTAGGTTCTCAGACTTAAGGAGGTATGCCGATGAGGTGCTTGATAGAAGACTCAGTATATATGAATCAACAATGGAAGATTTGAAGAAAACTTCCTATAAGGAGGGTAGAGCTGCAAGAGATAAATTTGATAGTCTTTCAAGAAGGTGGAAAGCTCGCTAGAATTCGTGGTGTAAGCTTCTTCTTTTGATCTGGTATTTACTTTGTTTTTAGAGTAATGTTTAAGTAATTGGATGTCCTTGAATGCAAGCACCTTTTTTCTTTATTATCTTACTCTGTTTATAGATAAATAATCTACCTACTGATGTCTCATAACCCTGATATGATATCCTTGCATCAGACAATCTTCTACTGAAATAGCTGTCTTACCTTTTTCACCTTTTTCATCTCTTTCTCTCGCCCCTTCCATCTCTCTTTGGGCCGTTCTCTTATTTGTTTTAAGTTCTTATAGTTAAATATTTTCCCAGCTGGTTATGATCAGCTTACCTGGTCTGGTTTTTAAATTGTTGAGATGCTGCCATTGATTCTTTCAACTTCTGGAGCTTTTATTGCATTTTCATTTTGACCAACAAGAATTTATTTCTGCCAACAAAATTGAAAGTCTTCTTACTACTTTTGTGCATAATGGTCATCAGTTTTTAGTGTTGCTGGATTTCTTGTTGACATTTTTTAGTATGCAAAGTTGGTGCTTGTTTCTATTTGAAGTAATTTAGCCATCATGAATTTTTTTTTAATATCTTATTTAGTGTAGAAAGAGCAATGTGGTTCTTTTATGTTATTGCTCGTTTCTGTTTTCCAAGTTGTTCAGGTTCCACCTAGCCCAAACTTCACTTTGTTGTGCTGTTTTATATTTCTTGATCATTGTTTTGGCATGATTGCACCACTTTTGGTGGTACAAGGTTAATGACTCTTTGCCCAAAGAGCCACAGCCTTTAGTTTCTCCTCTTTGACTAGTGTTGAGTGGCTGTTGTCATTTTTATATCCTCTGACAGTTGTGTGGGCTAGGCCGTCCATCCAATACTTGATAATTTTACCTTTCATAATTTGGATGAATGCAATGCTATTATTAATACTGATAAAGTAGTGATAGGAAGTCCCAATGAGCTCTTGCTTAACCTCATTCTCTTCTAAGAGTAAGGTGGAGGGTGATATGGGCTAAAGACCCACTGGTTATGTGTGTAATTTAAAAAAAAAAAAAAAAAAAAAAAAAAACTAAAAAAACTAAAATAGTGATGGGAAGTTCTTTTTTACTGTATTTGGGATTCTGGCCTGTGCTTGATAGAAGAGTCTTTATCTATGAGTTTGTATCTATGAATCAACTATGGCAGATTTGAAGAATGCTTTCTATAAGGAGGGCAGAGCTGCAAGGGATAAATTTGATAGTTTTTCAAGAAGGTGGAAAGCTTGCTAGAATTCTTGGTGCAGACTTCTTCTTTCAATCTGGTATAAAAGTTTTTTTTTTTTAGAAGTATGTTTATGTCATTGGAAGTCCTTGATTGCAAGCTGCGTTCTTCTTTATTATTTTGTTCTGTTTAAAAAATAAATAATCTACCTACTGATGTCTCATTACCCTGATACGATATCCGTGCATCAGAAACTATTCTACTGAAATAGCTGTCTTTTTCATCATCTTCTTCTTCATCTCTCTCTCTCACCCCTTCCATCTCTTGTTTTATCCTCTGTCCACCCCCTCCCTCCCCCCAAAAAAAAGGTGTGGCCTATTCGCACCATTCTCTTGTTTTTTTTTTAAGTTCTTATTGTTAAATATGTTCCCTGCTGGTTATGACCTGCTTACATGGCCTAGTTTGGAAATTTGTGAGATGCTGTGGATTCTCTTAACTTCTGGAGCTTTTATTGCATGTCAGTTCGACCAACAACTGGATTATGCCAGCAAAGTCTTCTTAATACTTTTGTGCATAATGGTCATGAGTTTTCATTGTCTCTCTCTCTCTCTCTCTCTCTCTCTCTCTCACATATTTAAAATAATATTGTTGCTAGATTTCTTGCTGATATTCTTTAATATGCAAAGTAGGTGCATCCTTCTCAATTTTTTTAAGTGTCTTTTTTATTGTAGAAAGAACAATGCAGTTCTTTCATGTTATTGCCCCTTTATGTTTTCCAAGTTATTCAGGTTCCACCTAACCAAAACTTCACTTTGTTGTACTATTATGTTTCTTTATCGTTGTTTTGGGACAATTTCACTGCCTTAGGTGGTACAAGGTTAGTTCTTTTTACCCCAAAGAGCCACTGCTTTTAGTATCTCTTTTTTGACTAGTGTTAAGTGGTTATTGTCATTTTATATCATCTATCTGTTCAAATTTTGGATCAATGCGATGATGTTAGTTATACTGATAAATTAGTGATGGGAAGTGCCAATTAACTCTAGCTTAAATGACACCTCATTCCCTTGTAAGAGTAAGGTGGAGGGTGAGGGTGTGGGTGTGGGCTCAAGACCCACTGGATCCGTTAATGCAATAACTATGGTTCATTAGAAGGAAAGTAGGTTTGGATTTTGTAATCAAGTATATCTTTCTCCAAGTGGAAGCATAGGTGCACCTTGAAATTTCAATTGAGGAATCTTCAAGAAGGGAGGATTGATTTCATTTTTGCTTAAGCTACATTAAGTGACTATTTGAGTAAAGGCAACGAGATTTTTGTTTTTTGTTTTTTGATTTGTTTTTTTTTTCCCCTTCTTTGAAATAAGCTAACTTTTAGCTTTTTATATCTTTTGATAAGTTACAAAAATGGACTCTTGGAGCACCTTCCTTGAAATTGTAAAATGTTTTACTGAAAATTTTTCAGAAAAACATTTAATGAAGGGTTTTCTAGTGAACTGAAAATCTTTTTAAGTTGACCAAGATCTTATAACAGTATAAGTTCGATTATTTGATCGAATGTCCAATACACTATTTAGCCGTGTGTGTGTGTGTTTTTAATATTGTGGTGTTTCATCTAACTTCTTTTTTTATGCCAATCTTAGCATAGAAGTTTGCCTGTAGCTTTTAGCTTTCCACAATTGGCCTTTTAAGCATTGTTGTTGGCCTTTTAAGCATTGTTGAATATCAAAACTCAAATTTCTCAGGAGTTGGCCATCAAAGTGAGTGTCCTTGTGATGAACATGAATATCGAGGTAGCTAATTGCTACTTAACCGTTGCTTGAGGGGCATGGAGAAATCAAGTGATCTCAAGAACTTGGTCTACTTAGCACTAGACACTTATACCTATTTCTTCAATGTTGTTTATACTTTGGTCTTCAGTTTCTCATTGCTAAAAGGGCTTTCTTAGCCTTCCTTTGAGGAGTGTCCACAGTTGTGCCTAACTATGATATGCCATCTAGGCTCTGATAAGATGTTGGGCATTCTAGTGTCATTATGCTTAATCTTATCTTTAAACTAGATGAGTTCATGATTAATCAAATCTCGTGCTCAAGATCTATAATCATGACAATCCTTGAGGGGATGGCCTAGATGTGAACAAGTATTGGCTGGGTCCTAGCTTGTCATCATTGGAGTGGATGTTGATCTTGGCGTGATAGAAGTGATTACACCCTTATTGAGCAAGACATGAGAGAGTTGGTTCATCGATATTAGGAGGTTGATCATGTTTGGTTTTGACTCCTTTATCCTTTTTAAGGTTACTACTTCTTCATGGGTTTCCATTCTCTTTGGCATGACTTCCTCCTTTGAGTATCAAAGGTTTCGTTTTTAATTAGGTCTTGCAAAAAAGGACTGTTAGGGGGATTACACTTCTTAGATAAGAGAATGTTTACAAGAGAAACCCTATAAGATAGACACAATAAAGGATCTGTTAATAAAGTGTCTTGGATACATTGACTACAATTCTATTGGTTCATGCAATATGGGCCAACTTTTTTACAGGGGTGTTGATTAAATGGGTTCTAGAATGTAAAGACCAGTTTAGTGCTTAGCTTAGATAAGAGGTTTCGGATTTGCAAGAGACCACTCTAAAAAAAGGTTAAGTCAAATTTGTTTTTGGGTTTTTGAAAAATTGCTTATCAAAATTCAAAGTTTGACTCAAGTTTTGGGTGAGAAAATTGGCACTTTGTTTATTTGCTTTCTTGAAAAGGCTTTGGCCTCTTGCCATTGATTATTGTCTGAGACAGTTTAGGTGACAAAGACAAATGCATGATCATGTCCTTAAAAGGTTGAAGGTCTTTAGAACTAGGATGGATCTAATGATTGAGTCCCGTGGTCATTTGTTCCGAAAGGTTGCTTATAGATGTATGACATAGTGTACAAGACAAATCTAGTCTAATTCATGAAGTAAAATGTTCAAAAAGCAAACATAAAATCGTCCTAATCTCCAAGTACCCTATCTTAGGTTGGGATTTCACTCGAGTTATAAGAGGTGTTAGTTATCATAGGATTAGAGCATTGGCATTAGGTGTGCCAAATACCAAATTTTTGGCATTTGGCACACTAAACACCAAAAACCACCAACATCAGATATGCCAAAATCTTAAAAAATTTGGCATGGAGCTATAATGAGATTCTATAAATGACATAGTACAGGCATATGTTGTAAATTTTTTTTTTTTTTATTATTGTTTATTCAAGTCCCTCTTTATATCGATTTCTCTCTCTCTCTCTCTCTCTCTCTCTCTCTCTCTCGTTTGGGTCTTCTCAGTTCTCTCTCTTGCCCCATGAAGTAGTACTGGTGGTTATGGCAATCTTTGTCAATCTCGCGAAGTGGTGCTGGTGGTTGCTTCGCCAATCACCAAATTCGTCAATCCCTCTGTTTTTCTTCAAATCTAGGTTTTGGGTGGTGGTTCATGGCGGCAATAGTTTTGGAGGTGTTGTGGGGTCTGAGCTTGGGCTAGGATTGTAGAAGAGAAAAAAGCTCAATTTTTTTTGGCCTGGCAGTGTCGAAGATGATGATGTTGGTGTGGTGGTGGAGATTTTGGGGGATGGGTAGGGATAGTTTGGTACAAGTGCGATAGTGGTGGTTTACAGCATTGGTTTTGGACCTTTGGGGGTGTTGTGGGTTATGGGTTGCGATGATTGGGTTCTGTGGGTTTATGGTGGTGGTGGATTTCCTGTGATTGGGTTGCATTTTTGGGTTTTATGGTAGTGGTGGATTGTGGGCTTATGGTGGTGAAGGGTAGGGGTGTACGCGGTTCGGTCGGTTTGATTTTTTCTCAAATTTGTTTTTGAATAGATAGATATTAGTTTTCTCATAATTAAAACCGATGCATACTGCTTAGGGTCAGTTTTTCGACCTATAGCAGTGCGATTTTTTGCAGTTGGTTTAATCGGTTTGGTCGGTTTGAAACATTAAAAATTCTATTTGTTTTTTTTATTAACAAATAGAATTTGTTTTTTGATTAACAAATAGAATTTTTAATGGTCGGTTTAATGCTTTTTGATTAACAAATAGAATTCTATTTGTCTCCCCTCCCTAACAATCAAAATGCAAAAAAAAGAAAAAAAGAAAAAAAAGAGGGTTAGCAGACTTAAACTTATAATTGATTTGATTAACAATTAAAGTGTTTAATTTTGGTGGGTTTCTTCTCTACTTAAACTCTTCAAGGCTACTACAAACTTCATAACTCAATTAAATTTTTATTTCAACTCCATCTCAGCCATTACTAATACAACTCCAAATATATTCTAGTTTTTTTTATTTTTTATTTTTTATTTTTTTTTATGGGAATATATTTTAGCTTTAAGAGTAAAAGAAAGAGAAAAACTAGCAATTATTAAAGAACTGGGTTTCATTTGTTCAAACTTTGTTGTGTCACAGACTCACAAAGAGAGAGAGAGAGAGAGAGAGAGAGAGAGAGGCGTCTAGGCTGTAGTTGGCCTGGTCGTGACTCATGAATGGTGAGCCTGTCGAGCTGCAAGAGGCGACTCACGATCAATGGTTCCACGAACTCAGGCGAGAGCGAGAGATACTGAGATAAAGTGTCGGCCTGAAAGAGTTGAATGGCTGAGAAAAATGCTATTTATACTAGGCAGAAATCAGCAACCTCAGCACAAAACGACGTAGTTTTGATATATTTTGTTTTTTAATTGCTAAATGAAACGAATCATTTTTGCAATGAGGTAACCAACTATGAAGAAAACACTCAGATTCTCAAAACGATGCAAAATATTGCCATATCGGTCGGTTCGGTAACCAACTCGGTTTGGAGTCGCGGTTCTGATGGCAGCACTGCACTGGCGTCAGAGCTAAATTCTCCATCCGATCGCTGACCTCGGCTCAGTCGATCGGTGACAGAGGTGGTACGGATGGGTCAACTCCGGTATCACTCTGCTCACCCCTAGTGAAGGGTTTCAAACATAAATAATGTGATTGTGATTTGTTTTGGTGGATGTGAGTGATTTTTTTGGTGGTTGTGGATTTGAGGTGGTGACAGTGATAATGTAGTGGTTATTTTATATTTTATATTTCTTTGTGGTGTTGAGTTTGGAGAGAGAAATTAAATAATTTTTTATTAGTTTATATTATTTTAGGGTCTGTCTAGATACTACTTATTGCTGAAAACTAAAAATATTGTAGCAAAATAATTTTTAAATGTGTAAATAGTGCCGTAATACCTATTTTTAATGAAAATTTTGTTAAAAAAGAGGTTTGTAAGTCTCATGAATAATGCACGGGACCTAGGTTTGGACGCAAACGCTAGACGCGTTTGCTATCCAAACTCACACTTTATGTGTTGCAATGTTAAAACAAAACGTCTAATTTATGGTGTATTAAAAAATGGTGTGATAAAATAGATAAAGTAAGTTTTGATACGTTAAAATAGCATTTGGGATGGTCCAGCTAATGCTAGTGCTCTTAGCATTTCTAGTATAAGATGGCTGGGTCTGTTTGGATCAGATTATTTTGTTGAATGCTGAAAACTGAAAACACTATAGCAAAATAATTTTTAAATGTGTGAATAATGTCGTAGGATCTATTTTTAATGAAAAAAGTTGCTCAAAAGTAAGGTTTGTGGGTCCTATGAACAGTGCACGGGACCCAATAGTGTACACTGTCCACTGCTTATTTTGCTAGTGTGAATAGTGCACTGTCAGAAAAGTCAAAAATCATGGCTCAAAAAAAAAAAAAAAAAAAAAAAAAGAAACGCAAATGCAAAACGCGTCGCTTTGCATCCGTATCCAAACATATACTATATGCAAATTGTCTATTAGGATTCTAGTTCTTAAAGGAAATGCGTAAATCCCCCTATCAATAACTATAAATTAGGTGAGGCATTTAATAGGTTTTTTGGCCTGGGACATTGATCATCCAACATCATTATTTCTAGTTAGCATATGGAGTGGATCTAAGGGGTCTTCTCAATTACTTAACTTGTTGATAGCAATCAATTAAAGGGTGCATACTTAACACTTAAGTCGCACTAACTAGGTAAAATTATTCGATTTGAATGATATAGATCACGAGAGTGTTGTATTCATGAATTTTTGAAAATTTATAAGGGGTAAGATTTTTCGGTCAAGGCATACAATTTGCAAGAATAATGCATTGCAAAAATTAAGTCTCTACCCTATGCTTGAAAGTAGTAAAGAATAATAACAGTTACATGTTAATTTGCAAAATGATGAACAAAGTATATAACAAATAATGAATAAATATACATGGACGTATGGCCCTAAAACTAATGATCAAGTACAATTGCTTATGATGCATTGCACATTTAAGGGATATAGTCAAAATGTCTTAATGGAGGTGCCAAGTCTGTCGACATTGGTGGTTTTGGTGAATCAACAATGTACTCTTGGGTTGGGGTTAATGGCGACTAGTGCGCGAACACATAAGAAAGATGGGATGGTGGTCTTATACGCTCACGATGCATGTTAATGGGTGCATCACTTGCATTACTTGTGCTTGTGTATAGTGGTTGTACAATGTATGGAGTTGCGTCCAATCATTAGGATTTCTTAAAGTTGCGATACCTGTGTTTTGAAAAAGTGGAGTTTCCTAAATTTGGTTCCTTCAAACCTAAATTAGATAAAATTGCATCTAGAACCAATAAAATCTACACACTACCCTAGATGAACTCCTAAAGAATACCCTCTACTGACTTTAGCAACTTAGTAGAAGTGCTCGATTGTTGTGTTTCACCTCATCTACAATGATCAATCAAATTTACACACTACCATGGAAAAACTTTAGGAAAATCCCAAACTACTATAAACTAACTGGAAAGGAGAATTTTGAAAGCTCATTTTTTTGAGCTTGTTTAAGCTTTTCTAGGGCTATAAATAAACCAAGCTATTAATGAACAACTCGATCTCGGTTTTGGTAAAAGCTTGTTTATGTTTGTTTTAGAGAAAACAAGTCAAGTTCAAGCATTAAGTTTAAGCTCAATTATTAAACAAGCCAAGTTCAAACATAACAATGTGTTTATGAACAAACTCATGAACATGAGGGTTAGATTAAACTATATGTAATATTATATTTCTAGATGCATACTTGTCTAAAAATATGTTTATATAGATTTGAAATTGGATTGTATAAGTTTGTCAATAGATTCATATGAAATTAAATTATTATTTGTAGATTATTGATGAAATAAGTATTCTATTCGTAGTAAAATTCATAGAATTTTGAAGAGGTAAAACTTGTTTACAAAAATTGAAGTTGTAAGTTGTTATTGGTATTTGATTATCAATGATGATTCATCATGTTTAGAAATTCAAAAATACCTAAGCGTGTGATGAGTGTTATACATTTGTGGGTGAAATAATTTTTTTATCACACGCCTAGATATATTTGTAATTGGAAAATGTAGTAATCTCAAATTATAATTGATGCAAATTATTGACTTTTTTCCAAAAAAAATAAAAGAGCGTCTAAGTACGCGTGTGAGCGCGTGCTTAAAGGCTAGTATGCACTTAAATATAAACACAATTTTTCATAAAAATAAATAAATAAACACAATTGCATTTGGTGGTAATGATTCCTCTTTTACATTTGACTTCAAAACCCTCAATGTAGAAGAGGAATGTATACGTCCAAAACAAATTAACTGAAAAATGAAAAATGCAATCTAAATTAAGAGAAAAAGAAAAAGAAAAAGAAAAAAGTAGATAAAAACCTAACCCTACAATCTCATGTTTAATCCCCCTATAAAGTATATTAGACTCCAATTGCAAAATTAATTTAAAAAAAGAAGAAGAAAGGAAAAATCCCATAGTTGTTAACACGTTAAACTAAATACTACTACCATAAAAGGACACTCCCTGTTTAAAGGGCATTAGACTTTAATGGCGTTGTAAAGTAATCTTACTCATAACTTGGTCATTGTAATTCAAAAAAACAAAAGAAAGAGAAAAAAAAAAAAAAAGTAATTCCCATAATTGTTTACCCAATAAAGTAAATACCACAAAAAATCCCTAGAAGATGTTATTGATCGAATTGTACTAAAGACAAAGTGACAAACTCACATGTATAAATCACAAATTAAGCAAATCCTAACTTGATGCTAGGGGTGTTCACGGGTCGGGTCGGGTCCGGTTTGTGCTTGACCTGGACTTGACCCGAATTTTTTGGATGGGTGAAAAACAAAACCGAAACCGACTTGTAATAATGGTCAGATCATCCGGTTTGGGTTTGTCAGGTTTTGGGTTTGTGCCAGTCGGCTTCGGGTTTTGCCGCCGGTGCCAATATTTTGCCAGATCGGTCAAGATTTGGCCGATATTTGGCCGGATCTGTCAAATTTGGACTAGATCTTGATGAGATCTTGTCGGATCTAGTGGATTTCAAGTAGCTCTTTGTCGGAAAAGCAAAAATATCCCTGGTATTTGTAAATTTTTGTCAGAAATCCTTCGAATGTTGCTGGATTTTGTTAATTTTATGGTTAGGTTGGGTGGCTCGAGTTTTTAGGGAGGAAACCTACCAACCGACTTGAAGGTATCGGGTTTTGTGGGTGGCGACCCGTCGCTGACCATCGAATTGGTCGGTTCAGGTGGTAGCGGTTTGGTTTCGGGCGAGTCCAGTGGGTTGGTCGAGTTTTCGGGTTCAGTGGACACCCCTACCTGGCACGGAAGTAACTTTTGACATGGCCATGAATTAATTTGGATAAATCTTCTCGTGAGTGGTTATCATTATTGTAGAAATATAATTCCATGTAACTTGCATTTAGATAAAGGAAAAATAACTTGTGATTGTGGGAGTGATTGTGGGAGACTGATAGTTTTATTCGAAATTTTAGCATATTTTACTTGAATGTTTAAACATAAAGTTATCTAAAACTTGTACAGTTTTTAAACTTTGAATTTGAAAAAAAAAACGTGAGATTTTTTTTTTTTTTTTTTGGTTCAAAATAGGAATGTGGTAGATAATTTTTCTGATAGAACGTGGCTTTTTTCATTAGGTTTTTTGTTTTTAATTTTTATCAATTTAAGATTTTAATCTGTGGGGCCCTAAAAGTTAACATCCAAGGCCCACTCCGTAGCCGGTCCAAGACTCGCACCGAGGAGAATACAAAGGCTGAGGATAATAAGGAAAGGCCCAGACCCTCAATGGGCCTCGCCGAAGACACCCATCTCCTCGGCAAACCGACGTTAATAAGGGGAAAATATCCCTCACCCATTAAAATGTTTTCCACCAACATTCTGGCCGCTTTAATGAGGAAGTGACTAGCCCAGATGCCTCAGTCACTTCAACTTTTGGAGTCTCCTAAAACGGCTGGGAACTAACATAAAACCTGCAAAAGCAGATGATGGGACAGGCCCTTATGCACAGAGTTCAGATAACCGACAAATGGACGGCTAAGATTAGCTAAAACGAGGTTATATAACCAAGAATATTCCCAACGATGAGAGGGGGGGGCTGATTTTTGGCCAGTTCGAAGGAACAGAGTCCTCGGATTGAGCCGAAGACGAGGAAATCCCCATAAACACTTAACTAAGATCTTCACCGGTACTTAATCAATTATTACCGAGACCCTAAGGAGATCATGGCCTTTATTAAGATTCCTAGGAATTTTAATATCACCGACTCATTGCTTTGTTAGTGCCTAGCCTTTCTACCCATGCTCTACAAGTTTTATTGTCTAGGGTCCATCACTAAAGGTGTCCCTACATAATCCATTTCTTATGATTTAGAGATAAAGATAAGTTTATTAAATTAAGGGTATTTCATTAGTTTTGTGTGTGTGTGTGTGTTTATTTTTTTAATTTATTTTTTTTATTATTGAATGTAAGTTTTTTTTTTTTTTTTTTTTTTAAGAATAAAATATTAGAAACGTGACTATTTAGTTGTGTTTTTGTTTTTACCGAACGTGATGTTTTTTTTTTTAGAAGAAAATATTAGAAACGTGTGTTAAAATAACTGGGTTAGTGGGAGTGTTCCTATTTTGTAGGCAATGTTTTTTCAAATTTATCTAAAATTTAGGACTTTTTAAATTAGTAATTTTACATGTTTAACCCTACTATTCAAGCTTTACAAATTGATATATTTGAGGGTATTTTAGGCATTGAAATTGAGGAATCCAAATAGGGGAAGCCCCTTAAATAATAGTATAGATAAGCTTATTTTATGTTTATTTATGAGGTTGCATTTGTTTTGAGGGAAAATTATTTTTTGACTATAAAATATATTATAGGAAAGAAAATATTTTCAGATGTTTGGTTGTTTTCCTAAAAATAACTCGGAAAACATATTCATGTTTCTAGCTTGAATGAAAAAAAATTCCCCTCAACACAAAATTCACCATAATCCCAAAAATTGTAATGAATAAAACCAACAAAAATCCATGATCACATGAATGAATAAAAAAAAAAAAATTTCATTGCATGTTGTGGGTGGATATTGGTGGTCACAACAGTTTTAGGCAGGGTGGATTAAAGGGAGAGGTTGCCGGAGTTGTGGTTGGATCATGGGTGTGTTGTGGTGGTCGCAGAAGTTTTAGGTGAGGTGGATTAGAAAGTGAGAAAGGGTCTTTAGAGGTAGGTTGTAGTGGTCGCTAGAGTGGTGATTGGGTTGCAATTTTGTTGTGGGGTGATCGCAATGGTAGGTAGGATGTGTTAGAGAGAGATTCTTCAATGTGCTCCTTACTGTGCTACACAATGTGTTCCTTATAAGGCGTAAAATATTTGGACCCAAAATTGGGCATGAAATGATTCACATCATATATAATGAGGACACATATGTAGAACTGTATCCAGTACGTGCTTTTCATGCAATGGGTGGTTGCTAGCCACTGGACACAAGCCATTCCCTTTAAAGGGTGGGCTCTCGTCTATTCTTAATTCTTGCAAAATTTCAAGGTGATCAAAAATCAATAACATTGTTATCAATTAATTGTTTAAATTCATATTTTTGTAGTTTAAAATAATGTATAAAAGACGAGTTTATGAATTAAATGGTAAATAGCGTCTGATTGGCATAAAAATTAGCATGCATGTTAAAACATATAGAATATGTAATGTAATCCTATGGTAAAATTTTCAAAATATGTGTTCAATAACAAGTTATTAGGTGGTATAACTTTACTTAGAGTTACACACACACACATATAACTTAATATTTCATTATATTTAATTAGCCAACACAAATTTTATATATGATATAGGAATAAATTTAGTCAAATGACGAATTTGGGCTTCAATGTTTAAAAAAAAAAAAATTCAACACAGTCTTGAATAGTCCTAAATTAAGAGACAAAAAAAAAAAAAAAAAAAAAAAAACAAAAAAACAAAAACAAAAACAAAAAAAGAAAAAGAAAAAGTTTGTAATGCTAGTACACTCAAAAGGGCTAAATACAAGGGTTGGGGATAAAAATAAGGTTGTTATGCCAAGAGAAACACCATTTGTCTAATCATCCAAGAAATTTTATAATTTTTTTTCACAGTTAAGTAATTGATTGTGATTGGTGTATGGTCATTACTACAAAAGAGTACAAATAATATTGTACTAATCAAAATTCTGTTATCGCAGTAAATTGTGAAAAAAGTATGATAATGACATGGAAAATTTTGGGATTGGCATGTGGATAGCGAGATCACTAAATTTACCATGATCTTTGAAGATGTATAAAACAATTAATTTATGGAAGCACCTATTCTCATACCCAATTTCTCAACTTATTGGCTTGTATAATTTTGAGTGGTTACGAAAAGTGGTGGTTCATACAATTAGTAGTGAGCAAAAGTGATCACCACTAATAGTTGCACAGGCCAATAAATTGTAAACTTGGATGTGTGATCAGGTTTCCCTATAATTATTCTATATAAATTTGAATGTGCATTATTTAACAACAATGGATATAATACCACCGAAACAAGTTTTCAAATAAAATCATGGTTGCAATCAAATAAAATTGGTATGACCACTTTAGTAAAAGTTGGAATATTTCCAAAGAGTCCACAAAATTTCTAATAAAATTATAACACACTTTCAAAGAAAAATTAGACAATTATTCTAATTAATTAATTTTTTTTGAAAAACAAACACACATGCGTACACACATGATAAAGATATTATGAAATTCTAACAGAAAAACACACCATAAACTCCACTCAAAAATCATGGAAACTTTTAAGGAATGATGAAATAAGTTATATTAAATACAATACACTATATTAAGTAATGTGAGACAATTACCTTTTTTTTTTTTTTTTAATTTTTATTTATCTTCTTTTTTGAAACAAACACACACAAGGGAATTAGAAGGTATTTTTCTTTGAGGAGAATTTGAAATTGCTTTTCATAAAAAATTATGGCACACATTGAATAAAATTTAAGAATGCTTTCCCAGATTGATAATGTACTCCAATATAATGAGTTGAGTATCGTATAGTTTATATTTTATTTTGTGATATTTCACTGATTCAGTTCCAATTTTTCCATATATAGTGGAGTTGAAGGAAATCTCATGCTTTTTTAAATGTGACACCACATTTATTCTTACCAACTAGTTAGATTTTTGGAAATAAATAAATAAATAAAAACTGGTCAAACTTTGTCAAATTTGTGGTTTGACAATAATTTTGTAAGATTTATTATTCAAACATCATATTGGGAAAAATAGGTAACATTAAACCTCGAATTAACTTGGTCAAATTTCGTTAAAGATTGACAAAGTCAATAAAAATTAGGGGTTGACCATATATTTTAAATAAACTTCATCAATCTAGTGTTCATTGGGTGTAAATGGGCTGGTAAATTCACCGCTTTAGATGCAATATTTAATAAAGTGAACATATAAAATATCTTCGATTAGAATTAAGAAATTATTTTTCTGAAAATTGGGGCGAGAAAAATATAGTATTAACAAAGGTAAATTTATATTTTGGTCCCTCTAAATTCAGGGTTTTCAATTTGGACCATACAATTTTTTTATTTATTCAATTTAGTCCTTGACATTTCTCTTTGTTGTAAATATAACTCTTTCATGGATTCTAGTTAGCTCAACTGATAAAGTCTCTGATAATTGAATAAAAAATCTGGGGTTCAATCCCTGCATACATCAAAAACTTATTGTTGTTTTGGTATGATGATAAAGAGCTATAATTAAGAGCGGACACTATAAGTTAAAACTCTTTCAAAAAAAAAAAAATATATATATATATATATGAGAGCTTATAAACAACATTAATTATTAAAATGACTAAAGTGCATGACAAATGTTTCTTAAAAAGGGGAAAAAAAAGTGCAAAATACACCCTGATGTTTAGGGCCACTTTAATTTTTCCCCTAACATTTAGATTTTTTTATTTGCTATCCTAACATTAAGGCTCATTCTGATTGGCGGCCCCTCTATTAATGTTTGTGTTGACGGCTAATGTTAAGTGACACCCGAGACTGTCATATATGCTAATTGATCCAATCAAATCACGCCACGTAATTTTAATGAATAAAATAAATCCTGAAACTTAATAAAATAAAATAAAATAATTTTAAAATAAAACAATCAATATTGTAAAATCTCTGTTGACTACGGTTGTTCTTGTTCACATCTAACCAATATGACAAAATTGTTCAACTCAGTCTGCAATGTCGAAATCGGTAATTGTCACCCCTAAACTCTCATATCTTCCACTTCAAGGCCTACAAGATCATATTCTTCAAAAACAAAAAGGCCTACAAGATCAAAGATCAACAATGCCGACTTAGACTCTCTTTTCTCCCTCTACTTTGAACCAAGACACTATAAATCCTCACTGAAAATCCCTTACTAAGTTACCGCTACTTCAAACCCTAAATCCAACCTACGCTACCATAAACCATCAAAATCCAGCCACAAAACACACCAAACTGCCACTATTAAACTCCAAAAACATCATCAATAAGTCAATCTCACCACAAACATCATCAAATAAGTGCTTCCCTAGAACAATACTGAATTGAACAAACAGAGAGAGAGAGAGAGAGAGAGAGAGAGAGAGAGAGAGAGAAACTCTATGAATTTTTTATAGAGGTGGAGCGAATTTTTTTTATTGGTTAAAATATTCTTTTCATCATTGAAATATAGCTTAGGTTTTATTTTTGTCTTTAAAATTTTAAAATTCATAAAGTTCTTCGTTTTATCATAACTCAAAAATAAGAGTATAAGAGGGTCAAAAATAAGATCTAACAATCATTTCAAAAACAAACATAGAAATGAAACATGCATTTGATTACACATTGACAAAATGAAAAAATAAAAGATGAGGGTTGAGAAGCAAGACATTATTTTAAACTATCCAACCGATTGATTTTAGGTTTGTAAAGAATAATAACTTGTGTAATCCAACTCAAAACCTGCAATGTTAGAATCGATCAATAATTACTACCCCTAAAGTCTCAATGTCTCCCCCCTTCAACTTCAAGGCATGCAAGACTCTTAACTTTATTTAACTCATCTACCCCACCTCCCTCGTTTCTCTTATTTGTTGTTGAAAACTTGCTAAGCCAACAAAGTCAACTAAAATGAAAGTCTTATTGCTGACTTGACAAGTTTGATTAGCATCAAAGCTACACTATGAACACCCACCTTGTAGGTTGAACCATCCAACCACCATAAAACCTATGGATCTTCACCAAAAACACCTTACTAAGCCACCACAGCTACTTCGAAAGCCAAATCTGACCCAACCTACCATGAATCATCGAAATCCATCGACAAAGCACACAAAATTGCCACACTAATCTCCATACAAGCACATCAATAACTCAATCTCACCACAAGCACCATCAAATCAATGCTTCCTTAGAACAATTGACAAAAGAGAAAAGAGATATAGTCGAAAGAAGTATGAAGATGAGTGAGAAAGCAATCATTGATTAAGATTCTGACGTTGGCTAAGATAGACATTGAATTTTTCACAAAGGTGGAGCGATTAATCTTTTCTCTTATTTTCTATTCAATTCTTCGAAATCTAAAAATCACAAGTTGAATGGGCATTAATGTCTTGTGACACACGTTCCTTTGTTTTCATTTCTTTTCTTCACACGTTACTGCTTCCTAGTCATTTTCCAATTTATATCATCTTTTTGCTACTTTTGATTTCTAGATACAATATAATTTTAATTTATTTTATCTAATCTATATGATAATTGCAAGAGATTTCACTAATTGAATTAACTCAAACCCATTTGCTTTTGATTTAGAAATTAGTTTCAACTTCAATCAAAAAAAAAAAAAAAAAGAAAGAAAGAAATTAGTCTGAACCGACTTATCAATTTTTTTTTTTTTTTTTTTTTTTTTAATAAGGAGACATTGACGACTAAAGTTTTGTACCGTCTTTCTTGGGCACCATGCTTATAATATTTTTGCAAGGGAATTATTAATGTTGTTGCACACAAACTCAATTCTTTTTTTTTTTATTTTTTATAATTTGACAGTCAAAATTATTCTTGTTGCGTTGGTTTAACATCTTAACTCTTAATGTGGTAAATAAATAAATAAATAAATATATATATATATATATAGTATCGCTTTGAAACATATATCAAGTATATTTTTGTATCACTTTGAAACATTTTATCTTAAGTGTGTTCAAGTGTTAATTTTCTTCATCGAGATCCTTATATCTCAAATCTTTTGTCTATTGTATTCTGTATACAATGTTTACATGTTAACACTAACCTCACTATCACTATCACTATCACTATCATTACCACAACCACCATAACTGTCATCAGAGTTATCACCAATTCACCAACCACAATAGCCATTGTCAAGGCAACACTCATACGAAATCCTTGTTGACACCAGAACCACGACGCCAACTAAATCATAACTGGAATTGCACCGCCATATGATTACCAGCTCCTGTAATACAACCAAAAAAAGAAGACGAGCCCCAAGGGCAACAGAAGACATCCTATTACCAGTTGAGGCTTTGTCACCCCAGACTTCAATTGCCTCTTCAGAAATTTATATCAGACTCCTATATAAATAGTTAAGAACTCCTATACTCCAATTCTGTAGTAATTGTAAGATCATCCCTATTTTCTCATGAGCTTGTTATTAATAAATTGTGTAAAGAAATTCCAATAGTATATAAATAAGGTACTTTCTTACCCACTCCCACAAATCAACCCAGGGGAGGTACAGTTAATTCGTTCTCCGGTTATGCTAGACTGACTTGAATCCCCAGTAATCGTCACAAAAGGATGGCCCTTGAATTCTTTCAAAGAACTTACATTAGCTTATAAAAAACTATATTATCATCAAAGTTATTACCGTCTCCAAATGAAATTTTTGCTATATAGTCTCCAAATGAAATTTTTGTTACATTTCTCATATATAAGATTCAGGACAATTGAGTTCAAAAACAGCAAACAACCTATTACAATTTTAAAAGTATGGTTAAATTCAATCTCCTTAGAATCGAAGAAAACCAAGGACAGAAATGCTTTCCAACTATAAATATCATCTACATGTCAAAGGAATTTCAATTTTCCCTTGCCTGAAGCTTTTGCATGCTCCAAACACGACTCTCTCTGAGTACCCTTTAAATCAGAACATGATCCAGAAGCACCTAAAGTGACAGCAAAATAAAGATACACAGTGCATAGGAAAGCTAGGAGAGCTAGAGCTGTTAAGAGGAAGCGGTGCCTTTGAAGGAGTGTTGGCCAGCTTAATGAATCATCCCGCGAGAATTGCTTCCTGAATGATGGTGACCTACGATGAGGAGAAGATAGAATGCTGTCAAGAACCATGGCTTATGCACTACCTTCCTCAGCGAACCTGAAATTTTTATTCAAGAGATGACAGGTAAACAGGTTTGATCCAGACAGGATTTTATAGATAAGGTTAACAATCAGGCAGGCAAAAGATGCAAAAGTGTATTGCTTTCTTTTTGTAAGTATAAGTTTATTGCTAGCTTTAGAAGAATGATGTTATAATTGCAAAGGGCAGTAGAGTAGCTCTCTCTCTCCCTCTCTCCGCATGTGTGTGTGTGTGTGTTTATAAATGATACATGATGAATAAACAGAACTATCACCAGGAGAACAATTATGATAAAAGGGTGATATCTCAATGTCTATGTATCACTTTAGCAGTATAATCAGGTTGCTTACCGATTAGCCAATCATCAACAAGGGTTAATAGAAGGCTACTGGGAGTTAGATAACGCTGGAATCAATGCGATAAAGATGTCTATTGCTAGCTTTAGAAGAATGACGTTATAATTGCAAAGGGCAGCAGAGTAGCTCTCTCTCTCCCTCTCTCCGCATATGTGTGTGTGTTTATAAATGATACATGATGAAAAAACAGAACTATCACCAGGAGAACAATTATGATAGAAGGGTGATATCTCAATGTCTATGTATCACCACAGCAGTATAATCAGGTTGCTTACTGATTAGCCAATCATCAACAAGGGTTAATAGAAGGCTACTGGGAGTTAGATAACACTGGAATCAACGCGATACAGATGTCTACACTCACCATGATGAATCCAGGCTAAGTGCTACGCTACATGTCATTTTCTAAGCAAGTGAACAATAACTGTCTGTTTGGTTAGAGCTAATAAGCTCAGTTTTTAGTTTTTATGTACAGCTTTTTAAAAGCTCACTTTTTCTTACTTTTTCTCACTTTTTCAAAATACAAGTATAATTTCACACACTTTCAGCAAAAAGCAAATAAGATGTTCCCAAAAGGACATGTCTAAAATTTTTTAGGCAGCAAGTATATGAAAACTGAAAAGAAATCATGAGACTCCATATGAAACTACCACTTCAAGCAGGTCACTGCAAATGGAAAGATAAAGATATAAACCATATGGACACATTATTTTCATATACAAGAAAGAGAAATTTTGTGTAGGAATCTTGAGTAAGGAGCGTGGGCAAAAAGATTCCACCAAACAGTTTCTTCATTTAAGCTAATATCAAAGAACTCTTCTTTACTTCTTTTGCTCCAACCTTTAGATGCACAATGAACCATAGTTAGGATCATTTTGTGAGATAATATCAGAAAACATGTGGATTTCTGTAAATTTCAGCTCATTTAAATACTAAAAGGTTGGAAGAGCAAGACAACCATGGATAACTACTGATGGTCCAGTGCAGCTTGGGTACAAATAGTGGTGGGCCAAATGAGACCCAAAACAGAAACCAGCAAGCAATAGGATTGAGGGTAGAGAGAGTATGGGTTCGAAGGGGGGAGGGTGGGGGTGAAGATGAGAGAGGCAGACATGGACAATATCACAAGCAAGCTATGGTAATTTCATAAGGCAGCGGACCCTGACACTAAGCATCATCTTCTTTCACGATAAAGTTGCACTTACAATAGTCAAGACAAGAGTCATAGGTTAACATTCACTACAAAATCCAACCTTCACTCACTTGAAGAAATGTTTGTTCAAGTGCATAAGCAAGAATAGCAACAAAAGTAATTGCACAAAAACTATGAGAGAGGAGTAGTTACACCTAAGTTCTGAATTCACCTGTATTATTATGAATAAATTGAACTTATTATGATATGTATTTAAGAGAATATTTACACATACCCCAACTGAATCACAATATAACATATTTGCATAGTTCATAAATAACTTGAACATCATCAAACTTATTCTGTAACAGTACAAAAGTCTAAAATGAACCTAAACAAAATAAAAAATTACATTGCTCAAAATCTATCATAGCATACATTGAACAACCCCCCTCAAAACACTTTTACTCACCAAAAGAAGAGAGTTGTAAATATATTTTAAAAGTATACAAGCAAGGGAGCAAGAGATTTCTTATGACTTGCTTGGAATCAATTTTCCTTTTAATATAATATGGTTACCAGCCATAAATTGCAAAACATGTAAATCTGATTTGAAGCAGAGCACTGCAGAAAAATTAACTAGAGACATTCTTAGGTGTAAAATCAATTCAAAGAATATAAGCCCACTCAACCAGAAGTAATTACTTATGAATTTGATATTAAGTTGGAACCTTCCAACCATATAAAAATAGCAGGTAATCCATTTGAAAACCAGCTATAGCTAGCATGACCTTTCATCTCCATATAGATATCTTACTCCCTGTCTATAAAATGCTTCCCATTCACAAGTTATCAATATTTCATCCTTTTCTAGAGCATAAAAATTAACATACCAGGTTGTATCTACAATCTCATAACTCTTTACCAATTAAAGCCACCTGACAGTCGCATTACTTAGGTGTCAGGAGAAAAGACCATAGCATCCTCCACCACTATATTTGTGCACACGTGGGTGAGGAAGGTAAAAACTAGCAACTTGAAAAAAGTTAGTAGCACAACACAAGGGATTCATTTAAGGCATATCCCATTAAAGATAGATCCAGCACCCAATGAGGATGGAGCGTAAAGATTGTACCCAGTGCCCAAAACTCTCACTTTTGTACAGTTTAGGAGAGGTGATTCATAGGCAACCTAACTCCCATTTTTTTTTTTTTGTTTGGAAGCGATAATTCCCAGACTCAAACCTTCGTCCGGTTGCTTTTGGTGGAAAGCACTTTCCATCGCACTAAGGCCCAACATTGAAACATAACACTTAATTTTACAAAAAGATTAAAACCACAACTACATATTATTTTTTTTTTTTTTGATAAGTACAACTACATATTATTCCAATGATATACGCATTCCTCAATATTGATTAAAACAAACATAAAGCTCTTAAACATAATTTGAGATCTTAGTGGGGGTATCAAAATTATCTTCTGCAAGTCATCTTATTCCCTTGTTTCTGCTTAAGAGAAAAAGTCACAATCAGATCCTTTCATATTTATTTATATATTTAATTATTAGATCACATCTTAGTTACGCAAAGAAAGAATTGACCTTGTACCTAAGAAGTTGTTCCCCAAATCCAGATTCCTAAATTTCTACGAATACCCACATGAAAAAAAAAAAAAAAAAACACATCCGAACCTCATTAACACACTTCACAATCAGACATCTTACACACACGCAACAAAAACACGTCAGTACACATATCACATCCGTCACAAAATTCAACAATAACGAAAACCCATTATCAAAAAACCCAACAATTAATCTCAGCAGCTCAGATCTGAATCCAAAGACACCAAAATAATAATAATAATAATAATAATAAAAGACAAGAAAGAAAAAGAGAGACTTACCCTTTTGTGGGAAAAAAAAATGGAGAATGAGATGAACACAGGGATCAGAGTGAAGCTTCAATCTAGGAGCTGGTGGATGATATATTATCGTTAGCTTTTTTTTTACGTTTTTTTGTTTTCTTTTCTGTTATGGATTTTTTTTGTTGTTGTTTTTGTTTTTTTTTTCTTTGTCTTGTCCTTATGTTTCGGCTTCAGTAAGAAGAGATTCGGATGTGGCGGAATGGACCATCCACGCTGTCTCCGCAAATTGCGCGTACTTTGGGATGGATGGATTGTGTGTCACTGTAGAAGTATTGTTTAGGTAGAGCACTTACATCGGTCAATTTTTCCTACAAATTAGAATATTATATTTTTCTCACTTTCATATACAGGGAAGATTTAATTACAGTATTTAGATATTATTTCTTAAGTCTATATTTAAAGATTTTATTATGTAAATTTTTTCTCATGAAATGAAAGTGCATTTTTTAATTAAGTAATTATATGACTGAATCTTAAAAGGAGAACTTAAGAAATTGCACTTAAGGCGCTGTACTTAAATTTTGTCATTTAAATATTATTCCACTTTACTTTCAAAAAAAAAAAATTTTACTTTACTTTATCTCTATCTCACTTTTAAATATTATGAGACTAAACTAAAATAAAAATAAAAAAGAGCGAAAAAGAACCTTAAAAGCTAAATTTAGTGCATTCAATTTTAAAAACCACTTATATTAATTAAGTTAATTCTATAAATTTAGAGTATTCATGTCAACTTATGCAAATATTTCTGTCTATTTTAGTATGAAAACATTTTTTTTTTCTATTTTGTATACTTACTTTTTAAAACACTAAATATCAAACTATTTATTTTGTACTACCGCTATGTTTGTTTTGACATTAAAATTTTTCCAAAAAAAAAAAGAATCATTTTCTAAACAATATTTTCTAGAAAAACTAACTCATTTTCCTATAAACCTTAAAATGAGTTGTAAAACTATCTTTTGACTTCTCTTACTTAAGTTCATATGAGATGAAGTTGTTTTTTAGAAAATTATAGTAGAAAAAACTTTATCTCTTGCTAAGTTAAATATGGGAAGTAAAGAGATAATTTTCTTATGAACCTTTTTTTTTTAAGATTAAATTCTATAAGGATATGGTGTAAAATCTAAGTTTTACCACTCCAATCCCAATATGTCACATCATCATATTACATATTAAAGAATAGACACAACCATACTTAATCAATTCTAATAACTATTTGAAAATCCAACTTTTTTTTTTTGAGAATGATTGAAAATCCATCTTAACTGTGAATTTATTGAGATGTTATTATGTGTAATAGGATGTATTGAGTTTTAAGTAAAACACTAATGTGACAATCTTTTATTGAATGGTATAAAATATGAGTTTTACACGCCATCCTTACCAAATTTGAATTCTTTTTTTTAATACTAACAAGCACAAGAAAATGCAAAAAACTATTTTCACATAAAACTTTACATTTTATTAAAATATAAATTTCTTTTGATTTTTTTAAACTTTTTTCTCTTTCTTTAAACACAACAACTATCATCCACTCTCTTCCTTCAATATTGAAATACATAAAGAAATTAAAAAAAAAAAAAAAAAACTACAATGAATAATGTTAGTGTAAATTTACACAATTACTGTAGCAATCATGTATTTTTACATAACTTTGCATTGCCTGACATGTAAGTGAATTTTGGGTTTGGTTGGCCAAAATATGGTCATTTTTCTATTATACAAGCATTTATACGAGTGCTCTACATTGTTGCTACAGTAACTGTATATATTTACATTAATACACAGTTACTATTCACATGTAATTATGTAAATCTATTTTTTAATACTTTCCTTACTCATATACACAAATAATTGATAATGAAATAATTTTTAATGAAATATAGTGTAAAATAAATAATTTGATGTAGATATATATATATATATATATATGTTTTTAAAAAGTTGTAATAAATCACAATAGGAAGTGGTATGACATTTTTTGGTAAAGATTTTTTCACATCTTGTTCATACATGAGACATTATAAAATATTATGTACTAATAATGTGGTGTGTAGAACTTAAAACCTTCAAATTTTTCATAACATGTTTTTTAGATCCATTAATTAAACCCACCACCCGAAGTGTACCTGAAGTGGGTGGGTGGGGGGGGGGGGGGGGGTTACTCTAATTACCTTATGCTATCTTATTAATTTATGAAGATAGTTATGTCTCTAACATTATTCTAATATGATCTATTTTAGACTCTCCATTTGATTTAGCTGCTATTATTATTATTATTATTATTATTATTATGTGACTGTTTGGGAATTGGTGAAAATTTTTTGCTTTTTGCTTTCTGTCTCTGCTTTTTAACAAATAATCTAGTTTTTATTTTATTTTTTTGAAACAAACTAACTTTGACATTTTTGTGACACATTTAATATAAAAGTTATTAAAAATTACAGCATAATTTTTTTAATAAATACTACTATACAAATAAACTATTGAAAATAAACAATTTCAAAACAGACACGTATTCACAATTTCACATTATTTATTTATATATATACAATTTATTAATAATAAGCAAACAAGTAAGTGGGCGTGTGAGAGGTGTGGTTGGCAGGGAGCATTATCAGTACTGACTAATTGGATGATAATTGGGTGCACTAGTGGCGTCTAGTGCACATCACGTTCATAATACATTTAATACGAGGAACCTTTGTTGAACAAGCGTGATGTTTAACACCTTCTACAAACATAAATGAATTTCTAAAAACTCATATTTTAGGTTGGTAACAAGATTTTGACTCTAACTTCGGTCTTGGTCAGCCCAAAGATTTTTTTTTTTTTTTTTTTTGGTAAACGACACTTGAAATTAACTAACAAACAATAAGTCTATTACAACAAACAATGCCAGCTTTATCTCTAGTCAGCATTTCAGCCACCACATTCAGTGGGTCACACAAAAAAAGAAAATCAGTTACATCAAGTTCAGCTCCCATCCTAGCAAGACGGTCAGCGCAGCCATTTGCTTCCCTGAACACGTGCACCACTGAGTAGTTAGGGAAAGTCTGAATCAGGTCCCTACATTCAGAAAGGAGAGGTTCAAGCAATAGATTGACCATCGAAGGCGTTGAAACAAGCTGAACAATAAATTCAGCTTCCATTTCAATACAAATGTTTTCAATTCCCATTTGCTTTGCCACGGTGAGCCCGTCCTGGTCAGCCCAAAGATTAAGACCACCTACTCATACACAACACAATGGCCCGATTTTGACGGTGCGAAAAAACAGCTACTGTTAATATTCAACTCAGACCCATGATGATCATCCTATATATATATATATATATTAGTGCTCCATATTTAGCCCAAAAGACTAACAATTACTTAAAGTGTTTCAGGTTGTACCAAGTAACTTAATCCTTTTGTTTTAGAAAGAAGTTCATTTGATCTTGAACGTGACCTTGGCATGACAAGGACAAGTAGTTATTGTTAAGTTTTTCTTTTCTTTTTTTTCTTTTTTTTAGAAGAAAAAGCATAACAGAGGAGAGCGACAACCCCTACACGGTTCATTTTTTCTTTCATCTCTGCCCAATCGGATGGTTTCTCCTAGAAATGAGCTATTTAATATTTTTCCAAAAAAGTTCAGCTTTATATATGAGCTTTTTTCTTGGCAAATCGAATCCTCTTGTCCTTAGATAAAAAAACACTACTCTTCAAAGAAGTGGTCTATTGAGTCTAGACGACCATCAAAGTGGACTCTTCAATGTGGATATTTCTTGTCACTCTCATGTTGAAGCCTCTATGTTCCCAAGTGTCAACATGGTTTTGATGGTGGACACTAAATCAGGGTCACCAATCACATGGTTGGACAACACATTACTCATAGAACTCGAGCCCGACAAATTATTAGGCCTTATTTAATAAATTTTCTGTGCTTAATGTGATTGATTACAAGTTAATTATTTCCTATAATATACTACTACTGAGTATAAGAATATTTCCTTTTCCTTTTGTGGTATAAGTCTGAAGCTCTACTTAGGAGCTTCAAAAACACATTAATTGTTGACTTGTTAGCATGTTGGATAACTTGAATTTGATGAATAATATTGAATTTAGATTTGTCTCCCTAGCTTGTAACCGCGTGCTACATCACTAGCTATGTTACTGGTGTTTGGAATTGTTAGACATCCTTGTGTTAGTCTTTATGATCTGTTTGCAAGTTTGGCTTTGTTGGATAAAAATTCATTCGTTAAAATATGTGTATATATCCATTATATAGTTCCTAGTTTCCACTAGTATAATCTTTTGGTTTTCATTTCGAATTCAAAATTCCAACTCCTAGTTGAGTAGAACCTTTTCTTAGATCATCATTGTTGCCAAAATTGTTTGAAAGCAGCTCATTAATATAACTTGAAAATAAGAAAGCATAAATTAAATATTGACATCTTCAATTCTTGAATATTTGTTGAAATTTAATTGGAAAAAGGCATCTATATATATAAGTAGTAATTCCTTGCTCTTTTAGCTACAAATCTTGTCTCTCTCATTGTTCATATATATATATATATATATATGTGTGTGTGTGTGTGTGTTGTCATTACAGGATGCAATTCCTGTTTTGGAGAAGTTTGATGTCATTTTATATTGAACGGCTCAATATATTTTCATAGACAAAGGGTAAAAAGAATGAGGTAGTATTTAGCAATGCAAGTATGGAATTTGCTTTTTAAGAAAAAAGTAGCAAAAATTCCTTGATAGAGTAGAGAGGGTCATATTATACAGAAGCCTTAAATACAAATGCTTTGAAACTAAGAAAGGAAGATCCCAAAACCTTTCTTAAGCCTACATAAATTCTTTACCTTGCCAAGCCTAAAATTCACCACCTTAATTATAGTGAAAACCATAAACACTCTTGCCGAATGTTGTCACTCTCCAGACATCAACCATTTTCCCTCAATGGCTTTGGAAAAACATGTATATGCAAAAAGAACCCATCCCTTTATTTGGTGTTTAGCTATAATTTGCACCTTGATATGCATAGCAGTGATAATCTCAGGCATTGCAGTGTTCATTGGATACATGGTCATGCATCCGAGAATACCTATCTTGAGTGTCACAAATGCCACTCTTGACACCATGCGATATTCTCAAGCTGGTCTACTTGAAACCCAGATGACTATTATCATCAGGGCAGAGAATGACAACGAAAAAGCTCATGCAAGTTTTTCAGACACTGCCTTTATTCTCAGCTTCCAAGGGCTAGTAATAGCAAAACTTGTTGCTGACCCGTTTGATGTAAAGAAAAATAGTTCTATTTATTTTAATTATGAGGTCACATCTGATGAAATTCCGTTGGATTCTGCTCGAATGCATCAGGTAGACTTGTCATTGAAGCAAAAGGTAATTACATTCGATTTCAAAGGGAACTCAAGGACTCAATGGAGAGTATGGCTGCTTGGCTCCGTTAAGTTCTGGTGTCACCTCGACTGTCAACTCCGGTTCCGTACATCAAACGGAACTTACATAAGTTCACGTTGCAGCTCCAAATCTAAATGACCTCTCTTTATCTTTGTTGTTTAAAGTTATGCTCCAATAGGAAGAATTGAAACGGATGCAATACAAATTTTTCTGAGAAATTAAAGTACTACATGGGGCTGATACATATATTAATTAATTATTAAAAATTTTTATTATATTTTGTTAAGCATTTATTTTTCATATATTGTTAAAATTATATCAACTTAAGAACAATAATGGATAATAGAGTGAATTCATGGCTATTAAATGATGTTTAGAATATAATTGATTTTTTTTAGATAGTTATGTCTCTAACATTATTCTAATATGATCTATTTTAGACTCTCCATTTGACTCTCCATTTGATTTAGCTATTATTATTATTATTATTATTATTATTATTATTATTATTATTATTATGTGTGTTTGGGAATTGGTGAAATTTTTTTGCTTTCTGTCTCTGCTTTTTAACAAATAATCTAGTTTTTATTTTATTTTTTTGAAACAGACTAACTTTGACATTTTTGTGACACATTAAATATAAAAGTTATTAAAAATTACAGCATATTTTTTTTAATAAATACTACTATACAAATAAACTATTGGAAATAAACAATTTCAAAACAGACACATATTCACATAATTTATTTTTATATATATACAATTTATTAATAATAAGCAAACAAGTAAGTGGGGTGTGAGAGCTGTGGTTGGTAGGGAACACTATCAGTACTAACTAATTTTTTTTTTTTTTTTTTTTATTTGCAGTACTAACTAATTGGACTATAATTTGGTGCGCTAGTGCACATCACATTCATAATACATTTAATACGAGGAACCTTAGCTGAACAAGCGTGACGTTTAACACCTTCTACAAACATAGTTGAATTTCTAAACTCATATTTTAGGTTGGTAACAAGATTTTGACTCTAACTTGGGTCTTGGTCAGCCCAAAGATTAAGACCACCTACTCATACACAACACAATGGTCCGATTTTGACGGTGCCAAAAAACAGCTACTGTTAATATTCAACTCAGACCCATGATGATCATCCTATATATATATATATATATATATATTAGTGCTCCATATTTAGCCCAAAAGACTAACAATTACTTAAAGTGTTTCAGGTTGTACCAAGTAACTTAATCCTTTTGTTTTAGAAAGAAGTTCATTTGATCTTGAACGTGACCTTGGCATGACAAGGACAAGTAGTTATTGTTAAGTTTTTCTTTTCTTTTTTTTCTTTTTTTTTTAGAAGAAAAAGCATAGGAGAGGAGAGTGACAACCCCAACCCGGTTCATTTTTTCTTTCATCTCTACCCATTGGTTGGTTTCTCCTAGAAATGAGCTATTTAATATTTTTCCAAAAAAGTTCAGCTTTATATATGAGCTTTTTTCTTGGCAAATCGGATCCTCTTGTCCTTAGATAATAAAGTGTTGCAGTACAATTCGAAAAGTGATAAATATTACTGCACACTCCTTAATGCACACACTTTTACACGAACGAAAAAAAACACTACTCTTCAAAGAATTGGTCTATTGGGTCTAGACGACCATAAAAGTGAGAACTTCAATGTGGATATTTCTTGTCACTCTCATGTTGAAGCCTCTATGTTCCCAAGGTTCAACATGGTTTTGGTAGTGGACACTAAATCAGGGTCACCAATCACGTGGTTGGACAACACATTACTCATAGAACTCGAGCCCAGCAAATTATTAGGCCTTATTTAATAAATTTTCTGTGCTTAATGTGATTGATTACAAGTTTTATTTCCTATAATATACTACTACTGAGTATAAGAATATTTCCTTTCCTTTTGTGGTATACGTCTGAAGCTCTACTTAGGAGCTTCAAAAACACATTAATTGTTGGCTTGTTAGCATGTAGGATAACTTGAATTTGATGAATAATATTGAATTTAGATTTGTCTCCCTAGCTTGTAACCGCGTGCTACATCACTAGCTATGTTACTGGTGTTTGGAATTGTTAGACATCCTTGTGTTAGTCTTTATGATCTATTTGCAAGTTTCGCTTTGTTGGATAAAAATTCATTCGTTAAAATATGTGTATATATCCTTTATATAGTTAAATGTTCCTAGTTTCCACTAGTATAATCTTTTGGTTTTCCTTTCGAATTCAAAATTCCAACTCCTAGTTGAGTAAAACCTTTTCTTAGATCATCATTGTTTTCAAAATTTTTTGAAAGCAGCTCATTAATATAACTTGAAAATAAGAAAGCATAAATTAAATATTGACATATTCAATTCTTGAATATTTGTTGAAATTTAATTGGAAAAAGGAACCTATATATAAGTAGCAATTCCTTGTTTTTTTTAGCCACAAATCTTGTCTCTCTCATTGTTCACATATATATATATATATATATATGTTGTCATTACAGGATGCAATTCCTGTTTTGGAGAAGTTTGATGTCATTTTATATTGAACGGTTCAATATCTTTTCGTGGACAAAGGGGAAAGAGAATGAAGTACTATTTAGCAATGCAAGTATGGAATTTGCTTTTTAAGAAAAAAGTAACCAAAATTCCTTGATAGAGTAGAGAGGGTCATATTATACAGAAGCCTTAAGTACAAATGCTTTGAAACTAAGAAAGGAAGATGCCAAAACCTTTCTTAAGCCTAAATAAATTCTTTACCTTGCCAAGCCTAAAATTCACCACCTTAATTATAGTGAAAACCATAACCACTCTTGCCGAATGTTGTCCCTCTCTAGACATCAACCATTTCCCCTCAATGAATATTTTACAGGAAATTTTTCGCAGAGATAAATATGTATATGCAAAAAGAACCCATCTCTTTATTTGGTGTTTAGCCATAATTTGCGCCTTGATATGCATGGCAGTGATAATCACAGGCATCACAGTGTTCATTGGATACATGATCATACATCCGAGAATACCTATCTTGAGTGTCGCAAATGCCACTCTTGGCACCATGCGATATTCTCAAGCTGGTCTACTTGAAACCCAGATGACTATTATCATTAGGGCAGAGAATGACAACAAAAAAGCTCATGCAAGTTTTTCAGACACTGCCTTTGTTCTCAGCTTCCAAGGACTAGTAATAGCAAAACTCGTCGCTGACCCGTTTGATGTAAAGAAAAACAGTTCTATTTATTTTAATTATGAGGTCACATCTGATGAAATTCCGTTGGATTCTGCTCGAATGCATCTGGTAGATTTGTCATTGAAGCAAAAGGTAATTACATTCGATTTCAAAGGGAACTCAAGGACTCAATGGAGAGTACGGCTGCTTGGCTCCGTTAAGTTCTGGTGTCACCTCGACTGTCAACTCCGGTTCCGGACATCGAACGGAACTTACATAAGTTCACATTGCAGCTCCAAATCTAAATGACCTCTCTTTGTCTTTGTTGTTTAAGGTTCTGCTTATATAGGAAGAATTGAAACGGATGCAGTACAAATTTTTCTGAGAAATTAAAATATGACATGGTGCTTGTACATATATTAATTAATTTTTTAATTTTTTATTATATTTTGTTAAGCATTTATTTTTCATATATTGTTAAAAATATATCAATTTAAGAGTAATAATGGATAATAGAGTGAATTCATGGCTATTAAATGATGTTTAGAATATAATTGAATTTTTTTTTTTTTGTGGGTAATTTCTAACCACTACAAGTTTTTGTTGGGTGAAGGGCATGGATTGGAATTCTAAGTATCTAGAAGGAAGTTACACACATATGTATATACTTCTTTTTAATTTTTTTTTTAAATACACATATATACTTAAATTAGATTAGAATAAGATTTCTATCTCAAATTATTAAAAAAAAAAAGTCTAACCCATCAAATACTAACAGAGCCATCATTTATTAATAACCAAATCTTAAACAAGGTGATGCAACAATAACAACATAAGCATATAGGGGTGTAAAACTCCTAAATGGCTATTTTTGAACCCCTAAACACCAAGAAACCTCTACACCTGGGTGTTTGTAGTTAAAATATTTCCTTAAAAAACCCCAATCACCAAAAAACCTCTACATCAGGGTGATTATTTTTTATTATTATTCATTTTAATTTCTTCTCTCTTTCCCCCTCTCTCTGACTCTCACTCTATCTCTCGTGCCCTCTCATTCTCTCTCCTCTCTCACGGCTCTCTCTTCTCTCGCCCCTTCACTTCTCTCTCCTCTCTCTTCTCTTGCCTTTCTACCACCATCAAATTGGGTTGTGGGTGAGATCAAACTGTGATGATGGTGGTGGGTTGCGACTCTACCTAATCTGGTGGTTTTATTTTATTTTATTTATTTTATATATTATTTGGGTTTGCTGATTGTTTGTGGTTGTGGAGGTGGTGGTGCTGGATCCTAGTGGTAGTGGTTGCTAATTGCTATGGTTGAGGTTTTTTTTTTTTTTTTTTTTGCTATAGGGTTTAATTTTTGGATGTGTTTTGATTGTGGATGAAGAGAGAGAGAGAGAGAGAATGAGAAAGAGAGAGTGAAGTGAAGAGAGAGAAACTGCTATGGGTGAAGGAAAAGAGATCAAGAAAGAGAGTCAAATGAATAAAAAATTGAATTATGTTGGATTTGAAATGAAAAATAAAAAATGAGATGTTAGATGAGTTGTAAAATATGTGTTTTTTTTTATTTTAAACCTAGCTATGAATGCTCTAATAATTTGGTTATAATTTAAAAAAATTAAAGTTAGAAGATAGTAAAATAGTTCCTGGGCCGAACACATTGGGGACACGCAGGCAGAAGTGGTGTCTAACACAACCAATACTGCATTGTCCATGCTTCCTGGTTAGATGCTACATGCACATTACTCTCTCTCTCTCTCTCTCAAAGTTGTTCAGGCTTAGTCTTATTCAAATATGTATATTTTTTTTTTTGGGCTCCCTTTTACTCTACGTGCACACTAGCTACGTACAAATCTTATCTCTCTCACTGTTCATGTTATCATTACCGGATCCAAATTCCTGTTTTGAAGAAGTTTGATATCATTTTATATTGCACTACGGCTCAAAAATCTTTTCATAAACAAAGGGGAAAGAGAAGAAGTAGTATTTAGCAATGCAAGTTTGGAATATTTGCTTTTTAGAGTAAAAGTAGGCAAGATTCCTAGACAGACAACGTAGAGAAGGGTCACACTATATAGAAAGCCTTATATAATACAAAGCTTTGAAACTCGGAAAGGAAGATACCAAAACCTTCCCCACCAAATTGAGCTAGGAACCCAATTAAATTCTTTACCTTGCCAAAGCCTAAAACTAAAACTCACCACCTTATAGGAAAGCCAATAAACACTCTTGCCGATCGAATGTTGTCACTCTCTAGACCTTAACCATTTTCCCTCAATGTCTTCAAGCAAAAAACAACTGGGACATAAACATACCACCGGTTACATTATTTGGCTTTTCGCCATAATTTGCACCATCATATGCATAGCAGTGATAATCTCAGGCATCGCAGTGTTCATTGGATACATGGTCATACATCCGAGAATACCTACCTTGAGTGTCGCAAATGCCCATCTTGACACCATGCAATATTCTCAAGCTGGTCTACTTGAAACCGCAATGAATATTATCATCAGGGCCGAGAATGATAACACCAAAGCTCATGCAAGTTTTTCAGACACTAGCTTCATTCTCAGCTTCCAAGGATTAGTACTAGCAAAACTCGTCGCCGACCCGTTTGATGTAAGCAAAAACAGTTCTATTGATTTTAATTATGTAGTCACATCTTCTGAAATTCCATTGGATTCTGCTCGAATGCATCAAGTAGACTTGGCATTGAAGCAAAAGGTAATTAGATTCGATTTTAAAGGGAACTCGAGGACTCAGTGGAGAGTGTCGCTGCTTGGCTCTGTTAAGTTCTGGTGTCACCTCAATTGTCAACTCCGGTTCCATCCCTTGAACGGAACTTACATAAGCTCACGTTGCAGCTCCAAATCTAAATGACCTATCTTTATCTTTGTATTGGTTAAAGTTCTGCTCATGAAATGCTTTCTCTGTCTCTCTCTCTCTCTCTCAAAGTTGTTCAGGCTCTCTTTTTCAATTTTTTTTTTCTTCTCCTTTTTACTCTAGGTGTAGTGAAATAAATTACATACTTTGAAATTTTATATTGTGCTGGAAATCATTTCCCAGCATGTTGAACTCTTAGACCAATGCTCAAACATGGGTCCTAAATAAGAAGCATTGGACTTGGGCCTCAAAATTGCCAGGTTTATATATATGTACCTCCAAACTGGTTACGAGGGATGCCATTGGTAAAGCAATACTACTTGTCTTTTCATATATACACATGGGAGAGTTGAGGGTATGTGTTCATGGGATTCACCAAGAGTTCATGTGTGGCTAAATTAAGAAGACCACAATCCAAAACTACTAGTAATAGTCGATATAACAGTTCACCTAGCTATCTAACACACATTTACTTAATAAAGCAATGAAAATTCAGTAAAAATAAAATCCGACACCTTCACCATTCATAAAAAAGAAAAAGAAAACTGAAATCAACAAAATTAAGAAGAGTAAATGGAAAACAAACATGCAATGCGAGGTAGCTTAATATGTATGGGCATAAATAACAAAAAATGTCTGAAATTTCCTGAATCTATATGTGAATTAAGTACACATGAAGTTCAGGGAGAACCAAGTATCAGTCAACTCTCTTAATTGGGCGGGATCAATAATTTGTTTTGAAATGAAATGTTGCATAGCCAAGCCCATTTGGCCCATCTTGTCCATTTTTGCTTAATTATGGAGTAATAGATCATAACGCATCAAATTAAAACCCCTTAAAACTAGGGGCATTTCTTTGAAAAACTATTCCCATGGTGACATGCATTGGCGAAATCAGCTCATTGTTCAAAAATGAAGTATCGACCAACTCTCCAAGGCATTTTTTTATTTATTTTTATTTAGTTTCTGCAAAGTTTGAATTTTTATTTTGATTCCAACTCTTTTAATTTAACGGACTCCCAAATAATTTGAACTTAACTCATTTTAGTTTTGAAGTTGTTTAGGTAAAATCAAACTCTAAAGTTCAATAGATTCCACGACACTTTTAACACTTTAGGCTAAATTAGAATTTCTATTTTATATAAAAATAAAATTATTAGCATTCAGATTAATTAGATAAATAATATGTCTACAATATTTTTACAACAAATACTAAGTGGCAAGTTGTTACAGATTGTTATTATTGCGGTAAAAAATAATCTCAGTAGTAAATTTAAATTTGAATCAATAATAACTGTTATGGTACTTTTTTTACACCTAACTTTATTTGAGTATCACCTATTTATATCACTATAAGTTATTGGGTTTTCCCAAACATTTTTTGGTTCTATTATTATGTTAATCACAAATATTCCATATCTCATTATCTAAATTAGGTCATAATATAAACTATCACAAAAAGCCTAAAAAACTCCTATTTTATCCAATTTTATTATCATTACTTAGCCAAGCTCAAAACCGGCCCTATGAATCCAATACACACATCTTATTCTATTAAAACCCAAGAATACTTATACTTGGCAATATTTGAAGAGCTCATGATTCAAATCCATGACAAAACAATTTTGTTAATGGAATTCAAATCCATTATCAAAATCATGGTTTGAACCCATGGCGATTTATTTATCCAAAGCCAATTCTCATTGGCAACATCAAAGCCCAATTCTCATCAGCAATATCAAAAGTCTAACTTACGTTGGCACTATTAAAAGCCCAAGCTAATTACTTGGCACTATTTATCGAAAGCGCAAGGTTATCATTACTTGGGAAAATACTATATCATAATTATTTTATTTAAAAGTCCAATAATGAACAATACTTTAGATCCTTAAACCTATTACTATAATATTACAAGCTCATGGAATTTATAAATTATCTACTCTCAAAACCCATAGCAATCATCTCATAAAAGCCCATCAAAAGACATGATTATTAGACATTTAGACCCATGACATTTATTTATTTCATATTATAAAATCATGTTCACTATTTATCTTACATCACAACATTCATAATATTTATTACCAAAACTCATGGTAATTATTCATCCTACATGTCCATTATGATTATCTATAGAGAAACTCATGAGAACATCACATTATTCCATTATAGTGATTGTTGCCATATTTATTTAAAAACCCATGGTAACTATTATTCTCAAGAAAAATATTTGAGGTCATTACTTAAAAAGCCCCAAAGAAAATATCATTTACAAAGAAATCTATAGCAAAAATTAGGAGAAACTATACAAGTTGTTATTTAAAACCCATAGAAATTAATACCAAAAATCTATCATAAATATTTATTAAAACTCATGGATTCATTTTATTTCTACTAACAACTAAAACTCATGAGGAGTAAAAAACTCATGGCAAAATATGTCTTTAATGCCCATTTTGTAGGCCCAAGAATCTCATGAAGTAGGGAACAACCCCAATCAAATAAAGGGCCATGTGGCCCAACTAAAGGTGCTGAAATGGAGCAAAGTTCCAGCCCAAAAATGCCCCAGCAAGAGGCTTGAAAGTGGGCAACCAGCCCTTGTTCATCTCTAACCAAAAAAGCAACTAGAGATCCTTACAAGAGAACCAAGCCTTTGAGGATGAACTAGGGGCTGTCCTATCAGTTTTTCTGCCGCCCTCTACCTGACGTGAACAATGCCCAAGGGCTGTCATATCAGCTGAAGTCTAAAGAATGATGGGACTCCATCATATTCCTCAAGACTGCACCTCCAGCGGAAGGGGAGCTGAAACTAAAATATCTAAATTTCAACAAATTGATACTATAAATGTTAAAAACGTTCAAGACGTGATTCATGTGCCAAGCCCATGAATCCTAAAGGGGGAAAATTGGGAACATGTGGTTTGGAGGACATAAAGGGATCTCTAGTAGGACCTTCTGAAGTGGGCTTAAACTTTGACACTTGGTTTGGGGTATTGAATCCTACTTCCTAGGGTCCAAATCTCAATTGTAGTACTAGGATTCTTCCTTAATACTTGCCTTCCATTGACTCAACACAATCTTAGCAATCTTGCAAGATTACCCCAAATACTACCCATGTGTGACATTGCCCAAAGAAGCAAAACAGCCCTAAAAGCAAATCTCTTAATTTTAGGCCAAATCCAGGTTATTAATTCAGCTATCAAGGCTCCCCTGAATCAGACCTACGCTTTTGGATTTTTGTTAGTTAATGCTTCTCTAAACTCAATTATAAAAACATAAGCATTTCAGCCTATAAACCCACAGCTACTCCTTCTAAAACTCTTGATTTATTTGCCATTTTACTTGTGGTTTAGTTCTCCTAAAGCTCACTACTCATTCCCCTTTAGCCCACTACTCACTAAAGCCTTAACCTCAGTGTTAATCCCATCCTACTCACTCAGAACAGCCCACATGACCTTATTCATGCCTTATGCACACATACTCATCAAAATCATAGTTTAATACTTGCTGCACTAAGCTGGGATCTCTCTTTCCCTTCATTCTATCCTATTTTTCCTCTTTTATTTGTAACTATGAAGCCTTTAATCTTTATTTAGTATTATTATGATGAAGGCCATAATGTTTTGAAAACTATGGAAGTTTTCCCTTATGTTGACTTAATAATAATAAAGAAAAAATATAATTTTTACCATGTAAACACACTTACAAACCTGAAATTACCCTACCATTGGAGATAATACCGTACCACTAGAGGACTAATTTGAACTATCAGACTAGGATTAATGTACTAATTAAGTATTGTAACGTGTTTTTCATTGGGCTTTTGTTGCTGTTTTGTCATGTTCAGTCTTTGTTTCTTGCTTGGATAGGCTTTGTCATCACACAGAAAGCCTTTGGGTACCATCTCAAGAGCCTATAGTCGAGTTTCGGCTTGTCTTCCCAACATCTTAGATAGAGGCATCAATTTCCCCCTCGACATTTTGGCTACTCCAATGGGGAGCCAACCATAGTGAAATTCTGCCGTGCCCTCGAGGTTGCATAATAACCAACAAGAAGCAAGTCAACATGATGTTAGCCCGGCGATACAAAGTTAGCACTTTAGAGCAGCACTTGATGCCAAATTTTAGAAGAGCAGCCTCTACTGCGTTGCTGCAACCTTTACAAAGCTAACACTATGTATATATAAGTATACATACATACATACATATATATATATATATGTATGAGTATATAAGTGAACACTCTATTTTCTTTCCTTCAATAAAGAAACAAAATTAAAAAAAGAAAAAGAAAAAAAGGGTGTCCTCAAGGTGAACAGTATAATATTTTCACATGATTAGTCAAAAAGAAAAAGATAACAATGCGCATATGTATGTTTATATACATGCATAGAAAGAATGGACACTATTTGTTTTCTTTCAAAATCACAAAACTTTTTTACTTTGCCTTTGGCTCAAAAATGGTTTTTGCAAAAAAAAAAAGGGGGAACATAGTAGCTACGGCTAAAGGGTGTCTTTTGCCATGAAAAGTACAATATTTACACGCAAATGACTAAAAGAAAAGGGTAATGATGCATATACTTATGTTAGTATACATGTATATACATATACATAAATGAATAAACACTACTTTATCACAAAACATTCCCCCCCCCCCCCCCCCTTTGGCTCAAAAAATCATTCTTGCAAAAAAAAGGGGTACTACAGCTACGGCTTAAGGTGCCCCCTGCTATGTATAGTGCAATATCCTCACATGAACGGTGAGAAAAGACACGTGTACACATGAAAAAGTGGCAATAGACAACTCCTTTTATGCGGAAAATTTATTTTGGGCATGAACCTTTTTCAAAACAATGTCCATGGTTGACTAGTTTTCCCTTTGCGTGTGATATCGATGCCTACAATTGAATGACCTTTTGCATGCATAAAAAAGTAACAATAGGCAACCCATTTATGCAAAAAAATCCCTTTTATGCAGAAAATTCTTTTATGCAGAAAATTATTTTATGTAGAAAAATAGCTTTTATGCAGAAAAATTTCTTTTAGGCATAAACCCTTTTACAAGACAATGTCCGTAGTTGACTAGTCCTTTCACATGAATGGTTGGTGCCCACAATTGACTGACCTTTTGCACAGATAACAACAACACTAAAAACTAAACAAATCACAACTAAATAAGTTTTTCTATAGTTGAATGAGTTCATATACATGAATAGTAATATCGCCTACTGCTAGGAAAGTTTTTTCCCCCTATTACATGGACCAAAAAAAAGAAGTCTCTATAACTAAAGAGTCTCAAAAATATGTAATAACACATTAGAGATATATTACAGCCGAACAAAGTTGCCCACTTGAGAAATTAACTAAAGCATGAGTAGCCTTATCCAATAAGCCACCAAAGGTTTCCATATAGAGGATGAGCCACCGCTGGTGGGCAAAGGCAGTGTGATGGAATTCTTTTGGCCTGTCAAAAGTGATAGTTTCACTGACTTCACTGCAATTTCTTTCTTTAAATCTACAATCTTCACCGCAAGCTCAGCCAACTTCATCTCACCATCATGAATGATGCATGAGGCAGCGGTAGTTTTGAGCCAATCAAGAATGAACCCAAAATAAGTTTAAAAGCATTTTTTTTTTATCCAAAAGAAAGGAAAGCACAAGGAAGCATCCAAACTCGGCTATGAAATGGAAGTATAGATCATTACTCATGATGACGCGCGAGGCTTAGTTGCCTCAAATAGAAGGGTACTAGGTCGAATGAAGCTAGTACAAAACTTATGGTTGTATCCAGAAGAGAACACATCTAATGGAAGAAGAATTCTTGTCCAGCAGAATAGCTAAACCATTCAAGGAAACTCCAGCAGTACCTGACGTACCTTCTCCGTCTAATAAAAAGTACATTGACATCTTTGCTTAAGAGTACAACATGATGCTCAATCCAGATTGTAACTTGGTGATACATGCTCTCAATATCAAACCATGGAGAGACCTATCGTGGCATATGGACTCTCCAACGCTGTATTCATGTCATCATACTGTTGGACTGCCATCTAACATACGGCTGGAGCCACGAACTTTCAAGATAAGTCATTACATCGCTATCTTTAAATTTATATTGAGTATATGTTACTCTACTATGCTCATATCACTTAGTACAAATGACTTTAATATTATATCACATTCATCATTCAATTAAAACTATCACGTTAAATATATATTACTTTATCGCAATCATTGATCAAAAATTATAATGTGAAACGTATTGTTTGTTTCAACCATTGTTATGCTTCTTATACTTTGGAATTTGTCTATTTTGTAGGCATGAAACCCCTAATCATAACTCCTTGCGACAAGAATCATCAATATTATCCTAATCGCTAAAGAAAATCCTTCTTGTACCAACCGTTGAACCAAGTAGATTGGCAGTCATCCTTCAGTGAAGCTTTGTCGCCATTGAAGCTGTGGCAGCCCCACGCATATTCAAGACCATGGTGACTCCATCATGTTACTAGAATCATTATATTCACATCATTGGAACCCTTGGAATCTCAAGCATCATTAAGGGTATCAACTATCCCACACTTGGGGGTTTTGATCTAAAGTGCCTAATCAATCTAACATCCTACATCCAAGGACATTTGTCTTGAAAAAAAATTCTATAACAACAACTATTATTGTCTAATTCATGGCAGAAGGTGAAAATCTCCTGGAACCTATCAAAGGCAAACAGCTGGAGCTATATCAAACTTAACTCAATAAGCATATTTTCTGCAAAATGCTTTGGAAATGGAGAGCAAGTGTTATCTTTACTCTAAAACATGAACATCTTAAATTTATTTCAAAACTATAAATATTTTAAGATACATTTTTCATTGATATTTATATTTCAATCTTACTTGCAAAGATGACCTTTTGCAACTTGATAAATGATCATGATTCCAACAAATTATTATTACAAAATAAAATGTATAACTTCCATTACTGTATTTTGGCTTAAATGCATCAATTTTTTGATGATCAAAACATGTTTCAAAACTTATAAATATTCAAATTGAAGACAGCCTTTATGGTTGGGACTCTTCAAAAATAAAATGGTCATGCGTTTAGCAAGTGATTTCAAAAATAGATATTATCTTTATGACCATACTTTAACTTTTTGAGCCTAAGAATTGTAATTTTTTTCAAAATATCTTGACAAAAGAAGTTTATGGCTAAATAAAACACAATCTACACAGTTGAATCGATTTCAAGTTATAAAACACAACATGCGTGACTAGAACTAATTTTCAAAACATCACATATAATACAACATTTACAGCTATATGGGTTTACAACGTACTTCACATTACATAGTGATTACATTACATTACGTTACATCATAATACGACACAAAAATAAATTTTTTGAAAAGATACGCCTAAGAAAATATAAGAATCTACTCCAACAAAGCCATTGCCAGAGATCTCCACTAGAAGGGAAACACCGTTTAAAGACACATGATCTCATCCCTTTGATTAAAGGATAAAGTTCAGCCATCATTAATGCAATATTCTCCTCGGATCAACTATCTTCACCATCACAAGTAGTACATGATTCAGTTGCACAACACGTATGATATAGCAACCTACAGCTAGAACAACAATCCTCTCATACCAACACCGATCTTGCATCCAACCATGAAGCTGGAATGTTTCTTTACAGTATCTCCAAATACCCTTGACGATCAATCTTTTTCAAGAGCAATGACAACAAATTTTTCATACACCGCCATGAAGTAAGAGACCATAGTTAAATATCAGATGGTAACAACAAAATAGCAAATGAACGGTATCAAGACATAATTCTTTCTAGCAGTATGAGCAATTTCATATCATACTTGGAGACTTTTTATTCTAAGGAACATCATGGAGATATGGCAGAATCACAGTTGGAACTCTTCAAAAGCAGTCTCTCCAGCTGTAGCAGAATCAGTAAGGCTTTTGTCAATTGCCATTATGTCTTCAACGACAAAACCTGAAGTGAAATGGATCAGCAGTAAATATACATGATAAGAAAGAGGGAAGGGGCATAAAATTATCAAAGTCTGTATCCGTATCCTTAAATCCATCATCATACTACCTCAGCTATGTCTTGTTATTATCACCAAGCTGCTGGAACCATGAGTGCAGAAAAATGCAAGGCCATGAATGAAGACAAGGAATAGAAGAAAAAGGAAAGAAAGGATGTAAGAAGATAAGGAGTCCTTGAAGAAACCTCTTCCATAGGTTCATAAATCTTCATTCTACCAGTAATGGTCTTCCCCTAAATTGCTTCATCATGACAGTTGGACCTATGGAACCAATAGTCGGGTTAACAAAAGTATCGGTTTGATCTAAATAACCATCATCAGAGGGTCTAGATTCATCACGACCGAAAATTCTCACTAGATTAGACTTGGGGGCTTCCACCACAGTGTTATACTCATAACCCACTCATCTGGATATCTCCTCCATGAACCAAACAACTATTAAATTTAGCATCTCTAGACTCCAGCGACGCATCAGATTATGGAATACAATCTTATAGTGGAACAATATCACATCACCAATGATATTGGCTTTATGAAGGGGTCAATAAAATACTTTATTATCAATTTTTCAGCTTATTCAATTAGGCCAATCAATAATGACCCACAAAGACCCATAAATCGAATGGGGGCTAGCAGAAGCTCTTATCGCTAGATACAAAACATCAGTAGTGGCTAGAGCCCATGCAGTTTCGTCACTAGAATATCTCTTCATAGCACCCACTTCAGAGGTGCACTAATTGGATTATCCTTCTCAATTACTATTGAAGGGCTTGTATTACCTTGCCAACAGCTCCAATTCTCTTTATCAACTACAAATGCGAAAGAAAAAATCAATCAAGAAGAGTTGAATCAGAAAAGGAGGATGGAAGAAGTTTGGAATGAGATAAAAGGGTTCTCTTAGTCTTAGAAAAGAGGAAGAAACTCTCTCTTTCGGGCTTACCATCTCTCTCTCTCCCTCTCTCTCTTTCAACCCATGCAACACAAGCTTATGGACTTATTCAAACTCACATGTGGGACCATAGGCAAACTGATCACACATACTCAAGGGGCTAAAGGTTGAGGAACAATTTTTTCACTCATGCCACATGCTCTAATCCTATTTAATCACTTTTATTTATTCACCAAAAATATCGAAATATCACCTATATATTATTTTGGGCCTCCATGAATATTTCTCATTGGCCCACAAATATTTCTTATCTCATTATCTATAATAGGCCACCATCATTCAAAAAAAAAAAAAACTTGCACGTGTGATCCTAATTTTTTTTTCTTTCAAAAAATATAGTATTACTAATAACTTGATCACACATGACTCGGGGGGTTGAATGTTAGGGTACTTTTTTTACACCTAACTTTATTTGAGTATCACCTATTTATACCACTATAAGTTGTTGGGTTTTCCCAAACATTTTTTGGCTCTATTATTATGTTAATCACAAATATTTCATATCTCATTATCTAAATTGGGTCATGATATAAACTATCACAAAAAGCCCAAAAAACTTCTATGTTATCTAATTTTGTTATCATTATTTAGATAAGCCCAAAACCGGCCTTATGAACCCAATACACACATTTTATTCTATTTAAAGCCCAAGAATACTTATACTTGGCAATATTTGAAGAGCCCATGATTCAAATCCATGGCAAAATAATTTTATTAATGGAATTCAAATCCATGATCAAAGCCCATGGTTTGAAACCATGGCAATTTATTTATCCAAAGCCCAATTCATATTGGCACCATCAAAACCCAATTCTCATTGGCAACATCAAAATCCAATTCTTATTGGTAACATCAAAGCCTAATTTTCATCGGCAATATCAAAAGCCTAACTTACATTGGCACTATTAAAAGCCTAAGCTAACTACTTGACACTATTTATCGAAAGTTCAAGGTTATCAATACTCGGCAAAATACTATATTATAATTATTTTATTTAAAAGTCCAATAATGATCAATACTTTAGATCCTTAAACCTATTACTATAATATTACAAGCTCAGGGAATTTATTAATTATCTACTCTCAAAACCCATGGCAATCATCTCATAAAAGCCCATCGAAAGACATGATTATTAGACATTTAGACCCATGACATTTATTTATTTCATATTATAAACTCATGTTCACTATCTATCTTACATCACAACATTCATAATATTTATTACCAAAACTCATGGTAATTATTCATCCTACATGTCCATTATGATTATCTATAGAGAAACTCATGAGAACATCACATTATTCCATTATAGTGATTGTTGCCATATTTATTTAAAAACCCATGATAAATATTATTCTTAAGAAAAATATTAGAGGTCATTACTTAAAAAGCCCCAAAGAAAATATTATGTACAAAGAAATCCATAGCAAAAATTAGGAGAAACTATACAAGTTGTTATTTAAAACCCATAGAAATTAATAACTAAAATCTATCATAAATATTTATTAAAGCTCATAGATTCATTTTATTTCTACTAACAGTTAAAACTCATGAGGAGTAAAAAACTCATGGCAAAACATGTCTTTAATGCTCATTTTGTAGGCCCAAGAATCTCATAGAGTAGGGAACAAGCCCAAGCAAAGAAAGGGTTATGTGGCCCAACTAAAGGTGCTGAAATGGAGCAAAATTCCAGCCCAAAAAGGTCCCAGCAAGAGGCTTGAAAGTGGGCAACCAGCCTTTGTTTATCCCTAACCAAAAAAGCAACAAGAGACCCCTACAAGAGAACCAAGCCTTTATGGGTGAACCAAGAGCTGTCCCATCAGTTTTTTCTGCCACCCTCTACCTAACGTGAATAGTGCTCAAAGGCTATCATATCAGCTAAAGTCTAAAGGATGATGAGACTTCATCATCTTCCTCAAGACTGCACCTCTAGTGGAAGGGGAGTTGAAACTAAAATATCCAAATTTCAATAAATTGATGCTATAAATGTTAAAAACGTTCAAGACGTGATTCATGTGCCAAGCCCATGAATCCTAAAGGGGAAAAATTGGGAACATGTGGTTTGGAGGGTATAAAGGGATTTCCAGCAGAACCCTCTGAAGTGGGCTTAAACTTTAACACTTGGCTTGGGGTGTTGAATCCTACTTCCTAGGGTTCAAATATCAGTTGCAGCACTACGATTCTTCTTTAATACTTGCCTTAATGCCATTGGCTGAACACAATCTCAGCAATCTTAGCATTTAATGCAAAATTACCCCAAATACTATCCATGTGTGACATTGCCTAAAGAAGGAAAACAACTCCAAAAGCAAATCTCCCATTTTTAGGCCAAATCCAGGTTATTAATTCAGCTATCAAGGCTCCCCTGAATCAGATCTACGTTTTTGAATTCTTGTTAATTAATGCTTCTCTAAACTCCATTATAAAAGCATAAGCATCTCAGCCCACAAACCCACAGTTACCCCCTCTAAAACTCTTAATTTATTTGCCATTTTACTTGTGGTTTAGCTCTCCTTAAGCTCACCACTCATTCCCCTTTAGCCCACTACTCACTAAAGCCTTAACCTCAGTGTTAATCCCATCCCACTCACTCAGAACAGCCCACATTACCTCATTCATGCCTTATGCACACATATCAAAATCATAGTTTAATACTTGCTGCACTGAGTTGGGATCTCTTTCTTCCTTCATTCCATCCAATTTTTCCTCTTTTATTTGTAACTATGAAGCCTTTAATCCTTATTTAGTATTATTATGATGAAGGTCATAATGTTTTGGAAACTATAAAAGTTTTTCCTTATGTTGAGTTAATAACAATAAGGAAAAAAAAATGATTTTTATCATGTAAACACACTTACTAACCTAAAATTACTCTACCGCTGGAGATAATACAATACCACTAGAGGACTGATTTGAACTATTGGACCAGGACCATTAGTGTACTAATTAAGTATTGTAACGTGTTTTTCATTAGGCTTTTGTTGCTGTTTTGTCATGTGCAGCTTTTGTTTCTTGCTTGGATAGGCTTTGTCATTATACCGAAAGCCTTTGGGTACCATCTCAAGAGCTCATAGTCGAGTTTCAGCTTGGCTTCTCAACATCTTAGATAGAGGCATCAATTTCCCCCTCAACAATAATTAACCACCTATGATTTGTTATGAAAATGTTGTAGACATAACACTTCTCTTCAAATTATGGATCGTTGGTTCTAGAATAATCAAACTAGCTTGGCCTTATTTAACGTGACCTCTGGTGTCCATTTGACACTAGATTATAAGTTTTTTAGTTTTTATATTTAGCTTTTAAAACATCAAATTTTTTTATTTCATCTCATCTTTTTAAAGTATAAATATAATTTAACACAAAAAACTAATAAGTTTTGGGTTCAATTACTATAACATGCATATACATGGATACACATTGTGGGGGGTTAGGGCTTAGAAAATCAGTACTGACCCATTTAGTTGAGGCCGAAGATTGGCCTGAGTAGCCAAGGTCAATCCATAAGAGGGAAATGGACCTTAATCTCAATACGAGTGAGCTCAGCCCAAAAACACGTGTATTGGATCAAAGAAATTATCGTTCGGGGGAAATCCTGTAGCCTAATTTTGATCGATGAGATAATGGGGGACCAACAAAGAATTGACCAAGCTAGGGCCGCTAGTCGAGAGTTGTTAGCGCCTTTGGGGAACCTGCTACCAAATGCTATTTGGTGTTTGGAATAAGTTTCAAGAGAATCCTCAAAAGGAATGATGATTCTTTGGGATTCTGACGAAAGTGGAAATGCATGTGAATTAGTGAAATAGTAATAATTAGTACCCCACTAAAGAAATATTGTAAAAGGGGAAGGAAGACAAAGAAGAGAGGGAGATATTTTTTTTGGCTATTGGAGAAAACATGAGGAAAAATAGAGGGAGGAGAGGGAGAAACACAAAAGAAAGGGATTGTGAGCAACAAGAGAGGAAGAATAATTGTGAGAAGGCGAGGTTTATAGGTTTAGAGATTATAAAAAAAAGATATATCTTGGACTATCTAGTTGTTGCTTGGAGTCCTATCCGTAAGATTGCTAGAAAGTCTACAAATAAATAAATTGAGAGCCCAAATCCTTCACTTAGTTGTCTAGTCACGGAAGGTTTGAGGTCCACACACATAAAAATATACAAAAAGATGTATAGTATAATTCTTGTATATATAATTTAAATATTATTGATAGTCATTCTTATATTTTGTTTACTCTTTAAAAAAGTCTTGTAAGAATATTATTAGATATAAAATGTAAACGGTCTATTTTTTTTATTACTTCTTAATTTTTGTTATTGTGAAGCACTTTTTTTTTTTATTATTATTCATTTATGAGAAATGATATGTCCATAATATTTTCACAACATTTTTATAACAAATCATAAGTGGCAGGTTGTTACTGGTTGTTATTGTTGGAGCAAAAAAGTAAACTTAGTGTTAGGTTCAAATTTAAACCAATAACAACTAACCACCTATAATTTGTTTGTGAAAAATGTTGTAAAAATATTGTGGACATAGCATCTCTCTTCATTTATTCTAGACTCTTTGGTTTTTGTACTCAATAACTCACTTGGATGAATATTTATGAGGCGGTCCCACATTTAATTCTAAAATTAGGAAATAAAACTCTTTCTAAAAATAAATAATTTAGGACACATGACACAAAATTGGACTCTAATTTAGAATTCTAATTGGAATTTTTCTAAACTTTACTTATTAATATATATCTATCTATGCTATTTATAAGAGTATTCCCCTCTTTAGACTAAATTTTTTTATGAAAATATTCATAAATCTTTCGTTTAACGAAGAAAAAACTTGAGGACAATCCAGTAAATATATATCTCAAACTCCACTTAAAATGTCTACAAAATAGGATACTCTCTTACTAATCTATATCTTCAAAACAAACTAATCCATTTTTTTTTTTAAATTATGACACTAGACTAAAAAAAAGCCTCATTGCAGGCGCAAAAAATAAAAAAGAACTATGACACTAAACTAAAAAAAAGTCTCATTGCACACATAAAGAGCTTGTGATGAAACTAATACTATCTACAAGAGGATTCGGATTTGAACTTTTGTGGTTTAAAAATATTCCTAATCCTTAAGTTTAACAGGAAAAAACTTGAGGACAACCTAATAAAAATATATCTCCAACTCCAATTAAAATTTCTACAAAATAGAATATTCTTCTATTGATACATGTCATCAAAATAAACTTATCCCAAAAAAAATAAATTTTAAAAATTATGACATTAGACAAAATAAATAAAAATCTGATCGCACGCGCAAAGCACATGAATTGCAACTAATAAAAAATAAACACGTTAGACGAAGTTGCAGTCGAGTTGAAGTGGATTTTGAAATTTGAATGTAGACAGGGTCACTCTCGGTCGGGCCACAGCAGTCAACAGTCAGTGCTGTTGTGGTGATACAGGGTGATTACACGTGGAAAATTAAATTAAAAGTTGTTTTTTTTTTTTGAGAACCAAATTAAAAGTTGTTGAATACACTAAATTCTATTCCAAAAAAGAAAAGACAGCCAGTTTCGTTCTTCCTTAGTCTAACGTGTCAATCATGGCGATAGTGTTGCTGCCACCTCTGCACCTCATAACTGCTTCGACTTCATGCCCATAAGAGTATCAACACGCCCACTCTCTCTCTCTCTGCTAGAATCTCAGAACCTGGTTTCTGCTTTAGCCCAGACGCTTTTTTTCTTTTGGTAAGTACTTCTTGTCTATTTCTCTCTATTGGGTGTTGTTTTGTCTCATTTATTTGGGTCCCTTCACATCCCTGTGACGGTTACATGGTGGCTCTTTTACAAATTGTATGGAGTTTCGGGGTTTCTAATGCGTCGGGGGCTTCTGGGTTTCGGCTGTTTAATTTGTCTATGCTTTCACATGTTGCTTAGGTTCTTCTTTAGTACTTGCTCTTGGAACGGGAAGTGGTTTTTTATTTATTAATGACATTTCAATTCATTTTATGGAGCTAATTGGTTTGTTTTCGTTTGTTTTATCTCACAATTAGATCTCGTTTAAGGACTTTTTTTTGTTCTAGGAATCATCGTTAGTGCGTTATGTTCAATATATATATATATATATATGGACACTTTTTGTATTTCCATGATTTTGCTCTTTATCATTAAATCAAAGATACCAATTGTTCATCAAAAAACAAAAAAAAAAAGGGTTTTGGTGTAGGCAGATTCTAACCCAGTCTTTTATTCCACCACAAGACATTTTACTAGTTTGAGCTAAGTGAAACCATGATGCTTCTTTCTTTCTTTTTTTGGGATAATTTGATAGTTATAATGGGAGGATTTGAGCCCCTGATGTTTTTATTGGAAACACTAGGAGGTGCCTACCAGTTGAGCCACAAGGCTCTTGGCAAACCCAGGATGCTTACTTTAATTGCTATTTGCATCATGAAATATTATTCCTTAGTTTGTTTTTTAAGCTAATGTTGAACTATTAAGAGTGAACTTCCCTTTTGTGGAAGCGAGAATTATGGCAGGATTCGAATCAAGTCCTCATTTGATCACAGGAGATTTTACTAGTTGAACTAAGTGAAACCTAGGATGCTTGCTTTTATTGCCATGGATTAGGAAATATTATACCATAATTTGTTTTTAAAGCTAATTTTGAACTATTAGAGTGAACTTCCCTTTTGTGGAAGCAAGAACTGTCTAGGAATGAGGCAGGATTGGGTGCCTTCTTGATTCATGTACTCATCTAATTCCTTAGTTTCTAGAGAAATGGCAAAATGATGTAACATCATATTCTATTATTCTTCCCTTGTCCAATGGGAAGTCCTGAAAATGTGAAATGCTGTTTTATATGGATAATTAGTTTTTTGATGAAAGCGAGCCCTATTTCATTATTTCCTCTATCTAAAAAACGAGACAATAAATTACCACTAAGCTTGATTATTTGTATCATTGTTAAAGGAGTAAAGCTAGGATACTACAAATTTTAGGAAAATTATTAGGTGCTCCCGGAATATGGTGACGTGGTGCTCCTTCTCACATTCATGGTGGATCCACCATGAATTTAATTAGTGAGATCCATTAGTGAGATACGCTATGAATGTGAGAAGAGGGAGCATTACGTCACCGTGCTCCAGGAACACCTAATAATTATTCCAAATATTAATACATAACCTTTAAAAACTGAGGTGTCACCAGTCATGAAATGTAATTCTAACATTCATTTATTATGTTTTTGGTGTCCATTAATCACATTTGTTGCCACATCGGTTCTAAAGGTTATGTTGTAAAATTTGTAGTATCTTTAACATTTTCCTTGTTTAAGTTTTAGCCAAAAAGACAGTTGTAGCCCTAATTCACTGTTATTCTCAATTAATGACTACTATTATAGATTCTCAACAAATTTAATCTTTCAGTTTCTACCTAATGCATGCTGTTTTAGTTAATTGTAAAATTTCTTTTGAGTTCCAATTCCTTAGAGAAATGCTATGTCCATAATATTTTCACAACACTTTTACAACAAATCTTAAGTGACAGGTTATTATTGGCTGTTATTAGTGGGTAAAAAAGTAATTTTAGTGGTGAGTTCAAATTAGAACCAATCGCATCCTACCACCTATGATTTGTTGTAGTGTTGTGAAAATTTTGTGTATGTAGCACTTCTCATTCCTTTCGCAGCTAGAGTAATAATTTGGGCTGCTGTAAGGTTAAATTTTACTTATCCCTGCACATATGGCATGGCTAGTAGAAATTATTCATTGACTGGTTGCCAGATAAATAAAATAAAAGGAAAAAAACCTGAAAAACTGAAAACAAAAGTGATTGCTGCTTTAAGTTTGATTTAAGTTTGATACGGACTAAAAGCTATTGCTTTAAACTTTATAAACGAAAATCATTCATGGGGGTAAATTTTAGGGAACAACATTGTATTCAATTGAGAAGTAAAAAAAAAAAAAAATTGGAGGCTGTGTTAATAAAAATTTCCTCCTAATTTGTTCAGATGTTTGCTGCAGTTCAGCATGTCTTGATTCTTTTGACTTCCTCTGTGATTGCTACTTGCACTATCATTCTTTCATTGTTTTATGTTAGTATAATGCCACTAACAAAAATAACCAAGTCTCAAAATTTTTGGGGTCAGTTATAGATCCTTAACGGCCTATTCAGGGTTGGTCACATGTATTCTTATTTGCCATTTTGTTTTGTCTAAAGTCGTACACTTTGTTACTTCCTTAATTGACACATCTTTTTTGATTACTTCTATTGATGTTATTTTGGTACTTGTTTTATATTAGTATATTAATTTTTTTTTTTTTCCTTTAAGGGATTCATTAATTTCCTGGATATCGGGACATGAAAACTATGCTACAACTTTATCCAACTTGTTAACATGTAGTTCAGCAGGAAAGGCATCAATATGACGGATTTGATGACATTGTTTTCTGAGTTAATGACTACCATAGTAATTTTGGTGACAAGGCCTTTCTCTCTATTCAAATTAGCATGCTTGTTTGGCATGAAGTCTGTTATCATTATTATTCTCACTTGGATAGAGTTGGTAAGGGCTGCAATTTGCCTCCATTTGAATCTGTTCTGGAGAATCACAATGATGACAGTTGCTCTTATATCTCTGCCTGTACGAATTTTGAATGCCTTACAGAATGAGAGGCAGGTCAGTATTATATCTGCTTAGTGATTTCTACTCTAATGCTTTCTGATTTCTGGAAATGAGCTTGTGCTTTTCTTCTGGATTCCCTTTTGTTGGAATTAAGCACACAATGGCACATTGAGCAATGATAAAATATTGGTGGGTCAGCAGAATCAGCATGCTGGCAGCCTACTGTAGTAGGCATGTGCTAAAACCAAATCATCAGCAGTTGATCATTTGTCTATTGACTTAACCAAGTTACTATAATTTTCCAATTCTTTTTATTTTTTCATACTTTTCTACTAGAAGTCTACATGAATAAGTACTCAAATTATGGTTGACAAGAAATTTAATCAAATGAGAGATGTGAGATTTTTTTTTTCCTTTTCCACTAATGATCCATTTGATGAGAGGCCAATGAGTTCCAGCTCAATTGGCACCTCCTCCTCTATATGTTCTAGGTAGAGGGTGAGATCATGGGTTCAAGAGCCATCAATAAAAAAAATTGATCCATTTGATGAGAGACGTGATGCATTTTTTCCCCCACTTATGAGTTTATATGATTCAGAAGGCTAGAACATTTAGCAGTATCCCAATTTCAGTTAAGCACTAGCTTATGGCTTGTCAAATGTTTGGGTTTTGCAATTGTTGTCTATTATGTGTGTGCTTTATATGAGAAGTTTTTTTTCGTTTTTTTCAAAAAACCCTTTACCTTTTGAAACACCAGAATACCATGTACAAATTATAGTGTCTTGATTTTATTCAGTGAACTGATCAATATATTTTGTAATCTATTTAATAGACTCTAGATTAAATACATTAATTTTTATCGACAAACTATCAAAACATTAGTTTTAGTTTCTTTTTGCTAATATTTACCATGGTCCATAATTTATAAAAAAAATTTATATTCATTAATGGCAAATTGATTTTTGGTGGAGAAGGGTGGACGAAGCGGAGAAGGATGGAGTGATCGGAGAGGATGCAAATCATATGATTGAAGTAGGGTGGAAGGAAGTGGAGAAGCGCATCAAAATATTGTGTATTTATAGAATTCCTATTAAGCTTAAAGATAAATTCTTATAAGACTACTATAAGATTAGTTGTGCTCATCTTGGGCTATTAATAAGCAACATCTTTATAAAATGAGTGTAGCTAAAATAAGAAGTTAAATGAATAAGTGGGAATATAATTTGAAAAGAAAAAATTCACTTAAAGATTGGGGTGATTCTTTTAATGAAAGAAAATGATTCATGGAGAGTAGCCAAATTATTTCAAATTTTATTATTTAAATTTTTTTTACTTAATTGAGATACCTGATCTCATATTTGAATTCTTGAAAGTTTTAAGTGTGAGTTTATTTAAGTTGATGGAATGAAAAAAAAGGTAGAGGAAGACCTAAAATAAAATTAGTAGTAGTACAAAAGGACATGTCATTTAAGGATGTGATGGAGTGTGTTAGAAGTATATGGTTAAATGATTAAATTTACCATATTCCAATAGTTTAAGCTTTTAGTGCAGGAGATTCCGAGTTCGATTTCTGTCTCCTCCACTCTATCTCTCTTTTAAAATCTCATGTGTTGGGTCTCACCTATTAAAAGGAAGTTTCAGCCCACACATGAGGGGATTGTTAGAACTATGTGATTAAATGATTGAATTTATCATGTTCCAATAGCTTAAACTTTTGGGACAATCGTCATTAATTTAATAGAGAGTATGATTTTGGGTGCGATAGAATGGCAAGAAAGAATTTTATGGTTGACCTTATTAGTTTGTTGAGGATCTATAGTTGACCCTAAAGTTGTTGGCTAAGGCTTAGTTGTTGTTGCCATTATGTAGCTAGATGCACAATAATAAATCAATTAGGTTGCTGAACATTGTTGGATTTGCTTGATATCATTTCAATATTTTGAATACTAAGCCTTTTGCTCTAGCTCAAATGGCACCTCCCTTACTTGTTAAAGCAAGGTGAAGGATGAGGTCGTGGTTCAAGAATCAACTGGTGCATGTGTTATTACAATAAAAAATGATTTTAATCCTAAGAGACTTTAATACCTTATCTTGCAAATAAATTATATCAACTTAGCATTTATTTATGTGAAAGTTAAAAATTTAATAACATTGAGTCTAATGATTGATGGAACGATATATTAGACATAAGATGAAAATGATGGCTTGCAAGAAAAAAGAATAGGAAAGGAAAAACCCATTATCGGTGCCAATTAAATGATGAAAATTATATCCTCTCCTGAGATGCGAGCAAAACTGATGAGATGTGAATTAAGCATCAAGTGAGACAATCTCTATCTTGGTAATTGAAGAAGGATGAATGACAAGGATATGTGCAAGTGTAAATCTTGAATTGTTATCAACTGAATGTGTCCAGGCAGTAATGTGTGTATAGTAAGTTATCAACTGAATTTCTTGAATAGGTAAACTTCAACACCAGTCCTTTCACACTTTGTTTTTTCATGAGTTAGATTAGAGTTTAAAATTAAAAGAAATGGCCTTGGGAGTCCATTTTATAGCTGTGGCCTTGCATTCCTGAAAAAAGTTGGACTGTATTCTGTGGCTTATAGGCTCTACAAATGCCCGAATTATATGCATCTGTGACATGCAAAGAAAGAGTTGCGCCTCAATAAAATAATTAGTCCTAGAGTGTTTTATGTTAGATACTCAACTAAATCCTCAAGCAGGTTGACTTTTTAATAAGGCAATACCTTATTTTCAGAATTACGGTTTGATCTTATCTGAGCAATATCATTAGAAAACATGTTTTGAATTAGATTACAGATATTATGTAATTATGAAATAATCCGAGGATAATATTCTGAGGTCTGATCCCCCTTGAAGGGAATTTTTCTAGACTACAACGAGTGAATATTTAAGTGCTTGAGAATGCTCTCTAGATTGATTTGGAGGTACATTAATCCTTTATATGCATCTTGTTCATAAAAAAATATTGATTTGGACTGGGAATGTACCAATTGCTTATGATCTTTACAATCGCTATATTTAGTGGAAATTACAACAATAATGGAATTGAATGGATACATTATCAAGGAATGGAATGGAATGGAATATGGTGAATTTTTTATAGGGGGTGTCTTTAGATGTAACAAGATTGGCTGATTAAGTAAGCAAGACCTTTCCATTGTCAATCCATTGCTTGGTTTGCTTGTTTGCTTTATCATTGGTATGCCTGCTTTGGGAATTTATTGAAAAAATAAATGGAAAAGGAAAGAAATATAATATTTTACAAGTGTAACCTTTACCTTCTATTATACTTTTCAAAATAGGGAATTAGTATTTTACTTATATACCCTTCACCTTTTATTACACTTTAGAAAAGGGAGTCAATATTTCACCTCCATTTTATTAAAGGAATGCGTGTTCCTCCTACTATTGGGAGGAATGTCGATTAGGAAATGGAGTGGAATACACATTCCATTGAAGCCACTCCATTCATTCCTACTGAACTCTCACATAAGGGAATAGATGGACTATCCTTTAAAGATCTTTTTTTTTATTCCATTCCTCTCTCATTCCAAATGGACTGTAATTTTGATTGACTAGGAAAATCCAAATGATTGAATTACAAAAATACTCATCACTAGGAAATTAAGTAAAATACTTATCACTAGAATTGACTTTTAAACAAGACTAAATTAAAATAAAATTGTTTTCATGCTTCCCGCAGCAAGTGGTTAATTGGATTTATGTGCCACTTAAAGTCTAAGATGAAGGATTAAGTTGTACTATGCCTGCTTTGGCTTTTGATGAGGTGCATCTCCAACCTTTGAAATTTTCACCTTAGCCAATCTGTCAGAAAGTCTACAATAAAAAATATTCCACATTTTTCAATGCTTGAATTTTTTATCTCCAAATATATTTTAGATATGAAGATGGTTGTTGGTCTGTGCAGCTTGAACTGTATCTGCATGACATGCAGATTGACTTGGAGAATCTTCTGTGGGATAATAAGAAATTACAAGAACATCTTCAAACAGCCATTAAAGAACGTAAAATGATGGAGTTGATATTAGCAGAGCTTGAAGAGGAACACGACAAGGCCATTGCCAAAATTGAACGGTTAGAGGGTGAGGTACAAATCTTTCACTGTTGAGTGTTTGAGCAATTTTACTTACTTTCTGGCTCTGTTGGGAATGTAAATATTTTTGTAAATGTCCCAACTTCATCTCAGGTTTACAATAATAACTTTCTATCTTGATCTGAAATCCATCTGTTATGGCCATGCATGTGATGGCTTCCATGTATGCCATGATACAACTTAATAAAATTCTTTATTTTCAAAAAGGAAAATTTTAAAACAAACTGTTAAATTTTAATAAAAAGTGTCGTCTTTTGAAAGTGTCAACTTTTACCATGGAGCAGTATCCTCTGAATCTTCTTCCATTGATCACTTATTAAGAATCTACAATTTTTATTTCTCTGTTAAATAATGTCATTGTAATGGAAGTTTTTTTATTTTCAAAAGATTGTAGAGTCTCCAACTAAGTAGCGCATTTGGTGCATATTATCTGCCTCCTACCTCCCTACCGCAAGGACCCCCACCCTCCATATTCCACTTCCCACCACCACTGCAGGGTTTCTACTTTCAATGACCCTTCCTCATAACTACCAACTGATAAATGCCACCTGAAATTCATCCCCTCAGCCACAGAATTCTTTCCATGGTAACAGGATGTGGATACTTGTATGCTATAACTCAAGCTAAAATGATCTGGACAGTGGTTGCAAGGGATGGAAAAAGACTGTTATTATGGGTTGGTCCAAATACTAGAGCGGAGATCCAATGGGTCAAGCCAGGGAATGATGAGGAATTAAAAAGTGGGTTTGCGTTAATTCAATTAAGAATGGGGGTGTTGACCTAAGACCATATCTGAAAGGAAAAAAATACATGTCAAGCCGAGCTAGTTTGGGAGTGGGACTAACCCAGGGTGATGCCTCTTGATGCAACGAAATACCTCGGGAGCCTCAAGTTTGGCAATGATGAGATGAGAGAAGTTGACTACAAAACTTATGGTGAATATGTTTGACTGATGTTCTGTTGGGTCAATGAGTTAATGTAGGGAGGGTGCCAGAGGTAGAACTGGAGACTTTGAGGAGGCTTTAGTGACGGAACATAGGTGTGGGAGCCCAATATTCTTTGATTGGTCAAGCTAGGGAGCTGCCAGAGGTAGAAGTGGGTTGCATAAGGGGTTAGAGAAAGGCCGATCTTGATATGTTGGCAATATAAGACTCTCTGGAATTCCACAAGCCAACCAATCTAGGGTGTAGTGGATATGCCATTAATATTTGACTGGTTTGCAACCTCTGGTGAGGTTGATGCACTGAACTCTGGGTCAGTGCTGAATGGTGAAATGGTCTTTCATGAAGGGGAATTGGGGTCTAACTCCAAGCATCCTCCTAGATCTTTATAGTTACCCCAGCTGCCACCATTTAACAGAAAACTTTAGAATTTAGATTTAGTAATTCCCTTCCAATTATAAGAAGCATTGGAGTTAGGAGATTGAAGAGCAGTTTGTGCATATACTCGGGTTGGCTGTTTTTCATTTTTTAATAAAATTTTCGTTACTTATCAAAAAAATAATATATATATATATATATATATGCGTGTGTGAGCGTGCATTTGTGCCCTTAAATCAATAAAATGATGATTGATGGTTGACATGCTTGATGCTTCCATTGATTTTGTCCACATATATATTATTTTGTACAATACTTGACATAACTACATTAGGTTGTTGTCAATGGTATATGGATGGAACGATTTATATTCACCTTTTCAATAGGAGAATTAGATAAGCTGCATTTTGATTGGGGTTGAGTTATGGATTATAGAATGGCCCAGGCCACATGATTCAGATTGATAGACGATTGATACCATAGATCAATGGATTAAAGAGACACACTCTGCTCTGAAAGGATTTACACCAATATCCAATATAAAATGGTTTCAGGACCCAAGTTTTGTGTGTTATTGTTGTTGATCTCAGCCATTTGATTTTGCTCAATTCTGTTTCAATACCCAAGAAAATGGCGTTGACCTCCAAAATATGATAAGTTTTCAGTGTTACATTATTCACAAGTATAATATTGTGGGAGACGTAATCTTTATGCCAAATATGGATGTATGAGAATATGATCACATATTTATGTGCTGAAAAAAAAGGTAATAAATACTTTCACATGCTCTATAACTTTTAGGATGTGTGAATTGATATCGTGTTAGAGTGAGAAATTAGTTACGGAAATCTGGTAAGGTAGATGGTCCAAAGTCATTATTTTCAACACAAAAAAATTGTCATGAAGCAAAAGAATGCTGTCTGGAATTGAAGCAGGGTAAGAGATGCAAATCCAGACTACTATTTTTAGCTCTGGAAATCTGAATTAAGCTCAGATAAATTGGGGAATTCCAGTCTCTTTTGTTGTCCATCTCCAGAGTTTCTTGAGGATTCTTTGATATTTCTCATATTCTTTCGTCCTTTATTGAGAAACAGTTTCAGAGGAAGAGGGACACAGAGTGGATTTCGAAAGGGAAATTTCTCACTCAAAGATAGAATTTCAGAAAGTCCAGATTACAAACACTTTTCTTGAAACATGAATTTTGTATAAATGTCATTTATCTGAATGAGAAGATGAGTTTCTGGACGTTTTATACTCTTTATCTTTTAGTGATTGATTAACTTTAACAGTATTATAAGAGATGTATAATGATTTATGTAATTTTAACTTTAGAATCCTTTTGGTCTATTTAGCTTTTCGGGTGCAATTTACAAATTTTGACAGAGGAATCACATTTACTAACAATTCTAAACTGAAGTGTGTCAATTGCAAATTTTAGCATATGAGGGGCCAAAATTATAGTGACCCAAAACTTAAGAGGGACCACAAAGTATTTTAGTGTAGATTTTATCACAGTTAATACTTATAGCCACAATACATACTATGATAGGAGTTCTTTAAATCATTAGCCTGCTTCTGAGTTATAGCTGTACCCTAGTAGTGGTATTTTAACTGGTTTAAACTTTAAACTATATGATTATAATTTGCCTCTACATTATAGCTCATCTTCCCATCATAACTTTAGGTTAAAGCAACAGTAATAAGGGGCTAAAAGTCACTGGAAATAAACCTTTGTATGATCAAAGACAGATATCTGTGCTGGAGATGATATTCTTAATTATCAAATTCTTAAAAGGTTTTGATTATAGGAGTTGTCATCAGTATCATACTTGAAATTGGGAAGAAATCCTGAAATATACTTAACTTGCTTTGAGTTTAAGATGACACAAGACGAAATATATCCAGATACAGAAGCACTATAGTTTCACATGCCTTGAATATGTCATAAATTTATTATTTATTTCTTTCCTAGTAGTCTTCCTACTACTCCATCTTTTTTTGTTGCTCATCTATTTCATTTTGGAATGTCCTTGAATATGGCTTGCTTGGAAAAGTCAATGGACACTGCAACCTACCTTTTACTTTATTTGAAAATTCAATACCCCCATTTTATTAGTCTTATTTGAGTTTAAACCCAGAGATTGTATATTTGGAAATTTGAATTTTCTTATTTTAAAGTTAATTCATTTGAATGGTGTTTTTTTTTTAATGTATGCTGATTATATTCTTTACTGACTCTTGTGGCTTGTTCTCCACAGTTTCAGCATCTGAAGAATGAGAATCTTTGGCTGAAAGAAATTCAGGGTAAGGCATATTGGAGTATTAGAAGTCCAGATGACAAGGGCAATGGCCAAAACACTAGCGTTTCTGACAATTATGGAATTCCCTATGGGATCTCATCATTGAAATCCAGTTATAATGCAAGTGGTATCTTTCTCCAGGATCTAACAATGCCTAAAGACACTTGGGGGGACGAAAGCAAAAGAAAAACGGACATTATCAATTTCTTAAAAACCAGATCAAAATCTAGTGAAATCATTGCAAAACATTCAGATACGAATGAAGTTCTTGACCAACGCAGGGAGGTTGCACTATCACAAAGTCTTTTCAGTGCAGTATTATCGCTTTTGGTTGGAATGATTGTGTGGGAAGCTGGAGACCCTTGCATGCCCCTTGTAGTGGCTCTTTTCACAGTAGTTGGAATGTCCTTGAAGAGTGTAATTCAGTTTTTCTTCACCATTAAGAATAAACCTGCTTCGGATGCAGTTGCTCTCTTAAGCTTCAACTTGTTCATACTTGGCATGCTGACCTACCCAGCATTGCCAACAGTTGCTACATTGTTGGCTCCACTGGCTTTAAGGTTTGTGGACCAAACAGTCAGCTGGTTTTGGTCTCGCTTTCCCACAGCCTGAAAATGCTCGGCTCTTTACTTTTCATGTACATGTATCATAGATCTCGAGTTTGTTTAAAGCAGTAATACTCTTTATAGCTTGTACAGTACAGGTTGTTTATTGGTCCTTTTCTATGTTATTGTCTAGCATGAATGAACTTCTGTAATAAATTTCTTGTAACCTTCATTTTCCGAGGTTGCTTGATGATCATTAGTTTTTAGTTTTTAGTTTTTTATTTGTTTGCATCCCTTTGTCTCAATATGTTTTGCAAAACAGTAATGTTACCGACGTAACATTTTTCACAACAAATTTCATAATTGTTCATATAGTTTAACTGTGAGTGGTGGTGGTGGACAATATACTCATGAACATATCACTTTTTTTTCCTACCACTTACAGTCAACCATTTTAATCAATTGCGAAAAAAATTGTGTGCATACGTCAATGTCTTGGCATATACTCAAAAGAGGTCGTTAATCCTATTTTTTCAGCTGTGTACCTATTGGTGCCTAGATAGACCATTAAATGGCACTTCACTTGAGGACGTGTTGCTGCTTTAGAGGCTTTCTTTTAATCCTTATGAGAAGGTGAGAGCTGGTGCAACTTTTCATGGTATCAACAAGCCATATTTATGTTGGTGGTATTGGCTGAGGACTAAGTTTTCAGTTTATCTTTATAGGTTTGGCTTGTGGGGTTCTAGGATAGTTCTAGAATGATAGGATTAGACTCATAAGGGAGTGGAATATACCTTAAAGATTGAGTTGGTACGTCGTGGTTAATTTTGCTTCTTTTGTTACTTCTCAATGTAAATGAGATCTTATTGATGCCTTCTTAGTAAATGTCTAAGAGTACCTGCTAACACTGGGCGAGTTGATGATACTTGCCCATACATTAAGTGCATGGAAAAATATGTGAGTCTTGATTCAAGTCTAGGAAGAGAGATATATTTCTAATCAATTCAAAAATAAAATAAAATAAAAGTATATGTTGACAAAAAGACAATAACGTTACGACATAACCTTTTTCATAACAAATTTTATAATTGTTCATATGATTTAACTGTGAGTGACTATAAATAATGGTGGTAGACACTCATGGACATATCACTTCATTTTTTCCTACCACTTACCATCAACCATTTAATCAATTGTGAAAAAAATTGTGTGCATATGTCAGTGTCTTGGCATATACTCAAAAGAGGTCGTTAATCCTGTTTTCAGGATAGACCACTAAATGGCACTTCACTCGAGGACGTGTTACTGCTTTAGAGGCTTTCTTTTAATGCTTATGAGAAGATGAGAGCTGGTGCAACTTTTCATGGTATGTGATGGAGTGGTTGTGATCAACAAGCCATATTTATGTTGGTGGTATGGGCTGAGGACTAGGTTTTCAGTTTATCTTTATAGGTTTGGCTTGTAGGGTTCTAGGATAGTTCTAGAATGATAGGATTAGACTCATAAGGGAGTGAAATATGCCTTTAAGATTGAGTTGGTAGTTGGTGGTTAATTTTGCGCATTTTTTTTACTTCTCAATGCAAATGAGACTTTATCGGTACCTTCTTAATAAATGTCCATTGAATGAGTTAAATTGGATGGTACTTGCCCATGCCATAGGTGTGAACTTTGATTCAAATTCGAGAGAAGGGATATATTTCTAACCAATTTAAATGAGATCTTATCGATGCCCTCTTAATAAATGTTCAAGGGCACCCGTTAACACTGAGTGAGTTGAGTTGGATGGTATTTGCCCATACATTAAGTGTATAGAAGAATATGTGAGCCTTGATTCAAGTCCGGAAAGAGGGATATATTTCTAACCAATTCAAAAAAATAAAAAAATAAAAATAAAAGCACATGTTGACAAAAAGACTTAACATTAAGTAGGGATACAATACAAGAATTTTTTTACTTTTTAAAAAGATGTGTATGTAGGTAAATGAAGAATGCATTTAAAGAAAACATCAATACGTTCTAGTACGCCACACTTGAGTATCAAGGGAAATTAAGTCTTAACGCCTCTAGAAAGGGTGACAAAACAAAATAAAGTCTGATCTTGACTAACTTCAAAAGTGGCTTCTTCTTTTTCTCAGAGCCAACCTAGTCTTCCTCATCCCACACAGTTTGGTCTTCCTCGCCCACCTTTTCCACTAATGGCCTTTTGCCTTATTTTTCTTCCAGCTTAGGTATACGATTACCTACCTCTTTCATGATTTATTCTTGCTATGGTGCCTAAATAAAGTTACAATAATGAGCACTTGCTAATTTCAAGTCCATTTTCCATTCACTTAAGCCCACTTTCAACATTTGCTCATCTTCCATTCTTTCATTTGCTCATCTTCCATTCTTTTTCTTTCCTTGATTGAATTTTGGCCATCTTTATTCTTTGTTTTATGCTTTTTCTTTTTTCGGTAGGCTAGACGTCAAATTACATAAAGCGGTCGTCTTGTCACTTGTTCTCATTACGAATTTAAGCCGAGATCCATGGACTCGGAGATCCTACCTGTCTTTTGTTTTGAATTGAGAAAATAGATTGATAGTATAGTTAATTAGAGATGACTAATCTCCTAGACTTGAGAGAGTAAATATAGTTTTATGGGTAATTTTCTACTTAATTTTCATTATGCGTTCAACTTACATAAATAGACAAAGATGAGATAACCTCATTAGCAAATTCTAAAACATAGGAACTAATCATATCCTAAAACATAGGAATTAATTTGTATACAAATAAATAAAAATACTAATCTAGCTAGGAACCCTTATTGGCCATTAAAAATTTAGGTCACATCAAATTTAATTTTATTAAAAAAGGATCCAATCCAAACAATCAAGTGAATCAACCACACCCAAGAAAAGGGTCATCTTTCACATCTATGTGTTGGTTGGAATATTGTAAGTCTATTCACATGCAGATCGGATTAGCAATCAAAAGATTCTATTTTCAGATAAATGAATACATGTACATAGGTTTTATTATCAGAGACTGTATCACAACATATAGAAAATTTTTTAAAAATCCCAGCAAATATTATTAGCAATCAAATAAGATAAAACTAAATATGAAAAGTCATTCAATCAAATAAATTAAAATCAACTAAGTCACCTCACGGGGAAATCACCTAAACTAGCAAGGCTTAATAAATTCATTTGTGTGTGTATTTTTTTCCCCCACTCAATAGCTAGATATTGGGGGAGGAGGGGAGATGGGATATGAATAGTAGACATGAGGCAAAAGAAAATGATGACATTACTTATCATTGCGTTATTACTTGAACCCTAAATTAAGTTGAAATTACTCTTAAGTTATTTTAAAAATCAAAGCCACTTTTTGAAACATATCTAAATCTTGCAAAAGTCAATTGATTAAAAAGAACATTCAATCTCAATTAGCCTAATTTTAGTTATCCATAAATTATTTTAAGCAGAGTCAAAATAAGTCATCAGTCAAGTGCTCAATTAGGTTATAGTTTGAACAAATCACAAAAGATTGAGCCAATATTAGGGATTTCTACACACGTTGGACTAAGGGTGCATATGCATGTTTTGCTTGTCACATAGAACGAAGGGGTATCAAATAAAAGAATAAAATACTTGTCAATTTATTCAAGTAAAGGTTAAAGATATTCAAAAAAAAAAAAAAAGTAAAGGTGAAAGAGGTTAATGGAAAAGATAGTTACTTTGTATTGAGGATGATCTAATTCAAAGCTTTTATGGACTTGTCGGAGGTTGGATAAGATGATGACACATCAAAAACTATTTTATCTACTTTTACATAGCATTTGACAATACATTCCACCTCATATCTTTTACTTTAACAAATCACTGTTAAAATAACCTAAAATAAGATCAACATTTTCTTAAAAAAGAAAAAATTCAGCCACAAAGCAGAATACCTGACCTTAAAAAAGAAAAGAAGAAAAAGATAAATTTCTCAACCACAAAATGGGAAAAGGTTTTTCTCAAAATTAGTTTGGAGAAAAACCCTTCAAACTCTTCATAAATCTTTTTATTGAATGTGAATTTTGAAAATCTAATCATTCGATTGCATGTTCTTTATGTTCTTAACACGCATGTTAGATTTTGTTCAAATTAGATGTTATTCACTATTTGATAAATAAATGTATATTTTATGCATAATTTTAGATTACAAAGAATTTGAAATTTAAACATTTGATTGATATCATAGCTATTGATCTTTGATCTTTTTATAATTTTGTAAGCATGGAATATATAATAAGAATATGCAATCCAATAGTTAGATTTTCAAAATTCATATCCAATAAAAAGATATATAAAGAATTTAAAGGATTTCTTTCCAAACTAATTTGGAGAGAAACATTTTCCCAAATTTCTTCCAAACTAATTTGTAGAGAAACCTCTAAACTTTGCTGATATCTTTTTATTGGATATGAATTTTGAAAATTTAACCGTTAGATTGTATATTCTTATTATATTATCAATGCTTGCAAACCTATAAGAAAATCAAAGATCAATAGCTAAGTTATCAATCAAATGTTTAAATTCAACATTTTGTGATCTAAAACTAAACATAAAAATAAGTTTATTGATTGAATAACAAATAATATCTGATTTCAATCAAATTTAATATGCATGTTAAGAACATAAATTACATAAAATCCAACGGTTAGATTTTCAAAATTTGCATCTAATAAAAAAATATTGGAAGAGTTTGAAATGTTTCTTTCCAAACTAATTTGGAGAGAAACTTTATCACAAATCAGAGAGTAAAGGAAAAAAAGAATAAAAGATAATAATAACGCATGATACTGTACACTTCTATTAGTAGAATTGTAGAAGTGTACTATACCAAATGCTAAATTCTTTTTGGCATTTGAGAGATTTGATGTATGAGTGTTTTTTATGTTTGGTGTGCTAAATGCTAAAAATTTAGCATTTAGCACACCAGATACTAGTACTCTAAAGTTTTGGAACCATGCACCATCAAGATTCAAAATCTCATTAGGCAATTACCAAAAACCCAAAAAAAAAAAAAAAAAAATCCCTTTTGAAAGAAGGGATTCTTTTCAACTAGATGAGGGATTTTATATAGGAGCATTTTGGGGGGGTTGGTGGGGCACCCAAAATCCTCAAAATTCCGATTTAGGCCAAATATGCTCTTAAAGAAATTGGATTTAGGGTTTTTTTTTTTTTTATTTTTTTATTTTAAAGAGTTTTCTTAATTCATTATTATTATTATCTCAACTAGAGTGATTTTTTCCATTAAAAAAACTGATTTCTTTTTTGTCATTGGCATCGGAAGCCTAACTTGTTGGTTAGTGCATTCATTGAAGCTCCAATTCTTGCTTAACCATCAACGAGGGTGTTGGTATATATAGCAAAAAAGAAATAAGCTCTCTCTCTCTCTCTCTCTCTCTCTCTCTGTGTGTGTGTGTGTGTAAGTGCGTGAGGTTCTTAGATCAAAGATTTTTGTGCATTGCCACTAGAGGGTGACCATATATCCATAACCATTGAACACTTTGGACTGTTAACAGGGAGGAAAATTGGAGTTAATTTCTTGGTCCTTTGAATTGTTTAGTGTAAGTGGACACGTGTTGGATGACAAAAAAAAAAAAAAAAAAACTTTAGCACAATTAGAAATTTGCTGAGGTATATCATATATGTTAAAACTTGAGAATTAAACCTTCAGTGAAGCTTAAGATCTTCACTTTTCATAATTATAAAATGATTTGGACCAGATATTAGGTTATTCAAGCTTTATTATTATTATTATTTTTTCATCAAGTTGGTATTAAAAATTTTATTTATTTATTTTCAATCTTTTGGCAATTACTGGTTTGTAAGAAGTAGTACAATTTTATTTATGTATGATATAAGATTAAGGTAAGTACCATGGAATAGCAAAACAAAGGAACATGTTTTAAATAATGCTAAAGTAAGGTGAGATTAGAACTTTGTCGAACTCATGTATTGAAAGAGTTTTTAACTCCAATAAGAGCACTAACATTGGATGTACTAAATACTTTACATCAAATACCATTAGATGTGCTAAACTTAAGATAAAAAAATAGTTTGGAGCTACAGTATGGTAGCTCATTCTTTTGTTTTGTTTGTTTTTTTTTTTTTTAATTTAAATTTTAATTAATTTCTCTCTCCTCTCTACTGACTCTCTCTCTCCTCTCGCCTCTCTCTTTACGGTGGGTTTTACTTTATTTTTTTAAAAGAAGGTGAGTGTTATTTTAGGTTATTTTAATAAGTGATACATATCACCCATTAAAATAACCTAAAATAACACTCACCTTCTTTTATTTTAATGAGTGATATGTTAACATATCACCCATTAAAATAACCTAAAATCTCATCTTAGGTTAAAGTAAGATGGGATTTTTTTTAATTATTTTATAGAATATCCAATATTGATGCTCTAGTAAAAATGAAAAAGGAGACAATATCTCATTTTAAGAATATATGCAACAAATCTCTCACGACACATAGACTCCACATCATTATACACCTGTAAAATTCACATGCTATACAAGAGTTTTGTACATGTATCAATAACACGTGAATATGCATAATTATTCTACATAAAGAGCCACGAGCCACACATGGTGCAAAGCCCCAATAATTATTCTAATGCTGTAATATGAATGAAAACTTCATTGGTAAGTCCCAATATTTCTTGAGATATAAAAAAATTAAAAAAAAAAAAAAAAAAACCCACAATTTATTTTCATTTTTTTATTATAAAAAAAAAAAAAAAAAGCCAGAATATTTTCTATAGGCTAAAAAGTACACAAAAAGATCTCTGTCCTTAAACGCTGTTATTCTTGGTAGTATGTACAGAGAGAGAGAGAGAGAGAGAGAGAGAGTCTTGTAGTATTTCTGTGTAAACTTTTTTTTAGCGCACGCAGACAGTTTGCTATTTTGAGTGTTTTCAGACCAAGTTGCAGTTGCAGCACACACGCACGTGCACTCACTGTAGGCTGTAGCTACCCATAACTCCACATTTACTAAACAATCCAAAATTTAAAAAAAAAAGTACCAAACTTCCAACTGGCACATCCGGTAAATATTCCCCAAATCCATACCCGAATTTTCAAATTATTCTTGAGCACAGCCTCCTTTTCTTCCTCGTCCTGCCTTCTCTTTTTGAACGCAACCAAAATCACCCACCTTTTGCTTTCCTTCTATTCCTATAATAAAATATCGGAAAATGTTGACAAGCATCATGCGGCGCATGTTGATGTTTCTTTTTTGTGTCTCACTTAAAAAAAAAAAAAAAAAAAAAAAATTTGTCAAAAGTTGTTAAAAGTTGCCTAAAAAGTTGAAAAAGCTACAAATAACTCTGTTGTTAAAGGGCGGTGTCAGTTAGCACAACCCTAAAATATATATTATTAAAAAAGTTTATAGAAAAAAAAAATCTTTTATTGATAAGTTTGGAGACACATCAAAATTGACAACAAATTTTATACGTTAGATGTGATAAGTTATCAATGGTAAATAATAAAAGGGTTTAATCGGTGTCTTTAAGGTAATTGTTAACAATTTATTTTATAAAAGTTTTAATACCATTTTTATAGAAAATAGAAAAAATTGTTAAAACATTAATTGTTTTTTTTCTTTTCTCATAAAATTTTTCTTTAAATGGATTGTTAACATTTGCCCTAAGGGCATTCGTTAGTATTTTTCATAATAAAATAATGTCAATGATGAACTATGTGAAAATCAATAATAATTTGAAAAATCAGCCAGTGTAAAATTTGTTGTGAAAATTGTTTTTTATGTAGCATTACTTTTCTTTTACAATCATTTACATCCACTGTTTTATGCACAAATCCACCATTAATGTGAAAATGTTTCATATAAAGAGAAATGCTATATTTACAATATTTTCACTGTACTTTTGTAACAAATTCTAAGTGATAGGTTGTTACTAACTTTTACAGTTGGATAAAAAAATTAATTTAAATGGTAAGTATAAATTATAACTAATAACAACTTATTATCTAAGATTTGTTGTACAAATATTGTGAATATAATACTTATCTATTTTTAAAATGTCCACACCCATGTCTATAAGTGAAAAAGTCAAGGAAACTCTAACAACAAACCCGAATATACACACAAATTCAAAATATGCTTAAGTGAGGGTTTGGATAGTAAGTTTAGTTGTATTGCGTTTTGCCCCTGCGCTTTCAGTTTTTTTTTTCTTTGCCGGAGTTATTGACTTTTGAGGGACAAAAAATACTGTGCATAAACAGTATGACATTGTTCATGCACTGTTTATGCATTAAAAAATATTAAAAATGGGTCTCACAATACTATTCATACATTTAAAAATTATTTTGCTACACTGTTTTCAGTTTTCAGCAACTTTCAGTAATAATAAGTTATATCTAAACGAACCCTAAGTCTCATTCTATCATTATTGCACCTAAATTTACTTTTTCAACCACTATTTCAGATGGTCCCATGTGTAAATATTTATAGAAATGCTACGTCTACAATCTTTTTGTAATAAATTTTAAATGATAGGTTGATAGTGGTTGTTACAGACGGATGAAAAAATAATTTAAATTTTAAATTCAAATTAGAACCAATAACAACTTTCTCCCTATAACTTGTTACAATCTATTGTAAAAATATTATAATCATAACACATATCAAATACTGGAGAAAGTTAACGAAACGTCCTAAAACGTCAGTCTCCTCTCACATACCCACGTCAATGTGGGAGGAAAGAACACGGCATCATTGTACTACGATTTCGCAACTAACTAATAATTCACCAAATTTAGGCGTGTCTGCAGGCCGACTGAAAAAAAAAAAACAGTCTTCCCTTTATTTTCTTTTGGGCCGTTTCAACCAGAAACGTCGGTGGTTGGTTAAGTTCCACGTGTCAAAATCAGGTTCGTCTGTTTCCATTATAAATAACCCCTTAAAAAAAACAACTAAACACCCCAAACCCATCAATAGGGCTAAACTTAAAAACATAAAAACTCAAAATCTATCATCATTTCCCAAAATACTATCAACAGAGGAAGGAGGTAGAGAGAGAGAGAGAGAGAGAGAGAGAGAGAGATTTGATTCAGTTACCGGCGGTCTCTAATTCGCTTGGTGCAGGTCGGGAACTACTTCGCTTCGCTTGTTAAAAATGGGAGTTTCATTTATCACTTATATATAATAATTAATAAAAAAAAAATTTATAGATAGGATAACCAGGTGGCGTTTTGGGATTGGTTAGGGGGGCGAATTGGATCCCGCCTTGCATCAACTGAATCGGAGACCGCGGTGAAGAAGAAAGATGTTTTGCAGGTTGCATGGATCTCGCCTTTTTCCCTGGCTCATTCTCAGATCTCAGGTCCGCTTTTTCTATTTTTTTTTTGTTTTTTTTTTGTTTTTGTTTTTGATAGATACTTAAGATTTGAATCTATCGCGTTCGCTCTATAGTGATTGCTCTCTCGTCAATATAAGAATCCAATTGGATTTTAGCGTAGACCGGATTCAAATCCGGTCTCTTGTTACCATGTTATTTATAACCATTCAGATTCCAAGTCTCTAGATTTTGGACCTCCTTTTTCTATAATTAGAAACATTTTGATTTACTAGTAATGGTAAAAGTTCAGTTTTTACATTTTTTTTATTATATTTTATTTTGATTGTTTGATCTAATGTTTGCTATTCTTGTGGATCCAGTAATTTAATCATTCTTAACCATTTTAAGTATTTTTTTTTTTTCAAAAAAAGAAAAATTCAAAATTTTGGGGTGAATTGCATACAGGTATTTAGGTGTAGTATATCAGATTTGCTAATTAAATTCAAACGCGTAGCGGCATTGAATTTAATTGTCTTTGAAAAATATAACAGTGTTTGTGCTTTGTTGATAATTGTGACAATGTGTTTGAATTTGGTTTGATTGGATTACCTAAAAGTACGACACCTACGGAACTGTACTTGAGTTTCGGCCTTCGTTTTTTTCTATGTGAATCTATTTATTGTCTTAGTTGAATTTCTCATTTTGTAATTTGATTTCAATTTGATTTAGTATTTATAGTTAAAAGTTGAGAATATTTGAGACATGGCATAGTTTAATGCAACTATTTATAGCATTTTATTTTTCGTGTGAGACATGGCGCAGTTGTTTTTTTTTTAAAATTGTTAACATTCACTCGTTATGGGTCTCAGCTTAGTAAAATAATTGAAAAGCGTGACGTTGTTTGCATTTGCGTGATTCTGTATTTACCAATTTGCTAAAAACCCTTTGGTTTACCTTTGTTAAATAAATGGGATCACTATACGGGATTGCATGTGGCTTGAATTAAGATTTTCTAGATTGCACATAGTACTAAAACTTCAATTTCAAAATTTAAGTGTCGGAATTTCCAGTTTATTGTGTCAATTTGTTGATACATGCTTTGGTGGAATCATCAAATAATCATGCTGTAATATGATAATGACAGGCTTTTATGTCTAGTTGACATGATATTGTATGTTTTAAATTTGTTTTGAGTGCGAATTGTAAGCAAACAATGCTATGAGTACAACTGTAGCTTTTATTGGAGACTTGAATACATGCTTACATTATGGTCTTCAATGGTGTACCTTTTTTTTTATTTTATTTTATGCATAAACTTATGGTTGGCTAGTTAGGTTAACGGCTGGGCTTGTGCTTGCTTAAGATATTCTATCAATTGCAAGGCATCACATTGACTGAATTGTATAACTCAGAGAGAAGGATATACTGAGCTTGTGGTGCTTTATGTTCTCAGCATCTTTTTCCATTTCCCCACCTGCAGTGGCCTGAAATTTTCCTTGTTTTAGATTTATGTGCTCGTCTTTCTGTCTTTTTCTTTTTGTTGGATATTTTTGTTTTTTTATTATTTTTTTATTATATAAATTATGATGATGATATGTGCTGCACATGAAATTTTTTTATTCTTGGACCAATTGACTAGTTGGGTTATTGACTGGGTGCATCTAAGTTGTGCACAGTTGGATTAGGTGTGCATCTTCCAAAATTTAGGTTTTCACTCTTATTTTATTTATTTATTTTTAAATCATGGATCACAATATACTGCACTTGTGGTGCCTCATATTCTTGGCATCTTATTAAACTTTCTCAGAGGCAATAGTGCACTGCGCTTGGAATGCCCTATATTCTTGGTAACTTATTGAACTTTCCCAGATGTGACAGTACAAAGTTCTTTCTTCTTCCTTTGAATTTCCCATTTTTGATATTGCAGGTCTTTCCTTTCTTTCTGTGTATACGTTAAATTAGTGCTTTCCATCCCTGCTTCATATATTCTTTCCTTTAATCATTTGGACAGAATATTTTTGTAGAAATATAAAGTTGTTCACCAAATGATGCTAGTCAAGATGCTTATTGAAAAATAATTTTTCACAAATGCTTTAAGGGAAAAGATATAGATTCCCACCCAAAAAGTTGGCTTTAACTTCTCAATTGATTTGTTAAGGCTTCTTTCCTATCTTGTTTTCATGTTTTAAAATATCAATGTGAAACAAACAAACCCCCCCCCCCCCCCCCCCCCCATAAACACTTTTTATTTTTCTTTTTTTGGCACAAAATTGAGAAATTTTTTTTTTCTTTTTTGATAGCATATGTTGTTTTCAGACACTTTTCTGTATATTGAAGAAGGAAATCCGTTCATAATTAATCCACTAAGAAAAAAGTTGAAAACTGAGATGTTGCAGGCGTAGGTTTGATACCTGCCCGTGTTTTTATTAGGCACCATGGGCTTGTATCAATGATTATAGGCATAGATTCTCTATTTTCGCTTTGAATATATATATATATATATGTATATGTATATGTATGTATGTATATCATAAAGTGACCAGCAATTCAACTTGGAAACATTGTTCTCAATATAGGTTTGGGTTGTTGAAACTATGTTCTGCATTATGCTGACCATTGTTGTTACTATATTATGTTTGCTTATATGTTCTGATTATCTCTCTCCCTGATGCAGATAGTAAAGAGTTTGAGGAAAAATAAGATTAAATATGAAAAATTCAAGAATAGTGGTCTAGATATAATGTAGGGCCTTTTTGGCAGTTTTCTTGGGCTACTTTTGTTATAATTAAGTCTTACTATTAAGTTTCTTTAGATTAGAAAGTTGTGGGTTCAGTTTGGAGTATTTTCTTGGACAACTGCCTTAGGCAAGATTTTGACCCTTGATAGATTGTGGAATAAGGGTGTACCTGTCATGGATTGGTGTTATATGTGTAAAAGAAGTGGGGAGTCGGTAAACCATCTTCTTCTTCATTGTCCCATTGCTTTTGAGCTATGGTCTATGGTTTGGAGCCTTTTTGGTGTGATTTGGGTGATGCCTAAGTGTTGCAGATTTATTTGCTTCTTGGCAGGGTCCATTTGGTAGACAGCGCAATATAGACCTATGGTGGGCTGTCCCACATTGTGTGTTTTGGTGTCTTTGGCTGGAAAGGAACAGTAGATGCTTTGAGGGGAAGGAACGGCCAATTCATGAGATTAAATCTCTCCTCCTCCACTCTTTATTTGCTTGGTGTTCTGTTTTCAATTCTTTTTCTTGCTCTAAATTTTTTGTTCTGCTTGATCATTGTAATTTCCGTTCTTGATGTAATCCTTTCCATGTGTACTCCTAGTGTACTTGGAGCTTTTGATTTATGAAATATCTTTATTTATTATAAAAAAAAAAAAATTTAACTAAAATAATTGCAATCTGGTAAATCCTAGATTTTCTGGAATGGGCTGTCATTATTTGTACCAAGTACCAACAACCATTAGCTTTATTTTGTGTTTGGAGTATTTTTCTTATTTGTAGTCAGTAACATTCATAGAGAGATTGAATATAATAAAATTCCAGCAACTTATTTTAAGCCTAGAGGGTGTGGTTTGCCTTCTACTATCTAAATTGTGATTGCCTAGGAAAACTTAGGTGTGATTGCCCAGGGTTTATCTTGCTTGGTTTCTTTTTCTGTTCACTGTTTTATCACCAAGTATCCATCAAATTCATATAAGATCTAATATTTTTTATTACCTAACCCTATCTAAACCCCTAACAACAAACCTTATTCAAGAACCCTTATTTAATATTGTATTCCTAATGATCCTACATTAAAATCAGTATCAGAGCCTTCTCTCTCTCTCTCTCTCTCTCTCTCTCTCTCTCTCTCTCTCCATGAAACTCCCCCCTCACTTAAACCAAAAAGGAAAAACAAAACTTGGGATGTCTGGTCTAGGTTGATACAAATTTCAGATCACTGATTTATTTTTTTTATTTTTCTTGGGAGTTGTATAGCTGAAACATTTGGATGGGGAGTTTGACTAGACAATTAAGTTGGTGGAATAAGGAAGATTCATTGAATGTGTACGTAGTTTGTATTTTTTATGGGCATTAGGTAGAACCAGTGAGGCTCAACTTTTATTAATAATTAATGAAGAGTAATCATTCTGTTTCTAACTTTTAAAAAGCAAAGAGGACCGGGAACTTTTCATTTTATAATGTTAATTAGTCCATTGTTATACCAAGCTGATTTTACCTTTTCTATTGTTTTCATTTTCCCCATCTGCTTTGTAACCTGATTTATGTGATCTTTTAATGTAATTTAGTAATGTTGGTCTTCTGCACCTAATTAAACAATAACAATATATCGCATTTAAATCAGTGCCTTTCTTTCTGCACACCTTGCAGGTGCTGAATGCATTGGGGTTCCAGACCATGTTCATGTCTGCTCACTAGTTTTTCTACACATCTTTCGTAATTCACCTTGGAATGTTCAGTTATGGTTGGTACCCAAATAAACCTCTCCCATATGAGGCTGAATGGTGAGACCCTGTAACCGACTTTGGGTACATTTACAATGTCTACTTGTCATTATTAAGTTTTTATTTGTTGAGCATAGTGAACATCTCATCATTCTGTAAAGTGTTTCGTATTTTTCATGTAACTTCATCAAGGATATTTCTATTTTTAACAGCTTCTTAGTACTTTGCAAGATGAAATTTCTTATTTGGTTTTTATGGATAGATTCTGGGGAAATGTTGATATGGCTGTTTAGATGTTGTCATGCTGGAGGTCATGAAACCTTTGTCAACCCATGTGGTACGTTTTGAATGTTTAGATCTCAAAAGGGATCACACTTTCTAGCAATTGGTGCAGAGAACATTGTTTAGGTGGCAGAATTGCTGAGATCTGTAGTTTATATTTCAGGTTAGTTCTAGATCTATTGTGTTACACCTCTTCTTTTGTTGAAGCATATGGTCTGTACTGTATATACATTTATGATTTGTCTTGAAAATTCCTTATGCAGAAGGCTTGATATGTATTTGACCAACCTTCGAACTGCTTGCTGAAACTTTTGCATCAATTATATCACACAAGGCTGAGCTCTGCTTGACCTAGGTATTCCTATAATTAAGTTTAATGTGCTTCATGATCTTTGCTTTTTCACTGAGATCTCCTTTAAACAAGAACATGAAGAATCCTTGTTTCAAAATTCCTGCTGTTTATGTGTGTGTGTGTGTGTGTGTGTGAACCTTGAATATAACATGTTGCATATCTTCAAATATCTAGTGACTTTAAAAGTTACCGACGAGTACAGATTTTTTACAAGAATGTTACAGTTTTTTTTATTTTATGTGTACACATCATCTTTACCCTGTTTTTCCTTAATATAATGTTGTATGTCTGTAAATATCTATTGACTTCACGATTAATCTACAAAATTTAGAATAGAGTGGCTGATATCATATAATCTAAAAATTATTTTTTCAACCCAATGATGTTCCATCTAAATGTTGAAATACACAATATTTAAGAAATATAAAATGAAATGGGTTTTTTTATTTATTTTTTATGCCTTCATTTTGGGAAAAAGGATTAGGGAATTTATGGTTTAATGAAGAAGCAATAATCAACAAATATAATCATTAAAATTCTTTGATTCCCTTAATTTTATATTTTAAATTTAATTTATGTTAAATAAAAATGAAATTTATTTATATGGCTTAAATAAGATCATGTCAAAATGGGTTAAACTGTATTGACATGAATAATGAAAAAGATCATTTTGGATTGATTGCAGCTTACACAGATCAACACAAAATTGACCAATTTATTAATCTTGTTAAAGTGGGTTGATCCATTTTGACACGAATCTATGTATATAAAATTATGTCTTTGTTTGTGTCATGTTTGCGTGTCGTGTTAAACATTGCTTTTTGACACCCTTGCTAAATGGGTTGTGTCATATCCAACTGTGGGAAAAGCTGTTTTAGTCAAATTTGTCGAATCATTTCTCCAATACCCTTGTCTAAATTGTCAATGCATCTTTTCTTGCTTATTATCTAAAGTTACTTTATAGGTTCAAATTGTCAACCAAACTTTTCTCTTTTTCCACCTTCCTTCAATTTTTAGTTAAGTTTTTTACCTGTCAAAAAAAAAACTTGATGGTAACATTTTTTTCCTATTATCTTTGGGCCTATTTGGTTTTATCTTACCTTTTTTTCGTTTATTTTATTTATTTTCTTTTCTTTTTTTTTTTTTTGTTGGGGGGGGGGGGGGGGGGGGCGTGGGAAGAGGGGATGGTTGGAAATTATAGTGATTTATCTTCTTCTTATGTGTTTAGAATTAAGTTAGTATATTTAGCCAAATGCGCAAGTCTGGACTCATCTGGTGGGTTCTTGTTCGAGGTCAGTAAGGTGATTTGTTTAATTTAAACTTTGAATTTTAGCTAGCAGGATGGCTCCTCAATCTTGATGAATATTGTGCTAGATAGGGCAAGAATATTGTGCTAGATAGGGCAAGATATGGTAAGGCAGGGTGTTTTTATGCATTTTTTAGCTTGGTTATAGAATACGGTTAAGGAATGCAGTGCAGGACAGATTGCTTTCTATTGCTAATCATATGCAGGAGCTTTAATTTTTCAGACAGGTTTTGTGATGTATGGGATGGGTCTAGTAGAATAGGAATTTTGGTCATGGAATTAAATATCTTATGGGTTTAATTCAAAAGCTTCAGGCCTGGTTTGCAGAAAAAGCAAACCAGTTCGAGGTTTTAAAACAGTCTTGGAAGAGGGCACTTGGCTTACATACACCCTATTGCCTGACTCTGGTTAGGTTAACAGATTACAATTATATTACCACTTGGCTTGCTTAATATACAAGTTGTAAAGTATTAAAAAAAAAAAAAAAAAAACTGGATTCAATATAGCCAGAAAAAAAAAATCATAATGAATACTTGGGGCCGTCCCTCAATCCATTCCACCAAATCATGAAATGATCAGATTACCTTGATATATTTAGTTCAAGAAAATTCTAAGAAAACTAAATAGAAAGACTCTACAAGTAACTTGAATTCAATAACCTCTACAAGTAATATAGACATGGTTTCTAAACATCTTTCATCTCTATGCTTCCTTGGCAGGCGGCACCAGCAAGTGCAGACTTTTCTTACTGGCAAACAATAAGAAAAAATTGCTACTGGTTTGAATTTGGGTTTGTGGGACTATCTTGTTCAGAAAGGAATGCATGTAAAACTATGTAGTCTTACTCACCCCTTTTTCAGTAACACACACACACACACACACACACACACACACATATATAAATATAGATATATCATTCCTTGTTGGCAGGTTGATGGGACCAAAAAGTGTAATACTTTGAGCTAGTTTAGGCATGTGCTTCTTGGTTAATATTGCTGAATTTTGTGTGTTGTTTTAGGGAATTGATCCTGAAAGATCTTTCTGTTTTTTATGATTTGGTAATCCTAAATTTCTTTTCCCAGTCTAGCATGAGTTATTTTCATCAGCTTGTTTTACTTAATTTTTATTATTGTGCAAAAGTACAATTTTACCTGAAACAAGTGATTTTTACAGTTTTTCAGATGAAAAAACAAAAGGTGGAGAAACGGATATAGTTGTTTTTCATTGGGATGAGAAAAAAATTAGGAAGTATATCAATGTGCTGGTTTGGTTGTTTCGATGAAGTGTTTTACAAGATACCAAGTCCAATGAACTTTTATTAATTTTTTAAGGTAAATAGTGGGGGAGGGAGAGGTAGAGGTGGGGGCTTCAAACCAATACCAAATCCAATGAACCCGTTGAAACTAATTTATTACTAACAAAGTAATAATCTCGTGTTTTCATGATTTCTGTGGGCTCACATTATAATCGTGATTGTTATTGCTATTTATTATCATCCATTGGAGCCACTTGGGTTTGGTGGTCAATTGAACCGAAGGATTGTTGATTTATATGTTATCTTTCAGTCCTGTGTGGTTTTTTCTTGAGATTATGAATCATGTTGGCTTGGTGCTGGTGGGCTGCTTTTCTTGTGACTTCTGTGTGAGCATGTTTGACTAGGCGTTAAGACTGGCAGGATGTGGATTCTGTTTATGGATGCAAATAAAATTTAGAGCACATTTTTCTTAAAAAAAAAAATTGTGCACATTACTGTTCTTCATTATCTGTATGAACTCAAGGTGACCTAGTTAGTGCTGCCCCTGGTTTTAATTCAGTTTGGTGAAGCCACATCTTGTGATATTTTGCTTTGGATACATGTTGGGGATCAACATGCGGAATTATTGTGGGAGATATTTGTCTTAGAAAATAATGGCATTACCTATCACATCTTTGTCGATTGTTGTTTGATTCCTTAAATTTGTCATGTGAATTGATAATCTTTAGTATAGTGATGTAGGGCCTTTGTGAAGAATTTCTTGTTTGTTTCTAGCCAGAAAGGAAAACTAGGAACGTGTTGCATGGGTTATGCCAATGGAGATTCTTTGTGACTTTCTTTTTCCACCACCACTTTCCAAGAAATTACAAGTGAAGAAATTATAAGAGAATCAATAATGCAGATATGATGGGAGTGAAAGATGACTTGAATATCATGGAAGCCGATTATATTATTATTATATTACGTAGGAAATGCTTTGGAGTCCATGGTTCTTTTGGATTGTGCAACCAAAGTCTATGTTCTGCGTTGGGAATTGTAGGGTTCCTAAACATATTAATTTCAATATTACAATTCTACCCTTAACACTTCTCCTCAAGTTAAGGCATAGTATAAAGGGGAAAATAGACAATTTTTTCCTAATTTACAAACTATGCGGCAAAATGCTATTGTTTTAAAACTATTTAGCAAAATGTCACTGATTTTTAAACTTGGTTTTAGCAAAATTGAGTTACAGGTGGAACTTAAGGAACTTAACATTGGCAACGTCGATTTCTATGCATATTTTGCTACGTAAATTTTAAAAAATAAAATTTAAGTGGAACTTGACATTGCTAATGTTAAGTTCTACTTAAAAATATACATAAAACTCAATTTTGAAGATATTGAGTTTTACACAAAACTAGATTTTGTTAAAATAGAGTTTAAAAAATATGAGCATTTTGCTAAATAATTTCAAAACATGAGCATTTTGTTATATAGTTTGTAAATTACGGACAAATGCCTATTTTCCCCTAGTATACATAGACATATAGCAAATCCATGCTAGTCTTGCACCCATGTTTAGTAAACTTATTGGTAACTTGAGTTCTTGTTGCGGCATTTCGAGTTGCAATTATACGACCTGCTCTTCCTCACACAAGATGATAACCTACCAATGTATGTTTAATTCACCCATGAAACACATGATTAGAAGCAAAATGAATTGTTGCTTAATTGTTGTAATATATAGTTATAGAAACTTGCACATCTAATTTTAATTCCTCGAAAAGTTGATTGATCCGCTTGTACTTAGCTAGCTAGTCTCTGCACTTAATGTGGAAAGTTAACTATGCTTTCACTTTTTCAAGTGATCAAATTTTTTCCTATAAAGGTGCAAATATTATACGGTAGATCTTCTATCTGCAATTGATTTGGATCAATTTGAACATGTGAATTCTCTATCTATTATGAGAACAGTAACATCCAAAGATATGCCTTTTAACGTGGATGTTGAAGAGTTGTCATATATTGACTCACTACACTGCCAATAAAAAGAGAGAGAGAGAGAGAGAGAGAGTACATTTTCTAATCAAATAATGATATTTGTCGGAATTTGATGGCCTGACCCTCAAATAGTCACATCAAGATCTAGAGGAGTCTTTGTGTGTTTATCATAGCATCCACACCAGCTCATGTAAACTTATTATCTATTTTATATAGAAAAATTTACTTTTTCTATTTTACACATTTATTTTTGTAAAACATTAACATCAGTTTATCTATTATACACAATATTTTATATAAATAATATTCATATATATTTTTTTAATATTATTTTACACATCCATTAATCTATTCTTCTTCTTTTTTCTTTTTCCTTGTCTCTGCCATTTCCTCATTCTTTTCTTCATCTTTCTCTCACAGTCAAAATCCAGAAACACCATCACAAGTACTCCATCAACACCACAACCATCACAAGCACCACAATGCCTCTCCAATTCAGAAGCACTAATCAAAACTCACATCACCAATCAACCATTTAAACCCATATCACCAATCAACCATCAAAACGCACATCACCAACCAAATCCAAATCACCAATCAAACCCAATCACCGATCAACCATCAAAACCCACATCACCCCCAAAACAAAAAAAAAAAAAAAAAAAAAAAAAAAAAACAATGAGAATCTTATACTTGTGCTCTTCTTCAGTCCACGGGACACCTCTTCTCCTTTGTCTCTTTAGACTTGGACCCAAAATCCACAGCACCCTTCGAATACTCGGAGCCCTGACCCAAAATCCACAGCACCCTCTGTGATGATTTGTTTGTGTTTGTGTTTGTGTTTGTGTGTGGGTGTGTTTGTGTGTATCTAAGGAAAAAGATGATGAGGATTGAGGAGAGAAGTCAGTTTCTTTTGCACAAAGAAGAGAGAAAGAAAAACGGCGCAAAACGTGGAATTAATAAAATATGGTATATACGAGCTACAGTAGCCGTGCATATATGCACGGTTACTATAGCAAATGTGTAAATTTGCACAACTTTAAAAGAACTGATGTGGAAGATTTTTGGGGTAAAATGTGTAAAAGTGGTTGCTTTTTGTATTTTGCAAAGGTTTACACGAGCTGGTGTAGATGCTCTAAGAGCATTTGTATCTGGGAATTTTATCCCATTCTATTTTACCATCATAAAAAACTACTTTATCAATTATATCATAAAATTTTACAGTACTCCCAACATTTTAACTTTTATTTTCCTATTCTACTCATTAAAATAATATATCTACACAATAAAATATATTTTTTCATTTTTTGTTTTTTCCTAATTTTCTCCTCCACCTTCCCTTAACCTCTATCACCGCGCCTCCACCATGCCCGCCATGCCACCACTGCCCACCAAAATCTTACTGGAACAAAAAACCATATTAAAAAAAAAAAAAAAAAAAAAAAAAAAACAACGCATAACCCAAAAGAATAAGAGTCCAACCATGTGGAATCCAAAATCCAATCGAAGTCCAACCAATTGGATTTACCCCATCAGAAATCCATAACAAAACCAATCAGAATCCACCCCCATCTCCACCATGCACCACCTCGCCATGATCCATGCCGATCTCCACAAACCCATCACCAATCTGAGCAACCTAAAAACCCAGCAACATTGGACCCAAACACTGGTGATCTTTGACAACTAACAAAACCTAGCAACATTGGACTTGAGAGAACCACAACCCACTTTAGCCATACCCACCTCTTCCTTTAAGCACCGGTCACAGCCAACAAAAAAAAAAAAAGAAAAAAAAAACACCACAAAACCCGCCGATCCACCAACGTGGAGGCCCAACCACCAGCACAAAGAGAGAGAGAGAGTGAGAGTTGAGAGCAATTCACAGTGAGAGAGGGAGACGAAATGTGAGGAAAAAGAGAGAGTTGAGAAGTCTAAGAGGAGAGAGAAAGAATAAATCAGATTAAAAAAACATATCCAATAGTCTATAGCGCCATTCTACATGTAGAAAGGCACTGTAGCAAGATTGTAAAAAAATTTACAATTCTGAGCATTTGCAATTCCGGATGTGGGAGGTTTTTAAGGGAAAAATGCTAAATAAACCTTACATATGGCATTTAGCATTCCGGATGTGAATGCTCTAACTAGCCTGTTTCTTCTAAAATGTTGACACATTCTTCTATACAACAAATCAATTCCAAAAAAATATTGTAACTTTTCCAGATCCTTGGTTTGAAACGAACTTTGAAAAAGTGCCTTTTTTTTTTTTTTGGTAAACAGGGCAACTGAGATTAACTAAGAAACAACTACAATAGATTGGAATTGTTCATACATGGTTCCCACAGCATCAAGACCAACTAAGAGAGCAAAATCAGCTGGGGGGAAATGGAAAATTACAAAATCTTGAGAAAGTAAGGCACCTCTTTTAGCAAGAGCATCGGCACACTTATTTGCTTCCCTGTAATAGTGTTGAATTCGGACTCTCGAAATTTTCTTTAATCCCTCTTTGCAATCAGCAATAAGAGCATCATTTCCATGTGTTTTCTTTTCACCTTTCAGTAATAGGTCCACCACAATCTTCACATCCAATTCAACTAGCACATTAGTCAAGTTCAAATAACTGCATAAATTGATCCCATCCCTTAGCGCCCATAGTTATGCCGCCACATTGGTGGTATGACCAATAGCTTAAGCATAATCACACACCCAGTTCCCAATGGAATTTCTAATAATACCACCACCACTAGCTTTGCCTGGATTACCCAAGGAAGACCCGTTGGAGTTTAACTTAAACTAGTTTTCTGGATAGAGGGAGCCAACGTACCTAAATAAAGCATGTGGTACGCTTATGCCTTTCATTTAGTCCATGGTAAGCAAACTCCAAAACTTTGGCTAACGTTTCTGCCATGATTAGTTTAAGAGTGGTATGGTCCCTAAAAATCACCCTGTTCTGCCAAAGCCATAAGCTCCAAACTCCAAAAGGGAAAATAATTCCTTAACTAATGCCAATACCAACAACCTTATGGGAGGTGCAGTTGATTTTGAACCAATCTGAAAGGTTTGCACCATAAAATAAATTGGAGTGGATGGGAGGAGGGAAGGAATCCCAAAGTTATAGGAAATAGTAATGTGATAAGATTGATAACGTCAGAGCATTTGCATCAAATAATGTGAAACAGAAAAATGTATCAGTTTTATGCATTCAAACTCCAAAACCATTCACACTAGAGTATTCACATTAGTGGGTGCAAGGTCTTGCAAAATGCAAAAAACTCTAAATTTTACACAATTTGACAAAAAAAAAAAAAAAACACCCATATTAGTGGGTGTAAAAATGTGCATAAATGGACAATTGCTACAGTAACTATGTATATATGCATAGTTATTGTAGCACTTGCATTCAATATTTTAGTAATTTTTTTTTCTCTCTCTTTGTTTCTGTTGCTCTCACTCTTCCTCTCATCTCACTCTCCATTTTTCTCACTTGATCAACATCAAACCACTACCACATGAAGAACTCGCCTGATCAACATCAAACCACTGCCGCCGATCAACATCAAACCACACGAAGCCTGATCAAATTGCCACCGATCACTCTCACCTCACTCTTCGTTTTTCTCATTTGATCAACATTAAACCACTGTCGCACGAAGCCTGATCAAATCGCCGTTGATCACTCTCACCTCACTCTTCGTTTTTCTCATTTGATCAACATTAAACCACTGTCGCACGAAGCTTGATCAAATCGCCGTCGATCAACTCACTGATTTCTCATTGTTTGATCAGTGGGTTTTGGGTTAGGTGGGTGATGATTTGGCTTTCGGATTGAGTGAGTTTCGGCTTGAATGAGTTTCTGATCTTGGGTTGGTTTGATCTTGAATGGTTCGCTGATCGAGGTAGTGATGATGATGGTGGTTGGGTTTGAGAGGGAGAGAGAAGTAGTGAAGAAAATAATAAAAAATGATAAAAGAACGAATATTTTATTGAATAAATGTGTAGAATAGATAGATTGATGTGGGTGTTTTGTAAAATTGAATGTGTAAAATAAGGTAGGTTTTTTTTTGTGCAAAATAGAAGGAAATTTTGCATTCACTGATGTGGATGCTCTTAGTCAAGTTAAAAATGTGTAAATTTGCAAAATTACTACAATAACTGTGTAAATTTGCAAAGTTACTACAATAACCATGTAAATTTATATTGCAATTGTTTATTTTGTATTTAGTTTTTTACTCTTTCTTTACGGAAAATGAAGGAATTGAGTGGATAGTGGTTGTTGTGTGTGAAGAAAAAGAAACAATTAAAAAAAATTAAGGAAAAAAATTTATATTTTAATGAAATGTAATGTAAAATAAATAATTTGGTATGTAGTGTTTTGAAAAGTGAATATGTAAAAATAGAGAAAGCATTTTTATATTAAAATAGACAAAATTTTTTATATGAGCTAATGTGAATGCTCTAAATCCAAAAATTATTGCTTTACTACTAAACCAAGCTTTAGGAAATTACTTACGCTCATAAATGGCCTCGTGAAGTCTATACACTTTATCATCCCCTTAAGCATCAAAGCCTAGTAATTGCTCCATACAGTGATGATGCCATGATATATTTTTAGGGGGGGGGGGGGGGAGGGGGTGGTCTATTTGGGTTAAAAAATGAATCATGTGGTCTACACAACATTTTCACAACACTTTTTCAACAAATCTAGGTGATAAATTGTTATTAGTTCTAATTTAAACTCACTATTAAAATTACTTTTTTTGCCCATTAGTAATAGCCAGTAACAATCTGCCATTTAGAATTTGTTGTGAAAGTCTTGTGAATATAGTGTTTCTCATATAAGATAAACTATAAGTTCATTGCATATTATTTATTAATACAATGAAGATACTAATTATTGTTGCTAAGATTAAATTTGGGAAATCATCTATTGTTTTTAAATACAATAAACATATTAATTATTGTTATCAAGTGAACTCCAAGCAAGATCTAAATCCGATAAACTTTTATGTATTAGTTTATTTTAAATTTGTTAAGATTTTTTTTTTTTTTTAAAGATTTAAGATGAAAAAATTTATACTTTTGTTGCTAGGCTTACTATTTTTCCTCCATATTTTAGATCAAATTGGTGTTTTTTTTTTTTTTTTTTTTTTTTTTTAAGTGTTTAAAAAGACAAAGATATTGTCAAGATGATCATTGTTGATATCCATTTTCGCGACACAGTTTGTACAAGCCCAATTCAACCAAGCTCGACTTCCTTGTGGGCTCAATTCATGTATTATATTATATTTTATTCTTTTAAGCATGACCCAAGCCCATGCGATTTATTGGAGAAATTGAGGAAGTGTGATTTGGAGAATATGAGTCGGTTCCTTTTGAACCTTTTGCATGAGCTCAGTACATGCATGCTACCAAATGGGGAAGGGACACTGGTAGCACCTCAGGCTCATGGAAGAGATCTTGTACCTAAAATTTCCACTCCAAAAGAGCTTTCATACTCTGGCTAACTGTGGCCCAAAGTTTCTACCCAAACCCATTTTTACCTTTAAACATAGTTGGCTCCTATTGGCCAATTCTAGCTGCTAGCCCTCACTTAGGTGAGCCTCCCAATGGTCTGAAATAACTGAAAAGGGGGAGCAAATGAGGGTTTAGTTAAGAATTTCCCCTAATGATGATAAAAGTCAGCATTTCTTTTATCCAAACAAAAGCAAACCTAAAAATTACTACATGCTTAACACCTTGGTATCCAAAGCCTTTTTTATTGATCAAAAACTTACCTTTAGCTCAAAAACTTACCAACCATGTTTTATCTACATAGCTAAAACTTTAGAGTAAAAGCCCATTCAGCCAGTCAACATTCTCACAATTTTGAATCTTAGGAGTGAATATATGGATACAGAGGAACCTTCTCTCTCTTCCTCACAACCTTTCTCAATTTTCTCTTCTTGCTGACTTTGGGTCAAAATTTCGGACTTGTGTACTTTTTATATATTTTCTTGTATTTTAGCTATGACATTTTGATTTTACTTTTGTTAAAGCACCATTAACCTTTTTTTTTTTTTTTTTTTTCCAATATACATTTGGAATTTTGGGCTTGACTCTCCACAAATAAACATTTCTAAAGAACCTAAGGGGACATTTGGGCTAATCTTGTATTTTTGGCCATTATCGCAAAACGTCCTTGACAATCAAATTCAAGTCAGTTGGGCTTAAAAAAAAATTAGGTTAGGTGGTTCAAAATTTTATTTTAGGAGGCTCAAATAAAATATTTTAAAAATTATATATAATTATTTTTTTGGCCAACCCATGGACTATACCTAGAGCCGCCCATGGCTTCATATTACCTTCTTTTGTAAGTCACTATTTAATCAGGCATTTTCTTAATGTCCTACTAAAATAACTCTTTCTACCCGCTTATAGTTTTGGTGGGCAAAAAGTTCAGTGTGAGTTTTGAATTTGAGTTATGTTTGTTAATTTTGTATGAGACTTAACTTTATTTTTATGGCTGACAAGCAGCAAATGCACAATCTTTGCGTGCTGCCGTGCTGGTATGAGTTTTATTTAGATACTATATATCATTTCATGAAGTTTTCTATCAATTATTTTAGCAAAATTATTCTCAGCAAAAAAAAAAAAAAAAAAAAAAAAAAAAAAAGGCAAAATTATATGAGTGAATTAGGAGATTTAGGAAAACCGAAAACCCAAAAACCATTTGAAACATAAAAGAGAACATGTTCTAACAAAGAAGAAGAAATACTGTCAAACAACACCATAGGGAAGAAAAAAAACTACCCGCAATTTTTAGGAAGAAAGAAACCTGATTAAATAACACCCAATGAGATAGGTGAAAAGCAATAAATAAGGATAAAGAAAAATTACTATTAATTTTTTTTTAGAGAGATTCAATCTATGGCGTCCGCTCCTAATGATAATTATTTATTAAAAGACCAAAACACCAATCAGTTTTTGGTGTAGGCAGAGATTGAACCCCAAATTTCTTATTCAACTACTAGAGACTTTACCAGTTGAGCTAACTGGAACTTACCAGAAAAATTACTATTAATTAGGTAAATGATGTAGAGTGCAATCATTATTTAATATGTTTTTTCAGTTTTTAGATCTTTTTTAGAAATCTACGGTCTAAAAAATATTTAACTTTTGCAAAGTTACACCTAGTGAAATTTGAACTCATCTATATATGGGTTGGATTCAAGCAATGTTACACTACTTAATAACTTGTTATTGAATTCATATTTTGAAAACTCAACGATTAAATTATATGTTCTATATATTCTTAACATACATGCCAATTTTCATGCCAATCGGATATAAATTACCATTTGATTCATAAATTCATCTTTTATATATTATTTTAAATTATAAAAACTTTAATTTAAACAATTGTTTGATGACATGATTTTTTATTTTTGATAATCTTGAAATTTTGTAAGTATGAAGAATATATAAAGATAATCTAATCCAGAGGTGAATTCATCAAAATTCATATCCAATTAAAAAATATTTTGTGGTGTAAGATTCTTTATGCATATATGATCTATCAAGACTTAAGCACTAGAGGCTTCTTTTATTGATCAAAATGTGCCTTTTGGTTCATTTTCATGATTGTCCATTAATTGAAGAGAGTATCATGTGGGAATATTTTATATTTCTTTCTTGAGATGCCATTTTATTTTCAAACACTGCACGGCTGTTTTTTTTCCTTTCCTTTTCTTGGAGTTTCCTTTTGAAGAAAAATGCAGAGAAGTATGAGATTCTTCTCTGGCATATGTAATCGGTCAAAAAGCTACTTCTCTGGCATATGTGGCGAGCAGCGACTACTTTACAACTAAGGTTCTACTTACCTTTTTAAGCTCTTAGGCGAAGATAGAATTCATGCTCTAAAACTGGTTGTCATCTTTGGTGAAAAATAGAAAAAGAAAGAGAGAGAAGAAAAATTATGTGTGCGTTTGAATACTACTTATTTTGCTGAAAATTTATTGCTAAAAACACTGTAGCAAAATATTTTTTTATTACTACAAATTACTGTTCACTCGTTTTTAGCACTTAGCTGGTCTATGAACAGTGCCATGGAAACAAACGCAAATGCGGCCGCTGGAAACAAACACACCCTAAGTATTCGTTTGGATTGGGCTGATTTTCCTATGCATCTTGCGTTTAGCGTTTTTAGCACTGATCAGTGGGTTCCGTACATTGTTCATGGGACTCACAAGTTGTCTAATTCGGCATATTTTTTTTCAAAATTGGGTTTCATTGTAATATTCACACGTTTAAAAATTATTTTGTTACTTTTCTACATCAGCTCAGCAGAGGCGTGAGGTTCTAGAGACCATTCCACTCTTTAGGAATAGATTAGAATGCCTCTTTTCAACTTGCCTGAGTACTTTTGACCACCGCACTGGTTTTAGAAAAAATATAGAATCATAACCTTTTTTTTTTTTTTTTTTTTTGCCATGAGATTGCTGGAGAGAATATGGCGACTTTATGTAAAAGCGATAAGTAAAACACTGTCACGTAATAATTGTGACAAAATTGTGGCAAAATAAGTATTATTAGGACTTCAATTTTGACACTGTATATGTTTATTCTCTCAATTCTCATAAGAAAATACGGGCACATGGTAATATTATACAAATTGCTTTTAAACTCCGAATTCAGCTGTAACAATTGGAGACTCATCCCTGGTCCTACACTCCTACTATACACACAAAACACTCAGTTTGTGTCGATGTCTTTATCGACAGTATTGGTTAGCAAGTGGAGCAAGAAAATCGCACAAACCCAGATAGGCCCAAAAGTTAGCTAAGGGATCGCAGGATATTTGTCTGAATAAGCCTAGTCTTGCTGCCCCAGCCCAACATGTGAGGGCTAAAATTGCTTCCATTGGCCGCATCTTCTAGCATTCGCGGCCCTGAGCTTGCTACCTCAAGGAGAGTAGCGCAGTGGGTGTGTGGCTGAACTACACCGTGAAAGGATGAAATCCCCAATCTTAGACAATCTATGACTATGTAGGCCCAAATCTGGAGATGCCCTCACAAATATCAACAATGGAAACCATTTGCCTAAAGATCAAGAGAAATGCTAGGGAGATAGTTTATTACAAAACTCGTCATGTGACAAGTTGTGTAATAAGTTGCGGTCTCAGCATTGCTCAAAGAACAAGTATATGCCAGAGAGCATCTTCCTTTACATCCTTTGTTATTTTTTATTTTTTGTGACGAAAAACAGAGATTTATTGCAATAAAAGAGAGAACAACTAAGGAGCAGCCTAACTTCGGCTAAGCACAAGGGAGCAGATGCTTCATCCAAAAAACCAGGTACAGAGTTCTTAAGAGAGCTTATTTAGCCAAAACATGAGCGGCCTTATTACAATCACGATTGACCCAACTAACATCTAATAAACTGAAATGCACAACAAGAGTTTGAACTTCATCTACAAAATTAAGCAGTCTTTAGGGGATGCGCTGCTTGGGAGCTTTGACTGCATCAATGCAATTTTTGGAATCACACTCCACTGCAAAATTATGTATATTCAAACAGTTTGCCAATTGAATTAACACAGGACTTTACATCCCGCGTTAAATATGATTAACTTAGAGCATTTGCATAAGTACTTGTATAATAAAAAAAATGATCACATTTTAGCCAACAAAACTCAAAATTCACCCACACCGGTCGTACAAAGTTGTATAAAAATACATAGTTGTTATGGTAACTGTGTAAATTTACTTCGAAACTATTCATTTTGTATTTAGTTTTTAATTCATTCTACATATCATGAAAATCAAGGAAGAAAGTAGATGATGGTTGTTGTGTGTAAAAAAAAAAAAAAAAAATTAAAAAAATGATATTTTAATAAATTGTAGTGTAAAATAGATAATTTGATGTGAGATGTTTTGAAAAATAAATAGTAAAATAGAAAAAACAATTACTTAAGCTAAAATAGACAATTTTTTTTTGCATAAGCTGCAAATGCTTCTATCATCCTTTACATTTAATGCAATATAATAGGGTCCTTCCCTGCAACCATGGGGAAGGTGTCCTTTTGTAGAGTCCCCTAGTAAATTATGGAAGATGGCGTGATGTCAAGTCCTCTTCCTAACTGTATAGGGAAGATCCTACTAGCCATTGTTAGGAGAACTCTATATAAGCCCCTCTATAACAGAAGAAACATATGCACTCTATTGCATCAACTTACTTTGAGCTTTATTGTGATTTTCTTCATTAACAACCATCGAAGTGCCTCCGAAAAACCTTATTGGTTGGTCTTTGTCCAACTTGTGATCAAAACACGTACCAATTGACCTCCATGCTTGTCTAAAACCTAATGTGATTCCTTCTTTCATTCTACAACTAAAGAGAGTTATAGTTACTTGGAAAATGAGTCTGGTTAGGCCGGTTTAAGTGGGTTATGGGTCAGATCAGATTTGATTATCAAACAGGCAATCCTAAACGAGTTGCAAGCGGATTGGGTTGATCAGGTTACCTGTATTTTAGGTACCATGTAGGGAAAAAAAAAATACGACAATAATAGTAGCAACAACACTAATAATAACAAGATCATACTGTTTTTTTTTTTTTTTTTTATCTTCCTTTTAATACAAATAAAAGAACAGATAACAAATTTCTCAAAAAATAAAGTTTAAATAATACATAAATTCTTAAATTTACACAATTCATAATTCATTAATGGTATCAAAATCATAAACAAATGAAAAAAAAACACTACATGTTGTGGATCATATTCTTTTTAAGGTAGTGCATATTATTTAACTTTTTGGAACAAATTATTTAACTTGATCCACAAAACTTAGTATTTTTCTTTTCATTTGTTTGGAACAAGAAATATTTCTCTTTTGGAACAAATTATTTAAATTTTTGCTGAAAATGTGTTAAAATATATTTATACCTTAAAAAAATGAGAAAAAAGTGAAAAAAAAGTAAGGTATTAAAAAGCTATACACAAAAGTTAAAAGCTAAAAGTTGATACAAACACAACTATGGCTATAGGAATGCTTAAGAGATTGATTGCCCTTAAAAAGAGTTCAAAAACTGATTGTAATGATTTTTTTCACAAATAGAAAATGATGGTGTAATGAAAAATCTACAAGTCATGTCTCGTCCATACATGTCGTCAACTGATGGTGTAATGAAAAATCCACAAGTCATGCCTCGTTCATACATGTCGTCCAAAGAAAAGGAAGTTACCTCGTGCTCGTCCATAGCAACCTCATCCGTCTGTCCGTCTTTAAGGGACGGACGAGGTTGTCGTGTCCTAAGCACCTTGAACCTTAGACGAGCATATTTTCACCAGGCGTGAGTAAAGTCGAACCATTTTAAGCCAAATCCAACCGTTGTGAAATGCACATCGAAATAATGTAACTTCCATGGCAGTTATGGAAGTTACCTCCAAATCCTTCGTACTACTCAGCAATAGGAACGGTTATCAAATAAGTAACCGTTGCCCACATGCTATATAAACAATCGCCAACGAGAGGGTAAGGCATTGAGACACTTCCAACATTTTTGGAATTACACAAAAGACTAACTTTGCCATCGGAGGATTCTTGGCCGGCTTCCATCGGTCTCCTCTGACTCTGTGTTTATTTTCTTAGGACTCAGTTACAAAATCGTCAACATCCGAAACTTTCAGCCCACTGATATAACAGAATTCATTAGAAAACATCCAAATTTGCATATTACCTTCAAATAAATAAATAAAAAATCATTTAAAATTCCCCTTACTTAAAAAACTTGTGGGATCGAGTACAGGTTGACCCATTTTTTCTAAAGGTTGGATTATTTTCCTTCATGTTGAGTCAAGTTAATAGGTTTGAGTCCAATTTTTCCAAGTCTAGACTTGTAGTATTCATAGTAGAGAATTTGTTGCATTATTAGTTTCACCATATTTTGGTCTTATTTACTAATTTATTTAATATTCTTGTATTTTCTTCAATTATTGTGAATCCAAATATGTGTGTGCGTGTAAACCAATTTGAGTTTTTGTTGACTTCATAATATTGTGCCACATAAGATTTTGAGATATTATATATATATATATTTTATAATTCAATTTTTAATTTCTATTCTGTAATTATAGTGTAAATTACAATTTCAACAATTCATATTTTTTTAAATGGTAGAATCTATAGTTCCATATAGCAACACAATAGTAATCCAATGCTAGAATATACATAATTCTTTATATAAACACAATTATAATAAATTTCAATTAATAACTATCAAATTTCATATTTATATAATAATAATAAAAAAGCGAAAAAAATCATATTATTCTAAACTTTCTCTTGCATTGCTTGGGTTGTCGACTAATTTTAAGTATAGATTTGAGTGCCGTATGTCAATTTATCATGACAAATTGGACAAAAAAATCCTTTAATTTTTTCTTCAAAACAAAAGGTATTTCTATGTAAATTTGGAGTTAGGGGCAACATTACAAGTACTCCAGGGGGTTCAAATGAGCTCGTTGACTTGAAAAAAAAAATAAACGTATATATATATATATAAATAATATTTTTTTACAATTTTAATTTACCGTTAAAAATATCTTTGACTTGAAAAAAAAAAAAAAACCTTATATATAAATAATATTTTTTTATAATTTTAATTTACCATTAAAAATATTTTTGCACACTTTGATCATATATCAACCTAGCCCAAAACCAAACAACACAAATATCTCTCTCTCTCTCTCTCTCCCTCTCTCTCTCTCTCTAAGAGTAAAAAGTAAATGTTTGTGAGTTTTGAGTGTCTCTTTCTCAATTATAAATTTATAATATATATGTGTGTGCATGTGTTTCATATGTGTGTTATTATTATTATGATGTTATTTATGTGATTTGTGATGTATGTGAATGTGTGTATGTATAGTATAAATATAATATAATTTAATAATTAAGAAATACGAGAGTTTGTTACATGTCTGTGTATTATTATCATATTATAATAACTTTTTGTTATAAAGTTAGTGATTCAAATCAGTGATTGTTTAAGTATTTGATTGGTTAAGTAAACACTTAGTGTATTATTTATGTATAGATAAGTATGGCCATGTGGGATAATAATTAATACAATGTAAATGTGCTGAGTTTTGTCATTTAGTTTAAAATATTTTTATGAAAACATTGGTAAATAGATAATGACAACTACATAAAAATAAAAATGTTATAAAAATTTAATAAAGTAAAATGGTTAGACCTACCCACATTGACAATAGATAATGACAATAGATAAGGAATTATCATATAACGATTTTAAAATATGAAAATTTATAGAAGAAAATTGTAAAATGAAGAGGAGAAAATAAACTGACGGATCCAAGCAATGTTGATGGATGGGCCCATTAGGTGCAAGACTCAGTGAGAACGGATTTGCTGGCCACATGTCAGACAGAATCCCTATATGGGGAATACTTGCGGCACACCCCCTAGATTCTAGGGGTAATTAGAGTCCTAGCGCAATTAGGTTTCTAGAAGCTGCGTGCATCAATGGAGATCTTCTTTATAAGGAATATGACTTGTCCATCACGTTTGGGACTCCTCAAGATGATTTCTACAAGGAAAGACTTCGACTCCAAGTAAAAAAGGTCAACTTTCGACTACTATAAAAGCCTCAATACCCTTACAAATCGAGGTACGTATAATTAACCCCTCTCTAGCACTCTAGAGTGGTGAGAATCTTTCTGACTTAACCTTCGGAGGGTATTTGGCCGGCACCACACCGGTGCTCTTCGCAAGGTTTTCTCTTCTTTTTGTTGTGTAGGTTTATTTTCGAGCGTACAAGCATTGTGCAACTCACTGGTGAGATTTTCGGCTTCATCAGTTGGCGCCGTCTGTGGGAAACGACGTATTGCGCGATTCGTAAGCCATATTATCGTTTCAAGGACAAAAGGGTTGCATGGTACTCACACGCTCGATGGCAACCACCAACGATGTTCAAAGGGAGGAACCACCTACGACTGCCCTTGAGAGACAAGTTCGAACTCTGGCGGCCGCAGTGGAGTGCCTCACCAAACAAAATTTCGATTTGGAGGAACAGCTGCGCCAGAAAAACGCAGTACGAGACGACTAGCAAGAAGACCAAGAGGGGACCAGCGGCGCAAGAAAAAACCAGGAGAGACCTGAAGGCAGCCATGCCCCCAGCAGACCAGAGAGGCAGAACATGAGCATGCCATCCCTCACGGATGCCACTCCACCACATATCGTCGCAGAGATGCAGGCGATAAAAGAGCAGATGGAAGTTATGATGAACGCACTCAAGGGGCGAGTTTCCAGTGACCTTGACGATCTCGTCAACCGCACAGATTCACCCTTCATTGCAGCCGTGAACTCCTTCCCCTTACCGCACAAGTTTCGGATGCCAGAGATCGACAGTTATGACGGAATAAAGGACCCTCTAGATCATCTAGAGACGTTCAAAACTCTGATGCACCTTCAGGGGGTCGCGGATGAAATAATGTGCAGGGCTTTCCCTACAACACTGAAGGGAGCCGCGAGGATCTGGTTCAGTCGGTTGACACCGAACTCCATCAGCACATTCAAGGAATTGAGCGCCCAGTTCACGTCTCACTTTATCGGGGGACACAGGTACAAGAAGTCGACGGCTTGCCTAATGAGCATCAGACAGCGAGAAGACGAGACGTTGAGATCTTACATAACCCGTTTCAATAAGGAGGCACTTTCGATTGATGAGGCCGACGATAAAATACTCGTAGCAGCATTTACGAATGGGCTGAGGAAGGGTAAGTTTTTGTTTTCACTATATAAAAATGACCTGAAAACTATGCCGGACGTGCTCTACAGGGCCACAAAATATATGAATGCCGAAGACGCTCTACTAGCTCGCGAGAAAAAGCCTAAGAAGAGAGAAAGGCAGGAAGATACCTGAGAGGAAAGAGGGCGGAAGACGGCAAGAACCGGAGAGCGAAGGGATGATAGGCGCTTCGAGCCCCCTACGGGGAGATTCACAAGCTTCACTCCACTGACCGCCCCTATCGACCAAGTCCTCATGCAAATCAAGGATAAGGGGACATTAACTTTCCCTGGAAAGCTGAAGGGAGATCCCAACAAACGGTCCAGAGATAGGTACTGTCGTTTCCATCGCGATCACGGACATGACACAGCTGACTGCTATGACCTGAAACAGCAGATTGAAGCCCTCATTAGACAGGGAAAGTTACAGAAGTTCGTCAGCAAGGAAAGGACGGATCATCAACATCAAGAGCAGCCATCCCACCGAGATAATGAGCACCCCAGACCACCTATAGGGGATATAAGAATGATCACAGGGGGCACGACAACTATAGGGTCGTCCAAAAAGGCCAGAAAAACATACCTCAGGATGGTTCATAACATCCAGCTAACGGGCTCCGTACCAAGAATAGCACGGATGGAAAGCCCGATCATAGGATTCTCAGAAGAGGATGCCCGACGTCTTCACCACCCTCATGAGGACGCGCTTGTTATCACCTTACAAGTGGGAGACTTCAACATGCACCGAGTGCTAATTGACAATGGTAGCTCAGCGGACATCTTATACTACCCGGCGTTCCAGCAGATGAGGATTGATAAAGAACGGTTAATACCGACAAATGCTCCGCTGATTGGCTTTGGAGGTACGAGGGTATTCCCATTAGGCGCGGTCACGCTTTCGGTAACAATAGGTGATTATCCTCAACGGATCACAAAGGAGATGACTTTCCTTGTGGTCGACTGCTCATTTGCTTATAATGCTATCATCGGACGACCCACCCTCAACTCATGGAAGGCGGTAACGTCAACATACCACCTAATGATCAAATTTCCTACGGAGCACGGGGTGGGAGAGCTGCGAGGAAATCAGCTGGCCGCACGAGAGTGCTACATTGCTATGATGGAGATGGAAGGGAACTTACCACTTCAAGACGCTGGACGGGCAAAAGCTGCAGCAACCATGGAGCACGGAGCACCTACGGAGATACCACCAGTAGAGACGACATGAAGAGCATCGACGCCCCCCCCTAGTTTCCAGTTTATTACTAAGTTTTTATTAGTTTTTTACTACGAACAATTTTTGCTATTATTTAGTTTTGTTATCACAAGTTTTTTCTTCAAACGATTCTTTTTACAAGTGCCTTTTTAAGCCCAAGGGGGCAGGTACCTTTTTTGTTCTACATGGTTTTCTTTCAATAAGAGAAATAGTCAGACACGCTTGTGTTCTTCCTACTTGATAAACTAAGTCCAAAAAATGGACGGATATAAACTAAGTCCATGACCCCAAGTGGACGACCATCAAGGTGACGAGGTAAAACTTAGTTACCTCAACAAGTCCACGACCCCAAGTGGACGACCATCAAGGTGACGAGGTAAAACTTAGTCACCTCAACAAAGTCCACGACCCCAAGTGGACGACTATCAAAGTGACGAGGTAACACTTAGTCACCTCAACAAGTCCACGACCCCAAGTGGACGACCATCAAGGTGACGAGGTAAAACTTAGTCACCTCAACTCGTCCATCAAGGTGACGAGGTAAAACTTAGTCACCTCAACAAAGTCCACGACCCCAAGTGGACGACCATCAAGGTGACGAGGTAAAACTTAGGCACCTCAACAAAGTCCACAACCTCAAGTGGACGACCATCAAGGTGACGAGGTAAAACTTAGTCACCTCAACAAGTCCACGACCCCAAGTGGACGACCATCAAAGTGACGAGGTAACACTTAGTCACCTCAACAAGTCCACGACCCCAAGTGGACGACTATCAAGGTGACGAGGTAAAACTTAGTCACCTCAACAAGTCCACGACCCCAAGTGGACGACCATCAAGGTGACGAGGTAAAACTTAGTCACCTTAACAAGTCCATAACCTCAAGTGGACGACCATCAAGGTGACGAGGTAAAACTTAGTCACCTTAACATGTCCACTACCCCAAGTGGACAACCCATAAGGCGACGACCCATAAGGTGACGAGGTAAAACTTAGTCACCTCAACAAAGTCCACGACCCCAAGTGGACGACCATCAAGGTGACGAGGTAAAACTTAGGCACCTCAACAAAGTCCACAACCTCAAGTGGACGACCATCAAGGTGACGAGGTAAAACTTAGTCACCTCGACAAGTCCACGACCCCAAGTGGACGACCATCAAGGTGACGAGGTAACACTTAGTCACCTCAACAAGTCCACGACCCCAAGTGGACGACCATCAAGGTGACGAGGTAAAACTTAGTCGCCTCAACAAAGTCCACGACCCCAAGTGGACGACCATCAAGGTGACGAGGTAAAACTTAGTCACCTCAACAAGTCCACGACCCCAAGTGGACGACCATCAAGGTGACGAGGTAAAACTTAGTCACCTTAACAAAGTCCATAACCTCAAGTGGACGACCATCAAGGTGACGAGGTAAAACTTAGTCACCTTAACATGTCCACTACCCCAAGTGGACAACCCACAAGGCGACGACCCACAAGGTGACGAAGTAACTCTTAGTCACCTCAATAAGTCCATGACCCCGAGTGGACGACCCACAAGATGACAAGGTAACTCTTAGTCACCTCAAGAAGTCCACGACCTCAAAGTGGATGACCAACAAGGTGAGAAGGTCACACTTGGTATCGACAGCAAGTCCATAACCAAAGTGGACGGACAAAAAATAAAATAATAATATGAAGTCCATGACCAAAGTGGACGGACAAAAAAATGGATGAAGGCCCACGCATGTCCATGAAAAAAAAAAAAAAAAAAAAAAAAAAAAAAAAAAAAAAAAGAAGACGGAACCATGCATGTCCACAAAAAAGTGGACGGAGGCATGCATGTCCACAAGAAAGTGGACGGAGGTCCACATTCAAAAAAAAAAAAAAAAAAGGACGGAACCATGCATGTCCACAAAAAAGTGGACGGAGGCATGCATGTCCACAAGAAAGTGGACGGAGGTCCACATTTAAAAAAAAAAAAAAAAAGGGATGGAACCATGCATGTCCACAAAAAGTGGACGGAGGCATGCATGTCCACAAGAAAGTGGACGGAGGTCCACATTCAAAAAAAAAAAAAAAAAAAAAAGGACAGAACCATGCATGTCCACAAGAAAGTGGACGGAGGCATGCATGTCCACAAGAAAGTGGACGGAGGTCCACATTTAAAAAAAAAAAAAAAAGGATGGAACCATGCATGTCCACAAAAAGTGGACGGAGGCATGCATGTCCACAAGAAAGTGGACGGAGGTCCACATTCAAAAAAAAAAAAAAAAAAAAAAAAGAAGAAGAAGAAGAAGAAGGACAGAACCATGCATGTCCACAAAAAAGTGGACGGAGGCATGCATGTCCACAAGAAAGTGGACAGAGGTCCACATTCAAAAAAAAAAAAAAAAAAAAAAGGGACGGAACCATGCATGTCCACAAAAAAGTGGACGGAGGCATGCATGTCCACAAGAAAGTGGACGGAGGTCCACATTCAAAAAAAAAAAAAAAAAGAAAAAGAAAAAGAAAAGTGGAGGCCCATGCATGTCCATATATATATATATATATATATGTCCATATATATAAAAAATGGACGCACACACACAATAAAAAAACTATATATATATATATATAAAATAAAAAACTTTGATGATGAGGTAACACTCAGTCACATCGGCAAGTCTATGATCCAAAGTAGACGGATAAAATGCCTTAAGAATGGGACGTTAATAGAGGACTACAACGTGTCCCAAAGGTTGAAAGTTCCATTACGCGTCTCGGGGGGCAGTGTATCAATGGCTTACCGTGCAGAAGGATGCCCAATACTATGGATAAGCATAAGACAAACGACAATACTTCAAAATGACCTTAGAGGGTTAAACACTACAAAAAGGAAGCCAACGGACACCTAATCCTCATCCCAATGGGATGGATCGACAACCAAGGATACCGACGATCAAGGATGCTAACGGTATTTGATTCTCATTCAAAATTTAAGTCTTGCTACCTACGGGTGAAAAGACGGACCAAGTCACTCACAAGTGCCTTGGTACAAAATTTAAGTCTTCAAGATCTAAATCGAACCATCACCCCATAGGTCCTTTCACTCCGAGATCACGGACCCATAGGGTGAAGGGGGCAACTGAAGAGGAGAAAATAAGCTGACGGATCCAAGCAATGTTGATGGATGGGCCCATTAGGTGCAAGACTCAATGAGAACGGATTTGCTGGCCACATGTCAGACAGAATCCCTATATGGGGAATACTTGTGGCACACCCCCTAGATTCTAGGGGTAATTAAAGTCCTAGCGCAATTAGGTTTCTAGAAGCTGCGTGCATCGATGGAGATCTTCTTTATAAGGAATATGACTTGTCCATCACGTTTGGGACTCCTCAAGATGATTTCTACAAGGAAAGACTTCGACTCCAAGTAAAAAAGGTCAACTTTCGACTACTATAAAAGCCTCAATACCCTCACAAATCGAGGTACGCATAATTAACCCCTCTCTAGCACTCTAGAGTGGTGAGAATCTTTTTGACTTAACCTTCGGAGGGTATTCGGCCGGCACCACACCGGTGCTCTTCGCAAGGTTTTCTCTTCTTTTTGTTGTGTAGGTTTATTTTCGAGCGTACAAGCATTGTGCAACTCACTGGTGAGATTTTCGGCTTCATCATAAAATATCATGTATTTGCGAGTGTGTGTGTGTGTTTTTTTTTTTTGGGTTCATAACTTGATATATTCAAAAAAAAAATTTATTAATTTTTTTATCTAATTTTCTTAGTGACTCACCGAAAAAAAATTTCAAGGAGTCGCTACTGTTTGCAGCGTTTTTGTGTGAATCCCTTCTTGTCGTTGATAATTTGTTCGCTTAAATTTCATTCTCAATATTGCTTGTGATTATTTAATTAATTGGTGTTAAGGTACTATCGCATAAACTTCAATATTATTAATTTGACCTTAATGACATTAATCTACAGTCTACACTTCAATATATAATTATTATTTTTAATGAAATTGAGGATAATTTTAGTATTCTCCTAATAATTAGTGTTGCCCTAAAACTAATATCCATGATCCATCCAGACACGTGAAAAACGTAGGGTGCGGGTGTAGGTGTGTAGTATATGTTTTCAGGGAAGGAGCTCTACCATCTCGTTTTACATGTCAAGAAGAAAGTCTAGACTTTTTGTGCCGAAAGGCCCAAAACAAGCCATCATGCGATTGTAGACTACGTGCCAAAAGGCCCAAAACAAGCCATTATGCGATTGTAGACTACTAGACTTTCTTCTTAACATGTAAAACGTTTTTTTTTTTTTTTTTGGCACACAAATTACTCTGAAACGAGTGGAGCAAAATTAAGGTCAGCAATGGAACTTTCAAGTTTGAAGTGGTCCGATGACAGTGAGTCCCCTTGATGAATTTATATTAGTCGGTTGCCAATTGATTCAACAGTTTCCTTTTCATCGTTAGACTTTGTACGAGGAATATTTTGGATATTTTTTACATTAGACTGTCAGTTTCTCACGAAAACCTTTGTTAAACATGAATTTCATGTTGCTTTGGAAGAAAGGAGAGAGAGAGACATGGAAGAAAAAAAAAAAAAAAAAAAAGCATGTGGGTTAAACTGGATTTCTTGTGGTTGAGCTTAATATTTGTAGCCAAATTTGTGTGGTGCCAAATCTCTGTTAGGTGCAATTGGTGTTGGAAGCAGCAGCACCACAAAACTTTTTTATTTCAAAATTGTTCGATATTGAAATGCAAAAAAAAAAAAAAAAAAAAAAAAAAAAAAAAAAAAAAACCTGATGGATATAAAACGAAATTCCTCTTTTCCATTGAACGTTACAATGTAAATGCAGCAGCACCACAAAACTTTTTTATTTCAAAATTGTTCGATATTGAAATGCAAAAAAAAAAAAAAAAAAAAAAAAAAACAACAACAACAACAACGTTACAATGTAAATATCTAAATGTTCAGTGAATGTTGCGTCAAACCTTTAGGTTCCGTTTGGGAGTTCATAACAAGGGAGTTAATACCGTACCAAAAGTTGTACCAATTTAGTCAGCGGTACGATATATTTCAGATACCGGTCAATACCGATGTACCGTTTTGAGTTTACCGCTATTTTATATATATATATATATATATGTGTGTGTGTGTGTGTGTGTGTGTGTGTATTATAATAAATATAAAAGTTTACTATAAAACATTTCCTCAATTCAGAACTAATTATTCATGGTTTTAGACTTTAGTATCAATTAAAAGAAAAAAAAAAAAAAAACACAATATAAAAAATAGAAAACTTAAAAGTTACCATTGCATACTAAGAAAACAAATAATACTAATAATTTAATACAAATAAGTTACTATTCTGCCCTAATAAAAATTCAAAAATTACAAAACTTTAAAAAAAAAAAAAAAAAAAAAAACTTTTTTTTCTGTACCGACCGGTACGCCTGGTACCAGGCGGTATTGCCCAAAATTGACCGGTATATGGTCGGTATTTAAACTTGTACGAAACGTTGATGTTTCGATATCGGTATACATACCGGTACGGTACATACTGGCCGGTACGGTATTAACTACCTTGGTTCATAAGGGAATGAAATGGAATGATCCTAAGAGAATAGAAAGGAATGGAATGGAATGAAATAGAATGTATTTAAGTAAGAGAAATGAATAGAAAAGAATGGAATGAAATGAAATGAAATTAAGTAACCTCGATTGGATGTTTTAATATAAAGGAATGAAAATGAATGGAATGTAAGTAATCTTGTCTTGGAGTAACATGGAGGGAATGAAATGGAATTATTTTACGACAATATTACTATTAGACCCCTATTTTAAAGTAAAGGGTTAAATATATAGGGATATTTTGGGAGTTTTAGTAAAAAAATCATTATATTTAATTTCATTCTCTCCCATTCCTCTCAATTTTAGAGGGAATGAAAATTTGAGGTTTTAAAGGAATAGAGAGGAATGAGTGTTCTCTCCTACTCATTCTATTCCCTCTCACTTAAACCCCAAAAAAATGGAATGAACTTTCCATTCCCTTCATTAAAACTCTCAAACAAGAGAAGGGAAGAATATTCTAAAATTATTCTTTTCATTATTTTCCATTTTATTCCATTCTATCATTCCAAAGGAGGCCTTAATGAAAAAGGGAGATGTTTGTGTCCAGTAGTCAGTTCCACTAAATACGTTAAAATACAGACACATGTCCAAAACTAGATATATATCTGCATCTTAACGTGTCCAATGAAACTGGCTACTAGACACCATCCCCACCCAATGAGATATTAATACATTGTATCACAATACTTATTAATTCCTCATGTAATTTATGTTTTTAATTCCTCACATGTAATTTATGTTTTTGGTCCCACCGATGTGGCATACTTTTGTTTGATGTAAGAGAGCTTTTTTTTTTTTTTTTTTTTTTTGCTGAACAGCTTTTACTTTCGATTGAAATACAAGAGAACCAATGGATGGATATAAATATAAGAAGACCCTCGTCCACTTTCACTTCATATATTTTCTGTTTCTTTTACTTGTTCCTTTTGCACCCACAAAAAATGTCTATGCCACCTTCTTCCCCTCTAGTATTCTCAGTGAGACATTGCGAGCCGGAGCTAATTGTGCCTGCAGAACCAACACCTTATGAGTTAAAGCAACTATCAGACATAGATGACCAAGAAGGCCTTCGTTTTCAGCTTCCATTTATAATGTTTTACTCAAACAATAATCCATTGATGGTTCATAAAGACCCCATGAAAGTCATCAAAGCAGCTCTAGCTAAAGCACTAGTGTATTATTACCCTTTTGCAGGTAGGCTTAGAGAAGGACGTAACCGGAAACTTATGGTGGATTGCACCGGAGAAGGAATCTTGTTCGTTGAAGCTGATGCGGACATCACACTGGAGCAGCTTGGTGACACAATACAACCACCATGCCCATATATTGATGAGCTTCTACGAGATGTTCCTGGCTCTAATGGTATACTTGGATGCCCTTTGCTACTCATTCAGGTATAAATATGTAGTCGTCGCTAAATTCCCTCCACTCCTAGTTATAAATTAATACCATAGATTCCGAATTGGAAGGTTAATTTTAATAGGAAAATGTTAATGAGTACTTTTAGAGTATTGGTTAATAATCTATTTTAGGAAAGTTTTGATATCACTTTTATAAGAAATAAAAAATACTGTCAAAACATTGATTTTTTTTTTTCCCTAATAAAAACTTTCTTTAATTGAATTGTTAATTAATATTCTAAAGGCACTCGTTAACATGACATTAATAGTTGGCTAGTGAAACCATTGTAGGGGCCTAAAACAAAGTATAGTAGTTAATATTGTACTTAATGTCATTTTAGTTTAGTTCGAGGAACTATATCTTTCGTTTCTAGTTAATACTAATGCGTTCCATTTTAGGTTTACCACAATTTACATATAATTTAAAATCTAAATATCTTGATTCTCAATATATATATATATATATATATCTAAATATCTTATAAGCCCAGATATTAACTTAACTATATTAACCTAATATATTAGTTTAAATAACATGTTTTATGACATTTTTTTTAATTTGTTAGCAATTTTTAATAATTTTTCCAACTGAAATTCCCCAAAATTCCTTGACATAGCCGTATATTTTATCATGTATGCTTCAAAGGGGCCGGTACTGGTATTAGTTTAACAGTTCATAGGGTACATACTGTCAGTACAACCAATACCAATATGGTGTTGATTACTTTGCACCCAATTCGAACTAATTAATATTCCTTGAATATCATTAGTTAGTTCCTCTCCATTTCTCATAAAATCGATAGTTTTTTTTTAGAATAAAAATTGATAGTTTATTTCACAGGTAACATTTTATTTCTTAAATTACATATTTTTAGGCACTGAATACACCACATATAATAATCAAGAAAAAAGACTAGTGCGGACTCTATTTGGAGAACTTATTTATCATTTATACACTTTTGAAATATTTTAAAACATATGTATTTTGAAAAGTTTATAGACACAACTTTAATAACTTTTCAAATCTTATTATCTACTATATATTAAAAAAATCCTCATTTTTTATTTTCTTTATATAAGTTTACATTAAGAAATATAATTATGGAATTATTAACTTTTTATTCCAATCCAAATGTTTGAATGGTGTTCTTTTTAAAAGTAAGATTTTTAAAGGTGAATAAATGAGCTATAGAATTTGGCAATCTGAGCCAAGGCTTATGTCTTTTATTGTATTTTTTTTGGTTCATAGCTCTAAATACTCTTCTATGCTTTCTCTTATCTAACTCACAACTTTTAAAGATAAAATTAACTATTCGGGTTCGGGGATTGTGCCATGCACGAAAAAATTTAATATAATATGAATTTTATTGTTAATTTTTTATATTTTAATATAAAATTTTATAATCTTGTAAGTTATTAATAGAAATTTATTATGATTTTGTTTGTAAATATATTTTTTAACATTATGCATTTATATATTATGACTGTGTCATATATGGAATTATATAGTCTCTTATTTATCGAAAATATGATATACAAAGATTCTAATGGAGGGTTTAAATATAAAATAAAGTCTAATTTTAAATTAAAAATAAATATTAGAATAATGATGTATAAAATTGTGAGGTCCAAAAGCTTATGTGACACAATATTATGAATTCAACCAAAGTCAAACATTTGAGACATTTATTATGATTGTGTTTGTATATAAAACTATATATTATGGTATTATGCATTTATTATGACTGTGTTTGTCTATAAAATTATATAGTCTACAATTTAAAAAAATATATATATGATATACCAAGAATTTTTTTTTTTTTGGAGTAAAATGATATACCAAGATTTTAATCGAGAGTTTAAATACAAAATATATGAAATTTAAATTTAAATTAAATATTAAAATAATGATATGAAAATTATAATGCCTAAAAGTTTATGTAGCATAATATTATGAATTCAATCAAAAGTCAAATATCTTTGACTTTTTAACATATTTTATTCTCATTATAATTTTTGTTGTTTTTGTAAACTTGTTATTGTTGTGAGTAGGTTTTTATTTGGAAAAAAAAAAAAAAAAACCTTTAAATGCATTGGCATTTTTGTTTCTTACTTGTTAATTACTGACGTTAAACGTTAAAAGTTATGTAATTCAATTGACACTTCTGTGAAGTTAAAAATATAACAAATTGTACCACACAAGTCTTACAAATGAAGGATCATCATGTTGTATATATAGGTATATACAAGGATAGGTTGTAATAATGATATTTGAGTTTGGAGAATATGGTTTCATAAAGTAAAAATTCAAGTTCTGGAATTTTTTAAGTGAAAATTCGAAAATCAGTATTTTCGATAGGTTGAAACTTTGGATCGATCGATCGAAAATGATAAGAAAATAATCCTGGAGTTTTTGGATGTCTCGATCATTGTTCGATTCTTGTTCGACCGATCAAAAATAGTACTCGGTCGATCGAAAGTAATTTTTGAAAGATCAAAAATCATGAAACAAGATTTTCTGCAGAATTTTCTCTGGTGACTGTTCAGAAAGGTTGAAGAGATTTCAAGCATTATTAACGGATTTATGAAACATTTTAACTCTCCATATGTGCCTTTTGATGAAACATAACCCTATGAGTATAAATAGAGGCTTATATTCACTTGAAAAAATAATAAGTTAGAGAGAAACACAAGAAATTCTGTGATCATTCTCCAGAATTGCTATCTGTAAAACCCAACATCTTGGTTGTATTCCAGGAGAAAATTTGTGATAACCCTTTAGCACAATGTGAGGGGCAAATATTGTCTAAGGAAAACGATATAGTGCCTCCAAGTTATCTATTTTCTGTTTGTCTTTTGTATTAATCTTGTTCTTCTATTATTATTTTGTGTAATATCCCAACACATCAATCATAAAAAAAATTCAAACATTCATTTAATATGTTTTTTAAGTGGCACTAATCATTTTTTTTTTGGGTTACATTTAATTTATATGTAAGGTTTTTGTGGTAAAATTTGTAATAGCTAACATTTATTTAATATGCTGTTTAGGGGTCACCTTTTCTGGATTTATCCTCTTCTTGGTATCCTAAACTGTCATCTAACGAATTGCAGGTGACGCGTTTGACATGCGGAGGATTCATCTTTGCGGTACGACTAAACCACACTATCAGTGATTCACTTGGGTTGGTGCAATTCCTCAACACTGTTGCAGAGATGGCAAGTGGTTCATGTGTACCATCGAAACAACCTGTATGGCAAAGACATATTTTAAATGCACGAGACCCACCAAGAATTACTTGTATTCATCACGAGCAGGGACGAACGCAGGATTTTAAGTTGGGGGGGGCCGGAGATAAGCAAAAAAAAAAATTTCAAATACGCATCCATATAATATTAATAAACTATCAACCAAGGCAAATACAAAAAAAATCATTGTTTCTTAATATATTAAGATACAATCATCTACTAACAAAAACAAAAGACATGAAACACTATTGTTTCTTTATACAATCATCTATGAAAAGGGAACTCGACGCTCTTTCAAATCTTCAAAATCATCTACAATTGAATCCAAACTAAATGTCGAAGCTATATCCTTTTCAATGTATAACATCAAAGAGTCTGTCAAAAAATCATCTTCCATTTTGTTTCGAAGGTTAGTTTTGACAATTTTCATAGCTGAAAATGCTCGCTCTGTAGTAGCAGTAGAAACTGGAAGAGTAAGCACAAGTCTCACCATTCTATAAACAAGCTTGTAGTGTTCTGAATTTCTAGTTCTCACTAACCATTGAGACAACTCAGATAAACTTTTCAATTCTTTGAACTCTGGATCCTGGACTACATTATGCTCAAAATGATAAAGCTCCTTCTTCAACACTTGTTTGTCATAATCTGTGAAATCTTGTGGATAGAAATTCTCTACCAACAAACAAAGATCACTACTTCTGAAAGATTTTAATGCCTCTCGAGGTTCTAAAGCTGAGCTAAGCCTAAGTAACTCCATTGCATCTTCATCAAACCGATAATTTAGTTCCTGTAGTTGAGAATCTATTGTAGCATAAAAAATATTTACTCGATAATGATGCTCAATTGTAATGTTATCTTGCTGATTACGAGCTCGACCTCGCCTCGGAACAAAACGAGCATTCATATCCAGGACATCAATGCAATGCTTCTCACAAAATGATATCACAGTGGTGAGTAAGCCAGCCCATCCATCATCTCTAAATTTTTGAATAAGTGCTTTAGTAGATGAAACTAAATGCATGGCATTTAAAATGTCTTGAGATTGGCTTTGCAAAGCTTGACAAAGTTTATCAGTGATCTCCATAGTTTCCTTCTCAAGATGCAAGATGAAGACAAATTCAAATGAAGTTAAACCCTCATAAGCTGACTCTGCTTCTGCCCGATGTTCTCCATCAATTGCATCATCAATTATATTTTCTAAAACTTCAACAGTTGAACTAAACATTCTTAATAAGCTAGAAACTGATCTAAAATGTGAACTCCAACGTGTTTCTACAGGTCGTTGTAAAGTGCCAATTTGATTAAGTCCACTTCCAGTCTCAAGCTCTTCAAGATCAATCATACGTGCTATTTCATTAGCATTGGCAACTTTCAATTGTTCATTGCGCTTGCATGAAGCATTAACAATTTTGATCACAAAGAGCAATGCAAAAAAAAAATGACTAATGGCATTAACTTGTTTTGATGCTTTTACTAATGCCAATTGTAAGCGATGTGCAAAACAATGGATGTAATAAGCATATGGGCAATCATTCAAAATCAAAGCTTGTAATCCATTCCACATACCTCGCATGTTGCTTGCTCCATCATATCCTTGCCCTCGAATATTTTGTATATCGAAACAATATTGAGATAACAAAGAATATATCCCCTTCTTTAGAGTCAAAGCCGCAGTGTCAGTAACATGAACAAGCCCAAAAAAACGTTCTTTGACAAAGCCTTCTGCATCAACATATCTAAAAACCACAGCCATTTGCTCTCTCATGGACTCATCACGAGCTTCATCAACCATTATGCAAAACTTTGCATCACCAATTTCTTCCCGAATGGCCTTCTTCACTTTGGCTGAGAAAACATGTAGAATTTCCTTTTGAATCCTAGGTGATGTGTAGGTTGCATTTTTGGGAGCTTTTTCAATTATTTCAGCAACCTCCTTATTCCAAAAAGTTATTGTACCCAATGATTCAAAAAAGTTCCCACGATTTAATGAACTACAGCTTTCATCTCGACCTCTAAAAGCTATAGCTTGAAAGGCAAGATATCGAACAGTAAAAATGACGGCCTTCAAATGCAACCGATTATTTGCAATTTGTTCAGTAGTGAAATGATCAACTACCCTTTGTAAATGTTGCCATTGGTTCATCAAATCCTTACACTTTTGCTCGGCAACTCTATGAGCTGAGTTAGGATCTTTTCCTATATGACATTGAAAAGAACAATCTTTGCCCCCAACTTTTTTCCAATTCCTAAATCCACCAACAGTGAATGTATTTTGTCCCACAACCCCATTTGGATTATTAAAGACAAAGCAGGGTAGACAATAAGCTGCATCTGTGGTAGGAGAATATTCAAGCCATGTTGAATTAAATCCAAACCAAGAAGCTTGAAAGCTACGATTGTGCTTTCCACTTTTTGGGTATGTCTTTAAAGGAAGTCGGTGCGGACCTTTTTTAATGTAAGCCCGTCGAATTTCATCACGTTGATTAACATGATATTCCCATATTTGTTTGCGTGTTCCAGGATCATAATCCAAAGAATCAAGATCGACTCTTTGAAATTGTGTTTGAGAGATTGGAACATCAACGTTTTCCGGAATTGAGAAATGCACATTTTCTAGAATTGGAGCATCCACATTTTCTAGAATTGGAGCATCCTCCACATTTTCTAGAATTGGAGCATCTACATTTTCTAGAATCGGAGCATCCACATTTTCTGGAATTGGAATAGCAACATTAGTTGTTGGCAATCCCACGTTGACTTCAGAAGAATTTGAACCTTTTCTTTTGAAAAAATCAAGCATTGTAGTTGATTTTTTCATGATCTACAAATAAAATAAGAATCACCGTTATTTTTTTAAATTTATGTGACAATTTTCTATAATATATGATTTGTTTGTTTTGTTTTGTTTTTTTTTTGTATTTAGTTTGCCTTTATTTATGTATTTGTGTTTGGTCGGCTTTATTTATACCCACTAACCTAAAGAATCCACCATCAACACTAAATTTATTCCCCGCACTACTAACAAGAACTTTTTTTAAAATTTTTAACTTTACCTTTTTTTTCTTTTTTTCCTGCCACTTGCCCGTTGCCCAACCTCACTTGTCTCTGTTATGCCCAACTAACAGTCAACAAAGAAAAAAAAAACTAATCTTAAATCTCTACCAACACTACTCTCTGTCTGACTGTCTCTCTCCATCTCTCTTATCTATAAAAACAAGAGAGAGAGAGAGTCACAATTCACAAACACAGACAAAGCCAAAAAGCCAAAAAAAAAAAAAAAAAAAAATTCCATAGGCAGCAAGCCAGCAGCACAGATTCAAATATTCAATTCACATTTCACAATCACCAACATTTAGTTACTCATCATCAGTAATTCTCAGATCACAAAGTCACAAGGCAATATTAAGTTTTGAACTTTGAAGTTGAAGGAAACTTAGGAAAGGATAGGAGTAAATCTGTAAATACCTGAACTGTGAAGTCGCCGGTGTGGGTCTCAGTCTCAGATGGTGTCGTCGGCGTGGGTGAGTGCACTGAGTGGACTGGAGTCGCCGGTGTGGGTCTCGCCTCTCGCCGGTGTGGACTGGAGTCGCGGTGTGGGGTAGTGGGTCTCTGGCTCGCTGCGCTCTGCTCTCGCCGGCGTGGGTATTAACGGCCAAATGCGTGAATGGAGGCCGGAGGGGGTGGATCGAGGCTCGACGGCGTGTGGGTGCCGCGGTGGCCGGTGGGTCTCTCAGTCTCTCCCTTTCCTCTCTTTCTCTTTTTTTTTTTTTTTTCTCTCTTTTTTCCTTCGTGTTTTTGCTCTGTGTGGTGTTTGGTGTTTTTAGTGTTTTTGCTCTCTGATTCTGAAGGCTGTGTTGTTGTTGTTGTTGTTGTTTTTTTTTTTTTTTTTTTTTTTTTTTACATGGACTGGCCGGAAAATGGGCTGGGATCTGGCCGGAGAAAATGGGCTGGGGCTGGCCGGAAAATGGGCTGGGATCTGGCCGGAGAAAATGGGCTGGGGCTGGCCGGAAAATGGGCTGGGGGTTTCAAGATTTTGGGAGGGGGGCCCGAGCAAAAATCATAGGGGGGCCCAACCTTTTTTTTTTTTGTTTTTTGAAAAATTTACTTGCTAAAAATTTTTTTTTTTGGGCCCAGGGGGGGCCCGGGCCCCCTTTGGTCTATACGTGGGTCCGTCCCTGATCACGAGTACGAGATGGTGAATAACAACAAATGCACTACAATAATAGAGAACAACGACATGGTCCATTGGTCTTTCTTTTTTGGTCCAAAAGAGATGAGATCGATACGGAAGCATCTACCTCCACACCTTCAAACATGCACTACCTTTGAGATACTCACTGCCTGTTTATGGAAATGTCGCACGATCGCCCTTGAGTTTGATCCAAATGATGTTGTTCGTTTATCATGCTCTATCAATTTGCGTGGTAAGCAAGGCATGCAATTGCAAGTGCCTAATGGTTATTATGGCAATGCATTTGCATTCCCAACTGTACTTTCCAAGGCTGAATTACTATGTAAAAATCCATTAGGATATGCACTAGACTTGGTCAAAAAGACAAAGGCAGAAATGAGTGAAGAGTACATAAAGTCAGTGGCAGATCTTATGGTGATTAAGGGACGTCCTCCATATATAACAGCTGGGAACTTTTTTGTTGCTGATACAACACAAGTTGGATTTTCAGGGATCGATTTCGGGTGGGGGAAGCCGGTTTATGGCGGCCCTAGCGGGGCCATACAATTTATTAGCTTCTATGCAAGGTTCAAAAATAACAAAGGAGAAAATGGGGTTTTAGTACCAATACGGTTGCCACTGCCTGCAATGGAAAGGTTTCAACTAGAGTTGTTGAAGATAACTCAGGAGCCAGTTGATCAATCCTATGTCATGATGCCAACCAAAATTACGTCCACACTCTAAAGCAGTTGATTAAATTACAACTTTTACTAGTTGTATTAATAGAGTGGTGTTAGGGTTGAATCTTCTCAATAAACTACTCAAGTTTGACAAGGTTTTAATTTTCTCAAAGATGATGAATTATTTATATTTTGCTCATTAGAGCATTAGTATTGTTGGTGCTAAAAAGCTATATTGCTATTTTTAGCACCACCAATCACAAAATTGGGGCTACAATGGTGGAGCTATAGCTAAAAAATTTAGCTTCTCAGTTAGCTAAACCCATATATTAATATTTTATTCTCCTTCCTATATTTTAATTAAAAAATACTTTTTCACTCTCTCACTTTTTTCTTTTTCATCACCTCACTGTGTACTTCTTCCTGCCCTCACTTTTTTCTCTTTCTTCTCTTTCTTAACCTCACCATATCTTCTCCCTCTCCTTTGGTTGATCTAGCAAAACCCACAAAGCTCTATACCACCAAAGAAAGAAAAAAAAAAAAAAAAAAAAAAAAAAAAAAAAAAAAAAAAACCCTTTTTGGGTTTTGACCCAAAAGAGACAGAGATATAGAAGATTAATTGGCGGCAATGGGTGAGATTTTGGCGCTATTCTATTTGGTTGGATTTGATTGTGGTGGCAATGGGTGAGATTTTGGTGTTTGTAGCAGCAATGGTGGGTTACAGAGGTGGTGGGTTACTTGGTTTTGTGGCTGTTTGTGGTGGTTTTTGGGGTGGGTTTGTGGTGATGGTGGTGGGTTTTTTTTTTAATTTTTAATTTTTTTTTTAAAATCAGAGTTCCAATGGTTTGGTTGTGGTTATGGCAGTGGGTGGTTGTGGCTAGGTTGGGTTGGTGGTTGTGATGTGGGGGTTGTGGGTTTGAGGTTTGGTTTTTGCTGGAAGTTCCAATTTGTGGGGGTTATGGGTGGCAATGGTGGTTATAGGCTTGGCGGTGGCTGGTGGTTGCTATTGGTTTGTTGGGTTTGTGGGTTTGTTCATGGTTGTTCTTCCTTCAAAGAAAGAGAGAGAGATAGGGAAAGAGAGAGATGGAAGAAAAGGGAAAAAAATAAAAAACTAACCAAGAAATAATATTTTAATGAAGAGGTAAAAAAAAATAGAACCACTGATGTTGGATGTTTTGTAAAGTGAGAATGTAAAATAGATAAAGTGGTTTTTTGTAGTGTCAAATAGTTAAAAAAATAGCCCCACCAATATGGATGCTCTTAGGGCCGGCTCTTAGGCGTGGCCATTTAAGCCATTAAGGAATGCCTCCTATTAGAAAAATGCTCCCAAAATTTTAATTTAATAATTAATTATACTAAAAAAATTTTAAAATAAAATTATAGATGATTTGTTTCATGTTTGTTCTCTTTCCACCCCAATAAGGCCACAAAATTGTAGGTAAATAGAAATCCAACCTATTCAAAACCTTTTTTTTTTTTTTTTTTTTTTTTTAAAGTTTTGTACGTAATTGTGTAAAATCATCATTGATGATCAATTTTTCATTACAACAACGTTTCAATTTTGTGAAAAAGTCCCCCATATAATATATTGTCAACTAGTCATTCAATTTTCTATATTACCATACACCAAACAATTTCTCTCTCTTAACACTAGAAAAGAGTTTCATATTTTTTGTAAAATTTTATGCATGAATTGTGATATTTGATTTTCTATATAAAATTAATCTTGGTTGAATTAGTATTAATTTGTTGGGTTGTATGTTAACTCCATCTTTGTTTGGGTAGGTTGACGTACGCTATTTAGTGATTTTACTATCAAGTGATGTTGCAAATAGTGACTTTGACAAATTAAATTCTATTATTCCTAACGTTTATTTTATTCTTTTCATATTATAATTTTGTATCGTAGATAATTTTTTTTTAGTCATAAATTCTTATTCAAAATATCAATTGGGATATGGAAGACTTTTAAGAAAAAATGAGAGAGAAATTGATAAAATGGCACTTATTTTTTCCTACAAAAAGAAGTTCTTTTGTTTAGGTTTTTGTTTTTTTTTTTGTTTTTTGTGTTTTAGTTTTGATAAGTTACAAAAATAAGTTTTTCAAAATTAGAATTGATAAAATCATACTTAAAATCGATTATGTCACAATAATGATAATGGATTTTAAATATAAAGAAGAATTTAGTTAAAATTGCTCATATAAAACTTGCCAGAAGCAGTTCAAGGTGTTCTTTAGCATACTATTTTCCCTCTGTTAATTTGATTCCCCACGTTGAAGAAATGAGAGATAGACAGACAGATAGAGAGACAGAGAAAGTGTGTGGTTAAAAGTGGTAATGCAAGTCCAAGATATTTCAGCATTCTATTTGACATGCTATGGACATTGTGTAATAGTTATATAATAGATTATCTTCCGGGATTTCAAATCCTCCAATTTCCTTCTAGAAGAGCAATGGAATGCAAATCTATCAGATTTTGCATTGGCGAGGTTGTGCCCTTCAGAAGGATTAACCTATGTCTCAACAGCAGTGTGATCATACAAACTGTTCCGTGACTTAATTGACTACATACCAACTTTGAGAATAAATATTACATTTTTTACAGAGAAAACTCATATAGGAGTAGGACCTCAAATCTGCCGACAGATTTTTACAATTCAATATTGTAATATTAAATTATGATTTTTTTGGGTTATTCTACCTACTTGTGAGCCTATCGCTTTCTGATAATATACATAGATATGTTAATTTAGTATGACTATTTCTTTAGTTAATTTCTGAATTTTCTTGTAACTGTCACATGTAACTAATGACATGAAAATGTTAGAGAGAGAGAGCATATAAGTATACAACAATGGTATTCAAGAATGACATTTGGTTAATTTTATAGTAGATTTTAAATCCATCATTTCTTCCGAATTTTTTTTAATCTGGTTGGGTTTGCAGACTTTTATTTTATTTTATTTTTTTTACATTCACATGTTGATTTGGTTATGTGATATGTTTTCTAGTACAAGTTTCTTGGGACGCTTTTGATTCAAGGTTGCAGTCATTGTTGATAATAGATGACACAATAACCAAAATGTGATGCTTTATTAAGAAGAAGAAACTTTTTATTTTGGTCAATTTGAAGTTAAAATTATCATGGGAAGACTGTAGTTTTCCTTTCTGATCGTAGTTTGTTGGTAATTCCACAAAAGCTGGAGCATTGTGTATTTACTGTCATTATGTATTTACTACTCTTACCAACCATCGCTTCGTTTGTATTAAACGAGGAATTACATCTTTCATGCTACAAGCTCCTGTTGGAAAACAAGATTGCATCACATACAAAATCCTACCTAATTGTCAAAAAACCTGAAGGAGAACCATTCTTCTTCTTGGTTCAAACAAGCAGTTGTTTTTCTTCTCTATAAATTGTTTGAGAGAAATTAAACTTGTCTATTTTTTCATAAAAATATATGTACATTAAAACTAGCGTTATTTGTAAGTAAAAATATCATATTAGTGGTAGGCCAAAGTTAGAATCATTAACAACATGTTACCTAAAATTTGATTTGAAATTGTTGTGGACATAATATTTCTTATAGTAAAATTTTTAGTGTTAGTATACATATTTGTATAATATTTGATAGTATAAAGTTCGTACAAAATCATATTCTTGATTGAACTAAAATCAATATTATCTTTAGATTTGCAGTTGATAAAAAAAAATCAATATTATTATTATCTTTGATTTTAGTCTCAATCGATGAACGCAGCGTCCTCCTCAAGTCGGCTAATTACGTCTACTACATGCCAAAAATTTTCTGAGGTTTCGCCAGCCACGATACTTTTTCGGTTTTTCCTCGTATGTAATCTATATTTTTGTCCCATGTGGCATATATACTTATGTTTGATGTAAGAGTGCTTTCACTTTCCGTTGGAATGCAAGAAATTTATATTTGAAGTCCCTCCCAAAGAAAATCCCAACCACCTTCCCTTTCCCTGCATGATTTTTTATAAAACACAATGTTAAACCATCTGATATGTTTTTAATATGTTTGTTAATTTTTATGTCAAGCAAATGTTATTTACTATTCAACTCATAAACTCATATTTTATATTATTTTAAATTACAAAAATTTAAATTTAAATAGTTATTTTATTATGACATTATTATAGATCGTTGATCATTTTGAAAATTTTCAAGCTTGGAGAATGTATAAAGATAATATAATATAATAGTAAATTTGTCAAAATTAGCACAAAATTTAAAAATATTAAATGGCGTAACTTGTAAGTAATATTCCACCAAATGTAAACTGTCAAATATAAATGACTAAGAAGGCCTTCTTTTTCAGCTTCCATTTCGAGGAATACAATAAATACAAATCCCCTTCTATTAATTATTAATGCAACTTATGAGTTATGATTATAAAGTTGTTATGGGTTGATATGTATGGTTCATTTTTTTTTTTTTTTTTTGTGTTTTCTAATTGAGACACTCTTAAATGTTCTTCTTATTTTTACAATTTTACACGTTCTTCTTATTTTTCTCTTCTAATTCAAATAATAATTGTTTGTACTCTTTTTGTTTAAGTTGTCATAAATAATAAATATTTAAAAGGTTTCTAAAATTAGAAAAAAAAAATTGTTATTAATATACCGCTAAAAAAGTTCGCATTATTGGCCAATATACCCAATAATTTCTCCTTATTTGCTTATGAAATTTGGCTTTCTATTAATTTTCATTACTTTTTCTTTTATATCATCATGTAATTTGTGTTTATCTTGAGTTATGCATCATTACTAGTATATTTTCTCTTGGTTTCATTATTGTGAAATAAAAAAATCATGTGACCAACCTCAAAATTAGGAGAGAGTAACTTAAGATGGTCTCATGAGATCATCCTCTCACTTTTTGAAAGGTCACTTGAGCTTCCCAATTCCATTTGCCAATTAATTAACTTAACGCACCAAATATGAATAATTTTAGGATAAACTACATATTTGATCTCTAACTTTTACACTAAATGTCAATTTAGTCTTTAACATTTCAAATGTGTCAATTTTATCTCTAATCTTTTAGTATTATGTTAAATCCTTACTGTTATGTAGTGAATAGAAAATGCTAACATGATTAACAGTCAAAATAAAATATTAATTTCAGACCACATAAGACTGCCACTTGGATTGCCATTTTAGCCTAAAATATTAATTTTAGTGTTGTTGTTCTATTTTCTAAAAACATCATTTTATTTTTGTGTTGTTTTGTTTTTAATTTTGGTTTGGTTATGATCAACATTGTCTCTTACAGAACACGAAGATCTACACTTGTGTAATTGAAGTCCAAAGGTTGGGGTTGTTCTTCAACAACCTTGAATTATTGAAACAACCCAACAAATGTGTCACCAACAAAAAATTGTATCAACCCCATAAATTCCAAAGCCCACAACTGTAATCCCCAAAATCTGTCGCCTAATCCTCAAATCCATCCAAAAATTACCCTTTGCTGCCCCCTCAAACCATCGCTGCAAGATGTTTTTCACCGTTTGGCCCTTTGCTCAAGCCGAGTCTTGATGATCTTCAACAAGGATCGGTTTGCAACTTCTACTTGTCCATTAGCTTATGGGTGAGAGGGTGAGGAGTAGTGATTCCTAATTCCCAGCTGCTCGTAGAACTCTTTGAATGGTGTGTTATCAAACTGTCGTCCATTGTCTGAGATGAGTACCCTAGGAATTCCAAAACGGTAGATAATGTTCTTTCAGACGAAACTTCTAACATTTTGCTTGGTGATTTTTGCTAATGGCTCTACTTCCACCCATTTAGTAAAATAATCAATCCCTACCACCAAAAACTTCATTTGTCTTGTCTCCATGGGAAAGGGACCAAGGATGTCAAGTCCCCACTGGGTAAAGGGCCAAGGAGCCACTATTGGAGCGAGGTATTCTGATGGTCATCTAGGTATATTGCTATAGTGTTGACACTTATCATATGCTTTAACATAAGTTTTGGCATCTGCCTGCATGGACGGCCAGTAGTATCCTGTACATACTATCTTATGGACGAGGGATCTGGCCCCTGAATGATTTCCACGGGTTCCTTCGTGGTCATCTCTTAAGACATAGTTTGACTCATCTGGAGTCAAACACCTTAGATAGGGCGACCCCTTTTATACTATACCTCGTCCTTGAGGACAAATTTTGCATCTCTTACTCTTAGCTTTCTCGCTTCTTCTCTGTCTTGGCCTTCTTTAGACTAAGGCCTTACTCCGAATGACGTATATAACTAGTTTCCACTCATTCAGCCTTCTTCTTTTTCTTGGCAATAATGGCGTCCTCAGCGTTTATGAAACTTTGAGCTAAGTGTATTAACTCAACCATTATTTGTGGCTCTTGGTCATAAAACTTGTGGATGAACAAATCTGAGGTAACCCTATTATAGAAGGCTACCAGGAGGATCTTATTGTCCATCTCATCTACCAACAGGGCTTCCCTGTTAAAGCAGCTAATGAAAGCTTGAAGACTTTCGTTTTCTCCTTGCTCTATGTTCAGTAAACTGGACGAGAAACGCTTATGCCTTTGGCCTTTGACAAAATTGTTGACGAACAACTTGCTCAACTCTTAGAACAAAGTTATGGTGTTGAGTGGTAGCTCACCAAACCATACTCTGGCTAGGCCTTTCAATGTGGTAGGAAAGGCTTCACACATGATTTCATCTGGAATGTCTTAGAGATGCATGGTCGTCTTAAACATAGCAATATGATCACAAGGATCCCTCGTCCCTTCATATGAATCCAAGGTAGGCATTTTGAACTTGGAAGGTAGAGGATAACTCGTGATGGATACAGTAAAGGGAAAGTCAGTTCTGTGGACGAGATCATCCACATGGTTTTCTCTCCTCAAGGAGTCCTCCATCTCCTCCATAGCTCTTTTCATCTAGTCCATCTCTCTTTCCAAGTGATGTACCCTACAAGTGACGGTACCTCTGGACTGATCTCCTCTCTTAGCGCCATTCTCTGCCTCTCCATTCTTTGAATTTTGCTTGTGTTCCTTGCCGCATTGTTGTCAGCGTTGTCTATTGACTTCTCTAGTTAAATGCTGGTTTTGTTGTGTCAAGTCCACCATCGCAACTGCCATGGATTGCAACTGTTGCTAGACAGTCAGTGGTGGTGCAAGTGCACGATTTGGGTGACTAGAGGCGTTTCCACTCTCCTGGTGTTTTGGATTGGTGGCCACTGACCTAATCCAAACCATGCAACTTTTTTTTCTTGGAAAGTAAGGCAGTTAACACTGGGAAACAAGCCAAACTTCCCCACAAGCGGCACCAACTGATGATACACAAAAATCAATAGGCTGAATGTTTCAGGCTATAGTGATGGCTTGAAGACTTGAAGAGAAAAAGAAAGACTGTCAAGGGTGACCGGTGTGAACTGGCCAAGGATCCTCCAACGGTTAAGTCAATATTCTCTCTAGAACACAAAGATGATGATTTTTATGAATGATAAAAACTTAACTTGGTTGAAAGGGACTTGATCCTTTTATAGAGAATTAGGAGCGAGTCTACTTGTTTGGATCCACTCTCATCATGGGGGATGTGTGGAGTTAATGGAGAAAGTGGAGCGAATTACGGGGAATCCTCCCCACGTTCTTGGAATGGTGAATCGTGGTCTGATTATATTGAACCATTAGAAAGTTTTCTTTAAAATCAGCTAATATTTGGTCATCCATGCCCTTGTGACATGGACGACTATTCTTTCTTGGACGATCATGCTTTCGCTTGACGGGCTTCACCCATGCTTGCAAAGCTTTTCTTCTTTTTAAATTTAGCCCCCATCATGTTTTTATTTATTTTACATATCACAAAGATCAAGGAAGAAAGTAGATGGTGGTTGTTGCGTCTAAAAAGAGAGAAAAAAAAATTAAAAATCATTAATATTTTTAATAAATTGTAGTGTAAAAAAAATAATCTGATATAAGATGTTTTGAAAAATAAGTATGTAAAATAGAAAAAATAATTACTTAAAATCTAAAATAGAAATTTTTTTTTGCATAAGCTGCAAATGCTTCTATCATTCTTTACATTTAATGTAATATAATTGGGTCTTTCCTTGCAACCATGGGGAAGGTGTCCTTTGGTAGAGTCCCCTAGTCAATTATGGAAGATGGCGTGATGTCAGGTCCTCTTCCTAACTGTATAGGGAAGATCCTACTAGCCATTGTTTGGAGAACTCTACATAAGCCCCTCTAAAATAGAAGAAACATATGCACTCTATTGCATCAACTTACTTTGAGCTTTATTGTGATTTTCCTCTGACAACCATCGAAGTGCCTCCGAAAAACCTTACTGGTTGGTCTTTGTCCAACTTGTGATCAAAACACATACCAATTGACCTCCATGCTTGTCTGAAACCTAATGTAATTCCTTCTTTCATTCTACAACTAAAGAGAGTTATAGTTGGACCTAGAAAATGAGTCTAGTTAGGTCAGTTTAATTGGGTTATGGGTTAGATCAGGTTTGATTAAGAAACGAGCAATCCTAAACGAGTTGCAAGCGGATTAGGTCAATCAAGTTACCCGTATTTTTTCCCATGTACCGTGTAGGAAAAAAAAAATACAACAATAATAGTAGCAACACCACTAATAATAACAAGATCATATTGTTTTTTATTTTTCCTTTTAAAACAAATAAAAGAACAGATAACAAATTTCTCAAAAAATAAAATTTAAATAATACATAAATTCTTAAATTTACACAATTCATAATTCATAATTCAAATTATTTAAATTTTTGCTGAAAATGTGTTAAAATATACTTGTACCTTAAAAAAGTGAGAAAATTTGGAAAAAAAAGTGAAAAAAGTGAGATATTAAAAAGCTGTACACAAAAGTTAAAAGTTAAAAGTTGATACAAACACAATTGTGGCTATAGGAATGCTAAAGAGATTGATTGCCCTTAAAAAGAGTTCAAAATTTGATTGTAATGATCTTTTTCACTAATAGAGAACATCCAACTTTGCATATTACCTTCAAATAAAATAAAAAAATTCCTTTAAAATTCCCCTTACTTAAAAAACTTGTGGGATCGAGTACAGGTTGACTCATTTTTTCTAAAGGTTGGGTTATTTCCCTTCATGTTGAGTCAAGTTAACCGGTTCAAGTCCAATTTTTCCAAGTCTAGACTTGTAGTATTCATAGTAGAGATCTTGTTGCATTATTAGTTTCACCATATTCTAGTTTTATTTCCTAATTTATTTAATATTCTTGTATTTTCTTCAATTATTGTGAATCCAAATATGTGTGTGTGTAAACCAATTTGAGTTTTTGTTGACTTCATAATATTGTGTCACATAAGATTTTGAGATATTTTATATAATTTATATATTTTATAATTCAATTTTTAATTTCTATTCTATAATTACAATGTATATTACAATTTCAACAAATCATATTTTTTTAAATGGTATAATCTATAGTTCCATATAGCAACACAACAATAATCCAATGCTAAAATATATATATATATATATATATATATATGTAGGGTCAATTTTTGTTGGGCCAAGTATGAACTTTATAAACTCAGCCCAATGAAACCCTTAATAATAAATTTGTAGAGAGTGGGTTGAACAACTGAGCTAAAAATGGATTCAACAACGGTTCAAATAGACAAAACAAAGAACAAAAGTGATGTTCAAACTAGTATTCAGTAGGGATCCTCTTAAATCCGAAGAGGTTTAAAGTTTACAGACTTAAATGACCAAAATTTTTCCTCCCCCTTTTTGTGAGACCTATTTCCTTTATATATACACATTTCACTTCATCTTCACCGTACACTTGTTCTTCATCTAAGCGTCCACTTGAGTGCTAATCACATCAGAAGTTTGCTTTAGCCTGCAGTGAGTGGTAGTGGTTGAGGTTGCACTGTTCAGATGTCTTCTCCACATAAATGCGGCAAGGAAAGTTGCTGCAGTGCATTAAATGCGGTGGCAGCAGTTTTATTTTTAAGATATTTTATGATCTTCTCACATTTAGGCGCATCCAGAGTTCACTCCTTACCGAGGAATTTTCAGTAAATCTACTTTATCAAGTTCTCCGGAGATCCGATGAGTGGAACCTCTTCGGACTAGCCAGGTTGTCTTCGGAAGAAACATTCGTCTCTTCTTGATCGCCTTTTCACCAGGATGGCTAAGTGCTGATCCCTACAACTTCTTCGGATAGGAAGTGATACTTAAATTGAGCCCCAGGCCCAACATATGGCGTTGGGCTTTCTCCCCCCACAATATATATATATATATATATATATAATTCTTTATATAAACACAAGTATAATAAATTTCAGTTAATAATTATCAAATTTCATATTTATATATATAAAAAAAATAAAAGCGAAAAAAAAATCATATTATTCTAAACTTTCTCTTGCATTGCTTGGGTTGTCAACTAATTTTAAGTATAGATTTGAGTGCCATATGTGAATTTATCATGGCAAATTTGACAAAATTATCCTGGGATTTTTTTCTTCAAAACAAAAGGTATTTCCATGTAAATTTGGAGTTCGGGGCTACGCTACAGGTACTCCAGCGGGTTCAAATGAGCTCGTTGACTTGAAAAATAAAAAATAAACTTATATATATAAATAATATTTTTTCTTACAATTTTAATTTACTGTTAAAAATATGGTTGAAGTGTCCCTTTCTCAATTATAAATTTATAATATATATGTGCGTGCATGTGTTTCATATGTGTGTTATTATTATTATTATTATTATTATTTTGTTATAATGTTACTTATGTGAATTGTGATGTGTGTGGATGTGTGTATGTATAGTATATATAAATATAATATAACTTCATATAATTTAATAATTAAGAAATATGAGAGTTTGTTACACGTCTGTGTATTGTTATCATATTATAATAACTTTTTGTTATAAAGTGAGTGACTCAAAGCAGCAATTGTTCAAGTATTTGATTGGTTAAGTAAATATTTAGTGTATTATTTATGTATAGATAAGTGTAGCTGCGTGGGTTAATAATTAATACAGTGTAAATGTGTTGAGTTTTGTCATTTAGTTTAAAATATTTTTATAAAAATATTGATAAATAGATAATGACAGCTACATGAAAATAAAAATGTTATACAATTGACAATAAATAAAGTAATATGGTTAGACTCACCTACATTGACAATAAATAATGACAACAAGTAATAAATTATCATATAACAATTTCAAAATATAAAAATTCACAGAAGAAAATTGTAAAATGTCATGTATTTGCGAGTGTGTTTGTTTTTTTGGGTTCATAACTTGATATATTCAAAATTTATTTTCATTAATTTTTTAATCTAATTTTCTTAATAACTCACCGGAAAAAAAAATAAAAATAAAAATAAAAAATAAAAAATCTTGGAGTCGCCAGTGTTTTTGTGTGAATCCCTTCTTGGTGTTGATAATTTGTTCGCTTAAATTTCACTCTCAATATTGCTTGTGATTATTTAATTAATTGGTGTTAAGGTACTATCGCATAAACTTCAATATTATTAATTTAACCTTAATGACATTAATCCACAGTCTACAGACTCTACACTTCAATATATAATTATTATTTTTAATGAAAAATTGAGGACAATTTCAGTATTCTCCTAATAATTAGTGTTGCCCTAAAACTAATATCCATGATCCATCCAGACACGTGTAGTATATGTTTTCCGGGAAGGAGCTCTACCATCACGTTTTACATGTTAAGAAGAAAGTCTAGTAGTACTCTACAATCGCATGATGCCTTGTTTTGGGCCTTTTGGCACAAAAAGTACTGTAAAACGAGTGGACCAAAATTAAGGTCAGCAATGGAACTTTCAAGTTTGAAGTGGTCCGATGATAGTGAATTTCATGTTGCTTTGGAAGAAAGGAGAGAGAGACGTGAAAAAAGAAAAAGCATGTGGGTTAAACTGGATTTCTTTGTGGTTGAGCTTAATATTTATAACCAAATGTGTGGTGCCAAATCTTTCTACTAGTATTTGACGTGTGAAAGAAGTTGTTGCACGTATTATATATCCTATATCCAAAACAAAAAAAAAAAATCTGATAGATATAAAGGGAAATTCCTCTTTTCCATTGTATGGTACAATGTAAATATATAAATGTTCAGGCTAATCGATGCGCGGATCTGATGGCTAGAATAGGGGCTGACCAAGTTTTAGATTATAAGTTGTTTTCTAGTCCGCCTGTGGACTTAGCTAAAGTGTTGGAAGATGATTGTAATGGTGTTTTCTTTAACAGAGTCTGCTCTGTTCTAGATGTTTTGCTTTGAGTTTTAATAAAATCGCCTTTTAACCAATATATATATATATATATATATAAATGTTCAAATATAAATATAAACAAAACATACGGTCAAGAGCTAGCATAAAAAGCCAAATTTATGTCACCAATTTGTGAACGTTACGTGCAACCTTTAATGAGAAACCAATACATTCCAGCACAATACTTCTAATTTCTCACATGTTTTTAATTCTTCACATGTAATTTATGTTTTTGGTCCTACCCACGTGGCATACTTTTGTTTGATGTAAGAGCTTTTGATTTCACTGTTTTTTTTTTTTTTTTTTTCTCTGCTGAATAGCTTTTACATTCGATTGTAATACAAGAAAACCAATGGATGGATATAAATATAAGATGACCCTCGTCCACTTTCACTTCATATATTTTCTGTTTCTTTTACTTGTTCCTTTTGCACCCACAAAAAATGTCTATGCCACCTTCTTCACCTCTAGTATTCTCAGTGAGACATTGCGAGCCGGAGTTAATTGTGCCTGCAGAACCAACACCTTATGAGTTAAAGCAACTATCAGACATAGATGACCAAGAAGGCCTTCGTTTTCAGCTTCCATTTATAATGTTTTACTCAAACAGTAATCCATTGATGGTTCATAAAGACCCCATGAAAGTCATCAAAGCAGCTCTAGCTAAAGCACTGGTGTATTATTACCCTTTCGCAGGTAGGCTTAGGGAAGGACGTAACCGGAAACTTATGGTGGATTGCACCGGAGAAGGAATCTTGTTCGTCGAAGCTGATGCGGACATCACACTGGAGCAGCTTGGTGACACAATACAACCACCATGCCCATATATTGATGAGCTTCTACGAGATGTTCCTGGCTCTAATGGTATACTTGGATGCCCTTTGCTACTCATTCAGGTATACATATGTTAAAATCGTCGCTAAATTCCCTCCACTCCAAGTTATAAATTAATACCATAGATTCTGAATTCGAAGGTTAATTTTAATATAGTGGGCTGGTGAAACCATTATTAGAGCCTAAATCAAAGTAGTTAATACCGTACTTAATGTCATTTCAATTTAATCCAAAGAACTACCCTATTCGGTTCACATCTCACCCATATCTCATAATTCATATCTCAATTTTTATAACTCACAACTCACAATTCATAAACTCATTCTCATTACTCATAATTCCTGAACTCAACTCCAATTTTTGTTTGGCACTTGATATTTCCTTTGTTTTTGGTTTGTAAAAAGTAAAGTATATCTCAATTGGTGGGGGCCCTTGGTATAGTACCCTCCTCTTGAGTAATAAATACCATCTGACTTGATAAGACAATTCATCACATGTGGGTCTCATTTTGTGTGTGTTATTACTATTTTACCTCTTAACTCAATTTTCAAAAATTTGAAAACTCATAAAACTTGATTTAATATCTCATCACTTATTCTCACTTTTTTTAGTATTGAGTGATGAGAATTGAGAATAAAAATTAAGGTAAACAAGAAAATCACTGGTGAGACCCACAAATTTTGAGTAATGAGTGATGAAAATTGAAAATTAAGTAATAAAAATGGCTAAACCAAACACCCTCCAAATCTTTCATTTCTACTTAATACTCCATTTTGGGGCACTAATAATATTTTTGTTACATTTAAATTATTTATAAAGTTTGTGTAGTAAAATTTGTAATAGCGAACATTTATTTAATATGTTGTTTAAGGGGCACCCTTTCTGGATTTGTCCTCTTCTTGGTATCCTAAACTGTCATCTAACGAATTGCAGGTGACCCGTTTGACATGCGGAGGATTCATCTTTGCGGTACGACTAAACCACACTATCAGTGATTCACTTGGGTTGGTGCAATTCCTCAACACTGTTGCAGAGATGGCAAGTGGTTCATGTGTACCATCGAAACAACCTGTATGGCAAAGACATATCTTAAATGCACGAGACCCACCAAGAATTACTTGTATTCATCACGAGTACGAGATGGTGAATAATAACAAATGCACAACAATAATAGAGAACAACGACATGGTCCATTGGTCTTTCTTTTTTGGTCCAAAAGAGATGAGATCGATACGGAAGCATCTTCCTCCACAACTTCAGACATGCTCTACCTTTGAGATACTCACTGCTTGTTTATGGAAATGCCGCACGATCGCGCTTGAGTTTGATCCCAATGATGTCGTTCGTTTATCATGCTTTATCAATTTGCGTGGTAAGCAACGCTTGAAATTGCAAGTGCCTAATGGATATTATGGGAATGCATTTGCATTCCCGACTGTACTTTCCAAGGCTGAATTACTATGTAAAAATCCGTTAGGATATGCACTAGAGTTGGTCAAAAAGACAAAGGCAGAAATGAGCGAAGAGTACCTAAGGTCAGTGGCAGATCTTATGGTGATCAAAGGACGTCCTTCTTATATAACAGCTGGGAACTTTCTTGCTGCTGATACAACGCAAGTTGGGTTTTCAGGGATCGATTTCGGGTGGGGGAAGCCGGTTTATGGGGGTCCTAGCGGGGCCATACCATCTGTTAGCTTCTATGCAAGGTTCAAAAACAACAAAGGTGAAGATGGGGTTGTAGTACCCATACGGTTGCCTCTGCCTGCAATGGAAAGGTTTCAACTAGAGTTGTTGAAGATAACTCAGGAGCCAGTTGATCAATCCTATGGCATAATGCCAACAAAAATTGCGTCCATGCTCTAAAGTGACATGAGTATTTTAGGTTTTAAATTGTTTAGCTAAATTCCGAATCTCCGATATCAAAATAAAATGTTTTAAAGGTTGTAATTTTTGGGAAAATGGTTTATCCCAAGTTTTTGGGGGCTATTTTTAAGCCAAATTAAATGTGAGACGTCCCTAATGTCCTTTAAGGTGGATCTAAATCGATCAGGATGTGTTCTCCTTCGTATGACAGAACAGAACATAACCTTTTACTTTAAATTTTTTTTTTTTTTATCAGAATATAGCCATAATACTTTTTAACAAAATAAAAATATTTAAATATATTTTTATAATTGTTCCTGTTGGCATGAAATAATCAATTAAATGTGAGACGTCCCTCATGTCCTTGTGGATCCAAATCGGTCAGGATGTGTTCTCCTTCGTATGACAGAACAGAACATAACCTTTTACTTTAAATTTTTTTTTTATTAGAATATAGTTATAATACTTTTTAACAAAATAAATATATTTAAATATATTTTTATATATTTAGAAATAATCAATTAAGTTGGGAAATTATTAAAAATATAATTAGAAATTAAGAAATTTTGGTTGAATATTTAGAAAAGAAGGTTAAAAAATATAAAGAATTAAATAGAAAACTGCACACATATGAGCGTTAAGAAGCATTTTGACATAAGATCTTTTGCCATGCATTGCGCCTAATATGAGCTTTAAGACGCTTTTACTCTCTTTTTTTTTTTCATAAGTAGAAAAAATGAAATATTACTAATTAATTAAGAACATTCTCTATATTTAATATACCTTCTCTCATTAAATTCTCTATATTTTATTTACCCTTTCCCATTAGGTCAAATGTGCTGGCATGTTCAGGAGATGATGCATTAATTAAATCCTTTGAGATTACTTCCAAAAGCTAAAACTATTTCTATCACAAACACATATGTTGATGCTCATTTTGGCAGAAAAACCCAATAGCAGGAAAAAGCCCAACAATATGGGAAAAAAAGAGTTAGTAAATTGGGAGAACAGCCACTAAGCCCGAATGGCAGAAATAATGGATCATAGGCCTAGAAAATAACAAATTAGCCTCAAAGGAAGCAAGCGGGCCTAAAGAAGCTCAGAGAAAGAAGTAATAAACTCATGGGCAGTATGAAAGCAACAATGGCCCGAAGCAGGCCCAAAATGATGAAGTAAATGAGTAAAGGGTTGATGGAAAGCCCATGAACCCCAAAGGTAAAGGATATGGTAATTGGGCCAGGGAAGCCCAAAAGAGTTAGTAAAAGTCCATGAGAATGCAGGATTGGAATAAGCCAAGGATGCCCAAGGAAAGAAAATGGGCCAAGGATGCCCAAGGAGGAAGAAATGGGCCAAGGAGCCCATAAGCAATGGAATGGGTCAAGAAGGCCCGAAGTAGCATGAATGTAAGCCCAATGACAACACTAGGTCACTGTAATTAAATGAAAAAACATACGGTAGGCTCAAAAGAGGCCCAGCAAGTACGGATCAAATAACACCATAGCAGGAATAACAAAGTGGTATGGTAGGAATGCTAGCATGTTTATGGAAGGAGCAAAGAATGGGAGAAAAGCCCACAACCAAGTAAGGTCCAGCCTTTGAAGGAAGCAAGCCATAAAGAATGAAGGATCAGGAAACCAGTTCATGACACAAGAGGTCAAGAATGAGCAGCAGAACACACAGATGAGTCTCTAGACCATGGCAAATGCATGAGCAACAGACAAGCTTTGGACACATACAGAAGTTGAGCATGCACAAGGCTCAGACACCACCAACCTGTACTCAGTCAATATAGGAATGGTAGGCCATGGGCTAGAGGTAAGAGAGGGTATAATCTAGAGGTGGGGAGAAGGGGAGAGCATATTCTGGAGTTCCCACTCGAACTCTTTTAGGGAAAATGTCCTACTGGGATGACATACCACCCAAAAGATGAAAAGATGAGTTAGAACCACTAGATGCATACTATGAGGGATAGTGAGAGAGAATGCTCACCTTGTTCTGGATGGGAATGCCACAACGAACAAGCAAACAAAGTGAATTATTTGTCTGGTAATGGGATGTAGCACAGCCAGTACAGGTAAGTGGTGGTGGCAGTTGACAAATTAGTGGGTGGTCTGGAAGGACACCCATACCTAGACAAAAGTGGTTAAAGGGTGAAATGGTAAAAAAAAGTCACGAGAGGCAGTATATAAAGAGCCTCCGCCGTGCACAGCGAGGTAGGAATCAACATAGCAACACTCGCAACGATAGAGTTACAACATTACACCAATCACATCAACCTCAGAAAAACAACATCACACGAGCAAGAACTAAAAAGGAAAGAGTAAAAAAAAAGCAGAGTAAAGAAACAGGGAGAAAGAAAAAACAGAGAGTAGGCAAAAGTGTGATAACAAGTATGCACCAATAGGCTAATCCCTTCTCTCCCTCTAAAAGCCTCCCCTCTGTTAAGGATTAAGGATTTTCTGGGCATAAGACATTAAGGCCCATTCTCTCAAATTGGGTAATTTCTACAACAGGATCTTCCTGTGAAGTTATTCACATTGAGGAAATGCTTCCCTCCTTGGTCTTAGTTCCATGATGCAACTGAGCACGGCAGACTAACCATTCCTTCTTTGCTTTTATTAATTAAGCACCAGTATTATTTCTCTTTTGCCTTTGCCATTTCATTTACAATACATTTCTTGTTGTTGTGTCGTTCTTTTCTTTATTTTAACTGAGAATCCTTTACTTATTCTATCTAACAGCTAGCATATTTTCTTTATTGTTGTTATTGCCTGCCATAACTCTTTTGCAACAGTCTCATCTGCCATCGACATGTGACCAAAGTTTCAACAAAGGGGTTTTAGATTACGCACAAGCCGGTCTGAGGTGAGTTGCAATTGAACCAGTCCTGACTCTCCTACTCAGAACCTTTGGGTTGTAGTGTGGCAGGAGGCAGCCTAGTCCACAATCTCAGAAAGGCCCACCACAACATAAAAATAATAAAGAGAGAAAAGAAAAAAATATGGATCACCCAAACTTGTAAGTTAATAAAAGAACTTGTAAACAATATAATCTTATTATCTAAAGTTGCTAATAAGTTTTTCAATTTTTGATACCATAACCATGAGTACTTAAAGCTTCAAAGGCACTCTTATGTTTATGAGTACTTAAAGCTTCAAAGGCACTCTTATGTTTTTTTCCTTCTTTCTATAATCTTCTTACTATAGAACATTTGCTTTAAAATGCTTTAGGGCCCATATCCTAATTCAATATCGAAGGGGTAAGCTGATAAGTGTGAAGTTGCCTTCAGCAAATTATCCACCCACCACCAACAATACCAATTAAGTACGATTCCAAAACAATAAGACGGATTCTTGGCAATCTCTCAACATATGAATTATTGATTCAAAAACACCGCGGGCCTCTATTCCTTAATTTGTACTTCTAAAGTAAAGGAAACCATTGGTGGCATAAACAGGAAATCAAAAAAAGACAATGGAGGTCCCAAAAAATAAAATAGAAAGGGAAGGCTGTGTGGATTTTTTTTTTCAAAATAACATCATTTTTCAAACAATTTCATTAGTTAACACAATTTTCAAACTATTTAGGAAACTAATATCACTAGTTTGTTAGACTCGATTCTGCTGTAGCAACTCGAGCACTTCAATCAGAACCCTGTAAACCCAAACCCAACAAACACGCCACCACCTCATACCGATTGGAACTCACAAACCCAAAACCAACAATTGTGCCACAACTCGTCTTAATCGGAACCTGCAAACCAAAACCTAACAAACGTTATTCATACCCACGAGGAAGAAAAGGAGACCCATACCCACCTATTCTCATCTTAGTGGCAAATTGGTGGTGGCTCTCCCAATTGGGAAGGTGGTCATTCTTCTTGGTACAAGTCTATCTCTGCTTTCTTTCTTTTTCTCTGATTCTCCTTTCTTTCTTTTTTTATAATTCCAAGAGCCCCTCCGATGCCAATGTTGAGATCGTGATTTTTGAGTTGGAGAAAAAGAAGGAAGAAGGAAGTAGAGAGTGGGGTCTTTGGTTTTTCAGAGCAGGAACTTGAGATTTAAAACTCGATTTCCCCTTGAAAATAGAGTTTTAAGACACGATTTGCTAAAAAAATTGAGTCTAACAAACTCGAGATGTTAGTTTGCTAAATAGTTTGAAAACTATGTTAACTAACAAAATTCTTAGAAAAATGATGTTATTGTGAAAAAAAAAAAAAAAAATTCCACCCCATAGTGATGAAGCTGAATAAGGAGATGGCATGGCATGGCAATTTAAAATTTGATTCATTTTGTGTTTAAATAGCATTCCAAAACGACACCGTTTTGGAACACTCACTCACTCACACAATTCAATGTCATTTTGAAATTTGAAAACTCACTTGAGCTTCCCAATTCCATTTGCCAATTAATTAATTTAATGTACCAAATATGAATAATTTTAATTTTTGAAAATAAAGGCATTTTTATATTCCTTATTAATATAGAAACTTCTTTTTTGAATGGATACTAATATGGAAACTAAAGTAGCAGCAAGTGATATGGCAATATAAATAGGAAAAGTTAATGGATGCCATATTAGTTTCAAAAATTTTATTAGAAAATTTTTATCGAAAAAAAAAATTGACTTTTTTGAATTTTTTTTTATATTTTTCATAAAAATTATATCAAAACTTTCATAAAATAGTTTATTAACAAATGCCCTAAATAGGGTTGTCTATAAGTCAGGCCGATTCTGGTTTGTGCCCAACCCGAACTTAACCCGAAAACTTCAAATGGATAAAAACGTAACTTGAAACCAGCCTAAAAGACTCGTTGGATCAGCCAATTCAGGTCTCATCGGGTGTTGGGTTATACCGGTCGATTTCAGGTTTTTTTATCGAGACCGAGTTTTGGCCAGATCAATCAAGATCTAGTCGAATCCATCAAGATCTGGCCTAGATTTTGTTGGATAATGACGAGATCTCAAATACCTTTTGATTACGATCACAAGGTTTTAAAATAATTTTATGTTAACATATGATTTTTCATGTGTTAAGTATATACTCATTAGACAAATGAATATGTGAGAATGCATGATCCAATTATCACAAAATATATTATCAAAGAACTTATTTTAAAGATTTTAAAAGAAGTTACTGGGTCAAAAAGTATGACAAACAAGTGATAGAGTAATATTATGAATGTGAGAGGAGGGAGCATAATTTCTTCATACTCCGAAAGTACCTAAGTATTTTCCCAAGTGATATTAGTGTACATGGAATTGAAAAAATCTTACTATTCATTAATTGAAACACAACATGTATGATTATATCAGATGGTGAAATTATTATTTAGAAAACTTTTTCAAAACATATAAGAAAAAAAATGTGCTATATTTTATGATGTGACATTTAATTTGAAGCTAGTAGCATAAACAAATTACAACTTTGGTCCTATCAAAAACAAAAACGAGCATGAGTAAAAGAGGTTTAAAGCTTGTGCTGTGTATCCAAGAGTTAGGCCATTTTGGATATACACCACTGTAAGTTTCTTTAAAAAACCTTCTCCTCTCTCCTCATGTGTGTGTGTGTGTTAAAAATACTTAGTATTCTCAAAAGAAAAAACAGTAAGTTAATCTCACATTGGAAAATGAGTGTGAATTAAAAAGATTTAAAGTCTGTGCTGTGCATCCAAGAGTTAAGTCCTTTTGGATATACACCACTGTAAGTTTCTTTAAAAAACCTTCTCCTCTCTCTCCGTGTGTGTGTTAAAAATACTTAATATTCTCAAAAAAAAAAAACAAAAACAAAAACAAAAACAAAAACAAAAACGACTTTAAATGGTAGTAATCAATTGAAAATCAATACTTAAAGTTGGTGAAATGCTATATGGTATTAACTAATTAACATTACCTTAAACAAAGTTTTTTTATAATGGTGTGTTTTTTAAATATGTGACTTTTGATAAATACAGATTATGTATCGACCAACTTGATAATGTCCTTTGGTCATTGTTATGAGCTTTTAAAACAGTATATTATGCAACTAGTTGATAACTTTTAGCAAAAAGCATATAAACTATAAAATCATTCGTAATATCTATGATAAACAACGATTTTTTTCAATCTGCCTCCTAATTTTTCATCAAAAAAATCTGCCTCCTAATTTAAGATTTATTTAAAAGTTCTACCAATCATTTTTAAATTGGCAACAATACCTTCCCCTTTCTCTCCCAACCAGACATTGAAATTCTAAGTCCCACATTGGTGACAAGTTTTGGAAGAGAAGACCTCCATCCAGAGCCGGTCCAAGAAAATTTAGGGCCTAAGGCGAAAATTTTATATGGGACTTTTTTATATGTACACATTAATTAAAAATAATAATATAATACTAATTAAATTAAGACTAATTTGATGTAAATACAGAAATTGATGAAAAATACTAACTAAACTAAGGTTAATTTCATATTGAGAATTGAATATCATAGTTGAACCATAAATTTAAACAAAAAGAACTAAAAAAAAATATTATTTTTTTAAAAAAGAAACTTATTTTAACTTAAATATATGACTATGCATAGTTAAATACAATTGTAATCTAAATTTTAATTTTATATATTCTTTTTAAGAGAAAGAAATAGATATTATTTGGTATGTGGCTTTGTAAGAGATTAATTTACAAAAATTAAGGTCTCAAATTATTAGAGGAGATGAGTCATCATTGATGATCTATCACATTTGTAAGATCTTTTTTGAAATATTTTAGGGTTTCAATTGGTTTAAATTTCTATTGGTCTCCTATTTTGGAAGCCTTGTTTGAAATGAAAAAAAAAAAAAATACTAAAGATATTACAAAATGATCACAATATAATATAATTGTGGGGTACAGAAATTTCATAAAGTAGTGTTGCCACATGTCATACTGAGGCCGAGGAGGCTATGCTATCTCGAGGAGATCACCCTCTCAGACGATAAGGCCACGTCAGTGGCACGTTGCCAGAGGAGGTCCTACTGTTGAGAAAAAGTTTCAGAGAAGCGATTAGCCCTGACATGACTAAAGGGATGGTGGCTGCCCCCACATTTAATACATCCCACCAAACCTCTTGGCTGTATTTATGTGGAGAAGACTCCTGAACAGTATTGCCTTTGCCACTGCAACTTTGAGAATGTGTCTGATGGGACAAGCACTTAAGTGGTGGATTGAACGATCAACAAATAGAGGGCCAAGATTGCTTGAAGGGAGCTATATAATGTGAGAGTCCCTCCAAGGAGAAGGGCAGGTAGAAAATCTGTAAAGAAAACACTGTAGCATTAAGAACAGCAACTGTAATCAAATCTAAGAGAAACATATTCAAGAACTACTCTCCTCGAACATTTCCGAGGAAGAATTTATGTGCACCACATTTGTCTATTCATTGTTTTTCCTTACTCTCTTACCATCTTTAGCCCATTAAGGGCATTGCCCACTTCATTGAAGCCTAGCTTTTTAGTCCACTCTTTACAAATTTATTGTATTGGGCTCTTTGAGTCTTAATCCATTCATCTTTCGGACCTAAGAACCAAACCTCGCCACTACAATAATAATGATTGTAATTGATAAATTTCAACAACTTAATTTATTTGTATTTGAATTACTTTTTTACGAGATTGGTGATATATCAATTAAACCTATAATAAAATTTGTGATATCTTTAGCATTATTCTTTAAAAAAGTATCAATTATTTAAAAAATGTTATATTTTTATAAAATTTTGGGTTTTTTTATGATGGGAAGTAGGGCCTTTTTTTAATAGGGAATTTTTTATTTTGTTGTGGGGCCTTAGGCTTTGGGCCGGCCCTACCTCCATCTCTCTGCAAAATAGGTAAACCTTCCTCACTTCGATTTTGAATGAAAAACTTGCAGTTTCACGTTAGTGCTGAGATTTATGGATTTAAGGGGAAAAAAGGATTATAAGGAAAATATTGTAACTTGGAATTTGGGTGGGGACCAAACAAACCCCATAGGCATAGAAAAATTTGGAAGCAATCCATGAACTTAATGCTAAATTAATCGATTTGAAATTAATGTCTGACATATTAATTAGGAGTATTTCAAATCTTTTGTTTTTTTTTTTTTTTTTTTTTTGAGAATGATTTCAAATCTTTTGTTGAAATCGTATATTGTCCAAATTTTGTAATTTCATATATATTGTGTGATGTGCTATCTACAGGATAGACGTTATTGCCCTTTTCTAATCCCAAATCTGTCAGGAGAAAGATTGGAGTTAGCCACATTTAAGAAATTTTAATAAATCATAGAGTGACCACTTTTGAGAGGAAAATTTTATAATAACTAGTGTAGATAGATTAATCTAGCTATACTGAAAATTTTCAAGTTAATTGGATAAAGATAGGTTGGTCAAACGAATTCACCCAAAAAAAAAAAAAAGAGATGACATACTGTTAATTTAATCTGAAATAGAATGGAAAACCTAAAACCTTGTGAAATTTGTTATAAGCTTTTGTTGATTGGAATTGATTTAATGTAAGAATTTTTTATATGTATATTACCTTTTTTTAATTTTATTATGGCCAAATCCTATTCTATAGTACCTAAAAGGATGTTTGCATTGTTTAATTCTATGGTATTCCCTTATTTTATGAATGATTATATATATATATATATAATATTCAAAGGATTTGCTTATTTATTGTACACACAGTTGGGAATTGTATTTGACCCAAGCTATAGGAACAGCCCTAGGTTATTCCATTTACACTATATTTGTTTTGAAGTAAAATATTTTTCGTAAAATATTTTCTTATTTTTAAGTGTTTGTTTACATATAAAATGTGGTCAAATTTATAAAATATTTTCTCTTGACCGTAAAATTATTTGTAAAAAGCTGCAGAACATTTTACCTTTAAAAACTTAGTAAAACATTTTATAAAAATACACAGCAACCCTCCCCCAATCTAGTGATTAGGCCACTTGTCTTGAGGCTAATGTTAGTGGTTCGATCATCGGAGCCGCCCATCCAGTGGATTTGGTAATTGAAATCACTGGTTTGACAACCAGTACTAGCGCTCTGGTCTCAAACACTGACTACTCTGGTGGTTAAGCCTCTAGTTTTGGTAGTTTGTACTTGAAAAATTTTACACATCACACCAAATAGTTAAAAATATTTTATTAAAAATATTTTCTTTTGAAATAAATAGTGTTAGAATCAATTTAGATTAGAGAATCTAGAGGAGAAATGTGGCCATTTAAGTGCCCATGTTTCCTCCAGTGAACCAAAGCATTGATGTAAGCTAAGTTCTTATACAATTGATTTGTTCCCAAGATTAAGGCCCTATTTGGTAGAGCATCTTAAACACATGTTTTCAATTTTTAAACAACTTTACATACATTTTTACATACTTTTTTATCCACACGTATTTCAAAATAATACAAACAATATTACTCAAACTCCTCTACCAAACACACTCTAAATATATTTGAACTACGCTTTTCCAGGTTACTTTGCTTAAACTTGACTCCACTTGCAGTGGGTTCCAACTGGCATTCAAACTTGAAATATATGGGGATTTGCCCAGCCGTGCTTGGTGAAACACATGGGCCTCATTTGTTGGATGGGCTTTGCCTTACTTTCTCCCTTAGGCTTTTATCTGTGACGTGCCTCATTTGGGCCTACACACGTTAGAAAAGAATAATAATGGATTTAAGTGTTAATGGATATAACTTTGAAGATAATGGCCATGGGTTCTTTGATAATATTTATAGGGCTAGATTCCATACAATTAAATTTTCATGAGCTTAAATCATAGACTTTAATAAATAATTTGCTACAGGTTTGAACCGTAGGCTTCAATAATGGGCTTGAATCAATTTGGTAAATTATTTGCCACGGGCTTTTAACTATGTGTAGTGCGACATGATCATTGAGTAATGGGTTTAATAATATTGTGTCATGATCTTTTACTCATGGGTTTTATAATAATGAATTAATGATGTGCCATGATTTTTGAGTCATGAGCTTTGTAATAATAGTGGAAACAAAATAAGGTGAGGTATGAGAATTTGGGTTTTTGCGTGGATGGGTTTTTCTTGTGGACCAATGTTGTAATGGAATCATATAGCTAGAGTTGGAGTCACGAAATCTCAAATAAAACGAAATAGTAATACTAATAAACTACTACCATAGAGCTAGAGTTAGAGTTACGTGATATCAAATGTAAGATGTTAACGGTATTGTAGACGAGTAAGTTGATGCCAAGTGTCCCTATAATTAAATGGGCTTCAATTTGTGTTATTTGTCATCCCATCTCATTTGTAAAATTTTGAATATATAGTATGGAAGCAAGAAATTAACCCATAGCTTAATCACTCGCTTAAAATCACAATTAATTTATACTATGGGTTCAAATCAATCCACAATAGGAAATTTGAATAAGAATCAGATAACTCTCTCTCTCTCTCTTTTGTATAAAAATATGTCAAAAGTTTTATTCATGTGATTTTCACTATTACATTTCTCACTCATTGTTTTCACACACTTCTTATTTTTTTCTTCTTATATACTTCATTCTCTTCTCCTTTCTTCTTATCTTCATCCTTTGCTTGGTTCTCTTCATTTTCTTCTCCAACATGTGTCATAGTAGGTGCTGTCCTAATGTAGTTGGGCAGCCTTCTGTCCCATTATGCTTTTCTTTTTTCAAAATTATAATGAATAAAGACTTTTGAGGCTTCTTGTCTTATTATGATAAGTTATTTGTTGCATTAAATGCAATTGTGTCAAGTGGTATCTTCTTGATTTATCAAGAAGATCCGAAGAGATAGACCTTGAATGCTTCTCAAATACCTCAGAAAGGGTCTTGGATAGCTTAGGGCACGAGTTGAAGTGGGTGGTATAGTCAATGGGCATTTACCTCAGGCAACTCTAGTGGTTCGTTCCTGATCAGACTAATAAGAGTCATGAGTCTTGTTAGATCAAATTCCGAGGTTAAGGGTCTTATGGTTGTTCTTGATGGCCTCATGTTTTAACTTCGGTTCATGCTTTGAGGTATGCGAGTCAATAGCGGGCCCCATATCTCATAAAAGTATTTTTTGGGCCCGTTCTGATCTAAGGCCCAATGCTTACTTGGGTTTTAAGTGCTATTTCCCCACATATAGTACTTCCAATTTATTTAAAAATATTTTAAGTCCATCTAAAATTACCTAATCTAAAACCACTTCTAGCTCATTCTATTTAGTTTCCATTTGAAAATTACTTCCAATCTATTTAAAACCTATATTTTCTTGGTAAAAGTTATTACTAGTTCAAATATAAATTTCAATGAAAAAGAATATTAAGTTTTAGAATTTAGTTGTTCATGTCTTATTTTAAAAATGCAAGCATGAAATAAATTTATTGCATCACAATAACCAAAATTAAGTTAAGAAGTAAAATAAATTTTTTTTTTCTAAAATAAAATACAAGGTATGAACAATTTGCCTTACTAAAGAATATTATTACTATGCATTTTTAAGAGTTAACAAAATATAATAGTGACTATATTTAGTTTATGTAGGAATTATAAAATGAATCTAATTGCATATTTAGCTCATGTAGGAATTAAGTGAGACCCAGTGGGATTGGGACACGTGACATGTGGAAAAATTGCCCCTTAATAGAAGATAATGACATAATTCTCCTAATGCACCTAATAATTTTACGTTATTTCCTTAAGGAATTTGTCTTTCTATTCATTTTCATTCATTTTTTCTTTTATATCATGTCATTTGAGTTTATCTTGAATTATGCATTATTACTATATTTTATTTTGACATCTTTACTATTTAACAAAAACATCATGTAGCCACCCTCAAATCAAGGAGAGAGAAACTTAAGATAGTATGATGAGATCATCCTCTCGCAATACATAAAAACTATGCATATAAAATTGATATGTATATAATATGAGAGAGAAGTTTTTTGAGAGAGTTTAAATTATGTCGTCTGCTTTTGATGATAGCTCTTTATCATCAGAACAAGATATCAATCGATTTTTAGTGTAGACGGAGATTGAAATTCAGACCTCTTATTCAAACTAACTAGAAGTCTTATAACACCGCTGCATAAAATATTGTTTCCAAACCTAGAGCCATAGAGACCAAGTTTCAAAAGACAAACAACTACCTTGGAAAAGGGCAACAAAGGAGAGCCACACAAAGTTGTTCTAACTTTCCATTCCCTTCCAATTTAGAAACCCAAAAACAAGGAAGTAGTGCCATACTCGATTATAGAGATGCCCCCTATATAACGAGATGAAAACAATTGGGTGACAGTGGGTAGGGCTTGTATTTTTGCACTTTTCTAAGCTTTGTTGTGTAGCAAATGAAATGAGACAAGCAATAGAAGGTGGCAAAGGCAATGCAAAAGGGGCGAATTTCAAAAGGGGACAAAATGGACACAGCCGCTCCTAAAATCTTTATTCCCCTAACGCATAACAGCTGCAAGCAATGATGGTTAGCGAGCGTCAAGTATCGACAATTGACAGCCCCCCCTCTCTACCGGCGCTTTTCTTGGCCCATAAAATGTGGAACGAGGCAGAAGCATAACACACACTCTTCCTCGTGTGATTTATGTAACGTCCTTCTTCTTTCAAATTTTTTAAAAAAAGCTAATGATCTTTTACATTCTTACTTTCCAGAATGTAAAATATTATAGGTTTTTACAATAAACACTATTTTGTGTAAATCCCAATGCATTACAACTTAAATAATAATAAGCTTTCTTCAATATTTTATTCTCATCCAAGCATATTATTATTCTTATATTTTTAAGATAAAAATACAAACATAAAGAGAGGACATAAAGAGAGGGAAAATTATTGTGTACTCTTGGAGTGTACTTCTTCTCGCTTACATAAGAGTGAACCCCATGTCCGTTTGAAAACAATTTATTTAATTGAAAGTTTGAAACTGAAAACTTTTTGTTGAAAGTATTGTAAATAAAAGTAAAAATTAACTGAAATAGTACAGTAAGACTCATGAATAGTATCAAAAATAAGCTGAATAGTAAAATAAGTTGGCAAAAATAATCAATAGCATACGCAATACGTTGAACAATGATCACCCACCAAAAAGGGGCTTTTCCTTCTTTTTAATTAAGATTGATACAGCTACAACAGGTTGAACAAAGCCGAGCCAAGCATAGGATGAAGGATGAACTTCGGGACTGTGCTTTGACTTTTGAATTATGAGCTCTTCTGGAAATTTATGATGTGATTTTTGGTGCATACTATGAGTACGGACATAGATACAATAGATTAGAAACACAACGGTTAATATATAATATGTAATTTGATTATTTATATATAAAATGCGAAGCCATGCTAAGACACAACGCTTAATTAATTAATTCTTATAAAAAGTAATTAATTAATTAAATGTAAATAATTTTTACAAATTGGGTCCTTTCGGTAGATTGTACAACACAAAAATTGTGTGTTTATATTAGGTTTTAAAAATAAGTAACAACCATCAAAAGAAAGCATATCTAAAATTCATTTAAAAGTAATAATAGATAGTCATGAAGTACAATGATACCTAGAAAATTCATTGGCAATCTAGAAGATGGTATATCATGTTTCGGGTGTATATACCTAACTCTTTCACAATATGTGAGACCCACACACTGTTTAGAGTCTCACATGTTGTGAGAGGTTAGGTGTATACACTCGAAACAAAATATTCTTCTGCATAGTCTAAATTGAACACACTAAGATAGATTGTACAACACAAAAATTGTGTGTTTATATTAGGTTTTAAAAATAAGTAACAACCATCAAAAGAAAGAAAATCTAAAAATCATTTAAAAGTAATAATAGATAGTCATGAAGTACAATGATACCTAGAAAATTCATTGGCAATCTACAAGATGGTATATCATGTTTTAGGTGTATATACCTAACTCTCTCACAATATGTGGGACTCACACACTGTTCAGGGTCTCACATGTTGTGAGAGGTTAGGTGTATACATTCGAAACATATATACCTAACCAGTTAAGGCCTTAAGGGCTATAAACTTCGACCCCTGAATTGTACTAGCCAATCAAAATTAAATCTATTAATTGAAGAATGCTAGCTCACATAGGCCTGAGTGATTTCATATGGTAGAGGAAGAGAGATTTATAAATTCCTTTGAGTAGAACTTTATCTCAGCAATAGGCCTAAGACTTCAACCGGCCTTATTCTTTTGTGGTAAGAAAACTCTTCCAAAAACTTCTTGAAGGTGGAAATTTGACCTCTAACAAATCAAGTGTTCACTTATAGCTTACCATAGTAATTTGGCTCCTTCCACTCCTCAAGGGAAGGAGCTCATTTAGGAAGCTAAGCATAAATCCAAAGCTGGATGAACCATGTTGATGTTCATTTTCACTGAGAAATTCACAAGCCTAGTGCAAGTAAGCCTAACTCTCTTTGAGACCATTATACAAAGTCCAAGCCTAAGTGAATCTTTAATGGATTGGTGGGCAACTCATTATTGTACTTAGAACCTATTAGAGCACTTGTAGCAGTGGAGCTAAAAAGCCATATAGATATTTTATCTCCACCAAAACACAAAAATAACCATACAGCGGTGGAGCTAAAGCTATTTTTCTGCAGCTTCATTGCTACAATGCACATCCATAGCTTAGAGCTAAAATAAAAAATTTATTCCCTGCTCGGTTGAGTGTGTGGCTGTGATGGTTGTGTGCAGTGAATATATTATTTTATTATAATAGATATCTTATTTTATTGTGATGTTTATATTATTTTATGGTGTTGAAAGCTAAAATAGATCCACTACTGTAGCATGTGTGTAGGTAAAATAGATAAAATAACTTTTTGTGGTGCCAAATAGCTAAATTTTTAGCTCCACTGCTATGGATGCTCTTACAGGCAATGGGACAGGCTATAAGTTGATGGAATAAGCTTCAAAGAGCTTTAGTCCAAAATGGAGCTTAAGGTCCCTCACTAACCACCAACAAGGGGTAGCATAGGGTAAAGAGCCAGTGTAAGTGTGTGATTAGACCACAGTAGAGGAGTCCTTGTTAGATTTAGGGTATGGACAAATAGTAGGTTGCATGGCTCATTTTCTTTTTGAGGAGTATGCCTTAACCGAGTGGACCATTAAGGCAGAGGGTTTGGGAGTTGTCACTTGGTTTAGGTATAAAAACCAACTTAGGCCCCTTGCAGAGGCCTAGACACCAAACTTTGGGTCTGAAGTTAAGGTACGAGATGGAAAATGTTAGACACCCTAAGCCTACTTGGTCCATAGACCAATTTCTACTCATTGTGTTCCATAACCTAATTCTATCAAGGAATCCCCTAATGGAATATCCTAAACATGCACACACCATATTCACTGTACTCATCACACAACATGTTATTCACCATCTCTTTTAAACATTCATCACAAACCCATCATACATTTGTCATCTCATTCATTACATGTTTTTTTTTTTTTTTTTGTAAGTTCATTCATCGCATGTTCAACTCATGCATTCATCATGCTCATCATGTTTTTCACATAATGTATGATCATGTAACCAAAACACTTTGGATTTGAGCAATAAGTGTCATCGTTTTGTGGGGCCCCAAATATTTAAACAACCCCGGCTCACTCCATAGTCGGCCCAAGGCCCGTGCCGAGGAGGATATAGAAGCCGAGGGTAAAAAGGAAAAAGCCCAGGCCCTCAAGGAGTCTCGCCGAGGATGCCCACCTCTTCGGCCAACCGACGTTGGTAGAATGAAAATATCTTTCACCCCTTAAAACTTACGCCACCAACCTTCTGGCCGCCTTAATAGTGAAGTGACCAGTAAACCCAGGTGCCTTGGTCACTCCAACTAATAGAAAGTATGCAAAGGCGGCTGAGAACTAACATAAAGCCTGCAAAAGCAGATGATGTGACAGACCCATATACGCAGTGCCCGGATAACCGACGAGTGGACGGTTAAGATTAACTATAACAATATTATAGAAACAAGAGGAAGCCCCTGATATGAGGAGGCCCTGAAAAAAAGGGAGAAGATTGAAAAATCAGTTCCAAAGAGAAATAGATCCTCGGGTTGAGCCGAGGACGAATACGCTTCGTAAATACTTAATTAAAACCATCAAAGATCATAAAAAACACTTAGCCAAAATTATCAAGATCGTTATAAACACCTAACCAAAGTCATGGGTCATATCCTCGTAGAAAATATTTATCCGAATTAGCCAACCTATCATCCCCATGATTTTCATGTTATCCGTTGTTTGCTATGTTGGCGCCTAGCCCTTTTTACCCACATCTCTACAAATTTCATTGTCAATGATCCATTACAAATTGAGTCCCTATAGTTTTATTGTTTGATTTTATGAGGAAGCTCATGTCACAATTCAGCCTTGGCTCTCCAATGAGAGAGAGAGAGAGCGAGAGAGATGATTTTTTGGCGTAAATGTTAATTTTTTTAATTAAAAAATTACTATTTTTTAATCTAATATATTCGTAAATGATGTGATGTGACATGTTTTAATTGGACAAGTTGTAAATATTGCAGGCTTATTTTGCATTTAACGGCCACCTCAATGACCTCATTACTCGGAAGGAATTAAATTCAAATGCTATGTAACATTAGGATTATGGGTCCAAATTAAAAAAATTTAAATGGAAAATTAAAATTACCTCAAACTTTAACAGTGTAGATTTCAATTTAGTGAATTAAGTGACTGTGGAGGTAAATTATGAAGACTAATCCCAAATAGCTTAAATTTTATTTTTTATATATAAAAATGAGTAAAATTTGAAGGCACAAGATCTCTACAAATGTTTACTTATGTAGTAATGTAGCAGAGGAAACTCACACAAGCGGACAAGCCTATATATATTAGTCAGACCTAAAGTTGATTAAGATGATATTTCAAAAGTAAGCCTAACTATGTTGTCTCAACCCAACAAAATTGAGGCCCAAACCTACTACTCCACATCCACAAGTTAGCTTATAATAAATGTGGGGAGAGGAATTTGAACTCAAGTTCTCTCCACTGTAAGTTTCTTTAAGACTTTCTTCCATCTCTCCGTGTGTGTGTTAAAAATACTTAGAATTCTCGAAAGAAAAAACAGTGGATTAATCCCACATTGAAAAATGAGTGTGAGTTAATGAGATTTAAAGTTTGTGCTGTGAATCCAAGAGTTAGGTCATTTTAAATAGACACTACTGTAAGTTTCTTTAAGATCTTCTCCCTCTCCCCATATATGTGTGTGTTAAAAATACTTAGTGTTCTTAAAAAAAAAAGTTCTCTCCATAAAAAAGAACTAGAAAATAATATCAAGTTGTAATTTTATTTAATGGAAAATTATTGGAATGGATTATACTTAGAGGTGAGCTCATTGAGTCATTGCATAATAGGAAAATGTTAAATCTATTATAATTTAAGTACAATTTTTAAAAATAAAAAATAAAATAAATGTAACAATGAATGTGATTGATATCAATTCATCTCCCTTCTCTAATTATCTAATTATAAAATAAAAATAATACATATTAAATAACCGTCTTTGTACGGCATTGTGGTACCCAGACCCATTTGGGCCTTGGATTCTGACTCAACAATGTGGTCCATGGACCCAACCTCTTTCTACCCAAGACCCCAGCCCGAACCCATAAAAGCCATGGGCCCAAGCTTCGTATTGCTCAAAAGCCTGAGGAGTAGACAATCTACATTAGCACGCACCTTGTTTCGCCACCTGGTCCTTGCTCGGCGAACCATTCCTGAGCAAGAAGAAAGGCATTCGGATACACCATCCCTCGTATGTCTGGCAGTACCTTAGGAAATGTCGCTGCCGAGTACATCTACTGGAGTGGGAACCAATTCCAAGGCCACCCTCACCACACCCCACTCCCACCTAACCACCCACCTACGATTAACAATATTGGACCTCTTATTGCACTAATTTTGAAAGCAATCATAATCCCTCCACTAATGCTTGGCTATAAATATGAGAAGCTAAAGGAGGAAATGGCTATTGAAAGGCTTGCAAAGAAATAGAGAATAGAGTGAGGTGAGTAATCCAGAGTGAGAGAGAGATAATTTCGATGAGTGTCTGTGCTAAGAACAACCCAATGTAGGAAATTCAAGCCCATTTTACAAATAGATTGTGAGCCCGAGTGAGGCCCAGCCCAATAGCCTCATTTTTGGCGCACACAGTCTTAATTACTCTTTAGTAGTTAATGACATTTTTTTAGAGAGTTTCAACCTATGGCGTCTACTCTTAATAATAGATCTTTATCATTAGACCAAGACACTAATTAATTTTTGGTGTAACTGAGAATTAATTCTCATGTCTCTTATTTAATTATCAAAGATTTTTTCAATTAAACTAACCGAAACCAACTAGTGATTAATTACATATCACTAATAAAGTCAGTAAAATTTGTAATATTGATAATACATAGATATGAAGATTGCTAGAATTGCAAGTTACTTTTCCATTAGTAAAAATATTATAAAATAATTTATAACTTAGCATTTCTCTATAGCATTAGCTATACACAGAATTAGTGATTATTTTCTAGGAGATTTTTTAAAAAATAGTAATCTGCGCGGTGCTACCCAACATTTTAGTGGACCCCCAAAAACCCGCATAAGACAGACGTCCAGGCACCAACTACAGAAAAGCACTGTATCACATCTGGACCGTGCCATTTAAACAGTAGCAATGTAGGACCGACATATCAAACGGTTGAGATTGAGTTTAAGCGCGTCCAGTTAATTCAGAGGAGCCTCCAAAGCACTTCATAATTGATATCCACTCTCTCTCTCTCTCTCTCTCATAGATAATAAATTTTCTTCCTTCAGTAATTATTAAATGAGTAACTTTATCAGTGCCACAAAATTTTTCACAACTTTATTATAATTTTGCTTCATAACGAGTTAAAAGTAACGAAAATAAAATAGCAGGCTGTGTGAGTCTATGATTCCATTCCTTAAAAGCCGTCGTGTAGCAAAATTATGATAAAATTGAAAAAAAAATTTTTGTGGTAACTAGTCTTACTCATAATAAATACGCCCTTTAATTTCTCTATAGTACACTCTTCTTTCTTGTCTCACCAAACCCCATTGTGCTATTTCATCTCCCTCTTCAATAGCCTTCACCACACTTCATTCTATTGACACCCAAAAACACATTCTCTCTCTCTCTCTCTCTCTCTCTCTCTCTCTGTATCTCAAACCTTAGCACCCTCTCTCTCTCCCTCTGTACTATGTTGTACAACATGCAAATACTAGTTTAATTATGGGGGAAATATTTATTCTGATTTAATGCTCCAATTGAAGCTGAAGTAGAATGCTTTGCCTCTGCCTAGCTCCTCCTGACCACTGTGCTTCCCTTCACTAAGGTCTGTCTGTTTACCTTATCTGTCTCCATTTTTCATATTCTTTGATTAATATGTTATATGGGTCTTTTTATTTTTCTCATTTCTCATATGCTTTTCGATAAACCATATTGATATGTATATTAGGTCTTTCTGCTCTCTCATTTCTCTGTTTCTCTATTGCTCCTTTTGGTTGACTGGCTTGTGGTAGCTACTGGCTACTACTATTTGGTTTCTATTTTGATTTTTGAACTCTGAAGTGTTTTTTTCTTTTTAAATTTCAAAAGCCAAAACCAATGCTTTTTTTCCCCTGCTTTTAAAAATGCTAATTTGCTGAAAGTATGGCATTTGGGAGACCAGAAATGCTCCTTTTCAATTTCTTTTCAGATCTCTATTCATTTTGCATCAATCTTGTTTGTTTTGGTTAAAAATTGACTGTGTAGGATGGTGTTGAAATACAAAAATTTTCAGTCAAAAGAGTGATTGTGTAAGCTTTTTGAACTATAAAAACTAAAACTTTACCCGCAACTTTTTTGTACGCAACAGTTTGAAATTACAGGCTTTAAAAGATTATCAGGCTGACAAATGGTAAATCACTTTTTCGAATTTCTCAAGATTCGACTGTCAGTCCATAAAGCTTACACAATCACTCTTTTTTACTGAAAATTTTTGTTCAACATCATACAGGTAACTCTTTATTCCTAATTCAATAACAATAAGTCCAGTCTTTATTCCCAAAAAAAAAAAAAAAAAATCAATAACAATAAATAAAAATTGCCTTTTTTTTAATACAAGTTTTGACGTGGAATCCACGGCCGCGTGCCCGTGGGTCGGGTTCGGGCATTAAAAAAAATCCACCTAAATCTGACCTGTTGTTATTCTTAATGTAGATATTATGAGCCATAATATTTTGCACTACTTTTTTATAATATGACTTGCTTTAATTTGTGCACAATAAAAATAAAATAATATTGCAATAAAAAAAAATAAAAAAAAAAATATTCAATGATAAATCTACATTAAAACAATGTTGGTTCGATGATAATAGACCATAAAAGTAATTACAAAAAAAAAAAATGATGAATTTTTTTTTTTTTTTTTGAGGTTTTAACAATTAGCATTGCTCTTCCTAATTATTTCCTTTTGATTTACAATGATTTCAACCAAAACAAATTGAGGTTCTTTTTATTTTTAATGTGTTTTTGGCTGCTTAATAAGGATTAGTACTGGGACCCGCCATTGATTATCTCGAGTTAGCAGATTTAATTTTAATTTTTGAAGGGAGATTAGAGCTTGGACTCACAACTAAGCTAATTACACAGACCAGACCAGTCAGCGGATGCCACGTCATCAAAAGTACAAAGTTAGCAGGAATTCACCAATTACCACGAGTTTGGTCATATACCCATGGTTGACTTCTGCTGACGTGGCTTTCTTTCACGTAAATCTGTGACTTCTGCTTAGTTTGTCATGGTGCTGGGACCTTATTGTAAATCTAGTTTGAACAAAAAAAAAAAAACAATTATTATTATTCCTTAAAAAAAAAAAAAAAAAAACATTTTTTTGGTTAACTTATATTATGTGTGAACTGTGAACCAGAATGCATAGTTTAACTTAGGACCACCACTAGTGACTCTACTTATTTGGCTTATTAAAATAAAGTATGTGTAATGTAGAGAATATTATTTATTTTATCAGAAAAAAAAAAGGTTCAAATTATAATGTTGATGGAACATCTCTCATTATGTTGAGACTATATATAAATTTTTTTATTTAAGTGAGATTAACATTAACATAAACATAATTACTAAAAGTATATAATGTTGCTTGATTGATGTAATTGTAGGGCTGTGGAGCAGTGGGATTGTCTGCTAAATTATATACTATAGTTGGTGTTATTTTTTTAAATATATTTCCAATTCAAAAGAAAGAGACAAAAAGATTTCAATAGAACTAAAGATTTATGATGATGATGAGAAGAAGGCTCGCTTGCTGCACTCGTGACAGAGACATAAGCCTCGACTTTGACGAGCAAGAAAGTAAGGCACTCATACCATTTTTTTTTTTTAAATTTAAAATTAATATTTTTATTGTTAATTTTATTAATATTAATGCCTATTAATTTAACTTAATTTTCCATGATTGATGCTGATTTGTTTCAGTCATGTGGGGCATTGATAGATGACATACGAAAAAAAAATTTCAAGTCTTTACCGTCCCCCAAGATTTTTAGACTTTTTTAAGGTAATATATACCTACCACATGGGATGAAAAATTGAAAATTGAAAAAGAAGTAATAGATTACTACAGGAGTATAGGACTTGGACTTGGTCGTATAGGTAACATGATTTTGACCCAAAAAATTAGTTTTTTTTTTTTTTTAATCAATTTTTATAAATTCGTTTGTGATATTTTGGATAAAGAATGAAACTAGACTGGACTGAGAAAGTCTAGATAAAAAAAAAAATTTAACACTGGCTTATATGACATATTATTAATAATAAATTAAAAAAATTATGTTAATAATAAGTCTAGATAAAAATCAGTAAAAATTAATATGAAAAAAAGTTATCAATTATTATTATTATTTTTTTGGGTTAAAAAAAAAAAAAAAAAAAGCATAGCTGGATTGAGCTACATTCTTTGTTGGGTGATTGTTGAATGGAAGTGCTAGGGGTTTGATTTGATGGGACGATGGGCGGTGGTGGGGTCTATAATGTGAAGAAATTGGGATATGTGATAGAAAGCCCACCAGTCCTTTGTTAACGGACACTACAATAGCAGCATGCCATTATGATACCTCTATTTAATTTCTCGGTCAGACATTGATGGTGGTGTACCTATAAAATTTTTTAAAAAAAAATTTCTTGAATTTCTTTCCCATCTTGGAGTAAAAGATCAAAATTTTTATGGGCTAAGCTTAGGTTGAATGTTTCATATATTTAGATGTATTTGGATTCAATACGATATGAATATATTTTCCAAATTTGTTATATATTCACGTTGTGTCAGATCCAATATAATAAAACATTGAACCCCAACTTTGTTGAATTTTCAAACCTAGTTGAGCTATCTAAATATTGATTTTAATATGATTTGATATAAGTTGGTTATAACATTTATGTGGACAAAATGCCAAAAGATACCCCCACACTCACAGATGTGTATATAATTTTGAAATCCATTTTTTAAAAAAATTTATATTGGATGAATTATACTTTTCATCCTTAAAATTTAGGGAAAGTTAGATTTTGGTCCTTCAAATTTAAAAAGTTTGAATTTGATATTTAATAGATTTTCGTCTTTTAAATTTAAAAATTTTGAATTTAATATCTAATATTTTTAAAACAAACAAATTTGTCATGATTTTTGGGGTTGGTTCAATTTTGGTTCATCTTGTTATTCTTGTTTCTCATCCAAATAGGAAAATGGATGTATATCAGTATTCAGTAGATGTAGTGCCCAAGTTGTTTCATTTTTTAAATTTTAAGTATCAAATCTAAACTTTTTTTTTTTTTTTTTTAAATTTGAAAGACAAAAATTGATCTTGCTCCAAATTTCATAGATGAAAATTACTGAGTATAATTTATTCAAAATATTTTACCAAATAAAGAAAGAATATCAGAGTAAATTTGATATGTAAAGGGTGGCACGGCTATTTAGTATATACTACTATATAATATTGTAAATCGGCTTAAAAAAAATATATTGTAAATCAAGATAGGTAGATCAGAAGTAGATGTGGAATTGTGTAGCGTTACAAGCTAACTAATTTATTAATTGTAAACTCTCAAAAAAAAAAATTTATTAATTGTATGTTTGGTACGTGCAAGCCACTTGATTCCCATAATTTGAGCTTTTTTTTAGGCGTGGCAAAGATCTTGGTTTTTGTGTGTCAAATAGAGTATCAAAATATTTAATTTTTTATTTTTATAAAGTGATGGAGATTTTCAAAATCTTAAAAAGATAGATCCGCAGAAGTTGCATGGCTCTCACTATTTATTTTGATTGACAATTGTGGACCCTTTAATAATAATAATATGGTACTACTACTAGGCTAGCATATATATAATCAATCTACTAGATGAGACAATGATGTAACTTGGTGTGGTCACAAAAGTCATTGCCTTGATGGCTTGTTTATTCTTTTTTGTATCGGCTTGAACTGTAGAGATTTCTCTCCTATGGTCCAATTCCTTTCCATTTTGTGCTCTTCTTTTATGTGTTTGTATTATAAGTACACCTACCACGTTCTTAATAAACGCTCCAAAATCAAGTCCTTTTCTGATGGTTTCTGGGAAAGTCCCCTCTAGCTGTGGTCCAATCTTTTATGGCCAGGAAGCTTCTGCTTTCAAATTCACTACTCCTTTTTCCCATGCTGTCATGTGCTTTTACAAAATCTGAAATTTTGTTGATTTTTGAAGACTTGCTTACTACATTTTGGGGCCTATTCTAAAATTTTGTTGCGAGTTTGGTGACTTTGGTCCTTGGATGATGACAATAATTGATTGTGCCTTTTGAAACTTTTTATCGTGGACTGAAAGAATGGAAAACTAGTTGATCAATAAGTCCAATGACACAACAAATTTAGCATTTTTTTACATGTGATAGATTGCGACTGGTGTGCAATAAAAGTGATATCAATGGTCGTCACAAATGAAAGTGATGGGTAAATGGGATTTGCTTCCTCAACAAGTTATGAAAAAAATTATGAAATTTGTTAGGTAATTTAGCATTGTTGCCCATTCTGTAATTACTGTTGAAGTAGCTGCTGTTCTTTGTTTGGTGTAAATTTGAACTATGTGTCCTTACAATGTATGAAGCTTTCATATATATTTATTTGGACTGACACTCATTTGAAATGACATGAGAGTCTAGAGGGGACTATAACACCTAAAAATTTAAATTGGGGCACATGATCCTAACAGATCTGGGACAGTGAGTCAGAAAAAGATAGAAAATGAAAGAAATTGACTAATGGCACTTAAAAGTTTCATGTGCTCTGATCTATCTCTTGCCCCATAGGGACACATTTGAATGATAACCTGCCCAACTTTCAAGTGTGAACCCCGTGGGGGCTATGTCAGCAATATTTGACTCAAATGGTTTCTAGACAGTTTTTTAATACACTAATTATATATTTTATCATTTTCCTAGTCAAAACTTGAATTTGTTAACAATTTGTTTTCCCAAACATTTAGATGTGCCTTCGGATAATGGGAGCATAAACGTGAAAACTAGGGGCAGTATAGATGTGACTTCTTGTGAACGCTTAGGACCTGATTAAACCATCATTTGCCATGATCTCTGAGTGATAGACACACATTTTTAGCCAAAACAATAAGGAACCTGCACAATGAGAAAATCTAATCAATTTTAGAGTAGTTAACATCACAAGAATGTAAATATTTTGGAATTGAAATTATGTACCGCCTTACTAGGTATATTATATATATATGAAAGGATACCCTTTTGGGTTTTTATTTATAATTTAATTTTTTATATAAAAGGATACCTTTTTGGGTTTTTATTTATAATTTAACTTTTTTTATTATTACTAATTCATTCAAGTGATTCTGTCAAGGGATACCCCAATGGTTCTAGCAAAAAAAAAAAAAAAGGAAGAACTTTGGAATCTCAACAGAATCATACTAATGGATCAAGAAAAGGTGTCTAGAAGAACTGAAATTTTTGGTCCTGATTTGTCTAAGTAAATATGTAACCTCTTAGATGCTCACGTTAATTTGGTTTCAAGATTCCTACAAAGGAAAATTATCTATCTTTCAGAATTTCCTTATCTAATTGTTTCTTCTGTGCATCTGCTAAGAACGTAATCAGTACATTTTTATTCAGTGTTAATTAATCCTTCAGATGAGAGTGTTAAGATTGGTATGCATGTTAATAGTTTATATATGATTATGCCTGCAGTTAACAGAGGATCTCAACAATGTTGTTTAGCTTGGAAGTGAACATTTAAGTGTATTTATTGGCATTTACAATTTTTTTTAGTATGCCACCTCTACTAGACCCCATTAAAGTGGGAGATTTATGCATACGGTACAAACTTGCTAGCTGGATGAGCACCATATGAATGTTGATATTAGAGAACAAACAAGCATTTTTTATATTCAGTTCTGAGTGTGTCAACCTTGTTAATTTCAATTTGTTCTTGATTTTTGGGTGATTAATGATTGGTATCTTTCAGGAATAATGACATATAATGGCCTTGAGAGTTGCATTCTCAACAATCAATCTTATGAAAATGAAAGCAGAACAAGCAGAGGGGATGGATGTCCAACTGACTCCTTGGACGATGATGACTCAAGTTGTTCTTCCAGCAAAGATGCTTTTGGATCATTTTCTTCAAAATGGTTGACAATGAAGAGGGATGAACATGGTTTGGATGAATGGGAGCTCTCAGAAAGCCCCCAACATTTTTATGTCAAAGACAAACCTGCTTATCCCCTTCAGTTTTCAGATGTGGAGGCAATGAAAGAAAAATTTGCAAAGCTGTTATTGGGTGAAGATACTACTGGAGGATGCAAGGGCCTTGGCACTGCTTTAGCATTGTCTAATGCCATCACAAACCTGGCAGGTATGCAATATACCATTTGCTTATCAGAAAGAATTATTTGATCTGCCTTTTGCCCTGTTATATATTTCTTTGCACTTGCACTTAGTATTTAATCACAAATATGGCAAACTTATACTGCATTACAATCTTTTCTGCATCATATGGAGATGCCAAGCTCATGGGATTAGAACTCTAAATATACCAGGGAACTGATATTGGGATTAACAGCATATAATCTTTCATCATTTGAAAACATAATGTTCTCATATGTTTTGCAAGAGAAAGTACCAATAAGCAGAGACAATATGTGAATTTTCACTAAATATTGCAAGAATCTAAGAGCTTTTGAATCAGAAACGAAATTTTGTGAAGTGAAATTATAAACTCTTTCGCTGTCAAACTCAAGACTTTTCAATAAAGCTAAAATTTTTGGCCTTTTAAAATTTTGTATGTGTTATGTGTTTTAAGCCTATATTGCTGGATAGTTTTCTTTTGATTATTAATTTGGGGACCACAGCCTGTTCCTTAGAAAGTTTCTTCTGTTTTCTTAGTGTGACCCTTGAGAACAATTACTACTGTTTTACACTATTTAAAAATATAAAATTGGATTTTCAGCGACAGTTTTTGGAGAGTTGTGGAAGTTGGAACCGCTTACTGAAGAAAGGAAAAGTAAATGGCGAAGAGAAATGGACTGGTTACTTTCCCCCACCAACTATATGGTTGAGTTGGTTCCTGCTAAGCAAAATGGTGCCAATGGCCGGACCTTGGAGGTACTTTTGATTTCAGTTGGATCTAGATGAACAAAGCAGTATTAATATTGATCTATAGTGTAATTTGGATTTGATTTGATCTGTTCAGATAATGACACCAAAAGCCCGTGCTGACATCCACATGAATCTTCCAGCCCTTCAAAAGTTGGACTCTATGCTTATTGTAGGTGATCTCTTTATTCCCTTCAAAATTTTAGAGAACTTTTTATCCGTTATTTTGGCTCATATTAACCTTATTGATTTTTCATCTGACAGGAGATACTGGATTCAATGGTGAATACTGAGTTTTGGTATGCAGAAGGAGGTAGCCGAGCAGCAGAAGGAAGGAACAGCAGTGCACGTCAAAGCAAGAGATGGTGGCTCCCCTCACCTCAAGTACCAACAAAAGGTCTCTCTGACAATGAAAGGAAGAAACTGCTTCATCAGGGTAGAGTGGTACATCAAGTATTCAAGGCTGCTAAATCCATCAATGAAAATATTCTGCTTGAAATGCCTGTGCCAAGCATTATCAAGGACGCTCTTCCCAAGGTAATTTAGTTCTCTCTCAACCAAAGCATTTTCAACTGCATCCTCTCTGATTTTTTAAGGGGGAACTTTCTCTATGTTCAAGTCCAATCCAGATACATATTTTGTAATTTTTTCTTTCTTGAAGTACCTCTCACCAGAGGCCAGTTTTGCTTTCTAAAAGTTACAAGTTTGGAGCTTGAACAATTTGCTAAGTTGTGGCCAATATTAAAAAATTAAAGAGTAAATTGCAAATTATACCCCTAAAGATTTGAGGTGTGTGAAATTTACACCCTGTTGTTTTAGAATTTAGATTTTACACCCTAAAGTTTGAGGGTGTTTGGATTTTACACCCCCAAACTTTAGGGAGTAAAATCCAAACACCCCTAAAATTTAGAAGGTAAAATTCAAATTCTAAAACTTTAGGGTGTAAACCCAAACTTTAAGAGGTAAATTCCAAATTCTAAAATTTCAGGGTATAAAATTCAAACACTCCCAAACTTTAGAGTGTGGGTGTAATTTGCAATTTACCCAAAAAAAAAAAAAAGGGACAAGTTTCCAAGTTATGCAAATTTGCCTCCATAATGAACTGAAACCTAGTGAAGATTTTTTCTAGAAGGAGACTAGCCTTAAGTTTGATCCATGCCAAAAGGGATTCACACCAAAGTTGAAGAAGGCAAAAAACTTCATTTTTTAGTTTCAGCCAAGTAACTTTGACACATGAAGATGAAGTGGGACTAAGTCTGCATGGTGGTCATTTGAAAACTGTCCAGATATTCTGATGATCATTGCTGTTTTGTAAACTTACAGATGAATTTTCAAAATTATCAATCTTCATTGCATTGTTATAACTTATTGCTACATTTGTTTTTATGTACTCAAAGTCTGGGAAAGCAAGCCTTGGTGAGGAACTGTGCAAAGTCTTGTCTGCAGAATCAAGCTCAGCGGAGGAGATGCTCAATTCCCTCAATTTGAAATCTGAACACAGTGCTCTTGAGTCCATTAACAAGTTGGAAGCTGCTGTATTTGCATGGAAAGAGAAAATTACAGAACAAGCTAGTGGCAAATCTCCAGTTCGAACATCATGGTCCTTCATAAAGGATTCAATGTCTGAGATGGACAAGATGGAGTTGTTGTTGGACAGAGCAGAAGCCCTTCTACATCAGCTTAAGACCAGATATCCAAACCTTCCTCATACATTTCTTGATGTTACAAAAATTCAGTATGGCAAGGTGAGTTATTGAGCACTCATTTAACTCATTTGTGGACAATCTCTACACTACTAGGTTCTTGCATACCAGAATTATTTCGCTGCTATGAGTCCACTGTTTATATTTATTGGTAGTCTTTATAATGGCAATCAAATTTGTGCTAGCTTCCACTGCTGTTGTCTATTTCATTTTACTTTCTTTTGCTGATTCCCTCGCCTCCCCCACTCCCACCCCCCCTCCCTTAGAAGATTATTTTGACATGATTAAACCGTCTTACCAAAAATGACTTATATAAATATGTTTTGGGAGCTTATTCTTTGTCATTCTTGTAGGATATTGGGCATTCAATTCTGGAAGCGTATTCCCGTGTTCTTGGAAACTTGGCCTACAGCATACTATGTAGGATGCAAGATATTTTGCAGGAAGATGCTTTGAGCAATCCAAATTCACCTGTGGATACACATTATTTCCCCAGTTTAAATCTCTGTGAAACTTCAGCTGTTGGTCTACATGTAAAGCTCTCGCTGACTGATGAGATGAACAAGCTATCTGTACATTGCCACTCCAATTCAAGTAGTACTTCTGATTTGGAATTTTCATATAGTGATGCCAAAACAAGTTCTGTGGCTGCAACACCTAGTCGGAGTAGGGTCTGGTGCATCAGCAGAGAGGCTTGTATGAGTGTCTCCCCAAAAAATTCTCCTTGATAAAAAAAGTACGGGTTTCAATATCTCTCTGTAAATGAGATTACTACAAGTTTGATGAGATGAAATTTTCTCTGGCCCCCAAAGAATGTATTGCCAGGAATATGTAGCAAAGTATATATTTTGTGTATGGTTATGACTAACCAGGAACCACAATTCTTCGATTGAGCAATACTATTGTCTATTGCAAATATTTTTATATTAACAACATTTGCTAGCAAAATCCAAACTGATCTAATTCATTTTGACATGCTTAAGTTGCGCAACATATATCGGTCAGCCGCATCAAGGCCTTGAACTCTGCCGCAAATCAATCCATGGCATTGCAAAGGGCCTGGAGCTACAAATAGGGGGATAGAAACTAATTTCACTGTGGCAAAATTGTATACGGACAAAGCAATTAAATATTGGGAACTAAGTAACGAACCCCATTTGTTCTAAGGACCAAAGTAATAGGAACGGTATTGTTGCCATTGAGCCTAGTAAACTGGGCTTGCTTGGTCGTAAAGGGTGTTAGAAATGCTACAAATACAACATTTTTCAATACATTTTTCACTGTTGCTGAAATGATTGACTGCCAATGGTGGCAAAAAAGTGATGAATCCATGTAAAAAGTTGGATCCACCACACGGCTACTGCATCAAATATATGATATCTAACTGTTGTGAAAAAGGTTGTGTTTGTGGCATTTATGTATATAAAACAGGGCTGCATGGTTATCATAGTTTTTCTATTACCATACAACTTTTGTCACAGCTTGAAGACAAAGGGCGACTGTGATAAAGGGTGCTCATGTGGCCAGCCATAAGTGAGAAATCCTAAGCAAGAGAAGCCGCAAAGGCAACGCAAAGGTGCGAAGTTCAAAAATCTTCATTCCCTAACGGCTAACAGCTGCAAGCAATGATGAGTACTAGCGTGAAGAAGCCATAATAGTCAATAGAAGAAGAATAGACAGCCCCCTTGGCCCATAAAAAGTGGAACGAGGCAGAACAAACACTCTTCCTCATGTGATGTATGTAACATTTTATTTCCTTCAAAGTTCAAATAAAAAATGACCAATGATCTTGCTATCCTGACTACAATATCAATTTTTTTTTTAACAATTATAACAATTGAAAATTTTAAATCTCAAATAACACTACTTTTAGGTGACGTGTGAGTGAAGTTTTACATCGAATAATGAAGAGAAGAATGAGTGATTAATATAATATAATTGAGCTCATACTCATTGAGCTTAGGCCTTTTGAGTCAAGTGTGTCTTTTTATATTATAGTATTATTTTTTTTTTCATTCAAGCATACTCTTATTCTTATGTTGGTTTTAGCAAGTACAACTTTGCTTGTATTCATTTAATATTAAAATACAGCTATGAAAAGAGTGGCTTTTCTTTTCTTTTTTTCTTCTTTATTTTTTTTTCTTTTTTTGAAAAAAATTGGCCAAGCATAAGATGAATTTTTGGATTGTGAGAATAAAAGCAAAAGAGACCGGTTATTTTACAATTAAAAATATTCTTAACCATCTGGTTTTTTTATGATTTAACTATATTTGTAAGTTAGAGAATAAACATTATACCTTTCAACTACACAGATCAAGTGCTCATTCATTATGAATACATAAAAGTGAAAAACCAAGCAAGTCACATTTCCATGCTAGTACGATTGTGTTGTATACATAAAAGAGATTGATTAATTTACAATTTAGAATATTCTTAACTATTTGGTTTCTTTATGATTTAACTATACTTTTAAATTAGGGAATGGACATATTATCCCTTTCAGCTGCACGAATCAAGAGCTCATTCTTTACGAATTCATAGAAGTGAAAAACCAAGCAAGTAACATTTCCATGACTATGATTTAAATCATTCTTCAGGATTTTCATTGGCTTCTTGCTTGAATATTGGACATCAGACCAAGTATTGGTTCTAGCTTCTAGGGGAGTATTAAATGAGCTCTTTTTTTACTTAAATCAAGTTTCTCCCATAGCACATGACCACTCGAGATACACCAGAAATCAAATCCATAATATTGAAGATCATGTTTTGTGGAAAAAACTCGATTTAAGTAAACTAAAGTCTAGCTCATTTAATATTCCCCTAGAAGCTAGAACCAACACTTGGTCTGATGTCCAATATTCAAGCAAGAAGCCACACTCGAGAAACACCAGAAATCAAACCATAACATTGAGAAGCATGAATATCTTGACAAGGATATCATAGTCCATATTGTTCCAGCTTGAGCATTTGTTCCTCATTTGTTCAAAACAAATTTTCACTTCAACACAAAAAAATAGAAACATTATAAGCACCAATATTCATCTTAAGGGTAGACGTCATTTAGAACCAGTTGAATCTACTTGAGCTTTCTTTTAAAAAATAGAAACATTATAAGTACCAATATTCATCTTAAGGGTAGACGTCATTTAGAACCAATTGAATCTACTTGAGCTTTCTTTTAACGAGTACCAGGTAATTAAAGGCATGATAGGATCATTGAAACATTAAAAACACCCAAAGAAACATACAAATTAAAGTTCATCTTCTCAGCTTAAATTAAGAAAGCGTGCAATACGCAGGGAAACATTTTCATTGATTTTCTTAGCCCACATAGTAGAACATATAGGAACATGCGAAAAGTCATTAAACAAAATAATTCAGAATGAACGCTCAAGGAAAATTTACACATAATATTTAATTTATTTCAGGCCCTTAAAGTTCACTAAGTATCTAGATAATTCACAGTTTTCTCTGTTACCACAAGGCTCAGATAAAAAATTTAACTTGAAGACATAATGTCAAGATAAGAATATTAGCTCTCATCGCAAAATGAAGGACCTAATACAAAATCCTGAGTGTCAAGGAAGGAGTTAGAGAAGACAAGTCATCTTGGTTCTAACAAAACATAATATGGGATTAATTCAAATTCTCTAAGCTTAATTAATATGTTGAATGTGGCAGCTAAAAATATATTGGGCATTTGCAACTAATTTTGAACATAACATGTTTCTCTACACAAATATCAATAAACGATATAATCTGAATAATGAAATTTTCTTTAAATAACTTCGCTTACTCTCTCAACTCTCAAGGATAATGAACACTTTAAAAGCTTGAATATCATTTTATAAATTACACTTTTTATTATCTTTTGCAAAAGTTGAGACTTCTAATTCATTGTATGAAAGTGGGGTAAATAAATTTAAACCACATAAATTATTGTAACACTTGGAGAGGAAAAAGCTCAATACCCTACAGTCGGTACATACCAAAAAAAAAAAAAAAAACACTTAATCATACAATTACAACAAAAAAATTCAGTAGTTTGAAATTCAAAGACCAATAGGATATGACAATGATTAGATTTGTCTATTAAACTATACCCATTCTTTAAAAAATTTAAAATTCTCTTCTTGCTCCTTAGGCATGACATGTATAAAATTTGAGTTCTAGTTCTAATGTTAAGGTCATCGTATAAAAAAAAGAAGATATCAATAGATCAATTTAAGTCAAATGTCACATTTAGGAAAAATATTCTATATAAACATTTGAAGGTTTCCTAATTATACACATTTGAACTTTTGTGAAGATTCTATAAACAATTTAGAAGAGTTAAACTTCGTTAATGATAATAAAAAGCTTCCACTATTTGGAAGATCATACGTATCCAAAAATTACTTAGGTACCCAAAGAATTCAAAAATGGTTAAATACCCCTTCATTGGCCAAAAACTACCTTATAAGCTACACCTTGTCATACAAATATTAAATGTCAATTTTTTTTTTTTAGCAAATACGATAAAAAAAATTTTCAATCTTAAAATGTTGGAAGTTTCTTTTAGGAGTTTTAAAACTAATTTTTTTCTAACCGTATTCCTGGGATGGAGAGAAGTCTTGTTATTTCTCATAAATGGGTGACTCGTAGAATGTTATTTATAGAATCATAGGAAGTGTATCAAACGACTTTAAATACTCACATTTTCTTAGTCTTAGTTAAAAGGTGACAATAACATTTTGGTCCTTAGATTTTATGGTCATTGTCAATTTCGAACCACATTTTGGTATCAGTTAATTTGGTCCATGTTATTTTCAATTTGTAGTCAATTTGGTTTTTATCGTCAAATCACAGCTTTTATTTCATTTTCTCGCACTTTCTTGGTAACCAAACTCAAAAATGCAAATCAAATTTACCAATCTCCAACTCCAGTAGATACACATACCAACTCATCAACTAAAAAAATACCCCGATTTGGACCCAAACTAATTGCAAATTGAAAATAACATTAACTAAATTGACTACAAGTTGAAAATAACAAAGACCAAATTGTTTACAAGTTGAAAATAATAAAAACCAAACTGATTGCGTCCAAAATATAAGGACTAAATTAATAGTGACCCCAAAATGTAATGACCAAAATGGTATCTAAAAAAAACTCACCTTTCATTTTTGATCCACATGAATTTGAGTTTTTTGAAAATTATTTTTTAATATTTTCATGAAATATCATGATTAAAGATGAACAGGGGACCTAAAATTCTAAAACTTTTTTTAAATTTAAATTTAAATTTCCTTGCTCGTTGAATCCTAGTGAAACAATTTATCCAAAAATAATAACAAAAAAAATTAGGGAATTGTTTTTTATACTTTTTTTTTTTTCGAGAGAAATTGTTTTTTCAACTAAGAACTTTAGATTATAATCAAGTTTTCTAACGCAGTATTCAGTATTCACAAAAAGGGAAAAAAGAAAAAGAACACCTTTTTTTTATAAGCAAAAAATAAATAAATAAATAAAAAATAAAAAATTGAAAGCACTAAATTGAATGCAAGATTTTTAACGAGACAAAGTACATTCAAATTATGATAAAAATAAATCACTTAGCGAATTAAGTTAACGCCTTGTACATGTAATTTGACTTTAAACTATTTGACGGTGACACTTACCTCTTGTTTTCACAACCAGAAAGATTAGAAACTTTTACTCTTTTGCTAGAAATTTGTAAGCTCACATAAGAAAATGAAATAATCAAAGATAAGGAAAAAAAAAAAAAAAAAAAAAAAGACATCTTTGCAAAGAAATGTACTTACCTTAAGCCAAAGTCATGTTAGGATCTCCTTTCGCTCTTAGATTTTGAAGTTTGAGAGCAATTAGACAATTTCATTCATATGGATGGCTCAAGGTGTTGAGTCTTCAGAGCAATTAAACAATTAGACCAAGATTATGCAAATTCAATTATTATCTGCCAAAGCTAAAGGTACTAAAGTCATCGGAGAAACGGTGTTAAAAAAAGTTTTGGTCCGTCTATTGGACAACTTGAAAATTTTGGAGGTGCTGAATATATCTCATTGCCTCCGTGTAGTAGTTCAGGACTCTACAAGCTCCATTACAGTGCGTCGAGAACTTGATCAAACATCTTTCATTTTTCAAGTCAAGTTTTCGACACACTGTAATGGAGCATGTAGAGTCCTGAACTATTACACGGAGGCAATGAGATATATTGAGCACCTCCAAATTTTTCAAGTTGTCCAATAGAGGAACCAAAGCTTCCTTTTACACGATTGTGCTTTGAAGACTCAACAACTTAAGCTTTGACACATAATAATAGTAATTGCATAATCTTGGTAAAAAGGGCACAACTTTAATTATGAAGAAGTTCTTGCAACAGGTTTGATCGGATCAAGGTGTCGGATTTGTGTCCGAACCGGTTTGGGTCAAGTCTAAGGGTTGACGTGGCTTGACCAAAGTGTGACACGTGGTGTCATGCCGTCATGGATGATGTCATAGAAGGCTGAACCACCAATGGAGGCTTTTGACTTGAGCTAGACAACTCTTGAGGTGCACGAAGGAACATGGGAATTTTTGAGGGGTGTGGGGAGTGCGTGAGGTATTGTAGTGATCAATTTTCGGGTGTTGTGATCAAGGAAGTTGATTTCATAACATACAAGTCGATACATCCAGAATATATCGTTCTGATGACCTAATCGATATGGTGACTCCTCCTAAATCATACCAATTTAAATACCAGACCATTTCAGTTAATTTTGAACGTTTTGGCTGATTTTGGACTTTTTAGATGGAAAACCCATTTCAGATCGATACCAATTTTCTATTGAAAATTGTTAACACTCCCGTTGATAGCTACTATTCTTGATCGAGTAGCACTAGCAACACTACAACTGCTCCACAAATGCTTTATGGGATGATTGTTTGTACCTCTTTTGACCTCAACTTTCTCAAATAGTCTAGGCGTAGATTTTTTTTTTTGGAGGCGGCCTGAGGGAAATATGGAGAAGAAAGAGTGAGATTTATATTCAGGATTTGGTAAAGGAGTTTGCTAATGGACAGTTGTGATTGTGTGTTAAATTTTGGTAGGTAGGTGAGCATTAAAAGTTCCACTGGACACGCTAGGATATAAACACGTCTTTAGGGGAATGTGGACAAGAAAAAGTGAGATTTATATTTAGGGTTTGGTAAGGGAGTTTGCTAATGAACGGTTGTGATTGTGTGTTAAGTTTTGGTAGGTAGGTGAGCGTTAAAAGTTATGTTTTGAAATGGAATCTTATTTAAAATATTTCAATAAAATATTAAATACATGCTTCTACTTTTTACTTAGGTTCACGTTTTTTTTATGAGAAGTAAGACTTGTGTCCAGTGGCCAATTCCACTAGACACACTAAAATATGGACACATCTTGATAGAAATGTGGAGAAAAAAGAGTGAGATTTATATTTAGGGTTTGGTAAGGGAGTTTGCTAGTGAACAGTTGTGATTGTGTGTGACGTTTTGGTAGGTAGGTGAGCATTAAAAGTTATGATTTGAAATGGAATCTTATTTAAAATATTTCAATAAAATATTAAATACATGCTTCTACTTTTTACTTAGGTTCATGTTTTTTATGAGCATTTTGTTTTTTTTCTACATAGGTTCACCTTTTTTTACGAGGAGTGAGGCTTGTGTCCAGTGGCTAGTTCCACTAGACACACTAGGATATGGACAAGTATCCACATCTCAACGTGTCCAGTGAAACTGGTCACTAGACATTAACCTCACTCCTCATAAAAAACATGAACCCATGTAGAAAAATAATAATAATAAAAACGCTCATAAAATACGTAAGCAGAAGCATCTATTTAATATTTATAGATTTTAGGGTACTTCAAAAGCATAAGCATCTATTTAATATTTTATTGAAATATTTTAAATAAGATTCCATTTCAAAACATAACTTGCAAAAGAAATTGAGAGATTTTTTGAGATATTGAGAATAGTTTAGGGAGAGATTAAATTTGAGAGATTTTTTTGTGAGTAAAGTAAGAGAACTGTGATATGGGTATTTATAGATTTTAGGGTACTTCAAAAAAATAAAAAAAATTGAGATCTGACTTTTATTTCAATTTCAACGATAAACATTTTTGTAAGAAATCGATGGAAGAATCAATTATCAATTCTTAAAAGGAAATTATTTATTCCAACGGTAAAAAAAATTTTGAGGTTATATTTGTAAGGAAAAAATCATATTTTATCAAATGACTTTCTTTCCCACGAGTAACTTTTAAGTACTTTCAGAGCACGGAAAATAATGCTTTATTCTTTCAAGTTCATGATAAGACCTGTTCATTAAATTCATGATAGCGTCCACTATGAATGTGAAATGAAATATCATTTTCCTCTTCTCCGCAAGTACTTAAGAATTTTTTCTTTCCAACGGTGATCTTAGTCTTTTTTTTTTCTTTTTTACTTATTTTTATTTTTATTGGAAATAATCTTTTTTTTCCAAAATATTTAAAGGAAAGGATGTAGGAGTCAACAAAATTTTTTAAAGAAAGTAATAAAAGAATTTATAAATTTTTTAAGTCAAAAAATTTTTTTTTTATTAAGATTTTGAATAGTTTTTTTTTTTCTTTTCTTTTTCTATCAAACAATAAAAAAAAATGTCCAATGGTTATTTAAAAAAAAAAAAATCAAGACAAATAGCAATAAATAAATAAATATAGAGAGAGAGAGAGAGAGAGAGAGAGATTATCACAATCACTCCAAGTATTAGCGGTAGGTGTGTGGTCTTAAGTGTTTATAATGTCTAGTGTTCGATCACTTTCCGCCCCCGCCCCTCCACTAAATTATTTTGTTAAAATCATCTCTAGGATGAAGTACAATCTAACCTAACACAGTCTATACCTTGATTCCAACTTTACCCAATGAAAGAAAATATACGTTCACAGGTGACCGAAATCATAGCATTTACATCCAAGATTATGGTTCTGTCAAAATGCATTCATTCTCACACTTAAGAGAAGAGGGGGGGGGGGGGGGGGGGGGGGGGGGTAAGAGTGGGGTGTGTTTGTTTGTGTAAAAAATCAATGCTACATCATTTTAAGGTTAATGAGAAGTAAAAACAAAGATTTATGAAGCAATTTTTTTACAGCATTAGCTTCAAGAAACACGTTTGAGACCCAGACAAGCATTCCAAAAATGAGATCCTATAAAAAGCTTTAGGAAGAAGATGATAATTAGGGATGATTTGTTACAGTTCCGGCTTGCTCTTACTTCTTTTCATCTTTGCCTTAAACCTCGACTTCGCCATGAGTGTCTGTACTGTATTTGCGAAGTTCCCGACAGCCATTAAAACTAGAAGGATCCCACAAAAAAATACCTGCCAACAACAGCTTTCTTTCTATCAATAAACATTGCTTCAGTACATAATATCATTTGGCTAAAGATTTTTTTACAAAAATTACCTGCCATTCAGAAACAACCCCAATGAATGCAGTCTTGAGTAACAGTAGTCCAACATATGCCTCGAAACCCTATATCAAGTCCAAAAACACAAAAATATACAAGCCACAACTAAACTCAGCTCACTGTGCTAGCTTCAACAAATTTTATATAACAAAAATGAAAATTTTTAGCACAAAATAACATTAAGGCCCTGTTTGTTTCAACATTAACATTTTTCGGAAAAATTTTTCCTCATTTTCCGGCATTTGGGGCAGCTAAAAAACTTGATCAAACCAAAATCATTTTCTATTGACCAGGAAAAACACACTTTTTGGGGCTGAAAAAGTTTTACGCCTTTTTTTTTTTAATGACATGGAACCTTACCAAGGCACGGGCCCTTTGGACCCACCCATGAGGAGTGAACCACCTATACCCATCCTCACTTGCCAAAATCGTGTATCAAGTAATCCTATGGAATCTCTCAAAAAAAAAGAAAAAGAAAAAAGTAATCCTATGGCATTCATATTGGGGAAAAAAGATTTACGCCTTTACAGGAGTGTAAAGTAAAACATTTTCAGCCTCTAGAGAACAAAAACCCCCCTTTCTCATGAAACCAAAACCCCTCCTCTTCAGTGGTGGCTCCAAGAATTTTGTTTAGGGGGGTCATTAAGAAATTTAAATTAAAAATATTTTAATAAAAAGCGAACTTGAATATATCAAGTTATCGGCCAAAAAAAAAAATGAAGTTTTACGATTTCCTTCTATAAGTTTTCAAATTTTGAATTGTTACATGATAGTTCATTATGAATATTTATTGCCAATGTGGGTAATTATGACCATTTTATTTTGTTAAGTTTGTCTAACATTTTTATTTTTATGTAATTGTTATTATCTATTAATTTATCATTGTTTTTATAAAAATATTTTAAACTAAATGAATAAACTTAACTCATTGGCTCTGTATTAATTATTGACGCACACAACCACACTCATTCATACATAAAATAATACACTATGTGTCTACTTAACCAATTAAATGTTTGAACAATCACTAACTTTACAATTTTTCTTCTTGAATTTTTCTGACTTTATAATAAGAAGTTATTTAACATGATAACAATACACACACATGTAATAAACCCTCTCTATTTCCTAATTATTAAATTATATAAAGTTATATTATATTTATACTGTACACACAAATATCCACACACATCATTATTCACACAAATAACATTATAACAAAAAATAATGCACACAATTAATATTAGACACACACATATAATATAAATTTGTAATAAAGAGTGACACTTACAGTTCACAAACACTTACTCGTACTCTTAAAGTTGGAAATATTTGCAATAAGGGTGTATAAGATTTAAGTTAAGGTATGCAAAAATATTTTTAAGAATAAATTAAAATATTAAACTAAAAAAAATTTATAAATATATATAACTTTTTTTTTGGAAGTCAGGGTTCATCTGAACCCCCTGAACAAAGGTTAGAGCCGCCCCCTGCTCCTCTTTCAAAAGAACAGAATTCCTAAAACTGACAAAATGACAAAAGTAATTTTGAAATATCCAAAATACCGTGAAATACCCAAAATGATAAAAGAACTCCTAATTTCCCAAAATAACCTGTACAATGTCCTAAATACCCTTGAAACATTTAAAATGACCAAAACCCTATAAAACATCAAAATAACATAAATACCTATAAAATCTCCAACATGATCAAAATGCCCTCCAAACCTCCAAAATGACCAAAACCCTAGAAAACACCAAAATAACATAAATACCTATAAGATCTCCAAAATGATCAAAATGCCCTCCAAACCTCCAAAATGACAAAAATACCCCCTAAAACCTCTAAAATGATAAACCAAAACAAAATAACAAAAATACTTTCAAAACCTCTAAAATGACTGAAATTCCCCTAAACCTAGAAAATGAAGGGGAAAAAAAAAACAAAGCCTTGAAACCTTCATAGTAACTAAAATTCCTTCAAAACCTCCAATATGACTAAGATACCTCTAAACCCACTAAAATGATAAATAACTCTCAAAACTATCAAAATGACAAAAATACCTCTCAAATGTGTAAGTTTGGTTGATAGCTTCTATTGCTTTCAACAACAACCAAAAAAAATTAATAATAATAATAGCTGATAGCTTCTGTTAATTGCAATAGTAATTTTTTTGTAGCAATCTTATTTTGATTGTTCTTATTTTTTAGGTTGATTTAGTTTTTCTATATTAATATTTTAAAGTGGGGAGTAAATTTTTGTCAAACAATGAAAAATGTTTTCCAGAATATTTTCTAGCAAGAAACATTTTACACTGAAACAAAGGGAACAATGCCAAACCCCCTCTCTTATCTTTACAAAACAAAAATTCAGCCAACCCTTAGTTGACATGACTTCTAGGTTCCCAAAACAACCTTTTCATTGCAGCTGTGCATAGGTAATCAATTACTATCATTGCATGTCATGCAAAACACATGACGGTGTGACAGATGCAATAGGTTATATTCATCTTTAAATGAATCATTGAAAAAAAATGCTCAAAAAAGGGCCGCAATCCTAAAACATGGGGAATATATAAAGGATGTGCCAAAAGAAAAAGAAAGTTAATAAATACAGAAAAAAAATTATCTATAATTCATGCTAACCAAGGACTCTAGTAAGTAACCGGTCAAAAAAAAAAAGGACTAGTAAGTTTGATGTAGAGAATGATACAGTAGCTGAATAATTGAAGCAGCATGCTTCTGTAAATGTTTAACAAGTAATGACCAAGTTTTGCGTACATCACCTGCAAAATGAAAAGTATGGGACACAACAACCACAGTTGGCCATCCACACCGGCTGTTTCTCCCCAGACAACATCCATCCTCTTAGCCTGAAAATAATAGTAAAAAAATTATTGGAACCATATGTTCACATATATCTGAAAGAAAGAAATTCCTCACATCATTCTTGTGTCTTGTCATTCTAACAAAGAAGTTTCATAACAGAAAGAACAAAGAGTGGGTATGGAGGGACCTAAGACTAGGGATCAAAATGTGAAAAATGATTCTATATTTAATATAAAACATAGGATGAGTTCATCAAAAAAAGAAAAGAAACATAGAATGAATAACAAAGGCAAATAAGGGGAAAAAAAAATTTGGGGATCGCACCTTTCCCAATGCAATACGAGTATAGAGTCTCTGGCGTTGATATCTATTTTGTAAAAGCATTGCAACCCCTTGCATCATAGCCCATTGTAGGAAAAGTTGAACCCCTCTCTGCACATGATTTAACTGATAATTATTTACAGAACCAATGATATTGTTAGCACATTATTAAACAAAAGTAACCTGCTTTTGTGTGCAATTTGGCTGCCCTTTAATCTCCCAGGTGAGACTAACCAGGGCCATACCCATAGCACAATAGTGATGATAAATCCACCTGCAAAATCAGCGTATTTGTAAAATACTCAGTGTGCTGTGCAACACAGACAAAACAAAGTGCCATGTCAAGGATGAAGCACTGATAAAGAAACTGAAATACATGCCATTTAATGTGCATTTTAACAAAAATATCATGTTGATATTTATTTTGAGGTAAACATAGAAAGTTTTATTAGAGAAAACAGGTAGAGCCCTAATCATGGGAAGCACACAAGAAAAGCCACTAACTACAAAAAGACAAGATGAACTCTAAAAGCTCAAGGCATTTGCAACACCCAACAGTACAATAGAACAGAGCCAAATTTCCTTCTTTTTTTTTTTTTTTTTTTTTTTAAAGTATCTGAAGTCAGCCAAAGTCAAACTTGTACAGAGTTTAATCCATCACCTTTTGAGCAAAGGGGCATCTTTGTGCTTGCTTAATTCAATTGACAACCTAGTATTGCTACTTAACAAAACAAACCTTCTTGTTGGAAGGTATAATTCACTTTCCAAACCATGAAGACTAAATCAAAGGATTGATTGCTTAGAGTAAATCAAGGATTGGAGCAAAAAAATTTATTTATAGGAAATTCAAATTCAAAATAGACATGTAATAAACTAATAGTTGACCTATTTTCAATTTTTTTTTTTTTTTTTAAGTAACAAGGTATATGTAGTCCAAGTGTACAAGAAGTATACAATAGGGTTGTTAGAATTATGGTTAAATGATTGAATTCATCATTTCCTAATAACTTAAGCTATTAGGAGAATTAGGTATCAAAGTACAAGATCATGAATTCGATTCCTATCTTCACTCTACCTCCAATTTAAATTGTTAAAAATCTCACATGTTGGACCCCACTTATTAAAGGGGAGTATATCCATCCATGAGGGGGAGTATTAGAATTATGATTAAATTCATCATTTCCTAATAGCTTAAGTTATTGAGAGAATTGGTAATTTAACAATGTACACCAACAATTACATAAATGAAAATAATCCTGATACTATCATCCATTTAAACATGAATCTGAAAAACAGCAGTTTCAAATCCAAAATGGTAATTTCACACCACTCAAAGCTTCTAGAAATCCTAATTTGCCTAATTCCCTAATGCACCATATTAAGCAATAAAAAATCACCTTTCCTAGAATTTCCTCTATTTTTTGGGGATAAATAATGAACTTTATTGAGACCAAAAACAGTCAACAGGAATTTCTATGCTCTAACATCAACCAAATTGACCTTCCCAACAAGCTAATAAGTCTTGCTTCCCTTTGCATCACCCATTGAGCCCCAAAAAGGCTAAAAGGTCATAGTCCAAAACTGTAAAGCAAGTGTACGGTGGAGTAAATGATCAAATGTCTCCCCCCATGCCTTTTGCACCAATTCTGCACAATAATGTTCCTTTTTCTCAAGTTGTCTATTGTTAAGATTCTCCCCAATGTGACAGTCTACAAAAAGAAGCAACTCTTGCTGAAATGTAAGGCTTCCAAATGCTTTTCCAAGGAAAATTCACCTCTTGATTGGAGTTTAGGCTCTGTAGTAAGATTTGACCTCAAACTATTTTTGTGCATATGGCTTCCAACAAAGCTTACCTTCTCCACTATCTCACTCTAATATTGAATATATTAAGTCCAAGAAAGACGAAATGGACTCCCAACTCCCAATCATGTATTGTTTGTATAAAATTAAAAGCCCAATGAATGCATCCATTGATATACTGCAAATAATTTGCTACTATCACGTGCAATACAAAACAGTTCTAGGAAAACCTCCTTGAAAGAAGGATCACCACACTAGACATCAAAGAAAAATTTACTTTTGGTTCCATCACCCATCTAAAACTTGATGAATTGCGAAAATTTTGCACAAATCCTTATACATTTTCCTAGGCTAACACCATAAGACCCATTAACAACATTAGTACACCATCCACCCCATAAAGTGCCATACTTCTTCTCTACAACCCTCTTTCACAATGCCTCTCTCTGTGAACCATATCTCCACAACCACTTCCCTAAGAGAGCTCCATTAAACGATTTCAGATTCCAGATGGCCAAACCTCCACTTTGAAAAGGTTCATAAATTTAATCCTATTTAACTAAATGAAATTTAGACTCTTCATCTAAACCCCTCCATAAAAATCTCACTACAACCTTTCATTAAATCTAGTCATTTCCATCCCGCCTGTCTTTTTTCCATATTTCTAGAATAGTGTTCCAAATGATCTTCGCCTTGAATTTAAAATCAAAAGGCCGGCCTAAATATTTCAATGGTAACTTTGACATTTTGCACCCCAAAATAGTAACCAACTGGAACCAACTCTTTCCTAGGTTAACCTTTATACCAGAGACAACTTCAAACCAAGTAAAAACATACCTCAAGCGCAAAAATTTTATTCAAGTTAGCTTCACAAAAAACTAATGTCTTTTTTTTTTTTTTTTTTTTTGATAAGTAAATAGCTTCATTGAAAAAAGAAAACAATACAAAAAAACCAAAGCGCACAGGCAGTTTACTAAGTAACTAGAAAAAACAGCATAAACTATAAAACAAAGAAAGAACAACTATCTAACAAATCTGTCAAAGAATTAAAAGTAAAAACACCCGAAGCTTTTGTGCACTCTAGCAAAATTTGGAGAAAACAAATCAATGTCTTTTTTTTTTTTTTTTGATAAGTAACGAAAGAAAAATTATTAGAAAAACCAACCAAGTACACTAGAAGTTGTACTATAGTGGCACAAATCAAGAACCCAAATTACAATGATCAATAAGACTAGGGAGAGAAAAACAAGAATAAAAAGGCAAAACTAAACTCCAATCAAGGATGGTACGGAAAAAGGACTTAATGTCAAGATAGACCGTTCACAATCCTCAAAGCATCTAGCATCCGCTCCCGCCATAAGCACCAAAACCTCCATAACTCTATATTTCGATGTCTACCAAACTTGCCCTACCAAGAAGCCAACAACTCACTAACTTTTTATGCATAACCCAATGTATACCAAACAAAAAAAAACCCATAGACCACAACTCATATATTGTCGGACAATGAAGAAGAAGGTGATCCACCGATTCCCCACACCTTTTTTTTTTTTGATAGGTAATAAGACTTTATATTGAAAAAATTGAACATCATGCTCACGATAGTGAACACTTTGAACAAGAAACAGATACAAAAAAATCAAGAACTAAAAGAACTAGTGGCTAAAAACTCAGATAAAGAATTACAATTCGTACACCCCCAAATACGAGCCCAAAGAAACAGAATACCAAAAATGAGAGATTTTAGATGATCTAATGTTCTCTCCTTGTCTTCAAAAATGCGGGTATTGTGTTCCTGCCAAACTAACCACATTAAACATGCCGGGGACCATATTCCAAATGGTTGAACGGTGCCTTCCAAACCAGTTTCTCCACATAAAGAAAAAAGATCTGACCGACCTAGGCATTACGCACACCTTTTACACATAGAGCACCACTCTAGCACTGCAATATGCCTTTTGCAAAGAGAATACAACAAAACATCAATAGATTATTCTCTGAATTGCTGATTGTATAGCCCAATAATTACCTACCTCCTTATGCCTTTTTTTTACATTCTACTTAATGCCTCCATAACAATAACAAAAGGTAACCACTAGGATTGCCATTGATCAAGATTGAAAAGCAAACTGTAGATATGCAAAAATTCCACAAAACAAAATCCATCTCCTCCATTTTGCTGAACTTCTCAACAAATAATGAGAAAATTCCAATTTACATGGTCATGGGCTTTCTCCAAATCAAATTTGCAAAGAACTCCAGATCTCCTGACTTTGATCTGCTCTCAAAGCATTCATTAGCTCTAAGAATGAATCATAAATTAGCTTCCCCTTCACATGGGCATTTTGAGAATATTCTCTAACACCAATCTTAGCCATTTAGCCAAAATTTTAACAAGAATTTTATAAACTCCATCCACAAGGCTAATGGGTTGAAAGTCCATCACATCAAGTGTGCCATACTTTTCTGGAATGAGCGCTATAAAAGTTGCAGTAAGACTTTTCTCAAACTAACCCTACTTGTGGAAAGCCTAAAACACTAATAATATCAGATTTAATTATGTTCCAACATGTATGGAGGAAGGAAAAAAAAAGCCACAGGAAAGCCATCTGGCCTGGTGCTTTATTTCCATTCAAGCTCTTGACCACACCACGCCTAAAACTTCTTTTGAAAAAAGTCTTTCCAACCATTCGGCACCATCTTCAGTTATAGCTGAAAAGTGTAAACATCCAGCAAAAGGTGCCTAAATTCTAATACCTAACTTCACAGCAAAGGATTTCACCATGTCAATATTATACTTATATCTTCATAGGGAGTATTTCTTGCGGAATTTTGATTGAAGGGTGAGTTTTCATTTTAAAGGTTTAACATATGTAAATTGATTCGTACCAAGTTTCTCAATTGATCACTAATTTTCTCATACTGCCAAAAAAAAGAGGAGTACAGAATACTTTGCAGGAAGTAGTTTTAACATAGGTTTCATTTCCTACAAGTTGCGCATTTCCTAAAAAATTTAATAATTTAATGCACAACTCAAGGGAGAGTGTGGGAAAGTATGTTCATTTTCCAAAGAATAAAGACTAAATCAATCACTTATATTG